>OZ012735.1:73998813-75436313 GCA_963859935.3 Lathyrus sativus
TCTACTAAAATTTGGTCGTACTATATTAGGGAAATCCTTAAAAAACTGATAAAAAAGGAAGCAGAAACCCTACATATCAATGCATAAAATATGCATATATGGTCAAAATCACCTTTAGTATAAAGTGACATAATAGTCTTGTGGCTTTGCATCCCATATATAAAACGAAAAGGAGAAAAGAAAGTTATGATCAGTAATGATTTTCCCACGCTTCCATTAGCATCTTCTTCCATCTTAGTCCACATCAAACATACATAGAATAATATTTTTCCAAATTTTAATATAAAAATATAGTATCTATGCTTATCAGTTTATGTGAAATGAAAGTAATGCATAAGCATTTCATCATTACTAAATTATAAATATCTATATCTTAGGTTGATAGATATTATTATTAATTTATATAAGGTTATCAATTTGGTATGTGCGTGACATTTGTAAATTATTTATAGATTACAACTTGCAGTATATTAACTGTTGCTACCAAAGGCTTGTTGCATTATACATTTAATTTTGTTCATTAGACTAGTAAAATGTTAGGTCTATTTTGATCTTAGTGGTGTAGTCTGAAAAAAGTTTTAAGAATGTGTAAAGTTAAATTGATAATACCAGACATATGAGATTGAATCGTATAGCAGAGATAAGTGTCTAGAAATTTTTGAAGTGTGTAAATTAATTTGTTGATGTATGTAAACCTCTCTTTTAAAGCTTATAAACAAGAGAGAACTTATTATTAGTACGTAAATAAACAAGTAAAAACTATTTAGTATGATAGAAGATTAAAAAGAATATTTACGGATGATGTATGGCTTTTACAATTAAAGTTTATTTTGAATGTAGAAATTTAGCGAGAATATTTTAATTCGAAAGAGTGAAACATATATTTGATTGAAGGAATTTCATAAATTAATATTAAAATAACGTGAAAATACTTTTTAATTAATTTGAAAGAAATTAATTTTTAAAAGAAATTTTTGCACTATAACACGTTGGATACGTAAAAAGGGACAGTTAGATTACTGAGCAAAAATCTAGTATTGACCACGTACTTTTAAAATAATTTTCTACTAAAAACAATTTTTTAAGCAAAAAACATTAATTTTTAAACGGGATTCCAAAGCTGCAATGCGCACACGCGAAAGTAATCGATTAAATTATAGAGTCGAAATCAAGTATCGTATATGCGAAAGAGGTAGGTACCCTTAATTTAATTCTTGTCAGTAAATTTTTTTTCTCATTATAATTATAAAACACGATTTTGTGAGTACCAACATTCGACGATAATTTCATTCTCGTCTCTCGTCATTATAATTAATTTAAACCAGCTTATTTTCTGCTTTTATTAAGCAAAATCATTCGCTTCGCCTTATATAAACATCATAATATTGGAATATGGTACTTGTCAATTGGTCTTTGTGGGATTCAATACTTTTTATATTAAAGTCGACAAAGTCGTGCACTTGCGGCCCTGTCAAGATTCTCAAAACTGCACGTGAAGGAACCTCCAAAGTACATATGTTAAGGTTGCAGCACCTCACAACAAAATTTGAAAATCTAAGAATGCAGAAAGATAAATCCATCTCAAACTTCAACATCAAGGTGCATGATATTGCGAAATATTCTTTTGCTTTAGGAGAGAAAAACTATCCAAAAAGATATTAACATCCTTACCTAAAAGGTTTGATATGTATGTCACAACTGTTGAAGAGGACCAAGACACTAACACCACCAAAGTTAATGGATTCATTGGATCTTTTCAATCTTTGAGATGTGATGAAAAGATTGGGGGAGGGGTTGAGTTTGAATGCGACAAAATAAAAGTTGTTCTGAAATAATAAGAAAGTAATCAAGTTTTGTATAGAATCCTTTATTTTACCCCTATCGATGTCTAATGCATTACATGAATAATAAATTTATTATATTTCCATGGCAAATTAGCACAACCGTTATACCTAAACCTTGATGTATAACTCACTAATTACCACTCGGGGTCTCCTATCCCTATTCAACCAGAGTAAGTGAAATTAGGCGATGCAAAATAACGTTAATTCAAATGCCACTACTCGGAGTCTCCTATCCCTATTTAGCCAACGTAAGTACTACAATTGTCATAGTTTCAACACATAGACTAATAGTCAACATTCCTTATGTGCCCAAGATCAAATTAAAATTGTATCTCACGTAAAAAGCAGTAAGAAAAATAAGCAATTAAATAGAAATATAACTCAAATTATTCATGCAAAGAAAAATTAAACATATGTTCCAATAAGTTCAAAATAAGTTCATCAGACAAAACCTAACTTAGAGATATTTAGCTACTCATAATGATACAATCAAATACCAATTTAGATGAAGATTGCATATGAAAATCTTTGTAGAATTGGCCTTCAATGGCTTTCAATACTCTTGAAATCGCCCTGATTTCACTAAGTTCTTATTTCTTCATTCTTAGTCATTTTTACATCTTTCTTTGATCTTTATTCTTCATTTTCTCCTCTTTAACTTGTTTTGATTAGTTTCTTTGATTGAAAACATGCAATGACAAGGTGTCATCACAATCCCAAACTTGAATTTTTGTTTTTTCCTTAAGTAACTTGCATGCACTGTCGATTTCAAACAGAAAACAAGTTGCACAATAATTAAACATCACCATATGAAATTTATTTATGTGACCATTATCCTAGCTTCCAAATTCAATCCAGTAAATTCAAAAAACATCCTTAATCTTTGACAAGTACTTAACCTATCTCTCATCTCACCATGAATCACTCAATTGATAGAGTAGTCTCTCAATCAACTTGCAAAACAATTTATACCGAGTTTGATCATGTTCTAATAGAATTCGTCAAAGAAATCAAAACACACACATTTGAGGGCTTTTTCAGTTGTATCTTGGCTTAGTTCAGGTAGGATATATTTAGGAAAATACGTTTAAACCCAGGGTCGGTCCAACGCATCTCGAGGCTTGAGACGAAATTCAAAATTTAATATTTTTAATGTAATAAAAATATTTTTATAAAATTAACATATTTTAGATGTTTTAGGATGTAAAATCATTAAATTATTATAATCAATTTCGTTTAGCATTTTATTTTAAAATGAGAATAAATTAACTCATCACTCTTCTCATTATTTAAAAAATTATAATTGAAAAATAATGCCAAAATTATTTTTAAAAAATAAATATCTATTAAATAACTCAAAATTTTGTTATCTATACATGTGATTTTTAAGTTAACCAATCAACCAGTACAAATTGTAAAGAGATTTTACTATGCACTGTCAGTGTAAAAAGTTTTACACCGTCGATTCATCACCACCATCCATCTGTCTTACTTTATAAGTGATTAAAATAAAAGTCAAACTCTTCTAAACATTCAATGACTATGATTAACTGACAGTGTGAAACTCTTTTACGCTGACAGTGTATTTCAATGAAATTCAATTATAAAAAGTTATTATTATATTATTATATATTCTAGATATATATTATTATTTAATAACATATAAAAATAGTTTAAAAATTATTTTTTAAAAAGTCAATTAATTAAAATCATATTAATGTAAATTAAAAATGTGAGGTTTTAGGCGGTAGCCTAGGTGGGCTGACTCTATTTAAACATTTGGAGTTAGATACCCAGTTCTCCTCTTGTCATCATACCCCTCTTTTCTTTATTAATGGTACTAAAGATTTTTCTATTGTAATCCTCAACATTCATTTTGCATTTTCTTTTTCTTTTTTTATGAAGTTATTTTTAACTCCTTATTTTCTCAAAATTTTTAATTTTTGACCATTTTTCTCTAGTACCCCAACCTCAAACTTAAGCTTTACTCACTTCTAAGAGCAACCCCAAACTTATTATTTTCCACACAAATTTAGAACTAAACATTTCTACCTAACTCCAAAAGAGAGGGTGGAAAGATAAAATCTTTCAAGTCATAAGGTTCATTAATAAGGCTAAGACACCAAAAGAATGGCTAAGCTTACACTGGTTAGTGATGGATGTAACTTATTACTACATGGTGGTTAAAAAAGGCTCAGAGTTAAAAGCAAACAACTGCCTCAATATGTGTAAATCAAACCAGAAAAATTTAATCAGAAATAGTTCAAACTTGATAAAGCGATAATGCATGGATACACTCAATGAAAGGAATAGTAAATAATGGAATTTATTTGGCTCAAATCTTACTAGTTGAGCTATCTGAAGGTTGAGTAAAAGTCTCATGATTACTTTTTCATCCTTTGTCTTCAATTTGTAAGTCGCTTTCCTGATGATCAAGTTTCTATGGATGATACTTTTGGTTCATTTGTTCAATGCTACAAGTGCAATTTTTATAAATCTGAAAGAAACAACAAATACAAACTCACTCATTAAAGACAAACATTACTGAATTGATAAAATGGGTTATAAGATTTATAAGTGCTATCATTATTCATTAGGTATACATTTGAAAATAACAAAAACTTCTTAGAAATAAAATAAAAAAACAAGCTACATGTATTTTCATATGTTATCATTGCGGAAAAGATCATGCATGTCATTCATAATGTTATTGAAGTCATTATTCTACCGGGTCCATTCTATTCTCATATGACATCTTCTCCTTGATTGCTCTTGATCTTGATTAGTGAAGTAATTTTCCATCTCTTCAAAGGTTGCAAAGCATGCTCTCAAACTTTGGACAGACATGTGTGTGAGTGCTAATTATTGCTAACTATAAATTCAACCGGGTTTTGAATGATGTCAAACAAGGAATATGTAGTTTATCATAGTGCTCTTGTATATTGGACGATGTCAACCTACATTTAGATGCTCATTTATTCCCTTAGCTTTAGGATGCATAAAAAGAGTCGTTGAACAAGTTTGATACGTCTTAAGCATGTCATACATATCAAAAATTAAGTTTGTGTATCAAATCAACAACATAGTTCGACCTATACGTGATCAGGCTAACCTATAGAAGCCTCAGATTAAATATAGGACGACACATCCATGTTTCAGGCCGGCTCCTACGCTCCAAGAATGAAGCATGTAGATTCTTCCCACAGGTTGCATTTCAGGCCACCGCACAGGCTGACCTGAACACCTTCATAAGCCGACCTATGACCTTCACAGGTCGACCTATGCAAGTTAAAATTTGAAAAAAAAAATCTTTTTGCATCTTATTTTTCTTGCATCCTTTTGCATGTTTTCTTCACACACACACACACACACACACACACACACACACACACACACACACACACACACACACACACACTCACACACATACACACATACACACACACACACACACACACACACACACACAGACATATATATATATATATATATATATATATATATATATATATATATATATATATATATATATATATATATATATATATATATATATATATATATATATATATATATATATATATATATATATATATATATATATATATATATATATATATATATATATATATATATATATATATATATATATATATATATATATATGCATACATGCTGTAATACCCCAAATTTTGCCCTAAGATTTGTCGTCGCATTTCATTGCATTTTTATTGCATTTAATCAATTACTAACAAATTTGTGTAGTCGTTTGACTTTTTGCAGGTAAATATCATATGGCATGCATTTTTTTTTTCTAAAAAGTAAAAATGGTACAATTGGCAAGAGGACATGTGTAAGGAGTTGTGAGTGTGAGAGGTTGAGAGTTCGAATCTCACCTTTGTCACTTTTTGTTTTTTTTATTATTTTTACTCTAAATTTTTCTATCTTTCATTAAAAAATAACAAAAATAGTTTTTTTTTATTATTTAATTATTATTTTCGTATTTTAATTAAATTATTTTTTAAAATATTATTTTTTTCACTTTTTTCTAAATTATTCATAAAAATATCCAAAAAATCATAAAATAAAAAATATTAGGAAAAATTTTGTTCTTTTTATAATATTTTTGATTTTAGGAATCAATAGGATTATTAGTTTTTATTTTAAGTTTATTTTAATTATTTTAAATTATTTAAATTTTATTTTTTTCTTAACTAATTATTTAGTTTGGGCTTTAAAATGGGCTTTAGGGACATTATTGACAATTTGGTGTTAACCCTAATTTGTTCCCTATATATACATGTGTTGCCTTGTTGAAAGGGGGTCAAAAGGTTTTCTTCAGAAAAGATGAGAGAGAGAGGGAGAAACAAAGGAGATCCCCAGAGAAGAAAGGCGGTCGTTCCCACAACTCGTCAGAAGGATTGGAGCTCCCCAGTGTTCCCTTATTCAAACCTTTTTCATATTTACCGAAGCAAACCTCTGCTTCTTTTATCCTTCCGAAGGATTAGGTCCAGCCTTTTGGCCGCCGAGTCAATAGCCTTACCCCTTTAATGGATCAAACCCTGTTTAACCTAGGTGTCCCGCCGTGGGCAAAATTGCTTTTATCCTAGTGTTAGGCCAAAATAGTCGTCGTACTCTGTTTTAAGGTTTCCCGCCGTGGAATCCCTAACCTAACCCTAATTCACTTAACAATTTACAACGTAGATATTGGAGTTTCTACACTCCGCGTAAGCGTGTCCTTAAGATGTGTTTATTCCCCTTGAGACCTTGACCACAGTCAAGAAGTCTCTAACCTCCCTTTTGAGGGGAACTACAGTTACTCTAATTCCACTCCCGTAAGGATATGTAGGCACAAGATGCGATGTCTTGCCGAGTAAACTTAGAATTAACCCCTAGGTCTTTTTTAATTTTCAATCCTTTGTATATACCTAAAGCAAAATAATTAATGAAATAAATAAAAAAAAATAAACAAAAGGTTCCCGTAGAGTACTACGGAAGTTTAGGGTGCTAATACCTTCCCTAAATTTAACCAACCCCCGAACCTTAGATCTCTCCCTTTTAGGTTTTTCCTTTCTTTAACCTTTCCTTCGGATAAATCAAAGACCGGTTGTAAATGAATTAAGATTCAAGTTAATCAATAGCTTGACATCCAAATTTCACCGCAACAGAAAATGGCGACTTCACTGGGGAGTCCTAACTATTGAGGGTTATCCCTATTTTGTTTATTTTTCTTTATATATTTGTTTTATTATATATTTTGCTCACTTGTATGTATATATTGGGGTACCTTACTTGGAGTTACTGTGTTGTGAGATAAGTCCTACACCCAGACTTGAGCGACCTTATGATAGGATGGCTGATATATTCGACGAGGCTTATAGGGAGTGAGTCCCGACTAAGCTAAATCGAGAATCACCGCTCAGTTGAGACACTTTCGAAAATGGTTCGGTTGATCGAGTGTAGTCGTGAAAACTTTTACCGTTATCGATTGGAGTCTGTGATACTGGGAACCGTAGTACCTTTACACCATCTTGACCTTATATAGGACGTAGTGCGGGAACTATATGGGAGTAGTCCCACAATGGTTTCTACGCGATGCTACACTTAAAAGAGGTTCTCTTGAGAATATTATTGACCCTCGAGTCAGTCGGGAAGTCGATAATATCCGAAAGATGGACTGATGACTTTGGGCACTGATTTAGAACCCTTGTTCTGCAGGTACAATCAACCTATAGTACATACCTCTTTGGGAAGGGTAGACCTTGACTCCATTCATTGTTCCTCTAACTTAGGACCTTTTGTTTGCTTATGTGTATTTGTGCTTCGCATCCATAAAGCATCATATCATTTCTAGTTTCAAGGAATTCAGCAGTCCTTTGCAAATTCGAAAAGCCTTACATTTTAAAGTCTAAAATTTTTTCCAACTTTCTTAAAAAGCAATATTCGCAATCGACCGTTGAAATTCTTGAAACCATTGCATGGCATCAGCATCACATTTTTTGCATTGCATTTATCCCCCAGTTTCTCCTTCTTGGTCCTATCGTTTTCTAGTGTACCTTTGAGTCGTCAATCTGATTCCTCGACACAGATATCAGACCAGAAAACGGAACAGGAGTCACTTTGATCCTATTCTCATGACTTACACAGAGCTATATCCTGACTTAGTCCGGCAAGAACTGATTACTACAAAGGCTTTACCACCTCCTCTTAATCCTCCGACTGGATTTAGGGCTGATCTCCATTGTGCTTCCCATGAGGGTGCCCCAGGCCATGACTTGGAGCATTGTTTTGCATTGAAGGCTAGAGTATGTGAATTGGTTAGAATTGGAATACTTGATTTTACAGACAGTCATCCGGATGTTCAGAAAAATCCCTTGCCAGTACATCAGAAATGAAGTTTTGTCACTAGGCCTTTTGTTTCTCGTTGTTTGCACTTTCCTTATTTTGTTTAAGTTGTTTGCTTTTAATTATGTTTGTACTTTCATTAATGAAATAAGCATTGCGACTTTTGATTCAATTTCGTCCAGTTATTTGCATCTTTATGCTTTATTTTTCAAATGTTTACTTCTTGTCCAAAATTTTGATATGCTAAGATTGGAGGGAGGATGATGAAAACGTTATACCCATAATTGCTGTCAGTATGCTTTCAATCAAACCTTGTTGACGATGTAAGGCATTGTTTCAATTCCCAAACACTGGAGAAATAAGGAAGTTAATCCCTCGTTACCCCCTTCGAGCCTAGAAGTTGGAGTTTCTTTCGTTACAAAAAACCCACAATTTTAACCTTGGGATGGGTAGTTCTCAGTTAACTTGGTTGTGTGTTCATACGATACACCTTTCATTAACAAATTTTCCTTCGCACACGTCAAACAAGTGTCGAAGATGTTTTCTAATCAAAAGGTCGATGATGGTTCACCGTAATCATTAAAATCAAACAGTCACTTTCCTTCACACAAAAAAATAATATAAAAAAAGCAAAAGAAGCCCGCTAAGTCAAAACCTATGAAGGAGACTTAGGCAAAACTGGGGCATCCCGCTGACTGTAAACTCTAAAATAAACAGTTTAGGCAAAATTTAGGGATAATACAAAGAGATTTTTAAATCCTTATCTTGAAAATCCTCAATGTCAAAACAATCAAATGTTATAGGGGAGTAGTGGCTGCCTTTTAATAGGTCCCTTTGACTTCTGAATCATCACTGCTACGATCAATGAAATCCCTAACTTATGGGAACCTGAATGCATAGTATGAGTTAACTGAGCATAGGACTGAAGATCATCACGTAGATTGGGGGGTACAAATAAATTTTGAGCCTTTATCTTTTGTTTCATAAACCGTGAACCAGGCCACATTACAACCCTCAAAAGACCTAACTAAAACAGGGTTATTTTGAAAGTATACTACAACAAGGTTGCGTAACCTGACTCCAAAAGATCCTTGCGAATCATTTATTTTGGCAATACACTTTTATTTTAAACTTCGAGTGTCTTGAACCGCCTTGTTCTGACTAACGACTCATGTATTTTCCATCTTTCAAAAATAATTTTGATTTCAAAAGTCGCATGAACTTTGCATTACCATGTTTGTATGAATATTTTTTTTGCAAACTGGCTTTCCTCTAAGGACTTTTCAAACAATGAGAAACTTGGTCAAGTGATCTTATCAGGGGCAAGTTCCTTTTACATCCTGTCAAAGAATTAGTTCAAGATTTGTTCAATGCAATATCTTCTCAGATTTGGTTTATCCAGAGAATTGTTCAAGACCCAGACTGGGGCAAGCCCTCCGAGGATACAGCAAACAGTCGATTCCACGAATCAGACAGCTGAAGCAATTATCAGTTCATTTGACCTGGGACAGTTTACTTGCATAATCCCTAAGCAGTTATTCATCATTCCTACAGTGACTATCAACTTGATACAGTTTAACAGAATGACAGTGATCTCCGTGTTGAGGAATCAGTCCTCCAGTTTTGTCATCTCACCGAAAGAGTCGAGCCTTGTCGTCGACGTCTGCATTTGCATTTGATCATATGTCATAGCATAATTCCTATACATGTGCATATCTTGGGTGCTTTATTCCCCATTTACATTTCTATCTTGGGTGCTTTACTCCCTATTTACATTTCTATCTTGGGTGCTTTATTCCCCATTTACCTTTCTATCTTGGGTGCTTTACTCCTCATTTACATTTTTATCTTGGGTGCTTTACTCCCCATTTACATTTTTATCTTGGGTGTTTTACTCCCCATTTACATTTCTATCCTGGGTGCTTTACTCCCCATTTACATGTCTATCTTGGGTGCTTTACTCCCCATTTACCTTCTATCCTTGGGTGTTTTATCCCCCATGTACCTTTATCCCGGGTGTTTTATTCCCCGTTTACCAGATATTCCTGGGTTTACCTAACATCATGGTGTTTTACCCCCATTTACTTTTTTTTCTCCCTGAGGTCGTGTTTTACTCGCGTCTTACCTTGTGGGCAAAATTTATTTACTTGGCGTCATGGGTGTTTTATCCCCATTTGCGTTTTTCTCCTGAGCTCGTGTTTTACTCGCGTCTTACCTTGCGGACAATTTCTAATTTACTTGGCACCTATCAACAATTCTGTGTCGTGTCTACCCGACGTTCTTCCAGATATGACATGTCTTCTTCCCTAGTGCAATTCCTCGGTGGGTCGTCCCCTGTGACGTTGTTTCGTCTGTATCCGTGCATTTGTCATTTTCATCATACACATCATATCAGATTCATATTATATTTAGCATTATAGTTCGTTTTGTTTTGTCCATATCATTGCATAGCACTGCGTCTAAAGGCAAAATTTTCGGTTATCTGTATTTAAATCCCTCCACCATGATTTCTCGAGTCTCCGTTGCTCAAATCACCCGGTGAAGTTATTTAAATAGGGGCAACTGTAATACCCCAAATTTTGCCCTAAGATTTGTCGTCGCATTTCATTGCATTTTTATTGCATTTAATCAATTACTAACAAATTTGTGTAGTCGTTTGACTTTTTGCAGGTAAATATCATATGGCATGCATTTTTTTCTTCTAAAAAGTAAAAATGGTACAATTGGCAAGAGGACATGTGTAAGGAGTTGTGAGTGTGAGAGGTTGAGAGTTCGAATCTCACCTTTGTCACTTTTTGTTTTTTTATTATTTTTACTCTAAATTTTTCTATCTTTCATTAAAAAATAACAAAAATAGTTTTTTTTATTATTTAATTATTATTTTCGTATTTTAATTAAATCATTTTTTAAAATATTATTATTTTCACTTTTTTCTAAATTATTCATAAAAATATCCAAAAAATCATAAAATAAAAAATATTAGGAAAATTTTTGTTCTTTTTATAATATTTTTGATTTTAGGAATCAATAGGATTATTAGTTTTTATTTTAAGTTTATTTTAATTATTTTAAATTATTTAAATTTTATTTTTTTCTTAACTAATTATTTAGTTTGGGCTTTAAAATGGGCTTTAGGGACATTATTGACAATTTGGTGTTAACCCTAATTTGTTCCCTATATATACATGTGTTGCCTTGTTGAAAGGGGGTCAAAAGGTTTTCTTCAGAAAAGAGGAGAGAGAGAGGGAGAAACAAAGGAGATCCCTAGAGAAGAAAGACGGTCGTTCCCACAACTCGTCAGAAGGATTGGAGCTCCCCAGTGTTCCCTTATTCAAACCTTTTTCACATTTGCCGAAGCAAACCTCTGCTTCTTTTATCCTTCCGAAGGATTAGGTCCAGCCTTTTGGCCGCCGAGTCAATAGCCTTACCCCTTTAATGGATCAAACCCTGTTTAGCCTAGGTGTCCCGCCGTGGGCAAAATTGCTTTTATCCTAGTGTTAGGCCAAAATAGTCGTCGTACTCTGTTTTAAGGTTTCCCGCCGTGGAATCCCTAACCTAACCCTAATTCACTTAACAATTTACAACGTAGATATTGGAGTTTCTACACTCCGCGTAAGCGTGTCCTTAAGATGTGTTTATTCCCCTTGAGACCTTGACCACAGTCAAGAAGTCTCTAACCTCCCTTTTGAGGGGAACTACAGTTACTCTAATTCCATTCCCGTAAGGATATGTAGGCACAAGATGCGATGTCTTGCCGAGTAAACTTAGAATTAACCCCTAGGTCTTTTTTAATTTTCAATCCTTTGTATATACCTAAAGCAAAATAATTAATGAAATAAATAAAAAAAAATAAACAAAAGGTTCCCGTAGAGTACTACGGAAGTTTAGGGTGCTAATACCTTCCCTAAATTTAACCAACCCCCGAACCTTAGATCTCTCCCTTTTAGGTTTTTCCTTTCTTTAACCTTTCCTTCGGATAAATCAAAGACCGGTTGTAAATGAATTAAGATTCAAGTTAATCAATAGCTTGACATCCAAATTTCACCGCAACACATGCATACATGCATCTTCATCTCTTCTTCATAGATCCTAGTGAATAAAACCTAAACGAAACCAGATTACAAAGTTGCCCATCATCTTCATCTCTTCTTCTATGCATACGCACAATTGAACTACACATAATAATTTTTCGATTGGGTGATCATCTAGAATATGGTTAATAACATCCAATTAGGTTTGGTGTAGCCTAGAATATTAGGTTGGGGGCTCTATGTGTTTCAAATAAGAAAACTAAGGTGGGGTATTCCTTCAAGATCGGTTTGA
This sequence comes from Lathyrus sativus, assembly GCA_963859935.3. Lineage (NCBI taxonomy): Eukaryota > Viridiplantae > Streptophyta > Magnoliopsida > Fabales > Fabaceae > Lathyrus > Lathyrus sativus. The sequence goes on from OZ012735.1 coordinate 74,011,326, forward strand.
TTTGAAGTTTTTGGACAAGATCACGTCAACACAGATTCGACCGAGTGAAAGCCTTGGGACAAGGTGGTTTTCTTGCAAGGGAGTAGTGCGAGACGGTGAATTATGTTCGGCAATCTTAGGTTTTAACAAGTTGCGTGTTCGGGATAATCAGATGATTGTATCCGCATTGTTAGTCACTTGATCAAGCTTTGATCAAGGGTTTGGAGGTGGAAGAATCAACACAAAACAATAGGTTTTTTTGGGTTTGCATTCTTTATCTCTTGTATAAACATTTTTGCAAAAAAAATATTAATAGCACTATTTCAATTTTATTTTGAATTGAGGGCAGACGTACCCATAGCAAGACCGATTAGGGAACTTCCTAAACAAATCTCTCTCTCTCTCTCTCTCTCTCTCTCTCTCTCTCTCTCTCTCTCTCTCTCTCTCTCTCTTCATCTCTTTATCCATTTTATTGTTGATTATGCAATTTATCGAGTTCGTCATTTTTTAATCAATTTGATTGGAAACTGTTTTCTACCATCTTTTAAAGGTGTTGTTGTTGATATAATCACAATCACTTTGGTTTTTGTTGACTTTTAAACATCAACAAAACAAATTATATTTCCAATCGCTATCGATTGCACACCAAGTCTTTAATAAATTGTTTGTGTTTTGGTTCATTGGATATACAAGTCACGGTTAACATCGTATTTAATTGATTTGTAACTTGATCATTATTGAACATTTACATTTGTTATCACTCCATTTGCTTTGCGATATGTATATTGCTTTTCGATAGTAAGATCGGTTAGACGATTCTATCCGGGTCATTTTTCCGCTGCACCATATTTTGAAAATACATTTTTACCAAAAGTTTTTGGTCGTAAAATTTATGATCTATTCACCTCCTCTAGATCGAAGCCTATCGTCTAACAATGTGGTTCTCTTGCTGGTCATAGAAGTCTCTGAATACAGGAGTGCATCTTGGGGGTTTAGCATACAAAATAGGTGAAACTTCTGTTATCCACCTTATAACCCCCACTGCATGAGCTTCCATTCTTTATTGAAACTCTAAATCCTGTTGATATCCTTGCATTTGCACTGGATGCTGCTGCACCTAAGGTTGGTAGATTTCTTCATCATTTCTTGTTGGGTTATCATCTAAATCATGTTGAGGTGCTTCTATTGGGTGATTATGTTGTAGCCTCCTCATTGTTGAAGCATTGATAGGCGCTTTTGGATCTATCATCTCGTTCTAAGGGTAGATGGGCACCCCAACTCTCCTATGCAATTCATTAATTAAAAAAATGCCAGCAATCCCATTGTTCAGTGTTAGCCACATATTTATTATTTTCATAAATTAAGCGCTCCAAATCAATTGGTTTCCCCCTTAAAAGAGCTAAAATTCCTAAACACCTCTTCACAATAAATTGTGATTAGTTAGATACAACTTCTAGAGACTACACAAAAAATGAGGCCCACGTCCTTGGAATTTGGCGACATTTAGTGGTTTTAAGCCACAATGCTAAGCCACACTCAAGCACCCATTCTGCCCCTAGCCTATATAAAGCCTTAAGAATTTCTTAGGTCATGGCCTCGTTTATCATCCGGTGCTCATTTCTATATGTGCTGAGAGCACAAACAGGAGGAGGTTGAATATTAAAAAGAGAGTTAATAGCACTAGCTGAGTGCTCAATATACTTACCTTGCACATAAGAAGTGTAGGTGCCCACATCACTAAGTGTCGCATTTGCATAAAATTCTAAGCATGTGGTCTTATTGGTTTCTTGAATCTAATTATTGAAACTTACCCAATTCCGTTAGTGAAGTATAGCCACCACTTCTTTGAAGCCTCTCAGATCCTCACATGCAAAAGCTTTCTCTCTTACAATGTGGAAGTCAATCAACTTGAGATATTTTTCTGCATTAGCCTCTAAAAGAAACCTGGCATTGGGAAAGGTTAGAGCCTTAGGTGCGAGGGAAACTCTTGAAGATGAACCTCTTGTAACTCCTCCTCCTTTTGAAGTCATAATGCATGCAACAACACAATAAAATAATACTACGCAGAGAAAAAAAATATTAAACAAAAATTGTGATTAGAGGAAACTTGTGAAGAAGCAAGAGTAGAAAGAAATTTGTGAGGAGAAGATATTCAAAATCTCTATTTATAGGCCATGTTTTAGTTGCCATCGCGTGCACGATGTTAACGGTCATACCACTGTCTCACCTAATGTTTATATCGTGTGCGTTATGCATTCATCGTGCACGCGATACTTATAATTTACAAATTCCCCAACATCTCTATTGTGTGTTATACAACCATCCTGCGCGGGATATAACCCCATCAGGCGTGTCATAATGCATGCAACAACACAATAAAATAATACTAACAAAAATTGTGATTAGAGGAAACTTGTGAAGAAGCAAGAGTAGAAAGAAATTTGTGAGGAGAAGATATTCAAAATCTCTATTTATAGGCCATGTTTTAGTTGCCATCGTGTGCACGATGTTAACGGTCATACCACTGTCTCACCTAATGTTTATATCGTGTGCGTTATGCATTCATCGTGCACGCGATACTTATAATTTACAAATTCCCCAACATCTCTATTGTGTGTTATACAACCATCCTGCGCGGGATATAGCCCCATCAGGCGTGTCATAATGCATGCAACAACACAATAAAATAATACTACGCAGAGAAAAAAAATATTAAACAAAATTTGTGATTAGAGGAAACTTGTGAAGAAGCAAGAGTAGAAAGAAATTTGTGAGGAGAAGATATTCAAAATCTCTATTTATAGGCCATGTTTTAGTTGCCATCGCGTGCACGATGTTAAAGGTCATACCACTGTCTCACCTAATGTTTATATTGTGTGCGTTATGCATTCATCGTGCACGCGATACTTATAATTTACAAATTCCTCAACATCTCTATTGTGTGTTATACAACCATCCTGCGCGGGATATAGCCCCATCAGGCGTGTGATGACCTGCATAATTTTTACAGGGCTTCATCATTTTCTTATTCTCTTATTCTCTTTTGTTTTCTTTCCCTGTTATCTTTCACTTGTTTTCTTTTCTAGCAACACAACACACACAATGTACACATTTTCATAACTAAAATTAAACTTAAAATTTTAAAAAATTAATTACTAATGGGTTACCTCCCATCCAATGTTTTTTTACCGTCATTAGCTTGATGGTCCATACCTATGGCACGTCAGGAGCAAGGGACACCCTCACACCGATTAGTTAACCTTTATTCTTTCCTTTGTCAATTTCTCTACCTTTTTCTTCAAGCTATTAACATGTGTCCAAATCATCTACATATGGTATCTATTCATACACATTAAACACCACTTTTTCCTTTTTGAACTTCAAGCTAAGTTCACTGGTTTCAACATATATTAATGTGTGCCTGGTTAACAATAATGGGTGTCTAAGAATAATTGAACCACCTATGACTCCCTTCATGTTGAATACCACTTATACTTTAACATTAAACACCACTGTTGAATATGCAAGAAAAACTAGAACATTAACATGTACTAACAAATCTTTTAAGACACCATGAGGATGAGTAACATATAAATCAACTAAGGTGAGAGTCATATTACTCGGTATGATCTCTCCCAAATTAAGTTCTTTAGCCTTATTATGTGGCATTACATTGATACTTGACCTTAAATCACATAAAGTGTGTGGGATCTTTACTCCACCAATGGTGCAAGATATGGTAAACTTACCTGGATCCTTCAGCTTTGGTGACAGTGTTTAGGGAACTGTCGTATCACATTTCTCAATCATGTTTACCTTTTTTTTTTGTCCAAATTATGCTTTGTAGCTTTCAACAATGTCTTCATAAATTTATCAAACTTGGGCATTAGCTCTAAAAATTCATGAAAATAAATTCTTACCTGAAGCGTGGTCAACATCTCTTTAAACTTGGAAAATAACCATGCCCCATCTTCCTGTAATGTTTTCCTCTTAATTATTGGATATGGCGGTGTTATGTAATAGGGTAGTATTGGATTAGTGTCATTAAGAATATGCTTCTTAGTCCTTCTTCAAGGGGAGTTTTTGTCTATTAATTTCTCAATGGTGACTCCCTTCTCAGCTTGGTCTCTTTGATTTTTACTCTCCTCTTTCTCAATCCATACTTCTTCCTTTTTAATCAAATCCTCTTCCACTATTTCATCCTCACCCCTGTTGGTGATTACCTTAAAACCTATTTATAAAGCCTTGTAAGTCTCATTTTTAGGATTACCTATAATATTACTTGTAAATCCTCCATTAGAACTAGGTAAAGTGGCTATATGTCAAGATAACTGACCAATTTTTATCTCTAAATTTTTTATAGATGCATCATGGTTCTTACTCATTATTTCATGATGTTTATTCACCTGTTCAAAATAGTTCTGAGTGACCTGGATGAATTTTTGTAGGGTCTCTTCTAGTGGTGAAGGTTTCCTTTAGATCAGAGCTTGTTGATATTAGTGAACACCTTAATTAGCTCTTGTATTTTGATTATTTCTCCATCTAAAATCTGGGTGATCCTTCCATCCAGGGTTGTAGGTTTTGGACTAAGGGTTATTTTTCTGGAAATTTTCAAATTGAGCTTCTTCACTCCATCCTTCCAAAGAGCATATTGCATTTGCATGTCCCTCTCTATAGAAATCAAACCTCAGTGCTTGTACCTGACTCACGTTAGATTTACTCAAGCTTCTTTCAGCTAGCTTTTTATTCAGTAATTCAGTTTGAGTTAAAAGTGCAGTATGAGTATCAATAGCTAACATACTTTTGAATGTGCCTACAGTTTCAATTTTTATTGACCTTTCACTTTTTAAATGATATTCATTCAAGAAAATCTTTTCAACCAAGTCTTAAACTTGTAATTCAGTCATTATTCTGATCGTGCCTCCCACAGATGCATCTAGAAGCATGCATGTTTGGCTCTTGAGACCTTTGATAAAATTATGCATTTGCTTCATGTTATTCATATTATAATTTGGGCACCTGTATAATAAAATCTTAAACCTTTCGCACGAGTCATACAACGATTCAGTTTCCTGCTACTCAAAATTTGTAGTTTTAACTCTTCACTCAGCAAACTAAGTGGTAGTGAAGAATCTCTCCAAGAATTTATCCTCCAGCTCTTTCCATGTCAGTATAGTTCCATTCGGAAGGCAAACTAAACAATCTTTGGTTCTTCCAATTAGCGAGAAATCAAACAGCCTCAACTTGACTTGGTCTTCAGTGACCTCAACTGGCCTGCACATCGAGGTTGTTTTGTAGAAGCGAGCAAGATGATCCCACGGGTCTCTAATTATGTTCCCGTCGAACGGATTATCTCTTAAACATGAAAGCACGTAATTGTTTTATATCAAAGTAAGAAAGGTCCACCAATACACACCCTCTAGAAAGATGTCCTTCATCAGTTTTTTTCCAGTAGTCCCCATAGTGGGTGGAGGTGATGCAGGTGCCATGGTGAATTCCTCTTCATTGTTCAAAGAAATCAGTGAGTTGGCTTCTACTAAAATCCCTTGATCTAGAGTTGCTTCTCTAACCGCTCTCTTGTTGGAACATGCAGTTCTTTCAATTTCTGGATCAAACGGTGTCATTGTCGATCATAAACTGCGCATACACAAATAAGAAATACATCTGTAGCACTATAATTAAATAATTAATGGAAAAATAAAAAACTAAAGAAATAAATGTTGCACAAGCGTTGCCTTGTTAAAATTATCACGAGTCCCCGACAATGGCGCAAAAAAACTTGTTGACTTCTTGACAAATGTACTGATAATGTCGCAGTAATAAAAAGAAATTGATTTCGTAGGGACTGCTAATTAATAAGACAATAGTTGTATAATTATAAAAAGTAACGATGGGGGGGGGGGTGTGAATTTGAATGCGAGAAAGTTGTTTTGAAATAATAAGAAAGTAGTCAGGTTTTGTATAGAATTCCTTATTTCTCCACTGTTGATGTCTAATGTATTACATGCATAATAAAGTTATTATATTCCGCAACAAATTAACACACCCATTATACCCAATCTCTTGATGTATAGCTACTAATTACCACTCGGGGTATCCTATCCCTATTCAACTAGTATAAGTGAAATTCGACGATAACAAGTTTGTGTTTATAATCTAGATTATAATCAATTTGCAATTATAAACCAATTTTATAATTTTAACGCTTTTAAAACCAATTTTTTAATGTGATAAAAAATATTTTTATAATATTTGAACAAATTTATTAAAAAAAAAATAATTTTTATATTTAGAAAAATTGAAATTTCTTTTTGAAAAAAATTGGAATAAATTATTTTAATTTTATATCAAAATTTTGGAATTGTTTTTTAATTTATTTTTTGAAAAAAATCTGAATAAATTATTTTAGAAAAATATTTTTCTGAAAAATAAAAAATTTAAGAATAATAAAATTTTTTTTTTTCAAAGAAATGTTTTAGAATAACAAATTTTCAAATTTGGGAAAAAAATTTTGAATTTTTTTTTATTTTCCGAAAAAAGAAATTTTAGAATAATATTCTTTTTGAAAAAAAGTTTCTGAAAAATAAAAACTTCAAAATAAAAAAAAAAAGTTTCAGAATAAAAAAGTTTAAAATTTAGAGAAATTTTTTATTTATTTCAGAATAATTTGTTTTTTTTAAAAAAAAATTCTAAAAAATAAAAATTCATTTTTTTTAAAAAAGTTTTAGAATTTTTTTTTTTAAATTTGGGGAATTTTTTTTTAAAAAACTATTTTCAATTATTTTTTTTCAGAAAAAAATTTGTTTTAAAAAAGTTTTATTTTCAATAAAATATTTTTTATTTTTCAATAATTCTAAATATATTTTTGTTTTCACTCTCAATAGTTTTTCTTTGATATTTTATGGAAAAACTTATTTATATGGTTTAAGGTTATAAAAGAAAATTGGTTATGAACTAGTTTTAAACTGAACTATAATTGTTTGAATTAAATGATTGAGTTCATTATCCATTTGAGTGGTTTAGTTTTTTTTATGGTTCAATGCAATTCAATTTTGTAATATAGTTTGGTTAACCATATATTTGCACTTCCTTAGATTCATGTACTAATTTTAAAAAAATGGTGTGTTATTATTTAATTTTCTATTTTTTTCTTAAAGCAAATTTCAATGATAATAGAATACAAAGAGTATTCTAGAACAACATAGCAGGAAAGAATAAAAGGGAAAAATTTCCCACCAACACTAAAATTAGTGTTGCGGTGAGAATCAGATATCAAGCTATTAATTAACTTGAATCACAAATCTATGAAGTTCACCACTGAGCTTTGATTTATCCCATGAAAAGGGTAAAGATCAAAGAAAATCCTAAGTGCGCTACGTAACAACGAAGCTAAAAGATCTAAGGTTCGGGGGTTGATTATACCTAGGAAAAGTGTTAGCATCCTAAGCATCTGTAGTACTTTACAGGAACCTCTTGTTAGTATTTGTGTTATGTTATATTTTCTTGCTAAGAGAACTGTGCTAAGGTAAAAACCTAGGATATATACACTAAATCTGCTCGCCAAGGCATTGCATCTCATGCCTACGTACCCTAACTAGGATGGAATCAGAGCAATCGTAGTTCATCTCACTAGGTGTGAAGAACTCTTGATTGTAGTCAAGATTCTAAGGGGATGTTCATAACAATGACACTTATGCAGAGTTGATACACTCTCTAAGTCTAAGTTGAGAGACCTAACTGAGTGGGTTGACTTTTACAAAAGTCACAAGGAGAAGTGAGTACACATGACAATGGTACAAACATAGAGTTAACAAACTCTAAACTTAATTCTAAGTGGTAAGGTCAATTGGTTCTAACAAGACCAAGAGGTGGGAGATAAGTACTCATAACAATGGTAGTTACACAGGGTTAACAAACCCTAACCCTAAAGTTAGGTTAAGAGGGAAACGACTATAACAAGGCCAAAAGGGAAAGAGACTCTAACTAGGCCTAAAGGGTGATTCTAACAAGACCGGGAGGGATAACTGAGCTATCTATGACATTGAGTCAATAGAGAGACTTTCCTTTGGACTTGGGGAGAAGAGATAACTTAAGGATGAAAGCTAACAAGCTAACATCTCTTGGGGGAAACAACTTAACAAAGTTTAAAGAATAGTAAGATGGAAACAAGTGTGATATTCAAATAAGATGTTAATAACATTCAAACATGAAGTCAATTGTAACATGGGAAAGCAAGTGATAACAACCAAAGCATGAAACTAGATGTGACAACATCCAAGGCAAATACCTGACAAAGTAAAAAAAGAGCAAGGTGACAACCAAGCATACACAAAGTTCAAAGAAGATTCAAACTCACATGGTGAATAATAAAGATGTTACAACATCTAAATATTCATGAAATAAAGTGCTAACAAAACTAAAAAATCATGGATTCAAGTTGAGTTTAATATTGAGGAAAACATGCATTAGGGTTTCAACATGATTTAAACAAGATGGGAACTTCACAAAGATTCACCCAAACATCTATGTATAACATGCTTTGAATATCAAGCATCATGTGAAAAAAATTGAGACATGGATTAAACAAATAAGCATGGTACAAATTTGGACATGTTAAGACAAGTAGGTAACAACCTAAACATGTGTGTTAGAGTTTAACATGTCATGAACAAAGATGGAAACATCACAATGGTTCAAGCATACAAACATGTATTTCAAAAGCATCTAATACAAAAGTCAAATATTTATGAACACCTAAATATGGTAAGGCCAACACAATGGCATATATGCACATCAAAGACATGTAAATATGGAAGAGAGTCACATGTTAGAGGAAAGATGGTCAAGTAAGGATCATGATATCATTAAAGTTTCAAAACACATTTATCATGTAAACATACCCCTAAAAAGTGTCAAAATTCAAGAGGTAACAAGTATGCACAATTCTACAATATTACATAAGGTCTATACAAAGTGCAAATGGTTCAAACATGTCTATATGTGCAAAGAAAATCAAAGGAATCATCCAAAGAAATCAAAATAGTCCTTAAGAAAACCCTAAAAAGTCACATACTTTAATCATGCATAAGTGCCATAATAATATATATTTTTGGAAATTTCTTGATACCACAATAAAATATCCAGTAACATGAACACATAGCAAAAAGAGTGGATCAAAAATCATAAAAATGAAGGAGTTATGATGTTTCAAAAATGTGAAGAAAATGAAAGAAACAAAGTAATAAAAAGAAAGGGAAATGTCCCTCATAGGGCTTGAACACACTCCCTTGGAGTCTCGTTTAAAATACTTAACCAACTGAGCCATGTGAATGTCTTGTTCATAATACGGATGCACTAAAATAAAAGAGAAAAGAAGTCATAAAAATGAAGCGCAAAAAATAAAAGCAAAAGGGTGATCAGCAAGGATCGAACCCTAGACAAGGCAATTACAAGGCAAGGCAAGACAAGGGTTACACCATTAGGGTGGTCTGTTTCATCGAAACATAAACTACTTCCAATTCATTATATTTTTAAAACAACATTAAAATGGCCAACTTAGCTCCAGATCAGCACCACATCACTGTCACTACTGCAAAAAAGGTCGGTGGAAGACAAAAGAGTCGCCACCGTTCGTTATTTATCCCAAAGAGAGGGAAAGGAAACAATCAGAGAAAACCTACGAAAAAAAAGGAAAAGACAAGGTCATAGCAACCAAATCTTGGGTTCGGGAGTCGGTTAAGCAAGGGGAAGGTATGAGCACCAAAGGCTGGCCCACAGGGATAAAAGAAAAGAAAAGAGACTCGATAGAGCACCACTGCTCTATGCCTACATATTCCCTCGTTCAATGGGAAAGTCAGAGTCAACGTAGTTCAGAAAACTAAGGGTGAAGGTGGGGAAGGTTGCTCGCCAAGACATCGTCGTCTTGTACCTACGTATCCTCATCTGGTATGAGAAATCAGAGCAAACGTAGTTTGGGCTGACAGGACCAGAGATTGGTTCAAGTGTTTTAACTGAGTAGGGTTAAACTTTCATTCTAGCAGTTAGGTGTATTGCTGCTCGACCGTTGGAGACTTAGGCGTTACCTGTTTGCGGTAGAACCAAGACTTAACACACTCTTTCTGAAAATGATTTTCAAACAATCCTGGAGGATAAAAAAGGTTTGATGTTTTATTCTGTGTTTTCTATAGAGAAGTGAATTGAGTTAAGTTTGTAACTCATGTTGCACTAAAGACTATGACTTGAGAGCGAATGTGTCGCATATCACCCAAAGGGCATACGCTAAACACTATAGACAGTATGAGAGGAGGCCCCCCAACCATCATTCCTCAAGTACTTAAGGCTCGTAGCGTACAAAATTTATTATCCTTTATTAAGTGTCTTAAGATGTTATGAGATGAGAAGAGAAGACACAAACTCTAAGTGAAAACTAATCAACTCTAATGTTATCATGCATAAGTGCTCATAAAGTTGGGATTGAAGGGGAAATATATCCTAATGTTAGAATTCTTGGATTGAAAGCCTAATGTCTCTCCTACTCCAATCCTAAACAGAGGGACTAGGAATCCTAAGGGATCATGGCAAAAGACCAAGAAAACACATAGAAATTCAATCACATAAGAAAGAAAGATGAGATGCAAACATGCAATGCAAACATGCAATGCAAACACAAAAGATGCCATGAGAAGGATAAGATGAAATGGGAGAAGCAAGCTCCTACAACCATTACCATCAATCATCAAAGACGAGCGGGAGGAAAAAAGTGTGGGGCTGCCACCACCATAAGCACATCTCAACCAAGCAATTCTTCAAACTCAAGCAAAGGGAACAAACACTCATCACTTGAACATCATCCACAAAATATGCACTCAAGTGGAACTCGAGCAACATGTGTCAAATAATCAAGATTAAACAATCACGAACAGTGAAATATATCCAAAACAGTCCACTTAAATGCATCATATCAATCCATGAGGATTCAAGGTGAAAGGACATCAAAACATGCTTGAAAACAAACAAAAATGACATTCTGTTTCAGTGTTAATCGGTTAACGCTTTTGGTTAACCGATGAACCACTTAAAAAAATTTGAAATCTGCATTGGTTAACCGATTAACCAGTTTGTACTATAACTGGTTAACCGATTAACACTGCACCATAAGCAGAAAAAACAACAGCTCAAAAGCACTTTCAGCAATTAATCCAATGCTCAAACATCCAAATGATCATATAATCACTTATGCACGAATTTGATACCAGAAATCAGTGATCCAACAACATGTAAACACATTCAAACATCAAGATCACAAATCACATAAATCAAAAACCACAAAATCAAACAAAATTGAAGTTCTACATTGATTATTCAAAATAAGCTCAAAATATCATTGGATCTAGAATTTCCAACTTACAAAGCGGAGATTTGCTTTGGTAAATGTTGATTCAACTTCAAATGAGCAGATCCAAGCAAGAAACCCAGAGATTCTTCAAGATCCAAGTAATTCCTCGTTATAGAAGCGAATATTGAGCGAAATTAAGCAAAACCGGTCCGAATAAGCTCTTCTAAATCAACTTCCAAGTTTAGATCCACACTAGAATGAAAATTGAAGGGTGAATTGAATATAATGGAGATGAAGGATGAATGTTTAGCTCTAAAATTCAATGATTCTAATGAAGAATCAATAAATTCAAGTGAGAGCTCTAATGGAGTTTTTGGAGTGAAAAAAGTTGAGAGAAAATTTCAAGAGTGAGAGTGAATTCTGAAAATGAAATGAATTTATGAGGGTTGATTGTGTGAGGTTTGGAGCGAATTTATTTAAATATGATCTAGGTTAGGAGTAGAATTATGGTTTGGAGTGAGGTTATGAAAATTGGAATGGGATTTGGAATGGAAAATTGGAGGGAATTTGAATTGATTTTGAAAACTAATCAAAATTTGAGTGATTCTAGATCCATCTTCTGGTGTAAAATCAAATTCACAAGTGATCAAAATGGACCCCAAAAGTGCCTTGTATTGAAAATTCACCTTCAAAGCAAAAAGTTGCACTGTTAATCGGTTAACTATTTTGGTTAATCGGTTAACGCCTTTGAAAATTCAAATTTGTTCTGATTTTTCCATGATTAACTAGTTAACCATATTGGTTAATCGGTTAACACCTTAAAATTTTGAATTTTGGCGCCTTTTGGAGGGACCCATGCATAATTGGCCGTTTTCAACCGTTCTGAGCCCCGTTAAGCCTCTGAAACTCGCTCTTGAATATCATAACAGTGAGAATGCTTGAGATAGCCTGAGTGTTGTCTCCTGAGATGAAAATTATCCTGCAAAATAAACACAAAATCGACCACTCGATTGTTGGTCAAAATAAATGTTGGGGCTCCTGATGCTCGTTGTTCAGTCTCTTGCACTAAAAAGAACCCTGAGGCACAACAATACCTTGATCCCCTGCCTCAAGAACAAATGCTATGATATGCAGAAATGCGACAACGAAAATGAAACATAACCCAAGTACAAAAAGTGGTTGGTCAAATTTTGGGGTACAACAGCTGCCCCTATTCAAACGACTTGGACCTGAAGGGATGAAAAAGCGAACGAATTTCAAACATTCAAGGTAAAAGACGGTTGAATACCAAAGAAACCGGAAATTTGCCAACTGCAAAAGTAATAAACTGCAGAACTATCCACCGAAGGAGAATTAGGATCACCGGAGAAACTGTATCTGATAGTTGCAAGGTCAATGAGCTAACTCATTACCAATTGGAAGACATCGACACGCAGTCGGAAAAGCATCTGCTAACACGTAGGAAACAAAACTAAGTCGGTAAGAACATCTGATTTCACCATCAGGCATATGTTAAATAAACTAGGCAGCGAACCCGAAGGCCGGCTCAACATGAAGTTGAGAACATCTACTAATCCAAGCAGGCATCAAATCCGAAGGCCGACTCAACACGAAGTTGAGAACATCTGCTAACCAGCAGGCATTCGCTAAATAAAAGCGAGCATCAAACCTGAAGGCTGAATCAATACGAAGTTGAGAACATCTGCTAACCAGCAGGCATTCGCTAAATAAAAGCAAGAATCGAACCCGAAGGCCGGCTCAACACGAAGTTGAGAACATCTGCTAATCCAAGCATGCATTCTCTAAATAAAAGAGAGCATTGAACCCGAAGGTCGGTTTAACACAAAGTTGATAACATCTGTTAATTCAAGCAGGCATTCGCTAAATAAAAGCGAGCATCAAACCTGAAGGTCGGCTCAACACGAAGTTGAGAACATCTGCTAATCCAAGCAGGCATCGAACCCGAAGGTCGACTCAACACAAACTTGAGAACATCTGTTAACCAGCAGGCATTTGATAAATAAAAGCGAGCATCAAACCCGAAGGCTGGCTCAACACGAAGTTGAGAACATCTGCTAATCCAAGCAGGCATCGAACCCGAAGGTCGGCTCAACACGAAGTTGAGAACATAATCCGTAGATTCATAATCTGAAAGGGGAACTCTGTTGAGGAACTAATGAATTTGAATAAGCAAACTCTGTTGCGGAGAATGATAAGGTGGACAACTCTATCAAATATTTCATCGAGGTCTAGATACCACACTGACTCAAGAGGGACACCAATATCGCCGAGGTCTGGATACCACACGGGCTTGAGAGGATACACTGTTGTCTGCTGGAGGTACAACTGGAAACAAAGAGGTAATAACCTGACTTATGTTTCAAATGCTCGTGTTTGAATATGGCGTAATGCTCCATACGAAATGGAAACGCTACGCGTTTGGGAGGATGCTATGCAAAATGCAAAGGAACCACTCCGGAAAAATAAATGCCAAAGAGAAGAAGCCAACTCCGACGAGGATAACTGGGTGCCAAGTATGATTGGACTTTTGCTGAGAAATAAGCACTAGATGGCTTCCTGAAGAAGAAATCTTCTGGGTATCACTGCTCTGCTGAAAATACAATCCACTTCACTGGGGATCATATCAACTCTACTGAGGAAAAACGGCCCTAGACGGCCTGCCAGAATATGACTCTTCTGGGGAAAAAACGACTCGGCTGGAGAAAACTCCCTGGATGGCCTTCCAGAATACAACATTCTAGGGAATAGACGACCCTACGGGAAGCAAAGTCAACTGCTGAGAAACACTCCACTCTTACTGGGGAAATCAGCCCTGGATGGCCTCCTAGAACACAACTCTTCTAGGGTACAAATCAAACAACCAGGAACAACTTTACTAGACCGGAGATAAAATCCAAATATCTAGGGATGATACATAAGATTTACTGGGGAATGAAGGTGAGATAATACTTAGAAGGGGGGTTGAATAAGTATGAAAGATTAAAACTTAGAATTAAAAACACAATTATTTTTATCCTGGTTCGTTGAACTCAACTACTCCAGTCCACCCTTCCTAGGTGATTTGCCTTTCTCAACAAGGACTTAATCCACTATTTAATCAAACAGATTACAATAGTAACACATAAGAACAATTATTCTTAGTCTTCTCAAGAGCTACTGATTCCAACTGAATCCTCTTAAGGAAATCATTTACAATCAATGTAAATCTAATACAAGAGTATGAATGCTTCTAAAAAGCTTTTATCACAACAGTGATATTTCTCTTAAGATTAAGTACAAATAATTCTAAGAATGAATATAGAAGTATGAGAGCTTGAATGTTATAATATCTTTTCAGAAAAAATGTCTAACTGAAGAATTTGGTGGAGTCTTCCTTTTATAGGCAGCTGATTCAAGGAGAGCTGAACATTGAGAAGAGTGTCCCAAAAAGGTCTGAGCCTTTTTGTCTTCACATCAAGTGACCTTTCCTAGAAGAAGAAAGCACAGAAAAATCCTTTTTGTCTGTGTTCTTGTGTCTAGCACAAATGAGGAAAGAGGCGTTTGATTTACTCCAACGGATATAATCTTTGAATATTTCTTCTTCAGTTTTTCAGCAAGTTCATCAGAGTCTGATTGGGTCAGAGTCTTCTAATGATGATCAGAACTTTGCTGGATCAGAGTCTTCTGCAGCATGTGTGCTTTCAGCGTGTTGAATATCAGAGCATATTTGAAACAGAACTTCAGTACTGGCAGCTTTAGTACTTTCAGAATCTTCTGTAAAAACTATGCTTTGAAAATCTCTTCATACAATATTCTTCTTTGCTTCAGATGCTTTTGACTTGCTTCAGATCCTTCTGGAGCTTCTGCTTCATAATCTTCTGGAGCTTCTTGCTTCAGATTCTTCTTGAGCTTCTTGCTTCAGATCCTTCTGGAGGCTACGCTCAGGAACTTCTCTAAGCAGCAATCAGAATCTTCTAATGAGTGCATCTGGCGCTTCAGAGTCTAGTTAATTTCATGTATACAATTCAGATTTGCTTCTAGAGTGTTAATTTCATTATAATCTGCAGTAAAACTCTCAAGCAAATTTTAGAGTATATAATTCTTAAATACAAAATTTCCTTAACAGTTATCATCAAAACAAAGAGATATTATTAAGAACCAACCTGTGTTCTAACAATCTCCCCCTTTTTGATGATGACAAAAAGCATCAGAAATTTTGTTTAATTGAAAATATTAGAATTATAACTCCCCCTGAGATGATGAATCTCCTCCTGAGTTAAATACAAATAAGGAATAGAAACTTCCCTTTTTTTCTTGAGTATTCTTCAGAGTTAGATCTTGTTTGTTCTTTTTAACATTTGAAGGTCAGAATGTCTTGCAAAAATTAATATTCAGAGTTTGATAATGGTCAAGTGATCTGAGAGACTCAGAGTTTCTTTTATAGAATGTACTTATCAAATGTTCTGAAACAGTCAAATTAAATGTTAGATAGAATAAATATGTCTGAAGTTTCATTCTGGTGAAGTTATATTAAACAGTTCAGATCTATATTTTCTCCCCCTTTTTAGTCATAAGCAAAAAGTAAAAAATTTTAAAAACAAAGTAAAAGGAAATACTAATTTAGACAATTCAATGGAGAAAACTTTGATTCATTCATTTGATCAGATCAAGAGTACATAGGCAAACATCAGAAGATATAGCAATAAAGTACATATGCAAACAACAGATGCAAAAAACATTAGAATGAAAAACAAAAAATCTAAGAGTGTTTAGACAAAAGCATCTTCAATAGATCTGTAATCTTAGAGGATGATTGCTCTTGCTTGGACATCCACTTAGCCATAGTTTCATTCTTTTCATCTTGCTTTGACATCCATTCTGTCATATCCTCAGACTTCTTATCCTGTTTTGCTATCCAGGACTTTATCTCTGACTGACCAGCTTCCAGAGCAACAATCTTATCTTCAAAATCTGGATGTTCTTTCTTTATCTCAGATGAAGAAGTATGATTAGGTTCTGTAGCCTGAATAGAGTCAATTTCCATTGGTTCTGTAGAGTCTGGAGCATTGGAATTAGAAGGAGGGTCTACCAGAGTCATAGCCAATTGATTTTTTGCAGATGCAGTTTCAGTAGATTCTGTTGAAGGTGGAGGAGCATCTATAAGAAGCAGAGGTTCAAATTTCTTGACAGTCCAGAATAGGGTCCTTGCAGCCTCAGCAAATCTGAGCTTTGCATCATCAGAACAGACGTTCTTCAGATTGGAAGCTACAGAGTTGAATCTGTTGATGAATCCATTCCAGATGATGTCAGATTCTTTGGCATCCATTGTTGCTGAGCATTTCTTCTGAACAGTACCTAAATACATCTGTATTTCTTGCAAAAATGTTTGAAATAAATGATCAACATTAAGTCTGGGCTTTGGTCGTAACAAAGTTTCCAGAGTTACAGGTTTAGGTTGGGGAGTTGGTGGAAAAATTGATTTTTGTATGGAGATCAGAGGAGGAGGATAGTATGGAAAGAAAGGAATTTCAGGTTTTTGAGGTTGGGATCTATTTAAAGCATTTAATAGATTTGGTTTTACTTTAGTGGGATGAGAAACCACATCAAAGGGTTTGTTTGAGTAAGGTTTGAAGGCAGATTTTGGAGGTTTCTTGGAAACAGCAAGTGTATCAGATGATATTTGCAGATCTGAAGCAACAGCTTTATCAGATTTTGCAGAACATGATATGGTAGCTAAAGATCCTACATCTGACATAGATTTTATGTAATCAAGAATCACAGATGGAAGGGTCATGGTGAGTTTTGGTTTTAGAGGGTTGATGGGGTCAGATGGTTCAACTCTATCATAAAAGTCTTTTAGTTTGAAACCATAGGCCAAATTATGAAACAGAGAGGATACTTGGGCACAAGATATAGAAGATCTTGGGTTTGAAGTGGGGATTAATATCTGAGATGATGGTGCAGGTATGGGAATAGGATCTGGAATGAGAGCTTTTGAAGGTACAGAAGGCTCATGTTGGTTTACCTCAGAGTATTTTTCAGATGGAGAGATTAGAAAATCTGGGTGGAGTTCTGATTCTGAGGAGTTAGAAGATGTGGTTGGTGTGCAGGAAGTAGAAGACACTTGAAACATCGTTTCTAAGGGTGTGACATCAAGAACTTCTGTCTCAGGGATGTGAGGTTCAAAAGTATTGGTTTGTTTTGAAGGAATTTCAGATGGTTTTGATGGTTGTTCTGAGATGGGTGAGTCAGATGGAATAGTGATTGGTTCTGATGAAATTGGAGCAGAAGTGACTTTTGTAGGTTCAGATGCAGTGGGTTCAGATGGAGTGGGTTCAGATGGAGGATTATTTGATTGTGGTTGATTTTCAGAGGCTTTTTCTGATTGAGATTTTTGTGATTTTACTGGTTGTTCAGAAGGCTTTTGTTTGGATGGTTCAGATGATTTTTGTTGTACAGAAGGTTGTGGTTGTTGTTCTGATGGTTGTTGTTCTGATTGTTGTTTCTGTGAAGATTGTGTTTGTGGAACAAACTGTTTGATATGGATTTTTGGTTGAGATGGTTTGGGGATAGAGATTGGTGGTGTTTGAGTGATTTTTGTTGTTGTTGTTGTGGGAATAAAAGTTTGTTTTTGTGGTGATTTTGAACTTGGAGCAGTAACAGAAGTAGTTTGAGTTGAGGGTGGTTTTGGTACAGACTTAATATTGGAATCATTTATAACAATATTTGCAGAAGATATAGAAGATTTAGTACCTTTTATTTTGATCCTCTTGGTTGGTACAGAAGCAGCATCTTCAGATTCTTTTCTCTTCAAGAGCTTCTTTGGCTTCTCAGCAATCTTGACCTTCTTCTGAGCAGGTGCAGGTTCTGCTTCTGGCTGATTCCTTTTCCTCTGTAGTTGTACTTGTTCTTCTTCTACATCTGGAAGAGGTTGTCTTGCTAGTTGTACCACATTTGCAGGAACAGGCTTGCCTTCCTTCTTACATTCATCAATGTACATGACCACAATGTGTCTAGGCTCTTCAGCAAAGAACAATGGAAAGTCATCTACAGGAACCCTCTTCTGACTCAGTTCAGTCATATTCAACTTCTTGGGCGCTGTTGTGAGTTCATCAACAATTTTGAGTCTCTGAAGACTTTTAGCATTCAGAGACTTTCCCATTATAAATTCTAATTCCTCTGTAACTCCAGCAGCGTACAGAGCAGTGACCAAGCCATTCTCAGTTAGAAGATCTGAGATCAACCTTCCAAAGGGGATCCAAGGTCTGATCTTTTGTCCTTTCTCTTTCACATACTCTCTAGATGCATTTATATGGTTCCACAGATGCATAAACAGAATATATGGAAGATCTACCTTGGTGCTCTGACTGAGGCAATATATGAAATAGAGCTGTTCATTATTGACATAGTCTGGAGAATTAGTTGACTTCCTATGGTGGATGCATCCCATGAAGATCTTGTCCCAGATCTTGTAGTCAGGCTTCAGATCCTTGAATTTGTTAGAAGCTTGACCAGCAGTCATTACTTCTTCATATACCTCATCCATGTCCACACGCCCAGCTGGCAAGTGGGAAACACCATCTGTTTCTTCATATCCTATTAATTTTCTGATCAGATCTTCTGTGATAATGATCTCCTTTCCCAGTACAGAAGATAAGATGAACTTGGGGTAAACAGATGCATGAATCCATAATTCTTTCACCAGTAGAGGGTAAACTGGTCCAAAGAGCCTATCAAAATATTTAACCCATCCTTAAGCTCCAATGATGGAACGAAACTCAAAGCCATTTTCTGCAAGAGAGTCAAACTCTACCATGGATTCACATAGAACTTCCAATTTTTCAACAGGGGTTAGAAGAGTTCTTTTGGGAGGAGAATAGGGAGCAACACCCATGTTTGCAGAAGTTACTGCAGCCATTGAGGATTGGAATTGAGCAGCTGTTGATGATGAAGTTGCCATTGAAGAATGCTTTGTCACACACTTAGGTTTAGGGTTTTTATGCAGAGAAAAGAGGAGATGAAAACGCATATAATTTCTGAGATTGTAAAAGTGTGAAAGTGAAGTGAAGACAAGTATTTATAATAAAACACTTAGGCATACCATCAATCAGAATTTGCATGTTTTAACAAGCATTAAATGAAAAGAATAATAATCATTTCAAACATTAAATGCTTCTGACAATTTGGGGGGAAAATCAAGATTTTCACTATTCAAACTTCACCTCAAACGTCTCTTCAGTAATGTACACGCCACCTCTGCAGATTTAGTGTGACACGTGTTTGCTTGCATGTGTTCTGAAATCTTTTGAGAAATGAAACGTTAACCAACGTTCAGATCCTCTAAGGATTGTTAGTTCAGAGTTTCACAAAAAAAATATTAATCAAAATAAGTAAGCAATCAGAAGAAACACTTCAGAGCATTAGGCATTTTTGCATCAGTAAAAATTTGCTTCTGATAAATATCATTCTGGACAAACATCCATACCAATATTTTTCAGAATAAATTTAAATCTATCTTCAACAAGGGGTTTTGTAAAAATATCTGCCCATTGATGATCTGTATCAACAAAGGCTAAATTTATGATTCCCTTCTGAACATAGTCTCTGATGAAATGATGCTTAATTTCTATATGTTTTGCCTTAGAGTGTAAAATGGGATTCTTAGACAAACATATAGCAGAAGTATTATCACAAAAGATAGAAATGTTACTTTCAAAATTTTGATAATCTTCTAGCTGACTTTTCATCCAGAGCATCTGAGTGCTACATCCAGCAGCAGCAATGTATTCTGCCTCTGTGGTTGACAGTGCAATTGTGGGTTGCTTCTTGCTGTACCAGGAGATTAGATTTCTTCCTAGAAATTAACAACTTTCAGAAGTACTTTTTCTTTCCACTCTGTCTCCAGCGTAGTCAGCATCACAGAATCCAACTAATTTGAAATCATCATATTTTCTGTAACACAAACCCACATTAGAAGTACCTTTCAGATACCTTAGAATCCTCTTGACAGCTGTCAAGTGTGATTCTCTAGGATCTGATTGGAATGTAGCACACAGGCAAACACTGAACAATATGTCAGGTCTAGAAGCAGTAAGATAAAGAAGAGAGCCAATCATACCTCTGTAGAGCTTCTGGTCTACTTTCTTACTTACCTCTTCCTTGCCAAATGAGCTAGTAGGATGCATTGGAGTCTTTGCCAGCTTACTATCAGACATGTTAAATTTCTTCAGAAGTTCTTTAACATATTTTGTCTGATGTATGTAAGTGCACTCTGGAGTTTGATTGACTTGGATTCCTAGAAAGAATCTGAGTTCTCCCATCATGCTCATTTCAAATTCTGCCTGCATACATGTAGCAAACTCCTTTCCAAGCATAATATTAGTTGATCCAAAAATTATATCATCTACATAAATTTGGAAAATTAGAATATCTTTCTTAATTGATTTACAAAAGAGTGTTGTATCCACTTTGCCTTTGATGAAATTCTTCTCCAGAATAAAATTGCTCAATCTCTCATACCAAGCTCCGGGAGCTTGTTTTAAACCATATAGAGATTTCTTTAATTTGAAAACATGATCTGGAAATTTTTCATTTTCAAAACCAGGAGGTTGGTGGACATAAACTTCTTCTTCTATAATACCATTAAGAAAGGCACTTTTAACATCCATCTGATACAGAGTGATGTTATTTTATGCAGCAAATGAAATAAGAAGGCGTATAGATTCTAACCTTGCCACTGGAGCATATGTCTCAGTGTAATCAATACCTTCTTGTTGACTGTACCCTTGAGCAACCAGCCTTGCCTTATTCCTTTCAACTTTTCCTTTCTCATTTAGCTTATTTCTGAAGACCCATTTTGTACCAATTATATTAAATCCTTGTGGTCTTTGTACTAGATCCCATACATCATTTCTGGTGAATTGATTTAGCTCTTCTTGCATGGCAATAATCCAATCATTGTCTTGTAGAGCTTCATCTACAGAAGATGGTTCAATTTCTGACACTAGTCCAAATAGTGATGCTTCAGATGATCTTAGAAAGGATCTTATTCTGATGGGATCATCTTTCTTTCCAATAATAACATCCTCTGGGTGAGAAGCTTTAATTCTGGATGATGATCCTCTAATAGTTGATTCTTCAGAAATGTTTAGATTATTCATCTGAGAAGTTAAATGAGTAGCATCTGGCGTTGCTTCTGGTTCCTTCACTTGAATTTTATCTGCTTCTGGAACTTCAGAGTCAATGAAGACTACTTCCCTATCTGCAGAGTTATCAGACTGCTTTGGCTTTTCAGAGCCAAGCTTATCATCAAATCTGACATGAATGGATTCTTCCACAATCTGTGTTTCAGTGTTGTATACTCTGTAGCCTTTAGAGCGTTCAGAATATCCAAGCATGAAACACTTCTGTGCTTTGGAATCAAACTTGTTCAGATTTTCCTTAGTGTTTAACATATAGCAAATACATCCAAAAGGATGAAAATATGAAATGTTGGGCTTTTTGTTCTTCCACAGTTCATAAGGAGTCGTCTTCAGAAGAGGTCTTACAGACACTCTGTTCTGAATGTAACAGGTTGTGTTGATTGCTTCTGCCCAAAAGTGTTTTGCCAGATTTGTCTCATTGATCATGGTTCTGGCCATTTCTTGCATAGTTCTGTTTTTCCTCTCTACAACCCCATTTTGTTGGGGTGTTCTAGGACAGGAAAAATCATGAGCAATGCCATTTTCAGAAAAGTATTTTTCAAAATATTTATTTTCAAATTCACCACCATGATCACTTCTGACTTTTATAATTTTGAAATCCTTTTCATTCTGGACTTGCTTGCAGAAGTCAAAGAACACAGAATGTGACTCATCCTTGTGTTTTAAGAACTTTACCCATGTCCATCTACTATAGTCATCAACAATGACTAATCCATACTTCTTGCCTCTGATGGATGCAGTTTTCACTGGTCCAAACAGATCAATATGAAGTAGTTCTAGTGGTTTGGAAGTAGAAACAACATTTTTTGATTTAAAAGATGTTTTTGAAAACTTCCCTTTTTGGCATGCTTCACAAAGAGCATCTGAAGTGAACTTCAGATTAGGGAGTCCTCTGACAAGATTAAGTTTATTAATCTGAGATATACGTCTCATATTAATATGGCCCAATCTTCTGTGCCAGACCCATTGCTCTTCATTAACAGACAAGAGACATTTAACATTTTGAACTTTAAGTTCTGAAAGATTAATTTTATAAATGTTGTTTTTCCTCTTACCACTAAATAGGATAGAGCCATCCTTTTGACTAATAGCTTTACAACATTTTTGATTAAAGGTGATATCATAACCATTGTCACTTAATTGACTTATGGACAATAAGTTATGCTTTAACCCTTCAACAAGTAAAACATTAGTAATAGAGGGAAGTTTACCATTTCCAATAGTGCCAGATCCAATGATCTTGCCCTTCTGGTTCCCTCTAAACTTCACATCACCTCCAGATCTAAGTTCCAGGCTTTGGAACATAGACTTTTCTCCTGTCATGTGTCGTGAGCATCCAGAGTCCAGGTACCATGATTGGTGTCCTGACCTTGCTGCTAAGAACATCTGCAACAGGGATTATTTTACTTTTAGGTACCCAGATCTTCTTGGGTCCTTTAGGGTTAGTGGTTCTGGAGGTTTGTCTAAACTTTTGTTTTTCAACATATTATTTATTCTGACTAACCTTGGGTTTAAACACATAATTATTTTTCTCAGAGCTTGTGTGTTTAATGTCATTTAAGTGTCCAAACTTAAATTGAGAGTACAGAGGTGTCTTCTTGATGAAAAGTTTGTCAACAGATTTTGGATTACTTCCAGATGAAGATTCATATCCAATACCTCTTCTGTTGTTCCCACTAACACCATAGATCATAGAAGCCATCTTGCTTCTGTCTATGCTCTTAGTAAGGAATCTCTGAAAACTAGAGTCATATTTTTCTAAAATGCTTTCACATGACTTAGTCTCAGATTCAGATTCTTGTTGAGTTGTTTCACAGTCATTTTTGATTTTCAGATTAATTTCTTTTTGCTCAACAAGTTCTGTCTTCAGAAGATCAATCTCAGATTCAAGATTTCTTTTCAGCTTCTTGTATTTGAGTTGGATATTGTTGTAAATTTTCAGAACTTCTGATAAAACTTTTATCAGCTCTTCTTTAGTAAGTTTAGCCATTACCTCTTCAGCGTCATCATCATATTCAGAATCTGATTCATATCCTGAGGTTCCTTCCTCTTGATCTTCTGTGCTGGCCATCAGTGCAACATTAGCACATTCTTCTTCTGATTCAGAAGATGATTCAGATTCATCTGAGTCATCCCATGTTGCCATCAGAACCTTCTTCTTTTTGTTAAACTTTTTCTTGGATTTTTCTTTTTGAAGTTTGGGGCAATCATTCTTGTAATGCCCAGGTTCTTTGCACCCATAGCATACGACTTCTTTCTTGCCAGATCTTCTATGCCCATAAGATTCCTTTCTATGATCAGATCTTCTGAAGTTGTTGAACTTCTTTCCCTTGTGCTTCCAGATTCTGTTGATCCTTCTGGATAGCATGGATAATTCATCTTCTTCTTCAGAAGAAGATTCTTCAGAGCTTTCTTCAATAACCTGCAAAGCTTTAGCGGATTTGTTAGATTTTAAGGCAACAGATTTACCTTTTTTTTTCTTCTGAGGTTCATCTTCCTCAAGCTCAATTTCATGGCTCCTCAGTGAGCTGATGAGTTCTTCTAAAGAGATCTTGTTCAGATCTTTAGCCATCTTCAAGGCAGTCACCATTGGTCTCCATCTGGTAGGTAGACTTCTGATGATTTTCTTTACATGATCTGATGTGGAGTATCCCTTGTCCAGAACATTTAGCCCAACTGTGAGGATCTGAAATCTGGAGAACATGACTTCAACATATTCAGAGTCTTCCATCTTGAAGGCCTCATACTTCTGGATCAGAGCCAGAGCTTTTGTCTCCTTGACTTGAGAGTTTCCCTCATGAGTCATTTTTAAGGATTCAAACATATCAAAAGCAGTTTCCCTGTTTGTAATTTTTTCATACTCAGTATGAGAAATTGCATTCAATAATATAGTTCTGGCTTTGTGATGATTTCTAAAATACTTCTTCTGAGCATCTGTCATAGATTTTCTGTCTACCTTTTTGCCATTCCCATCTGTGGGATGGACATATCCATCTATGACTAGATCCCATAGATCAGCATCATATCCTAGGAAAAAACTCTCAATTCTGTCTTTCCAGTAATCAAATTTCTCCCCATCAAACATAAGGGGGTTTGGTGCTGATCCTGTCCCTTTCTTCATATTTATTGTTAATGTTGGATATAGTATTATCAGAACAAATAAATATATATCAAAGTATTTCTCTCTGGATCTTTACTGTCACTGTTAAGTGGTAGCACACACAGAACCGGAGCTCTGATGCCAACTGAAGGTGAGATAATACTTAGAAGGGGGGTTGAATAAGTATGAAAGATTAAAACTTAGAATTAAAAACACAATTATTTTTATCCTGGTTCGTTGAACTCAACTACTCCAGTCCACCCTTCCTAGAGTGATTTGCCTTTCTCAACAAGGACTTAATCCACTATTTAATCAAACAGATTACAATAGTAACACCTAAGAACAACTGTTCTTAATCTTCTCAAGAGCTACTGATTCCAACTGAATCCTCTTAAGGAAATCCTTTACAATCAATGTAAATCTAATACAAGAGTATGAATGCTTCTAAAAAGCTTTTATCACAACAGTGATATTTCTCTTAAGATTAAGTACAAATAATTCTAAGAATGAATATAGAAGTATGAGAGCTTGAATGTTACAATATCTTTTCAGCAAAAATGTCTAACTGAAGAATTTGGTGGAGTCTTCCTTTTATAGGCAGCTGATTCAAGGAGAGCTGAACGTTGAGAAGAGTGTCCCAAAAAGGTCTGAGCCTTTTTGTCTTCTCATCAAGTGACCTTTCCTAGAAGAAGAAAGCACAGAAAAATCCTTTTTGTCTGTGTTCTTGTGTCTAGCACAAATGAGGAAAGAGACGTTTGATTTACTCCAACGGATATAATCTTTGAATATTTCTTCTTCAGTTTTTCAGCAAGTTCATCAGAGTCTGATTGGGTCAGAGTCTTCTAATGATGATCAGAACTTTGCTGGATCAGAGTCTTCTGCAGCATGTGTGCTTTCAGCGTGTTGAATATCAGAGCATATTTGAAACAGAACTTCAGTACTGGCAGCTTTAGTACTTTCAGAATTTTCTGTAGAAACTATGCTTTGAAAAACTCTTCATATAATATTCTTCTTTGCTTCAGATGCTTCTGACTTGCTTCAGATCCTTTTGGAGCTTCTGCTTCAGAATATTCTAGAACTTCTTGCTTCAGATTCTTCTTGAGCTTCTTGCTTCAGATCCTTCTGGAGGCTACGCTCAGGAACTTCTCTAAGCAGCAATCAGAATCTTCTAATGAGTGCATCTGGCGCTTTAGAGTCTAGTTAATTTCATGTATACAATTCAGATTTGCTTCTGGAGTGTTAATTTCATTACAATCTGCAGTAAAACTCTCAAGCAAATTTTAGAGTATATAATTCTTAAATACAAAATTTCCTTAACAATTATCATCAAAACAAAGAGATATTATTAAGAACCAATCTGTGTTCTAACAAGGAATACTCCCAAACTCTCTCTACTGAGGATGAAGAATAACAATCTTTGAATTGATCATACTCTGCGGGGAAAAGCAATGAGGAACTCAACATCAACCTCTGTTTGGGGAATATGAGAATAAACTCTGCAACATCCAAACTCCGCTTGGGGGATGAATCAATGACCTAGATTCTGAAGGGAAAGGAGTCAAAGACTTAGACTCTATGGGGAAACAACCTCTGAATTTGTTCCACTACTGAGGATAAACCTAAATCTATCTGTCAAGGGATAAGTGCACACCCCTATCGGGGAACCTCAGCTTTGACCCTCTGGGGATAACTCTGATATCAACCTGATAGGGGATAAGAAATATCTATTTTAACTGCTGCAAATAGCTGTACATGCTCCACCTGCTGGGGATGGCTCTGTTCTGCCGGGGATATCAATCTCGACCCGTTGCAGAAAACCTTGACCATACTCTGATAGGGAACAAATGTAATCTTAACCTGCTGGGGAGCAACTAGTCTTGACTTGCTGAAGACAAAGCGCCCTACCACTGGTGAAACGCTTTAGATATGACATCTTCGTCTTGTAGGGATAGAAACATGGTGACTTCACAGGGGAATACACCTCTGGAATAGTTTCAAGAACGGGATCCCTGCAAATGACAAACAAACAAAGTGTTCTATGCAACGGAAGCTATCTCAGTCATTGTCCATGACATTGTTCAAGCAAAATCAATGTTTGAATGGTTATTAGGAAAGCCCACAAGTTTATGTATGCAAAGTTTTATCAAAATATCAGGCATTTTTCGTGTGCAAACAAAACAGTAAAAGCTAAATCAAGAACAAAAGCTTTCTGAATAATATAGGCTTCATTGATGAAGGGCTTGTAAATAGGCAAATTTACATCAAGATACAACTCCTGGAATGAAGAAACTGCACAACAAGTATAGAAATGCAAAGAGATATACAAAATGTCAGCAATATGGTACAGACAATCACCATGTGTCGATTCGGCTATGACTCGCATGACTTCGATGCTTCTCCAATGCTTCATCTTCTAAAGAGACTGCCTTGAATGCTTGACCTTTGGGTTCTCCCCAAAATCCACTATGCTTATGGTATCCTACGTAGACCGCAATCATTTGCCTCTCAAATCCCTAACTTTTTCCTGAATTGCCCTTGCGGGTTTTCGATTCACCGGGATACCCATTTTTTCCAAAGTCGCCTTTTTAAGTTTTCAACTTTGCAGATTTACATCTTTTCCTTTTATCCCATTCTTTTTTCCCGAGCCTTAGTAATTAGGGGTCCACTTGCCCCTGTGATCTGTCTGTGGAGGGAGCATCCGCTTCAACACTAGGTCACCTGCCTGAAAGCTCATTGGGCACACCTTTGCATCAAACGCTTTCTTCATCCTGCTCTGATATATCCGACCATAAGCAATCAATGCCAACCTCTTTTCATCCATCAAACTGAGTTGATTCAATCTATTTCTTACCCATTCTGCCTCATCAAGTTTGACGTCAACCAGAACCCTCAAGGAAGGAATCTCAACTTCCAATGGTAGGACAACTTCCATACTATACACCAGCGAGAAAGGAGTTGGCCCAGTTGAAGTACGTATCGAAGTACAATATCCATGTAAAGCTAAGGGAAAAATCTCATGCCAATCTTTATAGGTTACAACCATCTTTTGCACAATCTTCTTTATGTTCTTATTGTCCGCTTCAACAGTGTCATTCATCTTCGGTTGGTAGGGAGAAGAGTTGTGATGCTCGATCTTGAAACTCTGGCATAGTTCCTTCATCATCTTGTTGTTCAAGTTTGAACCATTATCAGTAATGATTCTCTCAGGTATTCCATAATGACAGATGATGTTCTTCTTGATAAACCGGGCTACGACTTTCCTGGTAACATTGGCATAGGATGAAGCGATGTCCGTTAGATGCGGCCGGTTCGATTTTACCGATCATATCGATGCCCCACGTGGAAAAGGGACAAGGATACGCCATGAAATTCAAAGGACTTGGCGGCACATGCACCTTATCAGCATAAATATGGCATTTATGGCACTTTTTGGCATATTTGAAACAATCATACTCCATAGTTAACCAATAGTAACCTGCCCTTAACAATTTTCAAGACATGGCATCCCCTCCTGCGTGCGTTCCGAAAGCACCTTCGTGGACCTCTTCCATAAGCAATCCTGCTTCTTTTTCATCCACGCATCTTAACATAACTAAGTCAAAATTCCTCCGGTAGAGCACATCATCTTTGTTTAGATAGAAATTTCCTGACAACCTCCTCAAGGTCTTCTTATCCCGGCTAGATGCCCCAGGCAGATACTCTTGATTCTTGAGAAAACTCTGGATATCATAATATCATAATACCCTTCCCAAAGTGGTGTGTACTATAGGTTAATTGTACCTGCAGAACAAGGGTTCTAAATCAGTGCCCAAAATCATCAGTCCATCCTTCGGATATTATCAACTTCCCAACGGACCTGAGGGTCGATAATATTCTCAAGAGAACCTCTTTTGAGTGTAGTATCGCGTAGCAACCATTGTAGGACTACTCCCACATAGTTCCCGCACTACATCCTATATAAGGCCAAGATGGTGTAAAGGTACTACGGTTCCCAGTATCACAGACTCCAATCGATAATGGTAAAAGTTTTCACGATTACACTCGATCAACCGAACCATTTTCGAAAGTGTCTCAACTGAGCGGTGATTCTCGATTTAACTTAGTCGGGACTCACTCCCTATAAGCCTCGTCGAATATATCACCATCCTATAATAATGTCACCCAAGTCCGGGTGTAGGACTTATCTCACAACACAGTAACTCCAAGTAAGTTACCCCAATATATACATACAAGTGAGAAAAATATATAATAAAACAAATATATAAAGAAAAATAAACAAAATAGGGATAACCCTCAATAGTTAGGAGTCCCCAGTGAAGTCGCCATTTTCTGTTGCGGTGAAATTTGGATGTCAAGCTATTGATTAACTTGAATCTTAATTCATTTACAATCGGTCTTTGATTTATCCGAAGGAAAGGTTAAAGAAAGGAAAAACCTAAAAGGGAGAGATCTAAGGTTCGGGGGTTGGTTAAATTTAGGGAAGGTATTAGCACCCTAAACTTCCGTAGTACTCTACGGGAACCTTTTATTTTTTTTATTTATTTCATTAATTATTTTGCTTTAGGGTATATACAAAGGATTGAAAATTAAAAAAGGACCTAGGGGTTAATTCTAAGTTTACTCGGCAAGACATCGCATCTTGTGCCTACATATCCTTACGGGAATGGAATCAGAGTAACTGTAGTTCCCCTCAAAAGGGAGGTTAGAAACGTCTTGACTGTGGCCAAGGTTTGTTCAGAGACTCCAATCTCTATGTTAAAAAAATGTTAATTAAAATTAAAATAGGGTTAAATTAGGGATTCCACGGCGGAAAACCTTAAAACAGAGTACGGCGACTCTTTTGGCCTAACACTAGGATAAAAGCAATTTTGCCCACGGCGGGACACCTAGGCTAAACAGGGTTTGATCCATTAAAGGGGTAAGGCTATTGACTCGGCGGCCAAAAGGCTGGACCTAATCCTTCGGAAGGATAAAACTGTAAAAAAATGTGAAAATATGACAAATCATTATATGGAGGAATAATTAAGGTACAGATATAAGAAAAGTAATAAAGGCAGCGGGTATAAAGAAACAAAGAAACATTTCTGAAAACATGAAGAATATGAAAATATGTAATGACACTTAGAATGAAGTGAGAGAGGAAAATAGTGTGGGGCTGTGGCCACCACAAGCACATCTCAACCTCGAGCATGCACATGAAATGCCCAAAGAAAGAAAAGTAATAAAAGGTACATAAAATGACACGACAAACATCAAACATCAGGAGTTCCTTACGAAAAGGTTTTAATTTTTTAATATTTTAATTATAAAAAAAAGGTTTTAATTTTTTTAATATTTTAGTTATAAAAAAAAGGTTTTAATTTTTTAATAAAAAATATTTAAGTTAAAATTATAAAAAAAATTAAGTTTAAATTATAAAAAAAGTTTTTGGGGAAAGGTCTTTTCAGTTTTTTTTAGAACAAAAAAGGTTTTTCATCCAAAAAAAAGCTTTTCAGTTTTTTTTTGGGAAAATGCTTTTCAGTTTTTTGGGAAAAGGTTTTTGGGAACAAAAAGGTTTTTTTTTTTCTTCTTGGGAACAAAAAGGCTTTTCAGTTTTTAAAAAAGGTCTTACTAAAAAAAAGGTTTTAATAATAAATAAAAAAAGGGTTTTGATTTTAAAAAAAGGTTTTGATAAAAAAGGGTTTTGATATTAAAATCTACGGACCTAAACACACATGGAGATTAACATGGCAAAATATGCACATAAACATGAAAAAGCAAAAAGTTTAATAATTTAACGGACCTAAACACATTAACATGGCAAAATATGCACATAAACATGAAAAGGCAAAAGGTTTAGTAATTTAACCTACGAAGCGGAGGTTTGCTTCGGTAAATGTGAAAAAGGTTTGAATAAGAGAACACTGGAGAGCTCCAATCCTTCTGACGAGTTGTGGGAACGACCGCCTTTCTTCTCTGGGGATCTCCTTTGTTTCTCCCTTTCTCTCTCCTCTTTTCTGAAGAAAACCTTCTGACCCCCTTTTCAACAAAGCAACACATGTATATATAGGGAACAAATTAGGGTTAACACCACATTGTCAATAATGTCCCTAAAGCCCAAACTAAATAATTAGTTAAGAAAAAAAATAAAATTTAAATAATTTAAAATAATTAAAATAAACTTAAAATAAAAACTAATAATCCTATTGATTCCTAAAATCAAAAATATTATAAAAAGAACAAAATTTTTTTCAATATTTTTTTATTTTATGATTTTTTGGATATTTTTATGAATAATTCAGAAAAAAGTGAAAAAAATAATATTTTAAAAAATGATTTAATAAAAATACGAAAATAATAATTAAATAATAATAAAAAACTATTTTTGTTATTTTTTTAATGAAAGATAGAAAAATTTAGAGTAAAAATAATAAAAAACAAAAAGTGACTAAGGTGAGATTCGAACTCTCAACCTCTCACACTCACAACTCCTTACACATGTCCTCTTGCCAATTGTGCCATTTTTACTTTTAAAAAAAAAAACATGCCATATGATATTTACCTGCAAAAAGTCAAACGACTACACAAATTTGTTAGTAATTGATTAAATGCAATGAAATGCGACGACAAATCTTAGGGCAAAATTTGGGGTATTACAGTTGCCCCTATTTAAATAACTTCACCGGGTGATTCGAGCAACTGAGACTCGAGAAATCGTGGTGGAGGGATTTAAATACGGATAACCGAAAATTTTGCCTTTAGACGCAGTGCTATGCAATGATATGGACAAAACAAAACGAACTATAATGCTAAATATAATATGAATCTGATATGATGCGTATGATGAAAATGACAAATGCACGGATACATACGAAACAACGTCACAGGGGACGACCCACCGAGGAATTGCACTAGGGAAGAAGACATGTCATATCTGGAAGAACGTCGGGTAGACACGACACAGAATTGTTGATAGGTGCCAAGTAAATTAGAAATTGTCCGCAAGGTAAGACGCGGGTAAAACACGAGCTCAGGAGAAAAACGCAAATGGGGATAAAACACCCATGATGCCAAGTAAATAAATTTTGCCCATAAGGTAAGACGCGAGTAAAACACGACCTCAGGGAGAAAAAAAAAGCAAATGGGGGTAAAACACCATGATGTTAGGTAAACCCAGGAATATCTGGTAAACGGGGAATAAAACACCCGGGATAAAGGTATATGGGGGATAAAACACCCAAGGATAGAAGGTAAGTGGGGAGTAAAGCACCCGAGATAGACATGTAAATGGGGAGTAAAGCACCCAGGATAGAAATGTAAATGGGGAGTAAAGCGCCCAAGATAAAAAGGTAAATGGGGAGTAAAGCACCCAAGATAAAAACGTAAATGGGGAGTAAAGCGCCCAAGATAAAAATGTAAATGGGGAGTAAAGCACCCAAGATAAAAATGTAAATGGGGAGTAAAGCACCCAAGATAGAAATGTAAATGGGGAGTAAATCACCCAAGATAGAGATGTAAATGGGGAGTAAAGCACCCAAGATAAAAATGTAAATGGGGAATAAAGCACCCAAGATGTGCACATGTATAGGAATTATGCTATGACATATGATCAAATGCAAATGCAGACGTCGACGACAAGACTCGACTCTTTCTGTGAGATGACAAAACTGGAGGACTGATTCCTCAACACGGAGATCACTGTCATTCTGTTAAACTGTATCAAGTTGATAGTCACTGTAGGAATGATGAATAACTGCTTAGGGATTATGCAAGTAAACTGCCCCAGGTCAAATGAACTGATAATTGCTTCAGCTGTCTAATTCGTGGAATCGACTATTTTGCTGTATCCTCGGAGGGCTTGCCCCAGTCTGGGTCTTGAACAATTCTCTGGATAAACCAAATTTGAGAAGATATTTCCTTGAACAAATCTTGAACTAATTCTTTGACAGGATGTAAAAGGAACTTGCCCCTGATAAGATCACTTGACCAAGTTTCTCATTGTTTGAAAATTCCTTAGAGGAAAGCCAGTTTGCAAACAAAAATATTCATACAAACATGGTAATGCAAAGTTCATGCGATTTTTGAAAAATTATTTTTGAAAGATGGAAAATACATGAGTCGTTAGTCAGAACAAGGCGGTTCAAGACACTCAAAGTTTAAAATAAAAGTGTATTGCCAAAATAAATGATTCGCAAGGATCTTTTGGAGTCAGGTTACGGAACCTTGTTGTAGTATACTTTCAAAATAACCCTGTTTCAGTTAGGTCTTTTGAGGGTTGTAACGTGGCCTGGTTCACGGTTTATGAAACAAAAGATAAAGGCTCAAAATTTATTTGTACCCACCCAATCTACGTGATGATCTTCAGTCCTATGCTCAGTTAACTCATACTATGCATTCAGGTTCCCATAAGTTAGGGATTTCATTGATCGTAGCAATGATGACTCAGAAGTCAAAGGGACCTATGAAAAGGCAGCCACTACTCCCCTATAACATTTGATTGTTTTGACATTGAGGATTTTCAAGATAAGGATTTAAAAATCTCTTTGTATTATCCCTAAATTTTGCCTTAACTGTTTATTTTAGAGTTTACAGTCAGCGGGATGCCCCAGTTTTGCCTAAGTCTCCTTCATAGGTTTTGACTTATCGGGCTTCTTTTGCTTTTTTTATATTACTTTTTTGTGTGAAGGAAAGTGACTGTTTGATTTTAATGATTACGGTGAACCATCATCGACCTTTTGATTAGAAAACATCTTCGACACTTGTTTGACGTGTGCAAAGGAAAATTTGTTAATGAAAGGTGTATCGTATGAACACACAACCAAGTTAACTGAGAACTACCCATCCTAAGGTTAAAATTGTGGGTTTTTTGTAACGAAAGAAACTCCAACTTCTAGGCTCGAAGGGGGTAACGAGGGATTAACTTCCTTATTTCTCCAGTGTTTGGGAATTGAAACAATGCCTTACATCGTCAACAAGGTTTGATTGAAAGCATACTGACAGCAATTATGGGTATAACGTTTTCGTCATCCTCCCTCCGATCTTAGCATATCAAAATTTTGGACAAGAAGTAAACATTTGAAAAATAAAGCATAAAGATGAAAATAAATGGACGAAAATGAATTGAATCAAAAGTCGCAATGCTTATTTCATTAATGAAAGTACAAACATAATTAAAAGCAAACAACTTAAACAAAATAAGGAAAGTGCAAACAACGAGAAACAAAAGGCCTAGTGACAAAACTTCATTTCTGATGTACTGGCAAGGGATTTTTCTGAACATCCGGATGACTGTCTGTAAAATCAAGTATTCCAGTTCTAACCAATTCACATACTCTAGCCTTCAATGCAAAACAATGCTCTAAGTCATGGCCTGGGGAACCCTCATGGGAAGCACAATGGAGATCAGCCCTAAATCCAGTCGGAGGATTAAGAGGAGGTGGTAAAGCCTTTGTAGTAATCAGTCCTTGCCGGACTAAGTCAGGATATAGCTATGTGTAAGTCATGAGAATAGGATCAAAGTGACTCCTGTTCCGTTTCTGGTCTGATATCTGTGTCGAGGAATCAGCTTGACGACTCAAAGGTACACTAGAAGACGATAGGACCAAGAAGGAGAAACTCGGGGATAAATGAAATGCAAAAATGTGATGCTAATGCCATGCAATGGTTTCAATAATTTCAACGGTCGATTGCGAATATTGCTTTTTAAGAAAGTTGGAAAAAATTTTAGACTTTAAAATGTAAGGCTTTTCGAATTTGCAAAGGACTGCTGAATTCCTTGAAACTAGAAATGATATGATGCTTTATGGATGCGAAGCACAAATACACATAAGCAAACAAAAGGTCCTAAGTTAGAGGAACAATGAATGGAGTCAAGGTCTACCCTTCCCAAAGTGGTGTGTACTATAGGTTAATTGTACCTGCAGAACAAGGGTTCTAAATCAGTGCCCAAAATCATCAGTCCATCCTTCGGATATTATCAACTTCCCAACTGACTTGAGGGTCGATAATATTCTCAAGAGAACCTCTTTTGAGTGTAGTATCGCGTAGCAACCATTGTAGGACTACTCCCACATAGTTCCCGCACTACATCCTATATAAGGCCAAGATGGTGTAAAGGTACTACGGTTCCCAGTATCACAGACTCTAATCGATAATGGTAAAAGTTTTCACGATTACACTCGATAAACCGAACCATTTTCGAAAGTGTCTCAACTGAGCGGTGATTCTCGATTTAACTTAGTCGGGACTCACTCCCTATAAGTCTCGTCGAATATATCACCATCCTATAATAATGTCACCCAAGTCCGGGTGTAGGACTTATCTCACAACACAGTAACTCCAAGTAAGTTACCCCAATATATACATACAAGTGAGAAAAATATATAATA
Source organism: Lathyrus sativus (assembly GCA_963859935.3). Taxonomy (NCBI): domain Eukaryota; kingdom Viridiplantae; phylum Streptophyta; class Magnoliopsida; order Fabales; family Fabaceae; genus Lathyrus; species Lathyrus sativus. Next base: position 74,046,309 of record OZ012735.1, read on the forward strand.
AAACAAATATATAAAGAAAAATAAACAAAATAGGGATAACCCTCAATAGTTAGGAGTCCCCAGTGAAGTCGCCATTTTCTGTTGCGGTGAAATTTGGATGTCAAGCTATTGATTAACTTGAATCTTAATTCATTTACAACCGGTCTTTGATTTATTCGAAGGAAAGGTTAAAGAAAGGAAAAACCTAAAAGGGAGAGATCTAAGGTTCGGGGGTTGGTTAAATTTAGGGAAGGTATTAGCACCCTAAACTCCCGTAGTACTCTACGGGAACCTTTTGTTTATTTTATTTTTTTTTATTTATTTCATTAATTATTTTGCTTTAGGGTATATACAAAGGATTGAAAATTAAAAAAGGACCTAGGGGTTAATTCTAAGTTTACTCGGCAAGACATCGCATCTTGTGCCTACATATCCTTACGGGAATGGAATCAGAGTAACTGTAGTTCCCCTCAAAAGGGAGGTTAGAAACGTCTTGACTGTGGCCAAGGTTTGTTCAGAGACTCCAATCTCTATGTTAAAAAAATGTTAATTAAAATTAAAATAGGGTTAAATTAGGGATTCCACGGCGGAAAACCTTAAAACAGAGTACGGCGACTCTTTTGGCCTAACACTAGGATAAAAGCAATTTTGCCCACGGCGGGACACCTAGGCTAAACAGGGTTTGATCCATTAAAGAGGTAAGGCTATTGACTCGGCGGCCAAAAGGCTGGACCTAATCCTTCGGAAGGATAAAACTGTAAAAAAATGTGAAAATATGACAAATCATTATATGGAGGAATAATTAAGGTACAGAAATAAGAAAAGTAATAAAGGCAGAGGGTATAAAGAAACAAAGAAACATTTCTGAAAACATGAAGAATATGAAAATATGTAATGACACTTAGAATGAAGTGAGGGAGGAAAATAGTGTGGGGCTGTGGCCACCACAAGCACATCTCAACCTCGAGCATGCACATGAAATGCCCAAAGAAAGAAAAGTAATAAAAGGTACATAAAATGACACGACAAACATCAAACATCAGGAGTTCCTTACGAAAAGGTTTTAATTTTTTAATATTTTAATTATAAAAAAAAGGTTTTAATTTTTTTAATATTTTAGTTATAAAAAAAAGGTTTTAATTTTTTAATAAAAAATATTTAAGTTAAAATTATAAAAAAAATTAAGTTTAAATTATAAAAAAAGTTTTTGGGGAAAGGTCTTTTCAGTTTTTTTTAGAACAAAAAAGGCTTTTCATCCAAAAAAATGCTTTTCAGTTTTTTTTTGGGAAAATGCTTTTCAGTTTTTTGGGAAAAGGTTTTTGGGAACAAAAAGGTTTTTTTTTTCTTCTTGGGAACAAAAAGGCTTTTCAGTTTTTAAAAAAGGTCTTACTAAAAAAAAGGTTTTAATAATAAATAAAAAAAGGGTTTTGATTTTAAAAAAAAGGTTTTGATAAAAAAGAGTTTTGATATTAAAATCTACGGACCTAAACACACATGGAGATTAACATGGCAAAATATGCACATAAACATGAAAAAGCAAATGGTTTAATAATTTAACGGACCTAAACACATTAACATGGCAAAATATGCACATAAACATGAAAAGGCAAAAGGTTTAGTAATTTAACCTACGAAGCGGAGGTTTGCTTCGGTAAATGTGAAAAAGGTTTGAATAAGAGAACACTGGAGAGCTCCAATCCTTCTGACGAGTTGTGGGAACGACCGCCTTTCTTCTCTGGGGATCTCCTTTGTTTCTCCCTTTCTCTCTCCTCTTTTCTGAAGAAAACCTTCTGACCCCCTTTTCAACAAAGCAACACATGTATATATAGGGAACAAATTAGGGTTAACACCACATTGTCAATAATGTCCCTGAAGCCCATTTTAAAGCCCAAACTAAATAATTAGTTAAGAAAAAAATAAAATTCAAATAATTTAAAATAATTAAAATAAACTTAAAATAAAAACTAATAATCCTATTGATTCCTAAAATCAAAAATATTATAAAAAGAACAAAATTTTTTTCAATATTTTTTTATTTTATGATTTTTTGGATATTTTTATGAATAATTTAGAAAAAAGTGAAAAAAAATAATATTTTAAAAAATGATTTAATAAAAATACGAAAATAATAATTAAATAATAATAAAAAACTATTTTTGTTATTTTTTTAATGAAAGATAGAAAAATTTAGAGTAAAAATAATAAAAAACAAAAAGTGACTAAGGTGAGATTCGAACTCTCAACCTCTCACACTCACAACTCCTTACACATGTCCTCTTGCCAATTGTGCCATTTTTACTTTTTAGAAAAAAAAACATGCCATATGATATTTACCTGCAAAAAGTCAAACGACTACACAAATTTGTTAGTAATTGATTAAATGCAATGAAATGCGACGACAAATCTTAGGGCAAAATTTGGGGTATTACACTTCCCTTCTGAAGCTTCCTCTATTGCAAATACGAATGCTGGCTTATCAAGGCGTGAGATGATGATTCTCGGAGCATCGTTCCAATAATTCACTTTGTACATTGAGGATAATATAGCCAATTCATCTACCATTTGATTCTCTGCTCTTGGCACATGATGAAATTCTACCCTGTCAAAGAAAGGTAACAACCTCCTCGCATAGTTCATATACGGTATTAGATTAGGCTGACGAGTCTCCCATTCTCCTTTGATTTGGTTTACTACCAAAGTTGAATCACAATAAATATCAAGGTTCTTGATTCTTAAATCAATCGCTTCTTTAATACCCGTGATACATGCTTCATACTCAGCTTCATTGTTGGTGTAAGGGAATGTTAACCTGGCAGTGAATGGTATGTGAGACACATAGGGAGTCGTAATGATTTCCCCAGTTCCTCTGTCGTAGGAGTTAACAGCACCGTCAAAAATCATCTTCCACTGAGAGCCTATCTCAGGACCTTCATCAGGAAATGGCTCATCGCAATCCTTCATTTTCAAGAACATGATATCCTCATCAGGAAATTCAAACTTCATTGGTTGATAATTGTCAATCGGTTGCTCTGCGAGATATTCTGACAGAACACTCCCCTTAATGGCCTTCTGGGAGACATATTGAATGTCGTATTCTGTCAAAACCATCTGCCATTTAGAAATCCTTCCCGAAAGTGCTTGCTTTTTAAACACGTACTTAATCGGATCCATCTTCAAAATTAACATGGTTGTATGGTTTAGCATATACTGCCTTAGGCGTTTGGCGGCCCAAGCGAGTGCACAACACGTCTTTTCCAACATTGAATATCAAGGGCTCCTCGAGGCATGGTTCACTTAAGAGGAGTATCATTTGTCCAAAGGTATGCTTGGAGTTTTCATTAAGTTCAAATGTTCCCAGTTGGTAGAGAGGAAGGTGATTGATTTGTGACCTAGTTGATGATCAAGGCTAAAGGGGATATTGATTTGAGTTCGTCTAAATGACGTCAAGTGTCTTGGGCATTTATTTTGATCAAGAATTTGGTTTGAAAACCGTGTGAATTCCTTGGGATTACGAATGAATTGTGCAAAGTTCATCAGTTAACCATTTCTATATACACGTTTCCTTGTCATTACCATATCCACATCCAATCTCAAGTCCATATCCATCCAAGTTCAAGCTATTGATTCACTCAAACTTCTAACTATAAGGAGAAATACAAGCTCAAATTAATTCACAAGTTAAGCATGAATTTTATGCTTCATTTTTTAAATCCAATTTCTTTTCAAGTAGGATGTTCATTCAAAATTTACAATGTGGGATACAAAGACCAAAGGTTATCTTTCAAGGTACCATAATTGAGAGTTCGCACGATTTCAAAACTTCAAGTTCTTATAAAATTTGAAGATCATTCAAGAAAGCATATAAGATCAAGATTTCAAAAGTTCAAGTATCAAAAACTCCAACACCATTCTCCACATTAAGCATTAAAGTTGGAATTATTCTTACTACAAATTGTCTTTTCAAGCTACAGTGTGCCACCATTTTCAAGTTCATGGTTGTTGCACAAAGATGGTTCCATTTCAAAAATCAAGTTCAGGTCACAAGTACAAGGACAAATTCATATCAAGATAATTTTTATCCTAAATCCAAGTCCTTAAAAATTGGTTGATCATTGTTGACAACTCACGTTTTAAAACTACTTCAAACCTAATGTTTCAAATTCCATACACATAAAAGCAATTATAGATTGTGGTTCTAAAAAACTAAACTTGAATTTGACCTTCACCATCATATCTCTGAGTGTTCATCATCTCTTCAAGCGCCAACATCTTCGTCGTGGCCAACCATTTAAATTCGGCAACCTTTGAAGGTCGTGCGACTTGTTGATCCTGTTAGCATTTATCAACATAACAAATTTCATATATTACACCATCCAAATAATATAAAAAAGGAAATTATGAGAAGGTAATAAGACAAGAGCAGAACATCGTGACCCTAGAAGAAAGGGATTCATTTATGCAAGCTCTCATAACTCCATTATCTGCAGCATTTAGAATCAATTCCAGTAGCCTTTTCCATGTTGATATTCGGTCCCGGCTGGAAAATGACTTCGCACGTGCTCTTTAGGCCTTTGTTCTTAAAGGAGATGAGGAGGATGATATTAGACCGTTGCCATGGTATCCTAAAATTCTTGCTTGGCATTCTTTCTTTCCCCATTTGCAGCTCAGGAAGAACCAATTCTACACCGACCAACTAGAGCAGGATCATTGCATGATGGAATGGCTATAACAAAGGATCTAGATGTAAAAAGATGTAATATTCTCATCCATCAACTAAGCGAATGTGCGCAGCAAACCTAGTTGTCACCAACTCACTTTCACGATGGTACAATATTGGCCTGCAAGGTTACCAGCCAGAAGTTAGTTCATGCTGGTACGACTAGTTAAAAATGCTATTTTTTTAAAACTAGAAATTCTTACCGAAGAATACGTGTTTCGCGACGAAAGCTGAAACTAAAAATGTTCTTCATGCGACGTCACAACATGTGGAAATATCACTTGCAAGTTGAACCAAGTTTCTTGAGAAATTGGTTCTAACGAAGACTATTCCAATCCGGGTTGACGAATCTAGCATTTGAAGTTTGTCTTTCTGTTTGCACGTGATTTTCGTGCGAACAACGTCTGGCCTTCCTCCGCGGATTTGCTTGCGGGACTGGCCAAACTAGTCCCAAGACAATTTGGTTTTGGGTGGATCGTTTACTTGGGTTACAGTGCACTTTGAAGGTTATGTATCTTGGGGTGTGTGCAAGTGGTTTCAACTCTAAATAACTAAAGTTGATAAAGATAAAGAAATAGCTGAGATAGAAACATTAAAGAGATTCTGAAAGTAGTACTTTAAATGTCATAAATACTTGGTAAACTTAAAATAAAACAGGAAAAAGACAAATGGACGTATCCGTACATTTTGGAATGACAAAGTAAACTCTTTTCTCTATAGTGCGGTACTCAGAGTGTTTTTCTTCCAATATTGACAAAAGACGCCCTTTATTTCCTAGAAAACCTTGCTTTATATAGGCGTTAGAGGTAACTGCCAAGGGGCTTCAGGATGCGTTACGTGTCATCCCAAGTCTTTGGAAAAACCGCCTCCACGTTTCTCCTTCCAAACTGTCTTCCCATCAAGCCTTTAGCTTCTCTCGTCGAGAATGCCTGTACTGGTTCTTATCTTCGGTCGATCGACGCAGGGGCCTGTCGACCCATCCATATCATGTTGTCGAGTCAAAGTGTGATGGTGCCAAGTTTCATTGCTGTTGGCCTTTGGATTTTATGCAAAGGGCTGATTGACCTTCATTTTTCCTTCTCCTAACTTTTGTCAAGGTCAATGCCCTTAGTTGGCTAATTTTCACCCAATAAAGTGCCCCACGAAGACCCAGGCATCGACGGAGACTTCTGCCGACTGAGACGCTTGGTGTCTTTCGAGGTATTTAGTACTTGGTTTTTCATCATCATGCCCTAGTTGTCGAATCATCCACGTGTCGTTCGCCTCCTGACGTGATGATGGCACTTTTCTGCATCACAATTTCCAAGAATTCCCATCATTCTTTTCCACTTCCCTACGTCATTACCAACTTCCACTCATTACTTCTCCCACGGGTGGGTAATTGAAAAGCCCCTTTCTTTTGTCTTCTGCATTAATATTTAGTATAAATACCCCCATAAGTTCTTACTTTATAACTTTTCTCTTCAAACACCTGTTCTGCACTCCTTCTGCTTCAGCTACCATAATCATACCAGCAAAACTCCAACAGTTTCAATGGCATCTTCTCCTCATCAAACAACTCAAACCACCGGTAACAACCCCATTGCCTTCGTTCTATCAGAGGCTGAGGCTCACAAACCCCTTCAAAACCCCACATCCACTGATGAAAATGTTATAGCATCTTGGAAGAAACAGATGATTATCCCCTTTGGGGTGGCTGGCAAGCTTCACGCATTTCACGGTGCCTACCGTCTTGGCAAACCCAGCCATGAGGCCATGCAACCGTTCTTTCCTACAACCATGTGTCCAACCTTCCACAAAGGTGGAAAACTTGATTTGAAGTTTATGGCGCCGAAAGATAGAGTCTTTCGATCGATGCACACCTCTAAAAACAAGGACTACTTGGCTTGGATGAACAAGGTTTAAAATAAAAGTCAAGCCCAGTGGAAAAAGTCTGGCATCTTCGACGCCATTCAACTGTCGAGGAATGCTCACAAGTTCAATCCATGTCTCGTCTTGGCATCCATGTTCTTTTGGGAGGGTTCGACAAACACCTTCCAGTTACCATGTGGGATGCTATCACCCACCCTTTTCAACGTGGCGGCTAGCACTGGCCTTTCTCCAGTGGGCGAAACTTTCGACCCTACCGTCGAGACGGAGGCTTCTTTCGACTTTGATCGTGCCGGTTTTTTGAATTACATCGAAGACCACCACGACACAAACTCAGACGGGGTGTCTGACGAGGAACACATTGCCTTCCTAACCTTGTGGCTCTCGTATTACCTCTTTTGCCCAGGTTCTTTGCAGATAGCAAAGAGTTATATCAACCTGGCTATTAAAATTCATGAGGGTCGACAAGTGGCCTTAGGAAAGCTTCTCCTAGCCTCCCTGTATCACTTTATGGGGTTAGCATCTCTAAAAGTTGCCCATCTCTACGACACCGTCAAAGCCCTGAACGTGTCGGGCCCATGCGGCTACTGCAACACTGGCTAAATTCCACTTTCGAACATCAACTAGGCTATCTTCTGTCGGCCAAGATGGACCGACTGATCGAGGATCGATCTGTGGAGGGAGTCCGTCTTGCTCTGATGATTACGTAGGAGACTCCCAACAAGACCCTTTTTATGAAATATCTTACTATGTTTGCTGAGGCAAATGTCTTTGTTCCGAGTATGGCCCCTTTTGCCCACCAAAAGTTTGGGCTGACTTGGTTCAAGAACCCCTTCCCTGGGACCTCCCTTAGTACTGCTGCCGTCTCTAACTCCATTTGGAGGGCTTTTTTAACCCCGACGATGTTGTCGTTTCGTATCGACTCGAGCAAAACTAGGTTCGGGTTTACGAATTATCAGCCCAATTTCTTTGTAATTCGTGTTGGCCGTCCGCATTCGTCGGCCTATTTAATGAAATTTATCCTATTTTCTTCTGAATTTTTTAAAGCATGGGCCTATAGGCTTTTAAGTATTTTCCGTTTATCCGGATGACCCGTCGTTCTCCTCTAACTGCTTGGACCTCATAGGCGTTGTGACTAAATGCTTTGGACACTTGGAATGGTCCTTCCCAGTTGGGTGACCATTTCCCAAACCTTGGATCTCTTCGGTCCATCGGAAGGATTGCTTTCCAAACGTAATACCCGACTACGAAAACCTTTTTCTGGACTTTCCTGTTGTATGCTTAGGCCACTCACGCCTTCTGATGTAATAATGCGTCGAGTGCCTATAGTCTTTCTTCATCTAGGTCTACCATTTCATCCATCAATATATTCCAATATTGCTCCGACGGGATCTCATGTTGCCGCTGGGTACATACTGACTGTAGGTGAATTTCTGCTGGCAAAACGACGTCATGCCCAAACACCAAACGGAATGGTGATGTTCCGGTGGACTCTTTTGGCGACGTTCGACACGCCCACAACACCTGATCTAACGTCTGGTGCAAATTCTTAGTTTTTAGATATGTGCTTCTTAATAAGTCAGATTATCATTTCGTTAGCTGCTTCGGCCTGACCGTTTGCTTGCGAAGTAAGCAGTTTAAATCCTTCGCCTACTGCGAACTGCTGCATTTTTTTGCCAATGAACACTGACCCTTAATCTGTAGTGATCGTCTCAGGAGTGCCGAACCTATACAATATGTGCTTCTGAGCAAAGTTGATAACAACTTCTTGGTCCACTTTGGACAAAGGTACGACCTCAATCCATTTCGTAAAATAATCGATTCTTACAAGGATAAACTTATGTTGCCTCGAGGATGTTGGTCGAATCTCCCTGATTATGTTTAGCGCCCATCCTCAAAAAGGCCATGGTTTGACCACTACATGTAGTTCGTCGGCCGGTACTCGTTGGATGACGACATGCTTCGGACACACCTGGCAGCATTTTGTGAAATCTATGCAATCTTTGAGCATCTTTGGCCAATATACTCCCTGTCGAAACAATACCCACTTCATCTTTTGGCCGACTTGGTGGGCCCCGCATGCCCAACCATGCACTTCTGATATTGCTAAATACGCATCTGCTTCTCCCAAACACCTAAGCAACAACCCTTCAGGCGTCTTCTTAAATAGTTCATTCCCCATTAGGATGTAACTCAATGCTTGGTATTTGATCTTTCTCTCGGTAACCGCTGTTGGCTCCTTTAGATACTCGACCAAAGGCCTTCGCCAATCTGTCGAACACAACCTGTCCACTTCAAGGATCGCGCCATCTCTTCTACCGCTGTCTCCTATCACCGTTGTCATACCCTAATTTTGCCCGCCAGCTTTTGTAAATATTTTTGCATTTTTTTTATTTTTGCATTTTTCATTTAATTTCGTGTCGTTTAGACACGTGTCCACCCCCGATTGGGCGTTTTTCAAATCTCGACTATTTTTGCCTAATAGGAGCGTGACACGTGGCCAAAGGATATTTTTGTAAATTTTACATCCATTTCAAGTAGTATATTTTGTACACATTTCATTTACATTTAGAATTTTTTATTTAGATATTAAATAGACTTTTATTAATTTTGTTTAGAATATTAGAATTTATTTGGAAATAGATTTTTATTTAATAAGTTTCTAGAATTATTAGTTGTTTAGAATTAAAGCATAGTTTAATTTATTTTCAGAATAGGATAGTTTTTGAGTTTATAGTTTCTTTTTTTTTATAGAATTTTATTAGAAATAGTTTTTAATTTAAATAGTTTTTTTTTACTTTTATTTTTATTTATTTATTTTAGAAATAGAATTTAGAGTTCATTTGGTTAGAGTTTTAAAATGGAATTGATTTTATTAGATTATAGATTTTATTTTAGAATAGGTTCATAGAATAGTTTTTATATTAGACTTTTAATTGTTTTTAGTTTTTTTTTATTTTCTTTTAATTATTTATTTATTATTAGTTAATTAGGATTTGAATTTATTATTGGTATAATTTTTATAGTTTTATTAGTTAATTAGATTTTATAATATTATTAGAGAAGATTTATTTTGATTAATTAAGAATTAGTTTTAGAGTTATTTAATTACTTTAGTATAGATTTTATTAGGATTATATTAGTTTTTTTTGTTTGTTAGTTATTAGAGTTAACGTTAATCATCAGCAATTATCATTAGAATCAAGTCATTAACATGAGCCAGGAACGCCACGTGTCGCATGATGATAGTATAAAATACTATTCATCATCACTTACCTCACTTCAACCCTAAACCTAGGGAACCAGCCGTCGGATGCTCCATTTCCCTTACTACTCAACTTCATCAGTCGTTATCTCCTCCAACAACCAACATAAACTTAACCCAACCTTCATCTTCACCATTGAACTTCCACTTCCATCTACTGAACACCAAAACTCCATGAACAAAACTTCAAACAAACTTCAAAACATCAAAATCCAAACAGAAACCCCAAACGCACACCTTCAACATTCATACCCAATCTCCATCCTCCACCATTGACAAAGCTTGAAACCATCCAAACGAAACCCAGGAACAAGCATTCTCGCCAACCTATTCTCGAAACCCTTGTATTTTCAAACGCAAAACCTTCCTCCATGAATCTTCCTCAACACAACATAAAAAAACTTCAGAAATACTCCAACTTCAAACATCTGACCCAACACCCATCTCCTCCATCGTCTTTGTTCCGAAACTCACCATGACTCTACTCCAAAATGAACAGAATCTTTCTCCAAAACCCAAACCCATTTCCGACTCATCCCTTTCTTCCAACCCAGACGAAAATGCGAGATGCAACTCTCCCCTCACAAAACATAAAACAACTTATTTCTTAACACCTTCAACCTTCAATCTTCAGAAACAATCGCGAATCACAACCATCGTGAAACTTCATCACCAACCAAACGGCTTCATAACTCAACAACAACCATTGCTAAACCCAATCGAAGCTCGCCTCCGAAAACCCAACGAAGCCGTCAAAAACAACTCCGACCATATCCATCATAAACCCAAATCAGAAGTTGGAACAGAAGCGGAGAAAGGGGAGAGTGAATCAAAGTGAAACGGAAAAGTTTGATTTTGAAACGGACCGGAGGTTAGGAGGGGAAGGGTTAGTTTCAGAGAAGGTGATGTTGAACATGCGAAGAAGAAGGGGATTATGATTTTTCTTTTTCTTTTGCTTTTTTTCTCTACTATAGTTGTTGGGTCTAGGCCCACCGTATTATATCCCCTCCCTGTTTTCTTTTCATTGTTTTTGTTATAAAATAATTATTTTATATTATTTAGTTATTTTAAATTATATATTCGATGAAGAAATTTCCTTCGATTCTCCGTCAAATTATTGATGATAAATGAAGGATCCGAGACCGACTTTTTCTCTTCTTTCTCATTTTTCGACTTTATTTCATTTCATCTGTTTTAGGTCGATGACGACGCTTCCGTAAAGCGATTACTAAGTTAATCTATTGATAAGTAGTGTTGGATCCGAGATCACCTCTTTCTCTCCTCATTTCTTATTCCGTTGCGATTTTATTTTGGACTTGTGGATCGATGAAGTCTTGTATTCATAAGCGTCGGATTTATCGGAGTTGATAACCTTCCCGATTTCAAATCTATGGAAGATGACCATTTGGGGTCATTTTCTTTACTTTGGGATCGCGATAGGCTACCTTCGATTAATCGACATTTTGTTTGCGATTAACACGATATCCCATTCTTTTTTTGGTCCGTGTGACACGAACGATCCTAAATATTGTTTCTTTATCTTGTCCATAGCACGGAAATCAATATGCGTCCTCTTATAGTTTGGCTTCCCTCATAAGTTGAGCTAATACGGTTTAGCGCCACATGGTGTCCCGATTGAGTGTAGACTTCTTTCTCTCCGAGTATCAGGATATTCACTATAGAGTGGGTGGTTTCAATACTCGTCTTTCAAAATGAAGACTCGACTTCATTTGCCACCTTTCTCTCCGCAACTTTCTCACCTAAAACCTCGGACCCTCACCGAGTGCATTTTCAAACTCTCTTCACAACATAAAACCTGAATGGTCGTGGAATGGTTAGGCGTAGGCCTTCTCCTATCCTGAGTACTTGACAATTACCCTAGGGTTCACTGTCGCAAAGCACTTACCATTCAAAACCAAAAATACTTTAATAAGAGAATGAAGTTCTCTTTGTGTTGAATTAAATAGAGAGGATTAAGTGTAGACTTCTTCCTCTCCGAGTGTCAGGATACTCACTGTAGAGTGTGTGGTCTCGATACTCGTCTTTCAGTACGAAGACATTTGTATTCGCCACACCTTTTTATAACAAAAACTTTGAGATAAAGAACTGGGTACTACCCGCAAGGGGTTACTATCCGAGGGTCTATTTCGCCCCTAAAAACAATATCACAAATCAAACGTGACACCTTGCCTCACATGGCGAAAATCACTCTTTTTAAAAAGGATATGTTACGCCTGTTCTACCGCAAACAGGTAACGCCTAAGTCTCCGAACGAGCGAGCAACAAAACACCTAAACTGCTAGAGTGCGCACGATAGCACCGCCTAGGACTGCGAAGTCCTACCGAGTTTGTTCTCTCTTCTTCCCCCTTTACTTCTCTTTCCCCTATCTCTAACTCTTTCTCTCTATCTTTTGGAACACTCATACAAAGCAATATATTTTAGCAGATATCTTCACATATCAACAAACAAATGGTTCCCATCGAGTACGATGGATGCGGGGGGTGCTAATACGTTCCCTTCGCATAACTGGCTTCCGAACCTGTTCTTGGTTGCGAGACCATCTTATCCGTTCTTTTCTTAAGGTTTTGTCGATATTTTACTTTCCCCTCACGGGATAAATAAAGTTCGGTGGCGACTCTTCTGTCTTTTCTTTTCGCCTCCCCGTCGTTGCATTTTTCGAGTAGCGACAGTTAGCGACTCTGTTGGGGATCTCCTAGCAACTCAAGCCTAATGTGCTTGTCATGTCTGTGATTTATTTGGTTTTGTTATTTATTATGTTGTGTTCCTTTTACTTGTTGGGTATATTGAGTTTGGTTTGTGAGGACAAAGGCTTCCTACCCGAGCTTTCTAGTATACACTAAGATTATGAGGTGGTTTCTTTCTGGTTTGCGAGACTTATGACTCGTTGAGTTGGTTTGAATTCCACCGCTCAGAGGAGACCCCGTTGGGATGATTATGTCTTACGTGTAGTCGTAATGGCATCTTTATTTCCGACCTAGGAATCTGTGATTCTGAGGACCTTTTGTAGAACCTTATCCTGAAGATTCCTAAAACATAACTCTGTTCATCCTTTGAAGGGATTACCATCTTACGAATCGTCGTAATGATGGAAAACTTTTGAGGGTTAATCTATGGGACTTTGTTTTAAACCCTTTGGGATACCCTCTTATAAACCAATAGATTGTCCACCCAAGGTGAGAGATACCTTTTGTTGTTTGTCTTGCAGGATCTGTGACTTTAATCCTTGAGGTGGATCTGTTCTCGTGTGTGCTCATTGTATTGCATTTGCATAAGCATCTCTGCATCATTTTGCATTTCCTTCCCTATCCAAGATACCAAGACCTTACTCATCCTCTGTTCATAATCTACAGTTAATTTCCTGACACTCCCATTGAAATTGTGAGAGCTGTGAAGCATATGAAGCGAGAGGAACGTAGACGCCTTGAAAAGCCAAGTCAGACAATGCAAGCCGAGGTAGCTATGGAGCAGAAGCGGACTATGGAGCAGATTCAAGCAGAGTTGAAGGAAGTATGAATCCAGATGGGACAATTCATGGTGGATATGCAAGCTTTGCATCAGGATCAAAAAATGCTCAAGGAAGAAGTTCATCAACTGAAAACTCAGATTGGCCAGATTATGGAAGTCATGAAGAATGTGCTAAGAAAGGACGAAAATCTTAGGCCTGAAGTCGCAGCAGAAATGATCGTTCAACCTGTACCTGTGGAACATCTTCTAGAGCACGATATGCCTCGTAGATCTTTCACATAACCTGAGGTTCCAAGATTTCCCCATCAGCAACTACCTCCTATTTCCCAAGATAATCCTAAGGTTAAGAGGTATGCGTAAAGGCCGAACCGGCCCGACAGAAGTTTTGACCGGATCCCTATGACTTATACTCAGTTTTTGCAACTCTTGCTTCAACTTGGATTGGTTGAACTTCAGACTCTAGCTCCGTTTGTTGGTAAGCCACCACCAGGCTATGATGCAAGTGCCCATTGTGATTTCCATTATGGGGCACCAGGCCATAATGTGGAAGAATGCAAAACTTTCAAAAGCAAAGTTCAAGACTTGATCGATTCAAATGCATTCAAGTTCACGCCAAGCGGTATGAGTGTGCCAGGTGGGCTTATTCCAGTTGCGGTAAAAGAAGTGGATATCCCTGCTTTCTCCCTGGAAGTTGCATCAGGTCAGGAGCGAATCTTACAAACTTTGGTTTCAGAATCTCCATGCCCACAACTATTGCCTGTTCCTGGGACAAATCTGAGGATGAAAGCGCCTGCACGTGAGGAATGCCCTAATCAGTACCAACAACCTTATATTCCTCAGCAACAAAACTATCAGCGCCAAAATCAGAAGGGGCCTCGCAACAACTTGGAAAGAAGGACTGCTCCTCTTCATCGAGTCCCTATGTAACACAGTCAGCTTCTCTCATATATGATTCAAAACTCACTAGTGGAGCCTAAGACTCTCAAACCATTGCCCGAACCTTACCTTCTTGGGTACAATCCCCATGTTCAGTGTGGATATCATGGAGGATCTATGGGGCATTCAACCGAAGATTGCAAAGCCTTCCAAGACAAGGTGCAACAACTGATTGACAAAGGGTATATATCCTTTCCAAAAGGAAGTTTGGTTGTCCATGTCAACCTCTCAGCTGTCTAAGCTTGAAAATTTCAATGATCATCTCCAAAAAGCCAGTGGTCCAGACAGGCAAACGTCCTCAACATTGGCAGTCCTTGGGCACTTTTATCATTTGCATTTGTAGTTTATTTTCTGTCAATTGCTACTTGTTTTTTTTAAATGTTGTTGTTTTGAATGGTGATATCAATGAAATGATTATGCATTTTCTGAATCAGTCACGTCGTATTCACTCATTATTTCATCTTATCACAGACACATACACCTTTTATCCACTCCAGTTTACCACTGTTGTTTTAGCAAAGATTGGAGGGAGGATGACGAAAACGAAATACCCATAATTGCAAAACGTATGCTTTCAGACAGAATCTCGTCAATAATGTACAGACATTGTTTCAATTCCCCTAAACGCCAGAGATATAAGGAGTTAATCCCTAGTCAACCACTTCGAGTCTAGAAGTAGGAGTTTCCTTCGGATATTCAAACCCTTACACTCAACCTGGGGCAGGGTAGTGTTCAGCTAATCCAATCCCGCACTCGATTAACAAAGCAAAATCCAGAAGACGGTTATTGATCAATGACGCATGACATGGTAGTCACAATCCTTCGAAAAATAAAAAAAAAATCAAAAGCCTGCTAATTCAAGCACCTCAAAGGGGACTTAGGCAAAAATCAAGGCAATCCTGATGGATCTGACAAGCAAGATCAGTCCGTGCAAAAGTTAGGGATCAAACACAAAATCAAAAGAGGTCCTCAAACCCTCAACAAAAACAAAATAAGATTCAGTGGCTACCCAAATCAAAAGGGTCACTGACATCCATCTAAATCAAAATAAGATGGATGCCACGTCGAACAAACCTTGAACCATCAAGCTTATACCGTCAAGATAAGCAAATGTAGAATTAACTGAACGTAAGTATGGAGATCATCGTGAAAAGGGGTGGGTACAAATCATACTTTGAGCCTAATATCCTTTGTTTCAATAACCGTGAACCCGACCACGTTACAACCCTCGAAAGACTTAATTAAGGCGAGGTTTATTCTGAAAGCATATTATTGCAAGGTTGCGTAAACTGACTCCTCACATATTTGCTAATAATCAGCATTGGTGTCAATATCCATGTTGTATCTTTTACACCAAGCAAGTTCGCACAATGTTTGGACTAACGGTCCATTTGTCTCACTATCACGACTATTAATAAAAGACATTTCTTTCAAAACTTGCATGAATTTTGCGCTAAGATTACCATTTGTGAACAAACAATTTTAATTTCAAGTCAGTAGTTGGCATCGAGGAAATTCCAACAGAGAGAAATCAAACAGGACTGGATCTTTTAGCAGTTTGGATCATAATCAAGTATACCGTGTAGCCCTATGGATATGGGGCATGGTCATTTCGTGAATTTGGAATCAGTCAGTCTGAGGAAAATCCCCAAGCATCGTTGGATTATGGGGGCAAATCATTCAAGAAACGGTTGATCAGAAGTGAATCATACCAATCAGGGGTAGACCACCCAGAGTTTCTTTGATTTAAGGATAGATCCTTCCAATATTCAATCAGGATGAGTTAAGTCGCTTTAACGCTCACTTAAGGTCAAGTTACTCCAAAAATGAAGTGAAGCCAACTACCACAAGAAACGGTTAAACAATGATGAATCCTTTCGTGGTACAAACTCCGGGGCAAGCCACCTCGAGGTCGTCTCATGGCAAGCTACTTTCTTTTCAAGATGAACTTTCCCAAAGATCATACTGGGGCAAGTTGAACAAGTTCATTCTCGTCAGCAACTGTTGAGTACAAGACGAGTGTCGGGGAGTCGTACCTTCACCTTTCCACCCAAAGCCCAATCCGCATTGGAACCTACCAAAAATCTACCACGTCGGCACCTGCATTTCCAAATACCCATCTGCAATCATATGCATCATACACATGGCATTCAACTTCATAACCATCTTGCACCATACGCATACCCATAATCATATCATGCTTCCCTAGCTCTTGCACCTCTGTGCATCAGCATTTGCATTTGCATTTCCACTTATGGAACATCATTATCATGAAGAATTAGCATATGCAGGTCAAGGTCCAAGATCAATCTCAAAGATTTCCAAGATCATTAGCGCAGTCAGGGGCATCTCTCGCAAGACCGTGGGTTTTTCCCACGAAAGTCAGAGGATATCAAGACAAAATTCATCCTAGCCAGGGCATTCTCTACAAGGTCGTGGGCCTTCCCCACGAATTTGTGCAACGTTTTGAGCTTCAAAAGCAACCATCAGCCCGGTCAGGGGCATTATCTGCAAAGACCGTGGGTCCCCCCACGAAATTCAAGAATATCAAAGAAAAATTCAGCCCAGTCAAGGGCATATTTTCATGATCATGGGTATTTTACATGACATATTTTAACCTCGTGGGTGATTAGACTTTCAAATCAACATACGAACCAGGCGGAGGCATATCATGCAAGACCATAAGCGTTCTTCATGGAGTCTATTGCACCCTTTGGTTGCCAAAGCTTTAATCCCTGAGCAAGTGAACGGGCGTGCCCGGCCGATTCATCTCAGTCCATTCCTTCTCTTGGGCGATCCCCAGTGAATTGTCTCCAGCAGACTTGACTATACTTCAGTGATAAGTGGCAATCTCTTAGGAGAAGTTTATCCGTCTTCAGTGATAAGTGGCAATCTCTTCAGAGAAGCTTATCCTTCTTCAACGATAAGTGGCAATCTCTTGGGAGAAGCTTATCCATCTTCAGCGATAAGTGGCAATCTCTTTAGAAAAGCTTATCTTTCTTCAGTGATAAGTGGCAATCTCTTTAGAGAAGATTATCTTTCATCAACGATAAGTGGCAATCTCTTGGGAGAAGCTTATCTGTCTTCAGCGATAAGTGGAAATCTCTTCAGAGAGGCTTATCTTTCTTCAGTGATAAGTGGCAATCTCTTAGGAGAAGCTTATCCGTCTTCAGCAATAAGTGGAAATCTCTTCAGAGAAGCTTATCTTTCTTTAGTGATAAGTGGAAATCTATTGGGAGAAGCTTATCCGTCTTCAGCGATAAGTGGCAATCTATTCAAAGAAGGTTATCTTTCTTCAGTTATAAGTGGCAATCTCTTGAGAGAAGCTTATCCGTCTTCAGCGATAAGTAGCAATCTCTTCAGAGAAGCTTATCTTTCTTCAGTGATAAGTGGCAATCTCTTAGGAGAAGCTTATCCGTCTTCAGCGATAAGTGGAAATCTCTTCAGAGAAGCTTATCTTTCTTTAGTGATAAGTAGAAATCTATTGGGAGAAGCTTATCCGTCTTCAGCGATAAGTGGAAATCTCTTCAGAGAAGCTTATCCTTCGTCAACAATAAGTGGCAATCTCTTGGGAGAAGCTTATCTTTCACCAACAATAAGTGGCAATATCTTGGGAAAAGCTTATCCTTCATCAATGATAAGTGGAAATCTCTTTAGAGAACCTTATCTTTCTTCATTCTGATAAGTTACAATCTCTTGGAAGAAGCTTATCCGTCTTCAGCAATAAGTGGAAATCTCTTCATACAAGTTTATCTTTCATCAGCGATAAGTGGCAATCTCTTCAGAGAGGCTTATCCTTCATCAACGCTAAGTGGCAATCTCTTGGGAGAAGTTTATCCGTCTTCAACGATAAGTGGAAATCTCTTTAGAGAAGCTTATCCTTCATCAATGATAAGTGGCAATCTCTTGGGAGAAGCTTATCTGTCTTTAGCGACAAGGGCATTCTCTTCAGAGAAGCTTATCCCCCTACATCCCTTTGGGTGTCAGGTTTTTTTGTATTTCACTTCTCAAACTTTGGTTTTCTTTTTTTTTTTCTGGACAAATTTAGAGTCTTCTATATCTAATCATCTTCTACCTCGAAAGAATAAATTCCATAGCATTTCGTCTTACTAGGTTTAAGTCGACTAGATAGGGGCATCTGTCATACCCTAAATTTGCCCGCCAGCTTTTGTAAATATTTTCGCATTTTTTTTTATTTTTGCATTTTTCATTTAATTTCATGCCGTTTAGACACGTGTCCACACCCGATTGGGCGTTTTTCAAATCTCGACTATTTTTGCCCAATAGGAGCGTGACACGTGGTCAAAAGGTATTTTTGTAAATTTTACTTCCATTTCAAGTAGTATATTTTGTACACATTTCATTTACATTTAGAATTTTTTATTTAGATATTAAATGGGCTTTTATTAATTTTGTTTAGAATATTAGGATTTATTTGGAAATAGATTTTTATTTAATAAGTTTCTAGAATTATTAGTTGTTTAGAATTAAAGCATAGTTTAATTTATTTTTAGAATAGAATAGTTTTTTTTAGAGTTTATAGTTTTTTTTTTTTATAGAATTTTATTAGAAATATTTTTTAATTTAAATAGTTTTATTTATTTATTTTGGAAATAGAATTTAGAGTTTATTTGGTTAGAGTTTTAAAATGGAATTGATTTTATTATATTATAGATTTTATTTTAGAATAGGTTCATAGAATAGTTTTTATATTAGACTTTTAATTGCTTTTAGTTTTCTTTTATTTTCTCTTAATTATTTATTTATTATTAGTTAATTAGGATTTGAATTTATTATTGGTACAATTTTTATAGTTTTATTAGTTAATTAGATTTTACAATATTATTAGAGAGGATTTATTTTGATTAATTAAGAATTAGTTTTAGAGTTATTTAATTACTTTAGTATAGATTTTATTAGGATTATATTAGTTTTTTTTGTTTGTTAGTTATTAGAGTTAACGCTAATCATCATCGATTATCATTGGAATCAAGTCATTAACATGAGCCAGGACCGCCACGTGTCGCATGATGATAGTATAAAATACTATTCATCATCACATACCTCACTTCAACCATAAACCTAGGGAACCAGCCGCCGGATGCTCCATTTCCCTTACCACTCAACTTCATTAGCCGTTATCTCCTCCAACAACCAACATAAACTCAACCCAACCTTCATCTTCATCATTGGACTTCCACTTCCATCTACTGAACACCAAAACTCCAAACAAACTTCAAAACTTCAAAATCCAAACAGAAACCCCAAACGTACACCTTCAACATTCATACTCAATCTCCATCCTCCACCATTGACAAAGCTTAAAACCAGCCAAACGAAACCCAGGAACAAGCATTCTCGCCAACCCATTCTCGAAACCCCTGTATTTTAAAATGCAAAACCTTCCTCCATGAATCTTCCTCAACACATCATAAAAAAACTGCAGAAATCCTCTAACTTCAAACATCCGACCCAACACCCATCTCCTCCATCGTCTTTGTTCCGAAACTCACCATGACTCTACTCCAAAATGAACAGAATCTTTCTCCAAAACCCAAACCCATTTCCGACTCATCCCTTTCTTCCAACCCAGACGAAAATGCGAGATGCAACTCTCCCCTCACAAAACATAAAACAACTTATTTCTTAACACCTTCAACCTTCAATCTTCAGAAACAATCGCGAATCACAACCATCGTGAAACTTCATCACCAACCAAACGGCTTCATAACTCAACAACAACCATTGCTAAACCCAATCGAAGCTCGCCTCCAAAAACCCAACGAAGCCCTCAAAAACGACTCCGACCATCTCCATCATAAACCCAAATCAGAAGTTGGAACAGAAGCGAAGAAAGGGGAGAGTGAATCAAAGTGAAACGGAAAAGTTTGATTTTGGAGTTTGATTTTGAAATGCAGCGGAGGTTAGAAGGGGAAGGGTTTTCAGAGAAGGTGATGTTGAACATGCGAAGAAGAAGGGGATTTTGATTTTTCTTTTTCTTTTGCTTTTTTTTTCTACTACTGTTGTTGGGTCTAGGCCCACCGTGTCACCTTATTGCTTCTTTCTCATCCCCAACTATATTATATCCCCTCCCTGTTTTCTTTTCATTGTTTTTGTTATAAAATAATTCTTTTATATTATTTAGTTATTGTGAATTATATATATATATATATATATATATATATATATATATATATATATATATATATATATATATATATATATATATATATATATATATATATATATATATATATATATATATATATATATATATATATATATATATATATATATATATATATATATATATATATATATATATATATATATATATATATATATATATATATATATATATATATATATATATATATATATATATATATATATATATATATATATATATATATATATATATATATATATATATATATATATATATATATATATATATATATATATATATATATATATATATATATATATATATATATATATATATATATATATATATATATATATATATATATATATATATATATATAATTTATATTATTATTTTTCTAACAGTTTTTATTGTTATGTATATATATTATATTTAGTTTTTTTTTTAATTTAGATTAGAATATATTTTTTATTTTTTATATTATTATTTTTCTAACAGTTTTTATTGCTATGTATATATATTATATTTAGTTTTTTTTAAAATTTAGATTAGTATATTTTATTTTTTTATATTTTCTTAGAAGTTTTATACTATAGTTTGTATATTAATTTCAATTCTAACTTTTTCTTTAGAGTATATTATATATATTATATTTTCTTTTAGATTTTCTTTAGATTATTTCCTATTAGAATATCTTTAATATTTTCTTTTTAGAAGTTATATTTTATTCTTCATTTGTTATTGAGCATGTTGTCCCATTTTCATTTGCTTTGGTCGAAGAAGAAATTTCCTTCGATTCTTCGTCAAATTATTGATGAGAAATGAAGGATCCGAGACTGACTTTTTCTCATTTTTCGACTTTATTTCACTTAATCTGTTTTAGGTCGATGACGACGCTTCCGTAAAGCGATTACTAAGTCAATCTATTGATAAGTAGCGTTGGATCCGAGACCACCTCTTTCTCTCCTTATTTCTTATTACGTCGTGATTTTATTTTGGACTTGTGGATCGATGAAGTCTTGTATCCATAAGCGTCGGATTTATCGGAGTTGATAATCTTCCCGATTTCGAATCAATGGAAGATGGCCATTTGGGTCATTTTCTTTACTTTGGGATCGCGATAGGCTACCTTCGATTAATCGACATTTTGTTTGTGATTAAGACGAGATTCCATTCTTTTTTTGGTCTGTATGACACGATTCAATTGGAGAACGATCTTCAATATCGTTTCTTTATCTTGTCCAAAGCACGGAAATAAATACGCAACCTCTTATAGTTTGGCTTCCCTCATAAGTTGAGCTAAGACGGTTTAGCACCACATTGTGTCCCGATTCGTTTCATCGAAGCTATCAAACATCTTCAATAAGAAATAAAAATTCTCTTTGTATTAAATTAAAAAGAGAGGATTGAGTGTAGACTTCTTTCTCTTCGAGTATCAGGATATTCACTGTAGAGTGGGTGGTCTCGATACTCATCTTTCAAAACAAAGACTCGACTTCATTCGCCACCTTTCTCTCTGCAACTTTCTCACCTAAAACCTCGGTACCGCACCGAGTGCATTTTCAAACTCTCTTCACAACATAAAACCTGAATGGTCGTGTAATGGTTAGGCGTAGGCCTTCTCCTATCCTGAGTGCTTGACATTTACCCTAGGGTTCACTGTCGCAAAGCACTTACCATTCAAAACCAAAAATACTTTAATAAGAGAATGAAGTTCTCTTTGTGTTGAATTAAATATAGAGGATTGAGTATAGACTTCTTCCTCTCTGAGTGTCAGGATACTCATTGTAGAGTGTGTGGTCTCGATACTCGTCTTTTAGTACGAAGACACTTGTATTCGCCACACCTTTTTATAACAAAAAGTTTGAGATAAAGAATTGGGTACTACCCGCATGGGGTTACTATCCGAGGATCTATTTCACCCCTAAAAAAATTCTCACAAATCAAACGTGACACCTTGCCTCGCATGGTGAAAATCACTCTTTTCAAAAAGGATACGTTACGTTCGTTCTACCGTATACAAGTAACGCCTAAGTCTCCGAACGAGCGAGCATCAAAACACCTAAACTGCTAGAATGCATACGATAACATCATCCACAAAAACACCAGTTACCCGTAGTAGCACAAACTACATTGCTCTGATTTCTCTTTCATGTTGAGAATATGTAGGCATAGGATTACAATATCCTAACGAGCACCCTTTTCTCTTTTCTACCATTTCCTAGAAAGGCATGCTACGTCCGTTCTACCGCAAACAGGTAACGCCTAAGTCTTCGAACGAGCAAGCAGCAAAACACCTAAATTGCTAGAGTGCGCACGATAGCATCGTCTATCTGAACTCACCCGCAAATCGTAGGCCGAACTACGACTGCTCTGATTCTTTACTTGTTTCAAGTAAAGATACATAGGCACAAGGGCCACAATCCTTGCCGAGCACATTCCTCCTATATCTATAGTTCCCCGAACTACGTTGACTCTGATTTTCTCACATCCGTTGATAATACGTAGGCCTAGGACCGCGAAGTCCTACCGAGTCTGTTCTCTCTTCTTCCCCCTTTACTTCTCTTTCCCCTATCTCTAACCCTTTCTCTCTATCTTTTGGAACACTCATACAAAGCAATATATTTTAGCAGATATCTTCAAATGTTGACAAACAAATGGTTCCCATCGAGTATGATGGATGCGAGGGGTGCTAATACCTTCCTATCGCATAACCGGCTTTCGAAGCCGTTCTTGGTTGCGAGACCATCCTATCCGTTCTTTTCTTAAGGTTTTCTTGATATTTTCCTTTCCCCTCACGGGATAAATAAAGTTTGGTGGCGACTCTTCTGTCCTTTCTTTTCGCCTCCCCGTCGTTGCATTTTTTGAGTAGCGACAGCTGGCGACTCTGCTGGGGATCTCCTAGCAAGCCAAGCCTAATTTGCTTTTCGTGTGTGTGATTTATTTTCTTTTATTATTTATTATGATGTGTTCCTTTTACTTGTTGGGTATATTGGGTTTGGTTTGTGAGGACAAAGGCTTCCTAGCCGAGCTTTCTAGTATACACTAAGATTAGGAGGTGGTTTCTTTCTGATTTGCGAGACTTAGGACTCGTAGAGTTGGTTTGAATTTCACCGCTCAGAGGAGACCCTGTTGGGATGATTATGTCTTACGTGTAGTCGTAATCGCATCTTTATTTCTGACCGGGGAATCTGTGATTCTGAGGACCTTTTGTAGAACCTTATTATGAAGGTTCCTAAAACATAACTCTGTGTTCATCCTTTGAAGGGATTACCGTCTTACGAATCGTTGTAATGATGGAAAACTTTTGAGGGTTAGTGCATGGGAATTTTTTTTAAATCATTTGGGATACCCTCTTATAAACCAATAGATTGCCCACCCGAGGTGAGAGATACCTTTTGTTGTTTGTCTTGCAGGATCTGTGACTTTAATCCTTGATGTGGATCTGTTCTCGTGTGTACTCATTGTATTGCATTTGCATAAGCATCTCTGCATCATTTTGCATTTCCTTACCTAACCAAGATACCAAGACCTTACTCATCCTCTGTTCATAATCTGCAGTTGATTTCCCGACACTCCCATTGAAATTGTGAGAGCTGTGAAGCATCTGAAGCGAGAGGAACGTAGACGCCTTGAAAGGCCAAGTCAGACAATGCAAACCGAGGTAGCTATGGAGAAGAAGCGGACTATGGAGCAGATTCAAGCAGAGTTGAAGGAAGTCCGAATTCATATGGGACAATTCATGGTGGATATGCAAGCTTTGCGTCAAGATCAGAAAATGCTCAAGGAAGAAGTTCATCAACTGAAAACTCAGATGGGCCAGATTATGGAAGTCATGAAGAATGTGCTAAGAAAGGACGAAAATCTTAGGCCTGAAGTCGCAGC
The DNA here is from genome assembly GCA_963859935.3 of Lathyrus sativus. NCBI lineage: Eukaryota > Viridiplantae > Streptophyta > Magnoliopsida > Fabales > Fabaceae > Lathyrus > Lathyrus sativus. The sequence continues at coordinate 74,070,616 of OZ012735.1, forward strand.
AGAAATGTTCGTTCAACCCGTACCTGTGGAACATCTCCTAGAGCGCGATATGCCTCGTAGATCTTTCGCACAACCTGAGGTTCCAAGATTTCCCTGTCAGCAACTACCTCCTGTTTCCCAAGACAATCCTAAGGTTAAAAGGTATGTGCAAAGGCCGAAGCGGCCCGACAGAAGTTTTGACCGGATCCCTATGACTTATACTCAGTTGTTGTAACTCTTGATTCAACTTGGATTGGTTGAACTTCAGACTCTAGCTCCGTTTGTTGGTAAGCCACCACCAGGCTATAATGCAAGTGCCCATTATGATTTCCATTATGGGGCACCAGGCCATAATGTGGAAGAATGCAAAAATTTCAAACACAAAGTTCAAGACTTAATCGATTCAAAAGCATTCGAGTTCACGCCAAGCGGTATGAGTGTGCCAGGTAGGCTTATTCCAGTTGTTGTAAAAGAAGTGGATATCCCTGCTCTCTCCCTTGAAGCTGCATCAAGTCAGGAGTGAATCTTACAAACTTTGGTTTCAGAATCTCCATGCCCACAACTATTGCCTATTCCTGGGCCAAATCTGAGGATGAAAGTGCCTGAACGTGAGGAATGCCCTAATCAGTACCAACGACCTTATATTCATCAACAACAAAACTATCAGCGCCAAAATCAGATGGGGCCTCGCAACAACTTGGAAAGAAGGACTGCTCCTCTTCATCCAGTCCCTATGTCACATAGTCAGCTTCTCCGACATCTGATTTGAAACTCACTAGTGGAGCCTAAGACTCTCAAATCGTTGCCCGAACCTTACCTTCCTGGGTACAATCCCCATGTTCAGTGTGGGTGTCATGGAGGATCCATGGGGCATTCAACCGAAGATTACAAAACCTTCCAAGCCAAGGTGCAACAACTGATTGACAAAGGGTATATATCCTTTCCAGAAGGAAGTTTGGTTGTACATGCCAACCTCTCAGCTGTCTAAGCTTCAAGATTTCAATGGTCATATCTAAAAAGCCAGTGGTCCAGACAGGCAGACATCCTCAACATTGGCAGTCCTTGGGCACTTTTATCATTTGCATTTGTAGTTTATTTTCTGTCAATTGCTACTTGCTTTTTTAAATGTTGTTGTTTTTAATGGTGATATTAATGAAATGATTATGCATTTTCTGAATCAGTCATGTTGTATTCACTCATTATTTCCACATATCACAGACACATACACCTTTTATCCACTCCACTTTACCATTGTTTTTCTAGCAAATATTAAAGGGAGGATGACGAAAATGAAATACCCATAATTGCAAAACGTATGCTTTCAGACAGAGTCTCTTCAATGATGTACATGCATTGTTTCAATTCCCCTAAACACCAGAGATATAAGGAGTTAATCCCTAGTCAACCACTTCGAGCCTAGAAGTAGGAGTTTCCTTCGGATATTCAAACCCTTACACTCAACCTGGGGTAGGGTAGTGTTCAGCTAATCCAATCCCACACTCGATTAACAAAGAAAAATCTTGAAGACGGTTGTTCATCAATGACCCATGACATGGCAGTCACAATCCTCTGAAAAAATCAAAAAAATTAAAAGCCTGCTAAGTCAAGCACCTCAAAGGGGACTTAGGCAAAAATCAAGGCAATCCCGACGGATCTGACAAGCAAGATCAGTCCGTGCAAAAATTAGGGATCGAACACAAAATCAAAAGAGGTCCTCAAACCCTTAACAAAAACAAAATAAGATTCAGTGGCTACCTAAATCAAAAGGGTCACTAACATCCATCCAAATCAAAATAAGGTGGCCGCCACGTCGAGTAAACCTTAAACCATCAAGCTTATACCGTCAAGATAGGCAAATGCAGAATTAACTGAACATAGGCATAGAGATCATCGTGATAAAAGGTGGGTGCAAATCATACTTTGAGCCTAATATCCTTTGTTTCAATAACTGTGAACCCGACCATGTTACAACCCTCAAAAGACCTAATTGAGGCGAGGTTTATTCTGAAAGCATATTATTGCAAGGTTGCGTAAACTGAATACTTACATATTTTCTAATAATCAACATTAGTGTTAATATCCACGTTGTATCTTTTACACCAATCAAGTTCGCACAACGTTTGGACTAACGGTCCATTCGTCTCACTATCACGACACTTAATAAAAGACATTTCTTTCAAAACTTTCATGAAATTTGCATTAAGATTACCATTCGTGAACAAACAATTTTAATTGCAAGTCAGTAGTTGGCATCGAGGAAATTCCAACAGAGAGGAGTCAAACAGGACTGAATCTTTTAGCAGTTTGGATCAGAATCGAGTATACCATGTAGCCCTATGGATCTGAGGCATGGTCATCTCGCGAATTTAGAATCAGTCAGTCTGAGGCAAATCCCCAAGCATCGGTGGATTATGGGGGTAAATCATTCAAGAAACGGTTGATCAGAAGTGAATCATACATATCAGGGGAAGGCCACCCAAAGTTTCTTTGACTTGAGGATAGATCCTTCCAATATTCAATCAGGATGAGTTAAGTCGCTTTAATGCTCACTTAAGGGCAAACTACTCCAAAAGTGAAGTGAAGCCAACTACCACAAGAATTGGTTAAACAATGATGAATCCTTTCGTGGTACAAACTCTGGGGCAAGCCACCTCGAGGTCGTCTCATGGCAAGCTACTTTCTTTTCAAGATGAACTTTCCCAAAGATCATACTAGGGCAAGTTGAACAAGTTCATTCTCGTCAGCAACTGTTGAGTACAAGACGAGTGTCGGGGAGTCGTACCTTCATCTTTCCACCCAAAGTCCAATCTGCATTGGCAACTACCAAAAATCTACCACGTCAGCACCTGCATTTCCAAATACCCATCTGCAATCATATGCATCATATGCATGGCGTTCAACTTCATAATCATCTTGCACCATACACATACCCATAATTACATCATGCTTCCCCAGCTCTTGCACCTCCGTGCATCAGCATTTGCATTTGCATTTTCACTTATGGAACATCATTATCATCAAGCATTAGCATACGCAGGTCAAGGTCCAAGATCAATCTCAAAGATTTCCAAGATCATTATCCCAGTCAAGGGCATCTCTCGCAAGACCGTGGGTTTTTCCCACGAAAGTCAGAGGATATCAAGACAAAATTCAGCCTAGCTAGGGCATTCTCGACAAGGCCGTGGGCTTTCCCCACAAAGTTGTGCAACGATTTGAGCTTCAAAAGCAACCATCAGCCGGTCAGGGGCATTATATGCAAAGACCATGGGTCCCCCCATGAAATTCAAGAATATCAAAGCAAAATTGAGCCCAGTTAGGGGCATCTTTTCAAGACCATGGGTATTTCCCATGACATATTTTAACCTCGTGGGTGATCAGATTTTCAAATCAACATACGACCCAGGCGGAGGCATACCATGCAAGACCATGAGCGTTCTTCATGGAGTCTATTGCACCCTTTGGTTGTCAAAGCTTTAATCCCCGAGCAAGTGAGTGGGCGTGCCCGGGCAATTCATCTCAGTCCATTCCTTCTCTTGGGCAATCCCCATGGATTTGTCTCCAGCAGACTTGATTATCCTTCAGTGATAAGTGGCAATCTCTTGAGAGAAGCTTATCCGTCTTCAGCGATAAGTGGCAATCTCTTTATAGAAGCTTATCATCCTTCAACGATAAGTGGAAATCTCTTGGGAGAAGCTTATCCATCTTCAGCGATAAGTGGAAATCTCTTCAGAGAAGGTTATCTTTCTTCAGTGATAAGTGGAAATCTCTTAGGAGAGCTTATCCGTCTTCAGCGATAAGTGGCAATCTCTTCAGACAAGCTTATCTTTCTTCAGTGATAAATGGCAATCTCTTGGGAGAAGCTTATATGTCTTCAGCAATAAGTGGTAATCTCTTCAGACAAACTTATCTTTCTACAGTGATAAGTGGCAATCTCTTGAGAGAAGCTTATCTTTCTTCAGTGATAAGTGGCAATCTCTTGGGAGAAGCTTATCCGTCTTCAGCGATAAGTGGAAATCTCTTCAGAGAAGCTTATCTTTCTTCAGTGATAAATGGCAATCTCTTGGGAGAAGCTTATCCGTCTTCAGCGATAAGTGGAAATCTCTTCAGAGAAGGTTATCTTTATTCAGTGATAAGTGGAAATCTCTTGAGAGAAGCTTATTCGTCTTCAGCGATAAGTGACAATCTCTTCAGAGAAGCTTATCTTTCTTCAGTGATAAGTGGCAATCTCTTGGGAGAAGCTTATATGTCTTCAGCGATAAGTGGCAATCTCTTCAGAGAAGCTTATCCTTCATCAACGATAAGTGGAAATCTCTTGGGAGAAGTTTATCCTTCACCAACGATAAGTGGCAATCTCTTGGGAGAAGCTTATCCTTCATCAACGATAAGTGGAAATCTATTCAAAGAAGCTTATATTTCTTCAGTGGTAAGTGGCAATCTCTTGGGAGAAGCTTATCTGTCTTCAGCGATAAGTGGCAATCTCTTCAGAGAAGCTTATCCTTCATCAGCGATAAGTGGCAATCTCTTCAGAGAAGCTTATCCTTCATCAACGATAAGTGACAACCTCTTGGAAGAAGCTTATCCGTCTTCAACGATAAGTGACAATCTCTTTAGAGAAGCTTATCCTTCATCAACGATAAGTGGCAATCTCTTGGGAGAAGCTTATCCGTCTTCTGCGATAAGTGGCAATCTCTTCAGAGAAGCTTATCCACCTACATCCTTTTGGGTGTCAGGTTTGTTTGTATTTCACTTCTCAAACTTTTGTTTTCTTTTTTTTTTGTAGACAAATTCAGGGTCTTCTATATCTAGTCATCTTCTATCTCGAAAGAATGAATTCCATAGCATTTTGTCTTACTAGGTTTAAGCCGATTAGATAGGGGCATCTGTCATACCCTAAATTTGCCCGCCAACTTTTGTAAATATTTTCGCATTTTTTTTATTTTTGCATTTTTCATTTAATTAAATGTTGTTTAGACACGTGTCTACCCCCGTTTGGGCGTTTTTCAAATCTCGAATATTTTTTTCCAATAGGAGCATGACACGTGGCCAAAGGGTATTTTTGTAAATTTTACTTCCATTTCAAGTAGTATATTTTGTACACATTTCATTTACATTTAGAAGTTTTTTATTTATATATTAAATAGGCTTTTATTAATTTTGTTTAGAATATTAAGATTTATTTGAAAATAGATTTTTATTTAATAAGTTTCTAAAATTATTAGTTGTTTAGAATTAAAGCATAGTTTAATTTATTTTTAGAATAGAATAGTTTTTTTAGAGTTTATAGCTTTTTTTTTTATTTTTATAGAATTTTATTAGAAATAGTTTTTAATTTAAATAGTTTATTTTTATTTTTTAATTTTTAATTATTTATTTTAGAAATAGAATTTAGAGTTTATTTGGTTAGAGTTTTAAAATGGAATTGATTTTTATTAGATTATAGATTTTATTTTAGAATAGGTTCGTATAATAGTTTTTATATTAGACTTTTAATTGTTTTTAGTTTTTTTTTAATTTTCTTTTAATTATTTATTTATTATTAGTTAATTAGGATTTGAATTTATTATTGGTATAATTTTTAGAGTTTTATTAGTTAATTAGATTCTATAATATTATTAGAGAAGATTTATTTTGATTAATTAAGAATTAGTTTTAGAGTTATTTAATTACTTTAGTATAGATTTTATTAGGATTATATTAGTTGTTTTTGTTTGTTAGTTATTAGAGTTAACGTTAATCATCAGCAATTATCATTTGAATCAAGTCATTAACATGAGCCTGGACCGTCACGTGTCGCATGATGATAGTATAAAATACTATTCATCATCACTTATCTCACTTCAACCCTAAACCTAGGGAACCAGCCGCCATGTGCTCCATTTTCCTTACTACTCAACTTCATCAGCCTTTATCTCATCCAACAACCAACATAAACTCAACCCAACCTTCATCTTCACCATTGAACTTCCACTTCCATCTACTGAACACCAAAACTCCACGAACAAAACTTCAAACAAACTTCAAAACTTCAAAATCCAAACAGAAACCCCAAACGCACACCTTCAACATTCATACCCAATCTCCATCCTCCACCATTGACAAAGCTTCAAACCAGCTAAACGAAACCCAGGAACAAGCATTCTCTCCAACCCATTCTTGAAACCCCTGTATTTTCAAACGCAAAACCTTCCTCCATGAATCTTCCTCTACACAACATATAAAAACTGCAGAAATCCTCCAACTTCAAACATCCGACCCAACACTTATCTCCTTCATCGTCTTTTTTCCGAAACTTAACATGACTCAACTCCAAAACGAACAAAATCATTCTCCAAAACCCAAACCCATTTCCGACTCATCCCTTTCTTCCAACCTAGACGAAAACGCGAGCCACAACTCTCCCCTCACAAAACTTAAACCAACCCATTTCTTAACACCTTCAACCTTCAATCTTCAGAAAAAATTGCGAATCACAACCACCGTGAAACTTTATCACCAACCAAACGGCTTCATAACTCAACAACAACCATTGTTAAACCCAATCGAAGCTCGCCTCTGAAAACCCAACGAAGCCCTCAAAAAAGACTCCGACCATATCCATCATAAACCCAAATCAGAAGTTGGAACGAAAGCAGCGAAAGGGGAGAGTGAATCAAAGTGAAACGGAAAAGTTTGATTTTGAAACAGAGCGGAGGTTAGGAGGGGAAGGGTTAGTTTCAGAGAAGGTGATGTTAAACATGCGAAGAAGAAGGGGATTTTTCTTTTTCTTTTTCTTTTGCTTTTTTTTTTCTACTACTGTTGTTGGGTCTAGGCCCACCGTGTCGCCTTATTGCTTCTTTCTCACCCTCAACTGTATTATATCCCCTCCCTGTTTTCTTTTCATTGTTTTTTTAATAAAATAATTATTTTATATTATTTATATTATATATATATATATATATATATATATATATAAATATATATATATATATATATATATATATATATATATATATATATATATATATATATATATATATATATATATATATATATATATATATATATATATAGTTTATATTATTATTTTTCTAACAATATTTATTGCATATGTATATATATTATATCCAGTTTTTTTTTTTAAATTTAGATTACTATATATATTTTATTTTTTTATATTTTCTTAGAAGTTTTATATTATAGTTTGTATATTAATTTCAATTCTAACTTTTTCTTTAGATTATATTATATATATTATATTTTCTTTTAGATTTTTTTTAGATTATTTCCTATTAGAATATCTTTAATATTTTCTATTTAGAATATTTTATTCTTCATTTGTTATTGGGCATGTTGTCCCATTTTCATTTGCTTTGGTCGATGAAGAAATTTCCTTCGATTCTCCGTCTAATTATTGATGAGAAATGAAGGATTTGAGACTGACTTTTTCTCTTATTTCTCATTTTTTGACTTTATTTCATTTCATCTATTTTAGGTCGATGACGACGCTTCTGTAAAGCGATTACTAAGTCAATCTATTGATAAGTAGCGTTGGATCCGAGACCACCTCTTTCTCTCCTCATTTCTTATTACGTCGCGATTTTATTTTGGACTTGTGGATCGATGAAGTCTTGTATCCATAAGCGTAGAATTTATCGGAGTTGATAACCTTCCCGATTTCGAATCAATGGAAGATGACCATTTGAGTCATTTTCTTTACTTTGGGATCGCGATAGGCTACATTCGATTAATCAATATTTTGTTTGCGATTAAGACGAGATCCCATTCTTTTTTTAGTCAGTGTGACACGATTCCATTAGAGAACGATCCTCAATATTGTTTCTTTATCTTTTCCGTAGCACGAAAATTAATACGCGACCTCTTATAGTTTGGCTTCCCTCAAAAGTTGAGCTAAGACGGTTTAGCGCCACATGGTGTCCTGATTCGTTTCATCGACGCTATCAAACATCTTCAATAAGAAATAAAAATTCTCTTTGTATTGAATTAAAAAGAGAGGATTGAGTGTAGACTTCTTTCTCTCCGAGTATCAGGATATTCACTGTAGAGTGGGTGGTCTCGATACTCGTCTTTCAAAATGAAGACTCGACTTCATTCGCCACCTTTCTCTCCGCAACTTTCTCACCTAAAACCTCGGTCCCGCACCGAGTGTGTTTTCAAACTCTCTTCACAACATAAAACTTGAATGGTCATGGAATGGTTAGGCGTAGACCTTCTCCTATCCTGAGTGCTTGACATTTACCGTAGAGTTCACTGTCGCAAAGCACTTACCATTCAAAACCAAAAATACTTTAATAAGAGAATGAAGTTCTCTTTATGTTGAATTAAATAGAGAGGATTGAGTGTAGACTTCTTCCTCTCTGAGTGTCAGGATACTCACTGTAGAGTGTGTGGTCTCGATACTCGTCTTTCAGTACGAAGACACTTGTATTCGCCACACCTTTTTATAACAAAAACTTTGAGATAAAGAATTGGGTAATACCCGCAAGGGGTTAGTATCCGAGGATCTATTTCACCCCTAAAATCAATCTCACAAATTAAACGTGACACCTTTCCTCGCATGGAGAAAATCACTCTTTTCAAAAAGGATATGTTATGTTTGTTCTACCGCATACAGATAACGCCTAAGTCTCCGAACGAGCGAGTAGCAAAACACCTAAACTGCTAGAATGCGTATGATAACATCATCCACAAAAACACCAGTTACCCGTAGTAGCACGAACCACGTTTCTCTGATTTCTCTTGCATGTTGAGAATACGTAGGCATAGGATTACAATATCCTAGCGAACACCCTTTTCTTTTTTCCATCCTTTCCCAGAAAGGTATGCTACGTCTGTTCTACCGCAAACAGGTAACGCCTAAGTCTCCAAACGAGCGAGCAGCAAAACACCTAAACTGCTAGAATGCGCACGATAGAATCGTCTACCAGAACTCACCCGCAAACCATAGGCCGAACTATGGCTGCTCTGATTCTTTACTTGTTTCAAGTAAAGATACGTAGGCACAAGGGCCACAATCCTTTCCGAGCACATTCCCCCTATATCTGTAGTTCCCCAAACTACGTTGACTCTGATTTTCGGACATCCGTTAAGAATACGTAGGCCTAGGACCGTGAAGTTCTACCGAGTCTGTTCTCTCTTCTTCCCCCTTTACTTCTCTTTCCCCTTTCTCTAACCCTTTCTCTCTATCTTTTAGAACACTCATAGAAAGCAATATATTTTAGCAGATATCTTCACATGTCAACAAACAAATGGTTCCCATTGAGTATGATGGATGCGAGGGGTGTTAATACCTTCCCTTCGCATAACCGGCTTCCGAACCCGTTCTTGGTTGCGAGACCATCTTATCCATTATTTTCTTAAGGTTTTCTCGATATTTTCCTTTCCCCTCACAGGATAAATAAAGTTCGATGGCGACTCTTCTGTCCTTTCTTTTCACCTCCCCGTCGTTGCATTTTTCGATTAGCAACACCCGTCAAGTAGCTCCTTTCACCAGCTTTCTGGTCCTCAAACAACCTGTCTGTCGGCCTGCATTTGACTTTGATGAGTGCTCTCAGTTTCTTTTCTAACACTTTATATCCAGAGGCGATTTGTGCCGATTTGTTGGCCTTCTGGTTGTCTACCTTGGCACATGGATAATGCTGACCACTTCGAATTGTTCCAACAGGTCTTTTGCAGTCGCGAGGTACCTCACCAAATTCTCTTTGACACACTTGTATTCTTTGGTGAGTTGCTTGATGACCAACTCAGAGTCTCCTTAAATGCTGACGCTCTTGGTGCCCAGCTCTCTTAGGATTCTCAGGCCTGCGAGCAAAGCCTCGTATTCTGCTTCGCTGTTTGAGCACTTGCCTTCGACCCCACATTTGAATTTGGTCGGGTGCCCTTGAGGCGAAACGTTTAGGATGCCTATTCCAGCTCCATGTTTGTGACTGGATTCGTCGAAGTACAACTTTCATGGGTTTGTGCTAATCAAGCAGAGCAGTTGTCTCGTCACAGCATGGTCGACTATGAAGTCCTCCACTATTTGCCCCTTCATCGCTCTTAAAGGGACGTAGGTAAGGGAAAACTCTGTGAGTGCCAAGGCCCACTTTCCCACTCAATTGTGTAAAATAGGTTTCGACAACATACATTTGATAACATTGAAATGTGATGAAACAAGAACTTCGACTGACTTAATATATTGCTTTTAGTTAAATACATGAGAAATACAAACATAGACATAACTTCTCAATCATTGAATACCTAATTTCTGCGTCGACTAACATTCGACTGAGGTAATAAATGGGTCTTTCGACACCATTATCATCCTTCTGAGCTAACATGTTTCCTATAGTTGTATCAGACGCTGGAATGTATAACTTCATGTTTTTATTTGGGTTTGGTGGTAGCAAAATGTGAGGCTTTACTAGATATTCTTTGATTGCCTCAAAAGCCTCTTGCTGCTCTCGTCCCCAATGAAACTCCCATTCCTTCTAGCTCTTCAACAATGGCGAAAATGCTTTTATCTTCCCACTTAGATTTGATATGAATCTTCACAAGAAGTTCACCTTCCCAAGAAGGGGACTGGAGTTGCTTCTTCGTCGCCAGGGGTTCGAGGTCTCGAATTGCTTTTGTCTTATTGTGATTTATTTTGATGCCTCTCTTGTGTACTACAAACCCCAAGAAATCCCCTGCATGTACGCAAAAAGCACACTTTAGTGGATTCATTTTTAATCCATATTTCCTCATCCTTTCGAATGATCGTCGAAGGTGATCGTCCTCCGACGATGATTTTATGACTATGTCGTCGATATATACCTGCATGAACTATTTGATGAAGTCATGAAAAATAACGTTCATGGCCCTTTGGTATGTTGCCCTAGCGTTCTTCAAACCGAACGACATGACAACTTATTCATAGGTCCCTAAAGCCCCTGGGCAGCGAAATTACGTTTTAGGAACATCTTCTTTGGCTATGTAAATCTAGTTATACCCAGAATACCCATCGAGCTTGCTCAAATACTCAAAACCGGCGGCCGAATCGACTAACATCTCCGCTACAGGCATGGAATATTCGTCCTTAGGAGTGGCACTGTTCAAATCTTTGAAGTCGATGCAAACTCTCAGAGTCACATTTCTCTTGACGACCAGGACTATGTTCGACAACCATTCGATGTATCTTTCCGTGCGAATGAATCGACTCTGCAGTAACCTTTCGATCTCCCTTTTGATCTTTTGCGTTACTTCTGGAGCGAATCTACGCGGCTGCTGCTTGACTGGTTTCTTGCCTGGTTGATGGGCAGGCAATGCTCTACCAGTTCCCGACTTAACCCTGGCATCTCGTCATAATCCCAGGTGAATCAATCTTTGTATTTTCTTAATATTTAGATTAGATTGGCTCTCATCCTCGAACCGATCTTTGTGCTCACATACGTGGGTCTCTTTGTAGTCCCTTCCCCTAGGTCTATCTCTTCTAGAGGTTCTTGCGCCTTGATCTTCTGTGCATCGAAGGTTGGGTCCCTTTCGAACCCCAAAGGCTCGATGTCGTCTTTCCGCCAAATAGTTAACCTTTGGTGCATTGTCGATGGGACCGCTCCGACTCCATGAATCCATTCCCTTCTTAATAAAAGGTTAAAGTTTACCTTGGAGTTTATAACCATGAAGAGCGTCGTCCTTGTGGTAGTTCCAACAGCTAATTCGACTTGGACTACTTCTAAAATGTTGTTGGTTTTGCCTTCATAGTTGGACAAAACCATATTATGTTGCTTGAGGTAGGCTTCAGTCTTGCCGATTCTCCGGAATGAAGTATGGGGCATTAAGTTGACCGCCGCCCCACCTTCTACGAAGACTTTATTTACCGCCACGTCATCGACCTTTGCCTTTATAAATAACGGTTTCAAGTGATACATCATCCCTGGGATGGGTCTCTCAAACATGGAAGTGCTCTCCTCCACCACACCACTGTTGATTACGTAGTAACATAACGACTTATCTTCTGTAGCTTCGTCTGGATGGAAATCATCTTTTGATTCCGACATCTTAGATACCCTATCATATTATGTCGGAAGGATTGACATAACCCCGAAGCTGAAGACAAAGTCATCACCATATGTGTCGTCATTTGTCTCGTCGTACATGTCCACATCCAGATCTTCTTCTGGAGACGGGGTGTATTCCTCGTCATCCGACTGGAGTGTATACTCTGGTTCACCTTCCTCTGCCAGAGGGGTATACTCTGGCTCTTTCTTATCTGCTGAATTGGCGGTAAACATCGACTTCTGTGTTGACACTACCACTTTGTTTCCCGAGACTTCCAAAGTCATTATTATGGTTTGGCTGGCCATTGCCTTTTCCTTTCCTACCCATATGGATCTTGGTATCTGACTCTTTGATCCGGGCTTCCCGACTGGATGCAGTTGCATATTCAATGCTTCTCTGGCTGCCTTCTTATTTCGCTGATGTCTCCTCCACTGGGTTCTTGTTATTGGGTTCTTACCTTTGTAATTATGAGACACCACATACCTTTTCGACTCAGTGTCCTTGACGGAGGCCTCAACTTCTTTTTCCAAATCCAACACCTTCCATTTCAGCCTTTTGCTCCCTTTCTGGGTCACAGGGGCCATCCATTAGTCTTGTGGGATATCCGACGGGGGCACAAAAGTCCTAGGCTTTCCAGGCTGGAACAACTTCTGGTACTCCTGATTTCGTCGAGGAGTGCCTTCTTTGTCGAATATGAACCTGGGAGCTGACGTTTTGTCTGCTTTGACCCAGTCCGCTACTTTCTGGTCAAACACAACATGACACCTGGGACAGAGAGCGGCTTTGGAGCCGCTGACTTTTCATTTTTCTTGAAACTCTTCCAGACTTTCTCCAGCCTAAGGGTAGACTCCCTCGAAGTTCATCTTCTTCTTTTTGTCGAAACTCTCAGTAGCTTCGATCATCACGCGCTCTAGAATGGGGGTTATTGCTCGTTCCTTGAGGCCATCATTAGCCTTGATTGTCATGCATTCTTCCACCTCAGAATACAATGCTTCCTCTGATTTTAGAGGGTTCGTATCCACTTGCATCTTTGGTTGTTCCCCGAAATGTAACCTTCCTTCCTTCAACACCTTCTGCACCAAATCCCTAAAAAGAACACATTAAGCAGTTTTATGACCAAGAAAGTTATGAAATTGACAAAATCCCCTCTTTTTCTTTTGTCCTAGAGAGGGATCTTTTGTCCCAGCTGGGACGATAATTTGACCATCTTTAAGTAATACTTCGAATATCTCATCACACTTGGATACATCGAAAGAATATGTTTTTGCAACATATTTATCCGTCTTCCCCATCTCGATCAGATTTTTCCCGTTCGACGGCTTCAAGACCCTAAACGCATATGGAGGTCCAACTGTTAGTTCGTCCGCATTGACGGTGTTTCCTTCGACGAATTCCTCATCGTCCGAAGAATATCCGTCGGCAGTTACAAACGCCACCTTTTCTTTCTTACGGTATCGACTAGTCTGTGATTTCTCACTTCTCAATCATTCGACCTGTCAGACGCGATCGACTAGTTGCGCTATATCTCTTAAGTATTGTGTATCTAGATTTTTTAGAATAGAATAATCTAGTCCTCTTGCGGCCATTTCGACCAATTCGTGTTCGAGGACTTGTGTAAAGCATCACACTTTCAACAGTCTGAACCTGTTGAAATATTGATCTACGGACTCCGCGACTTTCCGTTTTACGCTAGTTAATTCTTTCAAACTGATCTTTGATTATCCCATGTAAAATTTCTAGTGGTAAAACCTTTCCAGCTGCGTCCACGTGTGGACCGACTGATGGGGCAATGAAGTGAACCATGTGAACACATTTTTTGTGAGGGAACCGGGGAAATATTTCATTTTTAAATCCTTGTTATTCGCTATGTCCCCCGCCTCAGTCTGATACCTAGCCACATGTTCGATAGTGGATTCCTCTGTTTCGCCCGCAAACTTAGTGAACTTTGGGACCTTCCAGCCCCTTGGTAGATCCGTTTGTAACACGAAATCCAGCAAAGGGGACGTGTAGGCGGGCCGTCGGAGGGTAGGGTTCGCACCATTTCGAACCATAATGCGTTCGACCATGGCCTCCAGATTAGCTTCGCCTACGAGGTTCTCGTTTCTAACTTGTCTGACTATGTGGTCAGGGTCTTGGTCCCTGTGAACCATTACTACGTGAGGCCTCTGGGCCACCCTAGGGATACGTTCGTACTCCGGCGTCTCGGGGCCGTTTCTTTCCTCGACAGGCTCATTTTGTCGACCCAGCGTCTCGAGACAATTTGGAGGAGTTTGTCCTCCTACGTTCCTTAGTGCCCCTATAAAGTCTCCTATTCGAGTCATCTGGGTTGCCAATTATTGGTAACTTTGGGTCGAATCTTGTATTAAAGGCCTCAGAATGGTGCCCATTTGTTGGGTTAACAGGTGCACCATCTCATGATTGCTTTCGTCCATCTGCTGGCGCATGAGCGCGACAGAGCTAGTGGTGAAAGTTGGTATCGTTGTGGGGAGTGACTCAGAACCTGGTGGCCCTCCTCCTTATTGGGGCACGGGGCCCAAACTCTGATATGGCGAAAAGGCGTAAGTTGAATTCTCTTCCACGCCCATTCCCCCATAACTTCAGTTCGACAATAATTCTGGTGGCATCCTCAAATGTTGGGGTGTCAACGTGTTGAAACTAGGTAATCGTTAACAGTCAATTCCAATTATAGAGAGCCACACTTCCGGTCGACTTGGAGTCGTGAATGGTGCAGTGCCAACGGTAGGAGAGACGGTTGTCATGGATCCAGTGCCCAGAACCGCCCCTGGCGAGGAAAACGTGTTCCTTGCGAAGATGTTTCTTCGTTGGGTTGCGGTGTTACCATCTTTCCGCTACGTAACTGCATATACCTAAACCTTCGGGTCCCACTTGGCATGCCAATTTGTTCGCACGAGATTTTCGCGCGGGAAACCTCTGCCCTTCCTCTGCGGATTTGCTTGCGGGACTGGCCAAACTAGTCCCAGGACAATTTGGTTTTGGGGGATCGTTTACTTGGGTTACGGCGCACTTTGACAGTTATGTATCTTGGGGTGTGTGCAAGTGGTTTCAACTCTAAATAACTAAAGTTTATAAAGATAAAGAAATAGGTGAGATAGAAACATTAAAGAGATTCTGAAAGTAGTACTTTAAATGTCATATATACTTCGTAAACTTAAAACAAAATAGGAAAAAGACAAATGGATGTATCCGTACATTTTGGAATGATAAAGTAAACTCTTTTCTCTATGGTGCAGTACTCAGAGTGTTTTTCTTCCAATACTGACAAAAGACGCCCTTTATTTCCTAGAAAACCTTGCTTTATATAGGCGTACAAGGTAACTGCCAAGGGGCTTCGGGATGCGCCACGTGTCATCCCACGTCTTTGGAAAAACTGCCTCCATGTTTCTGTTTACAAATTGTCTTCCCGCCAAGCCTTTAGCTTCTCTCGTCGAGAATGCCTATGCTGGTTCTTATCTTCGGTTGATCGACGTAGGGGCCTATCGACCCATCCATCTCATGTTGTCGAGTCAAAGTATGGTGGTTGCCAGGTTTCATTGTTGTAGGCCTTTGGCTTTTATGCAAGGGGCTGGTCGACCTTCATTTTCCTTCTCCTAACTTCTGTCGAGGTCAATGCGCTTATTTAGCTAATTTTCAGCCAACACTTTCGTAGGAGGAAGGTTATCGTTAAAGGACATCCTGCAAACAGCGAGATAACAACAATTAGACATAATCAATTGAGAAAGGAAATGCCATCATTGGTGTATTTTTCTTCCCAAACAGATTACTATCCAAGTCAGGTTTCAACAATACCCTTTATTTCCAAACTAGCTCAAACCTCGTCACCAATCCTCATAATTACAAGGGGACAAGTGTTAGGACACAGATTGGTGTTTAATATATCTCAATGTTTTGATGATAAAAATGATGTAATTTTGTATAGAGAAAATATATACTCTAATTTTGTTCAAGTGTTTTTGTTTCAGGTATCAAAAATTTATATTCCTCTGGAAGAAAAAATTGCTCTGAATGTTACATTATACAAAGCTCTGAGCATAGAAGCGTTGCTGCAGGAGACTCTGAAGCAAAGCTACAGAATACCCTGAGTGCAGAGCAAAGATTCAGATATTTAGAAGACTTTGTGAGATCTGACGCTATAACCTACAGAGGCTCTGATGAATCAAGTATGCTCTGATAAAGATGATCACGCTAAGCACATTGCTACAAAACTCTGATAGAGTAACTCTAATCTGAAGAACAAGGAACATCATCAGAGGGTATGATGCGAGACTGTTCCAGAGTTGATTGAAAAAGATGTTGTTCAAATAAAGATCCGTTGGCATATTCCTTGTCCTTATCCAAACGACTCTTTCCTCATTCGTGCATGACACAAGTATTCAGACAAAAAGGATTTATTTGAACATTCCTCTTCTGGGAAAGAAAAGTCAAAGAAGACAAAATGCAACAGCTGCACGCCCTTTAAGAAATGAAAGTGGAGTGTTATTTAAACAAGACTTCTACATCATTTCAAAGTTGACGAATTGATGAATTACTAAACAAGCAAAGAACTATTCTCAAACATCTTTCAACTTCATACTAAGATTTAATTCGTTCTTCATTTGTGTAAAATCATAGTTGTGATATAGCTTTTTAGAAGCAACTCTTAAACACACATTGTATTTTTACTTGTTAAAAAGTTCCTTAAGAGACCAAGTGCGGTCAGATTTCTTGAGAAGACTAAGATTGTTTGTCTTAGTGGTTAACACTGTAATCAGTTTGATTTAGTGGATTAAGTCCTTGTTGAGAAAGGCAAATCACCTTGATAGGGTGGACTGGAGTAGTTTGAGTTCAAACGAACCAGGATAAAAATACCTTGTTATTTTTCTATCATCTTAATTGTTTTTGAAACCCTTTTTCAACCCCCCCCCCCCTTCTAAGTGTTTTTCCTACCTTCAGTTTGCATCAGAGCTCCACTTCTGTAGTGCTATCACTTAACCGTGACAGAGAAAGATCCAGTTGGGAAAAACTCTTGATTTATTATTCTTGATTTATCATGGCTAAACTTCTACTTCAAACAACAACAAATATGATGATAGAGATAGAATCAGCACCAAACCTCCCATGTTTGGTGGAGAGTAATTTGACTATTGGAAAGATAAAATAGAAAGTTTATTTCTAGGCTATGATGCTGATTTATGGGATTTGGTCATTGATGGTTATACTCATCCTACAAATGATGAAGGCAAAAAGATTGACAGAAAGTCAATGACTGACCAACAGAAAAAGGATTTTAGAAATCATCACAAGGCTAAAACCATTCTGTTAAATGCTATATCTCATACTGAGTATGAGAAAATTACAAACAGAGAAACAACATTTGACATGTTTGAGTCATTAAAGATGACGCATGAAGGAAACTCCCAAGTGAAGGAGACAAATGCCTTAGCGCTTATTCAGAAATACGAAGCCTTCAAGATGGAGGAATCTGAATCTGTGGAAGCTATGTACTCAAGATTTCAGATTCTAACTGTTGGCCTGAAGGTTCTGGACAAAGGTTACTCCACTTCTGATCACGTCAAGTAGATAATCAGAAGCTTACCAACAAGGTGGACACCCATGGTGACATCGCTGAAGATTTCAAAGGATCTGAATAAGATCACTCTGGAGGAACTTATCAGTTCCTTAAGGAGTCATGAGATTAAGCTAGAAGAAGACGAGCCTCAGAAGAAAGGTAAGTCTGTTGCGCTCAAATCTAACAAATATGCTAAAGCTTTGCAGGTAATTGAAGAAAGCTCTGAAGAATCTTCCTCAGAAGAAGATGAAATGTCTTTGCTGTCCAGAAGGATAAATCAACTCTGGAAGCATAAACAAAAGAAGTTCAGAAACTTCAAGAGATCTGATCAACGTGGCGAATCTTCTGGACACAAGAAATTTGGCAAGAAAGAAGTATTGTGCTACGAGTGCAAGGAGCCAGACCACTACAAAAATGAATGTCCCAAACTTCTGAAGGAGAAACCCAAAAAGAAGTTTGAAAAGAAGAAGAAAGTTCTGATGGTCACATGGGATGATTCAGATGCTTCTGAATCTTCATCAGAGTCAGAGGATGAATGTGATAATATGGCACTGATGGCTGACATGGAGGACCATGAAGAAATATCTGAATCTGGATCAGAATCAAATTCAGAAGAGGTATTTTATGAACTTACCAGAGTTGAACTTATTGAAAGTTTATCTGAAATGTGTGAAAACTACCGTAAGATTAAACTTAAATACAAGAAGCTTCTGAAGCATCTTGTATCTGAGAGTAATCAGATAGAATCAAAAATTGCTGAGCTAAAAGCAAATAACTTTAAATTAAAAATTGATTTAGAAAATGCTCAGCAAAAGTCTAACTCAGATACTATGTCATGCTCTAAAAACATTTTAGAAGAGTATGATTATAGTCTTCAGAGGTTTTTGTCCAGAGGCCTAGATAGAAGTAAAATGGCTTTCATGATCTATGGCGTAAGCAGAAACAATAGAAAAGGAATTGGATATGAATCACCCTCTGGGAAGGATTTAAATCCAAAACCGGCTGATAAGTTGATCATTAAGTATTCTCCTCTGTACACCCATTTTAAATATGGTCACCTGAATGACATAAATCACACACGTACAGATCAGAACACTAAAGCTTTTGTTAAACCAAAATCTCATCAAAACAAAGATGCTTTTAAGGGAAAGAAGTTCAGACAGAACTTCAAACCAACTAACCTCAGAGGACCCAAGAAAATGAGGGTACCTAAAGATAAAATAATCTTTGTTGCAGATGTTCTTAGTAGCAAAGTTAAGACACCAGTGATGGTACCTGGACTCTGGCTACTCACGACACATGACGGGAAGAAAGTGTATGTTCCAAAGCCTAGAACTTAGATCTGGAGGTGATGTGAAGTTTGGAGGGAACCAGAAGGGCAAAATCATTGGCTCTGGAACTATTGGTAATGGTAACCTCCCTTCCATATCTAATGTTTTACTTGTTGAAGGATTAACATATAATCTATTGTCCATAAGTCAATTAAGTGACAATGGTTATGGTATAATCTTTAATAAAAAATGTTGTAAAGTTGTGAGTCAAAAACATGGTTCAATCCTCTTTAATGGGAAAAGGAAGAAAAACATTTACAAAATTAATCTTTCAGAACTAAAAGTTCAAAATGTAAAATGCCTTATGTCTGTTAACGATGAGCAATGGGTCTCGCATAGAAGATTGGGTCATATTAGTATGAGACGTATATCTCAGATTAATAAGCTCAATCTGGTCAGAGGACTTCTTAAGTTGAAGTTCAACTCATATGCTTTTTGTGAAGCATGTCAGAAAGGAAAATTTTCAAAATCCTCTTTCAAAGCTAAAAATGTTGTTTCTACCTCTAGACCATTAGAGCTGCTTCATATTGATCTGTTTGGACCAGTGAAAACTGCATCCATCAGAGGCAAGAAGTATGGATTAGTCATAGTTGATGACTACAGCAGATGGACATGGATAAAATTCCTGAAACACAAGGATGAGTCTCATTCTGTATTCTTTGACTTCTGCAAACAAGGCCAAACTGAAAAGAATTTCAATATTATCAAAGTCAGAAGTGATCATGGTGGAGAATTTGAAAATAAATACTTTGAAAAATATTTTTAAAAAAATTGCATTGCACATGATTTTTCTTGTCCTAGAACTCCTCAATAGAATGGAGTTGTAGAAAGGAAAAATAGAACATTGCAAGAAATGGCTAGAACCATGATCAACGAGACAAACATGGCAAAACATTTTTGGGCAGAAGCAATTAATACAACATGTTATATTCAGAACAGTGTGTCTGTAAGACCTCTTATGGAGAAGACTCCTTATGAATTGTGGAGGAATAGAAAGCCTAACATTTCTTATTTTCAACCTTTTGGATGTGTTTGCTTTATTTTGAATACTAAAGACAATCTGAACAAGTTTGGTTCTAAAGCACAGAAGTGTTTCATGCTTGGGTATTCTGAACGCTCTAAAGGCTACAGAGTATACAATACTGAGACACAGATTGTAGAAGAATCAATTCATGTTAGATTTGATGATAAGCTTGGCAATCAAAAGCCAAAGCAGCTTGAAATTTCTGCAGATAGAGAAGTGTTTCTCAAAGATTCTGAAGAATCAGAGGGAGACAAAGCTCAAGCAAAAGCACCAGAAGCTACTTCAGATGCTACTCCTTTAGCTGCTCAGCTGGACAAGTTAAACATTTCTGAAGAACCCCTTCTGAAAGGATCCTCCAGAATCAAAGCTTCTCACCTAGAGGAGATGATTATTGGAAAGAAGGATGACCCCATCATAACAAGATCATTTCTCAAATCATCTAGAACGTCATTGTTTGGTTTGATATCAATCATTGAATATACCTCTATGGATGAAGCTCTGCAAGATAATGATTGGATACTTGTTATGCAAGAGGAGCTAAATCAGTTTACAAGGAATGATGTTTGGGATCTGGTTCCAAGACCAAATGGATTCAATATCATTGGAACTAAATGGGTTTTCAGAAACAAGTTGAATGAGCGAGGAGAAGTTATCAGAAACAAGGCTAGGCTGGTTGCTCAAGGATATAGTCAGCAAGAAGGTATTGATTACACATAGACATATGCTCCTGTGGCAAGGTTAGAATCTATTCGCTTACTTATTTCCTTTGCTGCACAGAACAACATCACTCTTTATCAGATGTATGTTAAAAGTGCTTTCTTAAATGGATTCATAAAAGAGGAAGTTTATGTTCATCAACCCCCTGGTTTTGAAAATAAAAAATTTCCAGAACATGTTTTTAAACTGAAGAAATCACTATATGGCTTAAAACAAGCTCCTAGAGCTTGGTATGAGAGGCTGAGTAATTTTCTTTTGGAAAATAATTTTATCAGAGGAAAGGTTGATACTACTCTCTTCCATAAATCAATTAAGAAAGACATTTCAATCTGTCAAATTTATGTAGATGATATTATTTTTGGAACAACAAATATTATGCTTGGAAAGGAGTTTGCTCAATCTATGCAGGCAGAATTTGAAATGAGCATGATGGGAGAACTCAGATTCTTTCTGGGAATTCAAGTGAATCAAACTCCAGAAGGCACCTACATACATCAGACAAAGTATGTAAAGGAGCTTCTGAAGAAATTCAACATGATAGAAAGTAAGCTAGCAAAGACTCCAATGCATCAAACAAGCACTCTAGGTAAAGAAGAGGTATGTAAAAAGGTAGATCAGAAACTCTACAGAGGTATGATAGGTTCTCTTCTGTACTTGACTGCTTCTAGACTTGATATTCTCTTTAGTGTTTGTTTATGTGCTAGATTCCAATCAGATCCTAGAGAATCTCACTTAACAACTGTTAAGAGGATTCTGAGGTATCTGAAAGGTACTACTAATGTGGGTTTGTGTTATAGAAGATCTGATGAATACAAATTAGTTGGATTCTGTGATGTTGATTATGTTGGAGACAGAATAGAACGTAAAAGTACTTCTGGAAGCTGTCAGTTTCTGGGAAGTCATCTGATCTCATGGTTCAGCAAGAAGCAACCCACAATAGCACTTTCAACAACAGAAGCAGAATATATTGATGCTGCTGGTTGTAGCACACAGATGCTCTGGATGAAGAGTCAGCTAGAAGATTATCAGATATATGAGAGTAACATTTCTATCTTCTGTGATAATACTTATGCTATTTGCCTATCTAAAAACCCTATTTTACATTCTAGGGCAAAGCATATAGAAATTAAACATCATTTCATTAGAAACTATGTTCAGAAGGGAATTATAAGTTTAAATTTTGTTGATACAGACCATCAATGGGCTGATATCTTCACAAAACCTCTTGCTGAAGATAGGTTTAAATTTATTCTGAAGAATATTAGTATGGATTTTTGTCCAGAATAAAACTATTATTCAGAAGCAAATTTATTCAGATGATAAATGATTAATGTTTATACTCTGAAATATTTCATCTGATTATTTCTTTTGGTACGTTATTTATTTTGTGAAACTCTGAACTAACAAGTCTTAGAAGATCAGAGCGTTGATTAACGTTTCTTATGCTAAAGAGATTTAGAGGCACATCAACATCAAACACGTGTCACATGAAATCTGAAAAGGTGGAATGTAAACAATGAGACGCCGTTTAGAGGTACTGTTTGAATTATTAATTCCTCGTTTTCCTCCCCACGCTTGTCAGAATCATTAAATGCTCTTTAATCACTATTCTTTTTTATGTGATTTAATGTTTTAAATTATTTGTGAATTAAATGCTGAGTGTGAATTTATGCCCTAATTTTTTGCCCCTTTATATTCCACAACACAACACATTTCACATTTTTCACTTATCACAAAACCCTTTTATGCATTTCTGCCTTCTACATTGTTTCTTCTCTTCCAAACCCAAATCTCAAAGAAGAACTCGTTATATCTCTAGTTCTCAAATGACTACTTCATCTTCAACCTCTCAACAGTTAAAATCTGCAATGGCTGAAGTTTCTTCTTTTAATACGGGTAACGTCACTTACAAAGAACCTGAAAGAACCCTTCTCACTACTGTTGAAGGTTTGGAAGTTCTGTGCGAACTCATGGTTGATTTTGACTGCATGGCAAAGAAGGGGTTTGATTTGCGACCAATTGTTTCTGCACAAGGATGGACTAAGTACTTTGATGGACTGTTTGGTCAAGTCTTCCCTCTTTTGGTGAAAGAATTCTGGGTTCATGCAAAGGTATACCCAAAATTCATTATTTCGTCTGTGCTGGGTAAAGAGATTATCATAACTGAAGACTTGATTCATAAATTAATTGGATATGAAGAAGTAGATGGAGTTCACAATCTCTCTGCTGGACGTGTAGACATGGATGATGTCTACAGAGAAGTTTTTACATCTGGGCTGGCCTCAAGCAAAATCAAAGATCTGAAAGCGCACTACAAGATCTGGGCGAAGATCTTTCTGGGATGTATTCACCATAGGAAATCAACCAACTCTCCAGATTACATCAATGCAGAATAACTGTACTTTTTGTACTGCTTGGGAAATAACATCAAGGTGGATCTGCCACATTTGTTATTTGCTCATCTGTGGAGCCATGTAAAACTGTCCAGAGAGGAAATCAGAACAAAGCATTAGAAGATCAGAAACTGGATCCCAATGGGCATATTGATTTCTGATATTCTGACAGAAAATGGTTTAGTTGCACATCTGACAGACGCAGGTCAGACAGAAGAATTGGTTCCAATTCTGGGAAAGCCTCTGGATGGGAAAAGTCTGCAGAGGATGAGACTTGTAGAGGAACTTCAATCAGAGCCAGTCAAGATGGACTCTGCTGCTGTACACAGAAGAAGAATTCTTGTGGAAGATTTTCCTATGTTCACTGCTGAAGAACCAAAGGAAGTTCTTCTGAACTACATTGCTGCATGCTTGGCAGATGGAACCCCCTTGCCACCAGACTTACTAAAAATAGCAAATGAACCTGGACCAGATTTCTTTCAGGAGAACAAGAGAAAGAAGAGAAAGGTCTCAGAGGAAGGATCTACAAGGACTAAGAGGAAAGTTTTTGGAGAAGCATCTTCTGTAAAGGTCAAACGCTTAAAGAAGGCAGGTAACCATTCTGCAAATTTATCTCCTATTTTAGAATAAGTAACAGAACCACCAACATCTAGATCTCCTCCTCCCTATGACCCTATACCTACTCCTTCTCCTCCTCACACCTCTGAACCCGTTCATTCTGAACCACAAAAATCTCAACCCCTTCCCTCTGAATAACAACAACAACCACCAGAACCACAACAACCACAATCATCTGAACACACTACATCTGTACCATCCACACCTTCCTTCAACATCCATCAACAAACAAACTCTACTGAAACCATATCCTCAATTCCACAACCAGATGAACCAAACCCATATGAACCACAACACTCTAAAACAATACCATCTGATCCTGAACCGGAGATTCTTAATCTTGAACCTTTCATGACTGTCTTTCCTGTTTCATCTGTATCATGTCATTCATCAGATTCATCTGATTCTTCTGACTCATCTTCAGATGCTACCTCACCCAAACACAAGTCCCCAATCCATTCTTCTGAAATTCCTGTAACAACCCAACCAGATATTTCACTCCCCTCTGGACCTAAAGTTACTGCTACTTCATCTGTCCGTATTCCATCTTCACCATATCCTCCTGTCATCATTATTCCTACTTTTTCTATACCTTCAACCTCTGCTACAATTAAAACATCACCTTTAGAAGCCTACCTGAAACCCAAACCTAGGCTAGATGTTGGTGCACTGTTTTCTGGTTTTGAAAAAGAGATGAATATGTGGTTATCTACTGTTAAGAAGGAGTGCCTCACAAGCATAAATCCTGCTGATTCTGAAGCCATCTAGACAAGATTCAAAACAAGGTTCAACTCTGTGGTTTTGAATCTTCAAGATATTTGCTCTGACGATGTGAAGGTGAGATTTGCTGAAGCTGTCAGACTCACTCTTTTAAGTGTTAGCAGAACTCCAACTCTACTTCTAGAAAACACACCTCCAACAGTTGTGTGTTCTTCTTCTGAAGAAGCTGCTACACTTCAGATGACTGTGGTACCTCAGACTGAGAAAGTTATCACAGAGGCTTCTACTCCTTAAAACGCTCATGCATCTGCTCAACCCTCTCCTATGGAAATAGAGAATGAATTTGCAATGATTATTGACAATGCATCTACTTCAGTGACTGTTCCAGACTCTTCTAAGTTGAAGACAGAAGAAGTTGAAGATCTGAAGATTAAGGTTGAAAAGCAAGAAGCTGAAAACACTGAGTTCAAGACATGGATGATAAAACAAGAAAAAACTACATATGAAATAAAAGACTGGATGGCTAAGCAAGAGGAATCAACATTTGAGATTAAGACTTGGATGGCGAAGCAAGAAGAGTCAACTTCTGAGATAACGAATCTTCTGAAGATTTTGGCTTCTAGTCCTTCTTCTTAGTTATTTTGTTGTCTGTGCACTTATGTGTTAATTGCTTATCTTGTTTCTGTTTTGGATAATTTGTTTTCAATGCATCTGTGAATGTTTTGTTTTTCCATCTGACTCTATAATATGATTTATTGCTTTCCTCTGTTAGATTTTTATGTCTTAAAGATTTTCTTTTTGATATGACAAAAAGGGGGGAGAAATGGTAATTTTGATAATTCACATAAACAGATACCAAAAGGCAACTCATACATGATAAATCTGATCTAATCATATTTTTTGAGTGTTTCAGAGCTAATAATTCTCATCTGATAATATTCTAAGAATTAACTCTGAACAAAAATCTGAGAAAGAATGCAAAGCTCGCTCTGACGCTGAAAAGAATACAAGTGCTGAAAGGGAAGTATTTATTTTTTCCAGAAGTATTCATTTCAGGGGGAGATTATTATTCTCAGGGGGAGTTATATTTCTTGTCTCTGAATAAAATTTCCCATAGTTTTTGTCATCATCAAAAAGGGGGGAGATTGTTAGAACACAGATTGATGTTTAATATATCTCAATGTTTTGATGATAACATTAATGTAATTTTGTATAGAGAAAATATATACTCTAATTTTGTTCAAGTTTTTTTGTTTCAGGTATCAAAAATATATATTCCTCTGGAAGCAAAAATTACTCTGAATGTTACATTATGCAAAGCTCTGAGCGTAGAAGCGCTGCTGCAGGAGACTCTGAAGCAAAGCTACAGAAGACCCTGAGTGCAGAGCAAAGATTCGGATATTTAGAAGACTTTGTAAGATCTGACGCTGTAACCTATAGAGGCTCTGATGAATCAAGTCTGCTCTGATAAAGATATTCACGCTAAGCACATTGCTGCAAAACTCTGATAGAGTAACTCTGATCTGAAGAACAAGGAACATCATAAGAGGATCTGATGCGAGACTGTTCCAGAGTTGATTGAAAAAGATGTTGTTCAAATAAAGATCCGTTGGCATATTCCTTGTCCTTATCCAAACGGCACTTTCCTCATTCGTGCATGACACAAGTATTCATACAAAAAGGATTTGTCTGAACATTCCTCTTCTGGGAAAGAAAAGTCAAAGAAGACAGAATGCAACAGCTGCACGCCCTTTAAGAAATGAAAGTGGAGTACTATTTAAACAAGACTTCTACATCATTTCAAAGTTGACGAATTACTGAACAAGCAAAGAACTATTCTGAAACATCTTTCAACTTCATACTAAGATTTAATTCGTTCTTCATTTGTGTAAAATCACAGTTGTGATATAGCTTTTTAGAAGCAACTCTTAAACACACATTGTATTTTTACTTGTTGTAAAGTTCCTTAAGAGACCAAGTGCGGTCAAATTTCTTGAGAAGACTAAGATTGTTTGTCTTAGTGGTTAACACTGTAATCAGCTTGATTTAGTGGATTAAGTCCTTGTTGAGAAAGGCAAATCACCCTGATAGGGCGGACTGGAGTAGTTTGAGTTCAAACGAACCAGGATAAAAATACCTTGTTATTTTTCTATCATCTTAATTGTTTTTGAAACCCTTATTCAACCCCCCCCCCTTCTAAGTGTTTTTCCTACCTTCAACAAGGTCATAAACCATTTCTAAAACCAGCCTAGACATGTTCGCACAAATTTGGAAATGAATTCATAGGAGTTTAACAGAAGATCATGATTTAATTAGAAGAAGAGTTCGTAAAGCTATAAAATGAGACCTCACAAGCGCAAAACGGACAACATCCATACAAAAATACACGCAAGAGTCACCAGAAAGTATTCACGAAGTTCAGAACATCAATTGTTCACAAACCCAGAAAATACATACACCAATCTAAACCCTAAATCCATCACAAGTTCAGAGGATTCGGGAACTTATCTGTAAGTGGTCGCCGATGTCGTCTTCTCCATTCCGATAACCATTTTTGATCGGTGGAGAGGATCGTGTTTTGAATCCATGGCCTTCGATTGAAATGGACGAAGGAGGGTAGGGTTTTGAGGAGGGTTTGCTTGTGATTTGGTTTTTGGTGTTTCGTTGAGCGTTTGATGAACAAAAACAAAGAGAAGAAGAAGATGTAGCGACCGGAGAAGAGAAGCGAAGGGGAAGAGTGAGCGAGAGGATAGAAATCTGAGAGAGTGAGGGCGGCGAGATGAGGTTGACGGGATTGTAGTTAGGTTAGGGTTTATTCTAACCCTCTTTTCAGGACCAGCAGACGTTGGGCCTCGTTGGGCCCTTATTGGCCTTTTTCTCACCAGAATGTATCCCTTACCCCTCCGTGTTACTTCTCACACCATCCCTTTTGATTTATTTAATTTAATTTAAATCTTAACTAATTAATAACTTTTTTAAAAAACTCAGTTAACTTCTTAATTTTACTTTCTTAAAATTAATGTAATCAATTTAATTTTAATCCAATTAATTGGTAGTCTTTGATTTAAACTCAACTAAGTAGTTTGTTTTTTATTAATTCAATTAAATGATGAATTTTGTTTGAAGTCCATTTTGCGATTGTCAAAACTTCGACCAAAGTTCATTTATTATAGTTCCAATTTAAAATTCCATTTTGTATTTTGCAAAAAAGAGCAACAACTATATTTTTTATAATTTTGATTAAAATTCATTTGATCTTTGATTTGATTTAAAACTCATTGGTAATGACGTTGGACTAATTATTTTCATTTAACCATGGTGAAATTGTTAATTAGATCAGGGTTCTGAGCTTTGAGCCTTTAAATTTTTGAGCATGATTAATTTGTGATCCGAATTGTTAATTATGTTGTCATCTTGATGTATACGTCACTCTATTTCCCTTGATATATTTTATATGCATGTCCAATGGAAGAACCCGTGTATGACCTCTTTAAGTTGTATAAGTTGCATCTCATTTGCATCATTACTCCCTCGCGTGATCCTTGAGTTTTCAAGTTGATTAGCTAAGGCTTTAGTCCTTACGCCTTAAGATAGGACCGATTTCTCTTGAATCTTTCAACTTAGACAAACCTTAATATACAATTCAATCTTATTCTCCCCATAAGAGAATTAGACGTGATCTATCTTAATAATCGAGATATAGTTCTCCTACCCCATAACACAATTGAGAGATGTAGAATCTTTTCTGCTTGAGAGAGGTATGTGGCATACTCGTCGATAAATCCGAGTTCTGAGCCCTTCTCTCAATGTGATGCAAAGACCATCTCCTACAAGTTTTGACAGTTAAGTCGAGTATTCTCTCTTAAGATGACAACTCGTCTTTTCTCCTAGAATCAATCAACAAACCTTTTCCCCCCTGGAACTTTGACCAATAGTTAATGATTCCTCAAAATGTGAGAGATATTAGAATAACAATGACTTTCATTTGATGTTTTCTTGACTATCTGAAATCTAAGCTTGTGATTTTTTAGTCTAAAATATTTCTTTTTGAATTTACCTTATATATGAGAGTATCCATGCATCTGTTTATTTTATATAGCTTAGAAATTTTTCTTTTCCATTAATTTTTTTCACTGTTGTACACACCAAGGCATGTTTGTTGGTACTTGGAGCCTTTTGTCAATACACCCGACTTTGATATTATCCATTTGCTAATAATTTTAAACCTACTTGCTTTCTTTGTGATAAACATTAGTATCCAATTGTCCTAAAATAAAATAATTTTACCCACCTATCATTGAAGCTGATCATGATCCCAATCAATGAAAATATAAAGATTTTGATGCCAATTTTTTAAAAGAATAAATATAAAACAGGAATGAGTATTATTGTGAATAGAAAGAAAAGTCAAATTTTCCGAATGTTAGTATCATTTTCCAAAATTTTAAAGATAATGTGTCTAACTCCATAATATAAATGTTAAATATGTAATTCATTATTTTAAAAAAATTAGATTTGATTTAAAAAGATCAGATTTAATTTTGAAAGTTTAAATTATATATTTTTGATTATCATTGTAATAATCAAGTTTGATAATCACAGTTTTGTAGTCGCAAAGTGATAATAAAAATTCCACAGTTATGGGCAGAGAGTTACTCTGTAATTCATACTCCTCTTCTTTAAACGTGTTCTTGGTTTTTATTCATTGTCATTACATAACAATTTTGAGTTCAAGATTCAGAAGAATTCACCATAGATCGTGGTTGAATTCCAATATCTGAAATCTGGAGCTCCATTTTTTATTCAAGGGAAGAACAACTGTGATGACGATGAATCACCAGAACGGTCACTTTTTAACAAATCAACCAATTCTTAAGAAAGATAATTATGAGAATTTGTGCAAGTAGATTAAGGTGATTTTCTGTTACCAAGATCTTTGGGATCTTGTGAAGGAGGGATTATCACCGCTTGTAGAAACTGCAACAGATCAGAAGAAAGCAGCATATAAAGAATTGAAGAAGAAAGATTATAAAACACTTTTTATAATCCATCAATGTGGTGATCCAGATAACTTTAAAAAAGTTAGTGATGTAGAATCATTAGAAGAAGCTTGGGAGATTATTTAAAATCATTTGGAGGCGCAGAGAAGATGAAAGAGGCGAGGTTACAAACTCACAAAAGGACTTATGAATTACTTCAGATGGAAGACAATGAAAGTATAATAGATTTCTTCATCCGAGTTTTTATAAAGCTGGTGAATCAAATCAAGGTATGTGGAAAAGTGTTGACATCAAGATCAGTTGTGTCAAAGTTCTTGAGGTCATTGGCTCCAAAATTCGACCACATGGTAGTAGCCATAGAAGAGTCGAAAGACTTGTCAGTATTGACGAAGGAAGAGCTTCAATGGACGTTTGAGTCTCATGAACAAAGGATGGATGAAAGAGTTGTAGGAAAGTCAAAGAATGTTATGGCTTTGCAGGCGCAGTTAGAAAAAGAAAGGAAAGGTAAAGGAAGATGGAATGGAAGCAAAGGTAGAGGAGACTACAATAATTCAACTAGTCGAAATCTGCAAAAAGGAAACTGGTCGAATCAGAGAAAACCCTGGAACCAAGGAAATTAAAGAGTTGGTGCTACAGGTAGAGGAAGAGGTGGTGGTCGAAAGCCTGACAAAAGTCACATTTAGTGTTTCAATTGTCAAAAGCATGATCACTATTTTAGTGATTATCTAGAAAAGAAGAAGAATCAAGAAACTGATACGAAGCTAGCGAAACATGAAGAAGAAGAGATGTTGCTGATGGTCACAACAAGAGACGAAGAGAGATTACATGAACAATGGTACTTGGACTCAGGATGCTCATCACACATGACTAGAAGGAAAGATTGGTTAGTCAATATGAAGCCCTCATTGAAGAACACAGTGAAGTTTGCATATGATAACACTATAGCAGCTGAAGGTGTTGGTGATGTTCAGATCATGAGGAAGGATGGAAAGAAATCAAGAATTTCCAAAGTGTTATACATACCAGGCATGAAAAGTAACATGCTCAATATAGGACAATTTGTCAAAAACAACTACAAGGAAGTTGTCGAAGATAAGATGATGAGAGTTCTTGACGTAGGTGGTAGGTTGATCTTAAAGGCTCTAATGTCTCAGAATAGGACCTTTAAGATTGAATTCAATATGATATAGCCCAAGTGCCCAGTAACTGCAGCCAGTAAAGATGAATGGTTATGGAATTTTATACTAGGCCATCTCAACTTCAATGACATCAGAGAGCTAAAGAGAAGAAATATGGCTTCAGGATTACTTGAAATCGACATTCTAAGTGAAGTCTGTGAAGAGTGTGTTCAGTCAAAACAACACAATAATAACTTCAGCAAGGATGCAGGAAGGAAGTTGAAGGAAATTATGGAAGTCATATACTCTGATGTATGTGGTCTAATCCAAGTGGATTCGATTGCAAGCAACATATACTTTGTCACGTTTATAGATGATTACAGTCGAAAGTTGTAGACTTACCTCATCAAGAAGAAAAGTGATGTGATCGAGGTATTTGCCATATTCAAATCTATGGTCGAAAGACAAAGGGGTCGAAAGCTAAAAAATTTAAGGACTAATAGTGGTGAAGAATATGTGTTGAAAGAGTCCAATGCATTATGTGAAAAAGAAAGGATTGTGCATGAGGTGGTGTCATCCAACACTCCACAACAAAATAGAATTGCAAAAAAAAATAATATAACCATCATGAACAAGGTGAGAAGTACGTTGAATGGAAAACATTTACCCAAAGAATTATGAAGATAAGTAGTTTCAATAACAACATACATATTAAACAAATGTCCAACGAAGAACCTTGAAGGAATCACACTAGAAGAATGATGGCCTGGTGTCAAACCTATCCTCAGTCACTTGAATGTGTTTGGATCTATAACAGATATACATGTACCAGATCAGTTGAGAAGGAAGCTTGATGACAAGTCGAATCATATGATCTTGATAGGATATCATTCGACTGCAGGTTACAAGTTGTTTGATCTAGTGAATAAGAAGGTAAAGAATGGGATTGGACTGAGAATGTCAAGAAGGATTCAGTGAGAATCTCTTGTGAAGAACCAGCCACTGAAGTCGAAAAAGAAGTTCAATAAGAACAAGTCAAAGATGAAGGAGGCCCAAGCAGTCCTCGACGAACAAGAGACATTCCTGCGAAGTTGCAAGAATGTGTGATTACATCAGATGATGTAATCGATGAAGAGGGTGAGATGGTACAATATTCTTTCTACGCAAATTCTAAACCAGTTAATGCAGTTGAGGTATTGAACGATTCAAAGTGGGTGAAAGCAATGAATGAGGAGTTAGACTCCATCGAAGTCAAGAACACATGGTCACTTGTCGAATTTCCTCAAGGAAAGAAGGCAATTGATGTGAAGTATGTTTATAAGGTGAAGGTGAATCCTAAAAGAGAAGTAACTCGACACAAGGCGAAACTTGTGATGAAAGGATTTCTTCAGAAGGAAGGAATTAACTAAGACGAAGTGTTTGCATTTGTTGCTAGGATTAAAACAATCAGGATGGTTGTTGGTCTAGTAAACATGAACAATTGGAACACATGTTTGATGGATGTGAAGTGTGCTTCCTAAACGGCCCATTAAACTAAGAAGTTTATGTTGCACAACCAGCTGAGTTTATGAAACAATGGCGAAGAAAGAAAGGTGTAAGGCTGCATGAAGCCCTGTATAGACTTAAGCAAGATCCAAGAGCTTGGAATAAGAAGATCGAAAGTTTTTTAAGGGAGAGGAAGTTTGTGAAGTTCACAACTGAGCATGGAGTATATGTAAGAAGAAGCAATTGTGAATTGCTTATAATATGTCTTTATGTCGATGATCTGTTGATAACAGGAAGTTGCAAGAAGGAGATTGAAGATTTCAAACATGACCTAAGTGAAGAGTTTGAAATGTCAGACATGGGAAATCTCTCATATTTCTTTGGCATCGAATTCTACAAGAGTAGTAGAGGTTTGATGATGCACCAAAAAAGATATACAGACGAAATACTCAAGAGATTTGAGATGCAAGATTGCAACTCAACTTCAACTCCAGTTGAGACTAGATTGCAACTGTCGAAGGATTTAGATGAAGATGATGTCGATCCAACCCAATATATAAGACTTATTGGGTTACTTAGATACCTTTTTCATACAAGGCCTGAATTAACATACAATGTGGGTATGGTAAGTAGATTTATGCAGAAGCCAAATGTATTACACCTAGTAGTGACGAAGAGGATACCGAGGTATCTAAAAGAAACTCTCAACTACGACATTTTGTTTCCTGCATCTGATGAAGCAATAGAATGCAAGCTAGTGGAATACACTAACTCAAGTTGGTGTAGTGATGTTGAGGATAGAAAATACACAGATGACTATGTGTTTATATTAGGTGGTCCATCAGTTGCTTGAAGTTCGAGAAAGAAGTCAGTGTTGGTATTGTCACCATGCAAAGCAAAATATATAGCTGCTTCTATTTGTGCATGTCAAACAACCTGGATGGTGAACCTGGTCGAAGAGATCACAGGAAAGAGTCACAGAGTAATTACCATGAAGGTCGACAACATGTCAGCTATCAACTTGACAAAGAATCCAATAGCACACGGTCGAAGCAAGCACATCGAAATGAGGCTCCATTATCTTCGAGAACAGGTAGCAGAAGAAAAGATGAACTTGGAACACTGCAGAACTGAGAATCAGATTGCAAATATCATGACGAAGGGAGTG
The DNA here is from genome assembly GCA_963859935.3 of Lathyrus sativus. NCBI lineage: Eukaryota > Viridiplantae > Streptophyta > Magnoliopsida > Fabales > Fabaceae > Lathyrus > Lathyrus sativus. The sequence goes on from OZ012735.1 coordinate 74,103,747, forward strand.
TTAGTCGAAGTGTTCAAGAAACTAAGGTCTATGATGAATGTGGATAGTTTAGACACAATGAATTAAGTAGTGTTTTAAATATGTAACTCATTATTTTATAAATATTAGATTTGATTTAGAAAGATTAGATTTGTTTTAGAAAGATTATATTAGATATTTTTGGACTTTTATAGTTTGGGTTTTACCTTGAGATGCAAGTTAACCTAAATTTATAAATAGGGATGAACCTTTATCATTGTAATAATCAAGTATGATAATCACAGTTTTACAGTTGCAGAGTGATAATAAAAATTCCACAGTTGTGGGCAGAGAGTTACTCTGCAATTCATATTCATCTTATTTACACGTGTTCTTAGTTTTTGTTCATTGTCATTACATAACAATCTTGAGATCAAAATTGAAAAGAATTCACCATAGATCGTGATTGAATTCCAACAATAAAGAGTAACACTTTTTAAAAAATTTCATCAGTAAGCCACGTTACAACTCTCAAACTCTTAAAGACTTCAAAGTGTGTATTATATTACTGATTGCATTAACTAATAAGAAAGTTTTTAAGCTTATGAAAAAATGACAGTTGTATGTGAATTGATTGATCACTTTTATTTTTACTTGAGAAAATTGTGAGATGTGTGAAAGTTGAAAAGATTTTCTTGGAACAATCCAAATTAAAATTTTAGAATGAAAATAGCATCTGAGCGTGATCATGAAAGTAAAGCAACGGTCTCTGCGATTAACCATTGTTCGAGTAATTTATTAACATACTGTATTTTCTATTTATGATATTAGGGATTAACACTCAGTAAAACCTTCTTTAGTTATGAATTCACTTCAAATATTAAGACAATACCTTCTTTAGTATTATAAAATATTTGTAAAGTAACCGACGCTATATTACAAACGACAATACCTTATTAGTGTTAAGAAGTCAAAAAGTGGGGCTTTCTATTTGTGTCTTGTTAGTTAGAGTTTTGGATAAGTTGATTTATAAGTGAGCATTTCAAATCGCTTTCATTTCCTTTTAGTGCATATCTTACGGAACTTGTCCTTGTGTTTTGACACTTCATCTTGTCTTTTACTTCCTTACTAGCAGCTTCTTCTTTCATTTTTGGTGTGATAGATATTTGCCATTTTGCTAGCTCTTGTTGGTAGCATCTAGCATCTGTCTTTAGTGGTTGGTGGTGATATGTTAGTCTGCATTAGCTGAATCTTACAACCAAGAAATGTGCCACTGCGTAGCTGCTATGATTTAATGCGATGCACAAATGCAATTATCTATATTCTTTGAAAGAGATGAGAATAGACTACACAAATTAACTTTTATCAAACGTCAATTTGATATGGTAAAGAAAGTCTACGTTTAAGTCTATCCAAAATGTTTTGAAAATTTTTCACCAGCCACTTTACTATTCTTAAAGACCTCAAAAGTATTTTTCAAGCTTAAAAATAAATATATATGACATGCTAAAGGTTAGACTTAGACTTCAGTTTCTTTTTACAGATCAGACTTATATTTGTTAAAACCTAACGCGGCTCAGCCTATTTCTACTCTTAGTCATTGTACCGACGTCTAATAAATTTAGAAACTTTGTATAACTTAAAAATATAGGTCTGAAATATATTAATTTATACCAAGTTTTAAAAAGAATCGGCATAAAATCGTAGATTTTAAAAATAAATTATGATTTTACACACTTTTAAAAAAAAAGTTTAAATAAATTTTAAAAACAAACTATAATTTTATATATTTTTAAAAAATAGGTGTAAAATATATATTTTTAGTAATTAAAAGAAATGGATTCTCTAAAGTTTGAGGGTTGTTATTGTAACACAGACTGATTTGTAGTGGATCCGCCTTGGACTGTGTTAATTATTTATGATAAAGTAACACTTGTGTGTATAGATTGAGTTATCTCTCTTATTTTTATTTGAGTGAATTGTTGGATGGAGAAAAAGTTAATTATAACTAAAAGTTGAAAAGATTTGTTTGAACTTGACAAAATTGAAATTTTAAAATGGAAGTAGCATCAAAGCATAATCATTTTAAGTGAAGTTGATGATTCTAATATGCCGGTAAGAAGTAATGAACTTTGAGATTATCATTGGTCGGATAATTTTGTAATTTTAATGTAGATTTTCATTTAATAAACATGTTCTTTAAACATAAGTAATGATTTAAATTTGGGGTTATGGTGCCATTTTTTCTTACTAGTATTTCCTAGTAGTTTTTATAGTCTTTTATCTAATTGTTTTTTAAAAATTGCTTGATTTTGAGAAAACTTTAGCAAGAGTAAAAATAGTTGTGTAAAGTCACATTGCACTTCAAATCACTATAACCAAACAGCTCTGCAATTTATGTATATGTGGATGTTACATTGACGAGAGGCAGAGCAAGAAAGACATACAAAGGCAGAAAGAAAGAATGAATAATATGATTGATGACTTTGTAACTACAAATTTAACCGGATTTTGAATTATGTTAAACAATAAATAAATAAGATAGTTTATTGTAGTGCTCTTGTATATTGAACGGTTTCAACCTAAATTTGAGTGTTCATTTGTCCCTTAGCCTTAAGATGCATAAAAAGAGTCTTTGAACAAGTTTGATAGGTCTTAGGCATGTCATGCACAACAAAAATAAAGTTTGTGTGTCAAAACAACATCATAGACTGACCTATACGTGATCAGACCGACCTATAGAAGACTCAGCTAAAGTATAGGCCGACACATCCATGTTCTAGGTCGGCTCCTACGCTCCAAGAACGAAGCTTCATTACTACAAAACGCGCAAACAACAACGCCATGTTTACAACGGATTCATATACACCATTGTTATAGGTTAAAACTTTCGCACCCAGTGTATAACTGGATTTATAAACCGTAATTTAGTGACGATTGTCATAAAAAATCGTAGTAATAAATGATGTGTAGCAAGCTTCAATTCCCAACAACTACATTTTTTTTTTCATTTTTTAGAGTACATTAAGCGTGTGTCACTTTAAGTCCATTATTTATAAAATAACTTGTAAATGATTTTACAACGGTGAGGTAAACCAATCGTTGTTAGAGGGTATTAAGTCTGTGTCACTTAAGTCCATTATTTAAAAGATAAACTATAAATGGTTTTACAACGATGAAGTAAACCAATCGTTGTTAGAGGATTTACAATTCCACTACGGTTGGATTGTCCAACCGTGATTAAAGGGTTTACTGATAAATTAAAACAAAATTCATTCTATATTTCTTTCATATGACGCCCTAGGAGAACAAGCGAGCCAGAGACGATAGCAGTGGCGTAATCTTTACCCTCTTCGTATCCATTCATTTGGAGCTCAAATCTTCACCCTCTTCGTTCATTTGATTCTTCAGCTTTGAAGTACGGTACTCTTCAACATCTTCATTCCTTACGTGGATAAGATTCTTCATCTTTGAAGTATGGTATTCTTCGACATCTTCATTCCTTTTTATTTTATTTATGTTGTATATGCTCAAGTCAGTATTTGAGTACATGTTTCATATGCTTTAGGTTTAGATCTTCATATGCATATGCTTAAGTTTTTGGATTAGATTTTGGTGTGTTATTCACATTATTAAACTTGTATAAATTTCAGAAGTTGTTATGGATCGTAGTTGGATGAAAGCCGATAGATTAGGTACGATTTATGAGAACGGAGTTCTTGAATTCTTTGAATACGCTGATAAACATCTTTTCGACAATAATGATATCTTTTATTGTCCTTGTGTTGTTTGCGCGAATATCAAAAAGGGTACAAAGAAAGAAATATTCCATCACCTTTGTTGTGATGGTATATGTCAAAATTATATAATATGAACGTGGCATGGTGAGGTGGATAAAGAGGAAAGTCGAACATCACAAAGTCAAAGAGTGGATGAAGATGAATATATGGAAGATCAACTAGAAGATATGCTCCATGATATTCGGGAATCTTTTTTTAAGAATGCTCATATTTATGATACTTTATGTAGTGATAAATACACCCCTTTATATAAGAGATGCACAAATTTTACATGATTGTCGGCAGTGTTAAAGTTGTTTAATATGAAGTCAAAAAATGGATGGTCGGATAAAAGTTTCATGAAATTACTTGAATTGCTAAAGCAAATGTTACCATAAGATAACAAATTGCTGGATCGTTTCTATGAGGCTAAGAAGATATTGTATCTAATGGGTCTGGAGTATATCAAAATACATGATTTCCCTAATGATTGCGTATTATACTGGAAAGAGTATGAAGACTTCTATCAATGTCTGAAATATGGTGTGTCGCATTACGAACTGAAGGCCAACAATGGTGATGATAATGATTATGGCAATGTTAGTAGGAAGCATCCTCTTGCTAAAGTTGTATGGTACTTGCCAATAATTTCATGATTTAAGAGACTTTTTCCTAATTCAAATGACATGGCATGCAGATGAAATGACTCGTGATGGAAACATTCGCCATGTAGCTTATTCGTTGCAATGGAAGAAAATTGATTTGTTGTTTCCAGATTTTGGAGTTGAGCCAAGAAACCTTAGGCTTGGGCTTGCCACCGAAGGAATGAACCCCTTTGGTAATCTGAGCACTAATCATACTTCGTAGCCTGTTCTTCTCACTATTTACAACCTATCTCCTTAGTTGTGCATGAAGCACAAGTATATATTGTTAAGTATGATGATTTCTGGACCACGACAACCTGGTAATGACATAGATGTTTATCTAAGTCCATTAATTTATGATTTACGACTCTTGTGGGATGAAGAAGTTGAAGTTGATGATGCATATTCTGGGGAAAAGTTTAAGATGCGTGCAATGTTATTTTTCACAATCAACAACTTTCCTGCTTATGGTAACTTAGTTGGATATTGTGTCAAAGGACATATAGTGTGTCCTATGTATGAAGATGATACTTGTTATCACCAACTTGAGTTTGGAAAAAAGACTGTTTACCTTGGGTATCAAAAATTTCTAAAACGCGGTCATCCTTATCATAGATTGTGGAAGGCTTTTAATATAGAGCAAGAGTTTGATGAGGCTCCTGAACCTTTAACCGAGGATGAAGTTTATCAATGGCAGGAACATATTAATATTGTCTTTGGGAAGAGAGAAAAATAAAAAGGGGAAGTTTCAAAAATATATGGAAAAAGAGGTCCATCTTCTTTGATCATCCATATTGGTTAAGTCTCGATGTGATGCACGTGGAGAAAAATGTGTGTGATAGTTTGATTGACACACTTTTAAAATTCCAGGTAAGAATAAAGATAGTAAGACTTCCCGTCTTGATATGGAGAAGATGGGTATATGAAAACAGTTGGCTCCAATAGTGGAAGGAAAAAGAACTTATTTACCTTCAGCATGTCACACTATATCTAAAAAGGAAAAGAAAATTTTCTGCGAGAGTTTGCAAGGTGTTAAAGTTCCGCAAGATTACTCATCAAACATTAAGAAACTTGTATCAATGAAAGATCTCAAGTTAATTGGTTTAAAATCTCATGATTGTCATGTATTTATGCAACAACTTTTACCAGTCGCTAACCGTGAGATCCTACCAAAAAATGTGAGAGTAACTATAAAAATATTATGCTTACTCTTCAATTCCATATGTAATAAAATTCTTGATTTCAAAAAATTAGATGAATTAGAAGATGAGGCTAACATAATCTTGTTTCAATTGAAGATGTATTTTCCTCCATCATTTTTTGACATTATGGTTCACTTACTTGTTCATCTAGTTAGAGAAATTAAAATTTGTGCTCCAGTTTATTTAAGGTTGATGTATTCAATAGAGCGATATATAAAGATATTTAAAGGATATATGAAAATCATTACCGACCGGAAGCTTCGATTGTTGAAAGATACATCACAGAAGAAGTTAATGAGTTTTGTACAAACTATTTGTCCGACGCAGACTCTATAGGAATTCCAAAGTCTCTTCATGCTGACACTGACGAAAGAGGTATTCAAGGTCTAATTGTTAAGTCAATGGCTCGGGATGTAGTTATTAAAGTACATTTCTATATATTGAATAATATATATGAAGTTCAACCTTTCATAGATACTCACAAAAGACTTTTGAGGAAAAAAAACAACCCCGAATGAGTGACAAGTTATTGTTGATAGAGCATAACAAGAGATTCATATATTGGCTTAATAAAAGTGTATCAATGATCATAGTGCATCCGAGATACTTATATGGTTGTCGTACGCGCCAAAATTTTGTGTCATTACTTAGACTGCATACGACATTGGTCACTATTGTAACACCCCCTTTCTATACCCCCAAATGAACAATTAAATCATTTAGGCACTTAATAAAATATTCATCAGAGTATAAATTAACACATGGTATAAAAGAGGCACGCCATATTATCCAGGAAAATCAAAACACATACAACACATGCTCATAAAGATATGCAACAAAGGGTAAATCACCACAAAGGAACTTAGTCCTTAAAACCCACATATCAATATTTAGAATAAGAGCGGAAACATCTAAACATTGAATCACTTCATTCATATAAACATTATATACATCAACAGTTTAATTCAAGTCATAAGTCATGTTTACAAAACATTCACCAGCAGATACATACACAGATGTATCACAAAAGAACCAAAACAATTCCTAACAACCCGGTGCTATATATCAAAGCCAACCGACCAAAAAGAACGAAACCAGGCTTCACAAAAGACCTCCAGCAAACCTACTCTGTAATGTCTCATAGAGCGTCATAAAACAGCAGAAGGGTGAGAAACACTATCATAACAAACAATGCATATAATATATATATATATATATATATATATATATATATATATATATATATATATATATATATATATATATATATATATATATATATATATATATATATATATATATATATATATATATATATATATATATATATATATATATATATATATATATATATATCTATATACACCAACATAAAATACACATAACACATTTATCACCGCAATTCATCACAATTCAATCATATATACATCGCAACACATATATAATTCACCACGCATATCCACCATGCAAACATTCACCACTAAGCATATACATCAATCATACTTCTACCATTCACATCATTCACACATAAACATTTACAATTATGTTTAGTTCAACACTTCACATAAACGTACACGATTATGTTCATTACCCCAATACATCATATGAAGATAATAATGCAACTCATAGAGACTGACTCACGACTCTATGCAGATGCAAATGCGGCACCGACTCATTCAACAGGTTCAATTGAAGAACCAAAAAGAACCATCGTTCGTTACCGAAGTAACCCCCGTCGGGCCTACGATGTTCACCCATCGCTCACACCCCACATGGGCACATGATGTTTCAGGATTTCTCACACCCCACACGGGCACACAATCTGATTGCTCACACCCCACAAGGGCACACAATCGTTCTGCAGATTCTCCATGGAATAAAAGATAAACCATCGCTCACACCCCACAAGGGCACACGATCGTTTCTGCAGATCCTCCTAGGGATCAAAGATAAACCATCGCTCACACACCACAAGGGCACACGAGGTTTCTGCAGATCCTACGCGGGATCAGACACATAAGAATGCAATCATGATGCTTCACATGCAAAACGACTCCATACACTCTTGAAATGCATACACGTTCACAAACATACTCATGCAGTCTTCACATCATACAAATACATACAATTATGCATATTCACATCAATCTCATCATGCATTTTTATTCAATTCAAACAAATGCACAAAATTGTCAAACGACCACATTTCACACTTCACGATTCACAATCTAGGATTCACGCCATACGGCTACCCACAACATTTCATATCACAACAAACAACTATGCATAATAAGAAAGGATTAATCATACTTGAATCGAAGAATCGACATTGGAGTGAAAACACAAGAAAACAACATGTTGACACGCTCGCTACCTTACTCGCCTAACGAGTGCTCGCTATCTACTCGCCTAGCGAGCAAGCTCGCGAAGGCAAACAGAAGCCAATGACTTGATTCACTATCACACTCGCTCAGCGAAGGCCTAACGAATTCTCGCCACCCCCTTCGCTACCAGCAAAGAACACGAAAACGATTATGTCCAAGTCTGGGACCATTCGCTACTGCCTCGCCACAGCGAATTCCCAGCGAATGCTCGCGACCTGCTCGCCTAGCGAACTTGTTAGTGAGGGTATGCGAACTCAGAATTTCTCACTGTCCAAAACTCCGAAATTCCTCAAAATCTACCCGATTCAATTCCAACTCGTCCTAGTAGCCTTAGCCCAACATTCCTCGACTAAACTTTACCACTTATTCTCATTTTTAACCGTTAAAACTCAGTTTCTACCGATTAAATCAAATTCAACCTAAAAATGGAAAATGAGCAAAACTCTCCCCAATCCAAAATCAAACCAATAGAAACATACATAATCATACACATCGAAAGAATGATAAAGTTTCACACCCTTACCAGATTAATCGAAGCTTAGAAGTTGATTCTTGATGATTCTAGGTTTTCTCCTCTTCCTCCTCTTTTCTCTTCTTTCCTTTCTATTTCTTTCTATCTCTTTTCTTTTCTCTCTATTTCCACTTATACTCTTTCTATTCTATTTCTCTCAAATATCCACTAATTAAGGATTATCTAAAACACCCTCTAATTCATTCCCAAAACTCTCCGAATAATAAAATAACATAATATGCACACATAACATATTAATGTTCAAATTCCACAATTAAAAGAATAATCAATCAAAATAAATCACAAGATTCAACAAAAATGGGAAATCAGAATCAGGGAGTTACAACTCTCCCCCACTTTAGAAATTTTCGTCCTCGAAAATATTACCTGATCCAAACAATTCCGGATGCAACTTCCGCATCTTACTCTCCAATTCCTAAGTCATGTTGCCTTCTGCGGCACCTCCCCATGCTACTTTCACAAGCGCAATATCCTTGCCTCTTAGCTTCTTAATTTCACGATCCAAAATCCTAATCGGTAAAACTTCAACCGTAAGATTATCTCTTACTTCAACCTCGTCCATAGAAATCACATGTGACGGATCCGGAACATACTTCCGAAGTTGCGAAACATGGACCACATCATGCAAATTTGAAAGATTCGGAGGCAACGCCACATGATACGCCACAATACCCACTCGTGCAATAATCTGATACGAACCAATAAAATGAGAAGTCAACTTCTTCGACTTCAAGGCACGACCCACACCCGTAACCGGTGTAACTCTCAAAAACACATGGTCGCCCTCTTGAAACTCAAGATCTTTCCTTCTCTTGTCATGATAACTCTTATGCCTACAATGAGAAGCTTTCATTTTTTCCCGAATAAACTTCACATTCTCCTTCATTTGTTGTACCATCTCCGGCCCAACAACCGACTTCTCACCAGTTTCATGCCAACACAAAGGTGTTCGACATCGCCGACCATACAAAGCCTCAAATGGTACCATACAAATACTTGAGTGAAAACTGTTATTGTAGGTGAACTCAATCAACGCTAAATAACTATCCCAAGCACCACCTTGCTCTAGCACACAAGAACGCAAAAAATCCCTCAACGACTGAATCGTTCTCTCGGTTTGACCATCTGTTTGCGGGTGATAAGCCGAACGTAATCTTAGCTTAGAACCCAAAGCCTTTTGCAAACTCTCCCAAAACCTTGAAGTAAATCTAGGATGTCTATCCAATACAATACTCTTAGGGACTCCATGCAACTTCACAACCACACGAACATAAATCTCGGCTAACTTCTCCAAAGGATAACTAATATCAATCGGAATGAAATGAGCAGATTTAATAAGCCTATCAACAATCACCCAAATAGAATAATGACCTCTTTGCGTATTCGGTAATCCCGTAACAAAATCCATCGATATACTATCCCATTTCCACTCTGGAGTATCCAAAGGTTGCATCAATCCACTAGGCTTCTGATGTTCTACCTTAGACTTCTGACAGGTCAAACATGCATACACAAATTGAGCTACATCTCTCTTCAATCCGGACCACCAAAAGATTTTCTTCAAATCTTGATACATATTATCCGCTCCCGGATGAATACTTAAGTTACTTCGGTGTCCTTCCTCCAACATCATCCTTTTCAACTCCGCATCATCGGGAATACAAATACGACCACAAAATCTTAAAACTCCAAAACCATCAAACTTAAAATCCTCATTCTCACTCGTCATCAAGTCAACGAACTTCAAGTCCAACTTTTTCCTTTCATTCGTAATATGAAGCATACCAAGTCTCACACTTCTCGGCGTTATTTCACAAACCAAACTCAAATCTCTAAAGTTCTCCAAAACTTCCCATTCTTTCATCATCAATGTAGACATGTGCAACGACTTCCGACTTAAGGCATCGGCCACCACATTTGCCTTACCTGGATGATAATTCAAACCAAAATCATAGTCTTTCAAAAGCTTTAACCACCTCCTTTGCCTCATATTCAATTCCTTTTGATCAAATAAATACCTCAAACTCTTGTGATCACTAAAAACTTCAAATCTTGCACCATAAAGATAATGCCTCCAAATTTTCAAAACAAACACCACGACCGCTAATTCCAAATCATGCGTAGGGTAATTTTTTTCATGCACTCTCAACTGTCTCGAAGCATAAGCCACAACTTTTCCCTCTTGCATCAACACACCACCCAAACCTGTTAAGGAAGCATCACAATAAGTCACAAAAGGTTCCGTAGGATTCGGCAAAATCAAGACTGTGTTGTTGTCAATCTTCTCTTTAACTCAATGAAACTCTTTTCACAACCAGCATCCCAAATGAAAGCCTTTCCTTTACAAGTCAACTGCGTTAACGGAAGTGCCAACTTTGAAAATCCTTCAATAAACCTCCGATAATAACCTGCCAAGCCCAAAAAGCTTCGAATCTCCGTAACCGATCTAGGAGTCTCCCATTGCATTACCGCATCAATCTTGGATGGATCCACACTAATACCATCACCGGAAATAATATGTCCGAGAAAATTCACTTCCGACAACCAAAATTCACACTTTGACAACTTAGCATACAATTTCTTCTCTTTCAAAATCTGTAACACCATCCTCAAATGCTCTTCATGCTCCTCTTGAGACTTAGAGTAAATCAAAATGTCGTCGATGAACACAACCATAAAACGATCCAACTGCTCATGAAAAATACGATTCATGTATTCCATAAACACACCCGACGCATTAGAAACTCCGAATGGCATCACAGAATATTCGTAATGACCATACCGTGTAGTGCCTGTAGATTCTGCCCATAGGATGCAATTTAGGTCGCCTCACAGGCCAACCTGAATATCTCCATAGGCCAACCTATGACCTTCATAGGCTGACCTATACAAGTTAAAACTTGAAAAATTCTTTTTACATCTTATTTTTCTTGCATCCTTTTGCCCATTTTCTTCATATACCTATATATACTCATATATGCATCTTCTTCTCGACAATGTTTCCTAGTGAATAAAACCTAAACGAAACCACATTACAAATTTTCCCACCCTCTTCATCCCATTATTCTATGCATACACATAATTGAACTACACATAATCATTTTTCGATTGGGTGACCATCTATATTAGGGTTGATAACATTTAATTAGATTTGGTGTAACCAAAAATATTAGGTTGGGGGCTTTGTGTGTTTCAAATAAGAAAGCCAAGGTGGGTTTTTCCTTCAAGATCGGGTTGATTTAAAGGTTTTGGGCAAGATCATGTTAACACAGATTCGAGCGAGTGAAAGCGTTGGGACAAGGTGGTTTCCTTGAAAGAGAGTAACGTGAGACAGTGAATTGTGTTAGGGAGTCTCAGGTTTCAACAAGTTGCATGCTCAAGATAATCGGTGGATTGTATCCGCATTCTTGGTCACTTGATGTAATATGGTTTTTGGGATTTTTATTCTTCATCTCTTGTATAAGCATTTTTGCAAAGAAAAGTTTAATAGCACTATCTCAATTCGATTTTGAATTGAGGGAAGACTTACCCATAGCGAGACCGATTGGGGAATTGCCTAAATAAATCTCTCTCTCTCTCTCTCTCTCTCTCTCTCTCTCTCTCTCTCTCTCTCTCTCTCTCTCTCTCTCTCTCTCTCTCTCTCTCTCTCTCTCTCTCTCTCTCTCTCTCTCTCTCTCTTCATCTCTTTATTTCTTTTATTGTTGATTACACAATATATCGATTTCGTCGTTGTTTGATCGATTCGATTAGAAATTGTTTTCTATTATATTTTAAAGGTGTTGTTGTTGATATAATCACGATCACTTTGATTGTGATAGGTTTTTAAGTCAACAAGACAAACATATTTCGAATTGTTATTGATCGCACATCAAGTATTTGATAAATTATTTGTGTGTATTTTGTTTGTGTTTTGCCTCATTAGATATATGAGTTACGATTACAATTACATTTAATTGATTAACAGCTTTATCGTTGTTGAACATTTACGTTCGTTATCACTATGTTTGGTTTGTGATATGTATATTGCTTTTCGATAGTAGGTTCGGTTAGGCGATTCGATTCGGTTTGTTTTTACGCTGCACCATATTTTTTAAAACCAAAAGTTTTTGGTTGTAAAATTTATGATATATTCACCCCCTCTAGATTGAAGCCTATCGCCTAACAAACAATTCTATAAAAATCGCCTCCCAGATAAGATGAGGTCATGATATGATGCATGCAAAAAGCGAAGAAAAAAGCTAGTTTATAAAAATTATGTCAGGATTTGTTAAGATTATCACTACTACGGAAAACACCTTTCATAACGGTTGGAAAAGGGATACAACCACGCCTGACCAACCATTGTGAGGTAAGGTGTGATTTTATGTATGCTACTTTCCACCACGGTCGTGCGACCATGATTATAAGTCAAGTAGGATGCAACCTATCACAACAATTACTTTAAATGATTGTTGTTGTATGTCTCAACCTATCACAACAGTTATTTTAAACACCAATTGTTGAATGTCTTTTAATACAATAAAATAAAATGAAGCAGTAGAACAAAAACAAGAACAACAAGAACAACAACTAAAACATGAAAAACAACAAAAAAACAACAATAACAACAATAACAACAACAAGAATAAAAACAAGAATAACAACAAGAACAACAAAAAAAAAACAACAAACAACAACAACAACAACAACAACAACAACAACAAAAATAACAACAAAAACAACAACAAGAACAATAGCAACTAAAATTGCTAACTTGAATCCATGTTTCCCTTGTCTCATTCAAGTTAGATAAGACGTACTGAAGTTCTGAAATTTGTTAATGAAATAAATGAAGTTTCCGAGTTCTTTTATGAAAGAAATAATGTTTTCGAGCTTGGTTTAGTGGAGAAATAGAGTGTTGTAAATGGAAGATGATGTTTGAAGGTAGAAGATGAATTCGTCTATGTTGGAAGTTCATCTAAGTTTTAGGTTTCACGTTGATTACTAATGATAGTGTTTTGAGCGTTGATACTCACTAAATGGACGACATAGTTTTTTTAAGAACGATGAAGAAACTCAATGAACAGGCTTATATTTCCCCCATGACCTAGAGTGACTTTTCAGTACAGTTGGAAGTTCCAACTGTGGTAAAAAGTGACTTAAAAATAAATAAAAACAAAACTATAGGTTCTAACCAATCACAACTGTTACTTTAAACAACTATTTTTGTATGTCTAAACCTATCACAATGACTACTTTAAACAACTATGGTAAAAATTGAATTAAAACTAAATAAAAACAAAATTGTATATGTTAGGATTCGTACTCATGACCAGACATCACTTTTTACTAGGTTGAAAGTTCTAACTATGATGAGAAGAAATAAAAAATAAAATTGTAGGTACTAGGATTAGAACTCATGACGAGACGCCAATTTTCACCACAGTTGGTACCTATGACCTTTGTGAAATTTATTTTAGTAAATACAAAAAAAAGGGAGCCAAACCACACGTAGGGTTTCGATCATGTTATAATTTACGTTGGCTGAAACCTAATGTTTAAAAGGAAAAGTTAAAAAATTTGTAAAGGTTCAAAATTTTATACCAGAGTTTGTATCTGCAAGGTTTTTTGATATTAAGATTGATGATTCAAAACCATTTTTATATCTCATATGTAATTCATATATAACTTCTTGAACTCTTTAGTTATGATTAATTTTATTATGAGTTGATAAGCTCCTCTTTGATAAATCCTTTAGATGAATATGTTTTGAGTTAATTGAACCATCTAAATTTATTGAATATTGATCTATGTAATTGTCTATATAGTATTATTTATTTTATCTTTCGTAACACCATTTTACAATGGGCATAGTGTTAACCGTGATAATAGTTTATTTCTTGGCGTTTTTTGGTATTTACTAAAGGACGTGCCACAACGATCAAATGAAACAACTGTAGTGAAAGATACACATACTGAAATGGTTTGAATACCAACAACAACAATTACCCATTTATCGTGATAAAAATTTGATTGATCTTGTATATCACCATGATTTTTGTTTTCAATCGTGATGAAAGGTGATACTTATTTATATATAAGAGAAATTATCTCTCGCTTCAGTACATAGCATTCATCTCTCTCAAAACAAAACCATAACAAATATTTCACTTGTCTCTCTCAAAACGAACCCCTAACAATTCTGCCACTCGTCTCTCATATGGAAACCATAAAACGAAACCATAACATTAAATCTTAGCCAATGAATATTTACATGTTCGTTTTCTCTATAGTTTTTAAAAAAAAAATCTATTTCAATAGCTTGTTTCATGATGTTTGAAGTTTATTCTTGTTTTAACTTATAGGTATGGATTCTTGTTTCAATAAAGAGGACAAAGATTAAGTCAGTGTTGCAAACTTGTAGGTAGGGATGTTAAGTTTACGACTCTAACTTTAGTTTCATCCTTGTTTCATTGTGGACACGCCACTATGGGACTTGTATGATACATTTCTAAAGCATTTTATTACATGATAGGTTTGTTGTATTTGTTGTTTATGATTTATTGTTGATGAATGTTGTTGTCAATGTTTGTTTAAAAGATAAATTTATTATATATTATGTGGTTTGAATGTTTTTGCAATCACTTATCGAATATATAAATTTTCAAACTGCATTAGCAAATTATGATATGATAGATAAAATTGTATTAGAAAATAAGTAGACGTTCAATTCTTGACAAGAATTATTCACACCATTAATTGCATGTTGTTCTATGATAGTTAGAACTTGGTTTAATGATTATAGGTCTTCAAGCACCCCTCTCCACCTCTAATATTATTTGCAAAATGAATAATATTTTGCAAAAAGAAATAGAGGTGAAGGTTGTGGCGGTTGAAAAGTTAGGTTCATTAAACCATATTTTTACTATCAAAGAACAAAATACTGATAAGGTGTTGAATAACTCTTGTCTATCATTGAACGTGAACTTGTACTTCTAATATAACTTAATTTTTAATATTATAATGTTCTAGTGCAAATTGAAAGGTTATATGTTTATTGAGCATTCATGAAATAAACATTCCACATGATTTATAATAAACTCATATCTATATATCACAACGGTTGTTTAGCACAACATCGGTGTAGCGGTAAAAATCGTGAGCGTAAGTTATTAATGAACTTAACTCAAAAAAACAAGAGTCGCCACCGCACTTTTATTTTATCCAAATATAGGAAAGGAAAAAGAGCGAACAAAACCAAAGAGTTCTAAAACAAAAACAAGAAACAGAGATCGGGGTAAGGGGGTTGGTTACGCAATGGGAATGTGTTAGCACCCAAAACGTCTATAGTACTCTATAGGAGCCCTTTGAAATATTTACTTTTTTTGGTTTGAAAATGGTTTGTTTGAAAAGAGATTAGGGAGATGAGAAGAGAATTATTTTTTTAGATTTTTGTGTTTGGAGAGACTTATCGCCTCATGCCTACGTACCCACAAAGTGAAATATAGGATCAAAACCCCGTAGTTCGTGGTACAAATGACAAAAATTTGTTGGTTTTGATTGATTTTAGATGTAAAGACAAGTCGTCATTTTAAGGAGAAAACTGCGACTATTCACCCTCGAGTATTAAGACAACATCTGCGTCACATAAAGATGGAGGATTTGCTTGGATTATCAACAAGACTATCACTCAACATCAACGTGGAAAATGTCAAAGTCTTAATAATATGGGGAATATGAGAATTACATCTCAACTATAGAAATGAATCATGTCTAAACTTTTATGAAAAGTTTTAAAGTGAAAAAATGCATAAAGGCACAAAAAGAGTTGATGAGTTTTTGTATTTTTTATGTCTTTTGAAATTGGTCAAAGCATGATTAACATTGATTGACTTTTATTAAGAAGAACAAAGTTTGAAAATCACTTGACGAAAGTCAAGGTTTTATTGTGAAAGCGGTTTTGAAGTTTGAAACCAAGAAGGTTTTGAAAGAGGGAGAAAGTTTTGAAAATTTAAGAAGGTAAGGAGATGAAGTGACTATCCTAGAAACCAAAATAAGAGCTAGAGGTAAGAAAGATCTAACCGACTTGTAGCACACTCCATAGCAAGCAAAAAAGAATTCCATCCGATTTAAAACATAAGCTAATGAGCGAGCCAAATAAAGGCTAAGATCCACAATACTCCAAGCATAGGAATGAGAGTCCTAATTCTAAGTCCAAAGGTCCATGAAGTCCAAGGTCTAAGAGTAGTCCAAGAGCATAACCACAAAGTTAATAGCACCAATTTTTTAGAGATTTTTTTATCCTTTATTAATATTTTGAACCAGGTATGGTCCAAGTGGACAAAAGAGAAATGACATAAACATAAACAAAGATATGATATGAAATGATAATATGGAAACATAAAAGTAAGAAATAAGGAGTAAGAAGAGAATATAAACAAAATTAAACAAGGATATTGTTAGTGAATTAGTGGCTAGAACATATGATCAATGATGATTAATTTTTGCACTTAGACCAAGGTTAATGAAAACTCATTAGAGGATTGATAGAATCAAAGCCTCCTAACAATGATTTTCATAGGTATTGGACTTAAGACAAGCAACTAATCATACTTGGACTTTTAAACATAAGTTTGAGCCACAAATGATCATTTTCCGATTAAGGGACACTTTAGTGCTATGTTAAGCAATCGTAATCGGGTTTATGTAGAAACCACGACTATCTGAGGCCGGTCAATAAAATGTTAGTGTTAATACATGTTAGAGAAGTGATATGTAAATCACTCTCCTAAAACATGCCACACAAAAAGAAAAGAGGTAGTGATCTCATCACAATCAAGATTTTTTATCAATTAATCAAAGGTAATCTATCACTATTCTAAAGTACGGAGAATTATCTCAATGATTATTCGTCCATAGATTTGAAATAATGAAGATTAAACAACCTTGATAATCAACAATCTATGATCCATAGATTTCATCGATCAAAAGTAAAAGAAGAAGAAAGAGAACTAAAATGAAAAGAAACCTCAATTTGAATCTTAAATCGATTAAATCATCATCAATATCAATCACCTCTCTTGGTGGATAAAATCGACACCCAAAGTCCATTGATATTGATGAAATCTTATCAAAATTCAAGATCCAAAACAACCAACAATTAATCCAAATTAATATATTTTTTTTCAAATCATTTTTTTAAGAGTTTTCTTATTTAAAATATAAAAACTAGTAAAAAAAAGTTGAAAGGCCCATACGGCCCAAATTCTTTAAGAAAAAGAAAAACATAAAAAAAATAAAAACAAGTGAAAAGGAAAAAGAGAAAGAAAAATAATCAGAATCGTCATCTTCTCCATTCTTAGACGCGACACGGTTCACACCATAGCCACAAGCTCAAAGCTTGCTCAAATCAAAGCGACGGGATGCGAAAATCACACCGAACAGATCGAAATCAAAAGTTCTTCACAACAGTACCAACAATTCAAAGAATCACAACAAAAGGTAACAGATCGGTGAAGCTCAAACTACCTTCAAATCACGAGTAACACTTCAATTCCTATTCCTCTTCTTCTTCTGAACTGCGAAATTCTGATTGTTGTGTTGAAGAAGTTGAAGTATGGTGAGTTTTTATGTGGAAAGGTTGTGAATGAAAAGAGAGTTGAATCTGATGAAACTTGAAGAATGGTTGAGGGTGATTTTTTTTTGAAGGTGAAATTTGAAGAAAATTGAGGAGTTATGATGAAAATTCTGCAGGGATTAATTGGCTCTTCAAGCTTGAAGAAATGAATGAGGTATGTGTGGTATTTATAGATTGAGAGTGAGGGAGAGTGATTTTCCGTTTTGCAATTTTCTGTGCGTTTTGGTTGTTGCAAGTTGTGCGTGACTTGTTGTGATATTTTTCATGTCGTTTTGCTTATTACTATTTTCAGCTCTTTTTCAAGTACATGACGTGGACTATTTTATCTTTGTTGCAGCTGGCTCACTTGACTTTATAACACGGCTGGGATTTGGCTTTCATGGCTCAACCTCAATATTGTTAAAAGAAAATTTTCCTTCTTGAGAAGAACTAATGGTGTCAGTAGATTAGGACCATGTTTCGCCTTCGATATTAATTCATCTAGAAAATTCATCCGGATAGCTAACTCACCAGCCTCCTTCTTCAGTAACTGATAGTGTTCATCAAGCCATCCCTGGATTGGTTCCTCTTCAATATCAGCAGTTAACTTGCGTATACAAAATTTAAGGCATCCAAATTGAACAGAACCGGGTTTCTTAACTTTAGAGCTATCTTTCTTCATTGGAAAAATCAAATTTGTCTTTGAAGCAATTATGAGCTTCAAACCTCGTAACATATCCTCAATGACATCATCAATGGCACGCAATTGCAATCTGTATGGCATGCAAATGTGAACATCAAGACCTTGAATTACCCAATCCCATGTAGTGACCACATGCCCTTTTGCATCAGATGCCCTAGCAGAGACACTGGGAATTCGTGAAATTTGCATTCGACTACTCTTGAAGATCCTAGCCCCATTGAAACTAAGCATAATTCCTTCAAGAAGCACTCCTATACGAGCATTTTCAGAGAATATTGACTGCACCTGAACCATACCATCAAATCCATCTCCTAGCCCAGCCGAAATACTTAACATTTCTACATCAACAACAAAAATTGATTCTTTATGCTTCTGCTTTTCAAGATGTCCTGATTCAGTGGTAGCATCTTGTTTCCAATTAGCATCTCGTCCACGAGATGCATCTCCCATGTGTTCAAGCTTGCTGTTATGTACAAGTAACTTCAGTTGCAATACAAGTTCAATTAATGATAGATGTACATCAGGCTCCCACCTAAGAGTGATGTCAGTAGCACTGAAAAGAGAACAGACAACAATCTGTTTTAGGCCACCAGATCGCCGTACAAATTTAGCATTCTGCATATCAAACAATGCCACCTTTATTACTGGCCGATTTTCCTCCAATCCAAACTAACCTTTGCAATGTGCATAATAGAGCCACAATTCGATTCCACACCAAAAACACTTTCTTTCAAGAACTCTTGATATTCTTCAGCCATGTGGAGATTTAACTCTCCAAGTTCAACATGTACTGTCATCCCCGTATTTGAAATGTTGTTTGCAAACAGATGTGATGATTGTGAGCATCCATGATACACTGGTGAACCAACCATGTCGAAAAGCACTATTGTCATCTCAGGAGCCGAGACATTACATGTCCACATGATAATCTCGCCATCAGTTGATTGTGGCTTTGCAACAACAGAAGTTTCTTCTCTAAGAACCATTTTTTTCTTCTTAGAAAAATGAAGGAGAAACCATGGCTTTAGCTGGTTCATCATGACGTTGCACTGCCATCACGTAGAAGGTCACTAAGAGAAACAACAGAAAGCATACTTCTCAAAGCATCTAAAACATAAACCTTGGACTCAGGTAGATCACTAGTCAATAATGCTGTTAGCTGACTGATAGTTACCGTATCAGATCAAGTGATTCAAGGTCTTAGCTGCAATCTCCTTCCCATTTGGGCTTCCATCTCGAACCGTCAACTGACGCCAAAATCCACAATTTTTAAATCTGTTCCAAACTGGTAATTCAGTGTGCTGTAAAAATTCTTGAAATATCGCGGCGTATTTGCAAGCAATGATAGAAATATTTGGGCAGTCCACTGGTTCCTCAACTGCTGTTACACCTTCCCTAAAATTTCCAAGGCTGAAACCCGCTGTTGCTTTGCCTTCCAAAGAATATCCAAGTATACTTTCTGATTCTGTCCTACACTTATGGCTAAACGTTTCCGCAGTTTCTCTATCCCAAAATTGTATCTCATGGCCTGATCGCTGGATTGCTATAATCTTTGTGTCTAAAGAATACCGAATAGAAATAATAGGGCCTTCACTTATTGAGTTAGTGGTGGGATCAATGAGAGGATCAAAGAGACTAACTTTCCATGAAAAGACCTGGTCAGCAGTTGGGGAGAGTAGCAACTTATTTCTATCATCATAAAATAATCCCCTTCAAAATCAGAAAAGTTCACAGGACAAAAAACACTTTTTATCACAGTTTAATTGGCTTGGAATTTCGTGATTTAAAAACCTGTCAACTTCTCATCATGTTTCAAAATCACCATGAAAGTTTTGTCACAGTCAACTCCCATGTAAGTCAACATTTGTTGAGATCTGTTTACAAAAGTTGCCATAATACTCATGTACTCGGATGCCTCGACTGCATCTCACGCACATTACAGCCTCAAAACCTTGCGAATTCCCCAGTTTCCCTCTGCCAGATATTTTACTTTTCTTCCATCTTTGTACAGAACAGCTTGAGCAAACTCCCGTTGTATACTTAATTCAATGCGAGGAAAGAGCATAAGAAGTGTAAATGAAGCATAGAAGTGCACATCATATGTGCACCACATGACATATTCCACACCTTCCAAGTACAAGAACCTTCCACCATCATCATTATCATCATCATGTTGCAGGTTCTTCATTAGTGGAGTTTCCTTTTCTGAGAGTATTCACACATCCATTTTCATGGGATATATCTCTATGATTTTCATCCAAGTGATTATGCCCTCTAGAAGCAGTAGAATCATAGGTACTATCCGTTTCCCCTTTTTCTGCAGTCTACTTTAGCTTCAGCTAATTGAACTACTGCATTTTCTGATTCTTTGACCTGATCCTGACTATTTCTCATATTTGAAGATTGTTCCTCCAGCAACAAGAAAGTAGAGTTCATTAAATAATGTAAACTTGTACCATTCAGGTAGCTTTTCATCCTTAAGAATAGGATTCTGCCATTTCTCAATCTCTTCTTCCCACCGTTTATAATGTGTTAATGCATCATGAGCCAAGTCCACTGCAGCTTTATCAGAAGTCCCATAAAATTTTGTATATCTCCTTTGGAAAGTGTTGCCTTTAACAAACTTTACTTTAAGAGATGACCAAGCAAGACTAAACGCAACAGTACATTTTCCATGGGGTTCCACCCATGCGGAAGCTGAAACAGCAGCACATAGCGTATCTCCAGGTGATGAGGGCATGCTGGGTCCAGAAGAGAAACTTTCTCGGTCAAATTGCCCATCCTTCACCATTTTAGACCACATTCCTTTTGCTGTTACACTACTTCTATCGGACAACCCAAATTTTGGTAAAACAGAAACACTAACATTCTATGTTTCACATGCAACAATAGCAAAAGTAACAGGAAGTAAGTTCATGAGAACTTGAACGCAGCTTTGTGTTGAAATTGGCAATAACTTGGCAACATGGCTTAGGATTTGCAATGGTAGTCTTGTTCATGGCTTGTAGACTTTTCATGAGGTTTTGAAGCATGAACTTATTATTTTCGTTGTAACACCAACTTGACTATTTTCCACACACCTCTTGATTATGGATAGATTCAGAAATGAACCACTGAATAACTTGTATCTAAAGCATCAACCATCAACTTAAATCTTTATCAAAATACTCTGAATCTCTTTGAATTTATCTGAATTAATCTCTGGGAAAATAAATCCATAGATGAACACAACCTGGACTGATGAACCTTGATCATAATAGTCATGGACCAAACTTCTCATAGAACACTGCTTGATAAACCACTAGATTTCAATACAAGACAATTTGACCTTGAACAATCTCATTTCCTGAGAAAATAACCCACCACCACGGGTAACTTATAGTTGAAGCAAACTCTTGATAGTTTGACCAAGATGAGGTCAAACGTCCATCTGATTTAAACTTGAATGAATGTCTTTGCCATCAATCTCCTTGCAAAACCCTAAACACACAGAGAAGAAGAAGAAACAAACAAATTGAAAAATATTTTTGGTATTTTGGTTAGATGTTAGTAAACAGAAACAAACATAAAGCAAGTAAGAAACAACAAGGGACCTAAGAGAATCAAAAAGTATGATCTTGTTTGTGGAATGATATGCAAATGAAATGTGGGATCTTAGGGGTAAAAATTAGGGTATTACAATCGGTTAAATATGTTGCATTAAAAGATATAACAACGGTTGTTTAAATTAACGATGTAGTAGGTAGCACACTACATAGATATAATCACGGTCGCACGCCCGTGATAGAAAATATTATACATGCAATCATATCTTACCTCACAACGGTTGGATCAGCGAGATGATATCCATTTTTCAACATTGTGATAGTTGTTTTCCGTAGTAGTGTAAGTTTAAGTTTAATTCTTTTATATATTAACAAATGTTTAAATTAAGTTTAGGTTTAATATCATTTTTGGTTTGTATGTTAATTTTGAGGTTTATATTGATCCCTTAACTTTTCAAAGTATATTATGATACATTTTTTATTTTTTGAATTTTTTCCGTTACTAATTAAACAAAAAAGACTGACATGATACACTTTGAAGAGTTAAAAAATTAATATGACACTTTTAAAATTAAGAGATCAAAATAAACCTCGAGGTTAATATATAAAATAAAAAAATATTAAGCCTCAATTTTAAATTGAGATTGATCGCTAACCATAATTGTTGCATATGGATCTAACATAACTGTTTAACATATGAGCAATGTATTGTTTCCAGGCCATATTAAGAATTAAAAATAATTCTTTCAGTTAAGATTTTATAAATATTATTACTTGATGTTAATTTGTTACATGTGACAAAATTTTTAACATATCACTTGGGGATATTAGTATTAGTCAAGAGAGCCTATGAAAACTTTAATGTTTCATCCTCCATAAAAGTATAGTGCCACATCCATTATCAAATGCTCGTAGCATTGGTACCAATGTTGATATTGTCTCATGCAAGAGTAATGAGTTGCATTGCATTGTCAAAATATGTGTAAAGTTATCACTTCTTCCCATCAAACCAAATAAAGTGATCGATGCTATATAGATAAACTGCAATTCTTAATTTATTTTCTAAGAAATATAGGATGCTAGTAAGTCTTGTGGAGTGAATGTGTCGTTAAAAAATTGAAGCAAAATCTAAATTTTGTTGTAGTTTTAAGAAGTCAAAAAGTGGGGCTTTCTATTTGTGTCGTGTTAGTCTGAGTTTTGGATAAGTTGATTCATAATTGAACATTACAAATCGCTTTCATTTCCTTTTAGTGCATACCTTACGGAACTTGTCCTTATGTTTTGACACTTCATGTTGTCTTTTACTTCCTTACTAGCAGCTTCTTCTTTCATTTTTGGTGTGATAGATATTTGCCATTTTGCTAGCTCTTGTTGGTAGCATCTAGCATCTGTCTTTAGTGGTTGGTGGTGATATGGGTAGTCTGCATTAGCTGAATCTTACAACCAAGAAATGTGCCACCGCGTAGCTGCTATGACTTAATGCGATGCACGAATGCAATTATCTATATTCTTTGAAAGAGATGAAATAGACTACACAAATTAAGTAACCTCAATTTATTGTAATTTGGAAAATAATTGAGGAATGGAGTGTGGAAAGGGAAAGAGTATGAGAGAATTAGAGCGAGGAAAATTGAGGGTAAAAATATGTTTCACTAACAAGCTCTTTTTAGTAGTGAAATTTCATCTTAATAATATGCTTGGTTCTCTCATGTGAAATGAGATTCTTAGTAAGGTTTATATCAGAAACGTAAACAACAATGAGGTTATAACATCACCCTCTTAACTATCTAACTCGTTTAACATATTCATCAACCACATGGTTTTGTCCACACACAACGAAACAATAATGTACTCGAACTCACACGAAGAGAACGCCACTACTAGCCCTTTCTTCGAACACTGTGAGATTTGCATTTCACCTAACATAAAGATGTATACAGTTGTAGACTTTCAATCATCCTTATTTCCACACCCATTGGAATCGCTAAATCTGAGTAAATTGCATTTTCTGCCCTTGTCCATTACGTGAAAGAAAATTTTGAAGCCAATAAAACTTTTGATGTATCTTAGAATCCTCTTGACTGCTGCTAAGTGAGACACCTTCGATTTCTCCATGAATCTACTCACAATACCTACACTCAACACCAAATCCAATCGTGTATTAGACAAGTAACGCAAGGATCCAATCAGCCTCCGAAGTTGAGTTGGATTAATATCTTGCTCATCCTCATTCTTCGACAATTACAACTCAAGTTTAGTAGGAATAACAACAACATTACAATAATCCATTGCAAACTTGTTCAAAATATCAATCGCATGTCATATTTGGAGCATGAACAGTCCTTTCCCGGACTTGTAAAACTTAATACCAAGGAAGTATGCCATGAGGACAAGGTCGATCATCTCAAATTCCTTCATAAGCTCACCCTTGAACCTAGAAATACACCTTTCATCACTACTCGTAATCGGTAAATCGTCTACGTAGAGACAAAGGATTATCACCCCTTCATTTGTATCATTCTTCACATACACACCATACTTGAATAGACACTTCTTGAAGCCAATCTCCTCTATAAACCCATCTATTCTCTTGTTTCAGGCTCTTGGAGCTTGTTTGAAGCTGTACAACGCTTTATTCAATTTGTAGAAATTTGACTCTTGGTTTTTCACAATAAAACTAGAGGATTGTAATACGTAAACATATTCTTCAAGTGTCCCATTTAAAAATGAAAATTTGACGTCCATTTAATAAATTGACCAATTTTTATTATTTGCAATCCCAACACTGAACCAAATGGTTTCAATTCTAGCCACCACTGCAAATGCCTATTCAAAGTTCATGCCTTATCCTTGCAAAAATCCCTTTGCATCTAATGGAGCCTTATGCTTGATTATTTCACCCTTGGGATTTACCTTTACATTGTACACCCGTCTAACAGCAATTGGCTTCTTTTCTTCTGGTAGATCAACTAGCTCCCAAGTCTTGTTCTTCTCAATCGATTCCAACTCCTCCTTTGTAGCACAAATCCATTGTGAATCATAAAGTCCTCATCCGTTTTAACGTGTTCGGATTTGACATAGGTTCAAAATGGATGAAATTTATTATGTGACAAAGGCTTTGAAAAAGGGAAAGTTGATAAAACATTTTTCATCAAGAAAATTAAAGAAGATACGTTTTTGGTACAAGTATATGTTGATGACATAATCTTGGGCTCAACCAACACAAAGTTATGTGAGGAATTCTCATCCATGATGCAAGGAGAATTTTAAATGTCTATGATGGGAAAAATGAATTACTTTCTAGGACTGCAAATCAAACAACTCAAAAATGACATCTTTATCAATCAATCCAAATATTGTAAAGAATTATTGAAGAAATTTGATATGGACAATTGCAAGACTTTGTCTACACCTATGGGATCCGGTACATATATAAATCAAGATGAATCTGGTGTGTCGGTTGGTATCACAAAATACAGAGGTATGATTGGCTCCTTACTATATGTGACAACAAGTCGCCCTGGCATTATGTTCAGTGTCTGCCTATGTGCTCGCTTTCAAGCAAAACCAAAGGAATCTCACTTCGTGGCAGTCAAGCGGATCATGAAGTATCTCAAAGGAGCAACAAATGTCGGCTTATGGTACCCTAAAGATAGTATTTACAATTTAATTGGATACTCTGACGCGAATTATGTAGACTGTAAAACAGATAGAAAAAGCACAAGTAGAACATGTCACATCTTGGGAAATGCTCTAGTCTCGTGGGCATGCAAGAAGCAAGCGTGCGTAGCACTTAGTACGGCCGAAGCAGAATACATAGCAGCGGGTAGTTGTTGTGCATAGATACTTTGCCTCAAGCAACAACTTCGTGACTACAGACTCGATCTTGGAAGCATTCCTCTACGTTGTGACAACACAAATGCGATCAACATTACAAAGAATCCAGTCATGCATTCAAGAACCAAGCATATCAACATACGACATCACTTTCTACGAGATCATGTACTTTAAGGAGATGTCGAGATAACCTTCGTGGATACTCATAATCACCTTGTAGATATATTCACAAAGCTATTGGCAAAGGAACCTTTCTTCAAAATTCTGAGCGAACTTGGAATTTTGGATGAAACTGACGTTGAATCATGAATGATCTTCAACTATGGTATATTCTTTCATTTTTTCTCACTTTTCACTGCTTGCAATCGATTGTACCATGGTGTCAATCGATTGCTCACTGTAACTATTTCAAAAATAGTCAAATTTTTGTGCATGCAATCGATTGCACCCTAGTGCCAATTGACTGCACCCTGTGATTTTTGATATTTTTCGCTACTTTTTTGTACTGCAATCGATTGCACCTACTGTGAATTCAATTATTTCGTATTTTTTAAGTGGTCAATGGGTCTTTAACCCTTACAACTACCCTACCAACTATACATATGATCAATCAATGTTCTCTTTACCACTTAGCCCTATTTTCAAAACTTTGACCATCAATTTTTACAAAGTCCTTAATCATCAATGCCCTTAACCCTCAACTACTCAACTTCCACATTAACTATCTTTAACTATCCCTACATTATAAAACCCCTTCTCAAAATCATTATAAAACCCCCAATACATCTAAACCAACTTCAGCTCTCTCCCAAAACCTAAACACTACCAATTTCATTCTTCCTCAAAAACCTTAAAACCACAACCTTCCATCATCTCTCATGGCTTCTCGTCCAAAAAGGAAGATCTCTGCTCAAAGCAAAGGCAAGGCTCCAGCATCATCATCCTCGGAGACTCCACTCGTTCTTCAACATCTCTCCGATGAACAACAAGAGAGATTTACGAAGTACTTTCAAAAAAGGTTGTCCAAACTCCCAAATACGGTATTCTCTCATCTTTTCCTGAAGAATGCTTCTCTTTTCAAAATTCCTTAATTGCATATGGCTTGGAATATTTGATCTCTTCATCCGGGCCATATTATCTGGATTTAGTGAGACTGTTTTATAGCAACCTTCACATGGAAGAAGGCAAAATTATCACGTCTGTTAGAGGCGAGAGAATCTACCTCAACTCAAAAATCATTAGTAGAATTCTGAACATTCTAAGTACCGGTGGGAGACTCTATGATGAACACGAGGAAGTTTGGGAAGATTACAACAAAAGAGAATTTTACTACAGCCTCAAAATAATGTCAGAAGCAGAATTTCATGCAAAGCGTGTGAGATCATTATGCGGTATGGAACCCTCTCGAACCTCTTGGTCGGCAAGTATTTTCAACATTGATGATAGGCTCTTTCATTACTTTATGGTCTACATTATGTTTCCAAGGGCTGGAAACCACTGCATTGTGACTGACTTGGAAATGCAGATTTTTTATGCACTTAAAAAAGACATTAATGTAAGTTGGGCTTACTTAATTTTGGTTCAAATGATGTATTTCAACGCAAAATCAAAATTTTGCCATATTCATGGTTTATTACCAAGATTTTGGAGCATTTTGAAATAGATTTCAAAGGCTTTGATATGTGTCTCATGGACTCAAATGCCAACAAAATCTCCATAAAAAATGTGGACTCAAGGATGGGCGCCAAGTATGACCCGAAAGCAAAGAAAATTGTTTACCTTGGTGAAGGTATGGCTAGAAATGACGGAAACGAGCAAGAGAATGAAGAAGACGATGATGTTCCTCCTCCACTTACTCAACATGGCCCTAGTAACCAACAACTTATGGACTATATGACTCAACAATTTGGAAACCTCAACATTTCCATCAACAATCAATACAATGCCATTAATGAGTCAACCACCACTAGGATCAATAACTTTCAAGAGGCAGTTAATCAACAGTTCTCATATCTCTATTCTCACCTTTACATTCCACCATACAATCCATCAAACTCGGTTGTTCCCTCACCTCTTCCATCACCACTCCAACAAACTTTTTCGAACAAACAGTCCTTTGACCCCAACATGGACATTTCCTAAGTTGTTTATATGTTTTTCTTTTATGTTTCTCTAAGTTATCTATATAATTTTTCATTCTGTACTTTCTATTATTATCTATTGTACTTTTCACTTTCAATTTATAACTAGTTGTTATGATACTTGAATCATTGTCTCGTGTCTATATATCTATGTTTTCTTTTATCCATCTTTCCCTTCTTTTTTATAATGTCAAAAGGGGGAGAAGGATGTTACTCTTTCTTTGCTTGTTTTCTTTCCTTGATCTTTAAGATACAAATACAAGGCTACTTCAAACCTCAATACCAAATCATATTTTCTCAACACTTCACGCATTGAGGGGGAGATCTATATCTCAGGGGGAGAAACTTATCGGAAAGAACATCGCAACAAAAGAGAATGCTTTGTCATCATCAAAAAGGGGGAGAATGTTGTAGCACCCCAAAATTTTCCTTTCGTTTTACCGTAACTGGCTTTTGTTTCTTTGCATTTTGCATTTTTGCATGTCATGGCATTTGTTCTCGAGGCATGGGATCGAGGTATTCCTGTGGCTCAAGATCATTTCGGCGCAAAAGACTGAACAACGAATAGTGAGCATCAGAGGCTCGAGCATTTATTTTTCCCAGTGGTCAGGCGGCCGATTTTATTTTATTTTTGCAGGAGAACAGCAGTTCAGAAAGCAACACTCAGGCTCATGTCCAGCATTTTACAGTGATAACGTTCAAGAACAAGGTTTAGAAGCTTAACAGAGCTCCAAAACAGTTGAAACAGGGAAAATGGACAGATTTCCCTCCAAAAGGCGCCAAATTCAAATTTTTGAAGGTGTTAATCGGTTAACCTATATGGTTAATCGATTAACCAAAGAGAAATCAGGCCAGATTTGAAATTTTGAAGGCGTTAATCGGTTAACTCATATGGTTAAACGATTAGCCAGTGCAATTTTGGGGTTCAATTTTGATCACTTAAATTCAAATTTGTCACTTGGGAAGGATCTAGAATCATTTCATAATTTCATTTCCCTCCAAAATATCATTCCTAGTGCTAAGCCACAATTCACAAACCAATTTCCAAACCTTACTTTGGGATCCAAACCTAGATGGTATTTAAGTGATTCACTCCAAACCAAAGGGATCCAATTCTCATTTTTCACATCCATTTTCAGAATTCATCTCAATTCTCTCAAATTTTCTCTCAATTCTCCAAATTCCAAAACCCTCACTCAAAGCTCTTTTTTATTGAATTCTTGATTCTTCATTAGAATAAAGGAATTCTTGAGCTCAAACCTCCATCCACCATCTCCATTGAAGTGATTTCTCCATCCAATTTTCGTGCACAATTAGATTCAGATCTGGAAGTGATTTTGGAAGTGATTATTTGGCTTATTTTGGATTAATCTTGAAGGATCTCCATTGCTACAACAAGAATTGGTGTGGATCTTGAAGTATTCCGGACTTCTAGCATCAGATCTGTTCAATTCCAGTTAATTCAACATTAACCGAAGCAAATCTCCGCTTCGAAGGTTGGAATCCTAGATCCATAGCATTTTTGAGCTTATTTGCATGTTCATGATGATTTTCATATTCGATTGAATTTTGGTTCATATGATATGTGATGTTGTTGTTTGGATCTGTTTGCATGCTGTTGGAATCATGTTTTTCTGATTTAATTTCGTGATTAAGTGATTATGTAATCATTGGCATGTTTTGAGAGGTGATAAGTGTAACGCCCCTTTCTATACCCCAAAATAATCACATATCAAATCATATAGTCACGAATACAAGTGTTTTTATTTTCATCAGAGTGTATTTACATTAAGGTATCAAAGAAGTGCGTCACAATACTCACGAAACGACCACATGAATATTAATGTTTAAAAAGAATTAACTCAAAAGGGGTAAATCTCAACTAAACATAAACGCATGACTCTTCAAAATTACATATTCATGTTTTCTCTTAAAGCGGAAGACTAAAACATATATATATTCACTTAAGACATGACAAAACATAATTACATGTCATCTGGTTGTTCACAACTTCATTCACATACAAATAAAACATCATTAAAACATTCTACAAGCCTATCTACCCAAAGTTACATATCAGAGCGACCGACACGAGGGAAAGGAACTATACTCCAAAGGAAACCTCCAGCGAATCCTAATCTGCAATGCCTCGTAGGGCATTATAAAACAACAGAAGGGTGAGAAACATTATCATAATAATCAAGGCATAAGATATATATATATATATATATATATATATATATATATATATATATATATATATATATATATATATATATATATATATATATATATATATATATATATATATATATATATATATATATATATATATATATATATATATATATATATATATATATATATATATATATATATATATATATATATATATATATATATATATATATATATATATATATATATATATATATATATATATATATATATATATATATATATATATATATATATATATATATATATATATATATATATATATATATATATATATATATATATATATATATATATATATATATATATATATATATATATATATATATATATATATATATATATATATATATATATATATATATATATATATATATATATTAATGTACAAGTACCGAATGCCTATACCTCATACTTATTCACTATAATGCATAACAATAGATTCTCACCGCATTAAATACACATAGACATAATCGCTCACACTTAATCGTCTATTCATCGGTCAATATCTTTCACATTTATTTATTCGCTAACGCATCTCATCAGTTCCTGCACATATGCATATTTACATATGACAATCGCGATCATACCATGCGATTCATATAAGACTCATTCACTACCCTCAATCCTTTTTCCGGACTATGGGTACGTCGCTTATACTCTACCGGGAACAACGTCTCGGTCATTCTACCCCGGTAACTACCTCACTAGGAACGACGCATCGCCGTTCTACCCTAGTGAGTAGAATCTATCTACATATACATCGACCTCATTCTCATATTTACCAGACGCAATAAATAAATAAATATATATATATATATATATATATATATATATATATATATATATATATATATATATATATATATATATATATATATATATATATATATATATATATATATATATATATATATATATATATATATATATATATATATATATATATATATATATATATATATATATATATATATATATATATATATACATACACTAATACATTCTCAAGCATAATTTTCAATTCATCATATATGAAGATGATAATGCACTCATAGAGACCGACACCTCGACCCTATGCAGCTACAACCACGGTACCGACTCATTCGTCCGTCAGATTCTCTTAGAATACACTCCTCTCACACTTATACGGTTACACTATAACTCATCAGATTCTCCTAGGAATCACTATATAACCGTCCCATCAGGTGAGGTTCTGCAAATCCTACGCGGGATCAAATATAACCATCGCATCAAGCGAGGTTCTGCAAATCCTCCAAGGGATCAAATATAACCATCGCTCACACTCCACATGGGCACACGAGGTTCTGCAGATCCTACGCGGAATCAAATATAATCATCGCATCAAGTGAGGTTCTGCAAATCCTCCAAGGGATCAAATATAACCATCGCTCACACCCCACATGGGCACACGAGGTTCTGCAGATCCTACGCGGGATCAAATATAACCATCGCATCAAGCGAGGTTCTGCAAATCCTCCAAGGGATCAAATATAACCATCGCATCAAGCGAGGTTTTGCAAATCCTCCAAGGGATCAAATATAACCATCGCTCACACTCCACATGGGCACACGAGGTTCTGCAGATCTTACGCGGGATCAAATATAACCATCGCATCAAGCGAGGTTCTGCAAATCCTCCAAGGGATCAAATATAACCATCGCATCAAGCTAGGTTCTGCAAGTCCTCCAAGGGATCAAATATAACCATCGCTCACACCCCACATGGGCACACGAGGTTCTGCAGATCCTACGCGGGATCAAATATAACCATCGCATCAAGCGAGGTTCTGCAAATCCTCCAAGGGATCAAGTATAACCATCGCATCAAGCGAGGTTTTGCAAATCCTCCAAGGGATCAAATATAACCATCGCTCACACCCCACATGGGCACACGAGGTTCTGCAGATCCTACGCGGGATCAAATATAACCATCGCATCAAGCGAGGTTCTGCAAATCCTCTAAGGGATCAAATATAACCATTGCATCAAGTGAGGTTCTGCAAATCCTCCAAGGGATCAAATATAACCATCGCTCACACCCCACATGGGCACACGAGGTTCTGCAGATCCTACGCGGGATCAAATATAACCATCGCATCAAGCGAGGTTCTGCAAATCCTCCAAGGGATCAAATATAGCCATCGCATCAAGCGAGGTTCTGCAAATCCTCCAAGGGATCAAATATAACCATCACTCACACCCTACATGGGCACACGAGGTTCTGCAGATCCTACGCGGGATCAAATATAACCATCGCATCAAGCGAGGTTCTGCAAATCCTCCAAGGGATCAAATATAACTATCGCTCACACCTCACATGGGCACACGAGGTTCTGCAGATCCTATGCGGGATCAAATATAACCATCGCATCAAGCGAGGTTCTGCAAATCCTCCAAGGGATCAAATATAACCATCGCATCAAGCGAGGTTCTGCAAATCCTCCAAGGGATCAATCAACGCAAAATGCATACATATTCGCAAATATATTATCATGCATTCTTCACACCTCAACACGTACAATTATCATGCACTCACAATGTGTATTATATTCATCATTCATCACAATTGCCATGCATTTTTATTCAATTCTAAATAATGCATAATTTGCCCAAAGGCCACGATTCAAAATCATATTCATACACTAGGATTCACGCCTAACGGCTACCCACAGCACATCACAAACCAACAGATAAGCTATTAAATCAAAGAAGGGTCGATCGCAACCGAAACCCCAAGCCACGACAACACCACACAACAGGGAAAATTCATCCTGCTACGTTCGCTACACGCTCGCCTAGCGAGCGTTCGCTACCTCCTCGCCTAGCGAACTGCTAGCGAGCAAGAACAGAGGCTACAGACCTCGTTCGCTACCCCGTTAGCCACAACGAACCTCCAGCGAGCTCCTCGCTACTCCCTTCGCTGCCAGCGAGGGACATCAGGATCTCACTGTCCCAAGTCTGGGACCGTTCGCTGCACGCTCGCCTAGCGAGCTGCTAGCGAGTCGTTCGCTGCGTGCTCGCCTAGCGAGCTGCTAGCGAGTCGCCTGCGAACAACAACATTCAGTTCTGCTCTAGCACCTCCAAACTCACCAAAATCGCCCGATTAAATCCAAAGTTGTTCCAGTAGCCTTAGTCTAACATATCCCGACTAAGCTACGAAAGTTATTCTCGATTCTAACCGTCCGAACATCAGCTTCTATCGATTTCTATCATTTCGACCTAAATGGAAACAAGGTTGGAAAGCAACCAAACTCATCCACACACATACACAATCATACACAATGATTAAGATAGTAAGATTTCACACCCTTACCTTGGATTAATCGAAGCTTTTAGTTGCTCTTGATGATTCCACTCTTTTCCTCTTCTTCTTCTCTTTTCTCTTCCTTTTTCCTTCTTCTCCCTTTCTTTCTATCCTTTTCTTTTCTTTCCTCTTTTAATCTTATATCTTTTCTTTCTATTTCTATTCTTTATATTTCTTTCCATTCTATTTCCTCCAATATACCTATTATTCCAATCAATTTCCATAAATCATCCACTTAACCATTAATTGAGACTGTCCGAAATATTTCCCACTAAACTTTCCAAAACTCTACAAATGGTAAAATAGCATAATATGTAGACATAACATATTATCACACTATCCCATAATTAAAATAATTCCAATAACTAAATTAATTAGTTAAACCGAAATTGGGCTGTTACAATAAGTTGTAGTAAAGTGATTCTGCTTTGCTATTTTCTGCTGTCAGCACAGTGTTAATCGGTTAACGCATATGGTTAACCGATTAACCATCACAGACTTTCAAAATTTTCAATGTTTTCAAAGCGTTAATCGATTAACGCATATGGTTAACCGATTAAACAGTTCAAATTTTCAAAAAATTTTAACGCTAATAGTGTGTTAGCCGATTAACCCCTGGGGTTAACTGATTAACACTGTGCTGGCAGGCCTGTTTTGCTACTTTGTTTGATTGTTTGCATACCGTTTCATCTCGAATCATCATAGATCAGTGTGACGTATTAGGGATAAAATGTTTTTGGATATATGTCGCTGTTTTGGTTGTTTAATCGAGATTTCACCGACATTCGTGTTTTTCTACTTGAATGCATACTTATGGATGTGGTTCAAAGTGATGATGTTTTGCATATTCGTTTGCTTTCATCTCTTTTGCGCTTCTTCCATGTTTGCGTCATTCTTGCATCGCTGTTGAGGTCGAGACGAGCTTGTGGCGGATGCTGCCCCATACATTTTTCCTCCCTCCCACCATTATAAGTGTTGCATTTTCATGTTTGCATCTTTTACTTGCGATTGAATTTACTTGGTGCTTTCTTGTGCTTTTTGCCATGATCCCCATAGGGTTCCTAGTCCCTCCGTTTAGGAAGGGAGTAGGAGAGACATTAGGTGTTCAATCCAAGCATGCTAACATTAGGGTAGATGTTTCCCTTTTCATCCTAACCTTAGGACCACTTTGTATGACAATGTTAGGGCCGAGTTTCCCTTAGACCTTCCGTGCGTCTCTCTTTCTCATCTCAAAACAATTCTAATCCATCTAATAAATGCGATAAACGTTGCGTGCTACGAGCCTTAAGCTACATGGGGAATGATGAGTGAGGGGTCTCCTCTCGCTTATCTAGAGTGTTTAGTATATGTCCCCTTTGGGGGCGATATACGACGCATTCGTCTCCATGTCATAGTCTTTAGTGCAACGTGAATCACAAACCGAATTAATTCACTTCACTAAAAAACACAAAACAAATTTCAAACATTTTTCCTTCGGGATTAATCGGAAGTTTTTTCAGAAAAGAGTGTTGTTAAGCTTCGGTTCTACTGCAAACAGGCTTTGTTCCTAACTGCTGGAACTATGGTTTAACCCTACTCGGTTAAAACACTTAATCGGCCTGTGGTTTCGTGTCGGTTCGAACTACGTTTGCTCTGATCTTTCATACCAGATGAAAGTACGTAGGCATAAGACGCGATGTCTTGGCGAGCAACCTTCCCTCATTCTCTCTCGTAGTTAGCCGAACTACGTTGACTCTGACTTTCCCATTGCACGAGGGAATGTGTAGGCACAGAGAGGAGATGCTCTGCCGAGTCATCTTTTATTTTTTCTTTTTTTTGTCTTGAAGCCTTTAGTGTAGATAGTTAAACACACCCTTAGATAGACAACAAGCGTGGATCTCGTCGAGTACAACGGACGTGAGGGGTGCTAATACCTTCCCCTTGCGTAACCGACTCCCGAATCTTGGACTTGGTTGCGATGACCTTGTCTTTCCCTTTTTTTCAGGTTTTTCCGATCGTTTCCTTTCCCTATCTTTGGGATAAATAACGAAAGGTGGCGACTCTTCTGTTTTTCGCCGGGTGTTTTTCGCAGTTTCGACAGCTGGCGACTCTGGTGGGAATGCTGGTTCCCTATGCGAGTCACTCCTAGCACTTGTCTGTTGCGTCTTTGGGTGTTTACTTTTGTACAGTTTTTGCTTTATGTACATTATCTATTGTATATTATTGCATCTTGTTGCTGCTGTGTTGTGGGTTGGGTTGTTCCATCGAGAGATAAGCCGGACCTGGGATTGAGTATACACATAGGATTATAGTGGAGATTAGAGGGAGCTTGTGTGGCGTTTGGCTGCACAATAGCTCGCGTGAAATTCACATTCAAACGAGGTTTTTCTTTGGAGATATTCTATCCTGCGCGTCTGGTGCAGTTGAGGGAATATTGACTTAGAGAGACTGTCGACTCTGGAGACCGTTCATTTGGGGGGTCAGCTAAGTGAGGCCGCTTTGTTAGACTATAATGCCAAACTAGAAATGGTGAACGTATCATCGTTTCTCAAAAGTTTGTGATGTTGACAACCCGCATAGGATGTCGTACCTTTCAAGACTAGAAACCACATGTGAGAGGGATGGGTTTTTGCAGGAAACCTGGCCTTCAACCAACCTTGGTTTTCTCGTCAGTGCGGAATTTTGATCCTGAGTGTTTCATCCAGTGTGTTATCTCAGTGTTCTGATTAGAGCGGAGCTCTGGTTGAAGTCAGTCAACAGCACAACAACGAATTTGAGCATTGGATACCTTGATCCCATGTTTGCATATGCATAGTCATTCTGCATTTAACATTGCATGTTTATGTGCGTTACAGGTTCTCTTCGTTCCCTTGATTTTGGTACTGGTCTTCTTAAAAGATGGAAGTTAGCAGAAAGAGGATTGTTGTGTACAAATTTTCAGCGCCTGAGTTGGGACCTTTATTTGGTCTGGTTTCCATGGCTGATCCTGGTGTTCTTGCAGCTTTCAGAGAACAATATGGTGGAATTCTGAAGTTTGCCCATAAGCTCACGACTTATGAGCATGGAGCTATTCATACCCTGCTGCAGTTTTATGATCCTCCGATGAGATGCTTCACATTTCTGGATTATGTGTTGGTTCCGACTTTGGAAGAATTTGCTTACATCTTAGGTGTTCTGATTCTGAACAAAGTGCCTTTCTTCAGCTCCGAGGAAGAACCTAATCTTGAGATGTTGGCCGCCGCTCTTTATTTGAGCGCCTCCGACTTGGTAGATCATGTTATTAGTAGAAACTGAATTTCCGGATTTACTTTACCCTTCTTGGTGGACAAATCCCAAGAGTATGCCGACAAGGGTTGTTGGGTGGTTTTCAGTGCTATCTTGGCTCTGTGTGTTTATGACATTGTGTTGTTCCCCAATGTACCGGACTTTATGGATTTTGACGCTTTTCATATTTTTGCTTCCAAGAACCCCGTACCTACTCTTCTAGGAGACTTGTATCATTCAGTGCATTACAAGAACGAGAAAAAAAGAGGAAAGATAGTTTCTTGTTGCGCACCATTGTTGCATAAGTGGTTTGTTGATCACCTTCCTCGCTCTGGAGCCTTTGTGGATTCCGCGAACTCATCTGAATGGTCGAAGAGGCTCATGGGTTTAATGAAGAAGAATATTGTTTGGTTCAATCGAGACTTGCTGGGTCATGAGCTTATCTTCAGTTGTGGTAGCTTTCCTAATGTGCCCTTGATAGGGAGGAAAGGCGGTATCAATTATAACCCTTCTCTTGCTGTGAGAAAATTCGGTTATGCTTTGAAAGGACCTCCGAAAGAAGAGGAAGTGCAGGAATCTCTGTACTTCCCAGGTGTAGTTGATCATTGTATCTCGGCCCGATTCGCGGACGCTTGGGGTAAGATTCACAAGAAGGGAAAGCTTTCTTTGGGAAAATGAGATTGTAGAGCCTATGATCCATACTCGGATTAGATTCAGAAGAGGGTTGAAGAGGTATTATTGTTGTTTCCTGTTGAAGCGCCATTGTATCCCTTAGTCATTGAGCCGCCTACAACCGTCGATATCCTGAGATATACCAAGCTTTGGGCAGAGAAGGAAGAGCTGCGCAAAGAGAATGAAGAGTTGAAGCAGAAAATCATTCAGCTGAAGCATGATAAGGGTGAAGTTGTTTATTTGGCCAAGACAAAGTCAGAATCATTTATCAAGTTAGAGAAAGAACTTGCTGATCAGGTACAAGCACAGAAGCAAGTCGGTCTTGATCTGAAAAGCACTTGTGATGTTCTGAAGAGTAAGAAAGAGGATTTAGATAGAGCTTATCTGAAGATATCCAAATTCAATGAGCAATGGAATTCTACCTTGACTACCAATAAGAGTAGGGAAGATCAGCTTCGTATTTAGGTTGATAAGCTAAATGCGCAATACAAGGCTAAGGAGAGGGAGGTATTGTTAGAATCATTCCGCAGAAGTACGATCGAGCAGAAATACCAAGAAACTTTATTAGCACTTAAAGAGTTCAAGATTCGGGCAGAGGTGAAGAAACCAAGGCTTGAGGATGCCTTTGGAGAAGATGCTTGGGAGGACCATTGTCATTATCTCTAGGATGTGATACGCAAGAGAGATGTCCTCATCCAAGAGCTGATGGAGAGGCCAGACCATCCCGACACCAAGGAGATGCTTGAGGAGTCTCAGGAGTGGCGTAGAGATCATGGTTACTAGGAGTTTTATCTTTTGTAATTTCATTTGTTTTTTTTATCTTGATCATCACCAGAGATGTTGGATGAGATCAATACTTCTTTGTATGCAGATATTTCTCATTTGGTTGTATTGTCTCAGCTTTTCTTGATATATGAGAAGATTTATTGCGGTGTTTCTATCCATCTTTGTTGTTCTTGTTTTTTGAAACCGGAATCAAGGGGAAGATCTCCCTGTGCATACATAGACATGTTTGCATTTTGCATCTTGCATTCTCATTTGCATCGCAGGTTGTTCTTGGTGGCCTTGTGTTCTTATCTCTACTTGGTTTTTTTCAGTTCAGGATTGAGGAGTTTAGTTTCCACAGGTATTCTACTCGAGGGAATCAGCACAAGGTGATGGATCAAGTTCAAGCCGAATTGCAGGAGGTCAGGGCTCGCATGGCCCAATTCATAGAACTGATGGGGACTGTTGCTAGTGGACAGGAACATTTGAGAACTTTGGTCTAGCCGTTGATAGCACGGGTTGATGAAGACGGTGTTTTTCACGGAGGAGCTGGTGTTGTTCCTCCACCAATCGGTGGATCTATTCCTCAGAGTATTCCTAATGTTGTCGTACCTCCGGGCGGAGGGGCTGCGAATGAGAATGGTAATATTGCTGGTAATGGAAGTGTGTGCACTGTGCATGGGGTTGCTGGTCCTCATTGGGAGGATAATCAGGATGATATATTTTCTTTGAAAGATCTGGAGGGTTGTTTACCGACCAAAGCCAATCAAAGGTTTAAACTGATTGAGAAGAAAATGAAATCATTTGAGAATCAGAACTCTTTAGGCCTGGATATGTCTGATCTTGGTCTGGTTCCTGGGGTCAGGATTCCTCCCAAATTCAAGGTGCCCGATTTTGATAAGTACAAAGGGACAACCTGTCCCAGAGTACATATTCGGGCGTACTTCAGGAAAATGTCTGCTTATTCCAGTGATGAAAAGCTGCTAATGCATTTCTTCCAGGATAGTCTGGCAGGGGCTTCTTTGGAATGGTATATGGGGCTTGAGAGGACCCATATCCGCAGCTGGAAAGAATTGGCCGAGGCTTTTGTGAGTCACCATCAATATAATAGTGATCTGGAACCAAATCGGATACAATTGCAGAGTTTGTCGCAGAAAAGTTATGAAAGTTTTAAGGAATACGCCCAAAGGTGGCGGGATCTGGATGCAAGAGTGCAACCTCCTTTGGTTGAAAGGGAGTTGATCGAATTGTTCATGGCTTCGTTTCCTGGTGTGTATTTTGAGAAGTGGATAGGCTGCATGTCTGCAGGGTTTTCTGATTTGGTAATCGCTGGCGAGATATTGGAGTGTGGAATCAAGTCTGGTAAGATTCCGAATGGTGGTGGATCCTCGTCGGGAGGAACGAAGAAGCCATATTCTGCAAACCCCAAGAGAAGGGAGGGGGATGCAAATGTTGTTTCTCACAAGGGTAAAGGTAGAGCTCAGTCTAGTTATCCTCAACAAGTCGCTACAGTAGATATCCTGGTTGCAGATCATCAGCAAGGCCATGTTCAACGACCTTATGCTGCCAGGAAAAGAACGGCTAATAGGCAGTTTGCGAATCCTCCGATGCCGTATTCTCAGTTGTTACAATGATTGTTGCAGTTACAACTGGTTTAGAAGAGGACTTTGGCTCCTCTCACTGGTCCGCCATCTTCTGGGTACGATGCGAACGCTCATTGCGAGTTTCATTCAGGTGCTCCAGGGCACGATATTGAACATTGAAAAGCTTTCAAGCATAAAGTACAGGACTTGCTTGATTCCAAAGCTATCAATTTTACCAACGAGGGGCCTAATGTGACTCAGAACCCGATGCCGAATCATGGTGTGGCTAGGGCCAATGCCATTATTGAGGGGGAGAAGTTGAATCTGATAACTAATGTTGAGAATTTAAAGACTCCATTGGGTTTTGTGAAAGCGTGTTTGTTGAAGAAGGGGGTGTTTTCTGGTTGTTCTGCTGACTGCTCAGAATGTGAAGCGCAACCTGAAGGTTGTGATCTTTTGAAGAGGGGTATTCAGAGAATGATTGATGAGGGTTGTTTGCAATTTGATAAGGTCGTGAAAGAAGATGTCGTGAAAGAAATGAGTAATGACGGAAACGAAGTTGCTACGATTTCCATCCCATACCAGACTATCAATATTTCAGCACCTGCCAGGCCAGCTCCGGTTACCATTACTGTACCGGGACCCATGTCGTACGAGAGCACTAGAGCTATCCCATGGAATTATCGGAGAGAGGTGTTCTGTAACGGGAAGAAGCAAGAATGGACGGAGTCTGCGAGCGGAAGTTCGTCGGTTGAGAACATAGTTGGTGCAGGAGGTATCACCAGAAGTGGTAGGGTCTTTTCTCCACCAGAGGTTAATGCTGATAAGAATGACAAAGGCAAGCGTAAGGCTGTGATTAAAGAGAATGCCCAACCCAAGGTTGTTACTGATGATTTTTCAAAGGACGCAGAGGAATTTATGAGACTAATTCAGAAGAGTGACTACAAAATTGTGGATCACTTGAATCAGACTCCTTCGAAGATATCTATCTTGTCATTGTTGATGAGTTCGGAGGCGCATCACAATGCTCTACTGAAATTTTTGAATGCAGCGTATGTACCTCAGGAGATTTCTGTTAATCAGTTGGAGGGGGTAGTCGCTCATGTGAATGCCGGTAATAGTCTTGGTTTTACTGATTTGGATCTGACTCCTGCTCGGAGGAACCATAATCGTGCTTTGCATATATCTTTGAAGTGTAGAGGATCACTGATGTCACATGCCGTGGTTG
Organism: Lathyrus sativus; assembly: GCA_963859935.3. Taxonomy (NCBI): domain Eukaryota; kingdom Viridiplantae; phylum Streptophyta; class Magnoliopsida; order Fabales; family Fabaceae; genus Lathyrus; species Lathyrus sativus. The sequence continues at coordinate 74,145,124 of OZ012735.1, forward strand.
ATACAGGATCATCCCGCAATGTGCTTCCAAAGAAGGCATTGATGAAGTTGGACATTCAAGGTTTATTGTGCACGCCAAGTGATTTGGCCGTGAGGGCTTTCGATGGATCTAAGAGATCAGTGTTTGGAGAAATCACGCTGCCTATTCAGATAGGGCCAAATATCTTTGATGCAACTTTCTATATTATGGATATCCAGCCAGCATACAGCTGTTTTCTTGGCCGACCTTAGATACACGCTGCTGGGGCAGTTACCTCAACGTTGCATAAAAAGCTGAAATACATAGTGGAATGGAAGATAGTCATGGTGTGCGGTGAAGAGGACATTATGGTTAGCCATTTTTCGTCCTTCAAGTACGTGGAAGTGGATGGTGAGATCCACGAAACAATCTACCAGGAATTTGAAACAGTTCAAATTCAGGGGAAGTTTCCTGTAGAAGCCAAGGGCCTAGAGGTTTCGATGTTATCGCTCAAGGAAGCTCGTGCTATCGTAGAATCCGGCTCATCTCAGAAGTGGGGTCAAGTTCTCGATGTTCCTGTCAAGCAGGACATGTTCGGCCTAGGATACAAACCCTCTAGTTCTTCTCAGATTCCGAGATACAGGGGACCTGTGCAGTTCACCAGCAGAGGTGTGATATTCGACAGGATTAATGTCGTTAAAGATGATGAAGGTGACAGTGACTGTGACATGGATGCCTGGATTCGTCCATGTACTCCCGGCTAGAAGCTGTGCAATTGGACTACCGAAGAAATCATTCATGTTACTGTTGCAGAGTAATGTTCATTGTTTTGATTATGTCCAGTCCTACATTCTGCCCAAGACATAGTGACCCATTTGTGGGGCCTTCTTGTTATTTGCAATTTACCATTAAATAAAAGACGTTTCACATTCAAATATTGTAATCCCTGTTTTTCTTGTTTTTGTTTTGCATTTATACTTAACAGAAAAATGGCAGTGTGTTTTGTTTGTTGCATCGCATAATAAACATAACATCCTCATGCAGGTCTTTTCTATCAGATGCTTTCGATTCAGGTTCAGCTATGACTTAGTATGCCTTTGATAATCCCATTTATCAAGCTGAAGATGAGACTAACGAAGACTGTGAACTACCCAAAGAGTTAGCCAGGCTTCTCAGCAAGGAGGAATGGGTCATTGTGCCTCATCAGGAGGATATTGAGATTATCAATCTGGGTACCGAGGATGACAAGAAAGAGGTCAAAGTGGGGGCCGCATTGGAAGACAGTGTCAAGAGAAGATTGGTTGAAATGCTCTGTGAGTATAAGGATATCTTTGCTTGGTCTTACCAAGACATGCCTGGGCTGGATACAGATATTGTGGTACACCGGTTACCTCTCAGAGAAGAATGCTCGCCAGTCAACCAGAAGTTGAGACGGACAAGGCCTGACATGGCAGTCAAGATCAAAGAAGAAGTTTAGAAGCAGCTGAATGCTGGGTTTCTTGCTGTCACGAACTACCCTCTGTGGGTCGCTAATATTGTTCCTGTGCCTAAAAAGGATGGAAAGGTCAGGATGTGCGTTGATTATCGAGATCTGAATAAAGCGAGCCCAAAAGACGATTTCCCGCTCCCCCATATCGATGTGTTGGTTGATAACACCGCTCAGTATTTTGTGTTTTCATTCATGGATGGCTTCTCTGGGTATAACCAAAGCAAGATGGCCCCAGAGGGCATGGAGAAAACTACTTTTATCACACCATGGGGGACATTTTGCTATAAGGTGATGCCCTTTGGATTGAAAAATGAAGGGGCAACTTATCAGCGGGCGATGGTCACTTTGTTTCATGATATGATTCATCATGAGGTGGAAGTCTATGTTGATGACATGATAGCAAAGTTCTAGACGGAGGAGGGACATCTGGTCGATCTTCTGAAATTGTTTGAAAGGCTGAGGAAGTTCAAGCTGAGGCTGAATCCTAACAAGTGCACCTTCGGAGTGAGATCTGGAAAGTTATTGGGTTTCATTGTCAGTGAAAAAGGTATTGAGGTAGATCCTGCCAAAATAAAAGCTATACAAGAAATGCCTGAGCCGAGAGCGGAAAAAGAGGTTCGTGGTTTCCTGGGGAGATTAAACTAAATCGAAAGGTTTATATCTAATCTCAAAGCCACTTGTGAACCGATATTCAAATTGCTAAGAAAAGATCAAACAGACAGGTGGAATGAAAATTGCCAGAAAGCATTTGAAAGAATAAAAGAATATCTGCAGGAACCTCCAATACTCATGCCTCCAGTTGCAGGGAGACCACTGATCATGTACCTCACGGTTCTTGAGAATTCAATGGAATGTGTGCTTGGTCAACAGGACGAATTAGGTAGAAAAGAGCATGCCATTTACTACCTGAGTAAGAAATTCACCGATTGTGAGTCGTGGTACTCGATGCTGGAAAAAACATGTTGTGCACTCGCCTGAGCTGCTAAGCGTTTGAGACAGTAATTGTTAAACCACACAACTCTATTGATTTCGAAGATGGACCCAATCAAGTATGTCTTTGAAAAACAAGCACTCTCTAGAAGGATTTCCCGATGGCAAATGGTGTTAACAGAGTATGATATTCAGTATGTTTCCTAGAAAGCCATTAAGGGAAGCGTTCTGTTGGAATATCTTGCGGAACAGCCGATTGAGGATTATCAGCCGATGAAGTTTGATTTTCCAGATGAAGACGTTATGTTTCTGAGGATGAAAGACTGTGATGAGCCTTTACCTGACGAGGGTCCTGAGATGGGATCTCAGCGGAAACTGGTTTTCGATGGAGCAGGTTAATTCATATGGTAATGAAATCGGTGCGATCATTACTACTCCTCACGGTTCTCATATACCGTTCACCGCCCGATTGACATTCGCCTGCACCAATAATGAAGCTGAGTATGAAGCTTGTATTATGGGTTTAAAAGAGGCCGTTGATATGAGGATTAAGAATCTGGATGTATATGGTGACTCAGCGTTAGTCGTTAACCAAATCAAAGGAGAGTGGGAAACTCGCCAGGCCAACCTGGTGCCTTATAGAGATTATGCAAGGAGACAATTTCCTTTCTTCAATAGAGTTGATTTCCATCATATGCCGAGGGCTGAGAATCAGATGGTGGATGCCTTGGCCATGCTAGCTTCGATGTACAAAGTGAATTTCTAGAATGAAACTCCTGCTATCACCATCATGCGTCTTGATAGACCTGCTTTTGTGTTTGCCGTTAAGAAAGCATCCGATGGAAAGCCTTGGTACTTCGATATCAAGCATTTTCTCAAGACTCAAGAGTACCCATCTGGGGCATCCAGCAAGGATAAAAAGACTCTGAGGAGGTTAGCTGGAAATTTTTATCTGAATAAGGACGATGTGCTCTGCAGGAGAAATTTCGACATGGTCTTGCTGCGTTGCATTGATGAACTTGAAGCAAAGCTGTTGATGGAGGAAGTCCACGAGGGTTCTTTCAGGACTCATGCCAGTGGACATGCAATGGCTAGAAAATTGTTGAGAGCTGGGTATTATTGGATGACTATGGAATCCGATTGCTTCAACTATGCTAGAAAATGCCATTAATGCCAGATTTATACGGACAAGGCGCATGTGCCACCGGCTCCTTTGAATGTGTTGACATCTCCTTGGCCTTTTGCCATGTGGGGAATCGATGTGATAGGAAAGATTGAGCCGACTGCTTCTAATGGGCATCGCTTCATTCTGGTTGTGATCGATTACTTTACGAAGTGGGTAGAAGCAACGTCCTTTGCCAATGTCACGAAGCAGGTGGTAGCCCGATTCATAAAGAAGGACATCATTTGTCGTTATGGAATTCCTGAGAGAATAATTACTGATAATGGTTCAAATTTGAATAACAAAATGATGAAGGAACTGTGTCAGAGTTTCAAGATTGAACATCACAATTCTTCTCCATATCATCCGAAGATGAATGGCGCTGTTGAGGCAGCTAATAAGAATATCAAGAAGATTGTGCAGAAGATGGTAGTAACCTACAAGGACTGGCACAAGATGTTGCCTTTTGCTCTTCACGATTATCGTACTTCGGTGTGTACATCAACCGGGGCAACTCCTTTCTCACTGGTGTATGGTACGGAAGCAGTCCTGCCATTAGAAGTTGAGATTCCTTCTTTAAGGGTATTGTCGGATGTAAAGCTTGACGAAGCTGAATTGGTGCAAACCAGGTTGAATCAACTGAGTTTGATTGATGAGAAGAGGTTGGCAGCCATTGCGCATGGCCGAGTGTACCAGAGTAGGATGAAGAAAGCCTTTGATCAGAAAGTGCGTCTTCGGTGCTTCCAGACGGGTAATTTGGTGTTGAAAAGGATCCTTCCTCATCAGACAAATCACAGGGGAAAATGGACTCCTAACTATGAAGGTCCGTATATGGTAAGAAAGGTTTTCTCTGGCGGAGCCTTATTACTATCTACCATGGATGGTGAAGATTTTTTGTCTCCTGTGAACGCGGACGTGGTTAAAAAATACTTTACTTAAAAGGGACCTGCTGGACACAAAAAGAAAAGTCCAGGAAAAATGGGGCATCCCGGCGAACCACAAAAAGAATGGGTTCAGGCAAAAATTAGGGATAAAAGAAAAAGAATGAACCCGCAAAGTTGAAAACCTGAAAAGGCGACTTTGGCAAAAATGGGTATCCCGGTGGATCGAAAACCCGAAAGGGCGGTCCAGGCAAAAGTTAGGGATTTAAAAAGAAAATGATCACAGTCTGCGTTTGATCTATAAGCTTGTGAGCAGTTATCTCGAAGGAAAGGAATCAGTCCAGTCAGTCTTGTCAGAAGACGAAATATGGGGAACATCAAAGACATACAGGTCATAGCCGAATCGACACATGGTGGTTGTCTGCTTCCACATTGCCGACATTTGTATTTTATTTGTTTTCTTGTTTTTGAGCAATTACCTCTTTTCAGGAATTGCATCTGAATTGTAATTTTCCTATTTACAGGCCTTTCATCAATAAAGTATTCACTTCAGTTAAAGAGCTTTCTTTTTCTTGTTCGTTTTACTGTTTTGTTTGCAAAATGTCTGTTATTTTGGTAAACATTGCAGGTAAAAGCAAGAGGTTGTACAGAGCATAACGAAAGCGCTGACGTTTCCTGAGCGACAAGTATCATGGATGGTAATTGAGGTAACCATTTCTCATATAGAGCATTCCTGGTGTTTTCTTTATTGCAGGTCAGCCGGTTATTCTCAGCAGGTTGAGTGTGATGCTTCCGGCAGAGTGGACTTATTCTCAACAGGTTAAGTGCAGTCAGGCATGAACAAATAGGATGTTGGCTTCCCCATAGAAGAGATTTTGCTTCCCCAGAGAAGTGGTCATCTTCTCTCCATGGCAGAGCTGTTTCCTCTCCCCGACGGAGTCCGATTATCAAGTTTGAAATGTTGTATCTCCAGCAGAACAAAAGCTTTGTCTTCGTGAGAAAGTGAGTCCCCACCAGGGTAGAATTTGTTCCCAGCAGAGCAAGATAGAAGTGGTTCCCTCAGCGGCAGGCTGGTTTGTAAACCAGTTTTCTTCTCCACCAGACACAACGTCGGTGACGCCCTTTCCCAACGGAGTCGGTATTCAGGATTTTCTCTAGCAGAGTGCAGTGCTGATTCCCTCGACAGGGTAAGTGGTGGAACAGGAGTGTAGGATTTCCATAGTAGAATGGAGTTCTTAGTAGAAGTATCGGATATTCCTCAGCAAGACAGGTTGATGCCAAATGTAATCCCAAGCAGAGTGGATTCTTTCCCAGGTAGGATGGAGTTTTTTGGGATGCCATCCAGGGCTGATTTCTCAAGCGGAGTAAAGTCAATCTTGGTGGTTAACCGTATTTTCTCCCGTAGGGTTGGATTCCTCAACGGAAGGGGTTTGATTTAAGCAAAGGGTTGCCTATTTCCCAGCCGAGTTTCTTCGATTCCCCAAAAGAGTTGTATTCTGGAGGGCCATCCAGGGAATTTTCTCAACAGGATGTGATTTAATCCCTAGCGGAGGGGATTTTTGTTCTTGGTAGAGCAATACACCAGTTTTGTTCCAGGAGACCGTCCAGGGCTTGTTTTCCCAGTAAGTCCAGTTTTCTGGCATGTGCCAACTCTCCCCGGCAGAGTGGGTATCTTTTCTCCCTAACATTTATTTTGCTAGGGTGGTTCTTTTGCATTTGCATTTTGCATTAGCATCCTCCCAAATGCGTAGCATTTCTATTTCGTATGGAACATTACGCCATTTTCAAACATACGCATGTGAAACATAAGCCAAGTTGTTATCTCTTTGTTTCAGGTGTATTCCCCGGAGAATTGATCTTTTTGCCTTTGGTATCCAGACCATGGTAGCTTCTGTTAACCCGCGAGGTATCCAGACCCCGGCTTACGTTATCCCCCAACAGTATCATCGGATTTCAGTTGATTATGTTGTTTTGGGACTCATATGGTAGTCAGACCTTGAGGAGTATTTATGATGAATCTTTATGTCCGTCGAGCATCCAGACTTCGGTCAGTCCCCAGTTGTTGATGTTTTTCTCTTTCCGTCGAGTGCCCAGACTCCGATAAAGATATTTGTGGTATTCATACCATGGTGATGCCAGACATGTTTTCTTGTCCGGTGAGTATTCAGACTCCGGTCAATGTCGTCGAGTGTCTAGACTCCGGCAAACCTTCAATTGTAGAAGTGTGTTCATGTGTCGTCGAGTATCCAGGCTCCAGCAGACTTTATTGATTCATTTTGTTCGTGCAGTATTCAAGCTCTGGCAGTTTGAGATGGTATTTTTAAATTCACATGGTATCCAGACCATGGCAACTCTCATTAGCCCGCGTGGTATCCAGACCCCGACTTTTGTTATTTCCCTCAGCGGTGTCGTCAGACGTTGAGGGGTAATATCTTGGAAAACTCAGGTGGTATTCAGACCATAATGAATGTTTCATCATCCATCGAGTTCCCAGACTCCGGTCAACCATCATTGAGCATTCAGGCTCCGGCTATTTCGTTGAGCATTCAGGCTCCGGTTTCTTCGTCGAGCGTCCAGGCTCCGGTTTCTTCGTCGAGCGTCCAGGCTCCGGCTATTTCGTTGAGTAACCAGGCTCCGGTAGATCCCCACTGAAGTCACCAATTCCGTTGAGTATCCAGACTCTGGTTATTGCGTTGAGCATCTAGGCCCTGGTTTTTGTTCGTTGAGTGTTCAGACTCCGGTCATTTTCCAATTTGTGAATCCCTTTGTCCGTCGAGTACCAAGACTCCGATCATTTTGGCTGAGCATTCAGGCTCCGATTCGCTCGTTGAGTACCCAGACTCTGGCAATTCGTGTATTGATTCACCTCCTCTGTCGAGTGTCCAGACTTCGGTCATTACGTCGAGCATCCAGGTTCCGGTTCCTTTGTTCGTCGAGTATCTAGACTCCGGTCATTATATTGAGTATTCAGACTCCGGCAAATTTCGTCGATTCATTCTGTTCGTTGAATATCCAGATTCCAACAATTTGAAGTGTCACCCTTCAGCCGATATGGTATCCAGACCATGGTACATTTTGATGGACGCGTCCATTTTGTTATGAACTTCCCCACAGAGTTACTTGGTTAAGTTTCTCTTTGTCCCCGAGCAGAGTTATTTGTTTAAATTTCTCTTGCTTTCCCCGCCAGAGTTCCTTGGTTAAGTTTCTCTCTTCCTCAGTAGAGTATGCATATGTTTATCAGTTCAGCTACTTCTATAAATTTCTATTCCCAATCAGGGTTTGCAGTTTATTTCTGCGGGTGGAAAATTTCCGGGTTCTTTGGTATTCAATCGTCTTTTACCTTGATTGTTTGAAAGTCGATATTCTCATCCCTTCAGGTTCAAGTCGATTGAATAGGGGCAGCTGTAGCACCCCAAAATTTGCCTTCTCGTTTTAACCTTAACTGGATTTTGTTTCCTTGCATTTTGCATTTTTGCATATCATAACATTTGTTCGTGTGGCTCAGGTTCATTTCGGTGCAAAAGACTGAACAACGAACAACGAGCATCAGAGGCTCGGGCATTTATTTTGCCCAGCGGTCAGGCGGCCGATTTTATTTTATTTTGTAGGATAACAGTAGTTCAGAAAGCAGCACTCAGGCTCATGACAAGCATTCTTACAGTGATAACGTTTAAGAACGAGATTCAGAAGCTTAACAGAGCTCCAAAATAGTTGAAACAGGGCAAATGGACAGATTTCCCTCCAAAAGGCGGCAAATTCAAATTTTTGAAGGTGTTAATCGGTTAACCTATATGGTTAATTGATTAACCAAAGAGAAATCATGCTAGATTTGAAATTTTAAAGGTGTTAATCGGTTAACGCATATGGTTAACCGATTAACCAGTGTAATTTTTGCCACTGTACGTGAGTTTTCAATGCAGAGCCATTTGGGGTCCAATTTTGATCACTTAAATTCAAATTTGTCAATTGGGAAGGATCTAGAATCATTTCATAATTCCATTTCCCTCCAAAATCCCATTCCTAGTGCCAAACCAAAATTCACAAACCAATTTCCAAGCCTCTCCTTGGGATCCAAACCTAGATGGTATTTAAGTGATTCACTCCAAACCAAAGGAATCCAATCTTCATTTTCTCACATTCATTTTTCAGAATTCATCTCAATTCTCTCAAATTCTCTCAATTCTCCAAATTCCCAAACCCTCACTCAAAGCTCTTTTTCATTGAATTCTTGATTCTTCAATGGAATCAATGAATTCTTGAGCTTAAACCTCCATCCATCATCTCCATTGAAGAGATTTCTCCATCCAATTTTCGTGCACAATTGGCTTTAGATCTGGAAGTGATTTTAGAAGTGATTATTTGGCTCATTTTGGATTAATCTTGAAGGATCTCCATTGCTACAACAAGAATTGGTGTGGATCTTGAAGTATTCCGGACTTCTATTATCGGATTTGTGCAATTCCAGTTAATTCAACATTAACCGAAGCAAATCTCCGCTTCCAAGGTTGGAATCCTATATCCATAGCAATTTTGAGCTTATTTGCATGTTCATGATGATTTTCATATTCGATTGAATTTTGGTTGTTATGATCTGTGTTGATGTTGTTTGGATCTGTATACATGTTGTTTGAATCATGATTTGATGATTTAATTTCGTGATTACGTGATTATGTGATCATTGGCATGTTTGGAGAAGTGATAAGCTGTTGAAAAGTGATTCTGCTTTGTTGTTTTCTGCTGTCAGCACAGTGTTAATCGGTTAACGCATATGGTTAACCGATTAACCATTACAAATTTCCATATTTTTCAAAGTTTTCAAAGTGTTAATCGGTTAACGCATATGGTTAACCGATTAACCAGTTCATATTTTCTAATTTTTTAAACGTTAACAGTGTGTTAACCGATTAACCCCTGGGGTTAACCGATTAACACTGTGCTGGCAGGCCTGTTTTTCTACTTTGTTTGATTATTTGCATACCGTTTCATCTCGAATCATCATAGATCAGTGTGGTGTATTAGGGATGAAATGTTTCTGGATATATGTCGTTGTTTTGGTTGTTTAATCGAGATTTCACCGACATTCGTGTATTTCCACTTGAATGCATTCTTATGGATGTGGTTCAAAGTTGATGATCTCTTGCATGTTCGTTTGCTTTCATCTCTTTTGCGCTTCCTTCATGTTTGCATCATTCTTGCATCACTGTTGAGGTCGAGACGAGCTTGTGGCGGCTGCTGCCCCACACATTTTTTCCTCCCTCCCACCATCCTAAGTGTTGCATTTTCATGTTTGCATCCTTTGCTTGCGATTGAATTTACTTGGTGCTTTCTTGTGCTTTTTGCCATGATCCCCATAGGGTTCCTAGTCCCTCCGTTTAGGATGGGGGTAGGAGAGACGTTAGGTGTTCAATCCAAGCATGCTAACATTAGGGTAGATGTTTCCCCTTTCAATCCAAACTTTAGAACAACTTTGCATGACAACGTTAGGGCCGAGTTTCCCTTAGACCTTCCGTGTGTCTCTCTTTCTCACTTCAAAACAATTCTAACTCATCTAATAAATGCGATAAACATTGCGCGCTACGAGCCTTAAGCTACATGGGGAATGATGAGTAAGGGGTTTCCTCTCGCTTATCTAGAGTGTTTAGTATACGTCCCGTTTGGGGGCGATACACGATGCATTCGCCTCCATGTCATAGTCTTTAGTGTAACGTGAATCACAAACCGAATTAATTCACTTCACTAAAAAACACAAAATAAATTTCAAACCTTTTTCCTTTGGGATTAATCGGAAACCCTTTTTTCAGAAAAGAGTGTTATTAAGCTTCGGTTCTATCGCAAACAGGCTTTGCCCCTAACTGCTGGAACGAAGGTGTAACCTTACTCGATTAAAGCACTTAATTAACATGTGGTTTCGTGTCATCCCGAACTACGTTTGCTCTGATCTTTCATACTATATGAAAGTACGTAGGCACGTGACGCGATGTCTCGGCGAGCAACCTTCCCCCCTTCTCTCCCGTAGTTGGCTGAACTACGTTGACTCTGACTTTCCCATTGCACGAGGGAATACATAGGCATAGAGCGGCGATGCTCTACCGAGTCTCTTTTCTTTGCTTTTTGTCCTAAAGCCTTTAGCGTAGATAGTTTAAACACACCCTTAGATAGACAACAAGCGTGGATCCCATCGAGTACGACGGACGTGAGGGGTTCTAATACCTTCCCCTTGCGTAACCGACTCCCGAATCCAGGACTTGGTTGCGATGACCTCGTCTTTTCCCTTTTTCGTTAGGTTTTTCCGATTGTTTCCTTTCCCTCTCTGTGGGATAAATAACGAAAGGTTGCGACTCTTATGTTTTTCGCCGGGTGTTTTTCGCAATTGCGACACCTATGACATCGGTTCTTCCTCTGAGGAGGAAGAGTAATGCAATGCTAAACTACTGATGAGGGGCTCAGGTTGATGATTGCTGAGCTGGTGAGGTGAAACATGTGCTGATGATTGAAAGTCTTCCTTGTGCAGTTGTTTAGGTTTTTGTTGTAAACAATTGATGTTATTTATGAGATGTATGTTGTAATGCCCCTAACTACTGTAATGTTACAATTTGTGATCTGTGCTAAGTCCTTAGTTGGATCCTAATTTGTGGCTAAAAGGGGGGAGAGAAAGATAGAGTGATAATAATAGCAGGTGGAAGAACAGGTGGTGTGCAGAACAGGTGGGCTAGCATATGTGCTATTGTGTGCACATGGTATAATCATGCTTGCAGGTGTGACCACAGGTGCTGCTGAGGATTTGTGTGATAACAGCTGCCTTGTGCTGTTAGTAGTATGATGATGCAATTTGTGTGTGAATTCATATGGTGTATAGGAATGTTTGCTAACCTTGTGTGATCCTAGAAAGTGTTTAGGAGTTGTGTGTGTCTGCAGGATAGTAGCAGAGTGTGTTGTGCATCTCTTCAGGGGGAGTATCACAGGTGTGTGTGCTTCAGGATGTCATCCTGAGTGTCATAACATCTAGAGCAGACTGGATGTATTTGTGTAACTGCAGAGTGTGCAGGTTAAGTGCTCAGCTGGTAAGGTGCATCAGTTGAGGGGGAGCAACCCAATGTGTTACTCAGCAAAGTGTGACATCTGTAGTGGTAACTAACAGATGGTTAACAAGGTGAGTTATAATAGTGAGGGCTAACTGTGAAGACTCTGAGAGTGGTTTGAGTTGGTAAATTTCCTGCATGACAGGGCACATGATAAGTCTTCTGCTGTGTGTAAACTGATATGTTAAAGTGGGTGTTTTAGCCAAAAAAATTCCAAAGGGGGAGTTTGTAAGTGCTCTTGATTGGCTGCATTTTGTGGCAAAACTCTAGAGTGTGCATGTATGTCATACTAAATGTTAAGACATACTTAATAATGTGCGTGCAGGGTAAGTTAGCTATAAGTTAAGTTGAATGTCATACAGAATGTCATGACACTAACCATATGACATTCAGCGGGCAAGTTAGTTTTTATGGTATCTAGAAATCAAGAATCAAATTAGGAGCTCAAGCTAAAAGACAGGAGACGTTTGATAAGCCCTAAAGTGAAACAAATGATCCTGAATTAAATGGCAAGTGTGCAGATGATTGAAGAGTAGGGTTTATTATGATTAAACCTAACTGTGTGCATCAAGGCCCAAAGGACTGACTGCTTTATATATATATATATATATATATATATATATATATATATATATATATATATATATATATATATATATATATATATATATATATATATATATATATATATATATATATATATATATATATATATATATATATATATATATATATATATATATATATATATATATCAGAAGGAGTAATCCTAGCAGTAAGGATTTGGATAGAAGATTAGAGAGTGCCAAGTACAGAGTCCTTGTGAGTGAAGAAGGTTGTTCTTCACGTGAGTATTGTGAGTGAAGAAAGTGTGTTTTTCACGTGTGTATTGAGTCTTAAGAATACTTGTTTACCAAGCAACTGTCTGCTGCATTGGTTAGGTAAATTCTAAGTTGTGTCTCACTCAAAGCTTTTAAGCAAGAGTGCGTGTGTTCCTTGATCAAAGCTTTGAAGCAAGATCAAGGTGTGTATGAAGTGTTTCTTCATCTTTATTCTGAAACTGTAATTGGATATTGCTGTAGTGTGATTGAGGGGGAGTGAGTGGGAATACTCAGGTCTAGAGTGCCTCTAGGTTGAAGTGTCATTGGGTAGGTTTTAAGTGAGGAGTGCAAACTGAGTTGTTTGACTCTGAATTAATTCTACTGATAGTGAATTTCCTCCCTGGCTTGGTAGCCCCCAGATGTAGGTGTTGTTGACACTGAACTGAGTGAACAATTGTTGTGTTATTTACTACTTTTACTTACAGTTTAATTAATTAGTACAGTAGTCAATGTCACAGTGGATGTTATAACTTTGGAAATTACATCCATCGTGTGCTTGCCAGAATTTCAACCTTGCTTACCATATTTATAACATGTGACATCTTGTGTTGAAGTGGAAGCCTCATTTTTCCTGAAAATTTTCTTTCTTTTTGCATAATTAAAGGATTTGTCATTTTTACCAAAGAACCTACCAAGTCTTTTTACTATAAGCATGAAGTCTTCATCTTCCTCCGGTGTATCAACATCTTGATCATCTTTTGAATCTACTTTCAAAGTGATGCCTTTGGATTTATTCTCTTGGTTGTCATGCTTTTCAAGTCTTCCAAGTTCAAGTTCATGTTCTTGGAGTTTCCCAAATAATGATGTGGATGTCATGGTAGAAAGACTTTTCTTTTTCGATATTGCTGTCACTTTTGGTTACCATTCTCTAGTCAATGATCTTAGTACTTTAAGGTTTAATTCATCATTAGAAATTTTTTTACCAAGTGCAATCAAGTGATTTGTTAAATGTACGAATCTCTTTTGTAATGCAACGATGGATTCTTCGGGATGCATTTGAAACATTTCATATTCTTGACTTAATGTATTCAATCTTGACCTTTTAACTTCAGCGGTTCCTTCATGAGTCTCCACCAAAGTCTCCCAAATTTCTTTTGCAGATTTAAGTTGTGATACACGGAAGAACTCATCCATACTTAACACACTTTGAAGAATGTTGATAACCTTCATTTCATTGAGAACTTTCTTTTTATCATCTTCATCCCAAAAGCCTTGGACCTTTGGAGTATCGACACCATTTACGACACTAGTTGGTATATGAGGACCAGTTTCAACAGTTTCCCATTTTCCTTCTCCTTGTTCTTCTAAGTGAGCTTCATACGGATTTTCCAGAAGTCAAAATATTCTCCAGAGAATAGAGGGAGTGCTAATAGATTCTTCAAGAGGTTTTATGCTAATAGAGTCGTTGGGAGAAAACATCAATAGAACGTATCAGCTTTTCTTGAGCCTTACAATCTTGTAGACTCGAGCTCACAGACTAATAAGACAATACAACTTGCTTTTAGTAGTACAGATAGTCCCCAACTTTATCATTAACTCTGAATGGTACTAGATGCTGATATACAATTATTAAGTGTAGAAACTCGTCTGAATGATGAAGCCTTCAATTTAGAGTCTTCGTCAAACCACACTAGCAATTATTCTTCAGACTCTGCCACCAGAAGCTAGCAATAAGCAACTCCAAGTGTATCTTAAGTAAAACAGATTTTAATTATTTATGTACAAGAGCCTGCATAAATAAAATACACATCAAATAAATTATTATTATTCAAATACTTTTGTTATCATCAAAACTAAAAGAGAATATGTCAAGAACAAATCTTGTTCTAACAAAACATAAGAGGGGTGTGAATTGTGACATGAATTTTTTTCTGAATGTTAAATGTAAGAATAATTTTTCAAAACCTATTTAAATACATGATATAAGAGGAGAAACAAAACAAATAATGAAAAAAAAAACTAGATAAGGGAAAAAGATATCTTACCCCATATTTTTTTATCTTTGTTCAGCCAAGAACCATAAGGGAAAAAGAAAAGCACACCCCATAATAAATTTATTTTTCAATAGCAACCAAGCTTTTAACATATGTTCAATTGGAAACCTTTTCACCAAGCTTTAACATGGGTTCAACTTTCAATCTTTACACCAAACTTTAACATGGATTAAGCATACAACCTTTACACCAAGGTTTTATAATAGGTTCAACTTACAACCTTTATATCTTACAATATTCAAGACAACAACACCCTGCTTATTTTTCGATAAGATCGTAATAACAACAGCGGTTACAAACATATTTTAGAGAGTAATTTATTTATCAATACTTAAATATATATGAATTGTATAAAATTTATAGAATAAAGTGATAGAGAAAGAGAAAACTTTTAAAATGATTTTCAGATTGCTGGCATGTTTTCAAATAAGCAACACATCTCTTTATATACTAAATAACCATAAAGTTTATGAAAAAACATTGAAAAAAATCTAAAACTCGATCCATATTCAATTATGGGAAGGCTATAATCAATTACGCTTAAGTATTTTAGAAGTTTTCTATATCATTTTTACCATAATTGATTACATAAAAAGTAACACCTCATTATCGATTATGCAACAAGTATAATCGATTACTGAGTAAAAAACACTTTATAATCTATTATCCATACACCCATAATCAACTATGTAAGTTAAAAAAATGTTTTTGACTTTTATACAGTAGCTTTCTAAAGAGTTTTTGAAAGGGTGAAATGTGTAAACCATTTTTGTGAGTATGAATACATTTTAGCATTTAGAGAGCTACGTACTATTTTCTAATGTGATTCTAACAACCTAAAACCATTTAAGCTTCAGATCAAAGGCGTCCTTTATGATTCAGGATCATTTTTTTTTTTTAATGATGTTCATAGTATTTTGATTATGTTGAATCAATTATTAGAAACTTTACATTAAACTTTTTTCTATTTTTATTCTTTTAAGATATCTAACATATATTAATCTTGGTGAGTCTAACATAGAAAATTTTTTAGACATAAAACCACATTCTTCCTCTTTTTGATGATGACAAAATTTATCTTAAGAGGTGGCTTGACATGATGGTTATAAAAGAAGAATAAGAAGAAGAAATTAAGTTTTAGCTCCCTCTGACAAATAAAGAAGATATTCCTTCCAAGCATATGCTTCTCACCATTTGACATTATCAAAAGTCATAAAATAAACAAGAAAGCTGGTAGGAGATTCATATAGAACAATGCTAGTGAGGTTTATGGTGTTATTTTTGTCACACTTAGGACAATTATGAAATTAATGCCATAATTACTTAACGTGTGTTTCATCCAGATTAGTTGCGTATAACGACTAGATTCAATGACGTATTTTGTTTCAACTGTGAATAATGCAACACTTGTTTGTTGCTTACTATGCTAAGAAACAAGAGAGTTACATGGAAAGTCACGTGTACCACTGATAATTTTTCGATCCATTTTACATCCTAAAAAATCTGAATCAAGGTAACCAACTAAAGTGTAGTTTGACCCTTTAGGATATAATATTCCCCTGTGTGTCATTGAGGTACCTCATTGAATTTGACCGCAATAAGGTGTGATTCTTCGGAGTTTTCTTTAAGAGACACACATATACAAACATTAAACATGATATAAGGACGTCAATATTGATCATACCTCTCTACTTACTTTCTTTTACTCACTCGCCTCTATCATCTTCATCTAAGTAACATAACGTGCTCATGGGAGTTGATTTTTCTTTGCCGTTTATTATCAAAAATATTTTGAGGAAATGTTTGCAAAAAAATAGATAAAAATGTGATGTGTATTAGAAGTAATTCATATTTAGTTGTACTATTACTTAACCGCTAAGTTTGTTAAAGGGTATTTTAGTATTTTATCGTATTCTAGTAATCCTAGTTTTTAGCTTATAAATAGGGTTGCAATCATTGTAATGTTAAGAGAGTTGTGTAGCCGTCATTCTCTTTAATAGAATATTTCCTCTGTTCATCATTTATTCACCTTTGCACCAACAATTGATATCCAGGGCTCCGGTTCGGATTCATTGGGAAACACGGGAAACACGAGTGAACGTGAGGCCTTATGTGTTTGATTTTGTTTCTTAGATTCGTGTTGAATCTTGAACAAATCTGATCAGAATTTTTAATTCTGTGGGTTGGGAAACACTGTGTGAGAAATCTGAGTGTACTGTGCAAGGTAGAAGATGAACGGAAATGGCAACATGAACACCAAACTTCCAGTATTTGACGGTAAAAACTGGAATCATTGGATGATCCAAATGCGTGTACTGTTTGGTGCTCAAGATGTTCTAGATCTTGTCACTGATGGTTATGTTCCGGTAGCAGCAGATGCGGCGGATGAACAAAAAAACGCGCAGAAGGAAGTAAGGAAGAAGGATCAGAAAGCATTGTTCTTCATTCATCAATGTGTGGATGTAAATGTGTTTGAGAAGATTGCAGATTCAACGACAGCAAAGGATGCGTGGGACACACTGGTGAGATGTTATGGTGGTGACGCATCAGTGAAAAAGGTGAATCTTCAGTCCTTGAGAAAGCAATATGAGAATCTCAACATGAAGAATAATGAGAAAGTCTCTAAATACATCTCCAGAATGATTCTGATCACTAATGAGATGAAAGCGTGTGGAGAAAATCTTTCTGAAGAAGTAATCATGGAGAAATTATTGAGATCCCTTACCTATCAATTTGATTACATTGTGGTAGCAATAGAACATTCCAAAGATCTGAGCACCATGAGAATTGAAGAGCTGCAGAGCAGTCTAGAAGCGCAAGAGTTGCGTTTGAATGAGAGAACTTCTGAAAAGGAAGTAGGGCAGCAGGCTCTGAAAGTAACTTCTGATAGGAGATATCAGAAGCAGTTAGAAGCCAGGAGAAGATCTGATGGTGGTCAGAAGTCAGAAAGCTCAACCTCTGATAGACAAAAGAATGCTCAGAAGAGAAAAGAGAAGTATGACAAGAAGAAAATCCAATGTTACTGTTGTAAGAAGTTTGGTCACTTTGCTAGAGATTGTTGGTCAAACAAGGAGAGAAAATCAGAAGAAACAAATATAGCCAGAAGTTCTGATGACGAATCTGTGCTATTGATGGCCTCTGAATCTGATGATATGGATCTGATAGACTGGTGGTATATGGACACTGGCTGTTCAAATCATCTTACTGGAAACAAGAAATGGCTGGTTGACTTTGACTCTGAAAAGAGAACAAAGATCAGATGTGCTGATGACAAATATCTTAGCGCAGAAGGTATGGGAAATGTCAGAGTGATTTTGAACAATGGGAAAACAACATTGATTCAGAACGTGTGGTATGTACCTGGCATCAGAAGCAATCTGATGAGTGTGGGACAATTAATTGAGAAAGGTTTTTCAGTTACCATGAAGGACAATCTTCTGAAGCTGTATGACTGCAATCAGAAGTTGATTATGGAGTCAGAACAGGGAAGGAATAGGACATTCAAGGTGAATGTCAGAACTGCAGACTCAGAATGTCTTAGTGCAACAAGTGCTGAGAAGGAGAGTGAGTTGTGGCACAGAAGATTCGGTCATTTGAATTTCATAAGCTTAAAACATATGAATTCAAAGAAGTTGGTACATGGAATTTCTGCAATTAAGAAGCCTGAAAAGTCATGCAAAGTTTGCATGGAAGGAAAACAACCACGATTTCCATTTGCGTCAGAAGCTGCTCCAAGAGCAAAACATGCCTTGGGAGTTGTACATTCTGATGTGTGTGGTCCATTTCCAGTAGCATCGATTGAACGGAATAAATACTTTGTGTTGTTTGTTGATGAATTCACAAGAATGACATGGGTATCCCTTATTAAGTTTAAACACGAGGTGTTTGATGAATTCAAGAAGTTCAGAATGAAGGCTGAGAATCAGAGTGGTCAGAAGTTGAAGATTCTTAGAATTGACGGTGGAGGTGAGTATAACTCCAAAGAATTCCAGAAGTTCTGTGAGGAGAATGGAATTGAGCATGAGGTTACTGCTCCTTATACTCCTCAATACAATGGTCTTGCTGAAAGAAGAAACCACACTTTGCTTAATATGGTGAGAAGCATGCTAAAGGAGAAGAAGCTTCCTCAAAAGCTTTGGGGAGAAGCTGTTGCCACTGCAACGTATGTACTCAACTGATGTTCTACGAAGAAGTTGAAGGAAATAGTTCCAGTACAGAAGTGGACTGGAGATAAGCAAAGTGTTAGTCATCTGAAGGTGTTTGGTTCTGTTTTCTATAAACATGTTCCAGAAGCCAGAAGACAGAAGCTGGATGATAGAAGCAAAGTGATGATTCTGATAGGGTATCACAGTACAGGTGCATACAAGCTCTATTATCCAGAAACCAATAAAATTGAATTCAGCAGAGATGTGATTGTGAAGGAATCAGAAGTTTGGAATTGGGATAAGTCTTAATCTGATTCTGATGTTAGAACTTCTGAATAAAGGTCAGAGTTAAGAATTTCTGAAGTTGGAGTAAACTCTGACGTTGACTCTGACTCTGATAGTGATTCAGACTCTGGAGAAGACTCAAAAGATGAGGTAACTCTGATGATCCAGACTCTGATGGCAATCCAAATTCTGGTGGCAATTCAGACTCTGGAAATATGCCAGACTCTGAAGATGGTCAAAGCTCTGGAGGAAGTCAATCATCTGAAGCTAGAAACTCTGAAGCTCAAGACTCTGAACAAGTTCAGAGACCACAAAGAATAAGAAACGTCCCCAGAAGATATGCAAAATTTGACATGCTGCAAGACACTGAAGTAGACTCTGAAGGAGAAGTTATTCAGTGTGCCATGATAGTAGACTCTGAACCCATAAGTACAGAAGAGGCTCTTAAGCAGAAGCTCTGGCTGAAGGACATGAAATAAGAACTTGATGCTATAGAGAGAAACAAGACTTGAAAGCTGACAGAACTTCCAAAAGACAAGAAAGCCATCAGCGTCAGATGGGTTTTCAAACAGAAGTTAAAGTCAGATGGTTCAATTGGCAAACATAAAGCAAGGTTGGTAGCCATAGGATTTCTACAGAAACCTGGGATAGATTATTCTAAAGTGTTTGCACTTGTAGCAAGACATGAAACAATCAGAATGGTGATTGCAATAGCTGCTAACAGGAATTGGCCTCTGATGCATTTAGATGTAAAATCTGCATTTCTGAACGGTCCATTAGAAGAAGAAGTTTATGTGTCACAACCTCCTGTATTTGTGAAAAAGAATCAGGAAGGGATGGTGTACAGATTATACAAAGCTCTATATGGATTGAAACAAGCGCCCAGAGCTTGGAATCAGAAGATTGATTCATTTTTCAAGAAGCAAGGCTTTCAGAAATGTGAGATGGAGTACGGTGTCTATGTTCAACATACTTCTGAAGGCAATATGACTCTAGTGTGTTTATATGCTGATGACATACTGCTGACTGGAAGTTCTGAACAGGAGATAGCCAAGTTCAAGAAAGTTCTGATGAATGAATTTGAAATGAATGATCTAGGCAAAATGACATACTTTCTAGGGATGGAGTTCAGATTGATGTCACACCTTATGATACAAATCAGAAACTGGATTCTGACTCTGATGGAAAGGATGTGGACGTTACAACTATCAAACAGTTGGTTGGTTCTCTGAGGTATCTGTGCAATACCAGACTTGATATTTGCTTTTCTGTTGGGATGGTTAGTAGGTTCATGAGTAAACCTAAGTGGTCCCATTACCAAGCTGCTGTCAGGATTCTGAGGTATATCAAGGGAACTCTGAAGTATGGAGTGTTATTTCCTTCTAGAAGAAAGAATGAGTCAGAACTTCTGAGTTATTCAGATTCTGATTGGTGTGGAGACAGAGTTGACAGAAGAAGTACCTCTAGGTACTTGTTCAAATTTCTGGGAGGTCCCATTTCTTGGTGTTCCAAGAAGCAACCTATTGTGGCGTTATCAACCTGTGAAGCTGAATACATTGCAGGTGCTGTTACTGCATGCCAAGCTGTGTGGATTCTGAATCTGTTGCAGGATCTGAAGATTAAAATAAACAAACCTCTGAAACTGATGATTGACAACAAGTCTGCAATTAATCTTGCCAGAAACCCAGTGTTGCATGGGAGAAGCAAGCATATTGAGACCAAGTATCATTTTTTGAGACATCAAGTTCAGAGTGGAGTGTTAGAAGTTGTACACTGCAACACTCAGAAACAGTTGGCAGATGCTTTGACGAAAGCTATCAAGACTGATCAATTTCTCAGACTAAGGGATGGAATTGGTGTTACAAGTTTTGATGGAATATGAATTAAGGGATGGTATTAGAAGTAATTCATATTTAGTTGTACTATTACTTAGCCCCTAAGTTTTTTAAACGGTATTTTAGTATTTTATCTTATTCTAGTAACCCTAGTTTTTAGCTTATAAATAGGGTTGCAATCATTGTAATGTTAAGAGAGTTGTGTAGCCATCATTCTCTTTAATAGAATATTTCCTCTGTTAATCATTTATTCACCTTTGCACCAACAATGTGCACGTCAATGTTTTTGTTTTTTATCTCTTAAATAGTTGACACTTGAAAATCATAATAGATTAAGTCATTGAAGTAATTCTACAAAACTTTTCACTTCCTCTTTATTTGTTGTCATTGAAATCCCTATAGAAAATAGATAAAAAATGTGATGTGTAGGTTTATGTGTAGCACCCCAAAATTTGTCATTTCGTTTTAACCGTATATGGATTATGTTTCATTCATTTCGCATTTTTGCATATCACGACATTGGCTCTCGAGACATGAGATCAAGGTGTTTCTGTGGCTTGAGACTTCCTTTTATTGCAAGTTTTAAACAGTAAGCATCAGAGGCTTTAGCATTTGCTTTGCTCAGCAATCAAATGCCCAATTTTTATTTTACAGTAGGTTATTTTGAGCACAGGGCGAAGTTCATAGATTATTTCAGGCATCTTACAGATACAATACCAAAAGACAAGTTTCAGAGGATTAACGTGGCTCAGAATAGATGATAACGAGTGATTTTGCAAGTTTCCCTACACATGGCGCCAAAATTGGCAAGTTTTGAATGTGGTAATCGGTCACCACATTTGGGGTAATCAATTACCTCAAGCGCAATTTGCAAAAATTCTTAAAATTCCAGCACTGCAGAATTTTCAATCATTTTTCATCCTTTGATTTCACATGTGCATCTTTGGAAGGATCTAGAATTGATTCATTTTCACCATTTCCCTCCAAAATTCAAACACACCATTTCTAATTCCACTCACAATTTCCATTCCTCACACTAATCCATATTCTAAACCATATTTCAATTCCTAACCTAGGGGTTATTTAATCAAATTCACTCCAAACTTCACTGATTCATACTCATTCATTCTCATGTGCATCTTAATTTCAGAATTTGTTCTCAATTCTCTCTCACTTTTTCATTCTCAACATTCATCTTCAAGGTTTCACCAAAGCTCCATATCAATAGATTCACAAGTTGTGCATTAAAATTTGTGAATTCTTAAGCTAAACCTCAATCACTTCATCACTCTTGATTCAATTCTGCATTTGAAGATTGTTTGGATCTAGATTCAGATTTTTGGAAGCTATTCTTGAAGGAGCTTTGAAGCAAGTTCATCATATTGCTTGGATCTTGAGGTTTCTTGCTAGGATCTTGGATTTGTTGTGTTAGATCTATCCATTTTCATTTGCAACACTTACTGAAGAAAATTGCAGCTTTGTAGGTTGGTAAATTTCAGATCTATACTTGATTTGGCTTAATTTTAACTTATGCAATGTAGATCCTTAGTTTTGGTTGCATTTTGATCCATTTGCTTGAATTTGATTGTTGATGATCATGCCTGTTAATGCAATTGGTGTTTATTTATTGTGATATGATGTAATTTTCGTGCATAATTGTTTGGTTGATCATTGGGATGATTGGATAAGTCATTTGCAGCTACAAGTGCTTTTAGAAAGTTGATTTTCTGCCATTGTCTCAGTGGTAATCGATTACCACTATCAGGGTAACCGATTACCCTGTTCAATTTTGCACAAATTCTCATTTTTTCAAAGGGGTAATCGGTTACCCATATACTGGTAACCGTTTACCACTGAGACAGAATGTGATTTTCTGGTATTTTATTGCATGTTTGGGTTCCTTTTCATTTCTAATCTTCAAGGATTGATGTTATGCATATTTGTGATTTTTTTTGGACCTGTTTCACCTCACATGACAATATGTTTGAGTTTCTTCGATGCGGGACTTTTGGTTTCCATTTCTTATGTACATGATTTGCTCGATTTGCATTATTAATATGATGATCATGTTGCATAGTGCTTTGTGCCATTGTGATTGTTTGTTCTTAATGTTTATATTGCTGGAAATATGATGCACGTTCATTTTTTTTTCCAATTCCATGATTGCATGTTCGATACAAGTGTTTAATTGTTGAATTATCCATGTTCCTTTTGATGAATGATTAAACATGCGATGCTTTTGGAACTTGTTCATGCTTATTTCTTGGTGCTTAATTGTCTACACATGTGAATCGTTTGCCCTCGCTTGATGCTTGCTTATGTTTGCAATTCATGTGTGTTTGCATAAATGTGAAAGCATAATTTTGACTTTCTCTTTTGGGATGCATGTTTAGACTTGACGCTTGATGCTTGAACATGTTCATTGTTGTTTGATCAATATTCGAAGCATACTTGATTATATGGTGTTGTTACATGTTTGTACATGTTTGATGCATATTCATGAGCCTTTGTCTTGATGCATTACATGCTGCCTTGGTGAATGCATGTCTGCTGTGCAGAATAGTAGTTGTTATATGCTGTCTTGTTTGATGAGCTTCCTTTTACACATGTTTCTTCCTGAAAACATGTGCTGTTAAAAGCTGTTTTACTTGTGTGCTGGATTTTATTGTTGTTTTGTGTAGAAAGCGTTGTTGTAGCTGTTTTTTTTTGCCTTGCTTTCTTGTTTTTGTCTTGTTATTGCATGCTCTCTTAGGGCCTCCGAGTCCGACTTAATTTTCGATTAAGCTTGGAGTAGGATAGACATTAGGAGTTTAATCTATGCATGATAACATTAGGTTAGTCTCTTTTAACATCAACCTTATGTCCATCTTTTGC
Organism: Lathyrus sativus; assembly: GCA_963859935.3. NCBI lineage: Eukaryota > Viridiplantae > Streptophyta > Magnoliopsida > Fabales > Fabaceae > Lathyrus > Lathyrus sativus. The sequence goes on from OZ012735.1 coordinate 74,168,637, forward strand.
ATGCTAACATTAGGATAGAATTTCCTTTCGCATCCCGACCTTAGGGCCACTTTACATGACAATGTTAGGACCGAGTTTCCCCTACACCTTCTGTGCGTCTTTCTCTCTTCTCATCTCAAAACAACTTCAAAACACTTAATAAATACAATGAACATCGTGCGCCACGAGCCTTACGTATATGGGAAATAACGAGTGAGGGGTCTCTCCTTTCTTGTCTAGAGTGTTTAGTATACGTTCTGTCTATGGACGGTCTTGCAACTCATTCATTCCTATATCATAGACTTTAGTGCGATGTGAATCTTAAATCTAATTAATTGACTTCTCTAAAACTCATACACAAATGCAAATATTTTTCATTCTTCGGGATTATTTATCAAATATTTTTTTCAGAAAGAGTATGTTATTTTTCCGTTCTACCGCAAACAAACATCGACCTTAACTGCTGGAATGAGAACTTAACGTCTCTTATAAAAAAAAATAAGCAAAATGTGGTTAGCCGAACTACGGCTGCTCTGATTTATCATACCAGATGAGGATACGTAGGCCCATGATGACAATGTTTTGGCGAGAAAACTTTCCCCTTCACCCGTACTTTTCCGAACTATGTTGACTCTGACTTTTCCATTGCACGAGGGAATACGTAGGCATAGGAAGGAGATGTCCTATCGAGTCTCCTTTTTTCTCTTTTTCTTTTTTCTCGTTTTTGTTTAACAATAGACTTTAGATGACACGCCCTTTGATTAGACAACAAGCATGGATCCCATTGAGTACAATGGATCTGAGGGGTGTTAATACCTTTTCTCTCGCATAACCGACTCCCGAACCCAAGACTTGGTTGCGATGACCTTGTCTTCTCCCTTTCTTTTAGGTTTTCTTTGATCGTTTCCTTTCCATGTGTTGGGATAAATAACGTTCGGTGGCGAATCTTCTATTTTTTCCGCCAGGTGTTTTTCGTAGTTGCGATAGCTGGCGACTCTGCTAGGGACTTTGGTTTTCTATGCGAGTCAATCCTAGCGCTTGTCTGTTTTTGTTCCTTGGGTGTTTATTTTATGCTTTATGTACATTATCTATTGTATATTATTGCATTTGCATTTGATTATCATTATCATATTGCTTCGCTGCTGCTGTGTTGTTGGGTGGGATGGTTCAGTGAGAGATAAGCCCACTACTCAAGCTTGAGTATACACTTTGGATCAGAGTGGAGAGTAGTGTGGCTTGTGTGGCATCTAGCCACATGTAGTTGACACGAAATTTACATTTAGACGATATTTTCTTTGGAGATACTTTATCCTGTACATCTGATGCAGATGACAGGGTGTTGACTAAGAGAGCTTACGACTCTGAAGACTGTTCATGGGAAATCGGTTGAGGCCTCCTTGATTGGTGATGATGCCAAACCAGAAATGGTGAACGTGTAATCATTTCTCGACATGAGAGTCTATTATACTTATGATCTATATAGGATTGCCTCTATCCAAGAATATAGCCCACATGTGAGAGGGGATTAGTTTTTCTACAAGAAGCCTTGACCTTCAACATACTCAATTTTTTGGTTTTTATGTCAGTGTGGACCTTTGATCCTGGGTATTCTGGTATTTTGATCATCTTAGTGTGCTGGTATTTTGGTATCCTGGATTTCTTGTTAAAGCGGAATTATGGTCTTATTTAGTCAGCAATACAACAACTATTCCGAGCATATTAGATACCTTGATCCCATGTTTGCATTTGCATAATCATTTTACATCCTAACATGCATGTTTGTGTATTTTCAGGTTCTTGTCTTATCCTTGATTCCGGTTATCTGAGATTTATAGAGATGGACACTGCTAGAAAGAAGATCATTATGTACACGTTTCCAGCTCCAAAATTGGGTTCTCTTCATGATTTGATTGCTCTGGATGATTTGGGTGTTCTCGAAGACTTCAAGAAGGATTATGGGAGAATTTTGAGTTTTGTGCGCAACGTTACCGATTATGAGAATAAGGTTATCCACACTCTTCTACAGTTATATGATCTTGCGTTGTGGTGTTTCAATTTTCCGGATTATATGTTGGTTTCGAAGTTAGAAGAGTATGTATTCATCTTGGGAGTTCCTGTCCAGAATATGACGCCTTTCTATTTTCTGAGGAGAATCCTGACCTCAGCGATCTTTTCGCTGCTCTTTATTTGAGCAAATCTGTATTGGTGGATATGTTGCTAGCAAGGGAGGAGTTTCTGGATTTACTCTGGATTTCTTGTGGAATAAAGCTCGGAAGTATGTCGAAGACGGTTTTTGCGTGGTTTTCAACTCTATCTTAGCTCTATGCGTCTATGGTATTATTCTGTTCCCCAACATGGCGGATTTTATGGATATGAGTGTTGTTCTCCTTTTCACAACGAAGAATCATGTGCCTACTCTCTTAAGAGACTTGTATCATTCTGTGCACTATAAGAATGAGAAAAGGAGAGGAATGATGGTTTCCTATTGTGCACCGCTTCTCCAAGAGTGGTTTATAAATTATCTTCCTTATTCTAGAGCTTTTGTTAATTCTAGGAATTCTTCCGAGTGGTCTAAGAGATTGATGGGTTTGACTGTGAAGGATATTATTTGGTTCAATCATGAGTTGCTGGGCCAAGAGATTATTACTAGCCGCGAAAATTTCACGAATGTGCCTTTGATAGGTAGAAAATGGGGAATTAATTATAACCCTTCTCTCGCTATTAGATAATTTGGATACGCCTTACGGGAGCCGCCGAAAGATAAGGATGTTCAAGAGTCTTTATTCTTCACTGGGACAGCTGACCCAGATATCCTGAAGAGAATTATGGACGCATGGGAAAGATCCATCAAAAGGGAAAGCTTTCTTTAGGCAAGAGTGATTGCAGAACCTATGATACTTATATATAGTGGATTCATAATAGGGTCCAGGAAGTATTGTTGCCATTCTCTGTTGGAGAGCCTATGTATCCGTTGATGATCGAGCAGCCCATAACAGTGGATATTCAGAAGTATAACAAAGTTTGGGCGGAAAAGGAAGAATTGCGTAAGAAGAATGAGGAAATGAAGAAGGAGATCAGCCAGTTGGGGCATGATCGGAATGAAACTATTTATGTAGCCAAAGTGAAAATGGAGATGTTGTCCCAAAAGGAGAAAGAATTATCATATGAGATCAAGAACAGAGAGCGACTAGATCAAGATCTGAAGAGCGCCAACAACATTCTGCAATAGAGAAAGAAATATTTGGCTAGAGCTCTCCTTGAGATGTCCAAATTCAACAATCAATGGAACCCCACAGTGACGACCCATAAGAGGAAATAAGATGAATTTCGCAATTAGATTGAAAAGTTGAAGCTGCAGCATGAGATCAAGGAGAGAGAGGTTATAGCAGAATCATCTCATATGTGCAGAAGTAAGAAGTAGCTGAAGGAGACCTTATCAGCCCTCGAGGAGCTCAAGATTTGAGCAGGAGTAAAGAAGCCTAGGCTTAGGGATCCCAAGCTTGAGGATGCCTTCGGTGAAGACGCTTGGGAGGAACATTGCCAATATCTAGAAGGTGTCATACACAGGAGAGATGTCCTCATCCAGGAGTTGATCCAGAGATCGAAGCATCCTGACACCAAGAAGCTATTCAAGGAAATTCAGACTTGGTGCAAGGAATATAGAGGTTGGAGAGGGGTATCATTGGTTGATATTAACTATATGTCTTAGTAGCGTTTCTCTTTTGTATCTGATAATCTCCAGACTTATTGGTTGGGATCGCTGATTCTTGTATTTGGCTATCTTTTCATTGGGGATTGTATGTATTGACTCGCTTCTATTCTCTTATCTATGAGAAGATCTTATTTTTGTTCTGTCAATCTCTAGTGTTTGTTTATCTAGTGATAAGTGATAAATTGTATTGATATTGAGTGTAAATATTTGTCACTTATTGGTTTAATTCAACCAATAAACCTAAACTTTTGTGCATATGTTGTATAGTTTATGTTATAATGTATATATTGTGTATCATGTAAATATTATTGAGTTTAATTGTTTTTATCTCATTTTTGTAGGTATACAAGCAATAATATTTTTTCATTGTCTAATAGAGCATTGATTAAGCTTTCCAATGCTTCCGACCGTGCGTAAAGTGGACTTACGGTTCAAAAGTTATGGTCGAAACAAGTGTTGGTCTACTGTCATGTTCGTTGTGCAAACTGGAGGCGAGCGAACTCGCCAAGAGTTTGCACTGCGAAATCAAGGCGAATAAAAATTTCCCTGAAGCATAGAAAACACTATTTTGGAAATAGCTAAGGTGGCATATGTTCGCTGGGCGAACGGGGGTTGGCAGTGCGAACACGGGAACCCATTTTGGCCTATTTAAGTCATTTTTAAGCATTTTTTTAGGTTATGTTGTTGGGAACTTTTGACCCCAACTTCATCAAAAACATTCTTGAGTAGATTTAGCTTGGAAATAAAATTAAAGTGTACATCTTGACGATCCGGAGTCGAATCCACTTCAATCAGAGTTGACAGACCGTGAGATTTGTGTTCTTCTTCTCTCTTCTCTTTGTACTCTCTATTTGTTGGGGTTTCGTATGTAAGTTTATCTTGATTGTATGTATATTTATGGATCTTTGTATAAAATCTCTTTTTCAAATATTTATCGATGGTTATCTTGATTTTTTACTTAATGGGTTGGGATTGCTATAGATATATACGGTTCGAACTCGATCTAAGATGAACATATGTTAGATTCTAAACTCTAGACATAGATTTAGGACTAATATTCACGTGGGTATCGATTCTTAATGCTCCGTGTTGTTGAGTTGCGTGAGACATCACCGATGAGAAGATACGGTTGATCTCTTGACTTTGTGTTAGACATAACCTCTGTTGTGAGCGATACATGATGATATGGACGAGCAATTTAGGTTGCGTGCATTTGATCCATATATTTTTTTAGTACATCATGGGTGGAACGAGATACAACTCCTGACGAGTTTTATCATTTCTTAAGAATGTATTTGTTTTCTTGTTTTATGTTTTTCCTTTTGCATTTTTATCCCAAACCATTCAAACCCAAGCTTAGAGACGCGGAGATTGTCGAATGACATTCTTTCCCTTGCACCGATCCCTGTGGAGACGACAAAACTGGGTAGTTAATATTTTTGCTTACTGGAATTAAAGGGTAGATCTCCCTGGAAATATTCAAACATGTTGCATTTGCATTCGCATATTCATTTGCATAAAAGGTGTTTTTGGTGGTTATGTTCTCATCTCTGCCTGGTTTCTCTTCAGCAGGATTGCAGACCTTAGCTTTCACAAATATTCTACTAGAGGAAATCAACGAGGGTGATGGAGCAAGTGCAGGCTGAACTTCAAGAGGTCCGAACCCGCATGACTCAGTTCATGGAGTTAATGCAAAATATGGCTCAGGGGCAGAAACAGTTAAGAACCTTGGCCCGACCTTTGATTGCTCATGTGGATGAAGATGGTGTTGTTCATGATGGTGCTGGTGTGGTTCCTTCGCCTTGTTGGTGGTGCTGGTCTTCAGGGTGGAAGTATTCTTACTATTGTCATTCCTCAAGGCGGAGGCACTGCTGGTGGGATTCTTGGAGTAGTTATTGGTGGGGGGAAGTGCGTGTGCTTTACATGGCACTGATGGCCATCAGTAGGAAGAGGATTATCAGGAGAATTCTTTCTCCATGGATGATTTGGATGCCGGTCTTCTGTCTGAAGCTGACAAGAAGTTCAAAATGATCGAAGAAAGGATGCACGTATATGAAAATCAGAACACTATTGGTCTTAATATGATTGGCCTTAGCCTAGTCTCTGGAGTGGGAATCCCACCTAAGTTCAAAGTTTCGGATTTCGATAAGTACAAGGGGACTACTTGTCCCAATACTCACATTCGGGCTTATTACAGAAAGATGTCAGCCTACTCGGATGACGAAAAACTTTTGATGCATTTCTTCTGAGACAGCCAGGCTAGGCCCTCATTAGAATGGTATATTGGGTTGGAAAGGACCCATATAAAGAGTTGGAGAGACCTCTCAGAAGCTTTCTCCCGACACTATTGATCACACTAAAATTCACCGTATTTCTGACTCCGATTTCGCATGCATTCTTAGCTTTTATTGTTGTTTTGCTTTGTTATTGCTTTGTTTTCTTATGTTTTCAGGTTTTTATAATAATCGGAGCTTGAATCGGGAAAAGGAGCGAAAAAGGAGCGAAAACGGACGAAAACCTAGAAATTCAGCGTTTTGCACTTGCGGCACCCACTGTGGCGGGCGCCATGGGGTCAGCCATGACGTGGCCACGTCTCAAGACCACTCCTCAACCTCCAAGACCCACGATCCCCACTCCATGATCCCCTGTAGGGACCGTGGCGGGCGCCATAGGCCTGTGGCGGGCGCCACAAGGCAAAAATCCGCAACCTCCACTTTTTAGTGGAGGGGCGTCCCGGTCATTTCGCGCTTTCAGTTTCTCCTATAAATAGGACCTTAGATTTTCGTTTTTCATCATCCAGAATTAGAATTCTCTAGGCATATATCAGTTATAAAGCAGTTGCCATTCCACATCGGGGTGCCTCTGCAATCGAGTGATCGAGTCTGTAATCTGTCTGTGGTTCGAGTTTTGGAGCACTCTGGAGCAAGTTAATCCTGCCGCCATTTTAATTCCAGTTCGTATTTTATTTTTCCGCATTGCTTTACTTTTATTTATTTTCTCGCACTTTACTTTGTTTATTTCCCGCACTCGCACATTTACGTTGTTTATTTCCCGCACTCGCACATTTACGTTGTTTATTTCCCGCACTCGCACATTTACGTTGTTTATTTCCCGCACTCGCTTTAAATTACTCATATGAAAAACTATAAAAAGAATATTTACTTTATCATGTCTAACTAATCCCATAAAGGTTAGAATGTAAGGATCGTAATTAAACCAGTAATCAGTATAATTGTTCGTGGAAACACCTAAGGGCTATTTTATCTTTCAATTCAAGTAATTGTTTTTAACTATTTCAAAAACAGCCAAAAGCGCTTTGTATAGTTCATTAGGAGTTTTTAGATTAAAAAGAAAAGAGATTTTAAAACGATTTTCGGACGCGTTATGAGATTTAGAGTCTGGTTCATAAGAACCTCTTTTTGCTAAGAAGTCCAGGTTAAAATACTTTTCAACTTTGTTAAGAAACTATATTTCTTAAAAATAGGTTTACTACTCTAACGCAGTACGCACCTTTTTATCCGTGACAATAGGAGGGGTTGATTAGAGAGTACAACTCGGTTTTGAATACGCGAAAGCGACAGTTCCTGTTAAATTAGTTCTTTTCAAAGGAGAAAACATTGCCCATAAGTAGTTCCATTAACAAGTACTGGATTATCATTGATTACGTGAATTACATTCGAGCCTGTCTTTTATTTATTATTTAAAATTATAATTTTATTTACCATTGCACCCTTACTAAAACCCTTAAAAATAGTTGCCTTAGATAAACACCATAACAACAGGTACGATAGATTGACACTTGGTCTCTGTGGATTCGATAATCTTTTATATTACTTTGACGTGATTCGTACACTTGCGAAAAACACGCATCAAGTTTTTGGCGCCGTTGCCGGGGACCAATATCGTCAAATTTCATTACCCTGTAGTTATACCGTTTAGACTAAGGTTGTTACCCACCGGTCAATGCGAAAGACTCGCAGTGCCGGAAGTTTAGTAGACCCTCTAGCTGAACCTGAACGTTACGCTCGCGCACGTTTATTTTTCCATAGGAATAGGAGAGCTATGGCCGAAGATCAAAATCGAAGACCTCTTAAGGACTTCGCCCAACCATCAAACGAGGAACCTAGTTCCAGTATAGTAAACCCCGCTATCCCAGCCAATAATTTTGAACTTAAGCCATCCCTGCTGCAATTAGTGCAACAGAGACAATTCGCAGGTCTCGCTACTGATAACCCGAACCAACATTTAAAAAACTTTCTTCAGTTAGCAGACACCTTTAAGACCAATGGAGCTTCTCCTGAGGCAATACGCTTAAGATTATTTCCCTTTTCCCTCAGAGATAAAGCTCTATCATGGTTAGATTCCCTTCCACCCAATTCAATAACAACTTGGGATGACCTTAGAAAAGTTTTCCTTGCTAGATATTTTCCCCCAAGTAAGACCGCTCTTCTTCGAAACCTAATAACTAGATTTACCCAACACCAAGGAGAGTCGTTGTTCGAAGCCTGGGAGAGATATAAAGAACTATTAAGAGCATGCCCACACCATGGCCTAGAGAATTGGCTAATCATCCAAACCTTCTATAATGGACTTCTTTATAACACTAAAATGACCATCGACGCTGCCGCTGGTGGCGCACTGATGAACAAACCTTACCCTGAAGCTAGTGCCCTTATCGAGGATATGGCCCAAAACCATCAATCATGGGGAGTAGAACGAGCGACAGTGGAAAAGAAGGAAGCCCAAGGAGGAATACATGAGCTAAGCTCTATAGACATGATGCAGGCTAAAATGGACGCGTTGGCCCTTAGAGTCGAACATATGTGTACAACTCCGAATACTGTTGCCGCAGTTTCGCCGAATTGTGAGATATGTGGAACGCAAGGACACCAATCCGCCGAATGCAATCTGTTGAATGAAACCAACACTGAGCAAGTGAACTATACCCAAGGGAACCCATTTTCAAACACATATAACCCTGGATGGAGGAATCACCCAAACTTCTCCTACAAAAATAATAACCCTATCCAAAATACCGCACCTCCGAGACAACAAGGTTACCAAGCCCCTAGAACAAATCAACCTATGCAACCTGTACCACCTAGCCCGAGCTTTGAGGAAGTTGTAAAAGATTTTATCGTTGCTCAAAAACAACAAAACAAAGAGTTCATGAACCATAACGTCCATGTTAACGAACTAATTACCAAGTTAGGAACCAAGGTTGATCAAATTATTACTCATAATAAGATGCTTGAAACCCAGATCTCTCAGGTAGCGTTAAACCAAGCCCCACAGACTACACCTGGAGGACAGTTCCCTGGACAACCTCAACAAAACCCGAAAGGGCAAGCTAATGCCATTACTCTACGAAGTGGAACCGCTTATAAGGAACCTTTAAACCCTAGATTAAGTGAGCCCGAAACTTCTGAGAGGAATGAGGAAAAGGAACCAGAGAAGCCTGAAACCCCGGAAAGTCAAGAAAAAGGAGAAGAACCTAAAAATAAAACCTATGTACCGCCACCGCCATACAAACCACCAATACCTTACCCTCAAAGATTAAAGAAAACCCAAATCAATAATCAATATCAAAAATTCGTTAAGGTTATAGAAAAACTTCACGTAGAAATCCCCTTTACAGAAGCCATCACCCAAATACCTTCTTATGCTAAGTTTCTCAAAGACGTACTTACAAATAAACGTAGACTCGAAGATCCGAAACCCGTGGAATGTAATTCTATTTTCGAAAATAGGTTAGCAAAGAAAGATAAAGATCCCGGAAATTTTTCCATTCCTTGTGTTTTGGGGAATCATGTCATCGAAAAAGCTTTTCTAGACTTAGGAGCTAGTGTGAGCTTAATGCCTTTAGCAGTTTGTGAGAGATTAAACTTAGGAGAATTACAACCTACTAAGATGTCACTTCAATTAGCCGATAGATCCGTTAAATACCCTATAGGCATACTTGAAGACGTCCCTGTTAGGATAGGTCAGCTGTTTATACCTACTGATTTTGTTGTCATGGACATTAAAGAAGATGACGACATACCAATCCTCCTAGGTAGACCGTTCTTATCGACTGCTGGAGCCGTAATAGATGTTAAAAAGGGAAAACTAACTTTTGAGGTAGGTGGCCAGAAGATAGAATTTATATTGTCAAAATTTCTTATGGCACCTGTGATAGGAGATTCTTGTTATTCCTTAGATATCATCGAAGAATGTATTAGGGAATTAGAACAAGAAGAAGAAACTGAATCTATAAATTTGCCATCAACCCTTATTTTGGAAGATGACAATTATAAAACACCCTACATTGATGATAACCTTCACGAATGTTTATCTCTTACCCCAGATCCTATGCCTTGCCCTATAAAACCGACCGTAAAACTTAAGGAACTTCCTAAAAACCTGAGATATGAATTTCTAGATGAAGATATGAACCGTCCAGTTATAGTCAGTGCTACCTTAAACCAAGAAGAAACCGATCAATTATTAGAAGTTTTACGTAGGTACCCCTCAGCCTTAGGATATAAGATCTCTGATCTAAAAGGAATAAGCCCATCCGTATGCATGCATCGGATTTTGCTTGAAGAAGATTCAAAACCTTCTAGAGAACACCAACGTAGAATAAATCCTATAATGAGTACTGTAGTTAAGATTGAAGTTCTTAAGTTACTAGAGGCAGGTATAATATATCAGATCTCGGACAGTAAATGGGTGAGTCCTGTGCATGTAGTACCTAAAAAGGGAGGCATCACAGTCGTGCAAAACGAGAAGGGCGAACCTGTAGCAAAAAGAACTGATGGAGGTTGGCGTATGTGCATAGATTATAGAAAATTAAATAAAGCAACTAGGAAGGACCATTTCCCATTACCATTCATAGACCAAATGTTGGAGCGCCTAGCCAGACACTCTTACTTTTGTTATTTAGATGGATATTCAGGATTCTTCCAAATACCTATTCACCCCGAAGATCAAGAAAAAACTACCTTTACATGCCCAGTTGGAACCTTTGCCTATAGAAGAATGCCTTTTGGACTTTGTAATGCTCCTACAACTTTCCAACGCTGCATGATGTCTATCTTTGCTGATTATTTGGATGGAATCATGGAAGTATTTATGGATGATTTCTCAGTTTGTGGGTCAGATTTCAAAAATTGTCTTGTCAACCTTGAGAAAATCCTGGAGAGATGTGTGGAGGTAAACCTTGTGCTAAATTGGGAAAAATGTCATTTCATGGTCACCGAAGGGATTGTTTTAGGACATATAGTTTCCGAAAAAGGTATAGAGGTAGATAAAGCAAAAATAGAAGTCATAGAGAATCTAAAACCGCCGAAGACTATCAGGGAGATAAGAAGTTTTCTTGGACATGCCGGATTTTACCGACGTTTTATCAAGGATTTCTCCAAAATAACAAAGCCCTTAACTGGTCTTTTAATGAAAGATGCTGAGTTCATCTTCGATGAAAAATGTACTGAAGCATTTAATCTTCTGAAGCAAGCTCTGATTTCAGCACCTATAATGAAACCCCCTGATTGGTCGGAACCGTTTGAGATAATGTGTGACGCCAGTGATTATGTTGTTGGAGCCGTTCTAGGTCAGAGAAAAGATAAGAAGTTACATGTGATTTATTATGCCAGTAGAACCCTAGACGCTGCACAGCTCAACTACGCAACAACCGAAAAAGAGCTCCTAGCTGTAGTTTTTGCAATAGACAAATTTAGATCTTATCTAGTAGGAGCCAAGATTATAGTTTACACCGACCATGCTGCCATTCGTTACTTACTAAGCAAAAAGGATGCCAAGCCTAGGTTACTTCGATGGATTCTATTATTACAAGAGTTTGATTTGGATATCCGTGACAAGAAAGGCACTGATAATGTGGTAGCTGATCACCTATCTAGGCTAGAATACCTGAAACCTGATCCAGTACCCATAAATGACGATTTTGCCTACGATAGACTGATAGCCCAACTAGAAACCATTGAAGATGATAACCCAGACCCTCATGAGCAATTTCATAAATCCTTAGCTATAAGAAATGTACCTTGGTATGCAGATTTTGTTAATTACCTAGCCGCTGACATCATACCCCCTGATCTAAACTACCACCAGAAGAAGAAGTTCTATAGTGATGTGAGAAACTTCTATTGGGACGATCCATTTCTTTTCAAGAGAGGTAAAGATGGCATTTTCCGCCGTTGTGTTCCAGAAGAAGAGGTAAATAATATAATTGAGCATTGTCACTCTGCACCCTATGGTGGACATGCAAGCACATCTAAGACCTACGCCAAGATTCTTCAAGCTGGCCTATTCTGGCCTACTATGTGGCGTGATGTCCATGCTTTCATTGTCAAGTGTGACAGATGCCAACGCACAGGAAATATTTCAAGACGTAATGAAATGCCGTTAAGAAATATCCAAGAAATAGAACTCTTCGACGTATGGGGTATAGACTTTATTGGACCGTTCCCACCATCTTTTGGAAATCAGTACATATTAGTAGCTGTTGACTACGTGTCTAAATGGATTGAAGCTATCGCCGCACCCACAAACGACACCAGAGTAGTCATCAAATTATTCAAGAATTATATATTTCCCAGGTTTGGAACACCCCGTTTAGTCATAAGTGATGGAGGATCACACTTCATATCGAGAATATTTGATAAACTTTTAAGCAAGTATGGAGTTAAGCATAGAGCAGCAACACCATACCACCCACAGACCAATGGACAAGTGGAAGTATCTAATAGGGAGATAAAACAAATCCTCGAGAAGACTGTCTCTATATCTAGAAAAGATTGGTCGCAGAAACTTCAAGAAGCATTATGGGCCTATAGAACCGCTTTCAAAACTCCTATAGGAACAACCCCTTATCAACTGGTCTATGGAAAATCATGTCACTTACCATTTGAGTTGGAGCATAAGGCCTATTGGGCCATCAAAACTTTGAATTTGGATTACTTGACAGCTGGTGAGAAACGTATCCTTGATATCCACAAATTAGAAGAGCTCAGACAATCTGCCTACGAAAATGCCATCATATACAAAGAAATAACAAAAGCTTGGCATGACAAAATAATCATAAGAAGAGACTTCAAAATAGGCGATCCTGTTCTCCTGTTCGATTCTAGGTTACGACTATTTCCAGGTAAACTCCGTTCGAGATGGACTGGCCCTTTCGAAGTATCTAAGATCCTGAGATCCGGTGCTATTGAAATCAAGAACCAAACATGTAAACCGTTCATAGTCAATGGACAGAGGTTGAAGCCCTATGAAGGAGGTGACATTCCAACAACATACACCTGCCATACTCTGAGTGATCCACCATATCCTTCCAATGATGTTTAAATATCGGTCGTCGAGCTAATGACGTTAAACAAGCGCTGCATGGGAGGCAACCCATGGTTTTTCTTATTTTTGTACTTTTTATTTTTACTTTATTTTAATTTGTTTATTTTATTATTATGTCAGGACTCACGATTGAATGTTTTATGTGCTTTCAGGACTTGTTTGCTAACCTTGTACAGAATGCAGAACCCTGATGACATGCACGTGGCCTTTAGAGATGATGCACAGAGAGAGCGTTACTATGTTCACATGAGACGCCCTATGGCTCCTACCAGGTACCCTGACCATGACTGCATGGATGCCTTGGGGATAGAGCCAAGCGTCAGATTTTTATGCCATCAACTCCAGTGGGACCAGTTTGACGACAGGAACAACACTTATAGGAACTTGACTCTTGAGTTCCTCAGCTCGTTTCATCATGACCCTTGGGCTGGACCCGATGGACTCGCTGTTTTCAGGTTGTTCGGGATTGACTACTCATTCTCTCACAAAGGGTTTGGTGATTTACTAGGTTTCCAGACTACTCCTGATGCTATTCCAGAGACTCCGATGGGGTATTTTATGAGCAGAGAAGTGGAAAAGTTTTGGACTAAAATATCAGGCGGAGGGAGCCAAGATCCTTCTACCCAGTTTTCTCAGGTAATCCACAACCCTGCATTGAGGTACTTCCAGATGATTCTAGCGCATTCTTTCCTAGGTTTTCCAGATACAGAGACACTGCTAAGTGAAGAGGAGATTTTCCTACTGTTTTGTGCGACTCAGTCTCGCCCTGTTGCTTGTGGCAACTTTCTACTGAAGGGCCTTGCTAGTGTTGCCAGATCATCAGTAGGAATCATCCATGTCGGTGGGATTGTTACACAGATTGCTACTGCATTGGGTTTGTCTCGCAAGCTATTGCACCTCAGGACCTTCTGCTGCTACACCACCCTGGATATTGATTTTTGTCTTGATAGAGGACTGATGAGGAGGGCTTCTTTTGAGCCCAACATGTTTAGATTGCTGATCGACGGTGAAGCGATACACTACTTTACATTACCAGATCCGCTGATGACCAGTGTCCATAATCCTGCCAATTGGAGTTATGCTCTAGAGGGTTATGGAGAGACTGTCGAAGAGCCGAAATCGCCTCCCGCCGCTGAGTACACTCCTACACCTCTTACTCCCCGAATCACTGTTATGTCTAACAATATGTCTCTGCAGCCACCTGACCTACAAACACAGATTTATGAGCTCCGCAAGGAGACTGCCCTGCTCAAGCAGGAAGTGGCAGACTTAGAGTTACAGATGCAGGTTTCTGATCTCACTCATGCCTCAGAGACCGATGCTCTACATCAGGCGATCGACGAGCTTCGGAGGGAGATAGCTGAGATTCGTGGATCAAGCCAGGATAAGAAACCTACCACATGACTCATTCCACCCTGACAGCACTACCCTAGTATTTAACTTACTTTTATTTATCGCATTTCCAGACATATTTTACTTTATTGCAGCTTTTACATTTTCATGCACTTTGAATTCCTTATATATATACATATTATGCACTCTAATTTTTATTTTTCTTTTTCTTTTTTTGATTTTTAATCATTTTATTTTTATCGTGTAAAGAAAAAAATATATAAGACAAAAATATGCAAGCCAATGCCTTGAAAAGAAGAAGAAAATGCTATTCAGACCCCCCGGAAGACCAAGGTGCAAGGAAGGCCCAAAAGGAGGATCCAAAACCACAAGGCCCAGGAATTGGCCTTGTGGCGGGCGCCATAGGCCCTGTGGCGGGCGCCACACCGTATCATCATCAAATACGGGATTCAATCCCCATTTCCACCATTTTCATCCCTTTCTTCACCAAAAACCCATTTTTCCAACCTTCCAAATCCTCCTTGAACCCCATTAAAGCTCCCCCATTTCCAAAATACCCTCCATCCATAAAACATATCCAACATCCATTTCCATTTTCATCCATCAAAAACCAAAAAAATCAAAACTTTATCATTCCCCTCATAAACCACTTTTCTACTATTTTCTCTACCTAAGGAGCTTTTCAACAATGGAGTTCAACGGATTTATTCTTCGTGATGGAAGACCGGGCGAAAGGCAACGGAAAATTATTCAGAGGCTTCAAAGTCGAGAAATCCTCTCGACTAGGTACGTCGACGATAACTGTCTGTATGCTTTGGGTATTTATCATAGTGTTTTTAATTTATTAGAATTTCTAGGCTTGCATAATATTTTCATTAATCAGGAACCTACCTATGAGAGGCTGACAACTGAGTTTTTGAGTTCTTTGATATACACTGTCAGTCCTAACACTGCTAGCACTGTCGGTACTGTTATTTTTAGACTGTTTGGAATTGAATATGAATTCAGTACCAATGAGCTAGCAGATTTGTTAGGAATCCCTCATAGGGAAGGTTCGATTTGTGAGGCACCTTTGGATGCTGAATGGTCGGCCGAGGTATTTACCTTCTGGCTAAGGCTTTCAAGTACTTCAATTAATTCTTTTGAAGGGATACTTGCGTCGACCATTCACAACCCGACCATAAGAGTTTTTAGACTTCTTTTGGCATGTACTATTTTTGGCCGGGAAAGTCCAAACAAGGTAAATGCTCGTGAACTCCTATTTTTGCAAGGATGCCTCACTAGAACCCACATCAATCCGGTCCCGTTTATGCTTGCCCACATGACTTTATTTACTAATAAAACAGGACCGATTGTTTTTGGAGGGCTTGTTACGTCTATTGCTCGGGCTCTTGGCCTGAATGATGAGATAGCTACACTTGAACCACTACCTCCTCGCACAATTAATTTAAAATTTCTGAAAGACATGAAATTGTGCCGAACAAGGAGAGAAGGTGGTTATGAGTTGATGGTTCATGGGGTAGCTATCCCATCTATTGCTTTACCATGCAGTAGACGTACTGATGTACGTGATGAAAGGAACTGGACCTATGATCTTAATGCTCCACGTGTTTTGGGTCCACTTCCTCCTAATATTCCCGATGGGGAGGCACATGACACTGATGATGAGTATGATCGGAGAGAGCAGTCTCCCATCCCTCACATGTCCCCCCATCGTCCTTCACAGTCACACACTGCACCATCTTCCTCTAACCCTGTTGCAGGTACTGCTCCTGGATTCTTTGTCACCGAGGAGATGTGGCGTGATATGACAGCTAGAGAGGAAAGGCGTGATGGCCTTCTCTCTACTATTTCACAACAGCTGACGGACAATATGAGCTTCATGCAACAATCGCGATTGGTTTCGGATCGTTCCTATAGCAACGTTTGCCGTACCTTGAACGCTATTTCATTAGAGCAGAACCGTCAGAGAGAGTTCAACAGCCGACACTACCAGCTTGTAGAGGCTACTCAGGGTTCCATCTTGGGTAACCTTCGAGAGGTCCGGAGTGCTCAGGCTGCTTTATCAGCACGACTCGACCGGAGGGACCAGCATCGTAGTAGATCCCGTCGTTCCAGACCATCACATCAGGACGGCGAAGGCACCAGTGCCCCTCCTCAGTAGTCTTTTTCCAGGTTACCCCCCTTATCTTATTTCGAAACATTGGGGACAATGTTCGATTTAAGTGTGGGAGGGGATTTTATTGCTTTCTGTTATTTCCCTTTTAGTTAATTTCCTTTCAGTTATTTCCCTTTTCAGTAATTTATTTTTCTTAGATAATGCATGAGTCTGACGAGTCACCAGTATAGTGTCTTTTTAGTTCATTTTCATTTTTTCCCATTTCCTTAGCCTTACCAGAAAATTTTTAAAAAGAAAACAATGTTGTTTCACATGTTTTTTGGGCTTTGAGACAGGTTTAGATTAGGATGTGGTGACTTAGGTCAACTTTTTGAAACATCAGAACCATTTTAGCACCATAGACCTCTTGAATATAGGAATCACTCCTAAACCCCACCACCATGGCCTTTACTATCATTCAAAAAATTGTCCTAAGTAGTTTATTTTAGCAGTCAGCTCCGGCCTAAGCATACTCTACGTAGGGGGCCGATGAATATAAGTGAATGATCCAGTGCTAATAAAAAAGAAAAAAAGGCAAACTCTAGTATAGGTGACCCTCACAAAGTCATTTAAACCGAAAAAAGAGAAGAAAAAAATTTTTGCCACAAAAAGAAAAAAAATTGCAAGTCACCTATTGTTAGTTGGTTCAGAGGTATCTGGCACTGAACTTGGTAGGGCGGATTACGATCCGATCCCCCGCAGCTACATTTAGGCGAAATAAAAACAGGTTTACACATGCTTATGTGCCAGAAACCTTATGTTATGGATCAGAATCACTAACCGGTCACTCTACTATGAAGCATGTACGGATAACGGGCTTAATGTGATTGCGCCTGAATGAAAAGGACACAAAAAGATGAGAAGATAGGCCTAGGTATCGTGGGATGACATGGAGTGGTTAATATAGGATTGAAGTTTGTGTTCGTGTTACTATGGTACCCTTGGTTCACTTAGTTAGTATCTGTCACTGCATCCTGACTTGAACTTAGAATCCCTTTAGCCCAAAGACAAGTGTTGACACCATATTTTCTTAAGCTTTAATGTTTGCTTGAGGACAAGCAAAGGTTTAAGTGTGGGAGAATTTGATCACACTAAAATTCACCGTATTTCTGACTCCGATTTCGCATGCATTCTTAGCTTTTATTGTTGTTTTGCTTTGTTATTGCTTTGTTTTCTTATGTTTTCAGGTTTTTATAATAATCGGAGCTTGAATCGGGAAAAGGAGCGAAAAAGGAGCGAAAACGGACGAAAACCTAGAAATTCAGCGTTTTGCACTTGCGGCACCCACTGTGGCGGGCGCCATGGGGTCAGCCATGACGTGGCCACGTCTCAAGACCACTCCTCAACCTCCAAGACCCACGATCCCCACTCCATGATCCCCTGTAGGGACCGTGGCGGGCGCCATAGGCCTGTGGCGGGCGCCACAAGGCAAAAATCCGCAACCTCCACTTTTTAGTGGAGGGGCGTCCCGGTCATTTCGCGCTTTCAGTTTCTCCTATAAATAGGACCTTAGATTTTCGTTTTTCATCATCCAGAATTAGAATTCTCTAGGCATATATCAGTTATAAAGCAGTTGCCATTCCACATCGGGGTGCCTCTGCAATCGAGTGATCGAGTCTGTAATCTGTCTGTGGTTCGAGTTTTGGAGCACTCTGGAGGAAGTTAATCCTGCCGCCATTTTAATTCCAGTTCGTATTTTATTTTTCCGCATTGCTTTACATTTATTTATTTTCTCGCACTTTACTTTGTTTATTTCCCGCACTCGCACATTTACGTTGTTTATTTCCCGCACTCGCACATTTACGTTGTTTATTTCCCGCACTCGCACATTTACGTTGTTTATTTCCCGCACTCGCTTTAAATTACTCATATGAAAAACTATAAAAAGAATATTTACTTTATCATGTCTAACTAATCCCATAAAGGTTAGAATGTAAGGATCGTAATTAAACCAGTAATCAGTATAATTGTTCGTGGAAACACCTAAGGGCTATTTTATCTTTCAATTCAAGTAATTGTTTTTAACTATTTCAAAAACAGCCAAAAGCGCTTTGTATAGTTCATTAGGAGTTTTTAGATTAAAAAGAAAAGAGATTTTAAAACGATTTTCGGACGCGTTATGAGATTTAGAGTCTGGTTCATAAGAACCTCTTTTTGCTAAGAAGTCCAGGTTAAAATACTTTTCAACTTTGTTAAGAAACTATATTTCTTAAAAATAGGTTTACTACTCTAACGCAGTACGCACCTTTTTATCCGTGACAATAGGAGGGGTTGATTAGAGAGTACAACTCGGTTCTGAATACGCGAAAGCGACAGTTCTTGTTAAATTAGTTCTTTTCAAAGGAGAAAACATTGCCCATAAGTAGTTCCATTAACAAGTACTGGATTATCATTGATTACGTGAATTACATTCGAGCCTGTCTTTTATTTATTATTTAAAATTATAATTTTATTTACCATTGCACCCTTACTAAAACCCTTAAAAATAGTTGCCTTAGATAAACACCATAACAACAGGTACGATAGATTGACACTTGGTCTCTGTGGATTCGATAATCTTTTATATTACTTTGACGTGATTCGTACACTTGCGAAAAACACGCATCAACTATCAGTACAACAGCGACATGGCATTGAACAAGATGCAACTGCAAAATCTCTCTCAGAGAGGTAATGAGATCTTTAAGAAATACGCCCAAAGGTGGCGCGAATTGGCGACAAGAGTTAAACCTTCAATTATGGAGCGATAACTTATCGATATGTTCATGGCTACGCTGTAGGGACCATATTATTAGAAGCTGGTGGGATGTATGTCGGCTAGATTTTCAGATCTGGTGATGGCAGGGGAGAGGGTCGAAAGTGGAATCAAGGCTGGTAAAATTCCATCTGGAAATGGATCCTCGACTGGAGGAAGTAAAAAAACATATGCAGGACACCCAAAGAAGAGGGAGGGTGACACTAATTCCATCTCCTCCTATCATGGTAAAGGCAGGGATCAGCAAAATTATACTCAACAGGTTACTACTATAGCCATCACGGCTGCACCTCAACAATAGACTAATGCTTCTCACCGGTACCCCGATAGGCTGACAACAGCGAATCGACAGTTCGAAACTCCACTAATGTCGTACTCTCAATTGTTAAATCATTTACTTCAGTTGCAATTAGTACATAAGAGAACTCTGACATCTCTCACTAGCAATCCTCCGCCAGGATATGATGCTAATGCGCAGTGTGAATTTCATTATAGGGCTACGGGACACAATATTGATAATTGTAAGGCATTCAAGCACAAAGTACAAGATTTGCTTGACTCCAAAGCCATTAATTTCACCAACGAAGTATATAATGTAATTCAAAACCCAATGCTGAATCATGGGGTGGCAAGAGCCAATGCCATTGAAGATGGGGAGCAGTTAAATCGGGTGGTTGACGCGAATGAGTTGAAGACTCCACTGAGGGTTGTCAAAGAGCACTTGCTAAAAAGGGATATTTTCCCAGGTTGTTCTTCCGATTGTTAGAGATGTAAATTGCGGCCAAAGGGTTGTGACCTTTTAGAGGTGGTATACAAAAACTGATGAATGACGGATGTAACACCCCATTTTACCCCGTACGCGTAATATAATAAATATAGAAAAATAATTCTTAAAATTCATCAGAGTTTTCCAACACAGTGGGATATCACACTAAGTCACTTCATTCCATTAAAATAATTCCAATATTATTTAGTTTTCAATTAAGCAGCAGAATACAAATCAATTCTCCAATATAATTCTCCCCAACACGAGGGCATACAACGTAAGTCCAACAAATGAAGATACGTAACAATAAACAAATAAAGTAGTCAAATAACAACGTAATCCCGTCATCTCATGTTACGTATCAGAGCGACTCCTAAGACTCGATCAAATAGCAACACACTCCAAGCACTATTCAGGTACCTGGTCACCTGTACTCCCAAGAGAGCACAGACACAACAACAAAAAGGGGTGAGAACTACATTCAATAAATAAACGGTGAAATACACATGCTAAGGAGTAGTTACACACCACACATACAATCATACATAATTAACGCACATACACGTGCCACCTCAATCATTCGGCACTAATAGCCCACATTCAATTACAATAATGCAATGCGACTCACTGACTCGACACAATGCATGTGGTACCAACACAATCTCATACGGTTCACACTAGAACCCGATTCCCGTCGGAATTCGGATAAGTCGTATGTACGTTCCTCTGAACTACAACTTATCTCCACAATGACTTCCACAATGGAGTCCGGATGAAACTAGGCACCCATCATGGATTCCCACCTAGCCATCTCCACAAGACACATGATATGAAATGCATGTCAACACAATTATGCAATGTAATACGTCATGCATAATTCACGATCAATCTTGATCCACACAAGCCATCCACTCACCGTAATCCTCTTGGGAATTATCACAATGCACAAGATTGTCCACATTCGACCAACTTGGCCCACATCCATCAAAACACCAAGACATCATTGAACCAGAACATGATTTGTTACTAAAACATATACACAATTGACTTCTCAAACATAATTAGATATCAAATATTGGGTAAACAATTCCATTATCTATCCTATGTTATAGCTCTGTTCATTAGCTTTCCAACGCTTCGAACAGGGATCAATACGGACTTACGGATCCAAAGTTACGTCCAAAACAATTTCGACCGAAAACATGAACAGTCGTGACGGATAGAAAGACGCTGTTACGCTCCGGAACTGGTTTTCACTCAATTATTCTTGCGAATCACTTACTCAAAGCACCCAAAACATCACTAAAATATTCCTAAGGTTATACGGCAATAACTGCACAACTTCTATGGTTTATTAGGCTCATTTGGCAACATTTGCAACACATAAAACACTATTTCCTGCAATTGCTCTGAGTACTTCATAGTTACTCACATTTGAATATTCCTATTCCTATAGAGACAACATATTACAATTTTTCCTTCAATTACACTCTACGACATTAAAATTACTCACTATCTAATATTTAACCCCTTCAGGGTCAGACATATAACAATGTCAAGGTTCTGGCTACAAAGGTTCAATTTCCCAGAAGTTTTTCCTATATTAATATTCAACGATACATATCATTTGACCATTTGGTCATAACCTCAGATTCTTACGGTTACCTCCCTATTTCCCACAATTAACCTAAATCCCGAAACCTTAGGGAAACCTTAGAGCATCGTACTAATAACAATATAACACATTCATTTCTACATATTTACCCAAATCCCTAAACCTTACATCACCACAACATACCGAAAGGTATACATAGAAAACTATGAAAAGCAATACTCCCCATACAATAATCATTCAAGAACAGCAACAATGTTATGGAATTTATCATGCTACGAAAATTAGATCAAGAACCCTCAAGAACACATAATTCCTATGAGAGAAAGGACCCCTCACTACCCTCTCATGTTAATTCACCCATATTGAAATTCATTCTCCCCCCTTACCTCGATTAATTTCTCAATCGTTGAAGAATCTTGAAGGATTGACAGCCCTAGCCTCCTTCTCTTCCTCCTTGTTCTTCTTCTCACTTTTTCTCCCAAAACCTTTCTCTAGCAGTTTATCGTGTTCTAATTCTCTTACTCCAAAAAAAACTTCTCTATTTCCTTTAATCCCTTATTTCTTATTTTATTATTTAAATCCTATAATAATAATAATAATAATACTAATATTATTCTCCCACTAATAATAATATTCATAGTAGTAGTAATAATATGAATAATAATAATATTCCACCAAATAATATTATTAATACGAATAATAATAATTAATAAAAATAATAATATCAATAATATTACTAATAACAATAATGATATTACTAATAATAATAATAATAATAATAATAATAATAATAATAATAATAATAATAATAGTCTCATTAACATTATTATTAATAATAATTGGAATAATATTAATCACTATAATGCTCTCAATATCATAATTAACTTACTCCTTTATCTAGGTCCACAGTACCCCAACTAAGGTCACCTCTCTCCCTTACTCCTAACCTCATACCCTTAATTAAGGACACCACACAATTACACATCATAGAAAATACCAAAGCGACTGAATAATTTAAATGGGGTGTTATAACTCTCCCCCACTTAAAATATTTTTGTCCTCGAAAATGTATCTGATGAGAACGGTTCCGGATACGACTCTCGCATCTTGCTCTCAAGCCAATTCATTCCTAAAATAAAATCCAACTCGCTGAGTGGTAAACAAATCAAGTCCACTCCAAAATCCTTACCAAAGATCGACACTGGACAATTCAAACACACACATGACTATAAACATTCTATAGTCAGACTCTACTACAACACTGGTCGGACGGACCAACCTGCTCTGATACCAATTGTAACACCCCACTTTACCTCGTACGCGTAATATAATAAATATAGAAAAATAATTCTTAAAATTCATTAGAGTTTTCCAACACAGTGGGATATCACACTAAGTCACTTCATTCCATTAAAATAATTCCAATATTATTTAGTTTTCAATTAAGCAGCGGAATACAAATCAATTCTCCAATATAATTCTCCTCAACACGAGGGCATACAACGTAAGTCCAACAAATGAAGATACGTAACAATAAACAAATAAAGTAGTCAAATAACAATGTAATCCCGTCATCCCATGTTACGTATCAGAGCGACTCCTAAGACTCGATCAAATAGCAACACACTCCAAGCACTACTCAGGTACCTGGTCACCTGTACTACCAAGAGAGCACATACACAACAACAAAAAGGGGTGGGAACTACATTCAATAAATAAACGGTGAAATACACATGCTAAGGAGTAGTTACACACCACACATACAATCATACATAATTAACGCACATACACATGTCACCTCAATCATTCGGCACTAATAGCCCACATTCAATTACAATAATGCAATGCGATTCACTGACTCGACACAATACATGTGGTACCAACACAATCTCATACGGTTCACACTAGAACCCGATTCCCCGTCGGAATCCGGATAAGTCGTATATACGTTCCTCTGAACTACAACTTATCTCTACAACGACTTCCACGATGAAGTCCGGATGAAACTAGGCACCCATCATGGATTCCCACCTAGCCATCTCCACAAGACACATGATATGAAATGCATGTCAACACAATTATTCAATGTAATACAACATGCATAATTCACGATCAATCTTGATCCACACAAGCCATCCGCTCACCGTAATCCTCTTAGGAATTACCACAATCGCACAAGATTGTCCATATTCGACCATCTTGGCCCACATCCATCAAAACACCAAGACATCATTGAACCAGAACATGATTCGCTACTAAAACATATACACAATTGACCTCTCAAATATAATTAGATATGAAATATTAGGAAAAAAATTCCATTATCTATCCTATGTTATAGCTCTGTTCATTAGCTTTCCAACGCTTCGAACGGGGATCAAAACGGACTTACGGATTCAAAGTTACGTCCAAAACAATTTCGACCGAAAACATGAACAGTCGTGACGGACAGAAAGACGCTGTTACGCTCCGGAACTGGTTTTCACTCAATTATTCTTGCGAATCACTTACTCAAAGCACCCAAAATATCACTAAAACATTCCTAAGGTTATACGACAATAACTGCACAATTTCTATGGTTTATTAGGCTCATCTGGCAACATTTGCAACACATAAAACACTATTTCCTGCAATTGCTCTGAGTACTACTTCATAGTTACTCACATTTGAATATTCCAATTCCTATAGGGACAACATATTACAATTTTTCCTTCAATTACACTCTACGACATTAAAATTACTCACTATCTAATATTTAACCCCTTCAGGGTCAGACATATAACAATGTCAAGGTTCTGGATACGAAGGTTCAATTTCCCACAAGTTTTTCCTATATTAATATTCAACGATACATATCATTTGGCCATTTGGTCATAACCTCAGATTCTTACGGTTACCTCCCTATTTCCCACAATTAACCTAAATCCCGAAACCTTAAGGAAACCATAGAGTATCGTACTAATAACAATATAACACATTCATTTCTACATATTTACCCAAATCCCTAAACCTTACATCATCACAACATACCGAAAGGTATACATAGAAAACTATGAAAAGCAATACTCCCCATACAATAATCATTCAAGAACAACAACAATTTTATGGAATTTATCATGCTACGAAAATTAGATCAAGAATCCTCAAGAACACATAATTCCTATGAGAGAAAGGACCTCTCACTACCCTCTCATGTTAATTCACCCATATTGAAATTCATTCACCCCCTTACCTCGATTAATTGCTCAATCGTTGAAGAATCTTGAAGGATTGATAGCCCTAGCCTCCTTCTCTTCCTCCTTGTTCTTCTTCTCACTTTTTCTCCCAAAACCTTTCTATGGCAGTTTATCATGTTCTAATTCTCTTTCTCCAAAAAAAACTTCTCTATTTCCTTTAATCCCTTATTTCTTATTTTATTATTTAAATCCTATAATAATAATAATAATAATAATAATAATAATAATAATAATACTAATATTATTCTCCCACTAATAATAATATTCATACTAATAGTAATAATATGAATAATAATAATATTCCACCAAATAATATTATTAATACGAATAATAATAATAATAATAATAATATCAATAATATTACTAATAATAATAATAATAATGATATTACTACTAATAATAATAATAGTCTCATTAACATTATTATTAATAATAATTGGAATAATATTAATCACTATAATGCTCTCGATATCATAATTAACTTACTCCTTTATCTAGGTCCACAGTACCCCAACTAAGTTCACCTCTCTCCCTTACTCCTAACCTCATACCCTTAATTAAGGATACCACACCACTACACATCACAGAAAATACCAAAGCGACTGAATAATTTAAATGGGGTGTTATAGCTCTCCCCCACTTAAAATATTTTCGTCCTCGAAAATGTATCTGATGAGAACGGTTCCGGATACGACTCTCGCATCTTGCTTTCAAGCCAATTCATTCCTAAAATAACATCCAACTCGCTGAGTGGTAAACAAATCAAGTCCACTCTAAAATCCTTACCAAAGATCGACACTGGACAATTCAAACACACACATGACTATAAACATTCTATAGTCAGACTCTACTACAACACTGGCCGGACGGACCAACCTGCTCTGATACCAATTGTAACACCCCACTTTACCCCGTACGCGTAATATAATAAATATAGAAAAATAATTCTTAAAATTCATCAGAGTTTTCCAACACAGTGAGATATCACACTAAGTCACTTCATTCCCTTAAAATAATTCAATATTATTTAGTTTTCAATTAAGCAGCGGAATACAAATTAATTCTCCAATATAATTCTCCTCAACACGATGGCATACAACTTATGTCCAACAAATGAAGATACGTAACAATAAACAAATAAAGTAGTCAAATAACAACGTAATCTCGTCATCCCATGTTACGTATCAGAGCGACTCCTAAGACTCGATCAAATAGCAACACACTCCAAGCACTACTCAGGTACCTGGTCACCTGTACACCCAAGAGAGCACATACACAATAACAAAAAGGGGTGAGAACTACATTCAATAAATAAACGGTGAAATACACATGCTAAGGAGTAGTTACACACCACACATACAATCATACATAATTAATGCACATACATGTGCCACCTCAATCATTCGACACTAATAGCCCACATTCAATTACAATAATGCAATGCGACTCACTGACTCGACACAATGCATGTGGTACCAACACAATCTCATACGGTTCACACTAGAACCCGATTCCCGTCGGAATCCGGATAAGTCGTATGTACGTTCCTCTGAACTACAACTTATCTCAACAATGACTTCCACAATG
Organism: Lathyrus sativus; assembly: GCA_963859935.3. Lineage (NCBI taxonomy): Eukaryota > Viridiplantae > Streptophyta > Magnoliopsida > Fabales > Fabaceae > Lathyrus > Lathyrus sativus. The sequence goes on from OZ012735.1 coordinate 74,195,146, forward strand.
GAGTCCGGATGAAACTATGCACCCATCATGGATTCTCACCTAGCCATCTCCACAAGACACATGATATGAAATGCATGTCAACACAATTATGCAATGTAATACATCATGCATAATTCACGATTAATCTTGATGCACACGAGCCATCTGCTCACCGTAATCCTCTCGAGAATTATCACAATCGCACAAGATTGTCCATATTCGACCATCTTGGCCCACATCCATCAAAACACCAAGACATCGTTGAACCAGAACATGATTCGTTACTAAAACATATACACAATTGACTTCTCAAACATAATTAGATATAAAATATTGGGAAAACAATTCCATTATCTATCCTATGTCATAACTCTGTTCATTAGCTTTCCAACACTTCGAACGGGGATCAAAACGGACTTACGGATCCAAAGTTACGTCCAAAACAATTTCAACCGAAAACATGAACAGTCGTGACGGACAGAAAGACGCTGTTATGCTCCGGAACTGGTTTTCACTCAATTATTCTTGCGAATCACTTAGTCAAAGCACCCAAAACATCATTAAAACATTCCTAAGGTTATACGGCAATAACTGCACAACTTCTATGGTTTATTAGGCTCATCTGGCAACATTTGCATCACATAAAACACTATTTCCTGCAATTGCTCTGAGTACTTCATAGTTACTCACATTTGAATATTCCAATTCCTAAAGGGACAACATATTACAATTTTTCCTTCAATTACACTATACGATATTAAAATTACTCACTATCTAATATTTAACCTCTTCAGGGTCAGACATATAACAATGTCAAGGTTCTGGCCACGAAGGTTCAATTTCCCACAAGTTTTTCCTATATTAATATTCAACGATACATATCATTTGGCCATTTGGTCATAACCTCAGATTCTTACGGTTACCTCCCTATTTCCCACAATTAACCTAAATCCCGAAACCTTAGGAAAACCTTAGAGCATCGTACTAATAACAATATAACACATTCATTTCTACATATTTACCCAAATCCCTAAACCTTACATCACCACAACATACCGAAAGGTATACATAAAAAACTATGAAAAGCAATACTCCCCCATACAATAATCATTCAAGAACAGCAACAATTTTATGGAATTTATCATGCTTCGAAAATTAGATCAAGAATCCTTAAGAACACATAATTCCTATGAGTGAAAGGACCTCTCACTACCCTCTCATGTTAATTCACCCATATTGAAATCCATTCTCCCCCCTTACCTCGATTAATTGCTCAATCATTGAAGAATCTTGAAGGATTGACAGCCCTAGCCTCCTTCTCTTCCTCCTTGTTCTTCTTCTCACTTTTTCTTCCAAAACCTTTCTCTAGCAGTTTATCGTGTTCTAATTCTCTTTCTCCAAAAAAAAACTTCTCTATTTCCTTTAATCCCTTATTTCTTATTTTATTATTTAAATCCTATAATAATAGTAATAATAATAATAATACTAATATTATTCTCCCACTAATAATAATATTCATACTAATAGTAATAATATTAATAATAATATTCCACCAAATAATATTATTAATACGAATAATAATAATAATAATAATAATATCAATAATATTAATAATAATAATAATAATAATAATAATAATAATAATAATAATAATAATAATAATAATAATAATAATAATAATAATAATAATAATAATAATAATAATAATAATAATAATAATAATAATAGTCTCATTAACATTATTATTAATAATAATTGGAATAATATTAATCACTATAATGCTCTCGATATTATAATTAACTTACTCCTTTATCTAGGTCCACAGTATCCCAACTAAGGTCACCTCTCTCCCTTACTCCTAACCTCATACCCTTAATTAAGGACACCACACAACTACACATCACAGAAAATACCAAAGCGACTGAATAATTTAAATGGGGTGTTATAACGGACGACTACAATTTGACATAGTTAATGTTGACGATAAGGTTAGCAATATCACAATGATTTCGATTTCATACAAGACTATACATATTTTAGCGTCGGTGCAGCAGGCACCTATAGTCATCACTACGCCCTGACTAATTCCTCATGAGAGTACTAAGGCGATCCCATGGAATTATGGGGCTTAAGTATTCTGTAACGGACAGAAACAAGAGCTGGTTGGTTCTTCGGGTGTTGGGACCACCGTGGAACATATTATTGGTGTTGGGGGTATCACACGCAGTGGTAAAGTATTCTCGTTACCAAATGTTAATGTTAATAAGTCAGGCAAGGGTAAAGGGAAGTTGGTTGTTGAGGATTCTGTGCAACAACAATCTGGTGATAATTCTTTCTCAAAAGACGTAGAAGAATTTATGAGGCTGATCCGTAAAAGTGAGTACAAGATTATTGACCAGCTGAATTAGACACCGTTAAAGATCTCTATTCTATCCTTTTTGTTGTGTTCCGAAGTGCATCGTAATGCCTTGTTGAAGATATTGAATACTGCTTATGTGCCTCAGAATATTTCGATTAATCAACTCGAAGGTGTGGTGGCACATGTGAATGTCGGGAATGGTTTGGGATTTACTGATTTGGATTTAACACCTGTCGGAAGAAATCATAACAACTCCTTGCATATTTCCTTGGAATTCCGAGGTTCTTTTTTGTGGCATGTCTTGGTAGATACAGGGTTTTCACTGAATGTTCTATCGAAGAAATCCCTAATGAAGCTTGATAAGCAGGGTCTGATCTGTACATCGAGTGATCTAGTGGTACAGGCATTTGATGGATCAAAGAGATCAGTACTTGGAGAAGTAGTGATGCCAATCCATGCTGGACCTGATATTTTTGATACCACGTTTTATATCATGGACATTCAACCGGCCTACAGTTGTTTGATAAGTCGTCCTTGGATACATGATGTTGGGGTAGTAACGTCTACTCTGCATCAAAAGTTGAAATATATGGTGGAGGGTAAAGTGGTCACAATTTGCGGAGAAGAGGACATAATGGTTAGCCATTTGTCGATGTTTAAATATGTGGAAGTTAATGGAGAGATCTACAAAACTTTATGTCGAGACAATGAAGCTATTCAAATTCAGAAGGAGCCTCCTGTTGAGGTTAAAGGGTTTGAGTTTTCGATGTCTTCATTCAAAGAAGCACGTGCAGTGGTTGAGTTTGGTGGTTCTCAGAGGTGGGGCCAGGTTCTTGAGGTTCCGCTGAAGAAATATAAGTTTGGGTTAGGATACAAACCATCGAATTCAGCACTAGATCCCCCAAGATACAGAGGTCCCGTCAGATTTACAAGCATTGAGATTATCTTCGACAAAATTTATGCAATAGGGGATGATGAAGTGGATAATGAATGTGATATGGATTCTTGGATCCGTCCCTATGTTCCTGGTCAGGATTTATGAAATTGGTCTGCCGAAGAAGTCATCCAAGTCACCTAAGAATAATATTTTTTACTGTCTTTGCATATGTTAAGTCCTACGTTCTGCCCAAGACGTAGTGACTCATTCTGTAGGGCCCCCCTGTTTTATTTTCAATGTCATCATAAATAAAGGACATTTTGCATTCAAATATTTTGATCCTTGTTTTTCCTTTTTGGTTTGCATTTACTAAAAGAAAAGTGATAATGTGTTTTTATTTGTTCATTGTTGCATTAATAATAAACATAAAACACCATTCCTAAAGGTCTCTTGTCTTAGGTTCCACCGATTATGATTCAACTATTCCTTAGTATGACTTTGATTATCCCATTTATCAAGCCGAAGAAGAGACTAAAGAAGACTGTGAACTGCCTAAAGAATTAGCCAGACTTCTAAAAAAGGAAGAAAGGATCATTTTACCTCATCAGAAGGATATTAAAGTTGTTAATATTGGGACCGAGGATGTTAAGAAGGAAGTCAAAATTGGGACCGCCTTGGAAGACAGTGTTAAGAGAAGATTGGTTGAGCTTCGAAAGTATGCAGATATCTTCACTTGGTCTTACCAAGACATGCATGAGCTTGATACAGACATCATGGTACATTGTTTACCTCTCATAGAAGAGTGTCCTTCGGTCAAGCAGGAGTTGATAAGAACGAGACCAGACATGGCTGTCAAAATCAAAGAAAAGATTCAGAAACGGCTAGATGTTGGGTTTCTCACCGTTACAAATTATCCTCTGTGGGTTGCTAATATTGTTCCTGTACCTAAGAAGGATGGAAAGGTCAGGATGTGCGTTGATTATAGAGACTTAAACAGAGCAAGCCCAAAAGACGATTTCCCGCTCCCTCACATTGACGTATTGGTTGATAACACTGCTTGATACTCTGAGTTTTCCTTCATGGATGGCTTATCTGGGTACAACCAAATCAAAATGGCCCTAGAGGACATGGAGAAGACTACTTTTATAACACCGTGGGGGACTTTCTGTTATAAGGTAATACCTTTTGGATTGAAAAATGTTGGGGTAACCCATCAGCGGGAAATGGTGATTTTCTTTCATGATATGATTCACAAGGAGATTGAGGTCTATGTTGATGACATGATTGTGAAGTCACAGACGGAGGAAGAACATTTGATTAATCTATTGAAGTTGTTCGAGAGGTTATGGAAATTTAAGCTGTAGTTGAATCCGAACTAGTGCACCTTCGAGGTGAGGTCTGGTAAACTGCTGGGTTTCATCTATGCTGGCCATCAGTGCAACATTAGCACACTCTTCTTCTGATTCAGAAGATGATTCATATTCATCTGAGTCATCCCATGTTGCCATCAGAACCTTCTTCTTTTTGTCAAACTTCTTCTTGGGTTTTTCTCTTTGAAGTTTGGGGCAATCATTCTTGTAATGCCCAGGTTCTTTGCACTCATAGCATACAACTTCTTTCTTGCCAGATCTTCTGTGCCCAGAAGATTCCTTTCTATGGTCAGATTTTCTGAAGTTATTGAACTTCTTTCCCTTGTGCTTCCAGAGTTTGTTGATCCTTCTGGACAACATGGATAATTCATCTTCTTCATCAGAAGAAGATCCTTCAGAGCTTTCTTCAATAACCTGCAAGGCTTTAGCAGATTTATTAGATTTTAAAGCAATAGATTTACCTTTTTCTTTCTTTTGAGGTTCATCTTCCTCAAGCTCAATTTCATGACTCCTCGGTGAGCTGATGAGTTCTTCTAAAGAGATCTTGTTCAGATCTTTAGCCATCTTTAAGGCAGTCACCATTGGTCTCCATCTGGTAGGTAGACCTTTAATGATTTTCTTTACATGATCTGATGTGGAGTATCCCTTGTCCAGAACTTTTAGACCTGCTGTGAGGATCTGAAATCTAGAAAACATAGTTTCTATATTTTCAGATTCTTCCATTCTGAACGCTTCATACTTCTGTATAAGCGCCAGAGCCTTGGTTTCCTTCACTTGAGAGTTTCCCTCATGAGTCATTTTCAGTGACTCAAACATTCCATGAGTTGTTTCTCTGTTTGTAATATTTTCATCCTCAGTATGAGAGATTGCATTTAGCAATATTGTCCTAGCCTTATGGTGATTCTTGAAATCCTTCTTCTGGGCTTCTGTCATTGATTTTCTATCAATTTTCTTGCCATCCTCATTTGTAGGATGTTCATAGCCATCAATGACCAAGTCCCACAAATCAGCATCATACCCAAGGAAGAAACTTTCTATCATGTCCTTCCAGTAATCAAATTTCTCTCCATCAAACATGGGAGGCTTTGTGCTGATTCTATCCCCTTCATATTTGTTACAGTTGGATGTAGAAGTATCACCCATAATGACAAGCAGATATTTATCAAAGTAACTTTTCTCACTGGATCTTTACTGACACGGTTAAGTGGTAGCACACACAGAACCGGAGCTCTGATGCCAACTGAAGGTGAGAAAATTACTTAGAAGGGGGGGGGGGTTGAATAAGTATAACAAATAATCCAAGATTCAAACACAGTTATTTTTATCCTGGTTCATTGAACTCAACTACTCCAGTCCACCCTCTCAAGAGTGATTTGCCTTTCTCAATCAAGGACTTAATCCACTATTTAATCAAACAGATTACAATAGTAACACCTAAGAACAACTGTTCTTAGTCTTCTCAAGAGCTACTGATCCCTACTGGATCCTCTTAAGGATTCCTTTTACAATCAATGTAAAACTAATACAATAGTAAGAATGCTTCTAAAAAGCTATTATCACAATTGTGATATTTCTCTTTAGTTTTAGAACAATGTTAAAGCAAATAAGATAAATGAGCTTTGGAGAGATTTGCTTAGAGTGAATTTTTGCAAGTTGTTCGTTACTGAAGAAGATGGAGTGGACTTCTTTATATAGGAACTTAGATCCATGAAGTCTTCTCAACGTTGAGGGTTGTGCTGAAAAGCCTGGAGCCTTTTGTCTTTTCATTGGAGGCTGTGTTGAAAAAGCCTTATGCCTTTTGTCTTTTACTTTGCAAAAACTTAGAATGGAATGCACAGATAAAACCTTTTTGTCTGTGTTCCTGTGTCTATCATAAAAGAGGAAAGAGCTGTTGAGATATACCAACGTACATATTCAAATCTTCTTCACTAAGCAAGTTCAGCTATCAACATCAGAGTCTGGATCTTCAGATTCTCCAGAGTAGAGATCTTCTGGATCTTGAGATGTTCTTCAGATTATGCTGAATCAGAGTATGTGCAGCTTGTGTGCTTGAGCGTGTAGTTCTGTCAGATCAGAGTCTTCTATATCAGATTCTCAATATTATGCAGCATAGTATCTTCAGAGTCTTCTATTCTTTAGAGTCTTATGCTTCAGAATCTTTAGTAGACATTACTCATATTCTTCTGGAGGCAGCGTTCAGATCTTCCTTTAAGATGCTCTTGAACCTTTGAAGCCTTTCATACTATCATTGTTCAGATCCAAATTTGCTCTTTAAGAATATTTTCTTTAGTACCTGTAGCAAACAGTCTAGAACAAATTTAGAGTATATAATTCTTGAATACAAAATTCATAAGTGTTATCATCAAAGCATAGAGATATAACTAAGAAACAATCTGTGTTCTTACAATCTCCCCCTTTTTGATGATGACAAAACATGAGGAATTTTGTTCAATTAAAAAGATATGAATTATAACTCCCCTGAGATTAACAATCTCCCCCTGAAATAAATACTCTAATAGAAGAAAACACTTCCCTTTTTGATTAAGTATATTTCAGATTCAGAGCCTGTTGCAAGAGGTTTGACTTTCAGAATCAAATCTTGATACCAGATAATTATGACTTCCTTCAGTCAGAGCGCCTGGTTATCATCTTGCTTGAATTATCTTCCAGAGTACAGGTATCAGAGTAAGCTATCAGAGTTGATTGAATACTCAGATTTGCTTTGAAGATCAGGTTCTGGTTGGAAAAGTCTCAGGGTAACTTCAATGAATTATGTCAGATATATTAATGTAATCTGAGAGACTTAAATTCAAGGTAAGTTAATAAAATGTCTGAATTTCAGTTTTAGTAATTGCTTATAGTTTGAACAATCAGATTCTCTTTTTCTCCCCCTTTTTATCATAATCAAAAAGATTTTTAAAGACATAAAGATACAGAAGAAAAAAAACATATAGAAGCAAAAAAAACATCAACATGCAAATAACCATATCAAAGTTCACAGTCAAACAGACAGATTGCCAAAACGCATAACACAACAATAAGAAAACAACAAAAACAATAACATGTGTAAAAACATCAAATAAGACTAAGTCTGGCGTGAGGCAATAAGGGTCAGAAGCTCTGTCATTTTAGCAGTTGACTCTTCTTGCTTAGACATCCAGGCCTTGATCTCATCAGTTGTCTTCTCTTGCTTGATCATCCAATCTTTTATTTCTTTAACATCGTTTACAAGCTCTGTGACCACAGATGAAGAAGGAGCAGATGCAGTAGCAACAGGGTTCTCTTCAGATTGGTTCTCTTCAGAAGCTTGTTCAACCATTTCAGATTCAGGAACCTCTGGAGGAGCAGCTTCCAGAAGCAACACGGGAGGAGGAGAAGGCATGTTCATCAGAGTTACCTTGATTAATTCTGCAAACTTAGTCTTAGCAAGCTTAGAGCATTTAGCTCTAACTTTTAAGGCAGCTTTGTTGAACATCCAGATGAAACGCTTCCAAGCAGCATTTGAAACAGTTGGATCCAAACTTGACATGCACACATCCTTAACACGAGCATATTCAGAATCTATCTCCTTTTCGAAAATTTCAAACATAGCATTAACACATGATCCTAGATCTGACTGTTCAGACTGTTTAGAGGGAATGGGATTAGGAATGTTAACAGGAGTAGGTTCAGATGGTGTAGGTTCAGATGGTTGTGGTTGAGGTGATGTTGGTTGAGATGTTTGGATGTCAGATTGAGGAAGTTCAGATGGTTGAGGAATGGTTTGTGTTTCAGATGTTTGAGTTTCAGATGGTTGAATTTCAGATGGTTGTGGTTGAGGTGGAGAGTTTGGTGGAGTATGAAACATGGAAATTTTAAGATGTTCCTTCATAGCACTTTCAGAACGTGCTTGTTTGAGTGACTCTGGTTCAACATCAGATGAATCAGATGATTCACAATCAGAAGAAGAGTCTTCTGAGTGAACAGATGTTGAAGAAATGTTAATGGATTGATTGAGGGGTTCTATATCCAGAATATTGTCAGAAAGATTTGGATCTTCTGATGGAATTGGTTGTTCAGAGTGTTCAGTTTGAACAGTCTCTGGTTGGTTTGGTTCTGAGATGATTATTTCTGGTTGGGGAATCTCTAATTGGGACTTTTCAGGTTGTGAAATTGCTGGTTGTGGAATTTCTGTATGTGAAATTTTAGGTTGAGTAATTTCTGTTTGTGGAATTTCTGGTGGAATTGTTTGAGGGGGTTCAGATGTAATATGAGGTTGGGGTTCAGAGGGAATTGGTACAGAAGATGGTTGTGAATATACTAGTTCAGATGAAGGTGGTTGAGATGAAAGGTTTACAGATGGATTGGGTCTAGAAGTTCTACGTTTAAGGTTAGGAGAGAGTTGTGGTGATGAAAGGGGTGAATGAACAGCAGGTGTAGGATCAGATGTTAATACCTGATGAATAGTGTCTCTTATCTCTTCCAGAGTTACATCTCTAGAGGCGAGTCTGACTTTCTTCATTCCTTTCTTCTTCTTCCTTGGAACTTCATATTCTTTCCTCTTTTTCTGAACAGAGCCTTCTTCAGCTTTTCTTTTACTACGCCTTTCCTTCATCAGATTAGGCAGTTCTTCTCCTTGTTTCGGAACAAGGTTAGCAGGTAGAAGAATTCCTTCCTTCAGACACTCTGCAATGTAAGTCCAGACAATACTTTTTGGTTCATCTGCACTGAACATTGGAAAGTCTTCTAAGGGTATCCTTCTGCCATTGACCTCCTCAGTGTTTATCTTCCTTAGTTTACCATTCAACTCTGAAATGATTTTCATCCTTTTCAGATTGAGTCCATTTATCTCAGATCCAATGATGTATGACAGATCCTCAGTTATCTTTGCATCTGTCAAATGCTTTACCAACTTGTTTTCAACGAGGATGTCTGAAATAAGTCTCCCCAGAGGTATCCAAGTTCTAACTTTCCCAGCTTTAGCTCTGACCTCTTCTCTAGTCTCTTTGACATGAGTCAGAAGATGACTGAAGATTAGATAGGGCAGATCCACCTTAACATTCTGGCTGATGCAGTACATGAAATACAGATGCTCTGAACTCACATAGTCTGGTGAGTTGGTTGGCTTTCTGTGAAAGATTATACTCATGAATATCTTTGCCCAAATCCTATAGATAGGTTTCATATCTTTAACCTTACTTGTTGGTGTTCCAGCTACAGTGATTTCTTCATATACCTTATCCATATCAATACGTGAAGAGGCTAGGTTTGTAACTCCATCAGATTTTGTATAACTGAACAGTTGCCTGATCAGTTTCTCAGTAATCACTATCTCCTTCCCAAGGACAGATGAGTGAATGAACTTAGGACCAGTGCTAGCGTGAATCTAGAATTCCTTTGCCAGAGTTGGGTACACAGGACCCATCAATCTCTCAAAGTACTTCTCCCAGCCTTGAGCTTTAATAGCATTTGTTAGATCAAACCCATTTTCCTTTATTGATTCAAGATCAACGAAGCTCTCACACAGAACCTCAAGATCTACTACTGGAGTAAATAGGGTGCGTTCTGGTTTCTTGTACATTATATTTTTGTTGGAGATTTCAATAGCATTTGATGTAGAAGCCATTGATGAAGAAGAAGATCTTGATTAGGGTTTAGGGTTTTTGTAGAGGTTGAAGAGAGAACAGAAACGCATAGGTGTAGTGAATGTGAAAAGTGTGAAAATAGTGTGATAGGTGGTATTTATAGACAACCAAAAATCAGACATTGGGCACATCAAAAGACACATACGCACGTTTGTACAACATTTAATGAAAGTAATCATTTCAAATTAAAATTATGACAATTGGGGGGAAAACCAAGAAAAATGAAATTTTCAATGCAATACCTCAAACGTCAGTTCAGTAGAGCACTCCATCTTTTCAGAATTTGAGTGACACGTGTTTGCTTGCATGTGCATCTGATGTCTCTCAAGAAATGAAACATTTCCAACGTTCAGATCTTTTGAGTTTGTTAGTTCAGAGTTTCACACAAATAAATCAATAAAAAAAAAATAAATGAACAAATGGTCAGATGAAATACTTCAAATCTTTAAACATTTAGCATCTGATAAGTTGCCTCTGATAAATATTACTCTGGACAAAAATCCATACAAATATTTTTTAGAATGAACTTAAACCTATCTTCAGCAAGGGGTTTTGTGAAAATATCAGCCCATTGATGATCTGTATCAACAAAAGCTAGATTTATTACACCCTTCTGAACATAGTCTCTGATGAAGTGATGTTTAATCTCTATATGTTTAGCCTTAGAGTGTAAAATTGGATTTTTAGACAAACATATAGCAGAAGTATTATCACAGAAGATAGAAAGATTACTCTCATAGATCTGATAATCTTCTAGCTGACTCTTCATCCAGAGCATCTGCGTACAACATCCAGCAGCAGCAATGTATTCTGCCTCTGTAGTTGATAGTGCAATAGTGGGTTGCTTCTTGCTGTACCATGAGATCAGATGACTTCCAAGAAACTGACAGCTTCCAGAAGTGCTTTTACGTTCAACTCTGTCTCCAGCATAATCAGCATCACAAAATCCAACTAATGAAAATTCATCAGATCTTCTGTAACACAGACCCATGTTAGTAGTACCTTTTAGATACCTTAGAATCCTCTTAACAGTTGTTAAGTGTGATTCTCTAGGATCTGATTGGAATCTTGCACATAAGCAGACACTAAACATAATATCTGGTCTAGAAGCAGTCAAGCATAGAAGAGATCCTATCATACCTCTGTAGAGTTTATGATCTACCTTCTTACTTACCTCTTCCTTACCTAGAGTGTTTGTAGGGTGCATTGGAGTCTTTGCCATTTTACTATCAACCATGTTGAACTTCATCAGAAGCTCTTTAACATATTTGGTTTGATGTATGTAGGTACACTCTGGAGTCTGGTTGACTTGGATTCCCAAAAAGAATCTCAATTCTCCCATCATGCTCATTTCAAACTCTACCTGCATACATTTAGCAAACTCCTTTCCAAGCATAATATTTGTTGATCCAAAAATAATATCATCTACATAAATTTGACAAATCAACAAATCTTTCTTAAGAGTTTTACAGAATAAAGTAGTATCCACTTTTCCTCTGATAAAGTTTTTCTTTAGAAGGAAATTGCCCAGCCTCTCATACCAAGCTCTAGGAGCTTGTTTTAAGCCATAAAGAGATTTATTTAGTTTAAAAACATGATCTGGAAAGTTTTCACTTTCAAAACCAGGAGGTTGGTGAACATATACTTCCTCTTCTATAATACCATTAAGAAAGGCACTTTTAACATCCATCTGATACAGAGTGATGTTATTCTGTGCAGCAAATGAAATAAGAAGGCGTATAAATTCTAACCTTGCCACTGGAGCATAAGTTTCAGTGTAATCAATACCTTCTTATTGACTGTATCCTTGAGCAACCAGCCTTGCTTTATTCCTTTCAACTTCTCCCTTTTCATTCAACTTATTTCTGAATACCCATTTTGTTCCAATAACATTGAATCCTTTAGGTCTAGGAACCAGATCCCAAACTTCATTTCTGGTGAATTGATTTAGCTCTTCTTGCATAGCAATAATCCATTCATTATCTTTCAGAGCCTCATCCACAGATGTTAGTTCAATTATTGACACTAAGCCAAACAATGAAGATTCAGATGTTCTGAGATAGGATCTTGTCCTGATTGGATCATATTTCTTTCCAATAATCACATCTTCTGGGTGAGATTCCTTGATTCTGGAAGAAGATCCTCTGACAGTTGATCTTTCAGAAATGTGTAAGTTGTCCAATTGAGAAGATAGGGGAATAGCATCTGGAGTTGCTTCAGATTCCTTCTCTTTAGTCTTTTCTGCCTCTGATCCTTCAGAGTCTGTGAGAATCACTTCTCTATCTGCAGAATTCTCAAACTGCTTTGGCTTTTCAGAGCCAAGCTTATCATCAAATCTTACATGAATAGATTCTTCCACAATCTGTATTTCAGTATTGAATACTCTGTAGCCTTTAGAGCATTCAGAATAACCAAGCATGAAACACTTATGTGCTTTGGAATCAAACTTGTTAAGATTTTCTTTAGTGTTGAGTATATAACAAGTACATCCAAAAGGATGAAAATATGAAATGTTAGGCTTTCTGTTCTTCCACAGTTTATATGGAGTCTTTTTCAGAAGAGGTCTTACAGACACTCTGTTCTGAATGTAACAGGCTGTGTTGATTGCTTCTGCCCAAAAGTGTTTTGCCAGATTTGTCTCATTGATCATGGTTCTGGCCATTTCTTGCAGAGTCCTATTTTTCCTCTCTACAACCCCATTTTGTTGTGGAGTTCTAGGACAGGAAAAATCATGAGCAATGCCATTTTCAGAAAAATATTTTTCAAAATATTTATTTTCAAATTCACCACCATGATCACTTCTGAATTTTATAATTTTGAAATCTTTTTCATTCTGGACTTGCTTGCAGAAGTCAAAGAACACAGAATGTGACTCATCCTTGTGTTTTAAGAACTTTACCCATGTCCATCTACTATAGTCATCAACAATGACTAATCCATACTTCTTGCCTTTGATGGATGCAGTTTTCACTGGTCCAAACAAATCAATATGAAGTAATTCTAATGGCTTGGAGGTAGAAACAACATTCTTTGGTTTAAAAGATGATTTTGAAAACTTCCCTTTTTGGCATGCTTCACAAAGAGCATCTGAGGTGAACTTCAGATTAGGAAGTCCTCTGACAAGATTAAGTTTATTAATCTGAGATATACGTCTCATATTAATATGCCCCAATCTTCTGTGCCAGACCCATTGGTCTTTATTAACAGACAAGAGGCATTTAACATTCTGAACCTTAAGTTCTGAAAGATTTATTTTATAGATGTTGTTTTTCCTCTTACCACTAAATAGGATTGAGCCATCCTTCTGACTAATAGCTTTACAACATTTTTTATTAAAGGTAATATCATAACCATTGTCACTTAATTGACTTATGGACAATAAGTTATGTTTTAACCCTTCAACAAGTAAAACATTAGTTAAAGTGGGAAGTTTACCATTTCCAATAGTGCCAGATCCAATGATCTTTCCTTTCTGGTTCCCTCCAAACTTCAGGTCACCTCCAGATCTAAGTTCCAGGCTTTGGAACATAGACCTTTCTCCTGTCATGTGTCGTGAGCATCCAGAGTCCAGGTACCATGACTGGCGTCCTGACCTTGCTGCTAAGAACATCTGCAACAAGGACTATTTTGCTCTTAGGTACCCAGATCTTCTTGGGTCCTTTAGGGTTAATTGGTTTGTAGGTTTGTCTAAACTTCTGTTTTTCAACATAATGTTTATTCTGACTTGCCTTGGGTTTAAACACAAAAGTATTCTTCTTAGAGCTTGTGTGTTTAACATCATTTAAGTGACCAAACTTAAATTGAGAGTACAGAGGTGTCTTCTTGATGAAGAGTTTGTCAGCAGATTTTGGATTACTTCCAGAGGAAGATTCATATCCAATACCTCTTCTAATGTTCCCACTAACACCATAGATCATAGAGGCCATCTTGCTTCTGTCTATGCTCTTAGTAAGGAATTTCTGAAAGCTAGAGTCATATTTTTCTAAAATCTTTTCACATGACCTAGTTTCAGATTCAGATTCTTGTTGAGCTATTTCAAAGTCATTTTTGATTTTCAGATTAATTTCTTTTTGCTCAACAAGTTCTGTCTTCAGAAGATCAATCTCAGATTCAAGACTGCTTTTCAGCTTCTTGTATTTGAGTTTGATCTTGCTGTAGCTTTCCAACATTTCGGACAAGCTCTCAACAAGTTCAGCTCTGAAGAGTTCAGAAAATACCTCTTCAGAGTCTGAGTCAGAGTCTGATTCAGCTTCAGATCCTGATGTTCCCTCTTCCTGATCATCTGTGCTGGACATTAGTGCAACATTATCACACTCTTCTTCTGATTCAGAAGATGATTCAGATTCATCTGAGTCATCCCATGTTGCCATCAGAACCTTCTTCTTTTTGTCAAACTTCTTCTTGGGTTTTTCTCTTTGAAGTTTGGGGCAATCATTCTTGTAATGCCCAGGTTCTATGCACTCATAGCATACAACTTCTTTCTTGCCAGATCTTTTGTGCCTAGAAGATTTGTTTCTATGGTCAGATTTTCTGAAGTTGTTGAACTTCTTTCCCTTGTGCTTCCAGAGTTTGTTGATCCTTCTGGACAGCATGGATAATTCATATTCTTCATCAGAAGAAGATCCTTCAGAGCTTTCTTCAATAACCTGCAAGGCTTTAGCAGATTTATTAGATTTTAAAGCAATAGATTTACCTTTTTCTTTCTTTTGAGGTTCATCTTCCTCAAGCTCAATTTCATGACTCCTCAGTGAGCTGATGAGTTCTTCTAAAGAGATCTTGTTCAGATCTTTAGCCATCTTCAAGGCAGTCACTATTGGTCTCCATCTGGTAGGTAGACTTCTGATGATTTTCTTTACATGATCTGATGTGGAGTATCCCTTGTCCAGAACTTTTAGACCTGCTGTGAGGATCTGAAATCTAGAAAACATAGTTTCTATATTTTCAGATTCTTCCATTCTGAACGCTTCATACTTCTGTATAAGCGCCAGAGCCTTGGTTTCCTTCACTTGAGAGTTTCCCTCATGAGTCATTTTCAGTGACTCAAACATTCCATGAGTTGTTTCTCTGTTTGTAATCTTTTCATACTCAGTATGAGAGATTGCATTTAGCAATATTGTCCTAGCCTTATGGTGATTCTTGAAACCCTTCTTCTGGGCTTCTGCCATTGATTTTCTATCAATTTTCTTGCCATCCTCATTTGTAGGATGTTCATAGCCATCAATGACCAAGTCCCACAAATCAGCATCATACCCAAGGAAGAAACTTTCTATCCTGTCCTTCCAGTAATCAAATTTCTCTCCATCAAACATGGGAGGCTTTGTGCTGATTCTATCCCCTTCATATTTGTTACAGTTGGATGTAGAAGTATCACCCATAATGACAAGCAGATATTTATCAAAGTAACTTTTCTCACTGGATCTTTACTGACACGGTTAAGTGGTAGAACACGCAGAACCGGAGCTCTGATGCCAACTGAAGGTGAGAAAATTACTTAGAAGGGGGGGGGGGGTTGAATAAGTATAACAAATAATCCAAGATTCAAACACAGTTATTTTTATCCTGGTTCGTTGAACTCAACTACTCCAGTCCACCCTCTCAAGAGTGATTTGCCTTTCTCAATCAAGGACTTACTCCACTATTTAATCAAACAGATTACAATAGTAACACCTAAGAACAACTGTTCTTAGTCTTCTCAAGAGCTACTGATCCCTACTGGATCCTCTTAAGGATTCCTTTTACAATCAATGTAAAACTAATACAAGAGTAAGAATGCTTCTAAAAAGCTATTATCACAATTGTGATATTTCTCTTAAGTTTTAGAACAATGTTAAAGCAAATAAGATAAATGAGCTTTGGAGAGATTTGCTTAGAGTGAATTTTTGCAAGTTGTTCGTTACTGAAGAAGATGGAGTGGACTTCTTTATATAGGCACTTAGATCCATGAAGTCTTCTCAACGTTGAAGGCTGTGCTGAAAAGCCTGGAGCCTTTTGTCTTTTCATTGGAGGCTGTGTTGAAAAAGCCTTATGCCTTTTGTCTTTTACTTTGCAAAAACTTTCCTTAGAATGGAATGCACAGATAAAACCTTTTTGTCTGTGTCCCTGTGTCAATCATAAAAGAGGAAAGAGCTATTGAGATATACCAACGTACATATTCAAATCTTCTTCACTAAGCAAGTTCAGCTATCAACATCAGAGTCTGGATCTTCAGATTCTCCAGAGTAGAGATCTTCTGGATCTTCAGAATCTTGGGATGTTCTTCAGATTATGCTGAATCAGAGTATGTGCAGCTTGTGTGCTTGAGCGTGTAGTTCTGTCAGATCAGAGTCTTCTATATCAGATTCTCAATATTATGCAGCGCAGTATCTTCAGAGTCTTCTATTCTTTAGAGTCTTATGCTTCAGAATCTTTAGTAGACATTACTCAGATTCTTCTGGAGGCAGCGTTCAGATCTTCCTTTAAGATGCTCTTGAACCTTTGAAGCCTTTCATACTATCATTGTTCAGATCTAAATTTTCTCTTTAAGAATATTTTCTTTAGTACCTGTAGCAAACAGTCTAGAAAAAATTTATAGTATATAATTCTTGAATACAAAATTCATAAGTGTTATCATTAAAACATAGAGATATAACTAAGAAACAATCTGTGTTCTTACAACAATTAGGTGGAACGAAAAATTGTCAAAAAGTATTTGAAAAGATAAAAGAATATTTGCAGAAGTCTTTGATACTCATCCCTCCGGTAGTGGGAAGACCTTTAATTATGTATCTTACAGTTATTGAGAAATCGATTGAGTGTATGCTCGGTCAACATGATGAGACAGGTAGAAAAGAGCATGCCATCTACTATCTGAGTAAAAAGTTTACTGATTGTGAGTCGAGATACTCAATGCTGGAGAAAACATGGCGCGCACTCGCTTGAGCAACTAAGCGTTTGAGGAGTATATGTTAAACCACAAAACCTTGTTGATATCGAAGATGGATCTGATTAAGTATGTGTTTGAGAAGCAAGCACTCACTAGAAGGATCGCCCGTTGGCAGATGGTTTTGACAGAATACGATATTCGATATGTTTCCTATAAAGCCATCAAGGGAAGTGTTCTTTCAGAATATCTCGCTCAACAACCGATTGAGAATTATCAACCGATGAAGTTTGAGTTTCCGAATGAAGATATCATATGTTTGAAAGCCAAAGGCCGTGATGAGCCTTTGCCTGGTGAGGGGCCAGAAATTGGATCTCAGTGGAGTTTGATTTTCGATGGTGTGGTCAACTCATATGGTAACGAAATTAGGGCAATCATTATGACTCCAAGGGGTTCTCGTATACCCTTCACTTCCCGATTGGCGTTCATATGAACCAATAACGAAGCAGAGTATGAAGAATGCATCATGGGGTTAGAAGAGGCTATTAATTTGAGAATCAAGAACCTTGATGTGTATGGTGATTCTGCATTGGTAATCAATTAGATTAAGGGAGAGTGGGAGACTCGTCAGACAAATTTGGTGCCTTATAAGAATTACGCCAGAAGGTTGTTGTCGTTCTTTGATGGGGTCAACTTCCATCATGTATCCCGGGATGAAAATCATGTGGCGGACATGTTGGCAATGCTAGCTTCAATGTACAAGGTGAATTTGTGGAATGAAGTTCCACCAATCAGAATTATACGTCTTGACAGACCAGCCTTCATGTTTGCAGTTGAAGAGGTATCAGATAGCAAGCCTTGATTTTATGAAATCAAATGTTTTCTCAAGAATCAAGAATATCCATCTGGGGTATCCAGCAAAGATAAGAAAACTCTAAGGAGGCTTGCTGGTAATTTCTATCTGAACAAGAACAATGTGTTCTACAAGAGGAATTTTAACATGGTCTTGCTCCGTTGTGTTGATGAACATGAAGCAGGCATTTTGATAGAAGAAGTTCATGAGGGTTCTTTCGGTACCAACGTCGGTGGGCATGCAGTAGCTAGAAAATTGTTGAGGATATGGCATTGTTGGATGACAATGAATTCTAATTGTTTTAAATATGCCATAAATGCCAAATTTATGCTGATAAGGTGCATGTACCACCTACTCCTCTGAATATGTTGACATCTCCTTGGCCCTTTGCTATGTGGGGCATTGATATGATCGGAAATATTGAGCCTACTGCTTTCAATGGGCATCGCTTCATCTTGGTTGCGATTGATTATTTCACCAAGTGGGTGGAAGCAATCTCGTTTTCCAACGTTACGAAGGACGTAGTCGCCCGGTTTATAAAGAAGGACATCATCTGTCGTTATGGTATCCCTAAGAGAATCATCACGGATAATGGTTCAAATTTGAATAACAAGATGATGAAGGAGCTATGCTAGAGCTTTAAAATTGAACATCACAATTCTTCTCCATATAGTCCAAAGATGAATGAAGATGTTGAGGCAGCGAATAAGAATATCAAGAAGTTTGTGTAGAAGATGGTGGTAACATATAAAGACTAACATGAAATGTTACCTTTTGCTTTACACGGTTATCGTAATTTGGTGCATACATCGACAGGAGCAACCCCTTTCTCACTGGTTTATGGTAAGGAGTCAATCCTACCATTAGAAGTTGAGATTCCTTCATTGAGAATTCTAGCAGATGTGAAGCTTGATGAAGCCTAGTGGATACGATCTAGGTTGGACCAGTTGAACCTTATTAAAGAGAAACAGTTTCCAACCATCACGTGTGGCCGATTGTACCAAAGCAGGATGAAGAAAGACTTTGATCAGAAAGTGCATTCTCGGTGCTTCCAAATAGGCGACTTGGTTTTGAAAAGGATCCGTCCTCCTCACATCACAGGGGAAAATGGACTCCAAACTACGAAGGGACATACGGTGTAAGAAAGTTTTTCTCCGATGGAGTCTTGTTACACTCAGTTATAGATGGTTAAGACTTTACATCTCCTATGAACGCATATGCAGTCAAAAAATAATTCGCATGAAAGAGACCCGCTGGACCACAAAAATAAAAATCCAGGAAAAAAAGGGCATCCCGGCGAACCAACAAAAAGAAAAGGTTCTGGAAAAATTAGGGATAAAAGGAAAAAGAAAAGAATAAACTAGCAAAGTTGAAAACCTGGAAAGGAAACTTTGACAAAAATGGGTATCCCGATGGATTGAAAACCCGAAAGGGCGATCCTGGAAAAATTTAGGGATTTGGAAGCGAGAGACTGCGGTCTGCGTTTGATATATGAACTCACCATGATACATGGAAATCCAAAAGGAAAGCAATCAGTTCAGTCAGTCTTTTCAGAAGGCAAAAACATCTGTGAATGTCGAAGACATACAAGTCATAGTTGAATCGAAACATGGTGGATATCTACTCCCACATTGCCGACATGTGTATTTTATTTTCACTTTTTACGGAATTACCTCTTTTCAATAATTGCTTCCAAATTATAACTGTCTATTTACAGGCCAATTCAATCAATAAAGTATCACTTCACTCAAAAAGCTTTTTGTTCCTGTTTTGAATTTTTCTATTTTGTTTCCAAAAATGTCCGATATTTTTTATAAACATTGCATGTGAAAACATTTGGCTTTATAGAGTATATAAAAAAAACAATGAAAATTTCTTGAGCGATGGATATCATGGATGGTAACTGAGGTGGCCATTTCGCATTTGGAACATCCCATTGTTTGTTATTTGTTTGCAAGGTGGCATGATTTCTCCCCCTAGTAGAGTTTCTCTCCCAAACATTGAGGTTTTAGCATTCTCAGTAGAGCATGTTGAGGTTCTTAATCATTCTCCCCCTAGTAGAAGTGTAGAAGGTTGCTCTCCCCGGCCAGATTTATGTATTACTCCCTAGTGAGTATTAAGAAGTTTGCTACCCCCAAAGTGGATAATATTGGTTCATGGACAGGAGGGTATTCAGCAAGAGACTTTTCGAATGTTTCACCTTAATGACGATTTTGGTATTCCCCACAGTGTCTTGGAATATACTTTCCTCATTAGGTCAGGAGGTGTAATTTCGCCATCAATGGTATACTCTTACCCCCAGCAGGTTAAGGTTAAAGGATGTTCCCCAATTGTAGGTTAAGTTCAATGTTGTTCCCCAACAGGGTTGGTGCTTTTGATCTCTCTTCCCCAAGCGGAGTTCTATATTGATCCCCTAGTAGGGTTGGCATCACTATCCTTTATCCCTAAGAAGAGTTGATTTCTGATCAACAGCGGTTGATGTATTTCCCAACATGTTCAAAGCCCAATTGTTATTGGCACCCTTACTTCAGCAGATTCTTGAGGCGATTTCTTAGCAGGTGTTATCCATAGTTCCCAGCAGAGGTGAATTTCATTTTAGATTTTCTCTCCATCAGAGTTCTTGATTTAGAAACAATTTAGCTTGTTTCCCACAGTAGAGTTTTATCTCCGATTTTCTCGGCACTTTTCTTGGTGAAGTGTCTTCTGCATAAGCATCTTTGCATTGCATCCTCCAAACTGCGTAGCATTTCGATCTCGTATGGAGCATTACACCATTTTCAAACATATGAATTTGAAGCATAAGTCAGCTTTGATATCATCTTTCCCAGAATTTTCCTCAGTGGAGAACGGTTTACCTCAGGAGATTCTGTGTTATTTTATCCCTAGCAGGATCATTGATAATACTGGCATTCCCCTACAAAGTTGTTTGTTTAGACTTCTTTTTTTCCCCAGCCGAGTCTTTTGTTCTTCAGGTCACAAGTCCGTTGATTCTACTACCTGTATATCCTTGGTTTTATCCTAACTCTTGGTTGGTAATCTTGGTGGTATCCTAACTTTTGGTTGGTATTCTCTATTTTAATCCCAACTTTTGGTTGATAATCTCTGGTTTTATTCCAACTTTTGGTTGGTAGTCTTTCATTGTATCCCAAATCTTGGTTGGTAATCTTCGGTTTTATTCCAACTTTTGGTTGGTATCCGTTGTTTCATTCCAACTTTTGGTTGGTATCCTCTGTTTTATTCTAACATTTGGTTGGTATCTTGGTTGTATCCCAACTTTTAGTTGGTATCCTCTGTTTTATCCCAACTTTTGGTTGGTATCCTTTGGCTGTTTATCCCAACTCTTGGTTGGTATATTTTGTGGGGTTTCATCCCAACTTTTGGTTGTTATCCTTTGTTATATCCTAACTCTTGGTTGGTAGCCTTTGTTTCATCCCAACTTTTGGTTGGTATCCTTTGATTGTTTATCTCAACTCTTGGTCAGTATCTTATTTGTTGTTTCATTCCAACTTTTGGTTGGTATCCTCTGTTTTATTCCAACTTTTGGTTGGTATCTTGATTGTATCCCAACTTTTGGTTGGTATCCTCTATTTTATCCCAACTTTTGGTTGGTAACCTTTGGTTGTTTATCCCAACTCTTGGTTGGTATCTTTTGTAGGGTTTCATCCGAACTTTTGGTTGGTATCCTCTGTTCTATCCCAACTCTTGGTTGGTAGCCTTTGTTTCATCTTAACTTTTAGTTGGTATCCTTTGGTTGTTTATCCTAACTCTTGGTTGGTATCTTTTGCGGGGTTTCATCCCAAATTTTGGTTGGTATCCTCTGTTGTATCTCAACTCTTAGTTGGTAGCCTTTGTTTCATCTCAAATTTTGGTTGGTATCCTTTGCCTGTTTATCCCAACTTTTAGTTGGTAATTTTTGTCTTATTCCAACTTTTGGTTGGTAACCTTTGTGTTGTTTTATCCCAACTTTTGGTTGGTAATTGTCTCATCCTAACTCTTGGTTGGTATTCTTTGCCATATTCCAGCTTTTAGTTGGTGGTCCCTGAGTTTATTACAACTTTGGGTTGGTATCCTTTGTTTCATCCTAACTTTTGGTTGGTATTCTCTAGCTTTATCCCAACTTTTAGTTGGTATTCTCCGGTTTTGTCCCAACTTTAGGTTGGTATCCGCTATCTTTATCTCCCCACAAATTGCAAATTTCTGGGTTATGTTGGTATTCAATCTCCATGTACCTTGAATGTCTGAAAGTCGTTGTTATCTTCTGTCATACCCCAAATTTTGACCCCTTAGATCTTCGTCATCATTTTAGGATCATATTCATTTGATTATCTAACCTTAACATGTTTCAAGTTTGTCTTTGTTAAGATACAGGAATCAGGGTTCCGTACAGCCGAGAATCGAGGTTTCGACGGTTAATCAGTCAACGTATTGGATTGGTTCTCCATGAAATAAGTCTCCACATCATCAAACATACTCCATTGGATCAAGTATGAATCCAATTTGAGGTTGTCACCCAAGGATCAAGAACATTGTAGTTCAGGATACCCGATTAGGGTTTTCGATCAGGAAAAGTCAATTGTAGTTTGACTTTTGTTTTAAATGGTGTTCCAATGGTGGGATCATGGTTCATAGAGTTCATATGGCTTATTGAAGCATATTCAAGAAGTTTCAAGGCCTCAAAAGACTCGGAACATCAACAGTCGACTCGGTAGTCATCGATCGATCGTTCAGTTGACCAAAAAGTCAACTCTTCAACCATAAGGAATTTGACCTCAAAATGTGAAGCAAAAATGTTCCTATTAACATATTACACATACCCATGAAGTTTCACGACAATTGGATCAAGGATTGGGGAGTAATCGCAAAAAATCGGGAATTAGGGTTTTGAAAGGGGCAAGACCATAACTCCCTAACCATACATCCATTTGAGTTGGTTCAAAGCTCATTGGGAAGCTCTTGACAAGTCCTAAAAAAGTCCACAGTGGTCCATGAGCAGAAAATGCATAGATTTGATGTTATGACCAAATTCATTACAAGAGGGAAAAATAACTTAGAAAAATTCTAAGTTATTTCACTTTTTAGGCATGTTTTTCAGCAAATTTGAGAGGTCTTTTGACCTAGTTCCATTGGGAATCTGAAGTTCATGAAAGCAAGAAAGTTGTAGAGCTACATGAGGGCTTTCCAAAATGTGATAGAACTCCTCCATAGCCCTTATGAGTTGAGAGTTATGAATTCAACAAGATGAGATTTCAACACTTGAGTCCAACATTTTCACTTTTTCACAAACTCACCTTTTGGTCACTTGAGCTATTCTCAGCCCTTGGATCATGTTTCTATATGATATTTAGAGGATATGAGGAGAAGAAATGCAGAAAATTAGGAAGTTTGGTGAGTCTTGCAAGTTGGAGGCAAGTGGTATTATTTTAATCAAAGAAAAGGAAGAAAGAGAAACTTTATGGAAATCTTGCAGCAAATAGCCCTCCTACTACCTAGCCACACTTCATAAACTGATATGTCATTCATACCACTTGAATAATGCATCAGCTTAAGCCAAAGACTTGAACTTGCAGCTGCAACAAATCTCAAGCAAGATTACTTTTTCAAAACTCCCTCCAAAAGTGCAAAAGTACCAATCTTCCCCAAGCCCCTCCTTGCCTATAAATAGAGGTTTCCTCTATGTTGAGAGGTACACCAGAGAACTCTACAACCCAAGAGAAACTCATTTCTCTCCTACTACCTTGCACTTTCTTACAAGTGAAGAAAACCATCCCAAAAATCTCAAAAATCTGTCTTGAGCAAAATAGCTTACAAAGCCATTTTCACTCAACCAAAGCCACCACAAACCACCCACGCAATCCAAAAATGATGTGTGGGAGGTGTTCAAACCTTTAAACCAGAAAAAAAAAACTTCATTTTCCCAAAAGTCAACTTTCAACCAAGAAAAGTTTGACTTCATACTCAAAATCTACCAAAACACATACCAGGCCTGTTTTGATCTTTGTAAACCTCCAAACACCTTAGGTTTATGGTATACAAACTGTCCATAACCTAAAATCTCATCATCATCACTTATTTCAAGTTTTGGTCCAAGATCCACTTGTTTACTTCAAGTGCAAGAAAGGCCATCATTCTCACCAAGGCATTGGATTTGGATTTCATTTGGAGGCTCCAAGGTTTTCCTTCTATATTTGCTTGCTTGGAAGTCTACAAGAGGTTGGTAGTTACTATCCCTTTTACAACTGTCATGAACATGTTTAAAATGCATTAGTTGTTACAATGTGTTTCAATATAAGTGCATCTCATGTTTGAATCTGCCAAGTTTGCTTGTCTTACTCATTAGTATGTTTTGCTCTTATGATCATTATCAATATGTTGTGCTGTTATGTGTTGAGCATTGAGACTCTCCTAAGTGCCATTCTATGTCATGTTTGAACATATGAGAAACTGTTGCAAATGTTTTGAAGTTGATGATGTCTTGTTTTGGTTCTGTTTGTGAGAATATTGGCTTGCTTCTGTTGCATTATCACTTTTATACCATGATCATGTTAGTTGACATTTTGATTTAGAAACCCTCATATAGGTGTTTATGTGATGTTTGTATTGTTGAGAACTAGTTTGGTTTTGGTTCTGCAGCAGTTCGGTTCTTGCATTTTTCAGCCCATGTGCACTTTTCAACCCACAAGTCATTTTTGGCTCTACCATCTTTTGAGATTATTTGTGTGTTTTAACTTGATCCTTAATAAATTTTGAGCTTTCTTGTAAGATTGTGCTGCCTCTTTGAACTTGTCAAGGGTCATTGGAATGACTCATGAGAATAATGAGGACCAATACCTATTGTTGTACCCTAAATTTTACCCCTAGATTGGTGATCATACTGCGCATTTCACTTAAGTCCATTAGTCCCTGTTTTAGCTAACCATTTTAACCAGTGTCCTTTTTTTGTGGTGTGAAGCTAAGTTTGTTGTTGAAAGTTCAGGAAATCATGGAGGCGTTTTGTGTATCTCTTACTTCCTATAGGTTATGATGAATTATGGTGGAAGCATTTACCCTCATTCCTGACCTCGTAGCCAATACGAGGTTTTCCATCCGACATTTCTTAAAACCTTCTCCAGGGAGGATTAATGTTCGTTATCTATCCATTGGTCTCAAGCTTGGTCAGTTCGAATTTTCATGATAAGAGGAGTTACAAGTCCATGCAATTAGGACTCATGGGTTCAAATTTTAACTCAGGAAGAATTTACATATTAGTTCTCATAAATGTTTATATCAGATTTAATGCAAATTTCAAGTAGAATAGCAAGATGACGGAGGTTAAGCTCAAGAGAAAAGCACTTTCAATGTGAAATTTGCTACTCTTTAATGGTGAATTTTAGTTCTAGCGTGGTTTGAGAAGAAGATGAAGATGAATGTGAGAAAAAGTTGCATAAACTTTAGAGAGAATGTGAGAAAAAATTGTGAAAATTGAGAGAACGACCAAGGTCCTTTATGAAATGGTGGAGCTTTATTTATATAGAGTTTTGCTTTAGAGTTGCTAGGTTTGGAATGTGCTTTGGAACTAGCCTTGGAGTTAGTTGGACTCACCTTACTAAGTCAGAAGTTGACTCATTTAGTTAGTTGGTTAACTCAGTAGAGCAATCCCAATGCAAGTCTAATCCAAAGGTCCCCAGGCTTGGAAATTAAGCAACATGGTAGTCTTAATCCAATGTGATGTATTAGAATAAATGTAAGTGGAGTGTATTGAATGGTCTTAAACTGTCTAGAATGTTCCACACAATGCTAGAACCAAGTAGATACCAAGAGAAAAGGGAGTGAAAAGTTGGTGTCATGAAAATGCACCAAAATCTACACTTTTACAAGGGTTAATCGATTAACCCTTTTGCACTGAAAAATGGTTAATCGATTAACCAGACCAAAATTTGCCCAATTTGCTTGAAAAAAGGTACTATGGTCATGGCTCCAATTTTTGACATCTTGCTTTGATAAATAGGCATAGAAACCTTTGTTTTGCGCTTGTATTGATGATGTGATGACTTTATAAGGATGTGATTAATCGGGCTTGAAAAACCTCAATATTCCTGCAACAAAACCATAAAGAAAAAAGTGTTAGTGCGTATGTTAGAGATGTGAATGCTTATGTTTATGCAAAAAGAAAAAAGGGAGGTCGAATTCGGGTTACGATAGATACCTGTCATAAAACCTTATCACCAATACTAAACAATATTACGATGTGGGCTTTCTCTACCATGATCATCTTTTCTTTTTTTGTTAACGCAGTGTCCATGGTTGCCTCTCCCTTCAACACTTCTAAACAACCTTGTTGTACCAATAGGGCTTTCATCTTCAAGCGCCACAAACTGAAGTCGTTCACTCTGGTGAACTTTTCAATCTCATACTTTGTTAAAGGAATCTTCTCCACACTCATCGCACCAATTTATTGTGAATTAGGATGCCTTAAAACAAAATATGCTCGGTTTCTTTATGATCAAGAAACACACAAGGGTTAGGGTTAAGGAAAAAAAAGAACAACAAGGATTTTTTATAAATTCTATTTTTTAATTTCTCTATAAAATAGATTGCAAGTACTTAAGAATAATAAATAACCCTCTCACCCTAATTAGATTTTGTCACACTGAACATAAGATGAGAAACTAGTATGTTATTTATAATAAAACCTAACAGACTAAACTAATGGACTTTCTAAAAATTACCCATTACAAACTAACTTAGGGTAAACAATTGGATCCTTAACACAAGGCCCAATTCGACAACTACATACTAGAACATAATTCGATTGCAACATGTTGGTCTCTGACAATAGCATGTGAGCAAACTTCGACGGCATGCTAACTAGAGTTCAATCCAATATCCCACAATATATATAAACACATTAGGTCATTAGGTTCTTTTTAAAGCCTAGACTAAGATTAAATAAGTTAAGTTATCATGTATTAGAGTAGATGATGATTGTCATAGGTCACTAGTGGCTGATAGTTTATTAGTGATCGAAAAGAGCGTATGTAAAAATTAACACTCTAACGCTCAAGTTAGTATGAGGTTTATGTAAATTGTATTGTGACTTCAGTTGTACCTGTATGTGATATAGGATCACATTTTTTTAAATCCTGTGTTGGGAGTCTGTATCAAAATTTGAGTAAGAATAAGATGAAGATGTTATAATGAATGTTGCACAAAATAAATTTCAAAATATGTGTTTACACTAAGCTTTAGGTTTGATTTGCCCCCACCAATTTAGGAAAGTTGGATGCAAAAGGATAATCCGACGAATCCCCTTCATGATACTTTAAAAACCTTAATATGAATCGCACATTTATATCAAGTTGTTAGATGCCAAACTTTGCTTTATTGCTCTATCAAATGTTGGCATCTTTCATTCTTTTTGTGGATAAATTGATTAGAATCACTTATGTTTTAGATGATATGCTTCATTGCTTCAAAATGCCTTGGTTGCTTTGATTTGTGTGCTATTGTGTAGGAATTAGGCACAAAACAAGAAGAGTAAGACATAAGAACATTGACAAGGAAACCAAGACAGCATAAAAGCATCATGAAGTTCACCGTGTGAAGCTCTTAGAGAACTCCCCCAAAAAATTCATTAACAATTTTGCACAGCGAACTTGCCACCAAGACCCTTGGGAGCTTGGTACTGTTCACTCAGAGGAGAAAGGGAAAGGGACCAAAACTCGTTGTTCAGAGAAGCTAGCGAATGGTTCGCTAGAGTAAAGGATTGTTCGCACAACGAACATGAGGATAGTTCTCAAGGGCGGTTTAACTATTCGAGAGGCACCTCAGGTGCCTAATTTGATGTTCGCTAGGCAAAGGATCTGTTTGCAGTGCGAACATGTCAGATCCTGAATGTACTATATAAGTACTTTTCTTGTTTTTTTTAGATATATTTTTCACATCAAAACTTTATCTCTCTTCATTTTCAAGCTTATTTTAGAAAGAGAAATAAAAACCCTAAGAGGGAGAAAGTAAGATCTTTGATCTCTTGTTGGGGTTTGGATGTAATCTTTTGATACCTTATATATTTCATCTAATATAAGTTTGTGAACTAGTTTTTATTCTCTATTGATGATTATCTTCGATTGCTTATTTGTGGGTCTTGACAAAACTCTTTTCAAATCTTCGATCTTAGATTTTCATCTATCAATGAGCAAACTTTTGACATGGTTTTGTAAGTTGATATTCATTTGTATCTTCTATTTTATTGTATTGATTAAGTAGCATGATTAGCATGAGTAGGATCAATATGATATTGTGAGGATGCGTGATAATAGTGATGAAGAACGATGTTCATATGCATTTAGAAAATTAGTTGAATACATGTAAAAAAATGGTTAAGCGTATGTAGGTATTCTAATCATTGCGTTTAATATGAAGCAGTCATATATCTGATATGGGTGTCATCTTTGTCTACCTATTTATCTTTGATTTGAACCGCTATAGACATATACTTTTCAGATCTAGATCTAGGATGATTACATAATAGGTTCTAAACTCTAGACATAGATTTAGGCTTAGCATTTGCGTGAGTATCAGCTCTTAATGCTTTGTGTTGGTTTTGTTTCGTGAGACATCATCAATGAGACAATATGGTTTTTCTCTCGACATTGTGTTAGAAATAACCTCTATTGTGGGTGATACGTGAGGATATTAGATGATTGATTAAGTTGTGTTTAACATGATCAGAAGAATACATGTGTTATCAGTTAATGAGGTCCAATCCCAACAAGGCTCCGTTTATATTTCACTCTTTACTTTATATTTTCTGCCTTTATTTATGGTAGCATGAATCTTTTAACCAAAACTTTTGCATAACAAGCTTAGAAATTTAGAGACCGTTAAACGACCTTCGTTCACACCGATTCCTGTGGAGACGATATAAACCCCGGAGGAAATTCCTTCAAAACTAAATTTTTGTTTCTTGCCATTTTACTGTAGTTTGAACAAAATGGCACCGTTGCTGGGGATTGGTGATGAGATATTGAAGTGCATTGCAATTGATTCTTTTTAATCTTTGTTAATTTATTTGTATTGTATATACTTGTTTCATTTTATGTTTTCTCTAGTGTGATTAGGAATGATGATAACTCCTTCTAGAGTGGTTTCTATTTGTATAAAAGTATTCAATGAAGCTTCGATCAAGTTTGGATGGGAATGATAGGATGTTGAGTGGGTGAATGAAAGCAAGGTAAATTGTACCTCTTTATAGAATATTAGAATGATTTAAGAATTTTGTGCTTTGTGTAAATGTGTATTCTTTTTTCTTGTTGCAAATTGTTTGAATGTTTGTATCACTTATGTCCAAAAACTACAAATTGTGAGAAACCTCCATTGCTTACTATATGCTTAGGATGACTGATAAACTTTGTTTAATTCGTTTGATTCATTCTTTATCTTTTGATTATTGTGATTTTTTGGAAGCATTAGATATGATCAAGGTATTTGTTTATATTGAGCACAACCATATCCAAAAGTAACTTACCCGTGAGTAGTGAGAATTTGTTAACCCCTTTAAGCCTAAACAGATTAAATCTCATTCAAGTGATGAACTTTATTTATGTACATAATTTGAAATTTTGTTAATCATTGAATTTTGTAGGATTCTAAGAATTTCTTCTTGAACCTTTGAACATTGTTTTAAATTGATTTTCTCGCCATAAAAAGCGAGAAGCATTCACTTGAGGTTTGGTTTATATCAAGTTGGGGAGAATGAAAAAGAAGAATTGTAGGTTGCTAAAACTTTTGAAAACTTTCAAGCAAGTATGAAAAGAAAAAGTATGAATATGAATGTGAAAAACAAAAGAAAAAGAATGCTTGTTTGAAAAAGAAACATAGAGAATTAAATAATTGTGCAAAAGGAAGTTTGAGAAGGTTTTCAATAAAGGAAAGAAAGTAGTGAATGAAGTTGGAATATGTAAATAACGTGTAAAGTGAATGTCTCTTTTTGCATCGACAATTTCAATTCCATGGCCTTTAGAAATGTCCCTTGTTTGTGAACCCGACCAAGCTACAACATTAAAGACCTTAGTGATATTTTTGCTTCCATATTTTCACTTTTGATTGTTAGATGTTGTATGAATTGGATTGATATTGGCATCGTTTGTTAGGTGAGTAAAATTTTCCCCCGCGGTTGCAAATGCATAATTTCTTCAATCCTTATTCAAAGAGGAGTGTTAGAGTGATTCAAGTATGATAAGTTATTTGTTATAAGAAACATTGAATGATATTTTTTTAAGTAAATTCTTTGTTATTGTTCGATTCTATTGAGTAGTGAACGTTGCTTGTGTGTATTTGCATGCTTGACCAAATCCTCTTCTTTGAGCAAATTTCTCATGATTGAATTTGAATTATTATCTATTTTCTTGGTTGAATCTTATGCTTTAGAAAATCCTCTTGTTTTAACATATGTCTTTTGCTTTCATGAGGGGCGTACTTTGCTTGAGGACAAGCAAAAATCTAGTGGGGTCATGTTGCACCCCAAAATTTGCCCAACCTTTTCTTTACCTAGCTTACGTTTCATTGCATTTCATATAGCATTAACATTAGCACATCATTGTCCATGTGGAAGGGGATTGAGAGATTTGTTATCATTAAGAGGAGGTTGTAAAAGGGTCTAAGCCTAATCAAGAGGTTGTATCCAAGGTATCAAGTGCTTATTATCATTAGAGGAATGTCAAAGCCCATTAAAGGAGCAGATGATTAAGATTGGTGCATCTCTTGTCTTGGGGGTCAGTGAAAGTCATCAGAGGATTATGAGTCTAGGTTATGGATGGAGATCATTTTGAGATCTCATTGAGTGCCTTGAGAATTATTGAGGAGCTTGTACAAGTCATTATAGCCAGTGCAAGAAGCCACAGCCAAAGGTGGTGCAATTAGGGTTTCACCTGGTCAACCCTCAGTCAACTGTGAAATTAAAGGAGATTAAGACTCAATTCCAAGAAACTATGATCATGGAATGTTATGTTGAGACATATCATATATCATTTCAAGATCAATTCATCAATATTCAAGAGTGTGAGAAGTTACTGAGCTAGGGTTTTTAAGCTTGACAGTGTAAAATCCCCTATTTCAGTGCCTAACTTCAAGACTACATAACTCAAGATACAAGTTTCATCTCATCTTGACGCCAACATGAATATTGTAGGTCTTGTTTCTAGATTTCTTTTGAGTACTATAAGTCATTCATCCGATTTCTAGAGCTCAAGTTATGAGGCAGACAAGTTACAGGTCATCAGATGAATGTGATTTTGGTCCATGAAAGTCAACCAACTTCCATGCCATTTTTGACCTAGAAGTAGGTCTCTCCTATCCTTGACCCAAACATGAAGGTTGTTACTCGTGATCTTAGCTTTCCAAAAAGTACTATAAGTCCTTCATCTGATTTGTAGAGCTCAAGATATGAAGCTTGCAAGGCAGGAGTATATTGGGAAGGTGAGATTATAGGTCATTTTTCATTATAGGTCAATTTCACCACTTTGCACATCTCAAATGAAGATCTTTTCAACTTCAAAGTTGCTCCAAATGGGACCATTTGCTCAACCAAACCTTAAGGAACCATTGGAATGTCTTGGAAGTAAGAATTGGTGAAGAAATTTCCATGAAAGGAAGCTTTAAAAGGCCTAGAATGGATCATGTTCAAATTAAACCAATTCATGTCAAGTGTGTGCATTTTTTGAGTGCTTTAAATGTTCTAAATACAATGCCAAAACCAGAATTGCATAATGGGGTCATTTTCATGTGGAAATTTCATGTTACTTCATCATGAAGGTACAAATGCAAAATCAACCATTGATTCAATTCCAAGGAGCCAATCTCATCCATTGAATTTCTCATAGCCCAAGTAATTGATATGAGTCAAGTTGCAGCAGTTCTAAGCTCTGTTTTCATGAGATTAGTGAAGCTCCAACATGGAAAATTAGATTTTTGAATTGGGCCATACAAGCTTCAATTGGGCTTTTGATCATTCCAAATCCATTCCATATAATCATTTCATCATTCACAATGCATCAGAGGAGATTTTGGATGGAGAATCGAATAAATTCAGTTACAACAAACTCAAGAAAAGTTGAAAATTGCATTCCACATTTCAAGCCATCTCAAGCAAAATTAAGAGTTGCAGAAGCTCCATTGAAGGTCGCTGATCGTTTCTGGGCGTTTTGCTGCAAGAATCAACACAAGAACAAGACACAGTGGAAGTTCTCCACTAGGTAACTACTTTTCAACCTTTCTCATGATCCATGATGAACTAGCACTCCATTTTCATATGGTTAGGATCCTGGTATGCCATAGATTGATTCTAGATAGGTTTTAGAGCTGTTTACAACATTTCTTGATTCAACCTTCAAACATGTGGCTTTCGTTTCTCATTAATTATAGGCCAAACATGAAAAAGAAGATGGTATTCTTGATGTATGCAATGAGGTGATTCGATTGGTGGGAGAAATCGTGAGTTTTGTTGAATTTGTGAGACTGGTACAATCCTCCATCATCGGAGAAGATGACCGGAGCGTGGTAGCTCCGGCGTCTGCAACTTTCCCACCATTTCCTTTTCAAAACTCAGGTGCTCACGTGTCATAACAGGAGCCTTTAGATCTTGCTTGGACTCTTTTGATTTAAGCCAATCCGATGGTCACAGTTCCTTTTCATATTATGTTGAACTCCAGCTGCCCGTGTGGCAACACAATGACCCTAGGATCCTTGGACTTCATCCAAAATTGAACACGCACGATTGCATCTGGACCTGGTTGACCGTTTTAAGTGAAATGGTGAGTTTCATAAGATGAAACTCTGAATTGGATTGGGCCGAATCTCCTTTCCACACCTCCCTCACCACCTGGCCCAAGGATTACACGTGAAACCATTACTAAACACACCACACATTTTCCATTTAATTTCTTTTTCTCTATTTTTTCATTTTAATTGTTGTTTGCATTTTAATCCATTAAAAATACTTTTGTGCATCCTAAAATCATGAAAAAAATATGTTTTACATACTTTAACATGTAATTGAATTTTCCATATTTTTTAATTGCATTTTCCATTACTTTTCCATTTAATATTGCATTTTCATTTAATATGCTTTTGTAAAATGAAAAATTGACATGTTCATTTCCTGATTTTCTTTCTTGCTCAAAACACCAAATAAATCCATGAATTTTTGTGTGCTTATTCTTGATACCTTGATTGGCATAGTGTAGTATTTTTCCCTATTTTTTAAATGCCTTTAGGATAGGTTTTGGATAGTGTCTTTAGAACCTTTTTCCCTTGCCTTGCCCATAGAGCACCCTAGGGTTTTGCTCTCCATTAACCTACTTAGACTTAGAATTTCCTCCCCATTTTTGGACCCTGGTCTATAAGACTAGAGGGGTCCCCTAGGATTTTTCTTAGAATTTTTAGATGTTCTTTACTATTTTTGGTAGATTTTACTTTCTGACCTTCATTAGGGTAGTTTAAACTCTACCTTTGAAATAGTTTACATTTTAGGTGATCCTTGTGCAATGCTTGAGCATCCCATTCTCCCCTATCCATACCCTAAACATATTAAGGCACTTTCATGTGCATTCCCAAGCCTTAACTTTGTTCCTAATTAGTTCACAACCTAGGCCTCTTTTGGATCCTTCTTGTGAGAGCCTAATTCCTCCTGTGGAGGAATTCTGTGCATTCCATAAAGAAGTTGAGTCATTGAGGGCTACTCTTTGAAGGTGATGTGATTGGTTGAGTGCCATGGCAAGTTCCTGTGGTTCTTACTATGCTTCCCATCCTCATTCTCTTCTAATTCTTTAAATCCTGTGATATTAGGATCCTTCTTGTGAGAGCCTAATTCCTCCTGTGGAGGAATTTTGTGCATTCCATAAAGAAGTTGAACCTTTGAGGATTCAAGTACTTTGTACACACCTTCTTCTCATGTCCTACGTTATTAGGATCCTTCTTATGAGAGACTAAATCCTCCTGTGGAGGAATTCTGTGCATTCCATAAGAGGTTTGAGCCTTTGATGGACTCTTGTGCTGATGCACATTGAACATGGTGAGTTCCCTTTGGTTTTCACTATGCTTCTCCTTATTCCTTCTTTAGTCCTATGATTTAAGGATCCCATTTGCGAGAGCCTAGTTCTTCCTGTGGATGAACTCTGTGCATTCCATGAGTGGTAGATCCTTTGAGGACCATTCTTGTATGATGAACTGGGTTGAGTGCCATAGTAAGTTCCTGTGGATATTACTTTGCTTCCCATCAGAATTCTCTTCATTTCTCTGCCATCTGTCCAACAATCTTAGGATCCTTCTTGTGAGAGCCTAATCCCTCCTGAGGAGGAATTCTGTGCATTCCATAAAGAAGTTGAGCCTTTGTGGACTTTTGTGTTGATACACATTGAACTTAGTGAGTGGTCTCTCACTTTGGTTCTCCTCCCCTTGTTTGTCCTTTCATCTCCATGATTGTGTAATGTTGTGCATTAGAAGTAGGGTAGGCTTGATAGCTTTCTCTTTTCACTTCCATGTTTGCATTTATAGGTTGAGGGTTGCCTCTCTTTGCTTGTGTGCTTTCTCTGTTTGCATCTCATGTTTGCATTAAAGGTTGAGGTGTCCTCCTTTGCTTATTTTGTTGCATTGCATGTGCATCCAGTCATTTGCATTTTATTTGTGTAATGCCTGATAGCTTTCTTTTGTTTCCCTCTGACATGTTCCCTTAGGACTCTTACTTCCTTGTTTAAGGAGTGGTGATAAAACATTAGGTTGAATCCTTTGAATGATAACATATAGGATAGATTCCCTTTCTAAACTCAACATTAGGACCATCTTGCATGACAACATTAGGGTTTTGATTAGTCCCCTCTAGAGTCCTTTCTCTCTTTTCATCTTCAAACAACAGTAAAACACCTAATAAAGGCTAATTTGTATTGTACGTTACGAGCCTTGAGCAACTTGGGAAATGACGATTGGGTGGTTGCCTCTCAATTATCTAGAGTGTTAGCGTATGTCCTTAGGACGATATGCAACGCATTCGCTCCTAAGTCATAGTCTCTAGTGCAGTATGAATTACAAATATTCATCAAAAAACACTTCTCCAATAAAAAACAAAAACAAACATCAAACTTTTTTTCCCCTTTGGGGGTCCCTTAATGGAAAATCTTTTCAGATAAAAAGGTGTTGTTAACTCTTAGTTCTATCGCAAACGGTAACGCCTAAGTCGCCAACGAGCGAGCTGCATACACCAAACTGCTAGAACTACCCGTTAACCTTACTCGGATAAAAACAGTTGAACAAGCATGTGTTCTTTTTATCCCGAACTACGTTTGCTCTGATCTCTCATACTTGTTGTACTTTAACTTTACCTTCCCACATTTTATTTTTCAGCATTATATTATTATTGTTGTGCTGTTGTGGGGGGGGATTGATACTGAGTGATAAGCCAGGCCCAGGCTTGAGTATATACATAGCACTAGAAGTGGATTAGTGGTGAACCTGTATGTTAGGCATGCACTAGTTCCCACGAAATCTGCGCTCAGACGAGATTCTCTGAGATGACTTCCATTTCCAGCCCAGTGGGCCGTTTAAAGGATTTCAAATCTGGGGATTGTCGACTCTGGGGACCGATCATTTGTGATTCATCTAAGTGAGGCTTCTTCAGGAGAGGATGATGCCAAACCATAAATGGTGAACGTATCATCATTTCTTGAAAGTCTGTGACGCTGATGAACACATAGGATGTCGAACCTCATCAGTGGATAGGTTCATACCTGTGAGTGGGACTGGGTTATGCAGGAAACCTTGACTTTCAGACAACCTGGTTTTTCTTGACAGTATGAATCAGTATTCCTGGTACCAGAGGGTTCCTATTATCAGAGCTACGTTATGTTATCGCCGAAGTAGAACTTTGGTCCTTTAGTCGACAACACATCAATTTTGATCCCCTGTTTCATCTTGGCATTTGCATTTGCATCATCCTAGCATGTTTGCATTTTGACATACATGTTCTTGTATTTCCAAGGATTTTAACTTCGAGACTCGTTGTTTAGCGTTAAATCTTTTCCTTGTGGTTCGCTTGTGTAAAACATGAATCGGAGCAGACAGGTTCCTTGGAAATACTCGAACATGACATTCGCATTTCATTTGCATAACAGGTGTTCGAGGCTGGGTTGCATTACCCTGATTCGGTCTCTTCAGAATTTCAGACATCAAGAAGTTGATCATGGAACAAGTTCAAGCAGAGCTGAGGGAAATGTAGAGTCAGATGAGGCAGGTCATGAGTGTCGCTTACGCGAAAATAATGTGCCGGCACAACAGAAGAGTCGCCACCTTTCGTTATTTATCCCTCGGAGCGGGAAAGGAAACGATCGGAAAAACCTGACGAAAAGGTATAAGACAAGGTCGTCGCAACCGTTGTCTGGGTTCGGGAGTCGGTTACGCAAGGGGAAGGTATTAGCACCCCTCACGTCCATCGTACTCGATGGGATCCACGCTTGTTGTGTTTACAGGACGAGTTGGTTTATCTATCTACCTATCAAGGCTGGCTTAAAAACAAAAGAAAATGACTCGGCAAAGCGTCGCGCTTTATGCCTACGTATTCTCATCAGAGAATGAGAAATCAGAGTCAACGTAGTTCGATCTACTACGGGTTATGGGGAAGGTAGCTCGCCAATACATCAGTATTGTGCCTACGTACTCTCAACAGGTCTGAGAGATCAGAGCTTACGTAGTTCGGGGCACTACGGTTTGTTTCCTGTATTTTACGAAAGAAGTGTTTTTTATTGTATTTGCAATTTCAATCGCACTAAAGACTATGACCTGAGAGTGAATGCGTCGCATGTCACCCAAAGGGTACCATACTAAACATCCAGACTGTGGAAAAGAAACTCTCCCACAATCCTTTCTCAGATAGCTTAAGGCTCGTAATGTACGAAAGAAATCATTCATGATTACTGTATCTTAAACTGTTTTTGAGACGAGAAGAGAACGGGCCCAACTAGGAGGGAGACTATCAAGTCCTACTGTTGTCATGCCAAGGATTCACCCTATGGTTGAGGTTTGAAACAGGGAACTCCTAGATGTTATCATGCATAGGTTTCAACCTAAAGTTCTATCATCATTTCCTTATCAAAGGAACTGAGAATCCTAAGGGATCATGTCAATGATACACCGAAACAGATAAAGCATCAGCTTAAACACTAAACAGATATACAGTAAAATGCATGCAATGCAAGTGAGGGAGGAAATGTGTGTGGGGCATCAGCCTCCACAAGCTCGTCTCGACCTCAAGCCAGAATGAATAACAGTAATCATACTGAAGAATAAAACATGCTATCAAGCAAAATACAGTAAACTGCTGTAATCATACAGATAAAATGAAATC
The DNA here is from genome assembly GCA_963859935.3 of Lathyrus sativus. NCBI lineage: Eukaryota > Viridiplantae > Streptophyta > Magnoliopsida > Fabales > Fabaceae > Lathyrus > Lathyrus sativus. The sequence continues at coordinate 74,232,433 of OZ012735.1, forward strand.
ATGCTATCAAGCAAAATAAACCACATGGGCAAGGGATCTGGGCTCTACCGAATACCCGCAAGCAAAGCCATACAGTAACAGTACAAGCAGAGGGAGCAACTCAACCTCTAGTGCAATCATGCTCCTAGATTAAAGCTATCCTAGATATGGACTTATTCTAATGCATCAAGCAAGTCAAACGAAACATATCAATACAGCAAAGAAAAAGAAGAAAGCAGATCAACTCCTCTCTCAACTCCAAGCTTCAGCTCTTCTAACAGCAACTCAGTCTTCAGACTTCCATCACTCTTGCCAATCAATTTGCTTCTCCAGGTTTCAATCCTTCAACATAAGTTTCAACTTATTCTCTCTTCTCTAAGCTTCAGCTTCTTAATTAATTCCACCTTCAGGCTTCACTTTTAACCACAAGCATCAACTTGGCTCTTCCAAGCTTCAAAGTAAGTATCAACTTCCTTTGCCTTACCAGTCTCAACTGGGTCTTTTCTTCCTGCATGCTTCAGCTTCTCAGAATAATCTTCAATCACTTAGAAGTATCAACTTCATCCTTCAGTCTTTAAGCCTCAGCTCTTCATTCAGTCTTAATTGAGTCCACAAGTATCAGCTTATTGCTTTTACTCTTCAATCTTCAGCTGCAATGGCTATGCTCAAGGATTCATCCTCTTCCACACTCTTCAATGAAGTCTTCATCTTCAAACTCAATATCTCTCAAGATATCCAAACCAGGAAAAATCACTTAACTGGATAAGCTAGGGTGTTAAACTGCTTATTGACCACCAAAGGTGACCTATAAGGGTTCAACATCAAAGGAATGGTTCCCTCAAAAGTTATACTTCCTAGGTACCATCACTTATCCCTCCCAAGGAGAGAGGTGAATACCATGGAAGGACTTTGAATCATGGGTAGGAATGGAGGTGACAGATACCATCCATGTTTAAGAAAGAAGTTAACTAGGTTTAAACTCTTCCTAATCCCTAACCCTAAAACAACAACAAAACAAACAAGATCCTCAAGCTCTCAAGCTCCTTATCCAATCTCCAAGTCTTCTACTATGCTCCTCCATGATCTTCAAAGCAAGACCAAGCTCTCCCAGCCCTCAAAGCAAAGCAAAACAAATACAAGCCCACAAGGGCAACACAAACAATCATCAACTACAAAAATCATCTAAAAATAGTATACTACTATATTAAAACATAATATAATTTCTAGGGGATCCTAGATACCTACCATTAATACCCTATATGTCCCAATATCTAACTTGACCTAGAAACCCAAAATTCTAGTGTTATTGTGGACCTATGTTAAGGATTAACCTAATTCTACACAACCTAATGTCATCTAATCAAAACTAATCTAAAATTCATTACAAAATTATGGAATAAATCCAGAGGGGAGCTAAAGTCCTAATCTAACTATCCTAAAAAGAATGGCCTAAAAATTCAAAGGGAGATAGCTAAACAAAATTCTACAAATTCATGTATCAACATAAAAGAATATAAAAGCAATTAAAATAGAAAATATCCAAAAATATTAAAAATACATGAAATGCAAATATTTTCGTTTCATAATTTCCTAGACATCAATATGAAATGGGAGAAAAAATTCCCACTTAAAAATCATTATTTTTCTATTTATTATGATTTTTCAAATATTAATGAAAAATGGAGGGAAAAAAATTAAAATATGAAAGCCATGGTGCAGATAGCAATGTCAGATAGTTCATTTCATGAATGGGCTCAAAATGGGGGTGCAGTTAGTGAGGCGCGCTAGGCCCAATTCAATCAGAAAATCAATTAAAACACATAAAGAAAAAGAAAAAGCAACAGTGTGAAAAGTAACAAAATATAGTACAAAAACCAATGGGCCAGGAAAGTAGGGTGTGGATAGCAACTGAGCCCAATCCCTCCTTTAATGAAACGATGCGTTTCGTGGTCATCTTCAGATTCCCTCTTCAACTGAAATTGAATCTCAGCCGTGAGATCTCCACCCAGTCAATAAGTCTGCGCGCGATCCAATGGCTATGCCTTTTTCTTCTTCCTCCAGCTAGGGTTCTTATGGAGAAGCCATGGAAATGCAGAGCTTCAAGCTCCATCTTCCCCAAACTCGTATAACCTCAAATCTCCATGAAAACTTAAAATTCAAAACCCTAATCCATCCAGAATTTCATGCTGATCACAGCCATGGTCTTGAAATCAATTGAAACATCCTAAATCTCCAAACCCGATCCAAGATCAAAGATATGCTCAAACATCAACTTCAACAATTCTTGCAATTAACTACCTCAGATTAATCACCAACTCACACTGATTGATTCTTGACATCTAATTCATTCTATAGCTCACCATTCGAGTTCTTGGTCCAAACAAAAATGGTGACACCAACTGAAACCTCACCAATTTCTCTCAAACTTCTCAGAATCCATCTCCTCTTGGTCTCTAACAGTTCTAACCTAACCATTCTTGCTAATTATGCATAAATTATGGTGTAGAGTGAATTTTGCAAACCTGGTATTTCTTGATTCACAGATGGTGTAAACCTTCATTTCAAGCCTTCAAACTCTTCAGAAACCTTCCTTGAATGATGATCTTGCTACTGTTTGCAAAAGATTTGATGGAGAATGCTTGAACGTCAGAATTTGATTCTGACTTGCAACCTTGAAAATTCAAATGCTATCTCTTCAAATCTCCATGATTTTGCTCTCAAATTGGTCTGCACAGCTTTACTATGATCAATGGAGTGTGTTTAGATTGAAAGAATGGATGGAATTGAATCAGAATGTGGATTTTGCTTTCAACTTGCAATGGAAGCAAGTGAAATGGCCAACTCTCTCTTCTCTCAAATCTTACACCAACCTTGCATCTGAGCAAGTTCTATACATTATATAGAGTGGTTTAGAATCATCTAGAACCATCTAGAACCATCCCATGAGAAATTGGGATTCTCATGTCATGAGTTTATGAATTCACTTCTTCTCACATATCATCTCATGCCATAGTCCTTGCAACCCTCAATTCTGACTTGAAATTCTCCCTAAATGAGATATATGGTGTGTTAAAACCCTTAGCAAGCTTGTACGTTGAGTTTTCTTAAGTTTTGCCTTTGTGCCTTAAGATGCTAGCAACCAATTTCCAAAGCATCCCCATGATCTAGGCTTCAAATCAAAATTGTGGCTGAACCATTGTTCTTAGAATGTCTTTTAGAGTCAAAATGACCTATTATATGCCATGGTTTGGATGTGTAACTTGGGATCTCCAATTTCCAATTTTAACTTATTTAACTTATGCCTCCATTTAAGGTCATTTTCATCACTTTTTGCTACAAGCCTTTTCAACATCTCATGACCTCATTAATAGCCTTAAAACATCATTCTAAGCAAGTTTGATGTTGAATATTTTTCCATTTGAAGCTTGGAACTAGGAGATATGGCCTTATGCTTGAAATGACCTATAATGTCCAAATAACCAAAATGCCGTTGACTTGTCAAAGCCATAACTTGAGTTCTACAAATCCTATCAAGGACTTCTAGTACTTTCTAGAAAGCTAAGAAGATGAGTAACAACATTCATGTTGACCAAGAGTCCATAGGAATCATCCTTCTTGGGCAAACGTTGGATGCAAGTTGGGTAACTTTCAAGGTCCCAGATTCACATACCTCAGATGACCTGTAACTTGTCAAAGTCATAACTTGAGCTCTACAAATCCTATCAAGGACTTCTAGTACTCAAATTAAAGCTAAGAACAAGCTCTACAACATTCATGTTATGGGAAAGAGGAGATGGCAATCACATCTTGAGCTAAACTTCCTTGAATATAGGGATCAAACTAGGGGATTTTATACTGTCAAGCCTTAGAAACCCTAGCTTAACACCTCTCAAACTCCTCAATCATGATGAGTTGGTCTAGGAATCATCCTTATAGCATATCAATGTATCAATACATGATCACATGGCTCTTGGTTTAGGTCTAAACCCTCTCCAAATCATCAGTTGACCTAGGGTTGACCCAGTCAAACCCTAATCATACCACTCATGGCAGAGTCTTCTTATTCTTGAACAATGACCTCTCTAGGCTTCATGATGGCTTTCAAGATATCTCATAAGCTCTCTCAAGGCTTCAAATCCATATTCATGGCTTCAGAATCATCTGAGAAGCTCCCACAACTCTCAAGTTAGGAGGCACACAACCTTGGTTTCAACCAATCTCTCTGGGAATCTTCTGATTTCTCTGACAAGGATATCAACCCTTAAACTCTTGAATAACCTTCTTGGCTAGCTTCAAAGTCTTGACTAGTACTCATACCTCTTGATCCCCTGCATACATATCAATGAGATGCAAATGATAATGCTAATGTGAATGAAATGTAACACAAGCTAAGTAAAGAAATGTTGGTCAAATTTTGGGGTGCAACAGCTGGCCCTATTCAAACGGCTTGAACTTGACTGGGTGAGAAGCGAACGGCTCTCAGCCAATCAAGGTGCGAGACGGTTGAATACCGATAAACCCGGAAATTTGCCAACTGCTCAAGTACACGGTACTCTGATGGGAACGACCCTTCGAAAACTGAAATATTAGCTGCACGGCAACTAGATAGAGAATTGGTCACACGGTAACTAGTAATACGTGGTCGATCATGCCATCAGGCATCACGATTCCTCGGGACTCTTCAGGTCAACCATCAGGTTGATCATGCCATCAGGCATTCAAAGAAAACTTGTTGGGCATCAGCCGGACTTTATCAGGTCAACAGTCATGTTGATCATGCCATCAGGCATTCAAAGAAAACTGTCGGGCATCAGCCGGACTTCATCAGGTCAACAGTCATGTTGATCATGCCATCAGGCATTCAAAGAAAACTGTCAGGCATCATCCGGACTTCATCAGGTCAACCATCAGGTTGATCATGCCATCAGGCCTTCCGTATCAGCTGAGAGAACTGTTTCATCATCACGGTCGGACTTCAATCATGAAGTCTTCAGGGGAAGTTTCAACCTCGCCGTTCGGAAACCTGCTGGGGATGTCGCATCTCCGCTGGGGATTCTGGGGCACTATCAAGTAACTCTGCTTCGGGGATCCAAAAATCATTCTGGATGAATCAACTCTGCTGAGGACTTCAAGAATCATCTTGGACAAATAACTCCGTCGGGGACTTCAAGAATCATCTTGAACCGATAACTCTGTTGAATATTTCAGGAATCATCCTGAGCAAACACTCTGCTGGGGACTCTAAGTATCAACTTGAGCAACCACTCTGGAGACTGCACTGGGGGTCTTAAGAATCATCTTAAGCAAGCGACCTCGCTGGGGACGTCAAGAATCATCTTGAGCAGGAGACTTCGCTGGGGAATTCGAGAATCATCTTGAACCGAAGACTTTGCTGGGGAGAATGTCAGGAATCATCCTGAGCGATCAATTCTGCGACGGAACACCTGCAACACAAGAACGGTAACAACCTGGATCATGCTTATTATGCATATGCTTCGGCAATGGCGCGATGCTCCACACGGTGGAAATGCTATGCGTTTATGATAAATGCTATGCAATCATGCAAAATGATGCGATCCCGTCAGCAAAATAAATGCTGAAGGGGGAATCCTCCTGTCAAGGAGAAAGAACTACTCAGATAGAGGAATCATCCTGCTGAGGAGAACAAGGTCACGCCAATCTCAATTGGACTCCGCAGGGGACACAACTTCAGTTGACTGCTGCGGGGGAACGAAGTTCTACGAGAACCTGGACCTGCTGAGGGAAAGCGATGTCAATCGCGGGAATAAACTGCGTGGCCGTCAAGACACTTCCCTGAAGATAACGACTCTGGCGGGGAAACACAGCATCAGCTGTTCAGCACTTTACTGGGGTGAACCAATCATGGTCTGAGCAGCTTCCAAGGATTCGGCTCTCTTGGGGGTCTGCAAACTCGGTTGAGGGAGGAGAAATCATTCTGCTTCGCTGGAGAGTACGGCTCCGTGGGGAATCTCAATTCCGCTGGAGAAGAAGGAATCATCCGGCTTCGGGGAGAGTACGACTCTGGTGTGGAATTTCAATTCCGCTGGAGACTTCAGTCTGGCGCTACACACTTCAGTGAATAGTCTTCTACGAGATCTGCACTTGTGACCCGGCGCTGGGGGATGAATACCCGCTTCGGCGCCTGACTCAGCTGGGGAGATGCCGCTCCTTCAGAATGCATCTGATTGGGGAGAGAATCTTCTCTGCCTGGGGAAACATATCAACGCTCACTATCTCGGGTTCAGACTCTGCAGGGAGAGGCTACTGAACTTGCTGGAGAGGAGGAATCATCCTGCCTGGGGACGCGTACGGTGCACTGCCTGGAATCTGCTACACCTGTAACAACTCAAACAAACAGACAAGATACCCTTCTCAAAGGGACCCATCAAGGTTATCATCTTGTGACAATGTTCAAGCAATTCATTGTTTCAACAATCAGTGGCCTAGGCCAGTAAGTTTATGTATGCGCATTTTATCAAAAACATCGGCGTTCTTTTTCGCAAACAAAACAGATAAATGCTAAACAGACAAACAGAATTGCTGAATAGTATGCATTTTATTGATATCGAACCCCTGAATGGGTAAAAATGTTTTACAACATAGGCAAGCTCCTGGAATGAGGAAGCCGCGCAAAATAAAACATAAATATACATCAATATATACAAATGTCGGCAACGAGGCGTAGACGAACACCATGAGTTGATCCCTTTATGACCCACTCGACTTCGATACTTCTCCGATGCTTCAGCTTCAGAAGAGATTGATTCAGATGAAAGGCCCTCAGGTCTTCCAAACCACTAAACAAATACAGTCCACACGCGGAACGCAGTCATTTGCTTTTTCAAATCCCTAACTTTTGCGTGAACCGCCCTTTGCGGGTTTTCGGTTCACCGGGATACCCTTTTTTGCCGAAGCCGCCCAGTAGGTTTTCGACTTCGCGGGTGTACATTTTTCAATTTATATCCCTAATTTTGCCCGAACCTTTTATTCTGTTTTTGGTTCGCCAGGATGCCCCATTTTTGCCTGGACTCTCTTTTTTGTCCAGTGGGTCGCTTTCAAGCAAAGTATTTTTTAACTGCGTCCGCGTTCACCGGGGATGCAAAATCTTCACCATCCATCGTGGACAACAATAAAGCTCCTCCCGAGAAGACCTTGCTGACGACGTACGGACCCTCGTAATTGGGAGTCCACTTGCCCCGGTGATCGGAGTGTGGAGGAAGAATCTTCTTCAGGACGAGATCACCCGTCTGAAAGCTTCTAGGGCGCACCTTCTTATCATAAGCTTTCTTCATTCGGCTTTGGTACAGACGACCATGCGCAATCGATGCTAACCTCTTCTCGTCCATCAGGCTGAGTTGGTTCAGTCGGTTCGTAACCCATTCTGCCTCGTCGAGTTTCACATCAACCAAAACTCGTAAAGAAGGGATCTCCACTTCTAACGGTAGGACAGCTTCCATACCGTACACTAAGGAGAAAGGAGTTGCCCTGGTTGACGTACACACCGTTGTATGATAACCGTGCAACACAAATGGCAGCATCTCATGCCAATCTTTGTAGGTCACAACCATCTTCTGAACAATCTTCTTAATGTTCTTATTGGCCGCTTCGACGGCGCCATTCATCTTCGGCCGGTAAGGAGACGAGTTGTGGTGTTCAATCTTGAAACTCTGGCACAGCTCCTGCATCATCTTGTTATTCAGATTCGAACCATTATCTGTAATGATCCGCTCGGGAATTCCGTAACGACAGATGATGTCCCTCTTTATGAACTTAGCCACCACCTGCTTAGTCACATTAACATATGAGGCTGCCTCCACCCACTTGGTGAAGTAGTCGATAGCTACTAGAATGAAGCGATGACCGTTGGACGCAGTGGGCTCGATCTTGCCTATCATGTCGATGCCCCACATGGAGAATGGCCACGGGGAGGACATGACATTCAACGGGCACGGCGGCACATGAATCTTATCAGCATAAACCTGGCATTTATGACATCTCTTCGCAAATTTAAAGCAATCAGACTCCATCGTCAGCCAGTAGTATCCTGCTCTCAGGATCTTTCTCGTCATAGCGTGTCCACCGGCGTGCGTACCAAATGTGCCTTCATGGACTTCTTCCATGAGCATACTCGCCTCTTTCTCATCTACACATCTGAGTAGCACGAGATCGTGGTTTCTTTTATACAAAACTCCATCAGGATTGAGATAAAAATTTCCAGACAGCCTCCTCAGAGTCTTCTTATCCTGGGATGACGCACCCACAGGATACTCCTTAGTCATAAGGAAAGTATGGATGTCTTGGAACCATGGCTTGCCGTCGGCGGCTTCCTCGATTGCAAAGACGAATGCAGGTCTATCAAGACAAGAAATGACAATTCTTGGAGCCTCATTCCAAAAATTGACTTTATACATCGAAGCCAATGTGGCTAAGGCATCAGCCATCTGATTTTCGGCCCTGGGCACATGATGGAGTTCCACTCGATCAAAGAACGGAAGCAGCCTTCTGGCATAGTTCATGTATGGCACCAAATTCGATTGGTGAGTCTCCCACTCCCCTTTAATCTGGTTAATCACAAGCGCCGAGTCACCATATACGTCTAGGTTTTTGATTCTCAAATCAATCGCCTCTTCTAGACCCATGATGCATGCTTCGTACTCCGCTTCATTATTAGTGACTGGAAACATCAGTCTCGCAGTGAACGGGATATGGGATCCGTGGGGAGTCGTGATGATCGCCCCGATACCACTTCCATAAGAGTTAACCGCCCCGTCGAATATCAATTTCCACTGGGATGTCCTATCTGGCCCCTCACCGGGCAACGGCTCATCGCAATCCTTCGCTTTGAGAAACATGATATCCTCATCAGGGAATTCAAACTTCATCGGCTGGTAATCCTCGATCGGTTGTTCGACAAGGTAATCAGACAGTACGCTGCCCTTGATGGCCTTCTGGGACACGTACTGAATATCATATTCCGTCAACACCATTTGCCATCTGGCAATCCTGCCCGAAAGAGCTTGCTTCTCGAAGACGTACTTGATTGGATCCATCTTCGAAATTAGCATGGTGGTGTGATTGAGCATGTACTGTCGTAAACGTTTGGCAGCCCAGGCTAATGCACAACACGTCTTTTCCAGCATCGAGTAACGAGATTCACAATCTGTGAACTTCTTACTCAAGTAGTAAATGGCATGCTCCTTTCTGCCCGTCTCGTCGTGCTGACCGAGAACACACCCCATACTATTCTCAAGAACTGTCAAGTACATGATTAATGGCCGTCCAGCCACTGGGGGTATCAAGATTGGAGGTTCCTGCAGATACTGTTTTATCTTATCGAATGCCTTCTAGCAATCCTCGTTCCAGATAATCGCCTGATCTTTCTTTAAGAGCTTGAACATCGGTTCACACGTGGCCGTGAGCTGAGAGATAAACCTTGCAATGTAGTTTATTCTGCCCAAGAAACCACGAACTTCTTTTTCTATTTTTGGCGCTGGCATCTCTTGTATCGCTTTTATCTTTGCAGGATCAACCTCGATGCCTCTTTCACTCACAATAAACCCCAGTAACTTTCTGGACCGTACTCCGAAAGTACACTTGTTAGGATTCAGCCTCAACCTGAATTTCCTAAGCCTCTCAAAAAGCTTCAGCAAATTGACCAGATGTCCTTCCTCCGTTTGGGACTTCGCAATCATGTCATCAACATAGACTTCAATCTCATGATGAATCATGTCATGAAACAAAGTTACCATAGCTCGTTGGTAAGTGGCCCCTGCGTTCTTCAGACCGAAAGGCATTGCCTTATAGCAAAATGTTCCCCAAGGTGTAATAAACGTCATTTTCTCCATGTCCTCCGGCGCCATCTTGATCTGGTTGTAACCGGAGAAGCCATCCATAAACGAAAACACGGAGAACTGAGTTGTATTGTCAACCAACACATCAATATGAGGCAGCGAGAAATCTTCTTTAGGGCTCGCCTTATTCAAATCCCGATAATCGACGCACATTCGTACCTTACCGTCCTTCTTCGGTACAGGCACTATGTTGGCGACCCACGGAGGGTAAGTAGTGACTGCTAAGAAACCAGCATCAAGCTGCTTCTGTACTTCTTATTTGATTTTGACGGCCATATCTGGTCGTGTCCTTCTAAGCTTCAGCTTAACGGGAGGACAATCTTCTCGCAACGGCAAGTGGTGGACCACGATGTCAGTATCAAGTTCGGGCATATCTTCGTATGACCAAGCAAAGACGTCACTATACTCTCGAAGCATCTCGACCAGCCTCTGCTTGACATTACTCTGCAATGCAGCCCCTACTTTGACATTCCTGACAAGTTCTTCAGAACCTAGATTCACAATCTCGATTTCCTCCTCATGAGGCAGAATGACTTTCTCCTCTTGTTTCAACAAGCGGGCCAACTCTTCGGGAAGGTCTTTGTCTTCATCAATCTCTTCCTCGGCTTGATAGATCGGGAAATCGAAGTCGAAGTGAGCCGTAGAAGGTCCAGAGTCGATGTCATCTGTTATGTGGATCCTGCAATAACAAGGGTTAAGCTTAAAACAGGAATATGCAGGTTAGCACAAACCCCATTGCCATTTTACTATTTTTCAAAACAAATATAAAACAGGAATGACAGAGATTGCAATATTTGAATACGAAGAAAAACACCTTTGATTTATTAACAAAATGCATGTACATAATCCAACAAGGCCCTGACAATAAAACCACTATGCCCCGGGTAGGACATAGGGTTGTACAATGATTGGAAAAAGTAAATCATTACTCTTCACTTGTCATCTGGATGACATCCTTGACGGACCAATTGTTGAGGCCCTCGCCTGGCTTGCTTGGCTGGATCCAAGAGTCGAGGTCACAGTCGATATCTCCGCTGTCTTCAGACACCGCGTTGACGCTTTCGAAAATCATTCTGCCGCTGGTAAACAGGATCGGCCCCTTACCTCGCGACGCACTGCTAGAAGAAGAAGAAGCTTCAGCTCCAGGAGAATATCCCAACCCAAACTTATCTTGCTTGTTAGGTATCTCCAAAATTTTCCCCCAGCCTGGGGTAGATCCGGCTTGGACAACGACCCGAGCTTCCTTGAAGGAGGAGAGATTCATCTCTGGCTTTTCTGTGACTACAGGAGCTACTTCTTTTACCTTGACAGCTTCGAACGCTTGGCATAGAGTCTCATGGATTTCTCCATCCATCTCAACATACTTAAAGGACGACAAATGGCTCACCATTATATCTTCCTCGCCATTCACAGTCACAATGCTTCCTCCGACAGCATATTTGAGCTTCTGGTGCAACGTGGAGGTCACGGCACCAACGGCATGGATCCATGGGCGGCCCAAGAGACAACTGTAGGCAGGCATGATATCCATAATGTAAAAGACCGCGTCGAATGTTTCCGGCCCGACTTGAATTGGCAGCGTCACCTCCCCGAAAACGTGGCGTTTAGTTCCGTCGAACGCCTTCACAACCAGATCACTGGGTGTGCAGATCACTCCACGAGTATCTAACTTCATTAATGCCTTCTTCAGAAGAACATTAAGTGACGAACCCGTGTCCACCAGCACGTGCGACATGATTGTGCCCCTACACTCAATCGAGATGTGCAGAGCGCTATTGTGGTTTCTCCCTTTCGGCGTCAGCTCTAGGTCTGTGAACCCTAGTCCATTCCCAGCATTCACGTGGGCTACGACCCCTTCCAACTGGTTTACTAAGATCTCCTGCGGCACGTATGCGGCGTTCAACACCTTCAGCAGTGCGTTGCGGTGTGCTTCCGAACACAACAACAAATTCAGGATGGAAATCTTCGAGGGCGTCTGATGGAGATGATCTATAATCTTGTAGTCACTTTTCTTAATCAACCGTATAAACTCCTCGGCATCTTTAACAAGCAAGTCTTTTTCCACCCCACACGGGGTCTCTTCAACGACCTTACTTTTCCCTTTATCAGTCGCATCAGCTCTGACCGCTTTATCCGCCATGACCTCTGGCGGTGCAAACACTCTTCCACTGCGAGTAATACCACTGACTCCCGCAAGATTCTCCACAGTCGACCCATACAGTTCTATCTCCAACCTCTGTCCGTTGCAATAGACTTCAGCCCCATAATGCCATGGAACGACGTTAGTGCTCTCGAAGGGTATCGGCCCTGCTTTGGTAATAGTTATTGTAGGCGGCCTGGGCGCAGAAATAGTTATCGGCCGGTGAGGGATGGTGATGGTGGCGACTTCATCGGCTTGCTTCAACACTACCTCTCCTGATCCACTTTCAGCCCTCCGGCTAAACTGCAGAATCCCTTCAGTCATCATACTTTGGATTCCTTCGACCAACTGCTCACATCCATCAGAATGTGTGGCACAGTCCATACATAACTCTCCGCAACCTGGAAAGAACCCTCTTTTCATCAACTTAGCTTTAACGAAGCTAAGCGGCGTCTTCAGATCTCTGACATCAATCAACAAATCTAAACCCTCGTCCTCGATAATGGCATTTACTCCGCCTCCCCTATGATTCGGCATAGGATTCTTTGTGACATTTGGCACATTATCCGAGAAGTTGATGATCTTGGCGTCCACCATATCCTGAACTTTGTGCTTGAAGGCTTTGCAATTCTCGATTGTGTGGCCTGGTGCCCCTGAGTGGAATTCGTAAGTTGCATTAGCGTCGTACCCTAGCGGAGGTGCCCCTGTCAAGGGAGCCAGCGTTCTCTTCTGGATCAACTGTAGCTGAAGCAAAGTTTGCAGTAATTGCGCGTATGACATGGGCGGTGTCTCAAAGTGACGGTTCGCCAAAGATGTCTGATTCTGATACTTTCTGTATCCCTGTTGATTCGGTTGCTGCTGCTGCTGCTGTTGCTGCGGAGCTGCCGGGATATTTATACTGGCCACTTGCTGGTGAGGACCTTTACCTTTTCTTCGAGCGTTGGACACAGCGCTCGTTTCTCCTTCCCGTCTTTTGCCACTATAAGGTTTCTTTCCGCCTCCTCCAGCTGAGGATAACTCACCTTGAATTTTCCCGATCTTGATCCCATTCTCGACGTGCTCACCCGTGATAATGAGATCTGAGAATGTCCTAGACATGCCGCTGACTAACTTCTCATAGTAAACCCCTGGGAGAGTAGCTACAAACATCTGCACGAGCTCGCGTTCAACCATCGGCGGCTGGACCCTAGCTGCCAACTCACGCCACCGCTGGGCGTACTCCTTAAACCCTTCGTTGTTCCTTTGCGGCAGATTCTGCAGTTGGACCCGATTCGGGGCCAAGTCGCTGTTGTATTGGTAATGGTGCACAAATGCTTCAGCAAGATCCTTCCACGAGCGCACACTGGTTGGCTCCAGACTCATGTACCACTCGAGGGATGGCCCGGAAAGACTGTCTTGAAAGAAGTGCATCAGCAGCTTCTCGTCATCAGAATGGGCTGACATCTTCCTGTAGTACGATCTCAGGTGGACACGAGGGCAAGTGGTGCCCTTATATTTTTCAAAGTCAGGTACCTTGAACTTGGGAGGCACCTTGAAATCAGCAATTAATCCCAACTTGGACATATCAACACCCAAAGCATTCTGGTTCTCGATATCTCTCATCTTATCTTCAAGTGCCTTGAACCTAAGTCGTGCTTTAGCATTCAGCTCCCCTTCAACACCTCTCTGAGAGAACACATCGTCTTGGCGATCTTCCAACCACGGCTGAGGCACAAACAAATTCCCAACACCTGCATTGCCGTTGCCCAGCCCAACATTGACATTAGCTCCCAGACTCCCATTACCGACGCCCGTCGTATTGCTGTTGAATCCCATGTTAGCTACCACATTGCCGTTAGCACTGCCATTCACCCCGGTCACGGGGATCCCGTTCTGAGGAGTTTCAACCGGCGGAGGAGTAGGCACAACCCCCCCCATGGAGTACACCGTGGCTATCAACCCTGGAGATCAGAGGCTGGACCAAGGTTCTGAGCTGATCTTGGCCGTTGGCAACCACTTGCATGAGTTCCATGAAGCGGTCCATTCTTTCACGGAGTTCCTAAACATCAGTTTGCACTTGCTCCATGATTCTGGTTTGATTAGCTCTGGTTGGATAGCGGTGAATAGGTCTCCGATCAATCCTGTAATAACCTGAAACAACCTGTAAACACAAAAGGGTTAGGAAAAACAATAAAGTGCTCGTTATGCAAATGCTTCATGCAAACGTGTGTCTGTGTGTTAGGGAGATATCCCCCGATCCTAGTGCCTGAGTGCCAGTTCTGATAATAATAAGAAGTCCGAGTCCAATCACGAAAATACCAATCTCATATATAAAGAAAGCCTATCACGGCGGTACATAGCATCAGCGAGTACAAGATGAATCAACAGCGTGACCTCAGCCAACAAGCCTGGTGATGGTCAGCATACAACAATGATCAAAACAAAAAGGAATACAACTAGTCAAGTACGGCCACGGGCGCATAACTCTTCTAACAACCCCTTCGTTTCTGGATGATCAGGCCGAGTGAGTAACCCTTCGACGAGTAACTCCCTCTGCATAATAGTGTACTGAAGACCTTCAACCGAATCTTCCCATGCTCCTTCGCCGAAACAATCTTCTAGCTTTCGCTTCTTGGACTCAAACATCAGTTTGTGCTCCTTCAGGTTTGCGAGAGCTTTGTTAGGTTGGCCTTCAGCGGCATATCTGCGAGCGGTTTCTTCATCAAACCTCTTCTCACTGACCTTTACCTGGGCTTTCAGCTTGGAGATCTGTAGCATCAGCTTGTCTTCCCGCTCTTTCCTGGTAGCTAGGGAAGCCTTCCAGTGCTGGTTGAACTTGGATATCCTCCGATACGCTTCGTCCAAGTGCTGCTTCTTCGTAGCCAGTACGTCGTTGACAGCTTTGAAGTCTTGACCCATGCGCTCACGCTCGGCTATCTGCTTAGTCAAATCTGTCCCCAACTGGTTCACCAGTTCTGTCTGCCTTTTGAAGGAATGAACAACTTCGTTTCTCTCACTTCGGAGTTGAGCCAATTCTTTCTCCAATTCTTCGTTTGCCTTCTTCATATCATCTCTCTCAGCTAACACCTGATTATGCTGATGAATAGGCACGGTGGTAGGCTCTTCGATCATTGGAGGACTTTCTGGCTTGGCATGAGGAAACGTCATCCTTATAGCATCTGCTCTGGCTCTGATCCAAGTCATATACGGAGGGTAGGCTTGATTGTTACTCTTCCCCAGCAATGGTTTTCCTCGCTTACTGATACCATTCCAGGCACGCTGAAGCTTCGATAACATATCCCCCTCTAGAAGACCAGTGAGGTACAGAGATTCCTGCACCTCTTCATCCTTCGGCGGAGCTCTCAATGCATACGCGAACTGTCGGACCAACAAAGACGGATTATAATTGATACAACCCTTCCTACCTATCAAAGGCACGTTTGGAAACCCGCTGCAGCTGAAAATAATCTCGGTACCCAACCTATCTCTGTCGAACCAGTCAATATCCTCTGTAGATAAACTCATCAGACGCTCGGACCACTCAGCCGTGGCTGCAGACGAAACAAAGGGACCCCTCTTGGGCAGATGACCATCAAGCCATTTATAAAGCAAGGGCACACAGCATGAGACATTCTTGCCCCTTCTGTTCTCGTTTTTGTAGTGGATAGAATGGTAGACATCTCCTATCAAGGTAGGGACTGGATTCCCTGATGCAAAGATATGGAATGCATCAAAGTCTACAAAATCATGCATATTGGGGAACAGAATGATGCCATATATGCACAAAGCGAGAATGGCGTTGAACGCGACCCAACATCCGTCTTTGGCGCACTGCTGAGCCTTTCCCACTAAGAACTGCAAGGAGAACCCGGGAACCTTGTTCTAACTAGTCAATACCAACTCGGAGGCATCCAGATGAAGTGACGGAGCTAAACCAGCCAGATCAGGCTCAGCGTCCATATGAACAAAAGGCGTCTGCCTTTTAATAGGCACACCTAACAAATCAGCATATTCCTCTAGCGTGGGTACGAGGACAAAATCCTGAAAAGTGAAACATCTCAACGGAGGATCGTAGAATTGCAACAGAGCGTGCAACCCATTCAACTCGAACGCAGAAGGTTTACGAACCAAACTGAGCAATTTGCCGTAAGATTTTCTGAACTCATTCCTCACATAATCATCTGCTAGAGCAATCAAACCAGTCAGCTTAACCACATCAGGGGTAGGGAACTTATAAGCCACTGTCTTCCTCAGAGAACCCATAACAATACAGATAAGAGGCAAGAAATCCTGGATCGGGGAAAACAGTACCTGCAACACAGACACACGTTAATGAAATGCAAATGAGTATGCAAGGCGATGTAAAATGCAATCATGCAGCAGGAGATCAAGACAACTGTGCTGTGGAGATTCTGTATCAACAAAATCATAACGCTGCTCTATCAAGAACAACCACTGCATCTGATGGGACGAAAACCCAGGTATCGGACCACAAATCTGCTCTGTCAAGAACAACCATATATCTGCTGATAAGAAAACCCTGATATCAGACCATAACTCTGCTCTGTCAAGAACAACCAATGACCAAAACTCTGCTCTATCAAGAACAAACATCTGGTAATGAGATCCTCAGACCCCAATCATAAATCTGCCCTGTCAAGAACAAATATCCGATAATAAGATCCTTTGATCAAAACCTGCTATATCAAGAACAAATACCCATCTGATGATAAGATCCTCTGATCAAAATCTGCTCTATCAAGAACAAACATATATCTGCAGATAAGAACCTCAGATCCCAACAAAACTGATCCACTATCAAGAAAACCAGGTGGTCTGAAGGTCAAAGTTTCCTGCAATGAACCCAACCCTGCTCACAGGTATGGACCTAAACTGACTCAAGTTCGGCATCCTATGCGTTCATCAGCGTCACAGACATTCAAGAGGGGTGATACGATACCCAGAAGGTGTGGCATCACCAGCTCATGAAGCGGCCTCACTCGGCTGAATCACAAATGATCGGTCCCCAGAGTCGACAATCCTCCAAACTAACAACCGTCTCAACCCCAAGGGTTGAAAGAGAAGTCAACCGGGAGAACCTCGTTTGAGCGTGGATTTCATGAGACACTAGTGCCTGCCAAGCAAGCACGCGCCCACTAATTTCCACAACTAATTCTATGTTCACTCAAGCCTAGGTCTGGCTTCTTACTCATCAGAATGCCCTTCCCACAACAGCACAGATAATCATATCATACTGAAAAATAAATTGCGGGAAATAAAATGCGATAAATAAACACAACCCAACAAGTAATCATACAAGCGCTAGGATTGACTCGCATAGGGATCCGGAGAACCAGAGACTCTGGGTATGTCCCCAGTAGAGTCGCCAGTTGTCGCTTACGCGAAAATAAGGTGTCGGCACAACAGAAGAGTCGCCACCTTTCGTTATTTATCTCTCGGAGCGGGAAAGGAAACGATCGGAAAAACCTGACGAAAAGGTATAAGACAAGGTCGTCGCAACCGTTGTCTGGGTTCGGGAGTCGGTTACGCAAGGGGAAGGTATTAGCACCCCTCACGTCCATCGTACTCGATGGGATCCACGCTTGTTGTGTATACAGGATGAGTTGGTTTATCTATCTACCTATCAAGGCTGGCTTAAAAACAAAAGAAAATGACTCGGCAAAGCGTCGTGCTTTATGCCTACGTATTCTCATCAGAGAATGAGAAATCAGAGTCAACGTAGTTCGACCTACTACGGGTTATGGGGAAGGTAGCTCGCCAATACATCAGTATTGTGCCTACGTACTCTCAACAGGTCTGAGAGATCAGAGCTTACGTAGTTCGGGGCACTACGGTTTGTTTCCTGTATTTTACGAAAGAAGTGTTTTTTATTGTGTTTGCAATTTCAATCGCACTAAAGACTATGACCTGAGAGTGAATGCGTCGCATGTCACCCAAAGGGTACCATACTAAACATCCAGACTGTGGAAAAGAAACTCTCCCACAATCCTTTCTCAGATAGCTTAAGGCTCGTAATGTACGAAAGAAATCATTCATGATTACTGTATCTTAAACTGTTTTTGAGACGAGAAGAGAACGGGCCCAACTAGGAGGGAGACTATCAAGTCCTACTATTGTCATGCCAAGGATTCACCCTATGGTTGAGGTTTGAAACAGGGAACTCCTAGATGTTATCATGCATAGGTTTCAACCTAAAGTTCTATCATCACTTCCTTATCAAAGGAACTGAGAATCCTAAGGGATCATGTCAATGATACACCAAAACAGATAAAGCATCAGCTTAAACAGTAAACAGATATACAGTAAAATGCATGCAATGCAAGTGAGGGAGGAAATGTGTGTGGGGCATCATCCTCCACAAGCTCGTCTCGACCTCAAGCTAGAATGAATAACAGTAATCATACTGAAGAATAAAACATGCTATCAAGCAAAATACAGTAAACTGCTGTAATCATACAGATAAAATGAAATCATGCTATCAAGCAAAATAAACCACATGGCCAAGGGAGCTGGGCTCTACCGAATACCCGCAAGCAAAGCCATACAGTAACAGTACAAGCAAAGGGAGCAACTCAACCTCTAGTGCAATCATGCTCCTAGATTAAAGCTATCCTAGATATGGACTTATTCTAATGCATCAAGCAAGTCAAACAAAACATATCAATACAGCAAAGAAAAAGAAGAAAGCAGATCAACTCCTCTCTCAACTCCAAGCTTCAGCTCTTCTAACAGCAACACAGTCTTCAGACTTCCATCACTCTTGCCAATCAATTTGCTTCTCCAGGTTTCAATCCTTCAACATAAGTTTCAACTTATTCTCTCTTCTCTAAGCTCCAGCTTCTTAATTAGTTCCACCTTCAGGCTTCACTTTTAACCACAAGCATCAACTTGGCTCTTCCAAGCTTCAAAGAAAGCATCAACTTCCTTTGCTTTACCAGTCTCAACTGGGTCTTTTCTTCCTGCAAGCTTCAGCTTCTCAGAATAATCTTCAATCACTTAGAAGTATCAATTTCATCCTTCAGTCTTTAAGCCTCAGCTCTTCATTCAATCTTAATTGAGTCCACAAGTATCAACTTGTTGCTTTTACTCTTCAATCTTCAGCTACAATGGCTATGCTCAAGGATTCATCCTCTTCCACACTCTTCAATGAAGTCTTCATCTTCAAACTCAATATCTCTCAAGATATCCAAACCAGGAAAAATCACTTAACTGGATAAGCTAGGGTGTTAAACTGCTTATTGACCACCAAAGGTGACCTATAAGGGTTCAACATCAAAGGAATGGTTCCCTCAAAAGTTATACTTCCTAGGTACCATCACTTATCCCTCCCAAGGAGAGAGGTGAATACCATGGAAGGACTTTGAATCATGGGTAGGAATGGAGGTGACAGATACCATCCATGTTTAAGAAAGAAGTTAACTAGGTTTAAACTCTTCCTAATCCCTAACCCTAAAACAACAACAAAACAAACAAGATCCTCAAGCTCTCAAGCTCCTTATCCAATCTCCAAGTCTTCTACTATGCTCCTCCATGATCTTCAAAGCAAGACCAAGCTCTCCCAGCCCTCAAAGCAAAGCAAAACAAATACAAGCCCACAAGGGCAACACAAACAATCATCAACTACAAAAATCATCTAAAAATAGTATCCTACTATATTAAAACCTAATATAATTTATAGGGGATCCTAGATACCTACCCTTAATACCCTATATGTCCCAATATCTAACTTGACCTAAAAACCCAAAATTCTAGTGTTATTGTGGACCTATGTTAAGGATTAACCTAATTCTACACAACCTAATGTTATCTAATCAAAAATAATCTAAAATTCATCACAAAATTATGGAATAAATCCAGAGGGGAGCTAAAGTCCTAATATAACTATCCTAAAAAGAATGGCCTAAAAATTCAAAGGGAGATAGATAAACAAAATTCTACAAATTCATGTATCAACATAAAAGAATATAAAAGCAATTAAAATAGAAAATATCCAAAAAATATTAAAATTACATGAAATGCAAATATTTTGGTTTCATAATTTTCTAGACATCAATATGAAATGGGAGAAAAAATTCCCACTTAAAAATCATTATTTTTCTATTTATTATGATTTTTCAAAAATTAATGAAAAATGGAGGAAAAAAATTAAAATATGAAAGCCATGGTGCAGATAGCAATGCCAGATAGTTCATTTCATGAATGGGCTCAAAATGGGGGTGCAGTTAGTGAGGCGCGCTAGGCCCAATTCAATCAGAAAATCAATTAAAACACATAAAGAAAAAGAAAAAGCAACGGTGTGAAAAGTAACAAAATATAGTACAACAACCAATGGGCCAGGAAAGTAGGGTGTGGATAGCAACTGAGCCCAATCCCTCCTTTAATGAAACGATGCGTTTCGTGGTCATCTTCAGATTCCCTCTTCAACTGAAATTGAATCTCAGCCGTGAGATCTCCACCCAGTCAATAAGTCTGCGCACGATCCAATGGCTATGCCTTCTTCTTCTTCCTCCAGCTAGGGTTCTTATGGAGAAGCCATGGAAATGCAGAGCTTCAAGCTCCATCTTCCCCAAACTCGTATAACCTCAAATCTCCATGAAAACTTAAAATTCAAAACCCTAATCCATCCAGAATTTTATGCTGATCACAACCATGGTCTTGAAATCAATTGAAACATCCTAAATCTCCAAACCCGATCCAAGATCAAAGATATGCTCAAACATCAACTTCAACAATTCTTGCAATTAACTACCTCAGATTAATCACCAACTCACACTGATTGATTCTTGACATCTAATTCATTCTATAGCTCACCATAACTTGAGTTCTTGGTCCAAACAAAAATGGTGACACCAACTGAAACCTCACCAATTGCTCTCAAACTTCTCAGAATCCATCTCCTATTGGTCTCTAACAGTTCTAACCTAACCATTCTTGCTAATTATGCATAAATTATGGTGTAGAGTGAATTTTGCAAACCTGGTATTTCTTGATTCACAGATGGTGTAAACCTTCACTTCAAGCCTTCAAACTCTTCAGAAACCTTCCTTGAATGATGATCTTGCTACTGTTTGCAAAAGATTTGATGGAGAATGCTTGAATCTCAGAATTCGATTCTGACTTGCAACCTTGAAAATCCAAATGCTATCTCTTCAAATCTCCATGGTTTTGCTCTCAAATTGGTCTGCACAGCTTTACTATGATCAATGGAGTGTGTTTAGATTGAAAGAATGGATGGAATTGAATCAGAATGTGGATTTTGCTTTCAAATTGCAATGGAAGCAAGTGAAATGGCCAACTCTCTCTTCTCTCAAATATTACACCAACCTTGCATCTGAGCAAGTTCTATACATTATATAGAGTGGTTTAGAATCATCTAGAACCATCTAGAACCATCCCGTGAGAAATTGGGATTCTCATGCCATGAGTTTATGAATTCACTTCTTCTCACATATCATCTCATGCCATAGTCTTTGCAAACCTCAATTCTGACTTGAAATTCTCCCTAAATGAGATATATGGTGTGTTAAAACCCTTAGCAAGCTTGTACATTGAGTTTCCTTAAGTTTTGCCTTTGTGCCTTAAGATGCAAGCAACCAATTTCCAAAGCAGCCCCATGATCTAGGCTTCAAATCAAAATTGTGGCTGAACCATTGTTCTTAGAATGTCTTTTAGAGTCAAAATGACCTATTATATGCCATGGTTTAGATGTGTAACTTGGGATTTCCAATTTCCAATTTTAACTTATTTAACTTATGCCTCCATTTTAGGTCATTTTCATCACTTTTTGCTACAAGCCTTTTCAATATCTCATGACCTCCTTAATAGCCTTAAAACATCATTCTAAGCAAGTTTGATGTTGAAGATTTTTCCATTTGAAGCTTGGAACTAGGAGATATGGCCTTATGCTTGAAATGACCTATAATGTCCAAATGACCAAAATGCCCTTGACTTGTCAAAGCCATAACTTGAGTTCTACAAATCCTATCAAGGACTTATAGTACTCTCTAGAAATCTAAGAAGATGAGTAACAACATTCATGTTTACCAAGAGTCCATAGGAATCATCCTTCTTGGGCAAAGGTTGGATGCAAGTTGGGTAACTTTCAAGGTCCCAGATTCACATACCTCAGATGACCTGTAACTTGTCAAAGTCATAACTTGAGCTCTACAAATCCTATCAAGGACTTATAGTACTAAAATTAAAGCTAAGAACAAGCTCTACAACATTCATGTTGTGGGAAAGAGGAGATGGCAATCACATCTTGAGCTAAACTGCCTTGAAGATAGGGATCAAACTAGGGGATTTTACACTGTCAAGCCTTAGAAACCCTAGCTTAAAACCTCTCAAACTCCTCAATCATGATGAGTTGGTATAGGAATCATCCTTATAGCATATCAATGCATCAATCCATGATCACATGGCTCTTGGTTTAGGTCTCAACCCTCTCCAAATCATCAGTTGACCTAGGGTTGACCCAGTCAAACCCTAATCATACCACTCATGGCAGAGTCTTCTTATTCTTGAACAATGACCTCTCTAGGCTTCATGATGGATTTCAAGACATCTCATAAGCTCTCTCAAGGCTTCAAATACACATTCATGGCTTCAGAATCATCTGAGGATCTCCCACAACTCTCAAGTTAGGAGGCACACAACCTTGGTTTCAACCAATCTCTCTGGGAATCTTCTGATTTCTCTGACAAGGATATCAACCCTTAAACTCTTGAATAACCTTCTTGGCTAGCTTCAAAGTCTTGACTAGTACTCATACCTCTTGATCCCCTGCATACATATCAATGAGATGCAAATGATAATGCTAATGTGAATGAAATGTAACACAAGCTAGGTAAAGAAATGTTGGTCAAATTTTGGGGTGCAACAATGAGGGACATGCAAGCACTACGTCTGGATCAGAAGATGCTCAGAGAGGAGAACCAGCAGTTGGAAACTCAGGTGGGTTTGATTACGGAGGTAATACGGAATGTGCTCAGAAAAGAAGGTGATCAAGGGCCCGAAGCTGCACCAAAAATGCTTGTTCCACTTCTGTCTGTGGAACCTATACCAAAGCGTAATGTGTGTCAGAGATCCTCTGCACAACTCAGAGCTCAAGACTTTTCCCGTCAGCAGCCACGTCAGGTTCCTAGAAGATATGCTCAAAAGACAAGACCATCTAACAGAATCTTTGATAAGATCTCTATGGATTATGCTCAGTTGGTGCAAATCTTGATCCAGCTTTATTTGGTTAAACCTCAGACTTTGTCTTTGTTGATTGAGGAGATACCACCGGACTATGATGTCAATGCCCATTGCGATTTCCACTCTGGGGGACAGGGGCACAACATCGCAAACTGTAAAGCTTTTAAGCATAAAGTTCAGGACCTGATTGACTCGAAGGCCATTGAATTCGCGTCGGGTGGCATGAATGTATCAGGAGAATTTATTCCCTATCCTGCAAAGGAGGTGGATGTTCCCATTCCCTCACCTAAAGCTGCAGAAGGTCAGGAGTATATCCTACAGTCTTTGGTGTCTGAATCCCCTTGCCCACAACAATTGCTTATTCCTGGACCAAGTCTGAGAATAATAGTGCTTGAATATAGGGAATGTCTTGATTAGTACCAACAATCTCGTGCTCCTCAACAGCAAGATTACCGTCGTCAAAATCAGAATAGGCCTCACAACAATCTGAAAAGAAGGAAGGCTCCTCTTCATCCAGTGCCTATGACGTACAGTGAGCTTCTAGCATATATGATTCAGAACGCGTTGGTGGAGCCCAAGACGCTCAAGCCGATGCCAGAGCCATACCCTCCTGGGTATGATCCCAGTGCTCAATATGGATATCATGGAGGATCCATGAGACACTCAACTAAAGACTGCGAGGTTTTTCAAGCCAAGGTACAACAATTGATGGACAGAAGGTACATATCCTTTCTGGGAGGAAGGTTGGTCATACATGCCAATCGCTTATCTGTTTGAGTTTGAAGACTTCAAGGGCCGCGTCCCTCAGCAGCAAATCAGTGTGAAAGCCCAGTTCCCAGAAGTCGGCAATTTGCATTTTATCATGTTATTTCTTTACATTTGTAGTTCCTTTCCTGTCTATATGCAAATTTCACTTGTAAAATTGTATTGTTTTCAATTGATATGAATAATGAAATGAATATGCATGTTTTGAATTAATCCATTCGTGTTCACTCTATTGCTTTCATTTATTTCAAACGCTTGTTTAAGTGGAATCTGGGGAGGATGACGAAATCGAAAGATGCGTAAGCTTCCGATTGTATGCTTTTGGATAAAAACATGTTGATGATGTACAGGCATTGCTTCAAATCCACAAACACGAAAGATATAAGGAAGATAATCCCTTGTCAACCCCTTTGAGCCTAGTAGTAGGAGTTTCTTTCTGAAAATGAAAAACCCTCAATCATAACCCGGGGCAGGGTAGGTGTCAGCTGATTTGACCAAGCGTTCAAATTACAAAAGGAGTGTTCCCGTTCAAGGATAAATCACACTTGTATAGGTCGTACCTAAAGAACTACAATGGTTAAACCTTGCCGATGAGGAGTGAAACAGTCACAATAGCTCTTAACAAGTCAGGCAAGCCGATGTCACATGATTTGTTCCAAAAAAAAGAGAAGAAGAAAGAAAAAGAATCAAAAGAAAAGCCCGCTAAGTTGAGTCTTGAAAACAAGCGACTTAGGAAAAAATTAGGGCACCCCGCTGGACTTCAAAATCGAGAAAAACTCAAAAGAGTTAGTCTAGGAAAAAATTAGGGGAAAGACGAAAAAAAAACGAAAAGGATTACAAAAGAAAAATCCTCGAAAAACAAGTCGTGTGATTCAGGAACCAAAGACGAAAGGCGAGTGATTGTCGCTCCGAAAATGTGTGGTTCCCTGAACCATCGCTCCTATCAGTCAACCTTTGAGAGGTGAGCGCTCGTGTCGAGTTAGCTGAACATAGGATTGGAGAACATCAAGGAGAATGGGTGGGTTAGGATAGACTTTGAGCCTTTATCCTTCCTTTTAACCGTGAACCTGACCATGTTACAACCTGAAAAAGTCCTAATTGAAGCAGGTTTGTTTCGAAAACATACTTCGGTAAAGATCTCATCGAAACTGACTCCTAAAAGGATTCCTCCTACCGCGTTGGTATTAATGTTGACATTCTAAATGAGTAATTCATACACTTTATGTCACAAATTTCTTTCCAGTGAACATAATTGGATTTCGAAAACTGTCATATGCATTGCATTTAATATATCTTTTATGCAGAACAATTTGTTTTACTGGCGAGTAAGCGCTTGACAGCAGGAAAGTTTCCACAATGGAAACTTTAATCAGGATAAAATGCAGAATTCCTAAATATTTCGGTGAACCGGGGCAAGCTATATCAGAGGATCACAGCATGGGACTCCTCCATCCAAGAAGTCGGGTAATCTGGGGCAATCAGGTCGAGATTCAGTAAATCTCTCGCAGCCAAGGGTACTGCTTCACGAATCTGCCAATGAGGGGCAAAGTCATGGCAAGGCTGAGGCAGACCACCCCGAGAGCACCGAAGCTATCCTTATCCTGAAAACGATTAACTTGAAGCACCTCTGTGAGGTTCAAAACGCTAAGGCCGTCCATATCAAACTGCCAGAATACAAAGATCTCAGGTTTCCCTTCGAGAGGATATTACGAAGATCCCACAGGCTGAGACAAAATTTGAAAGCGAAGGAATCGTTCATTTCCGTATTTGAAGAGTTTATCAAAAGTTGTTATAGATTCTAGGGCAAGCCATCTCGAGTTCGTTTCATGGCAAACTTTTTTTGCCCAAGATAAAATGACCCAGAGATCATTTTGCAAGGTCATAACCCTTGAGGCATCTGACAAGAAGTGTATCCTCATCAAATCCTCAGTAGAAGCATGCCGAGTATTAGGCCCACTCCCCAACGAGTCAAGATCGGATTTCTTTCCACCAAGCAGAAGTAGAGACTCCTCAGCAGATTCAGTTGTGTTTCCCCACAGAGGCTGAACTTTGGACTGTGAGCATTGAGTTGTCTCCCCAACCAGAGTCCATTCCCTAGCAAGTGGAGTTTTCATCTCATACCCTTAGTAGAGTTATATGCAAGATAACAAGAGCAGTCAAGTATGTACCCTTTGTCCCCGGCAGTTGGTCATTATACAGCCAATCCCCACAGATCGCAGGTATATGCTTACTCCCCAGCAAGTCGAGATCAAGGTTCCTTCCGCCAGGCAGGTGTGGTATTTTTCCCAGCAGTGGGTAAGCACGCGGTTTTCCCCAGAAGATTGTCTGTAAGTATTCAACTCTCAGCAGTTCAGACCAAGGTCTCCGGCAGAGTTGATTTCCCCGCAAAGTTGTATTCTTCCCAGTTGGTAAGATCAATTTCAGCGTCTGGTTGTCTATCCTCGGCCAAATTTACAGTTCCCCAAGAGAGTCGTATTCTGGAAGGTCAGTCGTGGCTTTGTTTCTCTTCAACAAGTGAGAGTGGCTGTTTGACAAGTTGTTCTGTCTCCCTAGTGGATTCGTCTATGTTCCCAGAAGAGTTCGTATTTTGGAAAGTAGTTCATGGAATGTTCCCCAGTTGAGGTAGCCATTTAGGCTCGCATCCTCGGCATAAGTCCAATTGCTATTGGCATCTGTAGGCTATTCCCAGCAGGATCGTTTCTTTCCCCAGCAGAGTTGGCATCGTCTCTCCAGCATTTATTTTGCTGGAGCAGTTCCTTTTCATTTTGCATTGTGCATAGCATCTACCCAAATGCGTAGCAATTCCATTTCGTACGGAACATTACACCATTTTCAAACATCTGCATTTTGAAACATAAGCCAGATTATTACCTTCCTGATTTCAGGTAATTGTTATCTCATACAGGTGATCTTCAAGCTCCGACTTTCAGGCCCCGACTTCTCCGATGAATATCCAGATTCCAGTGAATTTTCAATGTGTGGCATTGTGCTTTACCCGTGAAGTGTCCAGACTCCAGTTGGGTACACTAATCCTGATGAACTTTGTGATGGTACTTCTGCTCCATTGAATAGTTAGATTTCGGTGAGTGTCCAGTTCATGACGTATTCTTCCTGATCGTTAAATTTCCAGTCTCCGGTAAATCCCTGGTAAGAATTTGTTTCGTTGAGTGTCTTGGCTCCGGTTCCTTTCGTTCGTTTATCGCGTTAAGTGTCTTGGCTCCGGTTCGTTTCATTCGTTTATTGCATTGAGTGTCTTGGCTCCGGTTCGTTTCATTCGTTTATTGCGTTGAGTGTCTTGGCTCCGGTTTGTTTCGTTCGTTTATCGCGTTGAGTGTCTTGGCTTCGGTTCATTTTGTTCGTTTATCGCATTGAGTGTCTTGGCTCCGGTTCATTTCATTCGTTTATCGCGTTGAGTGTCTTGGATCCGGTTCGTTTCGTTCGTTTATCGCGTTGAGTATCTCGGCTCCGGTTCGTTTCATTCGTTTATCGCGTTGAGTGTCTCGGCACCGGTTTGTTTCATTCGTTTATCGCGTTAAGTGTCTTGGCTCCGATTTGTTTCGTTCGTTTATCGCGTTGAGTGTCTTGGCTCCGATTTGTTTCATTTGTTTATCGCGTTGAGTGTCTTGGCTCTGGTTCGTTTCGTTCGTTTATCGCGTTGAGTGTCTTGACTCCGGTTCGTTCGTTCGTTTATCGCGTTGAGTGTTTAGGCTCCAGTTTGTTTGTTCTCCGCTTTAGTGTTTAGGCTCCGATTTGTTCTTTTATCGCGTTGAGTGTTTATGCTCCGGTTTATTCAATCTCGCGTTGAGTGTTTAGGCTCCAGTTCCTTCCAGTTTATCTCGTTGAGTGTTCGTACTCCGGCCAGTTTCAATTGATGATGTATTCCTCATTTCATTGAGTATTTAGGCTCCGACAGATTTCGTTGATTCGTTGTGTTCATTGAATATCCAGATTCTGACAATTTGACATGCTACCCTTCAGCCCACGTGGTATTCGAACCACGACACCAGTTTTATTATATAGTTCCTCGGCAAGGTTACTTGATTAAGTCTTTTTTCCCCAACGGAGTGTTCGAGATTTTCATCATGTTCAAATTTTCTCCAGAGACTGTTATTCCTTTTCAGTTTATGCAGTTTCTGATTTGTAGAGCTCAAGATATGAAGCTTGCAAGGCAGGGGTATTTTGGGAAAGTGAGATTATAAGTCATTTTTCATTATAGGTCAATTTCACCACTGTGCACATCTCAAATGAAGATCTTTTCAACTTCAAAGTTGCTCCAAATGGGATCATTTGCTCAACCAAACCTCAAGGAACCATTGGAATGTCTTGGAAGTAAGAATTGGTGAAGAAATTGCCATGAAAGGAAGCTTTAAAAGGCCTAGAATGGATCAAGTTCAAATTAAACCAATTCATGTCAAGTGTATGCATTTTTTGAGTGCCTTAAATGTTATAAATACAATGCCAAAACCAGAATTGCAAAATGGGGTCATTTTCATGTGGAAATTTCATGTTACTTCATGATGAAGGTACAAATGCAAAACCAACCATTGATTCAATTCCAAGGAGCCAATCTCATCCATTGAATTTCTCATAGCCCAAGTAATTGATATGAGTCAAGTTGCAGCAGTTCTAAGCTATGTTTTAATGAGATTGGTGAAGCTCCAACATGGAAAGTTTTGGGTTTTTGAATTGGGCCATACAAGCTTCAATTGGGCTTTTGATCATTCCAAATCCATTCCAGATAATCATTTCATCATTCACAATGCATCAGAGGAGATTTTGGATGGAGAATTGAAGAAATTAAGTTACAACAAACTCAAGAAAATTTGAAAATTGCATTCCACATTTCAAGCCATCTCAAGCAAAATTAGGAGTTGCAGAAGCTCCATTCAAGATTGCTTATCGTTTCTGGGCGTTTTGCTGCAAGAATCAACACAAGAACAAGACTCAGTGGAAGTTCTCCACTAGGTAACTACTTTTCAACCTTTATCATGATCCATGATGAATTAGCACTCCATTTTCATGTGGTTAGGATCCTGGTATGCCATAGATTGATTCTGGATAGGTTTTAGAGCTGTTTGCAACATTTCTTGATTCAACCTTCAAACTTGTGGCTTTAGGTTCTCATTAATTATAGGCCAAACATGAAAAAGAAGATGGTATTCTTGATGTATCCAATGAGGTGATTCGCTTGGTGGGAGAAATCGTGAGTTTTGTTGAATTTGTGAGACTGGTACAATCCTCCGTCACCGGAGAAGATGATCGGAGCGTGTCATAACAGGAGCCTTTAGATCTTGCTTGGACTCTTTTGATTTAAGCCAATCCCACGGTCACAGTTCCTTTTTATATTATGTTGAACTCCAGCTGCCTGTGTGGCAACACAATGACCCTAGGATCCTTGGACTTCATCCAAAATTGAACGCGCACGATTGCATCTGGACCTGGTTGACCATTTTAAGTGAAACGGTGAGTTTCATAAGATGAAACTCTGAATTGGATTGGGATGAATCTCCTTTCCACACCTCCCTCACCACCTGGCCCAAGGATTACACGTGAAACCATTACTAAACACACCACACATTTTCCATTTAATTTCTTTTTCTCTACTTTTTCATAAGATGAAACTCTGAATTGGATTGGGATGAATCTCCTTTCCACACCTCCCTCACCACCTGGCCCAAGGATTACACGTGAAACCATTACTAAACACACCACACATTTTCCATTTAATTTCTTTTTCTCTATTTTTTCATTTTAATTACTGTTTGCATTTTAATCCATTAAAAATACTTTTGTGCATCCTAAAATCATGAAAAAATATGTTCTACATACTTTAACATGTAATTGAATTTTCCATATTTTTTAATTGCATTTCCGATTTCTTTTCCATTTAATATTGCATTTTTATTTAATATGCTTTTGTAAAATGAAAAATTGACATGTTCATTTCCTGATTTTCTTTCTTGCTCAAAACACCAAATAAATCCATGAATTTTTGTGTGCTGATTCTTGATACCTTGATTGGTATAGTGTAGTATTTTTCCCTATTTTTTAGATGCCTTTAGGATAGGTTTTGGATAGTGTCTTTAGAACCTTTTTCCCTTGCCTATAGAGCACCCTAGGGTTTTACTCTCCATTAACCTACTTAGACTTAGAATTTCCTCCCCATTGTTGGACCCTGGTCTCTAAGACCAGAGGGGTCCCCTAGGATATTTCTTAAAATTTTTAGATGTGTGTTGCGGTTAGAATATGATATCAAATTATTAATTAATTTGAATCGCATCTTTAGTTCACAACCACTCTTTGATTTATCCGAAGGAAAAGGTCAAAAGAGGAAAACCTAATTTTGCATCGTAAAGACAATGCAGGGAGAGATCTAGGTAAGGGGTTGGTTAAGCTTAGAGAAGGTACTAGCACCCTAAACT
This sequence comes from Lathyrus sativus, assembly GCA_963859935.3. NCBI lineage: Eukaryota > Viridiplantae > Streptophyta > Magnoliopsida > Fabales > Fabaceae > Lathyrus > Lathyrus sativus. The sequence goes on from OZ012735.1 coordinate 74,262,807, forward strand.
TCTGTAGTACTCTACAGGAACCTTTTGTTTATTGTATGCTTTTTTTATATTTTAATTAACTTAAGTAAACTAAGTTAATGAGATTAACAATTAGAAATATTTTTATTTTAACAGTTTTCATTAACCTGCATTATGAAAATTATATACCACAGCAATAATAAAATACTAATAACAATATAATAATAACAAAATAAATAAAAAGAATAGGAGGAAGAAAATTGGAAATAAAAGGGGGATTCGTAGCGGTGGCGGCTCCCTCATTGATGAAGTTTTGAAGCTTTTTCTTTTTCTTTTGCATGTCTATTCTTGCATCTTCTTCTTCCTCGCTTCGCCATAATCTTCTCTTTTTCCTATATAAAAAAAAAAAAGAATAACAGAAACCAAATATGATATTGATGAAATCTTACGAGTTACGGTTTGTTGGTGATTCCGTCGGTGATGAAGCTTTGAAGGTTTTTTCAAAAATCTTCCCTCTTCTGATAAATCGTGAGAACGGCCGCCGTTTTTTCTTTTTGTCTTCTTCTCCTTTTCTCAAATGCAATTCATGTTTATATAGGTAACAAATTAGGGTTAACTCTAACCTAATGCCTATTTTAAAGCCCAACTTAAATAATTAGTCAAAACTAAAAAAAACAAACTAAAACAAACTTAAAAGAATAAAATCTTTTCTAATATTTTTAATTTTATGATTTTTGGATGTTTTTATGAATAATATGGAAAAAAGTGAAAAAATAATATTTTTTAAAAAATAATTTAAATAAAATACGAAAATAATAATTAAATAATAAAAAAAAACTATTTTGTTATTTTTTTTATAAAAATAGAAAAGTTAGAATAAAAATAAAAGAAAAACAAAAAGTGAAGAAGGTGGGATTTGAACTCTCGACCTCTCACACTCACAACTCCTTACACACGGTCTCTTGCCAATTGTGCCATTTTATTCATTCAAAATAAAGTGGCACTAGAAACTATGTAAAGGTAGGACAAATTTGGGGTGCAACAGATGCCCCTATTTAAATAGCTTCACCGGATGATTTGAGCAGCGGAGACTCGAGAAATCGCGGTGAAAGGGATTTAAATACAGATAACCGGAAATTTGGCCCCTAGATGTAGTGATATGCAATTATATGGACAAAATAACACGAACTATAATGCTGACAATGCCATGAATCTAATATGATGCGTATGATGAAAATGAAAAAAATGCACGGATGCAGACGAAACAACGTCACAGGGGACGGCGCAACGAGGAAATGCACTGGGGAAGAAGACACGCGGTGGTGACAAGGTAACATATGATCCACACGGAGGCAGGACCAGGTAAACGACAGACGCTTGAGTTTTCGGGACATTCCTTGAAGAGATCGAGCGGGATCTTCCGGACTCACCAGAAAACATATAGGGAGAGACAACATCAGAACATTTCGGAAGAACATCGAAAAGGAGACACGTCGTATCTGGAAGAACGTCAGATAGACATGACACGAAATAGTCGATGGGTGCCAAGTAAACTGGACTTTGTCCACAAGGTAAGACGCGGATAAAACACGACCTCGGGGAGAAAAATGCGAATGGGGATAAAACACCCATGCTGCCAAGTAACTAAATTCGTCCACAAGGTAAGACGCGGATAAAACACGACCTCGGGGAGAAAAATGCAAATGGGGATAAATCACCCATGATGCCAAGTAAATAAATTCGTCCACGAGGTAATACGCGGGTAAAACACGACCTCGGGGAGAAAAATGCAAATGGGGATAAAGCACCCATGATGCCAAGTAAATAAATTCGTCCACAAGGTAAGACGCGGGTAAAACACGACCTCGGGGAGAAAAATGCAAATGGGGATAAAGCACCCATGATGCCAAGTAAATAAATTCGTCCACAAGGTAAGACGCGGATAAAACACGACCTCGGGAGAAAAAGCAAATGGGGATAAAACACCCATGATGCCAGGTAAATTGGACTTCGTCCACGAGGTAATACGCGGGTAAAACACGACCTCGGGAGAAGAAGCAAATGGGGATAAAACACCCATGATGCCAAGTAAATTGGACTTCGTCCACGAGGTAAGACGCGGGTAAAACACGACCTCGGGAGAAAAAGCAAATGGGGATAAAACACCCATGATGCCAGGTAAATTGGACTTCATCCACGAGGTAATACGCGAGTAAAACACGACCTCGGGAGAAAAAGCAAATAGGGATAAAACACCCATGATATGCACATGTATAAGAATTATGCTATGATATATGATCACATGCAAATGCAGATGTCAATGACAAGGCTCGACTCTGTTGGTGAGATGACAAAACTGGAAAACTGATTCCTCAACCCGGAGATCACTGTCACTTGCTAAATTGTAATCAGGTTGATGATCCTCGTAGGAAGGATGGAAAGCCGCTTGGAGATCTTTCAAGTAAACTGCCCCAGATTAAATTGTCCATTACAGATGAACTGATAATTGCTTCAGCTTGTCTAATTCTGAAAATGACTGTTTTACTGTACCCTCGGAAGTTTTGCCCCAGTCTGAGTATTGAAAATCTCATGGATAAACCAGATCTGAGAAGACTTTGCCCCTGATAGGATCACTTGACCAAGTTTCTCGATTGTTTAAAATTTCCTTAGAGGAAAGCCAGTTTGCAAACAAAAATATTCATACAAACATGGTAATGCAAAGTTCATGCAACTTTTGAAATCAAAATTATTTTTGAAAGATGAAAAATAAATGAGTCATCGATTAGAACGCGGCGGTCCAGGACGCTCAAAGTTTAATACAGGTATACGACCAAAATAAATGATTCACAAAGATCTTTAGGAGTCAGCTTACGCAACCTTGATGTAGCATGCTTTCAAAATATCCTTGTTTCAATTAGGTCTTTTGAGGATTGTAACATGGCCTGGTTCACGGTTTATGAAACAAAGGATAAAGGCTCAAAATTTGTTTGTTCCCACCCAATCTACGTGATAATCTTCAATCCTACGCTCAGTTAACTCATATTATGCATTCAGGTTCCTATAGGTTAGGAATTGCACTGATGGTAGTAATGATGGTTCGAAAGTCAAGGGACTCTTGAGATGGTCGTCACTACTTTCCTATAACATTTGGTTGTTTTGACATTTAGGATTTTTAGGGTAAGGATTTAAAACTCCTCTCTGCATTATCCCTAAATTTTGCCTGAGCTGTTTCTTGTGAAGATTACAGTCAGCGGGATGCCCCAGTTTTGCCTAAGTCTCCTTTATAGGTTTTGACTTAGCAGACTTTTTTTTTTGAAAGAAAGTGACTGCCTAGCTTAATGATCACGATGAACCATCATCGGCTTTTGAATTGGAAAACATCTTCGACACTTACTTGCTGTGTACGAAGGAAAACTTGTGAATTCAACCTTTATATGAAAGGTGTATTGCATGAAAGCACAACCGAGTTAACTGAGAACTACCCATCCCCAGGCTAAGATTGCGGGTTTTTTTGTAAAGAAAGAAACTCCAACTTCTAGGCTCGAAGGGGGTGACAAGGGGATAACTTCCTTATTTCTCCAGTGTTTGGGAGTTGAAACAATGCCTCACATCGTCAACAAGGATTGATTGAAAGCATACTGACAGCAGTTATGGGTATAACGTTTTCGTCATCCTCCCTCCAATCTTTGCATACCAAAAATTCGGACAAAGGTAAATATTTGAAAGATAAAGCATAGAGATAAAAATAATAGATAAAATTAATTAAATCAAAAGTTGCAAGGCTCAGTTCACCGATATAAAAGTACAAACATAGTTCGAAAGAAAACAGCTAATAAAATAAGGAAAATACAAACAATGAGAAACAAAGGTCTGTGATTAAAACAATACAAAGATAAACTGTCATGTCTAAAACAAATAAATAGCCTACTGAGGTCAGCCTGGAGCTTCACTTCTGATGCCCTGGAAAAGGATTCTTCTGGATGTTTGGAGGATTGTCTGGAAAATCAAGTATCCCTGCTCTCATCAGCTCACGCACTCTGGCTTTCAGTGCAAAACAATGCTCCAAGTCATGGCCTAAGGCACCCTCATGAAAAGCGCACTGGAAATCAACCCTAAATCCAGCTGGAGGAGGATTAGGAGGAGGTGGTAAAGCCCTTGTAGTGATCAGCCCTTGTTGAACCAGGTAAGGATAAAGTTATGTGTAAGTCATGGGAATAGGATCAAATTGATTCCTATTTTGATACTGGTCTTGTCTAATAACTGGACGTTGAGGATTCTGAGATGGCTGCGGAGCAACAACAGGTTGAGATCCCTGGCGAGGCTTTCTTGATTCAGTCATGACAGCATTGGTCTGCTCGTCCTTCCTCTTATGGAAATTCCCATAGGATTTCTTTGCACCATTAGAAGATTCGGCAGCTTTGGATACCTTCCCATTTTTCAAACCTTCTTCTATCCTTTGGCCAATAGTCACCAGATCTGTAAAGCTTGAAGAGACGCTCCCAATCATCTTTTCCCAATAGAAAGGAGACAAAGTATCCATGAATATTCCTGTCAGTTCCTTCTCTGCTATAGGGGGTTCGACTTGAGAAGCTAACTCCCTCCAACGCTGAGCATACTCCTTGAACGACTCTTTTTCCTTCTGAGACATACTTTGAAGCTGACGACGATCGGGAGCCATATCCAAATTGTATTTGTATTGCTTCATAAAAGCGTTGACGAGATCTTGGAAGCAGTGGACACTGTTATGCTGTAAGTTCATATACCATTTAAGAGAAGCACCACTCAAACTATCCTGAAAGCAATGAATGAGCAACTTCTGATTGTTGGTGTAAGCTGCCATCTTTCGGAAGTACATGACTAGATGGGCTCTTGGACATGAATGACCTTGATACTTCACGAACTCAGGAGTCTTGAACTTGGCAGGCAAAACAAGACCAGAAACTAGGCACATATTATCGGCATCAACATTGAAGAAATCAGTACCCTCGACAGGTTGGAGTCTCTTGTTTATGATCTGAAACTGTTCCCGGGTGATCTCAGGCTCAACAAAATCTTCTTGAACATCGGCAACATTGTACTCATAGGGAGGATTCTCAACGGGAGCTTGGATAGTTTGATTAACCGTGTGGACCACAGGTTGGGCCTCGGTAAGGATAGGAGCTTGAAAAACCGGTCTGACAGCCTGACCAATCATAGCAGCAGATGCAATAGGTGGAGAGTAGTTAGGAGGTAAACCAAACTCAGTCCAACTAGAGGGCGGCACTGAAACAAGAGGTGGATCAACACTTGAAACTTCCTGAATGACAGTCCTCTGAGGTGGCTCTCCTCTAGCAATCAACACTTGAAGCATCTCGGTAAGCCTGGTCATGCCTGCTTTCAACTCATCAATCTCCATTCGGACCTCCGCATTATGTTCCTCTTGTTCTGACATTTGGCGTCTATAGTTAGCTCTAGTCTGATATCTGTGTCGAGGAATCAGCTTGACGACTCAAAGGTACACTGGAAGACGAGAGAACCGAGAATGAGAAACCGGGGAAAAAATGCAATGCAAAAATGTGATGCTAATGCCATGTAATGGTTCCAAGAATTTCAACGGTCGATTGCAAATATTCCCTTTTAGGAAAGTTGGAAAGAAATTTTTTTTTTGACTCTAAAATGTAGGACCTTTTTGAATTTGCAAAAGACTATTGAATTTCTTGAAACTGGAAATGATATGATGCTTTATGGATGCAAAACACAAATACACACACAAAGGTCCTAGGTTAGAGGACAGCGAATGGAGTTAAGGTCTACCATTCCCAAAAGGTAAGTACTATAGGTTAATTATACCTGCAGAACAAGGTTCTAAAGCGGTGCCCAAAGTCATCAATCCATCTTTCGGATATTATCAACTTTCCAACTAACTCGGAGGTCGATAATATCCTCAAGAGAACCTCATTTGAGTGTAGTATCGCGTAGCAACTATTGTAGGACTACTCCCACATAGTTCCCGCACTACGTCCTATATAAGGCCAAGGTGGTGTTAAGGTACTACGGTCCCCAGTATCACAGACTCCAATTGAAAATAGTAAAAGTTTTCACGACTGCACTCGATCAACCGAACCATTTTCGAAAGGGTCTCAACTAAGCGGTGATTCTCGAGTTGACTTGGTCGGGACTCACTCCCGGCAAGCCTCGTCGAATATCTCACCTTCCTATAATAAGGTCACTCAAGTCCGGGTTAGGACTTATCTCACAATAACAGGTATCCCCACAAGGTACAATGATATATAAAAATAATTAATAAAATATCACACAATAAACAAAATAGGGGTAACCCTTAAAAATTAGGAGGGTCCCCAGTGAAGTCGCCATTTTCTGTTGCGGTTAGAATATGATATCAAATTATTAATTAATTTGAATCGCATCTTTAGTTCACAACCACTCTTTGATTTATCCGAAGGAAAAGGTCAAAAGAGGAAAACCTAATTTTGCATCGTAAAGACAATGCAGGGAGAGATCTAGGTAAGGGGTTGGTTAAGCTTAGAGAAGGTACTAGCACCCTAAACTTTTGTAGTACTCTACAGGAACCTTTTGTTTATTGTATGCTTTTTTTATATTTTAATTAACTTAAGTAAACTAAGTTAATGAGATTAACAATTAGAAATATTTTTATTTTAACAGTTTTCATTAACCTGCATTATGAAAATTATATACCACAGCAATAATAAAATACTAATAACAATATAATAATAACAAAATAAATAAAAAGAATAGGAGGAAGAAAATTGGAAATAAAAGGGGGATTCGTAGCGGTGGCGGCTCCCTCATTGATGAAGTTTTGAAGCTTTTTCTTTTTCTTTTGCATGTCTATTCTTGCATCTTCTTCTTCCTCGCTTCGCCATAATCTTCTCTTTTTCCTATATAAAAAAAAAAAGAATAACAGAAACCAAATATGATATTGATGAAATCTTACGAGTTACGGTTTGTTGGTGATTCCGTCGGTGATGAAGCTTTGAAGGTTTTTTCAAAAATCTTCCCTCTTCTGATAAATCGTGAGAACGGCCGCCGTTTTTTCTTTTTGTCTCCTTCTCCTTTTCTCAAATGCAATTCATGTTTATATAGGTAACAAATTAGGGTTAACTCTAACCTAATGCCTATTTTAAAGCCCAACTTAAATAATTAGTCAAAACTAAAAAAAACAAACTAAAACAAACTTATAAGAATAAAATCTTTTCTAATATTTTTAATTTTATGATTTTTGGATGTTTTTATGAATAATATGGAAAAAAGTGAAAAAATAATATTTTTTAAAAAATAATTTAAATAAAATACGAAAATAATAATTAAATAATAAAAAAAAACTATTTTGTTATTTTTTTTATAAAAATAGAAAAGTTAGAATAAAAATAAAAGAAAAACAAAAAGTGAAGAAGGTGGGATTTGAACTCTCGACCTCTCACACTCACAACTCCTTACACACGGTCTCTTGCCAATTGTGCCATTTTATTCATTCAAAATAAAGTGGCACTAGAAACTATGTAAAGGTAGGACAAATTTGGGGTGCAACAATGTGCTTTACTATTTTTGGTAGATTTTACTTTCTAACCTTGATTAGGGTAGTTTCAACTCTACCTTTGACATAGTTTACATTTTAGGTGATCCTTGTGCAATGCTTGAGCATCCCATTCTCCCCTATCCATACCCTAAACATATTAAGGCACTTTCATGTGCATTCCCAAGCCTTAACTTTGTTCCTAATTAGTTCACAACCTAGGCCTCTTTTGGATCCTTCTTGTGAGAGCCTAATTCCTCCTGTGGAGGAATTCTATGCATTCCATAAAGAAGTTGAGCCATTGAGGGCTACTCTTTGAAGGTGATGTGATTGGTTGAGTGCCATGGCAAGTTCCTGTGGTTCTTACTATGCTTCCCATCCTCATTCTCTTCTAATTCTCTAAATTCTGTGATATTAGGATCCTTCTTGTGAGAGCCTAATTCCTCCTGTGGAGGAATTCTGTGCATTTCATAAAGAAGTTGAACCTTTGAGGATTCAAGTACTTTGTACACACCTTCTTCTCATGTCCTACATTCTTAGGATCCTTCTTGTGAGAGCCTAATTCTTCCTGTGGAGGAATTATGTGCATTCCATAGGAGGTTTGAGCCTTTGATGGACTCTTGCGCTGATGCACATTGAACATGGTGAGTTCCCTTTGGTTTTCACTATGCTTCTCCTCATTCCTTCTTTAGTCCTATGATTTAAGGATCCCATTTGTGAGAGCCTAGTTCTTCCTATGGAAGAACTCTGTGCATTCCATGAGTGGTAGATCCTTTGAGGACCATTCTTGTATGATGAACTGGGTTGAGTGCCATAGTAAGTTCCTGTGGATCTTACTTTGCTTCCCATCATCATTCTCTTCATTTCTCTCCCATCTGTCCAACAATTTTAGGATCCTTCTTGTGAGAGCCTAATCCCTCCTGAGGAGGAATTCTATGCATTCCATAAAGAAGTTGAGCCTTTGTGGACTCTTGTGTTGATACACATTGAACTTAGTGAGTGGTCTCTCACTTTGGTTCCCCTCCTCTTGTTTGTTCTTTCATCTCCATGATTGTGTGATGTTGTGCATTAGAAGTAGGGTAGGCTTGATATCTTTCTCTTTTCACTTCCATGTTTGCATTTAAAGGTTGAGGGTTGCCTCCCTTTGCTTGTGTGCTTTCTCTGTTTGCATCTCATGTTTGCATTAAAGGTTGAGGTGTCCTCCTTTTCTTGTTTTTTTGCATTGCATGTGCATCCAGTCATTTGAATTTTATCTATGTAATGCTTGATAGCTTTCTTTTGTTTCCCTCTGACATGTTCCCTTAGGACTCTCACTTCCTTGTTTAAGGAGTGATGATAGAACTTTAGGTTGAATCTTTTGCATGATAACATATAGGATAGATTCCCTTTCTAAACTCAACATTAGGACCATCTTGCATGACAACATTAGGTTTTTGATTAGTCCCCTCTAGAGTCCTTTCTCTCTTCTCGTCTTCAAACAACAGTAAAACACCTAATAAAGGCTAATTTGTATTGTACATTACGAGCCTTAAGCTACTTGGGAAATGACGATTGGGTGGTTGCATCTCAATTATCTAGAGTGTTAGCGTATGTTCTTAGGACGATATACGACGCATTCGCTCCTAAGTCATAGTCTCTAGTGCAGTATGAATTACAAATATTCATCCAAAAACACTTCTCCAATAAAAGACAAAAACAAACATCAAACATTTTTTCCCTTTGGGGGTCCCTTAATGGAAAATCTTTTCAGATAAAAGAGTGTTGTTAACTCTTAGTTCTATCGCAAACGGTAATGCCTAAGTCTCCAACGAGCGAGCTGCATACACCAAACTGCTAGAACTACCTGTTAACCTTACTCGGATAAAAACAGTTGAACAAGCATGTGTTCTTTTTATCCCGAACTATGTTTGCTCTGATCTCTCATACATGTTGAGAGTACTTAGGCACAAGACGCGGTGTCTTGGCGAGCAACCTTCCCCCATATTTTAGTTGTAGTTAGCCGAACTACGTGGACTTTGACTTTCCCATTGCACGAGGGAATACGTAGGCTCAGAGCAGCGACACTCTGTCGAGTCCTTTTTTCTTTTCTTTTAACCCGGACCTTTAGTTAGATAGATAAACAACCCTCTTAGATAAACAACACAATCGTGGATCCCGTTGAGTACAACGGATGTGAGGGGTGCTAATACCTTCCCCTTGTGTAACCGACTCTCGAACCCAGATTTGGTTGCGATGACCGATCTTATCCCTTTTCGCTAGGTTTTTCCTGGTCGTTTCCTTTCCCTCATTTGGGATAAATAATGATAGGTGGCGACTCTTCTGTCTTTGCCGGCACCTTTTTTCGCAGTAGCGACAGGTCAAGCTGTTAGATGTCAAACTTTGCTTTATTTCTCTATCAAATGTTAGAATTTTTCATTATTTTTGTGGATAAATTGATTAGAATCGCTTATGTTTTGGATGATATGCCTTGTTGCTTAAAAATGCCTTGGTTTCTTTGATTTGTGTGCTATTGTGCAGGAATTAGGCACAAAACAAGAAGAGTAAGACACAAGAACATTGACAAGGAAACTAAGACAGCACAAAAACATCATGAAGTTCGTCGTGCGAAGCTCCTAGCGAACTTCCCCAGAAAATTCATTAATAATTTCGCACAGCGAACTTGCCAGCAAAGACTCCTGGGACCTTGGTACTGTTCACTCAGAGGAGAAAGGGACCAAAACACGTTGTGCGAAGAAGCTAGCGAATGGTTCGCTAGAGCAAAGGATTGTTCGCACAATGAACATGAGAATGGTTCTCAAGGGAGATTTAACTATTCAAGACGCACCTCAGGTGCCTAATTTGTTGTTCGCTAGACGAAGGATCTGTTCGCAATGCGAACATGTCAAATCCTGAATGTACTATATAAGTACTTTTCTTTGTAGAAGCATGCTTCAATCTCAAGTTTTGATGATGTCAACACTACTCAAGTTCATCTCTTGGTTGCAAAAAGTCAAGTCTTTCAAAGGAATCAAGATCAAGTCAAGCTATCTTTCAAGTCAAGCTATCTTTCAAGTCAAGCTGCATATGAAAATATGATTCTTCAAGACTTGGATGCATTGCGGGTATATCAAAATCTATCCTTATAATTGATATACAAGTGTTCAAAAACATCAATCATTTTGACATATTACATTAACATGGTTTTGAAACTTTAGAATTGGTATAACATTTATTTTTAAAAGCATTTTTCTGAAAAATAGCAGTGTTAACCGATTAACCATATAGGTTAACCGGTTAACCATTTCAAATTTTAAATATCTTGGTATAACGTTCAAGTGTTAACCGATTAACCATATAGGTTAACCAATTAACACTGAACGTATTTTGAAAAATGGCTTTGTTTCAAATTCAAAAATGGTTTGAAAATTATACCAGTTCATATTTTGAAATGTACTCAAATATACCTGTTGGAAAAGGTATGTTTACTCATATAAATTCTGAGTTTTTCATTTTTTGAAAAACACCTCCAACATTCATTTTCAAATATTCTTAGAATCAAATTCACCATTTTCAAAATCCTTTCTAAGTGTTCATAATTGCATAAAAATTTCATATTCATCTGTTGAACACTTGTGTTGAAAATTATAGGAGTGAATCTTGATCATTTGGAGAAGATCAATTTTGATATTGATATTATTTTTCACAAAACAAAAAATTACAAGTATTTGTATTCTGACTTGTGATCCAGGATTGTTGGACACAAGGGTGAGTGTTTACAAGAGGATTGTTCTTGTACACTTGTTATGTTTATTGTTTGATAGTAGGTCTCACCGGTTGATGGTGTGATAGGTTGTACTTTATTAAACAATAGTGAAAACTCTCTTTCGTGTTGAAAGGGGAGTGGAGTACTCTCGGATTGTGAGGGGAACCACTATAAATCTTGGTGTCCACTATTCTTTTACCTTCTACTGCTTTCATAACCAAGAACACAAACCAGTAAAATTTCAAGAAACCATAAAAACCGGAAAAAGTTCTAAAGTCCTAATTCACCCCCCCCCCTCTTAGGCATACTCTGTACTTACATTCTTGTTTTTTTTAGATATATTTTTCACATCAGAATTTTATCTCTCTTTATTTTCAAGCTTATTTTAGAGAGAGGAATACAAACCTTAAGAGGGAGAAGGTAAGATCTTTGATCTCTTGTTGGGGTTTGGATGTAATCTTTTGATACCTTATGTATTTCATCTAATATATATTTGTGAACTAGTTTTGATTCTCTATTGATGATTATCTTCGATTGCTTATTTATGGGTCTTGACAAAACTCTTTTCAAATCATCGATCTTAGATTTTCATCTATCAATGAGCAAACTTTTGACATGGTTTTGTAAGTTGATATTCATTTGTATCTTCTATTTTAATGTGTTGGTTAAGTAGCATGAGTAGAATCAATACGATATTGTGAGGATGTGTGATAATAGTGATAAAGAACGATATTCACATGAATTTGAAAAATTAGTTGAATACATGTAAAAAGAGTTACGCGTATGTACGTATTCTGGTCATTGTGTTTAATATGAAACAGTCATTTATCTGATATGGGTGTCATCTTTTTCTACCTGTTTATCTTTGATTTGAACCGCTATAGACATATACTCTTCAGATCTAGATCTAGGATGATTATTTGTTAGGTTCTAAACTCTAGACTTAGATTTAGGCTTAGCATTTGTGTGAGTATCCATTCTTAATGCTCTGTGTTGGTTTTGTTGCGTGAGACATCACCAATGAGACAATACGGTTGTTCTTCTGATATTGCGTTAGAAATAAACTCTGTTGTAGGTGATATGTGAGGATATTAGACGATTGACTGATTTGTGTTTAACATGATCAGAAGAATACATGTGGTATCAATTGATGAGATTCAATCCCAACAAGGCTCTGTTTATACTTCAGCTTTTACTTTATATTTTCCGTCTTTATATTTTTTGACTTTATTTATGGTAGCGTGAATCTTTTAATCAAAACTTTTGCGTAACAAGGTTAGAAATGTAGAGACCGTTGAACAGTGTTTGTTCACACCGATCCATGTGGAGACTCTATAAACCCCAGAGGGAATTCCTTCAAAACTAAATTTTTGCTTCTTGCCGCTTTATTGAAGCTTGAACACAAGCATATCGATCAATGATATTTTAAAAAATAAAGTTTCATTATTTATTTTCGTGCATTAGAAAAATAAAAGAATGACTTAGATTTAGTTTTTGGAACTTGAAACATGTAATTTTTGTATGTCTTTTTATGCCTAACTGAAGGTGAGAAAATACTTAGAAGGGGGGGTTGAATAAGTATGACAAATAATCAAAGATTCAAACACACATATTTTTATCCTGGTTCGTTGAACTCAACTACTCCAGTCCACCCTCTCAAGAGTGATTTGCCTTTCTCTATCAAGGACTTAATCCACTATTTAATCAAACAGATTACAATAGTAACACCTAAGAACAACTGTTCTTAGTCTTCTCAAGAGCTACTGATCCCAACTGGATCCTCTTAAGGAAACCTTTTACAATAAATGTAAAACTATTACAAGAGTAAGAATGCTTCTAAAAAGATATTATCACAACAGTGATATTTCTCTTAAGTTTAAGAACAATGTTACAGCAAAAATAAAATAGAGAGCTTTTGAGAGATTTGCTTTTCTGAGTGATTTTTGCAAGAGGTACCGTCACTTGAAGAAGATGAAGTAGACTTCTTTATATAGGCACTTAGATCCATGAAGTATTCTCAACGTTGGAGACTGTGCTGAAAAAGCCTGGTGCCTTTTGTCTTCACGTTGCAGAATCTTTCCTTAGAATGGAATGCACAGATAAAACATTTTTGTCTGTGTTCCTGTGTCTATCATAGAAGAGGAAAGAGCTGTTGAGATATGCCAATGTACATATTCAAATCTTCTTCACTAAGTAAGTTCAGCTATCAACATCAGAGTCTGGATCTTCAGATTCTCCAGAGTAGAGATCTTCTGGATCTTCAGAGTCTTGGGATGTTCTTCAGATTATGCTGAATCAGAGTATGTGCAGCTTGTGTGCTTGAGCGTGTAGTTCTGTCAGATCAGAGTCTTTTCTATCAGATTCTCAATACTTATGCAGCGCAGTATCTTCAGAGTCTTCTGATGACTAAGCTTCTGAACTCTCAGAGTCTTCTATTCTATAGAGGCTTCTGCCTCAGAATCTTTAGTAGGCAAAACTCAGATTCTTCTGGATGCAGCGTTCAGATCCTCATTTAAGATGCTCTTGAACCTTTGAAGCCTTTCATACTATCATTGTTCAGATCCAAATTTTCTCTTTAAGAATATTTTCTTTAGTACCTGTAGCAAACAGTCTAGAACAAATTTAGAGTATATAATTCTTGAATACAAAAATTCATAAGTGTTATCATCAAAACATAGAGATATTACTAAGAAACAATCTGTGTTCTTACAATCTCCCCCTTTTTGATGATGACAAAACATGAGAAATTTTGTTCAATAAAAAGTAAGAATTATAACTCCCCCTGAGATTAACAATCTCCCCCTGAAATGAATACTCTAATGGAGGAAAACACTTCCCTTTTTGATTGAGTATATTTCAGATTCAGAGCCTGATGCAAGAGGTTTGTCTTTCAAAATCAAATCTTGATGCCAGATAATTATGCCTTCCTTCAGTCAGAGTGTCTGATTATCATCTTGCTTGAATTATTTTTCAGAATAAAGGTATCAGAGTAAGATATCAGAGTTGATTGAATACTCAGATTTGCTTTGGAAGATCAGGTTCTGGTTGGAAAAGTCTCAGGGTAACTTCAATGAATTATGTTAGATTTATCAATATAATCTGAAAGACTTAAATTCCAAGTAAGTTAATAAAATGTCTGAATTTCAGTTTTAGTAATTGCTTATAAGTTGAACAATCAGATTCTCTTTTTCTCCCCCTTTTTGTCATAATCAAAAAGATTTTTAAAGACATAAAGATACAGAAGAAAAAAAACATATAGAAGCAAAAACATCAACATTCATTTAAGCAGATTAGAGTTCACAATCAAACAAATAGATGCCAAAAAAACATAAAGCAATAAGAAAACATTAGAAGCAATAACATGTGCAAAAACAACAAATAAAAACTAAGTCTGGCGTGAGGCAATAAGGGTCAGAAGCTCTGTCATTTTGGTTGTTGACTCTTCTTGCTTAGACATCTAGATCTTGATCTCATCAGTTGTCTTCTCTTGCTTTACCATCCAATCTTTTATTTCCTTAACATCATTCACAAGCTCTGTGACCACAGATGAAGAAGAAGCAGATGCAGTAGCAGCAGTGTTCTTATCAGACTGGTTCTCTTCAGAAGCTTGTTCAACCACTTCAGATGCAGGAACCTCTGGAGGAGCAGCTTCCAGAAGCAGCACAGGAGGAGGAGGAGGAATGTTCATCAGAGTTATCTTGATCAACTCTGCAAACTGAGTCTTTGCAAGCTTAGAACATTTAGCTCTAACTTTTAAAGCAGCCTTGTTGAACATCCAGATGAAACGTTTCCAAGCAGCATTTGAAACAACCGGATCCACACTTAACAAACATACTTCCTTCACACGATCATATTCAGAATCTATCTCCTTCTTGAATATTTCAAACATAGCATTAACACATGATCCTAGATCTGACTGTTCAGAGGGGTTAGGATTAGGAGTGTTAACAGGGGTAGGTTCAGATGGTGTAGGTTCATATGGTTGTGGTTGAGGTGGTGTTGGTTGAGATGTTTGGGTGTCAGACTGAGGAATGGTTTGAGTTTCAGATGGATGAGTTTCAGATGGTTGAGGAATGGTTTGGGTTTCAGATGATTGAGGGATGGTTTGGGTCTCAGATGATGAAGTTTGAAACATTGAAATGTGAACATGTTCCTTCATAGCAATGTCAGAACGAGGTTGTTTGAGAGACTCTGGTTCAAAATCAGATGAATCAGATGATTCACAATCAGAAGAAGAATCTTCTGAGTGAACAGATATTGAAGAAATGTTAATTGATTGATTCAGAGGTTGGATATCCAGAATATCTTCAGAAAGATTTGGATCTTTTGTTAGATCTGGTTGTGCAGAGTGTTCAGATTGAACAGTCTCTGGTTGGTTTGGTTCTGAGATGATTGCATCTGGTTTGGAAATTTCTGGTTGTGGAATATTTGGTTGAGTAATTTCTGGGTGAGGGATTTCTGGTTGAGGGATATTTTGTGAAGTAGGTTGAGGTGGTTCAGATGAAAGGTTTACAGATGGTTTGGGTTTAGAAGTTCTACGTCTAAGGTTAGGAGAGAGTTGAGGTGATGAAAGGGGTGAATGAACAGCAGGAGTAGGATCAGATGTTAATACCTGATGAATAGTGTCTCTTATCTCTTCCAGAGTTGCATCTCTAGAGGTGAGTCTGACTTTCTTCACTCCTTTCTTCTTCTTCCTTGGAACTTCAGATTCTTTCCTCTTTTTCTGAACAGAGCCTTCTTCAGCTTTTCTCTTACTACGCCTTTCCTTCATCAGATTAGGCAGTTCTTCTCCTTGTTTCTGAACAAGGTTAGCAGGTAGAGGAATTCCTTGCTTCAGACACTCTGCAATGTAAGTCCAGACAATACCTTTTGGTTCATCTGCACTGAACATTGGAAAATCTTCTATGGGTATCCTTCTGCTATTTACCTCCTCAGAGTTTACCTTTCTTAGTTTACCATTCAGCTCTGAAATGATCTTCATTCTTTTCAGAGTGAGTCCATTTATCTCAGATCCAATGATGTAGGACAGATCATCTGTCGTCTTTGCATCTGTCAGATGCTTCACCAACTAATTCTCTATCAGGATGTCTGAAATAAGTCTTCCCAGAGGTATCCACGTTCTGACTTTCCCAGCTTTAGCTCTGACTTCTTCTCTAGTCTCTTTGACATGAGTCAGAAGATGACTGAAAATCAGATAGGGCAGATCCACCTTAATATTCTTGCTGATGCAGTACATGAAGTATAGATGCTCTGAACTCACATAGTCTGGTGAGTTGGATGACTTTCTGTGGAAGATTATGCTCATAAATATTTTTGCCCAGATCCTATAGATAGGTTTCAGATCTTTAACCTTGCTTGTTGGTGTTCCAGATACAGTAACCTCTTCATACACTTTAGCCATATCAATACGTGTAGAAGCTAGGTTTGTAACACCGTCAGATCCTTTGTAACTAAAGAGTTGCCTGATTAGTTTCTCAGTTATCACTATCTCCTTCCCAAGGACAGATGAGTGAATGAACTTAGGACCAGCACTAGCGTGAATCCAGAATTCCTTCACAAGAGTTGGGTACACAGGACCCATCAGTCTTTCAAAATACTTCTCCCAGCCTTGAGCTTTAATGGAGGTTGTTAGGTCAAACCCATTTTCTTCTATTGATTCAAGATCAATGAAGCTTTCACACAGAACTTCAAGATCCACAACTGGAGTAAACAGAGTGCGTTCTGGTTTCTTGTACATTATATTTTTGTTGGAGATTTCAGCAGCATTTGATGTAGAAGCCATTGATGAAGATGAAGGTCTTGATTTAGGTTTAGGGTTTTTGTAGAGGTTGAAGAGAGAACAGAAACGCATAAGTGTAGTGAGTGTGAAAAGTGTGAAAATGGTGTGATAGGTGGTATTTATAGAAAACCAAAAATCAGACATTGGGCACATCAATAGTCACGTACGCACATTTGCACAACATTTAATGAAAATAATCATTTCAAATTAGAAATATGACAAATGGGGGGAAAACCAAGAAAAATGAGATTTTCAAAGCAATACCTCAAACGTCAGTTCAGTAGAGCACTCCATCTTTTCAGAATTTAAGTGACACGTGTTTGCTTGCATGTGCATCTGATGTCTCTCAAGAAATGAAACGTTTCCAACGTTCAGATCTTCTGAGTTTGTTAGTTCAGAGTTTCACACAAATAAATCAATTAAAGATAGATGAACAAATAATCAGATGAAATACTTCAGATCTTTAAACATTTAGCATCTGATAAGTTGCCTCTGATAAATATTACTCTGGACAAAAATTCATACAAATATTTTTCAGAATGAACTTAAACCTATCTTCAGCAAGGGGTTTTGTGAAAATATCAGCCCATTGATGATCTGTATCAATAAAAGCTAGATTTATTACACCCTTCTGAACATAGTCTCTGATGAAGTGATGTTTAATTTCTATATGTTTAGCCTTAAAGTGTAAAATTGGATTTTTTGACAAACATATAGCAGAAGTATTATCACAGAAGATAGAAAGATTACTCTCATAGATCTGATAATCTTCTAGCTGACTCTTCATCCAGAGCATCTGCGTACAACATCCAACAGCAGCAATGTATTCTGCCTCTGTAGTTGATAGTGCAATAATGGGTTGCTTCTTGCTGAACCATGAGATCAGATGACTTCCAAGAAACTGACAGCTTCCAGAAGTGCTTTTATGTTCAACTCTGTCTCCAGCATAATCAGCATCATAGAATCCAACTAATGAAAATTCATCAGATCTTCTGTAACACAGACCCATGTTAGTAGTACCTTTCAAATACCTTAGAATCCTCTTAACAGCTATTAAGTGTGATTCTCTAGGATCTGATTGGAATCTTGCACATAAGCAGACACTAAACAGAATATCTGGTCTAGAAGCAGTCAAGTATAGAAGAGATCCTATCATACCTCTGTAGAGTTTCTGATCTACCTTCTTACTTACCTCTTCCTTACCTAGAGTGCTTGTAGGGTGCATTGGATTCTTTGCCATCTTACTATCAACCATGTTGAACTTCTTCAGAAGCTCTTTAACATATTTGGTCTGATGTATGTAGGTGCACTCTGGAGTCTGGTTGACTTGGATTCCCAAAAAGAATCTCAATTCTCCCATCATGCTCATCTCAAACTCTGCCTGCATACATTTAGCAAACTCCTTTCCAAGCATAATATTTGTTGATCCAAAAATAATATCATCTACATATATTTGACAAATCAACAGATCTTTCTTAAGAGTTTTACAGAATAAAGTTGTATCCACTTTTCCTCTGATAAAATTTTTCTCCAGAAGGAAATTGCTCAACCTCTCATACCAAGCTCTGGGAGCTTGTTTTAAACCATAAAAAGATTTCTTTAGTTTAAAAACATGATCTGGAAAGTTTTCACTTTCAAAGCCAGGAGGTTGGTGGACATATACTTTCTCTTCTATAATTCCATTAAGAAAGGCACTTTTAACATCCATCTGATATAGAGTGATGTTATTCTGTGTAGCAAAGGAAATAAGAAGGCGTATAGACTCTAACCTTGCTACTGGAGCATAAGTTTCAGTGTAATTAATACCTTCTTGTTGACTGTAACCTTGAGCAACTAGCCTTGCCTTATTCCTTTCAACTTCTCCCTTTTCATTCAACTTATTCATGAAGACCCATTTTGTTCCAATAACGTTGAATCCTTTAGGTCTAGGAACCAGATCCCAAACTTCATTTCTGGTGAATTGATTCAGCTCTTCTTGCATGGCAATAATCCATTCATTATCTTTCAGAGCCTCATCCACATATGTTGGTTCAATTATTGACACTAAGCCAAACAATGAAGATTCAGATGTTCTGAGATAGGATCTTGTTCTGATTGGATCATCTTTCTTTCCAATAATCACATCTTTTGGGTGAGATGCCTTGATTCTGGAAGAGGATCCTATGACATTTGATCTTTCAGAAATGTGTAAGTTGTCCAATTGAGAAGATAATGGAATAGCATCTGGGGTTGCTTCAGATTCCTTCTCTTTAGCCTTATCTGCCTCTGAGCCTTCAGAGTCTGTGAGAATCACTTCTCTATCTGCAGAATTTTCAAACTGCTTTGGCTTTTCAGAGCCAAGCTTATCATCAAATCTTACATGAATAGATTCTTCCACAATCTGTGTTTCAGTATTGAATACTCTGTAGCCTTTAGAGCGTTCAGAATAACCAAGCATGAAACACTTATGTGCTTTGGAATCAAACTTGTTAAGATTCTCTTTAGTGTTAAGTATATACAAGTACATCCAAAAGGATGAAAATATGAAATGTTAGGCTTTCTGTTCTTCCACAGTTCATATGGAGTCTTTTTCAGAAGAGGTCTTACAGACACTCTGTTCTGAATGTAACAGGCTGTGTTGATTGCTTCTGCCCAAAAGTGTTTTGCCAGATTTGTCTCATTGGTCATGGTTCTGGCCATTTCTTGCAGAGTCCTGTTTTTCCTCTCTACAACCCCATTTTGTTGTGGAGTTCTAGGACAGGAAAAATCATGAGCAATGCCATTTTCAGAAAAATATTTTTCAAAATATTTATTTTCAAATTCACCACCATGATCACTTCTGACTTTTATAATTTTGAAATCTTTTTCATTCTGGACTTGCTTGCAGAAGTCAAAGAACACAGAGTGTGACTCATCCTTGTGTTTTAAGAACTTTACCCATGTCCATCTGCTATAGTCATCAACAATGACTAATCCATACTTCTTGCCTCTGATGGATGCAGTTTTCACTGGTCCAAACAGATCAATATGAAGTAATTCTAATGGCTTGGAAGTAGAAACAACATTCTTTGGTTTAAAAGATGATTTTGAAAACTTCCCTTTTTGGCATGCTTCACAAAGAGCATCTGAGGTGAACTTCAGATTAGGAAGTTCTCTGACAAGATTAAGTTTATTAATCTGAGATATACGTCTCATATTAATATGCCCCAATCTTCTGTGCCAGACCCATTGCTCTTCATTAACAGACAAGAGGCATTTAACATTCTGAACCTTAAGTTCTGAAAGATTTATTTTATAGATGTTGTTTTTCCTCTTACCACTAAATAGGATTGAGCCATCCTTCTGACTAATAGTTTTATACATTTTTTATTAAAGGTAATATCATAACCATTGTCACTTAATTGACTTATGGACAATAAGTTATGTTTTAAGCCTTCAACAAGTTTAGTTATAGAGGGAAGTTTACCATTTCCAATAGTTCCAGATCCAATGATCTTGCCTTTCTGGTTCCCTCCAAACTTCACGTCACCTCTAGATCTAAGTTACAGGCTTTGGAACATAGACCTTTCTCCTGTCATGTGTCGTGAGCATCCAGAGTCCAGGTACCATGACTGGCGTCCTGACCTTGCTGCTAAGAACATCTGCAACAGGGATTATTTTGCTCTTAGGTACCCAGATCTTCTTGGGTCCTTTAGGGTTAGTTGGTTTGTAGGTTTGTCTAAACTTCTGTTTTTCAACATAATGTTTATTCTGACTTGCCTTGGGTTTAAACACATAAGTATTCTTCTCAGAGCTTGTGTGTTTAACATCATTTAAGTGACCAAACTTAAATTGAGAGTACAGAGCTGTCTTCTTGATGAAGAGTTTGTCAACAGATTTTGGATTACTTCCATAGGAAGATTCATATCCAATACCTCTTCTGTTGTTCCCACTAACACCATAGATCATAGAAGCCATCTTGCTCTTAGTAAGGAATCTCTGAAAGGTAGAGTCATGTTTTTCTAAAATGTTTTCACATGACTTATTCTCAGATTCAGATTCTTGTTGAGCTATTTCAAAGTCATTTTTGATTTTCAAATTAATTTCTTTTTGCTCAACAAGTTCTGTCTTCAGAAGATCAATCTCAGATTCAAGACTTCTTTTCAGCTTCTTGTATTTGAGTTTGATCTTGCTGTAGCTTTCCAACATTTCAGACAAGCTCTCAACAAGTTCAGCTCTGGAGAGTTCAGAAAACACCTCTTCAGAGTCTGAGTCAGAGTCTGATTCAGCTTCAGATCCTGATGTTCCTTCTTCCTGATCATCTGTGCTGGCCATCAGTGCAACATTAGCACATTCTTCTTCTGATTCAAAAGATGATTCAGATCCATCTGAGTCATCCCATGTTGCCATCAGAACCTTCTTCTTTTTGTCAAACTTCTTCTTGGGTTTTTCTCTTTGAAGTTTGGGGCAATCATTCTTGTAATGCCCAGGTTCTTTGCACTCATAGCATACAACTTCTTTCTTGCCAGATCTTCTGTGCCCAGAAGATTCCTTTCTATGATCAGATTTTCTGAAGTTATTGAACTTCTTTCCCTTGTGCTTCCAGAGTTTGTTGATCCTTCTGGACAGCATGGATAATTCATCTTCTTCATCAGAAGAAGATCCTTCAGAGCTTTCTTCAATAACCTGCAAGGCTTTAGCAGATTTATTAGATTTTAAAGCAATAGATTTACCTTTTTCTTTCTTTTGAGGTTCATCTTCCTCAAGCTCAATTTCATGACTCCTCAGTGAGCTGATGAGTTCTTCTAAAGAGATCTTGTTCAAATCTTTAGCCATCTTCAAGGCAGTCACCATTGGTCTCCATCTGGTAGGTAGACTTTTGATGATTTTCTTTACATGATCTGATGTGGAGTATCCCTTGTCTAGAACTTTTAGACCTGCTGTGAGGATCTGAAATCTAGAAAACATAGTTTCTATATGTTTAGATTCTTCCATTCTAAACGCTTCATACTTCTGTATAAGCGCCAGAGCCTTGGTTTCCTTCACTTGAGAATTTCCCTCATGAGTCATTTTCAGTGACTCAAACATTCCATGAGCTGTTTCTCTGTTTGTAATCTTTTCATACTCAGTATGAGAGATTGCATTGAGCAATCTTATCCTAGCCTTATGGTGATTCTTGAAATCCTTCTTCTGGGCTTCTGTCATTTATTTTCTATCAATTTTCTTGCCATCCTCATTTGTAGGATGTTCATAGCCATCAATGACCAAGTCCCACAGATCAGCATCATACCCCAGGAAGAAACTTTCTTTCCTATCCTTCCAGTAATCAAATTTCTCTCCATCAAACATGGGAGGCTTTGTGCTGATTCTATCCCCTTCATATTTGTTACAATTGGCTGTATTGGATGTAGAAACATCACCCATAATGACAAACAAATATATATCAAAGTAAATTTTCTCACTGGATCTTTACTGACACGGTTAAGTGGTAGCACACGCAGAACCGGAGCTCTGATGCCAACTGAAGGTGAGAAAATACTTAGAAGGGGGGTTGAATAAGTATGAAGATAAAAACTTAGAAGTAAAAACTCAAGTATTTTTATCCTGGTTCGTTGAACTCAACTACTCCAGTCCACCCTCTCAAGAGTGATTTGCCTTTCTCTATCAAGGACTTAATCCACTATTTAATCAAACAGATTACAATAGTAACACCTAAGAACAACTGTTCTTAGTCTTCTCAAGAGCTACTGATCCCATCTGGATCCTCTTAAGGAAACCTTTTACAATCAATGTAAAACTATCACAAGAGTAAGAATGCTTCTAAAAAGCTATTATCACAACAGTGATATTTCTCTTAAGTTTAAGAACAATGTTACAGCAAAAATAGAATAGAGAGCTTTTGAGAGATTTTCTTTTCTGAGTGATTTTTGCAAGAGGTACCGTCACTTGAAGAAGATGAAGTAGACTTATTTATATAGGCACTTAGATCCATGAAGTCTTCTCAACGTTGGAGACTGTGCTGAAAAAGCCTGGTTCCTTTTGTCTTCACGTTGCAGAATCTTTCCTTAGAATGGAATGCACAGATAAAACATTTTTTTCTGTGTTCCTGTGTCTATCATAGAAGAGGAAAGAGCTGTTGAGATATGTCAACGTACATATTCAAATCTTCTTCACTAAGTAAGTTCAGCTATCAACATCAGAGTCTGGATCTTCAGATTCTCCAGAGTAGAGATCTTCTGGATCTTCAGAGTCTTGGGATGTTCTTCAGATTATGCTGAATCAGAGTATGTGCAGCTTGTGTGCTTGAGCATGTAGTTCTGTCAGATCAGAGTCTTTTCTATCAAATTCTCAATACTTATGTAGCGCAGTATCTTCAGAGTCTTCTGATGACTAAGCTTCTGAACTCTCAGAGTCTTCTATTCTATAGAGGCTTCTGGTTCAGAATCTTTAGTAGGCAAAACTCAGATTCTTCTGGATGCAGCGTTCAGATCTTCATTTAAGATGCTCTTGAACCTTTGAAGCCTTTCATACTATCATTGTTCAGATCCAAATTTGCTCTTTAAGAATATTTTCTTTAGTACCTGTAGCAAACAGTCTAGAACAAATTTAGAGTATATAATTCTTGAATACAAAAATTCATAAGTGTTATCATCAAAACATAGAGATATTACTAAGAAACAATCTGTGTTCTTACACTAACAAGTATCTCTATTTATAGAAAAACTTGTACCAATTGATGGTGATAAACAAATTTGAATGGTTTTAACATGGCTATTCATGAGCAGTTATGTATCAATAACAATATATTACTTCATGAAAAGGTGTGATGGTTTGGTGGCACTAGATGCAAATTTTGGCCATTTATTTTGTTATTTCAACAAATAAATCCAAAAAGGGTTTATATCAAGGATTGAAACCTATGACCATTTACTTTATAACAAAAGCCACACCCACTTCAACACGTAGCCATTTATGATTACGAAGATTCATAAAATAAATTTAATCATTATTATTTATCAATTTAATATTTTGGAAATTTCTCCAACAATCTCGCACCATTTTTCAAAATATATCTAAATCTATTATTCAGGAAATTTCATGGTTTCAGATAAATATGCCTTCTGATTTGAATCATTACTTAGTAAGTTAAGTTTTCACCCATCCCCGAATAGATTGGTAGACAAGATTTTAACCATTTATTCAGTAGAACAAGTGTGCAGAACTCACACATGAAATCTCGGTACCAATGATCGTATTATTAATATGAAACATTTAATAAAACCTTGTTTCTCATATCATTTTCATGAGAATTTAAGAGTCAAACCTCTAAACTCTATGAAGCGGCACCACTTCATTCTCATATAGATAGACTATATCAAAAATGCACTCATAATTATGCATTCCAGCAGACATATACTATATGTCTATTAAGAGGAAAATCTCATCCTACCACACTTATTCTTATGGTCCAAGTACTTTTACCACTTGGAATGTATCTATGATTAAGTACTTCAATCACTCTAATAGTGAACTTTCATCATTGAACTCAAAACGTAACATTAATCAAGTGTGAGTTGAGTTTCCACTATTTATGATTCATTAAATATGAGCTTGTTTCACATCCTTAATGTTGTCTTCATTGTATTGAATTATATTCAAAGACATCATATCTTTGTCAAATAATTGCAAGATTATTTTTTCAAACTTTAAAAAATTTCAAATGTTCAATTCTTTAACTAATCATGCATATGATTACTTTATGTCCTCTTGATAGTATTTACCATCTATCATCAAATCATGACACTTTTGTCATACTAGTACAGTTATCATATACAACATATATTATATATTCTTGATCATTTGAAAACTATCATCGTGACACTTTTATCATTTATTCTTTCATATACACAAATTTTATGTCACTTCTCATTTGTTAACCTTTTTAATTTGAAGTTTTACTTTCACTTAAATATATACAACTATTTTTACTGCATTAAATATTTAGAGCAATCGCAACCATAATCAAACAAATTTGTCATGACTAACTTTTATTTCTTGAAGTGATTTCAAACATGTAATTCATAAACTCCATATAAATACAACACCATAGAATTCATTTCTATTCTTTTAGAATTAACAATTTTTTTGCATAACAAACATATGCATAACAAATTCTATGTGATAAATTTATGTTTCATATTTAATAATATTTTACGGTATATCCAAATTAAAAT
The DNA here is from genome assembly GCA_963859935.3 of Lathyrus sativus. Taxonomy (NCBI): domain Eukaryota; kingdom Viridiplantae; phylum Streptophyta; class Magnoliopsida; order Fabales; family Fabaceae; genus Lathyrus; species Lathyrus sativus. Next base: position 74,288,012 of record OZ012735.1, read on the forward strand.
CACAATACAATAAGTTAAACTTAACATAAATAAATATTACTTTCAACATATTTTAGAAAAAGTTTAGAACATCATAGAACATATATTCATTTAAAAATAAGTGTATACCTTTCACCATGATTATGAATAAACAAACATATATGCTTTCACCATCATTGAAAATTGTTTTACTATTCTTTAAAGTTGCATATTTTAATATTAATTATAAATAAAGTATGAATCAAAATTGAAAATCAAACCTAAAGATTGTTAGATCTTGTGGTGGGGGTTTGTTGTAAAACTTGAGTAAGAAGAAGATGAAGATGTTATGATGAAAGTTGCACAAAACAAATTCCAAAGCATGTGTTTACACTAAGTTTTAGTTTCGATTCGCCCCGACCAATTTAGAAAATTTGGAAGCAAAAGAGTAATCCGGCGAATCCCCTTCGGGATACTTTAGAAACCTTAACATGAATCGCACATTCACATCAAACATATCAATCAACGATTTTTATAGAATAAAGTTTCATTATACCAAGGATTTAAATCCATGACCATTTACTTTATAGAAAAATCCACAACCACTTCAACACATAGCCATTTATGATTGTGAAGATTCATAAAATCAATTTAATTATTATTATTTATCAATTTAATATTTTGGAAATTTGTCCAACACATTTATATAGGATGGTCGTTGTATTTATCTTCGAGTTTTCTAGCATAGAATATGGGTGATCGTCGGATAAAGATTAACCGTTTGAATAAAATGAGAGATGCCCTTGTGTTCTACACCATATGATGCAAGTCAATTTATGAGGTTGTGTGTTGAGTTTATGAAAAGAATTGGAATTATGTAGATTGTATTGACCTTTGTGGATCGTTGACCAATCTAAAACAAGTTTAAAATATGTATTTTTTGAAACTTAATAAAAATATATATAACCCATTATAATTTTTATTTATTTGAATTTAATCCAAAAACATTTGATGAAAAATATAATGTTTTTATTAGTTTACCTAGAATTCCGCTTTTAACTATATGAGGATTGATTTTTATGATTTCACCCAACAAATAACTAAAAGGGCTTGTCTTAAAGTTAATTTTCAACAAGGGTTACATTTGATTTATGTTAGTTAAGATGGTCTTTGAGACTCAATTTTAAAGCTCTGTCTCAAATTTTTTAAGATGAAATTGTAGTTAAATAGAACCTCATAATATATATATCACAGCTAAATAATAAATAAATAGGGCCTTTATTTATTTTATCATTCAATTTTTATTTATAGAGCAATGTTCAATCTAATATGTGTTAAACATGAAAAACCAATAAAAAGTAAAATATTTGCTATCGATATTCACGTTTAAGGTATGGTGTCACGCACATGAATAACATGTCTCAACCATTCAAACTCTTCACATTTAATTGTTCGATCATCCTAATGAAACATAAAAATAGTAAAATTTGTGTGGAACTATTCCGTACAAAATACTCTTTCTTTTAGTTGAGTAGAGATCCAATTTATTTTCTAAAAAAAATGATATCTATGTTATTATGATTTTTATGTATAAATTTCTAATTAATATTAGAATTTAAAAAATATATGTATTTACTGTAATAATAATTATCACTATTTATGGAAGGCCCTAACTCAAAAAAAAAAATCACTATTTCTTTAGAAAAATTGAGAGGATCTCAACACCTCTTTGTTTCTTACAAAAAAATATTTTACTTCTATATTTTTCTATTTTAATATAATTGTTACTTTAAAATACTAATACTTTTTTTTAAAAAAATCATTCTTGTTTAAGTATACCACCAAGCATAATTAATAATGTATTTCAATAAATTATACTAAGAATTAGTGATGGCAATTTAAATTATCTTAAGTGATTCTTCACAGAAATTATCTACAGCATTCTCTAGATAAAATCCACAAAATGGGTATGGGTATGGATATGGGTATGTGCATGATAAATTATCTATTAAAATAAATGTATATAAGTATTTTAACATACACCTTGCTACATAGTTACACAATATTTATATAATTTTATTTTTATTATTATTTGAATATATATGCTTATCATTTATATTAAATAAATCACAATTAAATAAATACGCATTTTAATATAAGTATTTGTATATTTCTTAATTTATCAGTAATTTGATTTTTTCTTTAATTTTATTAAAAATTTAAAATAATATAATAAATTATGATTGATTAAAATTTTTATTTAAAAGATAGATAAACGAATGTATATGGTATTTAAATACCCACGGGGGACAAGTAAGTTTTTTTTAAATAGATATGAGGAAGATTACTATACTATAAGGTTAATTTTTATTCATATTAAAAGTTAAACACAATTTAAATAGAACATTTTAATAAGACAAGTGGATTATATCTTAAATATATCACAACAACCATGAATTTTTTAATTGTAAAAGTTTGTCATGTTTACCGATGGATATTAGGTCGCTTAAAATTTTCTATTTTAATTTCTATTATAAAAAAAAATTAAATCTAATAAAATTTTATTTGTTAGTTATTTTTTAAATGTAAAAGATTAAATAAATAAATTATTAAAAGAAAAATATTTTAACGAAAACAAAAAGTATTTTGAAAAATATCTAAGTTATATATATATATATATATATATATATATATATATATATATATATATATATATATATATATATATATATATATATATATATATATATATATATATATATATATATATATATATATATATATATATATATATATATATATATATATATATATATATATATATATATATATATATATATATATATATATATATATATATATATATATATATATATATATATATAAGGAAGAGTTCCACTAATGGTATTTGAATAGTAGTTTGTCATTAAAAATGGTCATAGCTACTCCAAACACAGTAATTTATAAGGAGAGAAAACATATAAAAGACCACAGTAATTTATAAGGAGAGAAAACATATAAAAGACAGTTAGCAAAATTCTATGGAATTTAATATTTAAATATTTCACAATTCAGAGTCTATGACTTTTTAATCCAATTATATATATTTCATTGTAAATATAATTAACAAAAATATTGAAATAAAAATAAGTTTTATTTAAATTTATATTTTTTATAGTATTATTGATTTATTTTATTAGTATTTCATAAAGTTGTCATGCATTTTAAGTATAACTTCGCTAAATGTTGGTATTGGTTAATAAAAGTCTCACACTCACGCTATTATTAATAAACAAAAGAATTTATGATAGTGTGATTTTATATATTATTGAAAATTTTACTATAAAATATTATTTTTAGTCCTATTTAATACTGACAAATTATTTTTAAAATTTATTGAATAATTAATATATATATTATAATAATAAATCAGATATATTAATTATTCAATAAATTAAAAAATAATAATTTGTCTCATATAAATTGGATCAGAGAAGTAGTTTAAGTATAAGTATAATTAATTTTCAAGTCTCTTAACTTAATTTAATTTTTTACTTTGGTCTCTTAATTAAAAAATGTTTTAAAACTGTACCTTAACTAACCTTCTTTTAGTTAATTTTGAGAAAAAAACTTTATAGATGAAGTGGGTTCGATCCCCAGCAGAGTCGCCAGCTGTCGCTACTGCGAAAATCGGCGCCGGCTGAACAGAAGAGTCGACACCGTGCGTTATTTATCCCAAAGGAGGGAAAGAAAACGCTCGAAGTAAACCTACCGCAAAGACGGGAAAGGAATGGTCATCGCAACCAAATCCTGGATTCAGGAGTCGGTTACGCAAGGGGAAGGTATTAGCACCCCTCACGTCCGTCGTACTCGACGGGATCCACGCTTGTCTTCTAGTATGGATTGTTATTCTATCTATTCTAGAGGTCAAGGGTTAAAAAGAAAAGAAAATGACTCGGCAAAATATCGCACTTTATGCCTACGTATTCTCGTCTGGAACGAGAAATCAGAGTCAACGTAGTTCGCCTACCTACGGGAAAGGAAGGGAAGGTTGCTCGCTAGGATATCGCATCCTATGCCTACGTGCTTTCATACAACATGAAAGATCAGAGCAAATGTAGTTCGGGCTACGGAAAATACAGATTTGTTTGACTGTTTTTTATCGTTCTGAAAAAAGTTTTCTCCTGATTACGGGTCCAAGCGGACAAAAATGACTCTTTTGATTGGTTTACGGTCTTTTACGCAAGAACTGTCTTTTATTGATGTTTAACCTTTTATTGCATTTTTTGATTGGTTTTTTGAGATAGAAGAGGAACAACAACTCTAAAACCTATGGTTGAAAAGGGAATCAAAATCTACCCTAATGTTGGCATGCTTGGATGAACACCTAATGTCTGTCATATTTCTCTCTTGCGCAGAGAGAAACAGAGATCCTAAGGGATAAACGAAAAAGAAACAGCATATATACAGTAAAGCGATAAAATGCATGAATGCAGCAGTACAAGTGAGGCAAGGGAGTCCACTCAACCTCGAACCTAGAAAGCAATAGGCAAAGTGAAATGACTTCACTTCAACCCTATGGGGAAAATTAACAAACAATACAACAAAGGAAATAAAACCCCAAAACCAGCCCTGACAGCACCCCAGCTCCAATTGAACTCCAAAATCAGACTCCAATGAGATCCAACTCCAATGATACCCAAGCTACAACAAGCTTCCATCTCCAAGAAATTCCCAAGCTCAAGCAAGCACAGAATCTTAATCAGTTGACAACATCAGACAGCAAATAGCTCCAGACAGCAGTAAACCCTAGCTTTAACAGTTGCACAGCTTTGACATGAACAATCTTCATCTTTGTCAATCTTTAATCTTCCTCTCTGTCTTCAATGGCGGCAAGCTCTCCAGCAAAGAAATAATTTATCAGGATAATTCGAATGTCAAACAGTTCATTGACAACCAAAGGAAGCCTATAAACAGTTGACATTGTAACAGACTGTTTCCCTCAAAGTTCTACCTCTAAGGTAAGGCCACTTATCCCTCCAAAGGAGGGAAGTGAATACCATAGAGGGACTTTATGTCATAGAGAGGAATGGAAGCACATGAAGCTATCAACGTTTGCACAAAACAATTCAGTCTATTCTAAGGCTCTGCTTATTCCTATTATTTCCTATGCCTTCAATCAGCTCCAAGCTCAAGCAATCTTCAAGCTTCAACATTGGATTATCATCTTCAATCTTCTCCTTTGATGTCTTCATGCTCCACAAGCTCAAACCAAGCCCACACCCCAAATAAAAACCCAAAAGCCCAGAAACCTAAACAGACAAACATAACCCCCAAGTGGGAATACCAAACAAACACTCCATTTGCAAAATATACTAAAAATAGTAAAATGGTATTTAAAATTCTAAGATTTATTCTAAGGGGATTTCTATATCTACCCTACATACCCTATATGTCCCATAACCTAATTCATGCTAAAAACCCCAAAAGAAAATGTTATAGTGCACCTATGTTGAGTTTGAACCCTAAAACTGTCACCCTAATGTTTTCTAATCAAAACTAATCAAAATTAATCCACAAAAATGTGGAATAAAACTCTAAGGGAACTTAATGTTCTAATCTAACTACTACAAAAATAATGGAATCAAAATATGAATTTAAATGACTAAACGAAATTCACCAAAATGTATGTACAACCAAACATGAAAATAAAAGCAATCAAGTTTGAAAAATCACCATAAATGAAAAAAAACCTAAAATACTATTTTTATTTTCCCACAATTTTCTTGACATCATTATTAAAATGCAGCAAAAATCCCCATATCAAAATGATCATTTTTGAATTTTTTTTATGAATTATTTGGTAAACTAAACAAATGAATAAAATTAAAACAAAATTCAATTAAAATTGACATATACAGGGGGGTGGCGAAAGCAGTTTATTTACATTGCAAGAAACATTGGGCCCAGGAGGGGGGTGCAGCTAGCGAAACGTTGGGCCCAGGTTTGTTCAGAAAAAAAAAAACAACACAAAAAGAAAAAACCAGGGGGGCGCGAATAACGTCAAATTCGCTTGCATACTCGTTTGGGCCCCAAAAGGGGGCGCAGCTAGCAAAACTGGGCTAGGCCCAACGAAATTCACACCAGGGGGAGGGGGCGTGACTGGAAACTATGGGAGTACACTCAGTAAAATTTGTTTGGGCTTAAGGCCCGAGATTAATTCAGTCCAACCTAACAAAACCCTAACCAAAATCCTCCTAACCTTCATTCCACTACACCGATATTGTTCATCTCCCCCAAAACAAACCCTAACGGCGCTCTCTGAACAACCCTCCCATGAAACCCTCTCACCTCACAATCTATGAACCAATGTCCATCACCGTTCCTCCAACCACTACCCAGCTCAAGGCGCTTCCCTAAATCAAACTCATTCTAAACCTAATCATCTAGACTATCCTAGATTTCAGCTGTCAACACAAAAACTGCAATGAGTGAAAATTCGAGCAAGAACCTGGGTGAACGACTCAGTGTGGAAGATTCTGGATCTTGATGGCGTTCTTGAGGCGTTGAAAACAAAGAAGATCAAGGGATCTGGAGGCGGATGAACCGGTGAAGAAGCTTGAAGCAATCTTCTGGAAATTCTTGCTGGAGCTTGAAGGATCTGGAGATCACGCTTTGAAGCTCCTATGAATCACGATCTGGAAAACTTGATGAACCTTGGATGAGCTTCAATGGATTTTTGAAGATTCACGGCGGAGTTGAGGCGCGATGAGTGTCACTATAGATTTCTGGAAAAGGCGTTAAATGTTCTTGAATGCTCCTGATGAGAGTTGAAGGAGGATGAACGCAGATTGATGAAGGAATCTGGAAAAACGTTCGGAGCGATGAAGGCTCTTGAAGCTCTCTTGAATTTCTGGAAAAAAAACTATGACCGATCGATGATCTTGATGCCTATTCTGGAGATTTTGATACGAGGTGACGAATCTGGATCAGAAGGGATGAAGATTGTGTTGATGCTGATGATTGTTGCTGATGAATTGGATCGGAAGAGATGAAGTTAGATGAATTTTTCTGGAAATTTGATGTTTCCGGCGACAGTGGGCGGTGGTCGGAGGCGGTTAGGGTGACCGGAGGGAGTTGGTTAGGGTGGCCGGCGGTGTTTGCATGGCCGGCGGTGAAGGGTTCCGACGATGTGATGCGGTGGCAAGAGGGAGAAGGAGTGTGAAGGACACGTGGGGAAGTGGTCACTGCATGTGTGACGCGTGTGAGGAGAGAGGGTGAGGCGTGGCAGGTCTGAGAGAGAGAGAGAGAGAGAGAGAGAGAGAGAGAGAGAGAGAGAGAGAGAGAGAGAGAGAGAGTGAAACGTGGCTCTCATGCAATGACTGAACGAATGAGGTGGCGGGGGGAAGGGACGTACGCGTGGCACACGCTTTTATACGACAAGTGGCAATCTGGACCTGATTTGGGCTTGATTAATTCTGGATAATGGCCCAATACGAATTACACTCTGGCTTAATTGATGATTAGTGGACTAAACAAAAACTGATTAACTCTGAAACAAAATTAAACTAAAAATTAACCCTAATTAATCTAAAACGAAAATTAAAACTAAATTCCTAATTAGAATCTATTAAAACCTAATTAATCCTAAAATGAAAGTTAAGAAATAACCATCCTAATTAATCTGAAAATATCTAAAACTATTATTTAATAAAACCTAATTAAATCTGAAAAAAACAAATAAAAAAATCTAAAAGCTTAAATCCTGTTTTTTTTTTAAAAAACTATTCTATAATTGTGAAAAATCAATCAAAGTCAACATTAATATCTATTTTTTTGAAATATATTCTATTAAAGAAAATGATAATATCTATTTATCTATATTTTTTTAAGAGAAAATCAATATCTAATAATATCTATCTTTTTTTTTTTAAAAGAAACTATTAAAAGGAAAATACTATCTAAAAAAATAAAAATTTAATAAATCTCTAAAAAAGAAAATTTATTTAAAATTCTAAAAATTATAAAAAATCTATTAAATCTAGAAAAATCCATTTAAATGCGTTAAAAATCCAGAAAAATAAAAGAAAATCCTAAAAAATGCCAGGAGGCCGATTAAATCGAATAAAACCCAATTGCGCAACCGTAGCGAAACCCGGACACCGAGATGGCCTGAAAACACAGAGAACGAGCACCAACTCTCAACAGACTGTTATTCCAACCGGCCTGAACTGCCTGAAATGCCAGGGGCTATAATCCCGATAAAATCCAATCTGACTGAAGAAATGCCATGCATGCCGTATGCGAATGCAAATGCAAAATGTGTCGAAACATAAACCAGATGTGGGGACCGGTTGGTCAAATTTTAGGGTGCAACAGCTGCCCCTATTCAAGCGGCTTGGACCTGAAGGGTTGAAGAGCGAACAACCTTCAAACATTCAAGGTACGAGACGGTTGAATACAAAATAAACCCGAAAATTTGCCAACCGCAGAAATAAACTGCACCCTTGCTTGGGGAACACCATCCAGAGAACTGAATCCAATTATTATGGCAACAAACTGATCAATCACCTGATAAAAAGCCTTGACTTCAACACCAGTTACTTATGTGACACCACAAATAACAAACCCGAAGGTTGGATCAACATGCACTTGATCTGATAGACGGAGACACCATCCCGCAGGAAAACAATAACCATACTTACATCGTCTACAGATAGACAGAAAGACCCCATCCCGAAGGAAAACCATACCCATACTCACATTGTCTAAGGATAGACAGCAAGACTCCATCCCGAAGGAAAACCATTATCCATACTCACATTGTCTAAGGATAGACAGAAAGACCCCATCCCGAAGGAACACCATACCCATACTCACATTGTCTAAGGATAGACAGAAAGACCCCATCCCGAAGGAAAACCATACTCATACTCACATTGTCTAAGGATAGACAGCAAGACTCCATCCCGAAGGAAAACCATTATCCATACTCACATTGTCTAAGGATAGACAGAAAGGCACTGTCCCGAAGGAAAACAATATACATACTCACATCGTCCAAAGATAGACGGAAAGACACCATCCCGAAGGAAAACAATATCCATACTCACATCGTCCAAAGATAGACGAAAAGACACCATCCCGAAGGAAACCGTCAGTGAGAACTAGCGGAAAGAGAACCATATGAACTTCCTCGCTATCCATCAGATTTCAGAATCCTTTCGTCTACAGGAATTGATGGAAAGAAAAATATCCTCAAAGGGGCCACATCATCAGTAAGAACCGACAGGAAGAAAACCACCTTCAAAGAGCCATGTCGTCAATAAGAATCGACAACTAGAAAAACCGAACATTCTTCAAAGATCCTCGGCGTCAATAAGGATCGACGGCCCTGAAAAACCTTCTTGAAATGTCATCTCATCCAATAAACAGAAAGAACGCCGATATCTGAAAGATCGCCTTGAAACCTCTCATCGTCTAAAGATAGACGGAGAAAACCATATCCAAACTCACGACGTCTAATGATAGACAGAGAAAACTCGCTGGGGGAGGCACATCGTCAATATGAACTGACGGTAAGACCTGCTAAAAAATCACCTGCTATATCATATAACATGTAGGAACTAGTTAATAAGTTGAGTCAGCATGTGTATTAAAAACTAGTTTTTTTTGTTGTAAAGTTGAGAGCTTTTATTCTTGTAATTTAAAATCTCTGCAAAATATTAATAATATGTAAAAGAAAAAGAAATATTTTCATAAATGACAAACACCTGTATCAAACATATATTAATTGCAAAATATTTCTCCTCAATTTGTTTCATGGCTGCAACAATCTCTTGATTGAAAAAAAAATACCAGTGTATACTTATTAGAACAACAATATCTTATTGGAGATAATAGAAGAAAGTTATTAATTATCTTCTTGAGTTTGGACAACTTTAGTTTTTGATAAGTGTGTACTCTAGATTTTAATACACCATACTTTCACACCATACTTTCACATGGATCATGTATTAAAAGTTAGGTCATATCATGAATTACAAGTCATTTAATTAATACACCATACTTTCACATAGATCATGTATTAAAAGTTAGGTCATATCATGAATTACAAGTCATTTAATAAATTATGGTCATGTAACATCGTAAATTACAAAAGACTATATCATATGAGACTTGGTCATGTGATTTTTGCATAGATAAATGAAAATTGCATAATTTAATTAGTATGCAATTTAATTAGTTACTTAAAAAACAATATATAAGCAAGTAAGATACTGAGATAAGAGTATTAAAATCTCATATTAAAAAAATGTAAATTTAGAACTAATATATAATTTTGTGAATAAGTTCATCTTTTTAAACAAAATAGAAAATGCTAATTAAACAATTGCTTACTTTGTTTTTCGACAATTTTCGAGATCTCTGCCCTAAAACATAAACCATAGTTTGAAATTGGATAAATAAGTTGTCGATGATAACACAATTCAACATAGATAAAATATCACAAAAAATATAATAAATATTAATAAGCCAATGATTGAATGAATAAGTCAATGAGTGAATGAATAAGATTTTTACCATAAACACACAAATCCATCACCATTCCAGACTATTACTTTGAGTGTAGCAACATACAAAACATCGTCAACAAGCTCATCCTCCTCCTCAAGCTCATCCTCCTCCTCCTGCAGAACCGAAGTAGCAAAGTACGAAACACCGGAAGCCAACATAGTTGTAACATTATGAGTTCTATAAAAACTCGATCCCAACTAATTCCTCTAATGCTCTGACTTTGTAACTCACTTGGAACTCCACCATATCCATTAAAATTAGAAACACTCATGACATCCAACTTAACTATATCAAAAAAACTCATATTTGAAAAATTTGAAAAAAATCAATTATTTTTTGGGATACAGATCTACAAAAACTCAATTAGCAAAAATTCAACAAAAACGTTGTACCTCTTGTCTTGAAGAACCTTCTTTATTGCCACCAAATCTAAAAAATCAAAAACTTATTAACAAAACTCCATCATTTTTTAGGATCCAGATCTACAAAAATGACTTACAGTTGAATTTTTGTACAATTGTGTATTCGTACTTTAACTTCCGTTGTTTCATCTTCAACAGAGATGACTTCAGGTCGTCTTTGATTCGTCTTCAACGAAGATGATTTGTCTTCTTTGCTTTTTGTCTTCTTTGTATCGTATCGTATTCTTCGCTTCTCTAGGTTACAAAAACAATGGTTTGCTCTCTCTCATTGATCGAATTTGTCTTAATACGTTGCCTCTTCTTCTCTTTTTTATTTCAAAATCTTTAATCAATATAACATTGAAAAAATTCCAAGTCAGCTGTTAAATGGTCTGAATGGCAAAACTCGACATTTTTTTAATGAAAAACTAACGGAAGAGACCATTTCATGTAACATAATGTTTGTTAAGAGACTATTTTTAAATATATATTTAGTTAAAAGACCAAAGTGAAACCTTAAATTAAGTTAAGGTACAAAAAGATGCATTAAGCCTCACATCTACTTTAAAACACTATGTCAGAATTGACTTTTAGCAGCGCATACAAAGACAGCGCTTTTAAAAAAAGCGCTGCTAAAGAGGCATTAAAAAAAATTGCTTACCAAAGACAGCGCTTTTGGAAAAGCGCTGTTAAAGGGGGGGGGTCTCAAACAGACCAAAGACAGCGCTTTTTAAAAAGCGCTGCTAAAGGGGGGGACCTAAGACAGCGCTTCTAAAAAGCGCTGCTATAGGGGGGGTCTCAGACAGCCCTATGAAAGCGCTTTCCTAAAGCGCTGCTGTAGGTCTAGTCTACGAGAGCGCTTTTTCCATAAAGCGCTGCTATATGTGGTACATAATAAGATCTTTGAGAGCGCTTTTGAAAGCGCTGCTAAAGCCATTAAAAAACGCTGCTATATGTTTAGTTAGAATTAATTTAAAATACCCACCAGAATTTTTATAAGAAACAGAACAGTCATATCGTATTTCTTTCTTTCTTTTTCTCTGGCGAACAAAGAATGTTGCCCTATAAACCCACCGTCGCCGTCCAACCGTCGTCGTCCAACCGTCGCCCTCCTCTGTTGCATTTCGCCGCCGTTCACCGTCCGTTTTCGATATCCTTTGCGCGTCTGCATTACATTTCCGCCATTGTTACAGTATTTGAAGTTTTACTCTGGTTTTCTTTTTTACTTATATTTTCACCATTGTTGTTGTAATCTGTAAGTAGAACTGAATATGTTTTTATTATTTGAATGCAATCAAGTTAAGTCATTTTCTGTAATCTTTAAGACAAACTGAATATGTTTTTATTATTTGTATGGATATCTACATGTTAAGTCTCTCTGTTGCATGTTATATATTTTGTATTTTAATCTACATGTTAAGTCTCTCTGTCATTGTTGCGGATATTTTGTATGTTTTAGATTGACAAGCAAGAGTTTATATTTTTTAAGAGAGTTTATATTTTGTATGTTTTAAGAGAGTTTATAAGAGAGTTTTTATAAACAGAGAATTTTTTAGAAGAGTTTATAAGAGAGTTTTTTAAGAGAGTTTGTATGTCTTAACAGAGAGTTTATATGTTAAGTATCTTTGTTGAATATGTTTTTAAGAGAGAGTATATTTTTTAAGAGAGTTTATATTTTGTATGTTTTAGATTGACAAACAAGAGTTTATATTTTGCATGTTCAATATAGTTTAGAAATTTCTATTTTTTAAGAGAGTAGCCAACATGAATATGGTTTTATATGATATGGTTTTATATGTTTAGTTATGATTTCTCAATGTTTAGTAAGGGTGTCATTTTGGTTTAAGGATTATCTAGTATTTTTAATATGATTTGTTTTGGTGGATTATCTAGTATTTTTGTTTTGGTTAATTATTAATATGATTTTAATAAAATTTATATTTTGTCTGCTATAGGTTACCTATGAAAAGCAAAGTTGTGATCGTTTCCAAGCATCCTATTGGATAGCATTCTTAGAAGTTAGTGATTACTTTACAGGTATTCTCTGTTTTGTTTAACTTTCATAGCTTAGTGTAGATTACTCAATTAGTATGGATAAAAAATGGATGTTTGGTAATCGATTGTCAAAAGAGTACGAGAATGGGGTATCGAAGTTCGTTAAGTTTGCTGTTGAACACGCCAAAGACCCCAGTAGGATCACATATCCTTGCTTAGGATGTTGTTATGGGCGTCGAGTTGACGCCGTTCAGTTGGAATCTCATTTAATGAGACATGGAATTGATCGAAGTTACACATGTTGGACATTACATGGTGAGATAAGTAACAAGAATGTTGAACCCCGGAATAATACGACATGTGCTTCAAAGGACAATGGCAAGGATACATATGATTGTGATCGAGTCGAAGAGATTGCAGAAGCACTTGAAGAAGATCTTCAAGATTGTCCCAAGAAGTTTGAGAGGTTGGTAAGCGATGCAGAGAAACCATTGTATAAAGGTTGCACTACTTTCACAAGATTGTCTGCGGTATTAAAGTTGTACAATTTAAAGGCGGGTAATGGATGGTCGGATAAAAGTTTCACAGAGTTGTTAGCCCTACTTCAAGAGATGCTTCCGGAGGATAATGTTCTTCCCAATCGAACCTATGAAGCTAAAAAAATGTTATGCTTTATTGGCATGAGCTATGATAAGATACATTCTTGTCCAAATGATTGCATTTTGTTTCGAAATGAATATGCATCATTAAACGAGTGTCCTAAATGCGGTGTATCTCGGTATAAGAAAAAATTGTCACCAGCAAAAGTATTATGGTATTTTCCTATAATTCCGAGATTCAGACGCATGTTTCATAGTGAAACGGATGCAAAACACCAGACTTGGCATGCAGATGATAGAATTGTGGATGGGAAGTATCGACATCCGGCAGATTCACCACAGTGGATGAAAATTGATAATGATTATCCTGATTTTGGAGAAGAAGCTAGAAACCTTCGCTTGGCATTATCGACTGATGGAATGAATCCACGTGGTCTGCAGAGTATATCACATTCCACCTGGCCTGTAATTATTATGATTTATAACATACCTCCATGGCTAGAAGAAAGGAAATTGCACATATCTACCACCTGCTGCTTATACTTTATCTAGAAAGGAGAAAAAGATATTGTGTAAGTTTCTGAGTGAAGTTAAAGTTCCAGAAGGATACTCTTCAGATATTAGAAGACTTGTTTCTATGAAAGACCTTAAGTTAAAGAGTTTAAATACACATGATTGCCATGTTATAATGGAACACTTTCTACCAATAGGTATACGTTCTATTTTGCCAGAAAAAGTGAGAGGCGCTATAACTAAATTGTGTTTTTTCTTTAGGTCAATCTGTAGTAAGGTGATAGATCCTGCGATCTTACCAACATTGCAAAGAGAAATAGTTATTACTTTGTGCGAGCTTGAAATGTATTTTCCTCCATCATTTTTTGACATAATGGTACATCTAGTTGTTCATCTTGTGAAAGAGACACAACTGCGTGGACCTGCCTATATGAGATGGATGTACCCTGTTGAACATTATATGAAAATATTGAAAGAGTATGTGAAAAACCGAAGTCGACCAGAGGGATGTATTGTTGAACGATACATTGTTGAAGAAGCTATTGAGTTTTGTACTGAATATTTGTCCAACGTTCAATCCATTGGCCTCCCAAAATCTCATGTTGTTGAAAAATTAGTAGGTAAACAGTTAACTGGAAATAAAGTTGTGACAGTTTCAAGGGATGAACGGGAGCAAGTGCATTTGTATGTTCTGCACAATGACATTGAGGTTAAGTCGTATGTTGAAATGCACAAGGACGTTCTCCGAGGTTTAAATCTGAATAGAAATGAAAATTAGATAGTACGTGAGCACAATCGAAGTTTTATAACATGGTTCAAGGAGCATATTTTTTCAAAGTTTTATTCTGATCCCGCTTCAATAACAGAAAGGTTGAGATGTTTAGCATATGGTCCAAGTTTGCATGTGTTTTCTTATAGCGCATACGCAATTAATGGACACACATTTTATACCAAGGAACAAGATGATAAAAGTACAATGCAAAAGAGTGGTGTCACCGTGCTTGCCGAAGCAATGCACATTTCCTCGTATTATGGGGTTATCGAGCGCATTTGGGTGTTTGATTATGAGAAGTTTCAGATTCCTATATTTGGATGCAAGTGGGTTGAAAATAATAGTGGCATACGAATGGATAAATCAGGTTTTTTGAAAGTGGATCTTAATAAGGTGGGGTACAAAGATGAGCCTTTTATTCTAGCCACACAAGCTAAACAAGTGTTCTATGTCACTGATCCGACAAGTACGAAATGGTCTATAGTTCTTTTTTCCAACAAAGTAATCGATGATAACATTGGAGAAAAGGGGGATGTTGATGTTGAGAATGAATCTTATATTATAGATGATCCATATGAGAATATTAGAGCGGACGAATCATATATTAGAAATGATCATAACGAGGAAATTTGGATCAATCCATCTGTCCGTGTTGTTAAGAGACAAGTAAACCCCGTTAAAACGAAAAAAAGAAATAGATGTTAAAGGTACTTGTAACATATTATTTCTTATTTATACCATGTTTTTCTTATTTATACATTTCTTATGTATATATTTGTTATTTACATATTTTCATGTCATTCATTTGATACTTTGGTTTTTTTGAATTACAGGTATATATATTATGGCCAGCAACGAGGAAACATCACATGATGGAAAACAAACAACAAAAGACGTGGAAGGCGATATTAAAATAGGCATAACGATTATGAAAAAAAGCATCCGTGCGAGAGATAAAGGAGTAAAGTATGATGTCCATTGGAATGAAAGAGATCAGTTAGTTGAGCCTAACAGTGCGTTGCTAACAAGTTACATCGGAGCACTTATACGTTCGCAAGTTCCGATTACTTGCGATAATTGGAGAATTCTTTCATTTCAACCGGCTAAAGATAAAATTTGGAGCGAGATTCAGGTATGATATTTGATTATTTTTAATTATGTTGACAGTTACGTCTTTAAATTAATTATACTAACATGTTATATGTATGTGTGTTTGTTTGTAGAGATCTTTTAATATTGAAGATCGTAGGAGAAAATATTGTATTCAATTGGCCGGAAAACGCTTGAGGGGATTTAGAGCGTTTTTAACAAACAAGTTTCTAAAAGATTCTGAAGGAAACTTTGTTGACTCGGAGCGTCCAATGAAGTA
Source organism: Lathyrus sativus (assembly GCA_963859935.3). Classification (NCBI taxonomy): domain Eukaryota; kingdom Viridiplantae; phylum Streptophyta; class Magnoliopsida; order Fabales; family Fabaceae; genus Lathyrus; species Lathyrus sativus. The sequence continues at coordinate 74,304,197 of OZ012735.1, forward strand.
TGCGGATTTGATTTCGGAGGAAGAATGAGAGACGTTTGTTGCAAAGCGAAGAACAAAAGAATTTGAAGTAAGTACAACTTATCATGAACTATGTATAGTATATATACTTCTTCCACAAGAGTTATGATAAACTTATTTTTTCAGGTTGTTAGTGGCGTAAATCATCAACGGGCATCAAATCCCGCATATCCATACAGAAAGGGGCGTTTGGGATATGCACGCTTAGAACAAAAAATAGTAAGTACATATAAATGCTTTAATATGATATATTTACAAAAAATAGTAAGTATATATAATAGGATATAATGCTTTATTATCCGTCTTAATGCATAGTTGGAAGAGGAGAAGAGTGATGCGACATCTCTTCCGGACCATGTTGTATGGAAGGCTGCCCGTGTGGGAAAAGATGGAGTCGTTCAGGAAGAAGTTCAACAAGTCTTTGAACAATGTGTAAATACAACGTTATCTTTGTCAGTAACTGATCAAAAGTGTATAATATATTTATATATGTTTTTATCTATATTTCAGGAGACTCTACCCCAGACCATAACTCCCGTTGAGGACGATGATTGCAGGAGCTTACTGAGCCGGGTGTTGAATATTCCTGAGTATTCTGGGCGTGTGAGGGGTAAGGGATTTGGTGTTACTCTATCCAAACTGTATAAGCAGCCAAAGAAAAAAATCCAACCAATAAAGAATTGATGGATACTTTGGAGGAATTGAAAATGCAGATCCGTGAATTACAAAAGGACAAGGAGAGATACATGTCGGAAAGACGCGCTCCAGAGGGTAAAGCTACTAGTGACAAAGATAGTATCGGTTGTCCGCAGAAGCTTCCAGAGATAATTGTATATATTACATTGAAATTAATTTAGCACAGTTTACTTAATTGACACATTAACCGATCATTATTTGTTTAGGGCATTTCACTTTGCCGGCTATATTTATCGTCACCGACTCATCGAATGGTTGGCAAGGGAAAGGTGCATAACTTTCTGGGAGACTTACTTCACCACAAACCGCTCCCTTCTGGATTTTTGAAAGTATCTATTGATATTGCGTTAGAGGGGGGTGCGTTGTTGCCTATACCAGATGATATTTCAGGCGCAACAGTGGTGGGAGACGCAATAGGAGCGTATGTGGCATGGCCGACAAATCTCATTTGCATAGATGATGAGGTAGGTTGAACCTTTTAATACTCAAATGTTTTATGATCCAGACATGAAAGTTATTCTTACATTTACATTTTCTTATTTACATGATGATCTTAGACTCCTACAAAATCCAAATCCAAAGATGATAGAATTATTGTGCGGGATACCGATTCAGCTGCATCAAAGAAACAGGTACTACTACAGTTACATGATTATCTTGTTATACATTAATTACTGAACTTATATATGACTTTTAGGTTCATGATCGGCAGTCTCAACAAGTCAGCAAGGGTAAGATGCCTGAAACTTCCAAGGTGCCCAGAAAAGCATTTGTTCCTCGATTTAGGATGTGCCTTGAAACATATGTGGGAACATCAGATGTGCCTGAGGGTGGCACCCGTCAAATACATATGGATGGAGGTATTTTCGCTTTTGAATATCCCGAAACAATTGCTAAGGAGGATTTTGATCAGGTTTTCAACCATTCTGAATTGGGCGTCGATGTTATGCATTCATACATCAGGTACTTCAATCCATTTTAATTAAATAATTGAACATTTTAAAATTTGCTCGTTTAACTGAATATTCTAATGTTGATTATGCTTTTTAGGTTCTTGTATGACAAGTTGTTGGTCCCGAATAAATTGACTTCAGTATTCGCATTCTTATCTGCTAGTTGTGTCAACTCACAGATAATAGACCAGACACCAGATGCAGTCAAAGGGTACATAGTGCAGAGATTTATGGGCGCGACTACGGAGAAGTTGTTCTTGTTGCCATATAATATTGGCCATGGGTTATATTTTATTCTAAATTCATTTATTATAATTGTTCGATTTTTCCCTTTCTATATAACATTTTCGTCTAAACTGTTGTCTTATTTTATAGTGGACATTGGTTGTTGGTCGCGATTAATCCGAGGAAAGAAATAGTGTATTATATAGATTCATTGGATGGCGATACAACAAAATATGAAAATCTGAGGAACATGGTTGATACGTAAGTGATGAGATATACTGTTGTCTTTAATTATATATCTTTATTTATTATGTGACATTATTCTAAATATGCGTTTATATTATGTTAGAGTTATACAAATATTCAGAGCACAAAGAGATGCAACGATGCCAAAAAGCAAGGCTAACAACATCAACTGGATCAGAGTGGAGGTATATTTTCCCATGTTTGACTGTTATAGTGGTTTTACTTGATAAACCTATTTAAACTATATATCCTGATAAATGTTCTTTTGTTTTTTCCATTTACAGTGTTCTTGTCAGCGCAATGGTATTGACTGCGGATATTTTGTATTGCGCTTTATGAAGGAAATTATTCTTTCTGGTCAACATGAGATTCCAATCATGGTATGGATCAATTCATTATATAAGTTATATGATTCAATTTGATAATTATCCGATACTTCAGCTGAGTAATTAGTTTTAAAATTAAATCTTGCATGTTCTGTTATATTATGTAGTATTTTGATGAATTCAAGTGCGCTACTTACACGAAAGCAAAATTGGAAGAAATTAAAGAGGAATGGTGTCAATTTATTCTTGGGTTAAGAATTGTATAAAGTTATCGGATTGGAAGAATTGTAATTATATGTATATTGAATGTATTTGTGATGTTGTAATTCTGAGGATCGGATTTTGTTGTAACATATTTAAGCAGGTTTATGTGTATTAAAATGATTATGGACAAAGTGATGATTTACAATGTATACTTAAAGGCCAAAGTTTTGAATTGTATATATAAGGCCAAAGTTTTGAATTGTATATTTAAGGCCAAAGTTTTGAATTGTATATATAAGGCCAAAGTGTTGAAATAAAGGCCTGAATTATAAGCAGGTTTGTGTAATATAAGCAGGTTGTTGGTAAATATAAAAAACAGGGTGAATATTTTTATAAAAAAAAATTTAAAATATGGGACATTAGACAGCGCTTTTACAAAAAAATGCTGCTAAAGGTTACAAACATAGCGCTACAAAAGCGCTGCTATAGGTTTGGAGGGGGGGTCTAAGACAGCGCTGCTAAAGGGGGGGGCTATGGCAGCGCTTTGTAAAAGCGCTGCTAAAGGTGGGCTCTAAGACAACGCTTTGTGAAAGCGCTGCTAAAGGGGGGGATGGTTGGGGGAATATGCAGCGCTTATGAAAGCGCTGCTAAAGGTGCTGCTGAAGGGAGCCTTTAGCAGCGCTTTTTCCATAAAAAAAGCGCAGCCTTTACCTTTAGCAGCGCCACTTTTGGCAGCGCTTTTAAGCGCTGCTAAAGGTCTTTTTTGGCATAGTGAAAATAGAAATTAAATGTAGTTTGGCTACTTGCTCTTATCTATAAAAGAATTAAAAATGTATAAACATAATCACAAAATTTAATGTTATGCTTACAATGCCGTATTTTGAACTTATACGGCATGGTTTATAGTTTATAAACTCAGGTATTTAGAAAATGCTTATTTGGTACAAAATCAAAATAATTAGATTTAATATATAATAGAAAAATACACTAGAATGAAAGCAAGCGAGCAATAAATTATATCATTAAAAAATAAAAAATTCTCTTAAAATATACATTTATAGACCTAACAAACACATGATTGTTATCCATAAACATTTGAACTCTGTGTATAAGATTTAGTGCTTGTAGTGTTAAAAAGTCAAAAGTCAAATGCAAATGATATAAACACACATGTCGATGGTCAAAACACTTTTTCTCGTGTTTGACCAATTTTATTGAAGCAACTTCGATGGATGTTTGTCCTATAGTAAATCCATTAGTTCTCTATCTCACAAGTGAGAAAACTTGAGTCAAGTCCACACATGCAATATGAATAAATAAAAGGAAATTATGAACATGTGTTGCTTGCAAACACCTAAAAATTATTTTCTATCATGTAGTCATGTCAAACTTTACTTTTATGTATAAAACAAATTTACTACAAAGAGAGTTTTACAAAACATGTTGATTTTAAGGGAGAATGGTCGTTGATATTGAATTTATTAAGTTAAAAAAAATCAATAATCATATTGTTTTGTGTCGGACAAAGTCCCAGGACCCACTGCTCCACGCTAACCAATGGCCCAATAGCACAAGGGCCATTATCCAGCCTACTTTGTCAGGCTCATGGTATAAATACATTAAACATGCATAACCAACACAAGACCTCAAAAATCTTAAGATGACGCAGCCCATATTCAATGGCTACATGCGAAAATTGCTTAAAAACCTACGAAAAAGGATACAAGAATGAAACATATAATTACCCACTAATATAAGCGGGTACGAGTGTGGTCGTAGGAGTGAGAATAGACTGGATCAAATTCACTACAAGAAACATTGCATTTTCTCAAATGATTTTCACGTCACTAACCCAAAAAACACTTCACTAAGCAACATTTGCGACGTGGGTAAAACACGTTGAAAAAGCAATGGTGGAAACATTTTCTCATGTGAAAAATATGTCACTAAGTTGTGACATGGGAATCACGTCGCAAATAACCAAAATAATAGAAAACGTTCCCACGTGAATATCACGCCACTAATTAGTGACTTGGTTTTCACGTGGGAAACCACATTTCCCAATATGTCTCTGCACGTTATATCTGACACCAATTAAATTTTTTCTCATGGGTTTTCCACGTTACTAATTAGTGACGTGGTTTGCATGCCACAACTGAAAATATGTTTTATATTAGTGACATGGGCTACACTTCACTATAAAATTTAATAATAAAAAAATGTAAATATTAACTGAAAACAACTTAAATATTAAATATTAAATATTAAATATAAAATTTAAAAAATTAAAATAATTTTCAATTAAATTATTTAATTTTTTTAATATATACATTAAAAAATATAAATGTTTAGTCACATAAAATTCACGTCACAAACATATAAATTATGTTTACTAAAATATACTACATATTCTCAAAATATAATATTCTAAAATATAATATATAATTTGTTTATTAAAAATAACACATTTAAAATATAATATACATTCATTATTTTTAAAAATCTGCTTTTTCTAAAATAATATATATTATGTTTACTAAAATATAATAAGTATTCAATAATATAATCTTCTATAATATATATAATTGGTTTACTAAAAATAACACATTTAAAATATATATAATACATATTCATTATTTTTTAATAAAAATATTTTTTCAAAAAATAACACATTTTAAATATAATACATATTCATTATGTTTTTTTAAAAAATACATTATAATTTTTTCTATTTACAATTTTGTTTACTAAAAATATTTTTAAAAATTCTACTTTTTTTAACATAATATATATTCTGTTTTTAAAAATTAAGTACATATTTAAATACAACATTACATATTTTGTTTCTAATATATATTCTATTACATATTTTTCTAATATATATTATGTTTTTAATTCTAAAAATATATATTTTGTTTCTAAAAATACATGTTTTGTTTCTAAAAATATTTAACTATATTTTGTTTCTCAAAATACTATTTTTCTAATATATATTATGTTTTTAATTATAAAAATATATATTCTAAAATATATATTCTATTACAAAATATTTTTAATTCTAGCTTTCAACAACAACAACAACACAATACATACTTACGTACACTAACAACAACAAATCTAAAATTTTATAATCAATAACCAAAATAATATTTCATATATAACTATAAATCTGAAAAATAAACAAATTTAAATGCGTAAATACCTCAATGGAGCAAGTTCCCAAAGCTTCAATGGAAGAACTTGTTAGAACACAGATTGGTTCTTAATAATATCTCTATGTTTTGATGATAACTATTATGAAATTTTGTATTTAAGAATTATATACTCTAAAATTTGCTTGAGAATTTTTACTGCAGATAGTAAAGGAATTAACACTCCAGAAGCAAATCAGAATTGAACACAAGAAATTAGCTAGACTCTGAAGCGCCATATGCACTCATTAGAAGATTCTGATTGCTGGCAACAGAAGATTCTGAGCGTAGCCTCCAGAAGATTCTGAAGTAGAAGCTCCAAAAGGATCTGAAGCAGAAGCTCCAGAAGAATCTGAAGCAAGTCAGAAGCATTTGAACCAAAGAAGAATTTTGTATGAAGAGTTTCTTAAAGCATAGTTTCTACAAAAGATTCTGAAAGTACTAAAGCTGCCAGTACTGAAGTTTTGTCTCAAATATGCTCTGATCTTAAACACGCTGAAAGCACACCTGCTGCAGAAGACTCTGATTCAGCAAAACTCTGATCATCATCAGAAGACTCTGACCCAATTAGACTCTGATGAATTTGCTGAAAACTGAAGAAGAAATATTCAAAGAATATATCCGTTAGAGTGAATCAAACGTCTCTTTCCTTATTTATGCTAGACACAAGAACACAGACAAAAAGGATTTTTCTGTGCTTTCTTCTTCTAGGAAAGGTCACTTGATGTGAAGACAAAAAGGCTCGGACCTTTTGGACACTCTTCTCAACGTGAAGCTCACCTTGGATCAGCTGCCTATAAAAGCAAGACTCCACCAAATTCTTCAGTTGACGTTTGCATTAAAAAGAAATCAATATTCAAGCTTTCATACTTTCATATTCATTCTAAGAATTTATTTCATTGTTCTTAAACTTAAGAGAAATATCATAGTTGTGATAATAGCTTTTTAGAAGCATTCTTACTCTTGTAATAGTTTTACATTGATTGTAAAAGGTTTCCTTAAGAGGATCCAGTTGGAATCAGTAGCTCTTGAGAAGACTAAGAACAATTGTTCTTAGGTGTTACTATTGTAATCTGTTTGATTAAATAGTGGATTAAGTCCTTGATTGAGAAAGGAAAATCACTCTAGGAAGGGTGGACTGGAGTAGTTGAGTTCAACGAACCAGGATAAAAATACTTGAGTTTTAATCCTTCATACTTATTCAACCCCCCCCCCCCCCCTTCTAAGTATTATATCACCTTCAGTTGGCATCAGAGCTCCGGTTCTGTGTGTGCTACCACTTAACAGTGACAATAAAGATCCAGAGAGAAATACTTTGATATATATTTGGTTGTTACTATGGCTGATAATACAATATCTAACATTAACAACAAATATGAAGAAAGTGACAGAATCAGCACCAAACCCCCTATGTTTGATGGGGAGAAATTTGATTATTGGAAAGACAGAATTGGAAGTTTTTTCCTTGGATATGGTGCTGATTTATGGGATCTGGTCATAGATGGATATGTTCATCCCACAGACGGGAATGGCAAGAAGATAGACAGAAAATCTATGACAGATGCTCAGAAGAAAGAATTTAGAAATCATCACAAGGCCAGAACAATATTGTTGAATGCAATATCTCATACTGAGTATGAAAAAATTACTAACAGGGAAACTGCATTTGACATGTTTGAATCCTTAAAGGTGACTCATGAGGGAGACTCTCAAGTTAAGGAAACAAAGGCTCTGGCTCTGATCCAGAAGTATGAAGCCTTCAAGATGGAAGACTCTGAATCTGTTGAAGCTATGTTCTCCAGATTTCAAATACTTACAACTGGACTAAAGGTTCTGGACAAAGGATACTCTACTGCTGATCATGTGAAAAAGATCATCAGAAGCTTACCCACCAGATGGAGACCTATGGTGACAGCGCTGAAGATGGCTAAAGATCTAAACAAGATCTCCTTGGAGGAACTGATCAGTTCACTAAGAAGTCATGAAATAGAACTTGAGGAAGATGAACCTCAAAAGAAAGGTAAATCTGTAGCTTTAAAATCTAATAAATCTACTAAAGCATTGCAGGTAATAGAGGAAAGCTCTGAAGAATCCTCATCTGAAGATGAAGATGAACTATTCATGTTGTCCAGAAGAATAAACAAACTCTGGAAGCATAAAGGAAAGAAGTTCAGAAACTTCAGAAAATCTGATCATAGAAAGGAATTTTCTGGGCACAGAAGATCTGGCAAGAAAGAAGTTGTATGCTATGAGTGCAAAGAACCTGGGCATTACAAGAATGATTACCCCAAACTTCAAAGAGAAAAACCCAAGAAGAAGTTTGACAAAAAGAAGAAGGTTCTGATGGCAACATGGGATGACTCAGATGAATCTGAATCATCTTCTGAATCAGAAGAAGAATGTGCTAATGTTGCACTGATGGCCAGTACAGAAGATCAGGAGGAAGGAACTTCAGGATATGAATCTGATTCTGAATCTAACTCTGACGCTGAAGAGGTAATGTCTAAACTTACTAAAGAAGAACTTATCAAAGTGTTATTAGAAGTTATGAAAAGTTATAACAATATTAAGCTCAAATACAAGAAGCTGAAAAGCAGTCTTGAATCTGAGATTAATCTTCTGAAGACAGAACTTGTTGAGCAAAAAGAAATTAATCTGAAAATCAAAAATAACTTTGAAATAGCGCAACAAGAATCTGAATCTGAGACTAATTCATGTGAAAAAATTTTAGAAAAATATGACTCTAGCTTTCAGAGATTCCTTACTAAGAGTATAGACAGAAGCAAGATGGCCTCTATGATCTATGGTGTTAGTGGGAACAACAGAAGAGGTATTGGATATGAATCTTCCTCTGGAAGTAATCCAAAATCTGTTGACAAACTCTTCATCAAGAAGACACCTCTGTACTCTCAATTTAAGTTTGGTCACTTAAATGACATTAAACACACAAGCTCTGAGAAGAATACTTATGTGTTTAAACCCAAGGCAAGTCAGAATAAACCTTATGTTGAAAAACAGAAGTTTAGACAAACCTTCAGAACCACTAACCCTAAAGGACCCAAGAAGATCTGGGTACCTAAAAGTAAAATAATTCCTGTTGCAGATGTTCTTAGCAGCAAGGTCAGGACGCCAATCCTGGTACCTGGACTCTGGATGCTCACGACACATGACAGGAGAAAAGTCTATGTTCCAAAGCCTGGAACTTAGATCTGGAGGTGACGTGAAGTTTGGAGGGAACCAGAAAGGCAAGATCATTGGATCTGGCACTATTGGAAATGGTAAACTTCCCTCTATTACTAATGTTTTACTTGTTGAAGGGTTAAAGCATAACTTATTGTCCATAAGTCAATTAAGTGATAATGGTTATGATATTACCTTTAATAAAAAATGTTGTAAAGCTATTAGTCAAAAGGATGGCTCTATCCTATTTAGTGGTAAGAGGAAAAACAACATTTATAAAATAAATCTTTCAGAACTTAAAGTTCAGAATGTTAAATGCCTCTTGTCTGTTAATGAAGAGCAATGGGTCTGGCACAGAAGATTGGGCCATATTAATATGAGACGTATATCTCAGATTAATAAACTTAATCTTGTCAGAGGACTTCCTAATCTAAAGTTCACCTCAGATGCTCTTTGTGAAGCATGCCAAAAAGGGAAGTTTTCAAAATCATCTTTTAAATCAAAAAATGTTATTTCTACTTCCAGACCACTAGAATTACTTCATATTGATCTGTTTGGACCAGTGAAAACTGCATCCATCAGAGGCAAGAAGTATGGGTTAGTCATTGTTGATGACTATAGTAGATGGACATGGGTAAAGTTCTTAAAACACAAGGATGAGTCAAATTTTGTGTTCTTTGACTTCTGCAAGCAAGTCCAGAATGAAAAAGATTTCAAAATTCTAAAAGTCATAAGTGATCATGGTGGTGAATTTGAAAATAAATATTTTGAAAAATATTTTAATGAAAATGGCATTGCTCATGATTTTTCCTGTCCTAGAACTCCACAACAAAATGGGGTTGTAGAGAGGAAAAACAGAACTCTGCAAGAAATGGCCAGAACCATGATCAATGAGACAAATCTGGCAAAACACTTTTGGGCAGAAGCAATCAACACAACCTGTTACATTCAGAACAGAGTGTCTGTAAGACCTCTTCTGGAGAAGACTCCATATGAACTGTGGAAGAACAGAAAGCCCAACATTTCATATTTTCATCCTTTTGGATGTATTTGCTATATGTTAAATACTAAGGAAAATCTGAACAAGTTTGATTCCAAAGCACAGAAGTGTTTCATGCTTGGATATTCTGAACGCTCTAAAGGCTACAGAGTATACAACACTGAGACACAGATTGTGGAAGAATCTATTCATGTCAGATTTGATAATAAGCTTGGCAATAAAAAGCCAAAGCAGTCTGAAAACTCTGCAGATAGAGAAGTAGTCTTCACAGACTCTGAAGTCCCAGAAGCAGACAAAGCTCAAGTAAAGGAACCAGATGCAACGCCAGATGCTATTCCTTTAACTTCTCAGATGAACAATCTAAACATTTCTGAAGAATCAACTGTTAGAGGATCATCATCCAAAATTAAAGCATCTCATCCAGAGAATGTTATTATTGGAAAGAAGGATGATCCCATTAGAACAAGATCCTTTCTAAGATCATCTGAAGCATCATTATTTGGACTGGTGTCAGAAATTGAACCATCTTCTGTAGATGAAGCTCTGCAAGACAATGATTGGATTATTGCCATGCAAGAAGAGTTAAATCAATTTACCAGAAATGATGTATGGGATTTAGTTCAAAGACCACAAGGATTCAATATAATTGGAACAAACTGGGTCTTCAGAAATAAGCTAAATGAGAAAGGAGAAGTTGAAAGAAATAAGGCAAGGCTTGTAGCTCAAGGGTACAGTCAACAAGAAGGTATTGATTACACTGAAACTTATGCTCCAGTGGCAAGGTTAGAATCTATACGCCTTCTTATTTCATTTGCTGTACAAAATAACATCACTCTGTATCAGATGGATGTTAAAAGTGTCTTTCTAAATGGTATTATAGAAGAAGAAGTTTATGTCCACCAACCTCCTGGTTTTGAAAATGAAAAATTTCCAGATCATGTTTTCAAATTAAAGAAATCTCTGTATGGTTTAAAACAAGCTCTCAGAGCTTGGTATGAGAGGTTGAGCAATTTTCTTCTGGAGAAAAATTTCATCAGAGGCAAAGTGGACACAACACTCTTTTGTAAATCAATTAAGAAAGATCTTCTAATTTGTCAAATTTATGTGGATGATATAATATTTGGATCTACCAATACTATGCTGGGAAAGGAGTTTGCTACATGTATGCAGGCAGAATTTGAAATGAGCATGATGGGAGAACTCAGATTCTTTCTAGGAATCCAAGTCAATCAAACTCTAGAGTGCACTTACATACATCAAACCAAATATGTTAAAGAACTTCTGAAGAAATTTAACATGACTGATAGTAAGCTGGCAAAGACTCTCATGCATCCAACTAGCTCACTTGGCAAGGAAGAGGTAAGTAAGAAAGTAGACCAGAAGCTCTACAGAGGTATAATTGGATCTCTTCTTTATTTAACTGCTTCTAGACCTGACATATTGTTCAGTGTATGCTTGTGTGCTAGATTCCAATCAGATCCTAGAGAATCACACTTGACAGCTGTCAAGAGGATTCTAAGGTATCTGAAAGGTACTTCTAATGTGGGTTTGTGTTACAGAAAATCTGATGATTTCAAATTAGTTGGATTTTGTGATGCTGACTACGCTGGAGACAGAGTGGAAAGAAAAAGTACTTCTGAAAGTTGTCAATTTCTAGGAAGAAATCTAATCTCTTGGTACAGCAAGAAGCAACCCACAATTGCACTTTCAACCACAGAGGCAGAATATATTGCTGCTGCTGGATGTAGCACGCAGATGCTCTGGATGAAAAGTCAGCTAGAAGATTATCAAATATTTGAAAGTAACATTTCTATCTTTTGTGATAATACTTCTGCTATATGTTTGTCTAAGAACCCCATTTTACACTCTAAGGCAAAACATATAGAAATTAAGCATCATTTCATCAGAGACTATGTTCAGAAGGGAATCATAAATTTGGCCTTTGTTGATACAGATCATCAATGGGCAGATATTTTTACAAAACCCCTTGTTGAAGATAGATTCAAATTTATTCTGAAAAATATTGGTATGGATTTTTGTCCAGAATGATATTTGTCAGAAGCAAATTTTTACAGATGCAAAAATGCCTAATGCTCTGAAGTATTTCTTCTGACTGCTTATTTATTTTATTAATTTGGTTTTGTGAAACTCTGAACTAACAATCCTTAGAGGATATGAACATTGGTTAACGTTTCATTTCTCGAGAGAATTCAGAACACATGCAAGCAAACACGTGTCACTCCAAATCTGCAAAGGTGGCGTGTACATTACTGAAGAGACGTTTGAGGTGAAGTTTAAATAGTGAAAATCTTGATTTTCCCCCCAATTTGTCAGAAGCAATAAATGCTTGAAATGATTTTTATTCTTTTCATTTAATGCTTTGTTCAAACGTGCTAAATTCTGACTGTTTGTATGCCTACTTGTTTTAGTATAAATACATCTCTTCTCTTCACATTCACACTTTTCACATCTCAAACATTTTATGAATTTCCATCTTCTCTTCTCTCTGCATAAAAACCCTAAGCGTGTGACAAAACCATCTTCAATGGCAACTTCATCATCAACTGCTGCACAATTTCAATCTACAATGGCTGCAGTTACCTCTGCTAACATGGGTGTTACTCCTTATTCTCCACCAAAAAGAACTTTACTCACCCCTGTTGAAAAGCTGGAAGTTTTGTGTGAATCAATGGTGGAATTTGATTCACTTGCTGAGAATGGTTTTGAGTTTCGTTCAATTATAGGTGCTCAAGGATGGGTGAAGTATTTTGATAGACTTTTTGGACCAGTTTACCCCTTTCTTGTGAAAGAGTTCTGGATCCATGCTTCAGTTTACCCTAAGTTTATCTTATCTACCCTCTACACAAAATACATTTGTTACTGCTCCACCTCATGTTTCTACCCCATCACCACAAAAATCTTCCAATCCAATTTCCATTTCACCTGAAAAATCATCTGTTCCAACACCAATAACAACAAAAACAATTCAAACTCCAAAAGTCTCTGTACCACAATCAACTCAACCAAAAATTCAAATCAAACAATCTGTACCACAAAAACAACCTTCAAAAAAACAACCCACAGAACAACAACAAACAACAAAACCATCTGCTCAACAAAAGCCATCTAAACCACTTAAAGAAAAGCCATCTGAACACCAAAAACAACCACAAGAAAAACAACCAGAAAACACTTTGAACCTCTACAAGAAAAGGACTCTGCACATCAACAACCACAAAAATCATCTGAACCTCAGAAACAACCACCATCAGATAATCCACCATCCAAATCATCTGAACCCACTGAATCTATTCCAATTTCATCTGATCCACCCTCATCAAAACCTTCTGAAATTCCTTCTGAACCAACCAATACTTCTGAACCCAACATTCCTGAGACAGAAGTTCTTGATGTCACACCACTAAAAACTGTGTTTCAAGTATCTTCTACCTCCTGCACACCAACCACCTCATCAAACTCCTCAGAATCTGACATTCACCCAGATTTTCTAATCTCTCCATCTCATAGAGACTCTGAGGTAAACCAACCAGAACCCACTATATCTTCTAAAGCTCCTATTCCAGATCCTACTCCCACACCCAATCCAGCATCTGAAATCCTGATTCCAAACCCTAACCAAACATCTAACCCAAGATCATCTATCTCTTGTGCAAAATTCTCATCCCTATTTCACAATCTTGCATATGGTTTCAAACTCAAAGATTTTTATGACAGAGTTGAACCATCTGACCCTATCACCCCTCTGAAATCCAAACTCACAATGACCCTTCCATTTGTGCTTCTCACATATATTCAATCCATGTCAGATGTAGGCTCATTAGCAACAATATCATATTCTGCAAAATCTGCCAAAGATGTTGCTTCAGCTATCCCAGTTTCATCTGATAAAACTGTTGTTTCTGATGAACCTCCAAAATCTGCCTTCCAACCTTACTCAAATAAACCCTTTGATGTGGTTTCCTATCACACCAAAGCAAAACCAAATCTGTTAAATGCTTTAAACAGATCCAAATCAGAAAAAGCCCTTGAAATTCCTTTCATTCCATACTACCCTCCTCCTCTGATCTCCATTCAGAAATCCATTTTTCCACCTACTCCCCAACCAAAACCAATAACACTGGAGACTCGGTTACATCCCAAGCCTAGACTTAATGTTAATCATTTATTTCAATCCTTTTTGCAAGAAATACAGTTGTATTTAGGTACTGTACAAAAGAAGTGTTCAGCAACAATGGATGCCCAAGAATCTGATGTCATCTGGAATGGATTCATTAGCAGATTCAACTCTGTGGCCTCAAATCTGAAGAACATATGTTCTGATGATGCGAAGCTCAGATTTGCTGAAGCTGCAAGAAATTTGTTCTGGACCGTCAAGAGATCTGGACCACTGCTCCTTACAGATGCTCCTCCATCATCAGAAGAAACTACTGAACTTGCATCTGAGGACAATCTTTTGGCCATGACTCTGGTAGACCTTCCTTCTGGCTCTAATGCTCTAGACTCTACAGATCCCATGGAAATTGACTCTGTTCAAGCTCCAGAACATGATCATCCCTCTTCAGCTGAGATAAAGAAAGAACATCCAGATTTTGAGGATAAAATTGCTGCTCTGGAAGCTGGTCAATCAGAGATCAAGTCTTGGATGGCAAAACAGGATAAGAAATCTGAAGACATGACAGAGTGGATGTCAAAGCAGGATCAGAAGAATGAAACAATGGCTAAGTGGATGTCAAAACAAGAGCAATCCTCCTCTGAGATTACAGATCTGTTGAAGATGCTTTTGTCAAAACACTCTTAGATTTTCATTTTTTTTCTTTCATTCTGATGTTTGCTTATGTACTTTTTGATATATCTTCTGATGCATGTATTATTGATCTGAACTCATTGAATGAATCAAAGTTTTCTCCACTGAATTATCTCATTTACTGTTTCCTTTTATTTGTCTTTTTAAAGTTTTTACTTTTTGCTTATGACAAAAAAGGGGGAGAAAATATAGATCTGAACTGTTTAATTTAACTTCACCAGAATGAAACTTCAGACATATCTATCATATCTAACATTTAATCTGAGTATTTCAGAACATTTGATAAGTACAATCTGTAAAAGAAACTCTAAGTCTCTCAGAACATTTGACTATTATCAAACTCTGAATATGTTATTTGCAAGACATTCTGACTTTCAAATGTTAAAAGAACAATCAAGATCTAACTCTGAAAATTATTCAAGACAAAAGGGAAGTTTCTATTCCTTATCTGTATTTAACTCAGGGGGAGATTCATCATCTCAGGGGGAGTTATAATTTTAATATTTTTAATTAAACAAAATTTCTGATGTTTTTGTCATCATAAAAAAGGGGGAGATTGTTAGAACACAGATTGGTTCTTAATAATATCTCTATGTTTTGATGATAACTATTATGAAATTTTGTATTTAAGAATTATATACTCTAAAATTTGCTTGAGAATTTTTACTGCAGATAGTAAAGGAATTAACACTCTAGAAGCAAATCAGAATTGAACACAAGAAATTAGCTAGACTCTGAAGCGCCAGATGCACTCATTAGAAGATTCTGATTGCTGCCAACAGAAGATTCTGAGCGTAGCCTCCAGAAGATTCTGAAGTAGAAGCTCCAGAAGGATCTGAAGCAGAAGCTCCAGAAGAATCTGAAGCAAGTCAGAAGCATCTGAACCAAAGAAGAATTTTGTATGAAGAGTTTTTCAAAGCATAGTTTCTACAGAAGATTCTGAAAGTACTAAAGCTGCCAGTACTGAAGTTCTGTCTCAAATATGCTCTAATCTTAAACACGCTGAAAGCACACCTGCTGTAGAAGACTCTGATTCAGCAAAATTCTGATCATCATCAGAAGACTCTGACCCAATTAGACTCTGATGAATTTGCTGAAAACTAAAGAAGAAATATTCAAAGAATATATCCGTTGGAGTGAATCAAACGTCTCTTTCCTTATTTATGCTAGACACAAGAACACAGACAAAAAGGATTTTTCTGTGCTTTCTTCTTCTAGGAAAGGTCACTTGATGTGAAGACAAAAAGGCTCAGACCTTTTGGACACTCTTCTCAACGTGAAGCTCACCTTGGATCAGCTGCCTATAAAAGTAAGACTCCACCAAATTCTTCAGTTGACGTTTGCATTAAAAAGAAATCAATATTCAAGCTTTCATACTTTCATATTCATTCTAAGAATTTATTTCATTGTTCTTAAACTTAAGAGAAATATCATAGTTGTGATAATAGCTTTTTAGAAGCATTCTTACTCTTGTAATAGTTTTACATTGATTGTAAAAGGTTTCCTTAAGAGGATCCAGTTGGGATCAGTAGCTCTTGAGAAGACTAAGAACAGTTGTTCTTAGGTGTTACTATTGTAATCTGTTTGATTAAATAGTGGATTAAGTCCTTGATTGAGAAAGGCAAATCACTCTAGGAAGGGTGAACTGGAGTAGTTGAGTTCAACGAACCAGGATAAAAATATTTGAGTTTTAATTCTAAGTTTTAATCCTTCATACTTATTCAACCCCCCCCCCCTTCTAAGTATTATCTCACCTTCAGAACTTTTTAATCTTAGATCTGGAAAATAAATCAATAGTTAATAAAAGAAAAAATTAAAATAAATTGTAAAAAAAAAACAAATACAAAAACAAGATAAATATCATTCACCTTAAATTTTTTGTGAAGGTTTCGTTCAAAAATGGAGGAGTAATGCAGGCAGAAGGAGAATAAGGAGGAAAAGAAAGAAAGAAGGAAAAGGAAGAAGAAATGAGATGCGTGAACAAAATTCTGGGTTTTGCATTTATAACCAGACTTGCGACGTGGTGGACACGTGAGAACGTATCCGCGTGAAAACCACGTCGGGACCTATTACACTGTAACTCATTTGCGACGTAATTTCATCTTTGGGAAAGTTTCCACATGAACCACACGTCGGAACTTTCCCAGCATCAAATATTTTAATGTTGCATTACTAAATGCCAAAGCAACGGTAAAAAATAAAATTTAAAACATTTATGTATCCCATTTGCGACGTGGAAATCACATGGGAAACCAGTCACATTCAATTTCAGCATTAATGTGTCTGAAAAGTAAAACTAAAAGCTGAGAACCTTTACTATTTACAAACTTGCAACGTGGAGTGCATGTGGGTACTTTGTGACATGCTCATAACGTGGCAAATAAAAATACTTTTTTGAATTTTTAGTTCCCATGTGTTTAACACGCCACAACTTAATTTTTGAAAAATTCAAACTTCCCTCCCTCTTAAAATTCAAATATTTCATTGCAGATTATAGGTTTACATTATTTATTAATTAAATATGTTAGTGACGTGGTTTATACGTCGCAACATATTTTTATTCCCACGTGTTTACCACGTCACTAAATCACTAGGCAAAATCAAAGTTTTTTTTTTTGTAGTGATTAGGATTTTCCAATCTTAAGTTTGGCCTGCTAAAAGTATCAAATTCTAAGCCTAGCTTGTAGGCTGTAATTTTTCATAGGATTATTTCCAGGCCTAAATGATCAATGATACTAAAAGATTGTTTCCTTGACATAGCAGAGCTTACGTGGTAACATAAGATTTGTGAGACTATTTGTTTTGGAAAGCTTATGAAAATAACATAAGACACTGTTCGTTAGATGCTTCTAATCTATTTTCTTAATTTCTTTAATATAAAAAAAAAAATTTTGCATTTTAATTTAAAGTACACTAAACAATATAATAATAATAATAATAATAATAATAATAATAATAATAATAATAATAATAATAATAATAATAATAATAATAATAATAATAATAAGGCAAAATACCCTTTTTCGTTCCTTAACTTTAACTCGGGGTCCATATTGGTCCTTTATCTTTAAAAAGTGGCAAGTTGGTCCTTTAACTTTTAAAATGGTGTCATTTTAGTCCGCACCGTCAGTTTCCCCCAAACGTCCACTCATGGTGTTGCCTCCTTCTCCTTCCTTCTTCTGTTCAAATCCCTAAAAAAGAATCTGAATCTCAAATCCCAATCCCAAATCCCTAACTTAATCTAGGTTTTTTTTATTTGGCAAGCATGAAATCCGGATGTTCCTCCTCCATTTCGAAATCGAAAAGTCGGGATTCGGATGTTTGTAGTCGGTCACGATGGAAGCCCATGTGCCATTGTGGAGAAATGGTTGTTCTTCAAAGGGCAACTATTGTTAAGAATATGGGAAAACTTTTTTGGGGTTGTCCAAATTATAAGGTATGCAAGTTGGTTTTGTTCTCTGTTGAAGTTCTGTTTTTGATTAAGTTATGTTTCTGTTTCTGTTTCTGTCTAAATTATAAGTTATATTTTTGTTTAATTTTAAATTCATTATCCATCATCCTCTAAATAATGAAACTTAAAGGGAGGTATGCAAGCTAGTTGTGGCTTCTTTGATTGGTTTTATGAGGAGATGGGTGATGAGGAGGAGCAATTTTGGATGCATAGGCTAGGTGTAGTAACTAAGGGACTTGCTGAAGCAAAAGAGGACATTGAAAAAGCGACAATGGAGAATGTAGAATTATGGAAAAAGATGGTGAAACTTGAAAGTGAAATGAAGAATATCATGAAGTGGAAAAAGATTTTGAATTTGATGTTTGTGATGATTATCATTGTATTAGTTGTTAGGGGTAGTTAGGGTATTAAGGTTTGTTTGGAAGTATTATGTTATGGTTTGTTTGTAAGAATTAAGTTAAGTTTTGGTTGTAAGAATTATGTTTTTATGTTTAGTTAAAGTTTGTATCAGTTTTGGATTGTATCACTTCAACATGAATGTAATAGTTGGATTTTAATATATGGATTCTATCAGTTTAGTTAATTTCAGTTTTTGCAGTTCAACATGAATGAATCAGTTTTAGTTTTGCATTGTATTAGTTCCACATGAATATAATAGTTAAAGATAATGTTAACTTGGTATGCAACAGTTAAAGTGTTTTAATTTGGTCTGTCAAAGCATAATCCACATGAATATAACAGTTTTGGATTTTATCATGTCAAAGTATTTTTAATTTGGTCTGTCAAAGTATAACCAACAGTTAAAGATTATGTTAATTTGGCTTGTCAATGATATATTTGGTATGTTATGTTTTTTATGTTTACAACAACAGCAGCAGGATACATATAAGTTGGTTCTGCTTTTAGGTTCATTTCATAGTACCTATAAACAACAACAGCAACAGGATATATAAACCTGTAATACTTTCCACAAAATATGCTTGTTCTAAAACAACAGCAAAATACACAAAATATACTTGTTCCAAAACAACAGCAGTAGAATAAATAAACTTGTTCATGATAGCAGTAGAATACACAAAATATACTTGTTCCAAAACAATAGCAGTAGAACACATAAACTTGTTCATGACAACAACAGTATAATAAATAAACTTGTTCCAAAACGACAACAGTAGAATACATAAACTTGTTCTAGGTAACTAAATACACATGTTCCATAATTTAGAGTTTCTTCTTTGGTGTGGTCCTCTTTGTTGGAGTAGACCTTCTTGTTAATGGGCCAACAACATTCTTCACAGCACTCAACCTAGTTGTAGGCCCTGTTGGCACAAAAGGTCTTGTTGGCCTCCTTACAGACAGCTTTTGTGTCTTGCCCTTAGCAGCCTTTCCATTAGAAGTCTGAGATGCTTGGCTAGATTGTTGAGTAGGCTGAGTTGTTGAAGTAGGATTGAGTTGGGCTGATTGTTGGCTAGGCTGAATTGTTGAAGTTGGAGTTTGAGTTGGAGTATGATTGAGTTGGGCTGATTGTTAGCTAGGTTGTTGAGTTGTTGTGTCCTTACAAGTATATTTGTAATGTCCTGCTTTCTTACACCTACCACACTCACCAGAAAACCTGTTCTTCTTAATTTGCGAGCAGACCCATCAATTTCACCTTGTTCTAGGTTCCTCCTCTTTTTAGGTCTACCAGGCATCTTCCTGAACTTGGGTGGTTGCACATCTGGGTATGGTGTCTTAACCCACAAGTTTGCTCCATTAACAGGGTAGATCACATGCTTATAAACTGCCTTGTACCTTGAAAATCTATAATAATCTGGAATGTAAGTATCAATTTTGAAATTCCTACTCTTCATAGCAGAATGAGCATGAACACATGGGAGCCCTGTGAGTTCACATCTTCTGCATGAACATGTCTGATCTTTCAGGTTCACAACAAACTTGTCAGCTTGATTTTCTATGTGCCTTACTTCAAATATATGTTCATCAGACATCCTAAATGATTAAACACACAAAATACATTAAGTTTCTTTCTAATATTGAGCAGTTTCCTTCTAAATGATTAAACAAACAAAATACATTAAGTTTCTTCCTAAATGATTAAACATACCTTACTAGCCAGTTGTTGGTGTATGTGCTTTTGACATCAAGTTTCTTTCTAATATTGGGCAAAATATCATTCTCATCCAAAGTTCCAAATCTCATTATGTTATTTGCCCATCTCTCCATCATGTATGTTTTGATGTCTTCTAACATAGTGATTAGAGGTTTTGCCCTTGCTTCAAGAATGACACTATTAAAGGACTCAGACATGTTGTTGAGAACAACATCACATTTGTTTTCAGTCCTAAAGTAAGATCTACCCTCAAATCATCTACTACTTCATTCTCATATACATTACGACCTTCATCTGTGAACTCACCACTATGATGAATTTTGAGAGTTATGTATTCATCCATGATACCTAATCATATCATGTAAGTAATTAACGTTTACACTAACAAATTTACATAAACCCTAAATCTAAACCTCTACGAGAAAACCCTAAATCAGAGAGAAATGAACTAACCTTTTGATTATGTCTCTTGAATCGTCTTCAATCCTCAATCAGAAAACCCTAAATCAGAAAACCCTAAATCCTTCGCGTCTTGAAACTTCGTGTCTGCAAACCTTGAATCGTTTGGGTAATGGTGGGTAATGGTTACACTTCTCCAAGCTTGTCGTGCCTTATTCTTCTGGGTAATGGTGGGTAATGGTTACACTTCTCCAAGCTTGTCTGAGTTTTTCTTCCTCTAAGACACTTCACATTCACGTCAGCAGCTCCACCTGGACAAACGTGGCAATTTTTTCAAAGTTTGACTAACGGCAACACACGGAAGGATAAAAGACCAACTTGCCACTTTTTAAAGATAAAGGACCAACATGAACCCCGAGCAAAAGTTAAGGGACTAAAAAGGTTATTTTGCCTAATAATAATAATAATAATAATAATAATAATAATAATAATAATAATAATAATAATAATAATAATAATAATAATAATAATAAAATGAATTATATTTGTTAAAATAGACCGGACGAATAAACTTAAATGATTATTTATGGCACGAGGAGGCTTAACCTTTTTAACTAAATAAACTTATAAATTTTTTAGGTTTTTTCTATTTAAAAGAAAGTCTGGTCTGATCTGGGTCTATGTAAGCTAAGTCATATGACCCTTTAGTTGGTCTGACATATTTTCACCCTAAGTGCGGGTACGAGTTTCTTAGTACCCACTCTGTCTTATACATGCACAATATATATATATATATATATATATATATATATATATATATATATATATATATATATATATATATATATATATATATATATATATATATATATATATATATATATATATATATATATATATATATATATATATATATATATATATATATATATATATATATATATATATATATATATATATATATATATATATATATATATATATATATATATATATATATATATATATATATATATATATATATATATATATATATATATATATATATATATATATATATATATATATATATATATATATATATATATATATATATATATATATATATATATATATATAAACATCTAATCATCAATTTAAAAAAAATATCACTATTAAAACATTACATATTTTAATATAAATATTTGTTTATTTCATAATTCATTAATAAAATATCTTAAAAACCTATAATGATATGATTTTCTATAAATGGTGAATTTTAATTTTATTAGAAATGCAAGCCTATGTAAGGATCACATGTATCGGTACTTAGTACTTACGAGTAAAGATATAAACATTGCTACCCACGTAGGTACGGATTTTAGCATGAGCATTATTTTAAAATTTTAAAACGTGGATATAGAAAATAATAATATAGTACCTAATCCAAACTCTTCTCAGCATCATCCCTAACTTCTAAATACTATTATCCTCTGTAAAAAAAGTAGGTAGATTGACAAGAAAAAATTTAATACTAACAAAACATCTAGACATTTCTACAAAAGTTATTGTAAAATATTAATCTGTAAGAAAAAGTATAACATTTAAGGAACCCACAACAAATTTCTCAATTGTACCAAAAGAGAGGTTTGTTTAAAAGTTAACTTATAAATATTATTCGGTGAATGTGCATGAAATGTTAAATATTAGTAAAAACTTCATGTATTTCTGTAAAATTTAGTGATAGATAAGTATCCTAAATAGTTGAGTAATAATATTTATAATAAATTTGTTTTTGCAGGGGTTGTTTAATTGCAACACGAAAATACAGTTGTACTAAAATTTCTAAGTTGAGGGTTTTAAAAAAGTTTGATTTTCAATATAAAATAAAATAAAAAGTTATTAGAGATTAAAACGACCAGATCTTTCTCAACACCTTTATTTGTCTATGTTTGGTAATTACATTTATTCACTTAAAGTGTTCTTTTAGTATTATATAAATTAACAAAATAACTATACTCAATTTCTTGTATATAACTCTCTCTTTTAATAATATCCCATAATTCTTTAGGTGAATTCAAAATAAAAAGAACTTTTATCACATATTTAATCCTATATCACAAAATTGTATTTCTATATTTCTAAAATAATTACTAATTTTGAACGGTTAAATGAATGCAGGTTTTTAAAGTCAGGGTCATAAATTATTCAAAACCTAAATAAATTCATATATTTGTAAACATATAAAAAACATTAAGAACAAATATAATTAAATAATACTTAATTGCAAATTAATAATACAATACTCAACCAATTAGATGGATGAAACAAATCAAAACAATTTTATTTCAAAAGGCCTAATGTAAGAAAGCTTAGTTACTCGTAATAAAATTAGTCATAGCAACAAATTTATAGTAAAGATACATAAAATTGGAGATTAAAATCGTTTTTCAATGGATAACCTTCCGTCCTTACTCCTAAATCCTTCTGGCTGTCAAATTAATCTAAAAATATATTCTCCCTCAAAATTTTACATAGTGTGCCTTTTAAGATGGCCAGAATACGCATCCAAATCATGTCACGATTCAAAGCAATTAGCCATCTTTTTTTCATTATCGGATTATTTTTGTTAGCTTTCATTTGTCGATAGTTCCACCTCAATTAAAATTACGAAGCTTTAGATATGATCAAATTATCTGATAGACGTCTTGAAGTAAAATGTGCTGAAAATCATAACCTTTGTCTCCAATATTTTCAAAATTCATCTTTAAATTATGCAATTCTCCTCTAAACACTACTAAAAACACTAGAAACTACTGATAAAATACCATGATGACAAACTGTCATCATAACCTCAAAGAAAGTCCACTAGGATTTTATCACGAGTTTGACTGACATGGCACAAACAATCAAATCTTCATTATAATGATTGTCATCTTTAATTGATACAAATCTTAAACAAACCAGAACACCAAATGCATTCTTGTTAAAAATAGATTCAGGAATATCTTTTTCCAAATCCAAACACATGTTATACAGTCATATCTTTGATTTAGACATAAAAGGAAACAAATCTCATAAGCGCAAGATATACTTCAACCAACATTGCACGCCAAGAAAATAGTTTAAGACAGAATGTCAAACAAAATATCAAATATTTTGCTTAACGGGTTGCTTTCCGCGCATCTTCATAAAGGAAATTAAGAATTTTGATTAAAATAAATCTAATAATATATTTACTTCATATAATTAAAATTTTCAAACCCCAGGTAAAGGATTCATAATAAAATATCTTGCAAGACATAAGCATGCTATGAATCATCTTTAATTAATGGATGAAGATCTTCTCATTAAATCAAATATCAATCTTGTAATTAATACAAATACAACTCTATTATTTAAACCATATCCAAATAAAATCTTCTACAAATAGATATATAATTTAATCGGATTAAAATAACTCTTCTTAATGTTATCTTGGCATATTTCTATAAGAATTAAAACCGAAGAAAATCTTAAATATAATATGAAGTGTATAGGAAACCAATTGAATAACACATGTGATAAGATGTCTCATAACAAGCTAAAACATCTTGCTTAATAAGTTGCTTACATAAATGTGTCAATTAAATCTTTCTTTCAAAGCAACTTCAATTGAATCTTGTCTGAACAAATTTGAACCAAATCTTGTAATAACATCTGGAATCAAACATAAGATCAAACAAGTCAAGATGTGCTCAACAACTTTCAAGACATCTTGCTTGACATTTTTCCTATAAAAATAAGTCAAATCCAAATTTAATAAAAAAAATTGTTAGCGCCACAATCGGGGGGTCGAGTGAGGAGCATTTTTAACGGTGGAACATCCTTCTTAGAGCAACACACCTTTGTGAGAGACACACAACATATTCACCCAAAATCTTAAGGTGATATGTGAGTGGGTTCTCTCACTTATAAATGCTCAAGTCACCATATTTCTATCCAATGTGAGACTATTTTCCACATTACTCACACTTGTAATTCTTTTTCAAAAATCCCTCTCAAGTGTGAGTCTACCAAAATGCTCCCCCTCAATTGGAAGCTCTTTCTTTCATATATACTTGTACCTTTGTTGGACACTCTTCAACGGGACACTCAACCACATACGAGACTCCTATCCATGCCCATGTGAGATACTTTTGATACAAGTAATTCGGTCCATTTCTCAATCCAAAGGCTCATAATACCATTTGTTGGGGGGGGAGGAGGGTGTTCACTAAGGAGCATTGAACATTGGGTCAAGAGCAACAAGAGTGAGAGAGACATCACATATTTACCCAAAACCTTAAGGTGATAGGTGGCCGGGTGAATTCTCTCACCTATAAATACTCAAGTCACCATATTTCTATCCAATGTGGTACTATTTTCATACTACTCACACTTATAATTCTTTTTCAACATTCCCTCTCAAGTGTGAGTCCACAATGCTCCCTAGTGAAAACTCCCCCAAGAAATGGTATCACGAGCCTTTGGTTTGAGAAAGGGACCGGTTGTTAGGGGAGATATTTAACTAGGGAGAAATAAGTATTGTGGGACTCACTACGCCAGATTTGACATTTAGCAGCGCATACAAAGACAGCGCTTTTAGAAAAAGCGCTGCTAAAGAGGAATAAAAAAAAAGAAAAAAATTGATAACCAAAGACAGCGCTTTTTCAAAAAGCGCTGCTAAATGGGGGTCCTAAGACAACGCTTCTAAAAAGCGCTACTAAAAGGGGGTCTAAGACAGCCCAAAGACAGCGCTGCTAAAGGGGGGGTCCTAAGACAGCGCTTCTTGGAAGCGCTGCTAAATGGGGGGTCTAAGACAGCCCAAAGACAACACTTTTCTAAAGCGCTGCTGTAGGTCTAGTCTACGAGAGCGCTTTTTCCATAAAGCGCTGCTATATGGGGTACATAAGAAGATCTTTGAGAGCGCTTTTTAAAGCGCTGCTAAAGCTATTAAAAAGCGCTGTTATAGGTTTAGTTAGAATTAATTTAAAATACCCACCAGAATTTTTATGAGAAACAGAACAGTCATTACGTATTTCTTTCTTTCTTTTTCTCTGGCGAACAAAGAACGTTGCCCTATAAACCCACCGTTGCCGTCCAACTGTCTCCGTCCAACCGTCGCCCTCCTCTGTTGCATTTCGCCGCCGTTCACCGTTCCTCTGCTCGTCTGCATTGCATTTCCGCCATTGTTACGGTATTTGAAGTTTTACTCTGGTTTTCTTTTTTACGTATATTTTCACCATTGTTGATGTAATCTTTAAGTAGAACTGAATATGTTTTTATTATTTGAATGCAATCAAGTTAAGTAGAACTGAATATGTTTTCACCATTGTTGTTGTAATATTTAAGTAGAACAGAGAGTTTTTATTTGAGAGTTTATATGAGAGTTTATATTTGAGAGTTTATAACCAGAATCAAGTTAAATATTTGAACTGAATATGTTTTCTACAAGAGTTTATATTTTTTAAGAGAGTTTATATTTTGTATGTTTTAAGAGAGTTTATAAGAGAGTTTATAAGAGAGTTTATAAGAGAGTTTTGTTTGTGATAACTGTTTGGTCATGAAAATGCAATGTTTCATTGTTTGTTTATGTATGGTGTCCTCAAAGTTTTATTAGAGTGGGTGAGCAATATTAATTAATAGTTGTTAATGATAATAATTTATGGATAACAATCATAGAGTAAATTTAGAGTAGAGTGTGTGTAAGGACCAGTTTCTTTAATACTACTTTATACTTAAGAAAAAACAACTTTATTGGGTTGGTGGTTAGAATTCTTGGAAATAAAGAGAAAAGGATGGAAAGGAAGAAAGAATAATTAAAATGTGGATAAGAGATTTATATGTTTTTATGTTAAGTCTCTCTTTTGAATATGTTTTTAAGAGAGTTTATATTTTTTAAGAGAGTTTAAATTTTGTATGTTTTAGATTGACAAACAAGAGTTTATATTTTGCATGTTTAATATAGTTTGGAAATTCCTATTTTTTAAGAGAGTAGCCAACATGAATATGGTTTTATATGATATGGTTTTATATGTTATTATGGTTTTATATGTTTAGTTAGAATTTCTCAATGTTTAGTAAGGGTGTCATTTTGGTTTAAGGATTATCTAGTATTTTTAATATGATTTGTTTTGGTGGATTATCTAGTATTTTTGTCTTGGTTAATTATTAATATGATTTTAATAAAATTTATATTTTGTCTGCTATAGGGGTTACCTGTGAAGAGCAAAGTTGTGATCGTTTCCAAGCATCCTATTGCGTAGCATTCTTAGAAGTTAGTGATTTCCTTACAGGTATTCTCTGTTTTGTTTAACTTTTATAGTTTAGTGTAGATTACTCAATTAGTATGGATAAAAAATGGATGTCTGGTAATCGATTGTCAAAAGAGTACGAGAATGGGGTATCGAAGTTCGTTAAGTTTGCTGTTGAACACGCCAAAGACCCCAGTAGGATCACATGCCCTTGCTTAGGATGCTGTTATGGGCGTCGAGTTGACGCCGTTCAGTTGGAATCTCATTTAATGAGACATGGAATTGATCGAAGTTACACATGTTGGACATTACATGGTGAGATAAGTAACGAGAATGTTGAACCCTGGAATAATACGACGTGTGCTTCAAAGGACAATGGCAGGGATACATATGATTGTGATCGAGTCGAAGAGATTGCAGAAGCACTTGAAGAAGATCTTCAAGATTGTCCCAAGATGTTTGAGAGGTTGGTAAGCGATGCAGAGAAACCGTTGTATAAAGGTTGCACTACTTTCACAAGATTATCCGTGGTATTAAAGTTGTACAATTTAAAGGCGGGTAATGGATGGTCGGATAAAAGTTTCACAGAGTTGTTAGCCCTACTTCAAGAGATGCTTCCGGAGGATAATGTTCTTCCCAATCGAACCTATGAAGCTAAAAAAATGTTATGCTTTATTGGCATGAGCTATGATAAGATACATGCTTGTCCAAATGATTGCATTTTGTTTCGAAATGAATATGCATCATTAAACGAGTGTCCTAAATGCGGTGTATCTCGGTATAAGAAAAAATTGTCACCAGCAAAAGTATTATGATATTTTCCTATAATTCCGAGATTCAGACGCATGTTTCGTAGTGAAACAGATGCAAAACACCTGACTTGGCATACAGATGATAGAATTGTAGATGGGAAGTATCGACATCCGGCAGATTCACCACAGTGGATGAAAATTGATAATGATTATCCTGATTTTGGAGAAGAAGCTAGAAACCTTTGCTTGGCATTATCGACTGATGGAATGAATCTGCATGGTCTGCAGAGTATCTCACATTCCACCTGGCCTGTAATTATTATGATTTATAACCTACCTCCATGGCTATGTATGAAGCGTAAGTACATGATGTTATCTATGTTAATTTCTGGCCCTAAACAACCAGGGAATGACATAGACGTATATCTGACACCTCTAATCGAAGACTTAAAGAGTTTGTGGGAGAACGGTGTGGAGGTTTATGATGGATATAGGAAAGAAAGTTTCAATTTAAGGGCGATGTTGTTTGGCACAATTAATGATTTCCCAGCATACGGAAATCTATCGGGGTATAGCATTAAAGGTCAATGTGCGTGTCCTATCTGTGAAGAAAACACAGATTGGACGCGGTTGGAATTTGGTCAGAAGAATGTCTTTCTTGGTCATCGTAGATTCTTAAATTCTAGTCATCACTACCGTGGGTGGAGAAAAGCATTCAATAGAAATTTAGAACAACGTAAAGCTCCACCTACATTGACCGGCGAACAAATTTTTTAAAAGGTGAAAGATGTGAGTACTAAGTTTGGCAAGCCTTTTGCTCATACGCTTGTCACACGTGGGTGGAAGAAGAGGTCAATTTTGTTTGAGTTTCCGTATTGGAAGTCGTTGTATGTAAGACATTTTCTTGATGTTATGCATATTGAAAAAAATGTATTTGAAAGTGTTATTGGTACGTTACTCAATATACAAGGAAAGTCTAAGGATGGTCTTAAAGCAAGAAAGGACTTGGTAGAAATGGGAATAAGAAATGAATTAGGACCCTTGAAGAAAGGAAATCGCACATATCTACCACCTGATGCTTATACTTTATCTAGAAAGGAGAAAAAGATACTGTGTAAGTTTCTGAGTGAAGTTAAAGTTCCAGAAGGATACTCTTCAGATATTAGAAGACTTGTTTCTATGAAAGACCTCAAGTTAAAGAGTTTAAAGACACATGATTGCCATGTTATAATGGAACACTTTCTACCAATAGGTATACGTTCTATTTTGCCAGAAAAAGTGAGAGGCGCTATAACTAAATTGTGTTTTTTCTTTAGGTCAATCTGTAGTAAGGTGATAGATCCTGCGATCTTACCAACATTGCAAAGAGAAATAGTTATTACTTTGTGCGAGCTTGAAATGTATTTTCCTCCATCATTTTTTGACATAATGGTACATCTAGTTGTTCATCTTGTGAAAGAGACACAACTGCGTGGACCTGCCTATATGAGATGGATGTACCCTGTTGAAAGTTATATGAAAATATTGAAAGGGTATATGAAAAACCGAAGTCGACCAGAGGGATGTATTGTTGAACGATACATTATTGAAGAAGCTATTGAGTTTTGTACTGAATATTTGTCCAACGTTCAATCCATTGGCCTCCCAAAATCTCGTGTTGTTGAAAAAATAGTAGGTAAACAGTTAATTGGAAATAAAGTTGTGACAGTTTCAAGGGATGAACGGGAGCAAGTGCATTTGTATGTTCTGCACAGTGACATTGAGGTTGAGTCGTATGTTGAAATGCACAAAGACGTTCTCCGAGGTTTAAATCTGAATAGAAATGAAAATTGGATAGTACGTGAGCACAATCGAAGTTTTATAACATGGTTCAAGGAGCATATTTTTTCAAAGTTTTATTCTAATCCCGCTTCAATAACAGAAAGGTTGAGATGTTTAGCATATGGTCCAAGTTTGCATGTGTTTTCTTATAGCGCATACGCAATTAATGGATACACATTTTATACCAAGGAACAAGATGATAAAAGTACAATGCAAAATAGTGGTGTCACCGTGCTTGTCGAAGCAATGCACATTTCTTCATATTATGGGGTTATCGAGCGCATTTGGGTGTTTGATTATGAGAAGTTTCATATTCCTATCTTTGGATGCAAGTGGGTTGAAAATAATAGTGGCATACGAATGAATAAATCAGGTTTTTTGAAAGTGGATCTTAATAAGGTGGGGTACAAAGATGAGCCTTTTATTCTAGCCACGCAAGCTAAACAAGTGTTCTATGTCACTGATCCGACAAGTACGAAATGGTCTATAGTTCGTTTTTCCAACAAAGTAATCGATGATAACATTGGAGAAAAGGGGGATGTTGATGTTGAGAATGAATCTTATATTATAGATGATCCAGATGAGAATATTAGAGCAGACAAATCATATATTAGAAATGATCATAACGAGGGAATTTGGATCAATCCATCTGTCCGTGTTGTTAAGAGATAAGTAAACCCCGTTAAAACGAAAAAAAGAAAGAGATGTTAAAGGTACTTGTAACATATTATTTCTTATTTATACCATGTTTTTCTTATTTACACATTTCTTATGTATATATTTGTTATTTACATATTTGCATGTCATTCATTTGATACTTTGGTTTTTCTGAATTATAGGTATATATATTATGGCCAGCAACGAGGAAACATCACATGATGGAAAACAAACAACAAAAGACGTGGAAGGCGATATTAAAAGAGGCATAACAATTATGAAAAAAATCATTCGTGCGAGAGATAAAGGAGTAAAGTATGATGTCCATTGGAATGAAAGAGATCAGTTAGTTGAGCCTAACGGTGCGTTGCTGACAAGTTACATCGGAGCACTTGTACATTCGCAAGTTCCGATTACTTGCGATAATTGGAGAATTGTTTCATTACAACCGGCTAAAGATAAGATTTGGACCGAGATTCAGGTATGATATTTGATTATTTTTAATTATGTTGACAGTTACGTCTTTAAATTAATTATACTAACATGTTATATGTATGTGTGTTTGTTTGCAGAGATCTTTTAATATTGAAGATCGTAGGAGAAAATATTGTATTCAATTGGCTGGAAAACGCTCGAGGGGATTTAGAGCGTTTTTAACAAACAAGTTTCTAAAAGATTCTAAAGGAAACTTTGTTAACTCGGAGCGTCCAATGAAGTACGCGGATTTGATTTCGGAGGAAGAATGGGAGACGTTTGTTGCAAAGCAAAGAACAAAAGAATTTGAAGTAAGTACAATGTATCATGAACTATGTATAATATATATACTTCTTCCACAAGAGTTCTGATAAACTTGTTTTTTCAGGTTGTTAGTGGCGTAAATTGTCAACGGGCATCAAATCCCGCATATCCATACAGAAAGGGCCGTTTGGGATATGCACGATTAGAACAAAAAATAGTAAGTACATATAAATGCTTTAATATGATATATTTACAAAAAATAGTAAGTATATATAATAGTATATAATGCTTTATTATCCGTCTTAATGCGTATTTGGAAGAGGAGAAGAGTGATGCGACATCTCTTCCGAACCATGTTGTATGGAAGGTTGCCCGTGTGGGACGAGATGGAGTCGTTCAGGAAGAAGTTCAACAAGTCTTTGAACAATGTGTAAGTACAACGTTATCTTTGTCAGTAACTGATCAAAAGTGTATAATATATTTATATATGTTTTTATCTATATTTCAGGAGACTCTATCCCAGACCATAACTCCCGCTGAGGATGATGATTGCAGGAGCTTACTGAGCCGGGTGTTGAATATTCCTGAGTATTCTGGGCGTGTGAGGGGTAAGGGATTTGGTGTCACTCCATCCAAACTGTATAAGCAGCCAAGTAAAAAAAATCCAACCAATAAAGAAGTGATGGATACTTTGGAGGAATTGAAAGCGCAGATCCGTGAATTACAGAAGGACAAGGAGAGATACATGTCGGAAAGACGCGCTCTAGAGGGTAAAGCTACTAGTGACAAAGATAGTATCGGTTGTCCGCAGAAGCTTCCAGAGGTAATTGTATATATTACATTGAAATTAATTTAGCACATTTTACTTAATTGACACATTAACTGATCATTATTTGTTTAGCGCATTTCACTTTGCCGGCTATATTTATCGTCACCGGCTCATCGAATGGTTGGCAAGGGAAAGGTGTATAACTTTCTGGGAGACTTACTTCACCATAAACCGCTCCCTTCTGGATTTTTGAAAGTATCTATTGATATTGCGTTAGAAGGGGGTGCGTTGTTGCCTATACCAGATGATATTTCAGGCGCAACAGTGGTGGGAGACGCAATAGGAGCGTATGTGCCATGGGCGACAAATCTCATTTGCATAGATGATGAGGTAGGTTGAACCTTTTAATACTCAAATGTTTTATGATCCATACATGAAAGTTATTCTTACATTTACATTTTCTTATTAAAATGATGATCTTAGACTCCTACAAAATCCAAATCCAAAGATGATAGAATTATTGTGCGGGATACCGATTCAGCTGCATCAAAGAAACAGGTACTACTACAGTTACATGATTATCTTGTTATACATTAATTACTGAACTTATATATGACTTTTAGGTTCATGATCAGCAGTCGCGACAAGTCAGAAACGGCAAGATGCCTGAAACTTCCAAGGTGCCCAGAAAAGCATTTGTTCCTCGATTTAGGATGTGCCTTGAAACATATGTGGGAACATCAGATGTGCCTGAGGGTGGCATCCGTCAAATACATATGGACGAAGGTATTTTTGGTTTTGAATATCCCGAAACAATTGCTAAGGAGGATTTTGATCAGGTTTTCAACCATTCTGAATTGGGCGTCGGTGTTATGCATTCATACATCAGGTACTTCGATCCATTTTAATTAAATAATTGAACATTTTAAAATTTGCTCGTTTAACTGAATATTCTAATGTTGATTATGTTTTTTTAGATTCTTGTATGACAAGTTGTTGGTCCCGAATGAATTGACTTCAGTATTCGCATTCTTATCTGCTAGCTCGGTCAACTCACGGATAATAGACCAGACACCAGATACAGTCAAAGAGTACACAGTGCAGAGATTTATGCACGCGACTACGGAG
The DNA here is from genome assembly GCA_963859935.3 of Lathyrus sativus. Classification (NCBI taxonomy): domain Eukaryota; kingdom Viridiplantae; phylum Streptophyta; class Magnoliopsida; order Fabales; family Fabaceae; genus Lathyrus; species Lathyrus sativus. The sequence goes on from OZ012735.1 coordinate 74,337,140, forward strand.
AAGTTGTTCTTGTTGCCATATAATACTGGTCATGGGTTAGATTTTATTCTAAATTCATTTATTATAATTGTTCGATTTTTCCCTTTCTATATAACATTTTCGTCTAAACTGTTGTCTTATTTTATAGTGGACATTGGTTGTTGGTCGCGATTAATCCGAGGAAAGAAATAGTGTATTATATAGATTCATTGGATGACGATACAACAAAATATGAAAATCTGAGGAACATGGTTGATACGTAAGTGATGACATATATTGTTGTCTTTAATTATATATCTTTATTTATTATGTAACATTGTTCTAAATATGCGTTTATATTATGTTAGAGTTATACAAATATTCAGAGCACAAAGAGATGCAACGGTGCCAAAAAGCAAGGCTAACAACATCAACTGGATCAGAGTGGAGGTATATTTTCTCATGTTTGACTGTTATAGTGGTTCTACTTGATAAAACTATTTAAACTATATATCCTGATAAATGTTCGTTTGTTTTTTCCATTTACAGTGTCCTCGGCAGCGCAATTGTATTGACTGTGGATATTTTGTATTGCGCTTTATGAGGGAAATTATTCTTTCTGGTCAACTTGAGATTCTAGTCATGGTATGGATCAATTTATTATATAAGTTATATGATTCATTTTGATAATTATCCGATACTTCATCTGAGTAATTAGTTTTAAAATTAAATCTTGCATGTTCTGTTATATTATGTAGTATTTTGATGAATTCAAGTGCGCTACTTACACGAAAGCAAAATTGGAAGAAATTAAAGAGGAATGGTGTCAACTTATTCTTGGTTTGAGAATTGTATAGAGTTATCGGATTGGAAGAATTGTAATTATATGTAAATTGAATGTATTTGTGATGTTGTAATTCTGAGGATCGAATTTTATTGTAACATATTTAAACAGGTTTATGTGTATTAAAATGTTTATGAATAAAGTGATGAGTTACAATGTATCCAAAGTTTTGAATTGTATATATAAGGCCAAAGTTTTGAATTGTATATTTAAGGCCAAAGTTTTGAATTGTATATATAAGGCCAAAGTGTTGAAATAAAGGGCTGAATTATAAGCAGGTTTGTGTAATATAAGCAGGTTGTTGGTAAATATAAAAAACAGGGTGAATATTTAAAAAAAAAAATTTAAATCTGGGACATTAGACAGCGCTTTTACAAAAAAGCGCTGCTAAAGGTCACAAACATTGCGCTACAAAAGCGCTGCTATAGGTTTGGAAGGGGGAGTCTAAGACATCGCTTCTAAAAAGCCATGCTAAAGGGGGGCTATGGCAGCGCTTTGTAAAAGCGCTGCTAAAGGTGGGCTCTAAGACAGCACTTTGTGAAAGCGCTGCTAAACGGGGGGATGGTTGGGGGGAATATGCAGCGCTTATGAAAGCGCTGCTAAAGGGCTATAAAAGCGCTGTTAAAAGTGCTGCTGAAGGGAGCCTTTAGCAGCGCTTTTTCCATAAAAAAAGTGTTGCCTTTACCTTTAGCAACGCCACTTTTGGCAGCACTTTAAAGCGCTGCTAAAGGTCTTTTTTGACATAGTGACTTCCTTTTGAGAGCAACGCCTTTGTGAAAGACACAACACATATTCACTCAACACCTTAAAGTGATAGGTGAGTGGGTTATTTCACTTATTGAAATTCTAGCATGCAGATCTCATATGTCCCAAGAACATTGATCTCTGCTCAAACAAGGACGAGGACAGAACATGACTAATTTAAATTTATTTAAATTGTACCAATGTCATGACGTCTGTTGTAACATCAACAGGCTGACAGACTATTTATCTAACCATTTAAATTGTGCAGAATTGTAAATTCTGAAAGATAAATAACACAATGAATTGTTCACCCAGTTAGGTGCAACCTCACCTACATCTGGGGGCTACCAAGCCAAGAAGGAAATTCACTATTAGTAGAATTAATTCAGAGCTAAACTCCCCGGTTTACAACTCCTCACTTAATCTTTACCCAATGAAATTTTTGCCTAGAATCCACTAGACAAGAGACCCCGCTCACTCCCCCTCAATCACCATAGTGATAAACAATTCAATACAAAAACAGACTTTAGAAGACACTCTTCAAAGTCACAATACTTGATCTTGCTTAACAACTTCAATCAAGGACAATACACTCTTGCTTAAAAGCTTTGAGTGACACAATAAACACAACAGTTCATACACACTAAACCAAAGCAATCATAAAGCAGATAATTGTTTGGTATACAAGTATCCTAAGACACCATACACATGTGAAGAACAATTGATACAATCAGACTTCTTCACTCACAAATATGTCTACCACAATGTATCAAAAGATACAAAGGGTGACTTACAAAGACACACACATGGGACTCTCAAACCCTAAACCTTTATTTTTCACTCTAGTTGTTCTTGATTTGAGTGCTTGATTTTCCTTGCTTCTGCTCCTCCTTAAATAGTAATGCAAACTAGGCTTGGGCTGGTCACAAGTAACAAATATTAGGTTTAACAAAGTAAAACTAATTTCCACAATTCAAGGCGCTTTCAAATAAGTCATATCCGTTCCATGATAAGCTCAACACTGCCTAGAATCTCGTCTGAGATACCTAAGGAACCCTAACAGATTTCCTGAAATCTAGCCTGAGCTTACTCATGCATTATAACAGAAAACCAACATGCTTGCTATGCATGACAGCTACCTGATGTCATACGCTTGATGTCATATAACATCCAGCATGACATCCAACACACTTTGTTCTTAGTTGGGCAAACTCCCCCTGCTGAACACTCCTGCAGAATCTTCTTCACAACAGTAGAAACAAGCATATTATAGTTTCTTAAAAAGTCTCAAAGATCCTTTTTATGAACACCAATTAAATCTGCACTTTGTTCCTAATGAATCACTTTGGCCTGCACATACTGATGAGGTATATCCAAAGCACTTCGGTCAAGTGATAAAACAGCAGCACCTGCTGTACCAGACAGTGATGTCATGACATTTAGTATGACATCCATGACAACAATTCTGTCATCAGCTCCTGCTAGCTTCTGTTGCACCAGACAGCAATGTCATGACATTGGTAATGACATCCTGTTTAAAACACATGACAGCAATTATGTCATTAGCTCCTGCTGCACCAGACAGCGATGTCATGACATTAGTAATGACATCCTGTTTAAAACACATGACAGCAGTTCTGTCATCAGCTCCTGCTAGCTCCTGCTGCACCAGACAACAATGTCATGACATTAGTAATGACATCCTATTTAAAACACATGACAGCAGTACTGTCATCAGCTCCTGTTGTGCTAGACAGCAATGTCATGACATTGGTAGTGACATCCTTCTTAACATTAGTGCAGAACCATGTTTTACCAAAATTTTAGCCAATCATAGAACCATGGACAATCATAGAGTCATGGAACTAATACTTATAAATGCTAAAGTCACCATATTTCTATCCAATGTGGGACTATTTTCCACACTACTCACACTTGTAATTCTTTTTAAACAAAAATATCTAGACAAATTGTTGAATTTGGAGTTTCATCCAAAACTAGAGCATCCACAATTGAAATTATATCTCTTTTTCCATATCTACTTTTCACCTCAAATTCTTGTATTCTTGATTAAGTTTTTTTAATCTGATGGCATGGTTTCTTCTTCTTGTTATTTTTCAACTCCTCTTTCATTGACTACTTTCCATTTATCTTCGACTTCTCTATAAACTTCATCATTCCTAGGGTTATCTAACGTATTCTCATTAAAACCTCCATTTTTATTGAGCTTCCACTTGCTTAGATAACTTCCATAATTTGCTTTCAAGATTCTTTATGGATGTTTCTTGATTTGATTTCAATGCTACGATATTAGAGTTTTTTACTTCAAAGTTAATTTTAGTTATTTTCATGAATTGTTTCATAGCCTTTTCTAAAAGAGATGGCTTCCTTAGAGGTGGATACTAAGGAGATTATTTTTTAAAATTTTGACATTTATTGTTACTCCATTTAAATTTCGGAAGATCTTCCCACCACAAATTATAAATGTTGAAGTACAAATATGCCTTTTGAAAAGTTCTAGTATAATGAGCATCTTCAACATAATTCCCTGGTACACAATGTTTGTTGGTATCTTCACCATATAAATCACATCGTAATACTTAGAGCTGTCAAAATGGGCTACTCGTCCCTAAACGGGTCGACCCTGATGGGCTCGGGCTATTTAGGGTTGGATCAGAAAAGCTCATTTCTAATATGGGCTCAAAAATTATTACCCGAGCCCGACTCTAGATGGGCTTCGGCCTACTCGGTCGTAAACAAATTTTTTTTTACTAAAAAATAAAAATAAAAATTTCATAATATTTATTATAAATAAAATAATTTTTTTTATTATATTAAACATAATACATTTTTAAGTACTATATTATCTTTTATAAATACTATAATGTGTTTTTAAATACAATATATTTTTAAATTATATAAAATATTACTCAAATATTTAACATAAGAGAAACCAATAGAATATAAGAAAAGAGTGTTGATTATATTAATGTACAATATTTAAAAGTCATAGATTGAATAGAATAGAGATAAAATTTAGTGAGTTGAGAAAAATCAATATTTTATTTTGGAGTAAGACAATATAAGTATTAATATAATTTTTTAAAATTTATAGCGATGTGCGCCTAATGGGGTACCCACGGTCCATATGGGCTAGCTCTAATGGGTAGCGGGCTTTTTAGGGATGGGCTAAAAAAATCCCTGAAATTATGGGCTCTAATTTTAAGGCGTAAACCCTATGATTTTTTGGGTCTGCCGAGCCGGCCCATATGGGCTAACCCATTTTGACAGCTCTATAATACCTGAACTCGATTAGCATTGGCTTGACATAGATTATGGACATCTAATTGCTTTGATACATCTTCCTTTTGTCCTAATAGACCAAATTGCAAATCACGCTTCATCATATAATTCACTCTTGAAGCTCTTTCAGTTTATGTGTGATCTTCTAAATCATTATGACGAACTATCATCATTTATTATAAGAAAATTTCTAATTGCACCCTATATACTTCTAACACACCATGTGAATTTTCTTGCATGCCCCCTGATTTCAGATATACATCTTCGGACACACCATATTTTTAAATAATCGTTGACATATTTCGGAGATACATCTCTGGAACTATTTTAAATATTCATAACATGTCACCCAGAAGCTATTTATATTTGAATTGTTCCAGAGATGCATCTCTGGTAATATTCCGGAGATATATCACCGAAATATATTAGAACATGTATTTTTTACTATAAGTTGTATATTTGTTTTCAAATGAAGTATGAAACACGATCTCGAATAAAAAATAGATGTACAAAAAGCAAGAGACTAATATTGGGTGTGTCGAAAATAATATAACAATATAATAGAAAAATGTCATGCGGAACGAGATCTAAAATGTAGTATTAATGTAAGAAATAAAGTACAAACTATAATACTACAATAAAGCTCTCCTCTACCTCTTATGCCTCTTTTTCCTGGTCTGCCTCCTCGGCCATCAATCCCCTCATCCTCTAGCGATGTCTCCAGTACAATAGTGCCCCCAGTGCCTTCGCCATTATGGCATCCAGGACTCGCTTGACAGTAGACCCCTTAGGGAAGATACCCTCATCAATGTTGAAGGTGTGAAAAATACACAAGAAGGGGGGTTGTTATGTGTTTCATATTTTATTTTAATTTAACTTCTGATCAGAGTTTCAAAATTAGAATTGATGTTCAAATTTTGTTTTAATTCATTGGCAATAGATATAACAGAAGTAAATAAAATAACAGTCGAAGACACAAAAGATTTATCCTGATTCCTCGCTTAACAGAGAGTAGTCATGTCCTCTTGCCTCATAAGAGATTTTTATTATAACAACTTCATGATTACAATTTCTTATGCTTCTGCATAAGCATTTTATAATTGCTCAGACCAATTATCGAGACTTCCCTTTCTTATAGCACATGTCTAATACTTTCCTTTGCTCACACCTTCTTACCGAGCCACCTGCTCCAATGTCATTTGGTTGAAACTTCCCTTTTCTTAGAGCACACGTTTAATACTTTCCCTTGCTCACACCTTCTGATTGAGCCACCTGTTCCAATGTCATCTAGTTGAGACTTCTCCTTTGCTTAGAGCACATCTCTAAAAATTTCCCTTTGTTCAAGCTCCCTTGAGACATCTTGCTCATGCCCCTCATACGGAGACTTCCCCACTGCTCAATCAGACTAGTTAAATAAGACTTTCACAGCTCAAGCACGTAAGCAATGAGACTTACATGGCTTAAGCATATTGACTCAAGACTTGTTGCTTGAATCTCAATGAGGCAAGAATTTTTCTCAAGCACATAGTAAGAGGCTTATATAAACTACTGAAGGATCAGCAGAATAGGGAATAAGGTGTACATGACGCAAGCATCAGAGGTACAGGAAATCACCATAACAAAGACATAAAGCTCTTAAGATTTCTAAGATATTTAACGGTAAGAAATCTTACGGCTTTTACAATTACAACCTAAAACAGAAAATCTGCATATTACATTAGAGTTGATAATTGCTTGATCTTGCTACTCCTTCATTAGAAGAATCCATGTTAAGATTCAAACTTGAATCTCCAGCCATATATAGCCTTTACAAAAACTAGTCCTTGAGGAAGTGACTTGATCAAGTGTCTTTGCCTTTATTCCATAGTACAAGAGACATCGAAGATGGATGCACATCAGATTCTAAGTCTAGTGTGTAACACATTTAACCTTTGAGGCTTCAAGAGGTTTTATACTGATAGAGCCATTGGGAGAAGACGTCTGTAGAGCATGTTAACCTTTCTTGAGTCTTTAAATCTTGTAGACTCTAGCTGACAAGCTGATATGACAATACAACTTGCTTTCTGCAGTACGGATAGTCTACAGCTTTATCACCAAATCCGAATGGTACCAGATGCTGATATACAATTACCAAGTGTAGTAACTCTTCTGAATGTTGAGGCCTTCAACTCAGAGTCTGCCAAGTCACACTAGCAATTGTTCTTTAGATTCTGCCACCAGAAGTTAGCAATGAGGTAACTCCCAAGTGTGTCTAAGTAAAACAGATTCTAATTATTTATGTATAAGAACCAGCATAAATAAAACATATCAAATAAACCATTGTTCTTTTAATACTTTTGTTATCATCAAAACTAAAGAGAGAATATGTCATGAACAAATCTTATTCTAACAATCTCCCCCTTTTTAATGATGACAAGCACAAGTATCTATAGGTTAATGTTGGGCATTTAATTTTCTCTACAACAATAGGGTATGAGGTTTGTAAGCTCCCCCTGAGTCTAATAGTCCACAAGTGATTTCTATTGACTCTAACACCAAGAACTATTTTTTAAAAAATAAATAAATTAGTATTTTTAGTAACATTAAGGTATGAGGTTTGCAAGCCCCCCCTAAGTCAAATAGTTTCAAGGTTGAGGTTTGTAAGTTCTCCCTTAGTTCCATATTTAAGAAAACCAAAATAAAAACATTTTAACTCCCTTTGGCAATATCATAATACAAGGTTTGTAAGCTCTTTCTGAGTCTAATAGGCTAAGTCTGGGGTTTGTAAGCTCTTACTTTACACAATGTACAACAAAGTTAAAATATGTTGCCCTTTTTAACATTCTTTGGCAACACCAAAATATGAGGTTTATAAGCTCTTTCTAGGTCTGATAGGCCAAGTCTGAGGTTTGTAAGCTTTTCCTTAGACCTATGTACACGAAAGTTAAAAATACGCCCTGGGCAAGGTCCATAAAATAAAAAATAAATGACAAGAAAATAAATGACCAATATGCACAGAACAAGTATTCAATGGGTTCGGCCACTTCTTTCTTCACAAACTCAAACTCAGCATACACAAACTCAACCACTTCTTTCTTCATCCCTGGACACCAAAACAGTTTCCTCAAATCCTAGTACGTCTTCATAGCACCGGTATGGATACTCAATCTACTTCGATGTCCTTCCTCAAGAATACTCTTTTTCAATTCAACAATATCTGGAACACAAACTTTGTCACGACATCTTATGATACCATTCTCATTAATTCGAAAACCAGCTCTTCGACTTTGATTCATCTACCAACTCAAATCATATTTCTGACCTCCTCGAATCTCATCAAGAATACCACTAGTAAGCTTAAACATACAAAGCTTAACTCCATAAGAAGTCTCTTCACAAACCAAACTCATATCAAGAAATTTCTCAATCAGTTTTAACTCTTTTACCATCATCATTGGTATATGAAAAGGTTTTTAAATCAATGCATCAGCTACCACGCTTGCTTTATCCGAATGGTAATTTAAACCAAAAACATAATCCTTCAGAAGTCCCAGTCATATCTTCTGTCTCGCACTCAATTTTTTCTGATTAAAGAAATACTTCAAACTCTTATGATCACTAAACACCTCAAATCTCAAACCAAATAAATAATGCCTCCAAAGCTTCGACACAAACACAACAACAACCAACTCTAAATCCTGCGTTAGGTAATTCCTCTTTTGTACTTAAGTTGCCTTGAAGAATAAGCTAAAACTTTCTGATGTTGCATTAACACACCTCCCTGTCCCACTAACGAAGCATCACAATATACAACAAATGGTTCTACCAAATTCGGCAAAATCAAAACATGAGCTGTTGTCAGCCTCCTCAAAAGCTCTTGAAACTTTCTTCACACTTTGCATCCAAAACAAAAGCTTGAACCTTCCTAGTCTATCGCGTCAATGGCAAAGATAACTTGGAAAAATCCTTCAATGAATTTTCGATAATAATCTGACAACCCAAGAAAACTTCTAATCTCAAAAACAGGTTTTGGAGCTTCCCATTGCGATACAACTTCAAACTTCGACATGTCAACCGCAATAACTCTACTCGAGACCACATGACCAAATAAACTCACTTCCTTCAAACAAAACTCACACTTTGATAGTTTTGCATACCACTGCTTCTCTTTCAATGCTGATAACATAATTTTCAGATGCTCAACATGATCCTCTTTACTCTTTGAATATGTCAAAATATCATCAATGAACACAACCATAAACTTGTCCAAATAAGTATGGAAATCCTTGTTCATATACTCCATAAATACACATGGCGCATTAGTCACACCAAATGGCATTACAAAATACTCATAATGTCCATACCTTGTTTTAAAAGCAGTCTCCTGAATATCTTCAGCCTTCACACGAATCTGATGATACCCATATCTCAAATCTATCTTACTGGATACACTTGCAACAACCAACTGATCCATCAAATCATCAATCCTTGGAAGTGAACACTTATCTTGATAGTCACCTTGTTCACTTGCCTATAATCCACACCCATCCTCATAGAACCTTCTTTCTTCTTAACTAACAAAATTGGTGCACACTACGGTGACACACTCGGACAAAAGAACCTCTCCTCAAGCAGATCTTCAAGTTGATTCTTCAACTTCTTCGATTCCGGTGTGGACATACGATATGAAGCCATCGCTACCAAACTAGTTCCAGGAACTAGGTCGATCGTAAACTCCATTTCACGTCCCGACAGTAAATCACTTATATCATCAAGAAAAATTTCTGGATAATCACAAATAGTTGGCACACCACCAACTTCCCTACTTTATTAACACTCAAAGTTTCCATCAAAATAAACATCTCAACACCATCCTGCACCGACTCACCAAAACAATCTGTAAGCACTTAGTTTAACTCAAAGCAATTCACTGCACATGCCATATAAGCTTGCAAGACACGTCTATCCCATCCAATATGACTCCGTCTACTATCAACAAGAGATTAAGGGTGATCAATTCCTCAATTTGTCAATAGACAGCCGAAAATCATGATGGGGCATAAACCATCTTTACCAAACTATAAGAGCGTTCATCGACACACTGAGCCACCACTCCACACTCGAAGCATCCTGGAGAAGCACAAGCTTCTCCCCCACTTGTTCCATTCCCACTTCTGAAGACAAAGGTTAGAAAACAAACGTGTACCGACAGTGTTTTCACATACATGTCGCATACTAGGGAGCAAATAACATTAGACAACTTGGTCGGACGGACCGACCTGCTCTGATACCACTAATGTAACACCCTTTTCTACCCCACAATTTTAAAGGCAACATATTCACATTTATCAGAGTAAAATGTTAATCACCATAAAAATCACCTCAAAAGGCGTACATTTCTCAATAAATTCAAATCAAGTTCAATGCTCCGTAAACAACGGGTTTGCCCAAAGGATATCAAAAATTGCAGTGGAACTCAAAAAGACATAATCTAAAGTTTTTCTTATACGGGAACATAATCAAAATAACCAAATCAAATAAATCATAGTTTAACTCAAAGACCCCAACCCGATGTTACACTATCAGAGCAAGACCCTATAAGTTAACCAAAAGGCCAACTACTCAAAACTCTGAAAATATCCTCGATGGCGTCCACGGCTAAACCTGGTCATCTGCACGATACCCACATGGAGACAACATTCAAACAGGCAGGGTGAGTAAAACGATTCATAATAATCAATGTAGGAAATTAATATATAAAATGGCGTCATTTTCATATTCAACATCATCATATTGATCAATGGACATCAAAGGCCACAACATCATAAATTACTCAAGATCATCTCAAAAATGCAAATGCAACAAGACTTAATGCATGTGGTACCAATCATCATAGCCCGATGGACACTGGGCCATCAACCCTCCATAGATCCCCATCAATAGGATCGATTCTACTCAAGAACCGGAGCACATCAAAATACCTCACATACGCACAATGGGATTGAAGCCAAAGTAATCAAGGTCCTGAACCGAAGTCCGGATGCACATGAATGCATGGTGCACACGTCAATAATCATCCTCATAATAACATCATAGGTGCATCATCATTCATCATAATAATCATCATTAAAATCACATCATCATAGCTCATCATCATTACATCATCATCATACATCATATCATCATCAAATCGTCAAAGCTCATGAAAATATCATCGTAGCTCATCGTCATTACATCATAGAAATCATCATATAATCATGTACAAATTACATAGAAATAACAGTCATACTCATATTAATTCATCATATTATCACATATTAATCACATAGAATTCATAATTATACTCATGGTAATCATCATAATATCACATGTTAATCTCATAAAATTCATAATTATACTCATGGTAATCCACTAAAGAAACCACAACATCAAAACATCAAGGCATCACTGCACAAAATCATGATTCATTAATAGAACATATACACAATTGATTTCTCAAACATAATTAGATATAAAAATATTGGGAAAACAATTCCCTTATCTATACTATGTTATAGCCCTGTTCATTAGCTTTCCAAAACTTCGAACGAGGGCCAAGTCGTACTTACGGATCAAAAGTTATGTCCAAAATGATTTCGACCGAAAACATGAACAGTCGTGACGGGCAGCATGCAATTTTCTATGTTTTTCACCGTTGAAGGCCTTCCGGACCTCCGACTTCGATTCCTTAAAAATCCAAACTCTCAGAAAATTATAACCCATCCAACACTATAATTATCTCAAGTAAACTTACAATTTTAACACAATTAAACCATCTAATCATCGTTTTAAGATTATGCCTACAATTCCCACAGTTTCTTTACAACTACTCCGCAGTCATTAGAGTTTCTCACTATAAAATTTTCCTACAAGGTTCGTCAAATGTCAAATCAGAGCTTTTGGCCATGAAGGCCTAATTTCCCTTTAACCCAAATAAATCCCTATACGGTTAAAACCTCACAAATAGGATTTGGCCACGAAGGTCTAATTCCCTTTATCTCAAAATCAGTCGCAAACCCTTTAAACCCTTAAATTGGCCTTAAATAGATTAAAATTATACATTGAAAACAATGAAGGATATACTTCCCATACCTTAATTGCTGACTCTAAGCCTTCTCTAATCTTTCAGAAAACCTTTCGAAGTTTTTTCCTCAAACCTCCTCCTCAGAGCTCTGGCCTCAATTTCTTTTCACGGTATAACAAGAATGAATCCTAATTCCCTCAGAAATCCCTTTTTGTTAAACCTAACTTTGGGCCTATAAATTGGGCTTTTCCAATACTACCCTCACTAACTCCTCCTTATTTGTCCAATTTGCCCTTAGTTAACTTATATTTATTTAAATTAATAATAATACTAATATATTCATATTATATACTATTATTTAAATAAATAACCCAAAATCCATAATTCTCAATATTTCACACCAACCACGAAAATCACCAAAAATGCGAATATTCATATTTAAATCAATTAAATAAATATTCCAAGAAAATTTGGGATGTTACAAGGATTCTTCATACCCCTCCTCAAATGCGTCGAAGAAGAAATGGTCGCCCACTTCTTGCGTGAGATCCATGAAGGAATCAACGCCTAGCACCTCAGTGAGAGATCTCTCGCAAGGAAAGCTCTTCGGGCAGGTTATTACTGGCCGACCATGAAAAACGATGCAAGAGAAGATGTGAAGAAGTGCGACAAATGCCAACGACACATGGACATGCACTTGGCACCGCCCAACGAGCTCAAGGCAATGTCCTCCCCGTGGACATTCGCCTGGTGGGGCCTGGACATCCTGAGACCATTTGTCGTAGGGCTAAAACAGAATAAATACTTGATAGTAGGCGTAGACTACTTCACCAAGTGGATAGAAGCTGAGGCTCTGGCCAAGATAACAGCCCACAATATACTCTGTTTCTACAAAAGGAACATCTTTGCCCACTTCGATATTCCTCAAGCAATCGTCACAAACAACGGGACACAGATCACGAACAAAAATTTCTAGGATTTTGTCGTTTAACAAGGTACTAAACAACACTTTGCGTCTGCCGAGCACCTTCAGACTAACGGGCAAGCCGAAGCGGCGAACAGACTAATCTTACGAGGCCTCAATCGAAGGCTAGACAAACCAAAGAGGTTGTGGGTCAAGGAGCTGCATAGCGTGCTTTGAGCCTACCGCACTACACCTAATTCTTCAACCAGGGAAACCCCTTTTCTCCTAGCATACGGGACAGAGACGGTAATCTCTATTGAAACTCATGTGTCTCCCAAACAGACTAAAACACCTTTGGAAACGAACAACGAGGCCCTGAGAGAAGAATTCGATCTCGTTGAAGAAGTCCAATTAGGTGCAGCCCTCCGCGAGGCCTCACTTAAACAAAAAATCACAATCAAGAACAACGCTAAGGTTATCCGACGAGAGTTCCAAGTAGGCAGCCTCGTCCTAAGAAGGAATTACAAAGATTCCTGCAAAGGCAAGCTCGCCGCAAACTGGGAAGGACCCTACCGTGTTAGTGCAAAAACAGAGCACGGGGCCTACTACCTATAATACCTTATCGAGGAAGAATCAGCTCGACCATGGAACGTCGAAAAGCTGAAATAATATTACAGCTAAGGCCCTCACTATCGGTGTGTCTTGCCCAGACAATGGGCATAGTCACCAACCACAAGCGCGTGCCCAGGTACAAGCGTTGCGCCATCAACACGGATCTAAGCAAGGTTTAGTCAAAAAAAGACTTAATATATGCTCGCCAACGGTTTCTCGACCGATCCCGCCGTCATCAAAGTACCATAAACGTCAGAACCCCCAGCTCACAATGGGAAGTTCACGCCGCAAACTCGGGCCACAAACATGGCCTGAGCTCCGCTCTCCTGCCCGGAAACAACATAGGCCTTTCAACCAGTTCCCCACACTATTGAAAATCATTTGTCGAGCATGCCTAAAATATAACAAATTAGAAAAATAACAAAAGGTATAAATAAGAATATAAATACATATTAACATTAGGCGGCCACAAGGGCCGCAAGTGCGCATGTTACAATAAAACGAGGTCAAGCCCCACAAAATAAATTTATAAATTAATCAAGTGGCACACATGCCAAAATATAAACCGAGAAAGATCCACTGCTCCTCTTGATGGGCCTCCTCTTGGGTCACCTGCCCATGCTCTTTACCACCTTCGCCAAACCGGAGGAACTCAGGGACGAATATTTTGCCATCCTTAACAGAATAAAGGAACCCTGTGCCTTTGGTAGTCAACTCGACACCAGGGTTCACCAGCTTCAATTGATCCACGACATTCTGAAAAGCCTCCTCGCCAATGTCCAGGAGATCATTGTCGGCCTGAGTGATCCTGGTAACCAGCTCCGCCCGAGTCGACAACTTCTTCATCTCCCCGGACTCATCTTCACCATGGGCAGCAGCGACCTTTAGCTTCTCCACCAAGTCTTCAGCAGCCTTCTTTTGGACAGCCAGAGCATCCATTTTCGTGGACATCTCCTTGCGACCCTTTCACGTAGCTTCTTCGAGCTCCTTATCCCGCTCCTCCTAGAGTTTCTTAACCTTCTCTTCCAAGGCTTCCGCCGCAACTTGGGACTTCTTAAACTCCAACTCGAGCGGGGATCCATCCTTGATGTACACCACCGCTATCTCTAGAATCTTCATCAAGGAAAAGGTATCTTGTGCAAGCATAACCCACTTGCTGGGACAATCCATTTCCTCGAGCTTGAGAGATTCTGCCCAAGGAATAGACATGGAGGACCCCTCGAAGAACTTCCTATTCTGCAGGAAAGGAGGTAGCTCGAACTTGTTTTTAACAGATTCCTAGCTGAGGTCTATGATTTTATTCGTACGTGCGCGCTTGAGCCTCGAACTCACGGGCATGAGAGACGTCTGGGTGGCTGGCAGGGTAGATGAGAAAGTCCCTAATCCTGTCTGGGGAGGAGTCGTTCGCTGACTAAGGCGGCTTCTTCCTAGGGCCACACTGCCCTTTATCATTCCATGGGCATTTTTCACCATCCTCTTCTGCGCCGAAGACATATTACCTACAAAAACAATGAGCACATCAGCACGTGAAAAGAGAAACATCTTGAATTTAATAAGAAGAAGCGGGAAGCTACCCAAGAGTTTCTTGAATTTAATAAGAAGAAGCGGGAAGTTACCCAAGAGTTTAAGAGTCTCCTTGCGATTGCTACACTCGAGGAGCTATTTAGTGTTAAAGTACCGGGCTTCCACCTGTAGCCTTCCATCTTCTTCATAAAGCTCCTTCCTAGCGCGAGTCACGCACTAGGCAGGGAGGAAACCGTCCATAAAGGCTACCAGCTTAGCATAGTTGGCCCGATCATCGCCCCCCAACTAATGAGGAGTAACTATATACTCATCAGTCGAGCGGGTAAAATGAGCCCTACTCCAACAGAAGGGGAACAAGAACAGTCTCTGGGCAACTATCTTGCCTTCCACGTCTATCAGATCCTCCCTGTTCTTGTCCGTAAAGACCTCCTACACGAAGGTCGAGTCGGTAGCTTTCTCCGACACAGGCCCAATCACATAGAACCTCTCTTTGAAGGCAAGAATAGATTCAGAGAAGGGTTTGAATAATTTCCTCGCCTGTTTCAGAGAAACCCAACTGAACTTCCTCTCCGACACCTATTGCTAAAGATGGAAGATGGTGAAGAAAAGAGGAAGAGTGGCCCCGATATGCAAATACTCGCACACCAATTCATATGCCCGCATGAAGGCAATAGAATTTGGATGCAGTTGGGAGGGCACTAAGTCCAAATGTACGAAGACTTCCCGTTGGAAGTCTGTGAAGGGTAGCCTCATCCCTATCTCTTTGAAAACATACTCGTACATGGGAAATCTCTCCTCGTACGCCGAGCATATACGGTCATCCTCTGAGGGGAAGTGGGCCTTCCAATCTTCCTCTGGCCCTACCGTGGTAAACACATCCCTAGTGTATGAAGCGAAAAGTGAGGCATGCTCCATCGGCTCAGCCACAGTCCACTCCTCGGCCGAGGTCCTCGCATCAATCACCTTTCCAGCCTCAGAGGACGTGGAGTCATCATTCATTTCAGTATCTTCCGAGGAGCCCTCTTTGAACAAATCTCTAAGGTGTTCTTCGTTAGCCCTGCACGACATTTTCTTTACCTGAAAAGCAGAGGATAAAAGTGAACTCGATGACAAAACCAAATCCACGTTTCCACTACTAGTCAAGTGAAAGGGCGCACAAAGGGACAAGGAGAGCATCCTCGACCTAAGCCCTACTCAAATGACACAGCTAAACGAATGAGGAAGTGCTTGGGAATTCTCCCTGGCACGTCCGGGGAAAATTCCCCGCGCATAAAACCTAGAACTCTCATGAGGGAAGCACCGGAAAGCTCATAAGCACACCGGAATCCATGGTTCCCTCCGGCAGGAAGCACCATTGTGTCGTTACTACTCAGGAATCAACTAAAAGCTTAAGGCCTCCTAAATTATTCTTCCACAAAATGACCATTACCGCGCCGACAGCAGAGAAAGTGGCTGAACCACCGTCTGCCACCAATAGCCACCACAAAATGCCCTAGAACTACTTCATTTCAACCATAACCGCATGCATTCTAAAGCACAATAACCAGAAAAGCAGATAACAAGCTCGACATACTTGGTCGGGGAAGAAACTTTTAGGTTTGGATAGCTCTGGTCGGACTTGGTACGGTGGCTGAAACGAAACTTGACGGCGGCGAACGGCTGGGAACAATGAATAGAGAGCAAGAGGAGAGAGAAGCAAAAGTTCTAAATGAGCGGACTCTCTCACTATTTATAAGCAAACTCCAGGCACGTGCACGAGCACGCGCGGGTAGGGCATCATCATGACTCTCTCACTATTTGATCTAACAATTATATCTATTATATAATGAATTTTAAATTTATTTTTTATGTAATAAAAATGAGAGGAAGCATTTAAAAAATAAATAAAACATCAATATATCTTTTTAGGCAATGAAATTATATATTATGAAGTTTTTTATATAGTACAAGAGTTTACAAATAGTTATGCGGTTGACAAAAAAAAAAAATCATTAACGTTGAATTATAAAAGTAATTGCATTGAAAATTTCTAATTTGTCAAAGTACTAAAACTCATTCATCTAAAACTTTTCACTTTCTTTTGGCCTGCCATAAATGTATGTAATTGTTGTGAACTGCATACAATTGTTTGCTTGTTTCCAACATTCTTTTCTGTTGCTCCCTAACAGTTAGCAGACCTTTTTATTTTCTTAGTAACACAAATCTTCTTCCCATTTCTCATGGATATTTAAAACTCATTATTATAATAGTTTAAATATGCTTGACAATATGATACAAAAATTCAAACCCTAAATAATGAGTTTATTTGCCAACCACTTAAATATATGAAAATCTAAGAATGTGTGAAGGGTTAAAAAACTATACGGACATAAATAATTCAATTTTAAAAATATGTCAATGGGATTCGGCATATTATTCTAGTGTTTCATATGTCTAAAAATTTGCAACACTTTATAGTCTTTACATGTTTTAATTATGGTGAAAAGACCACGTTGACTATACAAAGACATAGTGTGATTTCTGACTCAAATTAACACGTTTTCTTTTAGGCAAAAATAACAAAACTCAAATCTTTAGTTTTATACTAAATATTGAAAAATAGATAAAGTCGTTTTTCTAGGCCTGAATTTCTACCAATAAAACTTTGTAATGGATAAACTTACACCATAATCTGTTTGGGGATACTTAAGCCATTTTCTTGACCAAATAAATAGTGTGTAGACGTTGAAAATGGTAAATTACCATTTGTAATACACCCCCATTTTGCCATCTCATCGTATTTTTCATTTATATTTTTATATATAGATAAAGTGATAATAATAATAATAATAATAATAATAATAATAATAATAATAATAATAAAACTCACACATAATTATAAAATCTTAAATATAAAAATAAATATTAATATTTATTAGTTAAATTAGAGTTTTTAGATATTTTCTTATAGTACTTGTTACTTTTTTTTCATGCACAATACTAAAAATGGATTTGATGTTTTTTTTCTTATTGATAAATTGAATACAATTAGGAAATGTATGGTTGAGGGACTTAACTTGTGGAATGTTGTCTATTTTAAATTTCTGAACAACTAAATCAAGTCGGTTGATATGTCATAAGGTGAAATATCGGTTGAATTTAAAAAGTGAAATGTTTTTCTTCGCTATGAAGACTTCTAAGTTTAGGGTTCATCTTCTCTAATCTTTCAAATGCTGGTATGTCTAATGTGTCATCAACAATTGGAAATATCTAATTCTACAGCTCTCCTCTCCATCCACACCATCAAAGTCGCTGGCACTTAGAAAACTTTTGCCCAAGTTTTAAATAATGTTTGTGAGATTCTTGTGAGCCAACTAACGTGTCATTGCATCAAAGGTGAACATATAGCCATCATAATCTTTGAGGACGAATACTTGGCGGTAATTGAATCTTGCAAACACAATTTACACAGAAGAATCATTTGGCTAAAAGGAGCTACTCTCTTACAAGTAAAATGCCTTGCATGACAAGTTATCTATTAACATAATTATTAGAATATTAATGATAATTCATATTTATTTAGTTGTACTATTTTCTTAGCCCATAAGTTTGTTAGAGGGTATTTTAGTATTTATCCTATTCTAGTAACCCTAGTTTTAGCTTATAAATAGGGTGACAATCATTGTAACCTAATATCATGTTTTGTAGCCGTCATTCTCTTATTAGTAATATTTCCTATTTCATCATTTATTCTATCTTTGCACCAACAATTGGTATCTAGAGCTCCGGTTCAGATTCATTGGGAAACACGGGAAACACGAGTGAACGTGAGGTCTTGTGTGTTTGATTTTGTTTCTCAGATTCTTGTTGAATCTTGAACAAAATCTGATCAGAATTTTTTAATTCTGTGGGTTGGGAAACACTGTGTGAGAAAACTCTGAGTGTATTGTGCAAAGTAGAAGATGAACGGAAACG
This sequence comes from Lathyrus sativus, assembly GCA_963859935.3. Taxonomy (NCBI): domain Eukaryota; kingdom Viridiplantae; phylum Streptophyta; class Magnoliopsida; order Fabales; family Fabaceae; genus Lathyrus; species Lathyrus sativus. The sequence continues at coordinate 74,356,025 of OZ012735.1, forward strand.
GCAACATGAACACCAAACTTCCAGTATTTGATGGTAAAAACTGGAATCGTTGGATGATCCAAATGCGTGTACTGTTTGGTGCTCAAGATGTTCTGGATCTTGTCACTGATGGTTATGTTCCAGTAGCAGCAGATGCAACTGATGAACAGAAAAACGCGCAGAAGGAAGTAAGGAAGAAGGATCAGAAAGCATTGTTCTTCATTCATCAATGTGTGGATGTAAACGTGTTTGAGAAGATTGCAGACTCTACAACAGCAAAGGCTGCATGGGACACTCTGGTGAGATGTTATGGTGGTGACGCATCAGTGAAGAAGGTGAAGCTTCAGTCCTTGAGAAAGCAATATGAGAATCTCAACATGAAGAATAATGAGAAAGTTTCTGAATACATCTCCAGAGTGATTCTGATCACTAATGAGATGAAGGCATGTGGAGAAACTCTTTCTGAAGAAACAATCATGGAGAAAGTATTGAGATCCCTTACTCCTCAATTTGATTACATTGTGGTAGCAATAGAACATTCCAAAGATCTGAGCACAATGAGAATTGAAGAGCTGCAGAGCAGTTTAGAAGCGCAAGAGTTGCGTTTGACTGAGAGAACTTCTGAAAGGGAAGTAGAGCAGCAAGCTCTGAAAGCAACTTCTGATAGGAGGTATCAGAAGCAGTCAGAAGTCAAGAGAAGATCTGATGGTGGTCAGAAGTCAGAAAGCTCAACCTCTGATAGACAAAAGAATGCTCAGAGGGGAAAAGAGAAGTATGACAAAAGAAAAATACAATGTTACTGTTGTAAGAAGTTTGGTCACTTTGCTAGAGATTGTTGGTCAAACAAGGAGAAGAAATCAGAAGAAGCAAATATAGCCAGAAGTTCTGATGACGAATCTGTGCTATTGATGGCCTCTGAATCTGATGATCTGACAGACTGGTGGTATATGGACACTGGCTGTTCAAATCATCTTACTGGAAACAAGAAATGGCTGGTTGACTTTGACTCTGAAAAGAGAACAAAGATCAGATGTGCTGATGACAAATATCTTAATGCAGAAGGTATGGGAAATGTCAGAGTGACTCTGAACAATGGGAAAATAGCATTGATTCAGAATGTGTGGTATGTACCTGGCATCAGAAGCAATCTGATGAGTGTGGGACAATTAATTGAGAAAGGTTTCTCAGTTACCATGAAGGACAATCTTCTGAAGCTGTATGACTGTAATCAGAAGTTGATTATGGAGTCAGAACAGGGAAGGAATAGAACATTCAAGGTGAATGTCAGAACTGCAGACTCAGAGTGTCTTAGTGCAACAAGTACTGAGAAGGAGAGTGAGCTGTGGCACAGAAGATTTGGTCATTTGAATTTCAGAAGCTTACAACATCTGAATTCAAAGAAATTGGTACATGGAATTCCTGCAATTAAGAAGCCTGAAAAGTCATGCAAAGTTTGCATGGAAGGAAAACAACCAAGATTGCCATTTGCATCAGAAGTTGCTCCAAGAGCAAAACATGCCTTGGGAGTTGTACACTCTGATGTGTGTGGTCCATTTCCAGTAGCATCAATTGGAGGGAATAAATACTTTGTGTTGTTTGTTGATGAATTCACAAGAATGACATGGGTATCCCTTATTAAGTTCAAACACGAGGTGTTTGACGAATTCAAGAAGTTCAGAATGAAGGCTGAGAATCAGAGTGGTCAGAAGTTGAAGATTCTTAGAACTGATGGTGGAGGTGAGTATAACTCCAAAGAGTTCCAGAAGTTCTGTGAGGAGAATGGAATTGAGCATGAGGTTACTGCTCCTTATACCCCTCAACACAATGGTCTTGCTGAAAGAAGAAACCGTACTTTGCTTGATATGGTGAGAAGCATGCTAAAGGAGAAGAAGCTTCCTCAGAAGCTCTGGGGAGAAGCTGTTGCCACTGCAACGTATGTACTCAACAGATGTCCTACGAAGAAGTTGAAGGAAATAGTTCCTATGCAGAAGTGGACTGGAGACAAGCAAAGTGTTAGTCATCTGAAGGTATTTGGTTCTGTTTGCTATAAACATGTTCCAGAAGCCAGAAGACAGAAGCTGGATGATAGAAGCAAAGTGATGATTCTGATAGGGTACCACAGTACAGGTGCATACAAGCTCTATTGTCCAGAAACCAATAAAATTGAATTCAGCAGAGATGTGATTGTGAAGGAATCAGAAGTTTGGAATTGGGATAAGTCTCAATCTGATTCTGATGTTAGAACCTCTGAAGAAAGGCCAGAGTTAAGAATTTCTGAAGTTGAAGTAAACCCTGATATTGACTCTGACTCTGATACTGATTCAAACTCTGAAGAAGACTCAGAAGATGAAGGTGACCCAGATGACCCAGACTCTGATGATTCAGACTCTGATGGCAATCCAGATCTTGGTGGCAATTCAGACTCTGGAAATATGCCAGACTCTGAAGATGGTCAAAGCTCTAGAGGTCAATCATCTGAAGTTAGAAACTCTGAAGCTCAAGACTCTGAACAAGTTCAGAGACCACAAAGAATCAGAAGCGTTCCCAGAAGATTTGCAGAATTTGACATGCTGCAAGACACTGAAGTAGACTCTGAAGGAGAAGTTATTCAGTGTGCCATGTTAGTAGACTCTGAACCTATAAGTACAGAGGAGGCTCTTAAGCAGAAGCTCTGGCTGAAGGCCATGAAAGAAGAACTTGATGCTATAGAGAGAAACAAGACTTGGAAGCTGACAGAACTTCCAAAAGACAAGAAAGCCATCAGCGTCAGATGGGTTTTCAAGCAGAAGTTAAAGCCAGATGGCTCAATTGGCAAACATAAAGCAAGGTTGGTAGCCAGAGGATTTCTACAGAAACCTGGGCTGGATTATTCTGAAGTGTTTGCACCTGTAGCAAGACATGAAACAATCAGAATGGTGATTGCAATAGCTGCTAACAGGAATTGGCCTCTGATGCATTTAGATGTAAAATCTGCATTTCTGAATGGTCCATTAGAAGAAGAAGTTTACGTGTCACAACCTCCTGGATTTGTGAAAAAGAATCAGGAAGGAATGGTGTACAGATTATACAAAGCTCTATATGGATTGAAACAAGCGCCCAGAGCTTGGAATCAGAAGATTGATTCATTTTTCAAGAAACAAGGCTTTCAGAAATGTGAGATGGAGTACGGTGTCTATGTTCAGCATACTTCTGAGGGCAATATGACTCTGGTATGTTTATATGTTGATGATATACTATTGACTGGAAGTTCTGAACAGGAGATAGCCAAGTTCAAGAAGGTTCTAATGAATGAATTTGAAATGACTGATCTAGGCAAAATGACATACTTTCTAGGGATGGAGTTCAGATATTCTGAGAAAGGTATCATTTTGCATCAGCTCAAGTATTAATTAGAACTTCTGAAGAGATTTGATCTGAAGAATTGTAAGATGGCTGTCACACCTTCTGATACAAATCAGAAACTGGATTCAGACTCTGAAGGAAAGGATGTGGATGCTACAACCTTCAAACAGTTGGTTGGTTCTCTGAGGTATCTGTGCAATACCAGACCTGATATTTGCTACTCAGTTGGGATGGTTAGTAGGTTCATGAGTAAACCTAAGTGGTCCCATTACCAAGCTGCTGTCAGGATTCTGAGGTATATCAAAGGAACTCTGAAGTATGGAGTGTTATTTCCCTCTGGAGGAAATAATGAGTCAGAACTTCTGAGTTATTCAGACTCTGATTGGTGTGGAGACAGAGTTGACAGAAGAAGTACATCTGGGTACTTGTTCAAATTTCTGGGAGGTCCCATTTCTTGGTGTTCCAAGAAGCAACCTGTTGTGGCGTTGTCAACCTGTGAAGCTGAATACATTGCAGGTGCTGTTACTGCATGCCAAGCTGTGTGGATTCTGAATCTGTTGCAGGATCTGAAGATTAAGGTAGACAAACCTCTGAAGTTGATGATTGACAACAAGTCTGCAATCAACCTTGCCAGAAACCCAGTGCTGCATGGGAGAAGCAAGCATATTGAGACCAAGTATCATTTTCTGAGACATCAAGTTCAGAGTGGAGTGTTAGAAGTTGTACACTGCAGCACTCAGAAGCAGTTGGCAGATGTTCTGACGAAAGCTATCAAGACTGATCAATTTCTCAGATTAAGGGATGGAATTGGTGTTACAAGTTTTGATGGAATATGAATTAAGGGATGGTATTAGAATATTAATGATAATTCATATTTATTTAGTTGTACTATTTTCTTAGCCCATAAGTTTGTTAGAGGGTATTTTAGTATTTATCCTATTCTAGTAACCCTAGTTTTAGCTTATAAATAGGGTGACAATCATTGTAACCTAATATCATGTTTTGTAGCCGTCATTCTCTTATTAGTAATATTTCCTATTTCATCATTTATTCTATCTTTGCACCAACAATAATTAGTGTTAGTTATCATCTTGTACATGTAACTATATTGTATAATTTGGTAGAATAGGCATTATTTCATAGCTATATATACACATTGTATACTAATATGTATTAACACATAATGATAATGACAAATACTGCTTTTACATTTCCTTCTTCTTGTGATATCAACATGGTATCAGAGCTCAGTTGAGCTTGGTGACCATTTCTCATTCTCTTCTCCTTCGTTCGTTCAAGATTCCTCAATTCTCAATCTTGATTTCTTTCGAACGCTTATTCTACAACTTCTACAATTCCTGCTATGAATCACCAGAGCTATGCTAGCTTCGCGACGAACGCCGCCAATCCCTACTATCTGCATCCAAACAAAAGCCTCGCTTTGATTTGTGGCTCCACCATTAGACAACAAGAATTACCATACATGGTCTAAATCTATGCACATCGCATTGATTTCGAAGAACAATGAGAAATTCATAGATGGATCATTCCCCAAACCCTTCGTTTCTGATCCTCTCTATGGTCAATGGACTCAAGGCAACACCATGGTACTTTCTTGGATTCAAATATTGATTTTTGAATCCATTGCAAAATTGGTGTTATGGATCGATACTGCTGCAAGCGTTTGGGAGAATCTTCGCATTAGGTTTTCGCAAGTGATGTATTTCGCATTTCTGATATCCAAGAAGAACTATATCGCTTCCGCCAAGGTACATTTGATGTTTCTGAGTATTTTACGCAATTGAAAATGCTTTGGGACGAACTAGAGAATTATCATCCTCTTCCTTGTTGTACTTGTTATTTTGCTTGTTGATGTGGCACGGTTGATTCTTCTAAAATATATCGTGAACAAGATTATGTTATTAGGTTCTATAAGGGTTTGAATGAAAGTGTTGTACATTCAAATTCCTAAATAATAATGATGAATCCTCTACCTCACATTGACAAGGCCTTCTCTCTTGTTATTCAACAAGAAAGTGAATTGAATTCCACATTACCAGCGGGTTCCAATGATTCTACAATCACTGCTCTACATGTCAATGCTCAAATTGGCAAGAATCCACAATCTTCCAAAGGCAAAGACACCTACTCTCCAAAATGATCACAAAGGGTTTACACTCATTATGGAAGAACAAACCATACAGTAGATACTTGTTTCTTGAAACATGGCTACCCACCAGGCTATAAGCAGGAAGGGAAACGACAGATTTCTACCCAAGAGGAGTTTCAAAGCATTCAGGCCTTACTTCAACAATCCAAAAATGTCTCTGTTGCAAATTCAATCACCTCTTCACCCCTTGCCATGAACTCCCACACTCCCACAAGCATTGGTAAGAATCATACCCTTTGGATTTTAGATATAGGCGCCACTGATCATATTACCTTTGTTCTTGCTAATTTCTCTTCTTATCAAACTATTGTTCCTATTTTTGTTTCCTTGCCCAATGGATCTCACATAGATGCTTCCATTTATGAAAATATCATTATCTCTCCCATGTTGACTCTTTACAATATTTTGTACATTCCAACTTTCCATGTCAATTTTGTCTCTGTTACCAAGCTAACTAGTAGTATTGATTTCCATCTGAATTTTTCTCACAATACCTGTCATATTTTACAGAACCATTCGAGGCAAACGATTGGTGCAACTAATCTAGAAAAAGGTCTCTATGTCATAGATACAAACACTACTTTTTCTCACTGTAACTTTGTTACTTAAAATTCTTTTGAAACTTGGCACTTTAGACTAGGTCATGCTTCTCATTCATGTATACATACTTTAGCTAAAAGCTTTCCTCTCATTTCTTGTAATAGGAATAATATGAAACCTTGTGATTCTTGTCATTATGCAAAACAGAAAAAGTTATTTTTTCCCACTAGTATTACTTTTACTTATGCTCCTTTTGAAATTCTACATGTTGACTTATGGGGCCCTTTTGCCATTGAATCCATTCAAGGCCTCAAACTAAGAATGAAACTAATCAAAGCATCATTCACTTCATTGCTTCTTTTGAAAATCAATTCAATACTACTCTCGGGTGTCTTAGGTCTGACAATGGCTCAAAATGCTTAGCCTTAAGATCTTTTCTTTTGTCTAAAGGCATCTCTCACCAAAGGTCTTGTGTAGAATCCCCTAACAAAATTGGGTGGTTGAGAGGAAGCACCGGCATATACTCAATGTTTCTAGAGCTATTACTTTTCATTCCAATGCTCCCACTACTTTGTGGAATTTTAGTATTAAGCATGTCGTTCACCTAATCAATAGGATTCCTAGTCATTTACTTCGAAACAAATGTCCTTATGAAATTTTCTTCAAATATTTTCCTGTCTTAATCCATTTGAAAGTGTTTGGTTGACTTTGTTATGCAACCAGACTCCAGACATATAGAACCAAATTTGATCCTAGGGCAATAAAGGCTATGTTTCTTGGATTCAAAGAAGGTACCAAAGGGTACTTGCTTTATGACCTACTATCTCATGAAGTGTTTGTATCTAGGAATGTTGTTTTTTATGAGACAATATTTCCTTTTCAACTTTTTTCTACCCTTGTGGATAATACACAATTGCCTAGACCTATGAACAATAACCATAACCTTGAAATTGATAAAGTACCACCTGTGGTACAACCTGTATCACCTGTTGCACTCTCTGCTTCTTTTCCATCCAGTCCATATCAACTTTCTAGCCTAGAGAACTCAGACCCAAACAGTCCTAGGCCTCACATCATTGACTTTGACCCTAATACCTCTAATGACACCATTTTTCATAGCCTAGACAATGGTGTTATTAACACTCAACCTACTGCATCCACACCTGACCAACCCATTTGAAAATACAATAACTCCAAACATCCTTAATCATATCTTAAATATTTTCACTATAATCTGGTCTCTACTATCCTCAACATCCATAATCCTCTCTTTCTACTCCTTATCCTATCTCAAGTTCATTGTCATATGACAACTGCTCTCCCTCACATAAACACTTCTGTTGTACCCTCTCTTCCACTTCTAAACCTAAAACCTACCTTTGAGCTTCAAAACATGAGTATTGGAGAAAGGTTGTAGATGTTGAGATGTCTGCTCTTAAGGATAACCAAACTTGGACCCTTGTGGATCTTCCTGCAGATAAAGTTCCAATTGGTTGCAAATGGGTCTACAAAATCAAATATCATGTCAATGGCACCATAGAGAGGTACAATTCTAGACTAGTGTCCAAAGGTTATACTCAACTTTAAGGTGTGGATCATTTTGATACATTTTCCCCTGTTGCTAAAATTACAACTGTCAGGGTTTAATTGTCTATTGCAGCCATCAAGCATTATCATCTTGAATGAGGAGGTCTATATGTCTCTCCCTCCTGGCTATTTATGTCAACAATGCTTTTCTACATGGGGATCTCAATGAGGAGGTTTATATGTCTCTCCCTCCTGGATAATGATGTTCCTAATTCTAACAAGGTACGTAAGCTCACTAAATCCTTATATGGCTTGAAGTAAGCCAGCAGACAATGGCATGCCAAGCTATCTTCTTCTTTGATATCCTTGGGCTACAAATAGTTTGCAGCTGATAATTGCATATACACCAAAAGCACTACAAATAATTTTACTGCTCTTCTTGTGTATATTGATGATATAGTCTTGACAGGAGACTCTATCACTAAAATCAACAATGTTAAGGCCTTCTTGGATCATAAATTTCACATAAAGGACCTTGGCCAACTCAGATATTTCCTAGGCCTGAAGAGTGCTAGGTCTGATTCTAGCATTTTTCTCAATTAGAAGAAGTGTGTTTTGGAGTTACTTGAAGATACAAGATTTCTTGGAGCAAAACCTATTTCAACTCTTATTGATCCTAGCATAAAAATTTCTTTTACTGAAGGCACTCCCTTGAATGACGCTTCCTCATATAGGAAATTGATTGGTAGACTATTGTACTTGACTAATACCCGCCCTAACATCTCTTACTCTAAGCAGCACCTTAGTCAGTTTGTTGCCAATCCTTTCACTTCTCACTATCAAGCTGCTACTCAGTTCCTTAGAAATCTAAAGGCCTTTCATGCAAAAGGTGTGTTATTCTCAAGTTCTAGTGCACTCAAACTCTATGGTTTTTCAGATTCATATTGGGCACGATGCCCTGATTCTAGGAGATATGTCACTGACTTTTGCATTCTTTTTGGTGATTCCCTCCGTTAATGATGATCAAAGAAGCAAAATATTGTATATAGGTCCTCCACTAAAGCAGAGTACATGGCACTAGCCTCCCTCACTTGAGAAATAAAGTGGTTGTGCTACCTTTTTTAAGATTTTTGCATCACATTTTCTGATCTTACATCTATATATTGTGATAGCAAATCTGCTATATACCTTGCACATAATCGGACCTTTCATAAGCGCAGCAAACACATTGGATTAGATTGTCATGTGATACGGGAAAACTGGTTCCCAAGCTGATTCACCTTCTTCCCATGTCGTCCAGTTCACAGCTAACTGATGTTTTAACCAAACCATTACACTCTTCCTTGTTTAACTCTCTTTTGTCCAAGTTAGGATTATGTAATATCCATATCCCAACTTGTGGGGAGGTATTAACATAACTAGTATTAGTTATCATCTTGTACATGTAACTATATTGTATAGTTTGGTAGAATATGCATTATTTCATGGTTATATATACACATTACATACTGATATATATTAACACATAATGATAATAAGAAATTTTGCTTTTACATTTCCTTCTTCTTGTGATATCAACATTATCATTTTGTTGGAACTCAATAGATAGATCGGGCATAACCCACCTTAAGAAATGTTTCTATGAGTTGAATTTCTCTTCTTTGAAAGATGTTTGAAGTGTCAGATCATTTATACTTTGGAATTTAAAATCGGGCCTTTTGAAGTTATTTGCTTGGAGATGTGACTTCAATTCGAGCATTCAATAACAAACAAAAAAAAAGGTTGGATCAGAATCTATGGAATATCTCAAGAATGCTAGATACTAAAATTTTATCTCCTATATCAAGTAGTATTGGAACCCCAATTTGTAGTGATGATATAACCAATAAGTCTAGGTTTGATATAATTTTTGGTCATTTTGTTAGAATCCTTCTTAATGTTGATATGTCCATGCAGTTAAGGCATAAGGTTCTAGTATAATGATGTTTGTAAGAGATTTTCTTGGGAGCCGAAAGAAAATGTGGAATCTGGAGGCAACACTATGAAGTGTTTAAAGTGGGTTATCCAAATACTTTCCTATGAAGTGTCTTAGCTCAAAGCATGTTATAATACAATTTAAAATTTTATTCTTGGCCAGTAACATTATTCAAAACCATTGAGCTTTGGTTTAGAAATTTCATATAAGGTGGAAATTTCAATTAGAGAAAGTTAGCTCTAGTGGCTTGGGAAAATTTGGGTAAACCTTTCAAGGTGGTATTAGCATTAGAGCTTTTTCAAATATAAATGAGAGGGCCAACCTCAAGTTATGTTAGGACCTTGTTGATTCCTCTAACTAATGGATAACTTTTCTTAGAAGTAGAGTCTTGAAAAATGAAAAAGTCATAACTTATCATATATTTTCCTCAATTTGGTGCAACATCAAACATAAGATTAAATTTATCCTTGACAACTCATATTGGTCCATTGGTGATGGGCCTCCATTAATATCCAAACAAATTCTTGGTGTGGTCCTTCCTTAACCGAAACCTTAAACTTATCTCTTAATATTCAAATTTAGCTTACATCTAGAGTCATTGACTTCATCTAGGATTATGAGTGGGGCATCCTCGATTATGTCCATAGATCATTTCCTTTCTTAATTCAAAGACTCCAACACATAGTCATTCCTTATGCCTCAGTCAAAGAATAAAGAGTTCATAACCATACTATTTGAGAGCATCTCAACTTCAAGGATGCCTACCTTTTTATATGGTAATTGATCCTCAATCAATTGAGATAAGCTCTTCTGGCATAATGATATCCCTTCCTCTAAATCTTTGCTTTCTTTGAGGGTAACACATAACAAATTTCCTACTAATGGTAAACTTAGCATTAAAGGATGTCATCTTTCTTCTATGTGCAATATGTATCAAGGAAATTATGAGTCTTTTCGGCATCTTTTTTACTTTTGCCATTTTTCAAAGAAAGTTTAGAACTGACTTAACTTTAAGATTAATATGCCTTTCAATTTTTAGTATGTTAATGATTTTTTGAAACATGGAAAAAGCTCTTGGTCACCTTGTCACAACTGCGAAAAAACAACCGGCAAAAACAAACAGAAGAGTCGCCACCGAATGTTATTTATCCCGAAGGAGGGAGATGAAATGATTGAAGAAAACCTATAAGAAAAGAGAAGACAAGGTCATTGTAACCAAATATTGGGTTCGGGAGTTGGTTACGCAAGGGGGAGGTATTAGCACCCCACATGTCCGTTGTACTCAACGGGATCCATGCTTGTTGTCTAATCAAAGGGTGAGTTATCTAAAAGCTACTGCTAAACAGAAGTGAGAAAGGGAAAAGAAAAATGAGACTCAACAGGATATCGTCGACCTATGCCTAGGTAATCCCTCATGTAATGGGAAATTCAAAGTCAACGTAGTTTAGAAAACTACAGGTTATGGGGGAAGGTTGCTCGCCAAGACATCGTCGTCTTGTGCCTACGTATCCTCATCTGGTATGAGAAATTAGAGCAAACATAGTTCAAAATACTAGACCACAGGTTGGTTAAGTGTTTTTTATGAGTGGCATTAAGTTCTCATTCCAGCAGTTAGGGTCGATGCATGTTTGCGATAGAATGGAAAAGTAACGTACTCTTTTCTAAAAATGATTTTGAAACATAACAATCCCGAAGGCCAAAAAGTTTGAACTTTGTTGGTGATTTTTAATGAAGTGAATTGATTTGATTTGTGATTCATGTTGCGCTAAATACTATGATATAGGAACGAATGCAACGCATATCGCCCACGGGGCATACACTAAACACTCTAGACAAGTGAGGAGAAACCCCCCACTCATCATTTTCATATGCTTAAGGCTCGTGGCACACAATGTTCATCGTCTTTATTAAGTATTTTGAATTTTTTGAGATGAGAGGAGAAGACTCAAAGAAAAACACTAAAGGGAACTGAAAACCCTAATTTATCATACAAAATGGCCCTAAGGTTAAGATAAAAGGAAAGTCTACCTAATGTTATCATATAAATGATGGACCTAAAGTTGAGGTCAAAAAGGGACTATCCTAATTGTTATCATGCAAAAGATTGAAAGCCTAATGTCTCTCCTACTCCCAACATAATCAGAAATTAAGTGGAACTAGGAATTCTAAGGGATCATGTGAATAAACACAAGTAAACATTATACTAATTCAATCATAAATAAAAACAAGATTGAAACTTAAACAAGTCTCAAGAAGAGAAAAGAGATGAAGAAGAAAGATGAAGAATAAAGAAGATGCAAATAAGATGAACAATCATGGAAGTTAAAAGGCAAGAGGTATCAAGCAAACACACATCTTAATCATACAAGGTGAACACCCACATCATGTCAAAACAACAAATAAGCATTCATATGTCAAACTATATCAAAATATTTGAAATTAAAGCATAATGGCAAAACAAAGTGCTCACTCACACTCAAATGACTTAAACATCTTACAAGAAGTAATATCAATCACAAAACAAAGTGAAATGAAGTCAAATGAGATGAGAAACAAGGTAGGGAAGCAACAACATCACATCACCTCCAATTCATGTCAATGATCAAAGAAGAAACACAAAAATTCAAGTCATGCATCACATTCATAAACAAATTAAATACTACTCAAAACAAGCATGCAAGACATAACCTTAAAGGAAGAGACATGAGATTAGGGCATGCAACCAAGTTTGCGCAGAAAAATCAACATGAATATCAAGTCAAATATTCACTCATGAACACACAAAGGAAGCATCAAGGTTTGAACTCAAAACATGCATCAAGAACAAGTTCATACACCAAAGTCATTCTCAAAGATATGAGGCATTCAAACATGAACATGCATGATCAAGTATCAATCCATCAAGGTTGAAAAAAAACTCAAATGATATGCATCATGTTCAAATTCCAATCAACAATCAAACTCAAGAGGAGACAAACTCAAATTGGAGCACAAAAGTCAAGCAAACATCTCTTCAAGTTAACTTATAAAAGAAGCAAATGATCATCTGAAGCATATGAGATAAAGTGGTCATGCAATGAAAATCCATACATGAAAATCAAAACCTCAAACATTTCAACCAAAGCATATAAGAATCATCTAACATCCATTGAATCATCCAAGAATCAAACTCAAAATATTAGGTCAAGACATGCATACACTCATAGTCAAAGCAACAACAACAACTTGATGAACCATTCAAAAATAGAAACATGATCCAATAAAATTCAAATAGGCATTCAAACTCAATTCATGTGTATTAAGAAACAAAGTGCAAAGCATCACAGCAAGGATTGCAAGGAAACATCAACAAATGGATCAAACAAAACCAAATATTCAACTAGTCGAGCATATTTCGAGGGTCAAACAAAATCACATAAGAATCAACCAAAAAGTGATCATCAAGGAATGAAAGTAGCATCCAAACACTCCTCAAATAGGTGTTAAAACATGGTAAAAATCTAGGGTTACAACCTACAAAGATATGCCATGAAACAAAATCAAAGTTCCAAACTAGGTTAAGTGAAACACCTTATGAAAATAAATCCAAATAAAATAATAAAATAAAATAAAAATAAAAATTATGAAAAATTAAATAACATGTTGAAGATCTGAAATATATTTTTTGGGGATTTTTAAAATGAAATTAAAAATTAAAATAAGAATCAAATAGAAAATGACAAGCAAATAAAATAAAAAGAAGAACAAATGCCATGGGGGTTCAGGAGTAGAAACCAGAATAACATGAGTCATGTATAAAACGTGTTTGGGCCAAAAGCAATGGGGTTCAGAAAGAAATCACATGCTAGGCCCACCCAATAACAACATCAGAAACAAAAATGCACTTGTGTGGCATGGTCACTAAAACACATCAGCAACACATAAGCTCCACGCAGTTCCCACCTCAGCAGATCAAGGTTTCAAACAAGCACACACACACGTCAGACGCCGGAGCTAGGGCTCCGGTCTTCTTCTCCATTTGACCTCACCGGAGCTGAAACAAAACCTCACCAAATCAAGCAAAACAAGACACTATCTTCAAGGATTTTTCAAAGAGGACATGAATCTGACCTCAAAACTTATTTTAGAACACTTTAACACCATTAAAAATGAGCACAAATTTTATATGCATATTCTGAAACTTTAAATAACAAGCGCAACACATATACAACAATGCTCTACATCAACCCAGAAGCTCAAACATGTAAACAATAAAGCAAAAACACTTGCAATATGAGAGAAAAAGGAAGAGAAAGTTACCAATAATGAAGCTTTGACAACTCTGTTTGTGCTTCAAAAAGCTTCCACCAACACCACCAGATGCTTCCTTAAGCCCTTAGAATGAGAAATAGAAGCACAAAATGGAAGGAGGCTTGAGGGAAAAGGTGATTCGAAGGACTAGAATTTTTTTGAAGGGAAGAGAGAGTTCTAGAGTTTGGCTGCTGAAAAACAAAGTCTCCCTCTCTTGGTTGGGGTTCTCTCACTTATATATGAAGTTTTGCATGGTTAAGAATGTTTAACTGTGGTATAAACAAAATGGTGAGTAACTTGGCAAAAAAAATTAAAATGAGAGAATGAGTGAGGTGGCACGGATTCTTGCATTTGTCATGGAATTTTGGTTGTTATTGTTGTCATCGTGATTGGCTGCAAGGGATATTCAGAATGGAAGAGTGGGAGGATAGCCTTGTCAAGCAAGTTTTCCATTAATTATCATTATGGCAAAAATGGTTCAAAAGTTGGTGCACATGGTACATGGCTTGTCTAGCTTATTTGGGCAATGTTTGTGACTCAAAAAGAGTGATATGGTGCGTGTGAATTGGGATGAATCATGCTTCAAAAACAAGTTAAATTTTTTTTAAGGATTCACTACATGTCATGCCCTTGAAATCATGTTTAAACAACACACTTTCTTTAATCATAACTTGGTGATTTTTGGTGCAAAACAAAAGTTCTTGTGATCAATTCAAAGCTAAGACTATAATGAACATATTTCATGTTAATGGCAACTTGAAAAAAATACTTGGAAGTTCATGTAAAATAGAGTTGAAAATATGTCCAACAATATGTCACAAGTAACCTAGAAAAATTCTAAGTTATTGAACTTTTGGCATCATTGACAACTTGACTTTGAAGGCACATAACTTGATGAGTTTTTGTCCAATGAAAATGATCTAGTAATGGATAGAAAGCTTGAAGAATAATATTCAACTTTTATGTTCAAAGAAAATTGATTTAAGGTCAAGAACTTGGAGGAAAGAGCCTTGGAAAGTTTCCTAAAAAATCTTCCTAAAACTTGTCCAATTTGACATCTTTGAAACCCTAATTTGAAGAGATCATAACTTGAGCTCTACACATCCAATGGAGGAGTCCTAGTACTCAAAATAAAGATTGGAGGATGCTATACAACTTTCATGTTGGAGGAAAATTCATTTAAAGCTTGCATTACCATGCAAGATGGGCTTGAAAACATGTACTTCAAGCTGAATTTCCATACATAGAAAATTTTCTAAGTGTTGGAATGACAAAACCTCCTTTTTCTCAACTTTACCTCTTCATATATCTCAAACCATGGATCTTTTGGAATTTCTTTCTTCTACAAACTTGTAGTTCATGATTTCCTCTTTTATTCGATATCAAGTTTTTCCCATTGAATCAAATATGAGGAAGTTATGGATGTTGCAAAATGGCTAGAATTAGGATTTTCTGCACTTAGAAAATATTTCAATCAAACCATAATCCAACTAAACTCATAATTTTATGTTTCTCCTTGACTTTTCTTATTCCAAACACATGAAACACTTGAGAACACATAGCATACCCTTGGTTGGCTTTGAAATCCAAGACTTTGACCATATTGAACCACAGTTGACTTTTGTTGACCAGATGAAATCCTAACACCTTTTCCATTGATTGAAGCTCTTGTCATGACTTGCGATGATACATAAAACATGTAGAGACCCTTAAAGATGTCTATTGAGTCTTAGAATCATGTCTTACCCAATGAACTAGCCACAAATGCCTTTTGATCAAAACCTTAATCCAGTTGTTCACAAGATAGGAGAAGGTGATAAATATTTGTAACTTTGATCCAGATGATTGTGAGACATGTATTGATGGTGAGAGGACCTTGGGGCTTGAGAAAACCACAAGGCTGAGAGTAAACCATTGCTTGATATTTGAGAATCAAGCTCTTCTCTTGAGTGTTGAACAAGATACCTTGATCCCCTGTCTAGAACCAATGCTATGCACAAACGTTGAAGCAAAATGATATGAAACATAAGCCAAGGTATTAAGAAAAAGGGTGGGAAAATTTTGGGGTGCTACACACATCTTTGAAACTTTGTTATTATTTCATCTACTATATTGTGCATTGCTACAATATGATCACATAGAAATAAAATCATATTTTTTTATAAAATCTCCTCTTGGAGGTCCACTACCAGCAATATTGTTGGAATTGACCCAAAACATTAAGAATTCCGAATCAATCTTGATGAATAAGATTCAATCAACTGATCAAAATCTCTTGTTCTTCACTCTTCACTCAAGTGAAACAATCACACCTTGATTGCAAAAATGATTATGCATGGCAATTGTTAATGGAAGAAGAAAGAAAGAAAATTGAATAAGAAAGAAGATTAAGGTTTAACAAAAATTGGGGAAGAAGATGATGATTTCTGAAGAGTAACTCTCTGCTCTCAAACTGAGAAAATATTATGCAACTGTGCAACTGCACTTTCTATTGTGTGTTACAATTCATAATAGGGTTACTCCTTACTTATAACTGAGCTATCTTGCTCCCTAAGGTAAAGCCTAAAATTACAAACGCCCAGATTTATATTTTTGGTCTAAGTCAAAATCTTGTGTCAAACAACCTGCTTTGACACTTCAACATCTAACATAGCTCGACACACACTTCACTAGGCTAATTTCGAAACATCCTTGTTTCTGTCGAGCTACACTTGCTTCTACACAAGGAATTATAATATCAACACACTAGCTAATTCATTGTGTCTAAGCTATCTATATTCATCATAGACCTTAGCTTCTTAAACACTTTGACTTGCACTCTTTTCATCATGATATCTGCAATCTAATTATCAGTTCTACAATTTTCTAGGTTCATCTTCCGTTATGCTACATGCTCACGAAGATAGTGGAACCTCATTTCGACGTGTTTGCTTCGTCCATATGCTATCGGATTCTTCGCCAGATTGA
Organism: Lathyrus sativus; assembly: GCA_963859935.3. Classification (NCBI taxonomy): domain Eukaryota; kingdom Viridiplantae; phylum Streptophyta; class Magnoliopsida; order Fabales; family Fabaceae; genus Lathyrus; species Lathyrus sativus. The sequence continues at coordinate 74,372,815 of OZ012735.1, forward strand.
TAGCTAACATGTTGTCGATCTTCATGGTAGTTGTTATGCGACTCTTCGCTGTAATCTCTTCGACCAGGTTCACTATCCACTTTGCTTAACATGCACAGAGAGAAAAAGCTATGTATTTTGCTTCGCAATACAACAACGCCACTTTTGCCTTCATTGTAGTTTAGTTCCTCATTCATTGCTTTCACCAACTTCGAATCTTTTAATTCCTCAGCTGTAGTGACTGGTTTGGCGTCTGCATAGAAAGCATAGCATACCATCTCACCTTCATCATCGACTACATCATCTAATGTAATCACATATTCTTGCAACCTTGCAGACATGTGTCTTGTTCTTTGAGGTCTTCTTGGGCCTGTTTCACCTATGACTTCTTCTTGTCGAACTTCTCTTTCGACTTCATTAGATGGTTCTTCATATAAGATTCTCACTGAATTCTCATTAACATTCTCAGTCCAATCCCATTCCTTAAGATCATCTATTATCACGTCCCTGCTGATCACAACTTGCTTGTTCACTGGGTCGAACAACTTGTATCCTCCAGTCGAATGATATCCTATTAGGATCATTTTACTTGGCTTATCATCAAGCTTTATTCTCAAATGATCTGGGACATGCTATGTGTTATAGATCCAAACACCTTCAAATGACTTAGGCTAGGCTTGACACCATACTAACACTCTTCTGGTGTAATTCCTTCTAGCCTTTTTGTCGAACATCTGTTCAAGATGTATGTTGCAATCGACACAGCTTCTTCCCATGATTCTTTGGGTATATACTTGCCTTTCAACATTCTTCTCAACATGTCCATGATGGTTTTATTCATCCTTTCTGCAATTTCATTCTACTGTGTGTCGCGGTGAAATTTAGACACTAAACTATTAATTAGTTTGAATCTTTAATTCAATTTGCAACCGGTCTTTGATTTGTCCAAAGGAAGGGATAAAGATCGAAATTCCCACAATGCAATGCAAATGCAAGCTAGAGAGTTATAGGTCCGGGGGTTGGTTAAACTTAGGGAAGGTATTAGCATCCTAAGTTTCTGTAGTACTCTACAGGAACCTCTTGTTTTAATGTTTGTTTATTGCTAAGGTTATCTGCTTAAAGGTAATACTAAGGGTTAAAAGTAAAGAGAAAGACCTAAGGGGTTAGTCCTAAGTATACTCGCCAAGACGTCGCATCTTGTGCCTACATATCTTGACATGAATGGAATCAGAGTATTTGTAGTTCCCCTAAAGGGTTGTTAGAGACTTCTCGATTGTGGCCGAGATCTCAAGGGGGATAAACGCATCTTAAGGATACGCTTACGCGGAGTATAGAAAACTCCAATTTCTACGTTGAAAATTGTTAAGTTGAAATAGGGTTAAATTAGGGATTCCACGGCGGGAAACCCTAAAAGGGAGTGCGGCGACTCCTTGACCTAATGCTAGGGGTAATTTTGTAATTTTGTCTGCGACGGGATATTTGTGAAAAATTAGGGTTTGTAAAGTATGGAAAGGGTTTGAAGTTTGAGGACTATTAGCGTGGTGGCCAAACGGCTAGACCTATTCCTTCGGAGGAGTGCAAGGTGACAGATTAATGGTGAAAGATGCGAGAATTTAAACCATACAAACAGCGGAAATTAAAGTGCGGAAAGATAAAAGCGATTATTTGTTCGCGAGGTTACATTCCAGAAACAGATACAATAATAATGAAACTTAAATAGAAACACCATGTAATAACAGTAAACATAAGCTGAAAAAATGAACACACACATTAGTAGGCAAAGTCAAACGGTAATCAGATGAATTATGAGACAAAAGTGCAAAATTAGAGATTCTTGTTGTTTATTTATTTTTTATATAAAGAAGAAGTTTTGATTTAGGTTAAAAGAAGATTTAATATTATTATAAATAAAAAATAAAATAAAAAATTTAAGTTTAATTTTTGAAAACAGTTTCAACTTAATTATCTAAAAGAAGTTTTATTTTTAAAAAGGTTTAAATTTTAATACTAAAATGTGTTAGTTTATTATTATCTTTTTTTTTAAAAAAAATTAGTTAGCATTTTAAAAAAGGGTTTAGGTTAATAGAAAGGTTTAAAAATCAGATTTTATTTATTAATTGGAAAAAGTTTTAATAGTATTTATTTTAAAGCAAATTTCATCATTTAGTTAAAAAAAAGGTTTAACAAAATAATAATAATGATAATTATAATAATAGATCACAAAATATAAAATAAAGAGGAAGTTGGGCCGGTAGGGTTTCCAACCCAACCCGGTTGCATGTTACGATTAAACACAAGGGGACAATCAATCTAGGGTTTCAAACCCTATTGTGTCTCGCGGCGCCATTCACACTTTATCTCTTCTATCTCTTCGTCTTTCATGGCGTTCTTATCGTCTTTCTCTCGCGGCCATTGACCCATCCTGAAACAAACATAGATGATGTTAAACGTTTACAACACTGACTATTACTCACGTTTTTTAGGGTTTCGCTGGAAAAAAAGGGCCGATGATGTCGGAGCTGAGGCTCGAAGAAGGATTGATTGCCCGTTTGAATCAACGCCGGCGGTCTTCCTTCAGTGTGTCTCGTTGATTCGTTGCTTTCTGACGATAATGACTTTCGTCTTCTCTCTTTCTCGCGGCCGCTTTCGCCAGGGTTTTGAACAGGTTGTGTCTTTCTTTTATACTTTCTCTTGATTCCTCTTGGGCTTTGTAACTTTGGATCTTCGTTATTATTCCATGAAATCTCTGATTTGCCCCGAAATTATTTGATCGAGGGCGTTTTAAATATTGATTTTCAACAATTATACCTTTCTGATTTGATCAAAGTTTTCCTTTTTCGGATTTGCCTGGTTGGATTCGCTTTGATTTCATCTGGATTTGCTTTGATTTCAATTGGATAACTGGATTTGTTTGGATTTTGCAGATGCTTCTGATACGGGTAACTCTATCATAGGTTTGGATATCTGGTTTCATCTGATGCAGTTTGTTTTGACCTTTGGTTTTCATTCAAGTTGGATACTGATACGAACTGGATTATTGATGATGACCTGCTTTCGATGTCCATTTTAATCTTGACCCAATTTTTCTGATGGACTGATGTTCGGACTGTTGTCGTCAGATGATTTGGGGCTGTGATGTTTCCAAACTGAGCCTACATGTCGGTTTCGGGTTTCCTGCTGATTTTGTGATGTGCACTCACTTGTTCAGTTTTGTATTTCCATCCACTTTGGTTATGGGCATCAGTTTAGGATCCTGGCCATATTTACTTGATAGTGCTACCATATTTACTTGATAGCGTCCCTTTGAATCCACATTTGCGCAAATCATTTCGGCCCGAAAAAGCTTCTTTTACCTCTCTTTCTCGGCTGTCCCACAATGGAACAGATACTGTCGGTCGGTAGCCGAGGTTGAGGTTTGGAAGTGGGAGTAGGATGCGGCTTTGGTCGTGCCCTCCCGACACCCAATGATGAAAATTTTCTGAGGGTGTTCGTTATACTTTCTAACATTTTTCTTCTGTTTTTATTTCTCTTCATTTGTGCAGGTAACCGGAAGCAAAATGCGTGAAGACTCATGGTTGAAGGAAGCCTTTGGAATAATTTAAGTTTTTAGGCTCTTTTAGGATAGGAAGAAAAATGTAACTTAGAGTCTTTTGTAATTTGTAACCAAAATATTCAATGAAATGAAATTCAAATCTTTTTTTACTCAATTATATTCCAGCTTTCCTTGAATTTGTATGGCTTTGGAATTATGGCTCAACATGAACTTTTGAAATGCCTCACCTTTATGCAGTAGAATCAACGCCTATGTATATCACTCGTGAATATTTTCAGACTTTTGAATGTTGAACGCTCCATAAAAGCTTCAACTTCTCATTCAAAACATAATAACAAAGTGAGAATCCGTCCTATGAATTGAGTTTGAAATACTCTCTAAACCGTACACGCTTCGATGAAAAACAAACGCCAACATGAGCTATCAATATCTCTTCACCCTTATTCCTTTATAAATATCAAATAACCATTTGCCTATATTCAAAACAACTAATTTAACAACAACGTATTCAAACTAAATTCCACTGATCAAATAGTTCCTAAAAAAAAAGATCCAGCAACATCCAATTTATTTTAAATCCAAAATTGCGCCTTATTAACAGAAAGGGGATTGCTCTGGAATGTCTTAAAAATAAACCATAAGCAATGAACGGCCCAAATCCAGTTATGTTTCTGACAACCTTTCCCGATACCAATCAAACCAGATTGATGCTCTGATATAAACCCAAGTGGCAAATACAAGTCTCAGAAATAACATATCAACTGTCTCAAAAATCTGGTGACAACTTGTCTTCAAAAATTGTCAGCAACAACGTGAAAATGACCATTTTGCCCATTCCACAGTTAAAGTGCCCCTGATGCAATTCCTGCAAAACAGACAGCCTACGTAACCTGTTAATAGTTAACTTTATGCAAAAAATGAAATGTCATGATGCATGAATCGACTGATTTGAGGGTAAAGTTTGGGGTATTACTTGGACTATAGTGAGATCCTTAAGGTAAAAAATTAGGGTGCAACACTGTGGAGTGTAGGGTGGCACCACCTCATGCATAATCCATTCTTTCTCACATAATGCATCGGAATATTTCGACACATACTCTCCACCACCATAAGTCCTTAGAATATTTAGTTTTCAACCACTTTTCTTTCGACCATAGATATAAATTTGGCAAATACCTTGATTACTTCACTTTTCTTCTTAATCAAGTAAGTCCATAGTTTTCAACTAAAATCATCTATGAACGTGACCAAGTATTTGTTATCTCCAATCGAATCCACTTTGATAGGACCACATAAATCAGAGTATATGACTTAAAGAATTGCCTTCGACTTGCTTCTTGTATCTTTGCTGAAGTTATTCCTGTGTTGTTTCTCCTGAACACATTCTTCACATACTTCATTTAGAATGTCGATTTATGGTAATCCTGAAACCATATTTCTTCTCTTCAAATCTCTGATGTCTTTTAAATTGAGATGGCCAAGTTTATAATGCCATATCCGTTCATCTCAGCTTGCTGCAGTTGCAAGGCACTTATGCTCCATCACATTAAGTTCAATCTTGAAGGTTCTATTTTGACACATAGAAGCCTTCAAGATTAACCTTCCTCCTGAGTCGAGAACTCTCATCATCTTGTCTTTGATCGACACTTTGTAATTCTTTTGGACCAATTGCCCTATGCTGAGCAAATTGCTCTTCATGTTTGGTATGTATAACACATTAGAAATTATTGACCTTTTATCATCTTTCCTCATAATTAGAACATCATCAATACCTTCAGTTTCTAGAGTATTGTCATTTGAAAATTTCACCATGTTCTTCATTGAGAGCTTTATGTTAACAAATCAATCTTTCCTACTAGTCATGTGTGATGAGCATCCTGAGTCCAAGTACCATTGGTCCTAAAATCTTTCTTCATCTCTTGTTGTAAACATCAACAACATCTCTACATCTTCATGTTTCGCCATCGTTGCATCAGTTTCTTGATTTTTCTTCTTTTCAGGACAATCACTGGAATAATGACCATACTTCTGACAATTGTAGCACTGAATATGAATTTTGTCAGGTTTTCAACCACCACCTCTTCCTCTACCTGTAGCACCACCTCTTTGGTTGCCTTGATTCTATGGTTTTCTCTAATTCAACCAGTTTCCTTCTTTCTGATTTCGACCAGCCAAATTGTTCTATCCTCCTCTACCTTTGCTTTTATTCCAAGTTCCTTTACCTTTCTTTCCTTTTGTTGATTGCACCTGCAAAACCATATCACTCTTCGACCTTCCTGGAGCTCTTTCAACCATAATTTGTTCATGAGATTCAAGCGTCCCTTGAAGCTCTTCCTTTGTCAATGTTGACAAATCTTTCGAATCTTCTATGGCTATTACCACGTGGTCGAACTTTGGAGCTAATGACATCAAGATCTTTGTAACAAATGATCTTGATGTCAACACTTCTCCACATACCTTAATTTGATTCGCCAATTTAGTAGCCCTACTGAAGAAATCAGTTATGCTTTCACTTTCTTCCATCTGAAGCAATTTATACGTCGTTTTGTGAGTTTGTAACCTCACCTCTTTCACCTCCTTTTGTGATTCACTGCCATCGTGATTTTCTTTCTGCAAATCGCTCAGCCAGTGCTCTAGAGACCAGATGTTGGAATTAACCCAAAACTTTGAGAATTCCGAATCAATCTTGATGAACAAGATTTAATCAACTAGTAGAAATTCCTTGTTTTTCACTCTTCACTCAAGTGAAACAATCACACATTGATTGCAAGAATGATTTTGCGCAGCAATTGTTAATGAAAAAAGAAAGAAAGAAAGAAAGAAAATTGAATAAGAAAGAAGATTGGGGTTTAACAAAAATTGGGGAAGTAGAAGATGATTTCTGCAGAGTAACTCTCTGCTCTCAAACTGAGAAAATATTATTCAACTGTGCAACTGCACTTTTTATTGTGTGTGTTACAATTTATAATGAGGTTACTCCCTATTTATAATTGAGCTAGCTTGCTCCCTAAAGTAAAACCAAATATTTCTATTTTTGGTCAAAGTTAAAATCATGTATCAAGAACCTGCTTTGATACTTCAACATTTAACACAACTTGACACACACTACACTAAACTAATTTCGACACATCCTTATTTCTGTCGAACTACACTTACTTCGACACAAGGAATTACAATCTCAACAAATATATCACCCTAAAGCCTTAATTGCAAATCATCCAGACTTAATTTTAAAGAATTATATTCAGGAACTTGTGTTGCTTACATCTCTTAAAGGATGTATCGAACATTCCAATACTCATATTATTAATGAAATCCAGTGGCAGCCTCCATTGATTTCTTAGATTAAATGTAATTTTGTTCTTGGCCTCCCAAATTTTCAAGGAAGGAAATCATTGTGCCGACAAGTTAGTTGCCTATTGTTTTGTTTTAAAGTTTAGTCTGTGATGGAATGACATCCATTCTTTTATTAGAACTGATTATTCAAAATAAATTTGGCCTTCTAATATATCGTTTCAATTGTCTTTTTTAAGAGTTTTGATTTAATGTAACATTCTTTTTGTACTTTTTAAATTTTTCTTTATCTATAAATTGAGTATGACTCTGCTCGTTTATAAATAAAAATAGTTTAGAGCATCTTTAATGCATGTTTTTAATAGTTAAATTTTTTATAGTTAATGATGATTATAAAAAATTTGCATTGAAATGGCTATGACATGACATTTAATTCACTAACTTTTAGTTTCCAGCAATTATATAGCTAACGTATGTTATTCACTAACTTTTAATTTCCGGAAATTTTATGTATTTTATTTAAAATAAATAAATTAATTGTAACTTCAATAAAAAATAATTATAATTAAAAAATATAAAATATAGGGTCAAGTTTTAGTTTTTTTAAGCAACTATCATTAAAGTAAAAACAACTCAAATCAACTATAAATTTTTTAAATTCTACAAATCACTTTGGGCTCACAAAAAATATCTTAGTTTACCCACTAAAGATACTCTAATTGGTATGTAAACTCTCCAAATAAATGTCACAACCACTATATATATATATATATATATATATATATATATATATATATATATATATATATATATATATATATATATATATATATATATATATATATATATATATATATATATATATATATATATATATAATTGGCAAAATTTATTTTTATTTATTTAAAAAATTATTAATTTATAAATATCAACAACTTATTTATATTAATGTATAAATATAAATAAATGATGTCGTATTAATTTCAACTTTAAATCAGTGATTTGTATTCATTTAACACAACTAACATATAACAGTTGAGCTACCTCAATCACTCATTTTTATTCTTATTTTTCAAAAATATAAAGTTTTAATTTCTCTATTATAAGAATCAATTTTTTTTTATTATGTTATTTCAATTTTAAAGTTTTTATTCCTTTATTCTAAAAATTGGTCTTTTTGGCTCTTCAATTTTAATTTTTTGAACTCTGATTCTTCTTATGCTGCATGTCTAGATGAATAAACTAGAGATAGTTTTATTAATATGTGTTATTAAATGTATCCAACAAGGGATTGTAACCTCAACAAAACTTTAAAATAAAAAAATATGAATTTAGGATGGCAAACGAGTATGTCTATCCTATTTTGACTGCTCAGCAAAAGTAGGTAAAAAAAATAGAATGGAATGGGGCAGACATGATTGAAGCTGTGAGTTTAAAACTTTAAAACTTAGGCCTGTTAGCGGGACGAACACTATATCTTTTAAGTTTAAAAATTCAAAAACTTGTATTAATGTCTGCGCTCGGAAAAAAATGAGGCAGGATGGAACAGACATTAGATGATGTGAGGCTAAACACTTGGTCTGTCCCAGGACAAAACGAAGTTTTGCTATTCTTAAATATGAGGATAAAAATTCAAGAAAAATAAAAATTAATAAAAGAAAATATTAATTTTTAAAGTAGAAAGATTAAAATTTCAATTTTATAAAAATAAAAAAGATCAAGATATATTTAAACTATTAAAATTTTAACCACCTATATATGTATGTTATTTTTTTTAGTATATTTTTCGTACTAAATTTATCACTGACGGACGATATATATATATATATAAATAAGTGGAGATCAACTTATTTATATATATATATATATATAAATAAGTGGAGATCAACTTATTTTAAGAGTAAGTTTTTTATTCTAAATTATAGCCTTTAAATTGAATGTAATCTAATGGTTAAATAATCTTTTTATTTAATTAACTTTAGATTGGATTCAATTCAAATGATATGATTTAGAGTAAGCTAAAAAAACTTACTCTTAAAATAAATTGATATATATATATATATATATATATATATATATATATATATATATATATATATATATATATATATATATATATATATATATATATATATATATATATATATATATATATATATATATATATATATATATATATATATATATATATATATATATATATATATATATATATATATATATATATATATATATATATATATATATATATATATATATATATATTAAACTTTATACCATTTTTTTATGTCCATACTTGAGAGTGTAAAATAATTATCGAAATACAATATTAAAAATTGTGGCTAAATAATTAAGTGGATTTTTTTTAATTTATGATGTATCTTTTCCTCGTCTTTTTTCTATTTTTCCCTTGTTTCAAATTATAAATATTAAGAACTATAATTTTTTATTTATCAAAATGATAATAAAATAAATATAAATGTATAAATCTTATTAAGTTATTTTTTATAAATACAATTATTTAATTAGATAAATAAATAAAAGTTTGTAAGTTTGTAGTCTTCATATGTTGAATATATGGAATCTGATAGTTTCTATGATCCAACTTTCTAGCCCAAAATTGGACCCAAGTTCATTTTTCATGTTCGTTTTCATAAAAGGCAAATTCCAAATTCAAAACATAAGAAGGAAGAATCTATCGAACACCTCTAATTTGGTCCCTCACCTCTATGCGTGTGTGAGAGAGATTTTGTTTAAATTTATTTCAAATTTTATTTACCTATCTACTATATATACACAAAGTGATATATCACTTTTATCCTTCTCTAGTTTTAGAGTTGGCTAAATAATTTTCTTGTCATCTCCTTCTTATTTTAAATTTCTTAGCGCACTTTAAATTTTATAATTATTGCTACCAAATGTTATAGTTATGTTAGGTTTAATTAATTTTTATGTGTAATTATTTTATTTATTTAAATTTTATATTATAAATAGGAGAGTTTGCTTGTACTGATAATAATAATGAACACATAACTATTATTCATATTTTTTAAGTTTTTCTATGGTATCAAAGAGTTTAGGTTTTTTAACCCATTCTCTTACTGAGTTTATTTTTTCAAAAGCAATCTTTCTTCTGCTTTTGTTTACTAATAGTGAGAATTCTTTCCCTGTCAAGAAATTTTTACCCGTTTTTAAAATTGCTTGTACAAAATTTATGGTTATATACATGAAGTTAGTAAATATTAATTCGGTATAATTTCAAATTAGTTTTATTTATCGGCAATTTAGAAATATTGTATAGACAATATGTGTTTTTACCGACAATTTTGAAATTGTCGGTAAAATGCATATATTTATATAGGATATTTATAAATTTTCAATATAAATACATACATATATTTTAAAATTATCGGTATGTGTAGGGGGTGTAATAGAATATTTCAAAAAATATGGTATGCTAATTTTATTTTATTTTGTTTTTTGGGGTTTTTTTTCGTTTAATGAGAAGAAGAGGAAGAGAGACGATATCATACCTAGATTGTGCGAGAGAGCATTTGTAGAGAGCTTTGATAGAGGCAGTGGAGATGATAGAGACGGTAATCTTGAGACTATAGCGGATAGAGTAGTCCTCATCGGTTCCCACCACAAGAAGATCGAGCTGTCTAGTGAACCACGTACTCTTCGACACAAAGAAGATAGAGTTGGTTGGTCTAGAGATCATAATGTTGAGTTAGATGTTGTTGTTATTGGTGATGTTAAGGTAGAGATGATTGTTCAGGATGATACAAAGGTTTTTATTCAAACTGATATGGAGGTTCATGTTTTGGCTGATATGGAGGTGTCGACTCATACTCATACAAAGGCATTTATTCAGGCTGACATGGATGGGGGGTTCTTTAAAGGGTCATCCATCCCTACCTTGATCATTGAATACTCTTATCATGTGGCATTTAGATTATGGCAGAGAGAGAGAGAGAGAGAGAAATATAAATGTTTTAATTTAAGTTTTCATCCATCTATTAGTGCTTAATTGAATGTAATTGACAATTTATGCTTTATTTATTACATGGCCACGCTTCATTGAGGGTCCTCACTTATGGGTCAAAGTTGAAGAAGTTTTCGGCACTACAAATGCATGATGAGGTCAGGGAGATTGTTGTTAATGCTGGTTTGTTGTCTTTAATTAATTATCTGCTCACCATACTTGATGTTCACTTGTTGTCTTCTTTTGTTAAGATGTGCGATAAGGAGATATATAACATAATTCTACCTTATATATTTCTGATCTAATTAATGTGATCATTATTCTAACAGCTTTACTCGGATGATACTTTAATTTAACATCACAAATCCTCCAAGGTAAAAACAACAGCTGCTAACTAAAGGTTATGCGTTAGATAGTTCTCTTCATAAGTTTTCAGTTGTCGAGATACATACGTTACACTTGACCCTTTGCATCAACATTTTGCCTAATCCTTTCTTAGAGGCATCATAATATGCTTCACAAAATTGACTGAGATCTAGAAAAATCAACACAAATATGGCAGTTAACTTTCTTTTAGCTTAATAGAATTCTGCCCACAATCTGAATACTAGTTGAAAGGAACCTCCATTCGAGTGAGTCAGGTCATTGGTAAAGTAACTTGTGAAAATCTTGGGTAAACTTGCTATCACAGCCTCAACTTTATAGATTAGTAACAACATAGTTTTCACCATATGATTTTACCATATAAGCATAATGTAAATCCCGCAACAGCACAACATCATCAAACTGTACTCAGCCACCAAGAGACATCGTGAACAAACCATAATAAGCATAACATCATTCACTCCCTATGACTCTCACTTAATTACTTGGTGAGAATCAAGAGAATCAAATTTCTTGTTCAATAAAATATTGATTTGGAATACTCTGACAATTCACATAAACAAATAGCTCTCACACTCCTATTCTTGACAACCAAATAATACACACACATGAAGAACCTTGGCATTCACATGCACTTACCTACTTGGATTATCTTCTGAACCAAAAATCCATTACATGCTTTATCACATGGAGGTTACATACCTAGATGACTTGCAACTGACAACTCTTGTCACCTACTTACGAGTTCACGAGATATAGTTTGTTTCACGATCCATACTTAGCCTTGTACCCAAGCTTGGATTACTCTCGGTTTCTTGCCACATACTTGGACTCTCAGGGCACAAAACTTGCCTGCTCGAACAAAGGAGTGTGATAACACACAACTATCGTAACACAATATAATCACACATCCATACTTGTGACTAAGATACTACTAACACACGTTTTTCTAGCTCCAAGGTATAGCTTTCTCTTCTGACATAAACCTCTTTCAATTGTTCCTTGGGCAACTCAACATTTTCATAATGGTATCTTACTAACACCAAATCTCTGTTGAAATATCCTGAATGCAATCTCTTTTCTAAGACTAGAAACAATTGGCCTATCTTTTACCCTTCTTCCGGTGCATAAACGACTCGTTTAGAGTAAGCAATCATAACCTCAAACCTTTCTGTTGTGGCGAGAATCAGATATCAAGCTATTAATTAACTTGAATCACAAATCTTTGAATTCACCATCGAGCTATGATTTATCCAAAGTAAAGGGTAAAGATCGAAATAAAACCCTAAGTGCGCTACATAACAACGAAGCTAAGAGATTATGAGGTTCGAGGGTTGTTTATACCTAGGGAAGGTGTTAGCATCCTAAGTATCTGTAGTACTCTACATGAAACTCTTGTTTGGTATTTGTGTTATGCTAATTTTTTCTTGCTAAGGGTAAGGTGCTAAGGTAAAGGTCTATGGGTATATATTCTAAGTATGCTCACCAAGATGTCGCATCTCGTACCAACGTATCCTAATAAGGATGGAATCAGAGCAATCCTAGTTCACCTAACTATGGTTGAAGAACTCTTGATTGTGGTCAAGGTTCCAAGGGGAATAAGTATTTATAAAAATGATACTCATTTAGAGTTAACAAACTCTCTAAGTCTAACTTGAAAGCTAACTGGGAACGACTTTCATAAAATTCAAAGGGGGAGGTGAGTACACATAACAATGGTACACACATAGAGTTAACAAACTCTAATCCTAAGTTCTAAGTTATAGGATTCCTAAAAAGGTATGCTAAGGTTTTGACTTGACAAAGTCAAAGGGAATAGATTCTAACTTAAGGCTAAGTTGAAGGACCTAATGAATCTAACAAGGTCAAGAGGAAAAAATGAGCTATCTATGACATTAAGTCAAACAAAGAGACTTTCCCTTTGGAATAAGGAACAAGAGATAACTTAAGGATGGAAGCTAACAAGCTACATCAACTGGGGAAAACTTAACAAAGTTCAAAAATGGTAACATAATAGATGATATTCAAACATGAAGAAGATATCTATGGTAACAACCAAAGCATAAGAGTGAATGTGACAACATACAAAGTAAAGACTTTGATAAAGTCAAAAAGAGAAAAATTACAACCAAGCATACATCTCAAAGAAATTACAAACCATGGTAACAACCAATGGGAGTGTATCCAAACATAGATGTTACAATATCTAAACAATCATGGAACAAGTTGAAGTTCATAACAAAATAAACATGCATTAGGGTTTACTAACACTAATTGATCATTAATATAGGACAAGTATGAACAACATGAAGTAGAATATATGTAAGTCAGTACATTACTTATCATAGCATCAACCATGGTTCAAAATAAATATGCATAAGTCAAGATATTACTTATCATGATAGGAATTAAAGTAAGCATGCATAAGTTATAACAACACTTAACATGGATGCAAAATTAAGTCATGGAAAAGGTAACAATTAAACATGCTTGAGCAAGAAAGACATGTTTATGACAATAACATGTGAGAAAGATGTAATCACACAAGGGAAGGTATGTGAACAAACAAATCAAAGTTTAAACATCATGTAGAAACAAGTTAAGACACTAATTGGGTCAATTAGGCATAGATGCAAAATGAACATGTTAAATGAATAGGTAACAACCAAAAAAAAAAAGTTCATGGCATGGACAAAGTTTTAAACATGTATTTACATATGAACATAAGCTTGAAAAAGCAACAAAAACAAAGTAACAACAAGGATGTACAAGTTCACCACATCATGTAAGATTCAAGCAAGATGCACAAGGTTCATACAAGTTAAAATGTGCAAGGAAAGTCAAAGGATCATTCAAAAGAATCAAAAGAAATCCTAAAAAACCCTAAAAATGTCGCATACCTTGAATGCACATAAATGCAAGAAAAATAATTCTTTTTGGAAATTTCTTAGCGCAAATGGAAAATAGGCTTCATCATGAACAAAATGCAAAAATAATGGGATCAAAATGCTAAAAATCAAGAAAGTTATGATCAAATCAATTTGTAAAGGAAACTATAGAAATTAAGTATTAAAAAAAGGAAATGCACCTAATGGGGTTTGAATTCACGCCCTAGACATTCAATCCCAAAACCAAGGCCACCTGGGCTATCAGTGCATTGTGAATAATTGACGATGTCATGAAATAATATATGAAACAAGTGGTAATTCAGAAAGGAAAATAAAAGAGCCAAAAAGGTCTTAGAGGGGGAGGGGATCGAACCCCAGAACCTTCGCTCAACACAACATACAAACCCTCCTCCTTGACCAGTGATGCTACGCTCTCATCCATTAATATTATGCTTCAAAATCATTATATTTTAACAACACCCTAAAATGGCCACCTTAGTGCCACATCACGCCTAGTCATCTCCACCTCAAATTCCACTCAGCTCATCTTCTTCACCCTCTGTGTGTGTGTGTGTGTGTGTGTGTGTGTGTGTGTGTGTGTGTGTGTGTGTGTGTGTGTGTGTGTGTGTGTGTGTGTGTGCCCTAATAAGCTTTTATGGCCAAAACTTTCTCTCCCTTTAACTTCTCCATCTCTCAATCATTTCAAGTGATATAAAAGACAAAATCAAAGAATTTTTTACAAGGAAAACGAATACAATATTTGTTTGACCTAAAACTCAATGTATAAAACACAAAACACTCAACAAGAGTGAAACATGAAAAATCTTCAGCATGCTACAACATGAGATATTCAAACAAGGTAAAGGCAGCAATGGTTCAAACCAACAATGAAAATTACACACTACATTTTGCTATTCAAATGGGATCAAAACAGTGTATGAACATGAGGGTTTCAAGAGTCGGAAATCTTACCTCTTGGAGAAAGTCCAAGGTTTTTTTGTCAATGTTTGCAACTACAAGAAAACACTCCTTAAAGCTTTCTTAAACCCTTGAAAACTTGATGGAATGGTTGGATGATCTGGAAAAAGCTTGAGGAACATAACACGGTCCTTTTGCTAAAATGGAGGTTGAAATGGTACGAGGTGTTTGGAGTGTTAAAGAAATGCTTCAATGGTTTGGATGTGTTCTAATGAGTGTGCAGAGGTGTTTTGTGACGTTTGTTTAGGAACTACACAAGTGGAATGGATGTTTGAGGTGTTCTTGCAAGTTTGGGATGGTTTTGCAAGAGCAATTGGTTCTGAGTATGCAGTGAGTTTTGAAGAGTTTTCTTGGGGTATTTTCTAATGATTTAAAATGAAGATTGACTTAGTATTTATAGGGAAAGTGGGAGGTTTGAGATGTGGTCAGAATCCAACTTCTTGCCGACTATCCATTTGCATTTTCAAACTAATTGTAATGATGGTTTTTGTGTGGTTCAAGGCATTAAGTACAAGGTGGTTGATCTTGAGCATGCTTCTGCAGATGAACTTGTACTTGGGAGGCTTTAGGAGTGTCTTTATGCTGAAATGGTGGAAAGGCCATGCTTTTCAAAAATGGAAGTGGTTACTTTATGCCATAAATGGAATAATCACTTGGTTCATGCCTCAAAACCTTATGTAATCACTTGAATTTTTGTGTAACATTATAATTAAGGAGTGTATTGCAATTAGACAACCTAAAACACCAAGGTTTGCAGCAAAAGATTGGTTTTGCATCATGCCATGCCAAGTTGGAACCTTGTATTTCAAGTTTTTGGACCTCAACTTCTTCTCTTTGAAACTCCTAGCTCGCACATGCTATTAAAGAGTTTTTGTACTTTTTAGAAAGCCCTAAACATGCCCTACAACTTTCATGTTTGATGAAATCCTTGAATAAAAAAGGGATCATGGTGAAAACTAACCTTGAAGTTGACTGAAAATTGAAGGAATAAAGCTCATCTTAAAAAATTCTAACTGTTTTGAAATTCTTTCAAACTTTGATGCTTCATATGTCAAAATTCAAGCCTCTTTTACTCATAGGTCAGCCAAACACTTTTGTAGTACATGATGAGATATACAAAATTACCTTTGGAACTCAAAAAATGGATGTGCTGATTGAAAGTTATGATCTTTCAAAGTTAGCACCAAAACTAGGGTTTTTTTCATACACTTTGAAAAATTAAAGTATCTCAACTTTGCCTCTTTTGCAAGAAACCTCTCAAATCTTGATTTTTCATGATCAAACTCATTAATTAAACATATATTGATGAAATTCATGTTCATTTTCATAAAAGGCAAAATTGGACCCAATTTCATTTTTCATGTTCGTTTTCATAAAAGGCAAATTCCAAATTCAAAGCATAAGAAGGAAGAATCTATGTGTGTGTGAGAGAGAGATTTTGTTTAAATTTATTTCAAATTTTAGTTACCTATCTACTATATATACATAAAGTGATTATCACTTTTATCCTTCTCTAGTTTTATAGTTGGCTAAATAATTTTCTTGTCATCTCCTTCTTATTTTTAATTTCTTAGCACATTTTAAATGTTATAATTACTGCTACCCAATGTTATAGTTATGTTAGGTTTAATTAATTTTTATGTGTAATTATTTTACTTATTTAAATTTTATATTATAAATAGGAGAGTTTGCTTGTACTGATAATATATAATGAACACATAACTATTATTCATATTTTTTAAGTTTTTCTATGGTATCAAAGAGTTTAGGTTTTTAAACCCATTCTCTTACTGAGTTTATTTTTTCAAAAGCAATCTTTCTTCTGCTTTTGTTTGCTAATAGTGAGAATTCTTTCCCTGTAAAGAAATTTTTACCCGTTTTTAAAATTACTTGTACAAAATTTATGGTTATATACATGAAGTTTGTAAACATTAATTCGATATAATTTCAAAATAGTTTCATTTATCGGCAATTTAGAAATATTGTATGGACAATATGTGTTTTATTGTCGGTAAAAATGCATATATTTATATAGGATATTTATAAATTTTCGGTATAAACACATACATGTATACCGAATATTTTAAAATAATCAGTATGTGTAGGGGTGTAACAGAATATTTCAAAAAATATGGTATGTTAATTTTATTTTATTTTGTTTTTTGGGATTTTTTTTCCGTTTAATGAGAAGAAGAGGAAGAGAGACGAGATCATACATAAATTGTGCGAGAGAGCAGTTGTAGAGAGCTTTGATGGAGACAGTGGAGATGATAGAGACGGTAATCTTGAGACTATAGCGGATAGAGTAGTCCTCATCGATTCTCACCACAGGAAGATCGAGCTGTCTCGTGAACCACGTACTCTTCGACACAAAAAAGGTAGAGTTGGTTGGTTTAGAGATCATGATGTTGAGTTAGATATTGTTGTTACTGGTGATGTTAAGGTAGAGGTGATTGTTCAGGATGATATAGAGGTTCTTATTCAAACTGATATGAAGGTTCATGTTTTGGCTGATATGGAGGTGTCGACTCATACTCATACAAAGGCATTTATTTAGGCTAACATGGATGAGGGGTTCTTTGAAGGGTCATCCATCCCTACCTTGCTCATTGGATACTCTTATCATGTGGCATTTAGATTATGGCAGAGAGAGAGAGAGAGAGAGAGAGAGAGAGAGAGAGAGAGAGAGATATAAATATTTTAATTTAAGTTTTCATCCATTTATTAGTGCTTAATTGAATGTAATTGATAATTTATGCTTTATTTATTACATGGCCACGCTTCAGTGAGGGTCCTCCCTCATGGGTCAAAGTTGAAGAGGTTTTCGGCACTACAAATGCGTGATGAAGTCAGGGAGATTGTTGTTGATGATGGTTTGTTGTCTTTAGTTAATTATCCGCTCACCATGTGAAATTCTAGTATGTAGATCTCATATGTTCTAAGAGATGTAAAGAACATTGATCTCTGCTAAAACAAGGACGAGGACAGACCATGACCATTTTAAATTCCTTTAAGAATTAACAATGTCATGACCAATGTCATGACCTTTGTTGTGACATCTGCAGATTGACAAAACTATTTATCTAACCATTTAAATTGTGCAGAATTGTAAATGTTGAAAGATAAATAACACAATGAATTGTTTACCCAGTTCAGTGCAACCTCACCTACATCTGGGGGCTACCAAGCCAGGGAGGAAATTCACTATTAGCATAATTAATTCAGAGTCAAACAACCCGTTTGCACTCCTCACTTAAGACCTACCCAATGATACTTCAGCCTAGAGACCACTAGACCAGAGTTTCCCACTCATTCTCCCTCAATCACCGCAGTGATAATCAATTCACAATTACAATATGAAGACACTCTTCAAACACACCTTGATCTTGCTTCACAACTTTGACCAAGAGACACACACTCTTGCTTAACAGCTTTGAGTGGCACAATGAACACACATGTTCATACACAATAACCAAAGCAATTATACAACATACAATTGCTTGGCACACAAGGAATCTTA
Source organism: Lathyrus sativus (assembly GCA_963859935.3). Taxonomy (NCBI): domain Eukaryota; kingdom Viridiplantae; phylum Streptophyta; class Magnoliopsida; order Fabales; family Fabaceae; genus Lathyrus; species Lathyrus sativus. The sequence continues at coordinate 74,391,396 of OZ012735.1, forward strand.
AGACTCCTAGGCACACGTGAAGAGCAAACCTCTTCACTCACAAACATATCTATCACAATGTATCCAAAGATACAAAGGGTGACTTACAAGGTCACACACAATGGACTCTCAAAATCCTAAACCTTAATTCTACACTCAAGTTTTTCTTGTTGTGAGTGCTTGATTTTCCCTTGCTTTTGCGCCTCCTTTTATAGCAATGCAGACTGGGCTTGGGCTGGTCACAAGTAACAAACATTAGGTTTATTAAAGTAAAACTAATTTCCACAATTCAAGGTGCTATCAAATTAGGTCACGACTGCTTCATGTTATGTCCAGCCCTGACTAGAATCTCGCCTGAGATAACTAAGGAGTCATAACAGGTTTCCTGAAGTATAGCCTGAGTTTCCTCTTGCAATATAACAGTAAACCTAAACACGCGCCCCTAATGTCATACGCTTGATGTCATATAACATCCAGCATGACATCCAACACACTTTGTTCTTAGCTGAACAAACTCCCCCTGCTGAACACTCCTGCAGATTCTTCTTCACAATAGTAGAAACAAGCATATTATAGTTTCCTAAAAAGTCTCAAAGATCCTTTTTATGAACACCAATTAATCCTGCACTTTATTCCTACTAAATCTCTTTGGCCTGCACATACTGATGAGGTATATCCAAAGCACTTCTGTCAAGTGATACAAAACAGCAGCTCCTGCTATACCAGACAGCGATGTCATGACATTGGTAATGACATCCATGACAGCAGTTATGTCATCAGCTCCTGCTGCACCAGACAGCGATGTCATGACATCCATGACAGCAGATCTGTCATCAGCTGCTGCTACACCAGACAGCGATGTCATGACATCCATGACAGCAGTTCTGTCATCAACTGCTGCTACACCAGACAGCGATGTCATGACATTGGTAATGACATCCTGTTTAAAACACATGACAGCAGTACTGTCATCAGCTCCTGCTAACTCCTACTGCACCAGACAGCGATGTCATGACATTGGTAATGACATCCTGTTTAAAAACACATGACAGAAATTCTGTCATGACAGCAGATGAATGTCGCGACATTCAGCATGACATTCACATTAAAACACACCACAACAGTTCTGTCACCACAGCAGATGAAGATGTTATATCATCCTACTTGTCATCAGTGCAAAATCATATTTTACCAAAATTTAGTCAATCATAGAACCATGGACAATCATAGAATCATGGAACTAACAATCTCCCCCTTTGGTAAATTTTGGCTAAAACAACCAAACAAACATCAGACATCAGGTCAGCAGCAGCAGCAGTAGCAACAGATAACAACACTTTACTCCCCCTTGGTTTAGTCAAAAATTGACAAAAATTGGAGTAAATATAGGGTTAAGTTTGTGCTTCAAGGCAAGACTCAGTTGTCGACATGCACATGGTGTCCAAACATGCAATCATCTCACAATCTCCCAAGAGAGAACCCAAGCTGCTTGATCTCTAATCAATATAAAGACTGCACCACTTCAGCAACAATCCATGGATGACTTAATCCCCCTGCTGAACTCACTCAAACCCAGTAAGCTCAATCCTGATTAGTACAGATCCAGATACCATTACTCCTTGAGAATACATCCTTGGTTCCCATAGACAACTTGTCAAGGTAGAAAGGTACAATAAACATTACAATGTCATTCCAACCTCACTAGAGGACCAAGAACACAAGATTTCCTGAGAATCAGCAAACTCTGTACAGGTTACAGCAATGCAGCTACACATCAGACAGGTACACAGCTCCCCCTATCATGCATAATCAGCACTCCCCCTAAAAGAGAGAACCCAAACACATTAAGAATCACTTCAACTTCTTCATATTCACACACTAGAAATACATGCAACTCTACACCCCTTGTTTCACAAACCATGCTGGAACCAATATCAGAAGTAGTTGCAGGATTACTATCTGGAAGATTTCTCAGATTTCAACTTTGACAAAAAATCTCCAAGATGTCAAAGTGAAAGTCCTTCCTTATGCATAAGATCAAGGTTGATGGTGTCTTGATCTTCATCTTCACCTGTCAAATAAGACACAACACTTGGAGAGAGGCTCAAAACCCTGGTTTGATTCATTGATACCCAGTGACAGAGCCAAGAACGGAAATACTGTCAAGTTCATCATGAACTAGAACAGTGACACAATGTCACAACATTTGGTATGACATTCCACCCTCCTAGAGGCATACACTCACCAACTGCTTGAAACCACAAACAATCTTGAGAAATAATTGTACTATTGTAGCAACATATCCTAGATAGAAGTATACCTCCCCATATCAAGGATAACTAGTGCTCTATTTCCAGAAGCACGTGAATGGAAAACATAAGACTCATCTTCATGTCTTCAAGAGCTCACTCCTTATTCAACACACCTGCTGAACGCATTCACTTACTGCTTGAACCACATCAACTAGTACACCTATTAGATAGAAGCTCTCCCCCTATCTTCTATAAACGCTGCACCAAGCTCACCACATTATATCTCAAGATCAACCTCATGCCATACAGTGAGAAGGTACCAAACAGCTCCACATCTTTCTGCAGCAAAAGAAACCACTTCTCCATAGGACTTCTGGCCTGAGTCAGATAACAAGATAGACACCCCATAATCTAAGACATTCTTTCCTCATCATTCTCCCATATGATAAGTAAGAACACTTCTGGTTTAACTAGTGAATACTCACCTCCATATGACTCATCATAGTCCAGATTTTCATGCAATGAGACACTCCAGTCTTGTACAATACTTTCACACCATACTCCAAGATAGTCCTTTTACCTCATCATTCTCCCGTATGACAAGATAGAGTACTTCTTAGTCAGAATGTGAATCACAAGTTCCACAACAGATCTTTAAGACCAGCAACCAAAATGATGTTCTGACATTAGTTAGGACATCCTAACAGATCACAGAGACAACATCCAATGGTTCTTTATATGCTCACAACTGGACTTACTACTGCCTAGTAATCTAAGTGAAGATCTTCAGAAAACACAGCTCCACCAGCTTGATTAAATACCTCTCCAAAAGAAGGTAATCTTCCATAAACACCTTGGGGCTTCTACCACAAGCACCAATATGTGAACAAAAACGGAACCTTCTTTGATCTTCAACCAACTACCCTTCTGCATAAGAGTAATTAGTTTCAAGCTCTCTACTTGGAGTCACATTAGAGACCAACCAAATGCCATTGTTTGGTTAATGTCATCTTCCACCAAGCAACCTTGATTATCTACATGCTCCATAGCAAGGCAACTTAGATACACCAAGACTTGGACGTGTAACAGCTCCTGCATGAAATAGCATTAATTTCATTCATACCAGAGAAGATCAACCTATCTTCAAATGATGTACCACAACATCCATTGAGGCCCTGAAGTTACTGCTTGATGTCACAACATCGGATAATACATCCCGCTGATGAGTTCAGGCTTTCATTTTTCCACTTATAATAACCTTATCACTCTATCAGAACAAGAGTTCCATGTTCATAGAGACTAGACACCCTCTATTCTGCTTTAACAGATACCTTGAAATGCATTTACTTCAGGAACTCCTCTTTAGAGAAACCAAACATGCCAAAGCTTGATTCTTCAGAGAGGAGGGATCAACAAAAAATCTTTACAAAAGGATTCCCGCCTTCCTTAAGTAGAGACTTCTTCAGAAAATCAGAGATAACTACCACTTATCCTTGACCTCCAAGATGAGCAAGATCACATGCTCCAATGTACTTAAATCAGAAATAAACTGACCCAAGCAATGCTATCACCAGCACCATCTTCTAGACCATTTTCTTGCCAGGAAACTTTCTAGATAAATATCAGATGCTTCTAGTAGTGACTAGAACACACCTGCTGCATTCCAATAAACTGATCCAAGGATAATGTCTTCATCTGCACTTCCACCAACACTACATTCTAGTCTTAGTTTCTAGCCAGGAAACTTACTAGAATAAAGTCAGATCCTACCACACAAGAGTATGGTAACAAGATTATCAGTTATATCTTCTTCAACAGACTTCTGTATAATCTCTGATGATGGAATGTCTTAACATCTGGTTGAACATCAGATCCTTGAAGTAGACAAAGCAGATATGGGGCCTGATGCTTGAGCAACAACTGATGAGACAACTTGATCATCAACTAAGGATAATCCATTAAATATTCGAGAATATCTCAAATAGCAATGAATCTTAAATCCTTGTAATAGATCCTTTTCTGAACTTCATGGATAATCAATTAAATACGTGTGTAGTCCATAAATAGTAATTGATCTTAAATCCACACAACTTCAGGAATACCAAGGCTGAAACATCAAGGCTGACACCCTTGACTCAATGACTTCCTCTGCTGATAGAACCTTTGCAAGTCATGAGTGGTGAAAATGAATCACCTCCCACTTTCTTCTCTAAAACAGCCTTCAACACAACAAAGCAGCATGAACAAAACAACATCAAGCAGGATCAACAGCTTGTGATATCACACAGAGCAGCAGCAAACACCATCTTTCAACCATCTACACACTTGCCACAGTCATACATCAAACTATATATAAGACAATCTTCTCCCAGGGCTACCAGAGTTCTTTCCTCAGAGAAATATGCAGCGGAACCATCAAAAAAACATCTTCAGCAAGCCCTAAACAAGTTGTCAGAACATTCAACAGGTCATTGGAGCTCCTATATCAGAGGGCACAACAGCAGATACACAGAAACCTTCATAAGCAGGAGTGAACACACTCTTCTCCTTAACTCCATAAGCAGTAGCTCAAACATTTAGAAAGATCAGCAACTCAGCTACCACTTCTCCTCGTTCAAAACACCAGAAAGTATCTCCCAAGATCTCATCCAAAACAGACAGGATGCCTGCTCTGATACCAATTAAAATTCTGGTATGCATATCTCATATGTTCTAAGAGATGCAAAGAACATTGATCTCTGCTAAAACAAGGACGAGGACAGACCATAACCATTTTAAATTCCTTTAAGAATTATAAATGTCATGACCAATGTCATGACCTCTGTTGTGACATCTGCAAACTGACAGAACTATTTATCTAACCATTTAAATTATGCAGAATTGTAAATGTTGAAACATAAATAACACAATGAATTGTTTACCCAGTTCGGTACAACCTCACCTACATCTGGGGGCTACCAAGCCATGGAGGAAATTCACTATTACAAAAATTAATTCAGAGTCAAACAACCCGTTTGCACTCCTCACTTAAGACCTACCCAATGACACTTCATCCTATAGACCACTAGAACAGAGTTTCCCACTCACTCCCCCTCAATCACCGCAGCGATAATCAATTCACAATTACAATATGAAGACACTCTTCAAACACAACTTGATCTTACTTCACAGCTTTGATCAAGAGACACACACTCTTGCTTAACAGCTTTGAGTGGCACAATGAACACACATGTTCATACACAATAACCAAAGCAATTATACAGCATACAATTTCTTGGCACACAAGGAATCCTAAGACTCATAGACACACGTGAAGAGCAAACCTCTTCACTCACAAACATGTCTACCACAATGTATCCAAAGATACAAATGGTGACTTACAAGGTCACACACAATGGACTCTCAAAATCCTAAACCTTAATTCTACACTCAAGTTTTTCTTGTTGTGAGTGCTTGATTTTCCCTTGCTTTTGTGCCTCCTTTTATAGCAATGCAGACTGGGCTTGGGCTGGTCACAAGTAACAAACATTAGGTTTAACAAAGTAAAAATAATTTCTACAATTCAAGGTGCTGTCAAATTAGGTCACAGTTGCTTCATGTTATGTCCAGCCCTGACTAGAATCTCGCCTGAGATGAATAAGGAGCCATAACAGGTTTCCTGAAGTATAGTCTGAGTTTCCTCTTGCAATATAACAGTAAACCTAAACACGCGCCCATGATGTCATAGGCTTGATGTCATATAACATCCAGCATGACATCCAACACACTTTGTTCTTAGCTGAGCAAACTCCCCCTGCTGAACGCTCATGCAGAATCTTCTTCACAACAGTAGAAACAAGCATATTATAGTTTCCTAAAAAGTCTCAAAGATCCTTTTTATGAACACCAATTAAATCTGCACTTTGTTCCTACTAAATTTCTTTGGCCTACACATACTGATGAGATATATCCAAAGCACTTTTGTCAAGTGATACAAAACAACAGCTCTTGTTGTACCAGACAACGATGTCATGACATTGGTAATGACATCCATGACAGCAGTTCTGTCATCAGCTCCTGCTAGCTCCTGCTGCACCAACTAGCGATGTCATGACATTGGTAATGACATCCTGTTTAAAACACATAACAACAGTACTGTCATCAGCTCCTGCTTGCTCCTACTGCACCAGACAGCGATGTCATGATATTGGTAATGACATCCTGTTTAAAAATACATGACAACAGTTCTGTCATGACAGCAGATGGATGTCACGACATTCAACATGAATTCACATTAAAACACACCATAGCAGTTCTGTCACCACAGCAAATGGAGATGTTATATCATCCTACTTGTCATCAGTGCAGAATCATATTTTATCAAAATTTAGCCAATCATAGAACCATGGACAATCATAGAATCATGGAACTACCACCATGCTTGATGTTCCCTTGTTATCAAAATCCAAAAATATGTTTGTTTTCTCTTTACTAACTTTTTTAGGAAGAAGTTATGATAAAGAAAACCAATCAATAGTGTCTCGGCTAGAATGAAATTCATCTGAAAAAAGTCAAAGTTGATCTGCAAACAATTCAAATTCATTTGATCAAGAGTTTTGAAGTATTGATTGATTATTTTCAAGAAAGTCCAAGGTTCATGTGTTTATTTCCATGTCTTCTTTGACAAGTCAAAAGAATCGAGCCATAGCCAGCACAATCCAACCAACAGGACATGTTTCAAGTTTTTCAACTGTGGAATTGATTGCACTATTGGTCCAATCAATTGCACCCTACATTTTTTACCTAGATTTTGAAGTTTTCAGCAGTGCTGTCTATTCGCGCTACAGTGCAATCGATTACACAAGGACGAAATTGGCCAAAATCAGCATTTCTAAAATTTTGAAGCATTTGGCACCAATTTTATCATTTAAGAATATTCTAGATCACCCAAAAATAATTCCACTACCTCATCACAATTAATTCCCACCATGCACCTTCACTAATCACCATTTGATCTTGATTTTGCCTCCAAATTCAAATTCCAAGCCTAATTTTGATTCCAAACTAAATTCTAAGCCACCAAAATTTCCAAGCCTAAATTCTATAAATAGAGGCCTCATTTCATTTATTCTACAAGCTTTTGATAGCTAAATTCACCTTGTCAAATTTCTTCTTGACTCTCTTTTTTCTCCAATTACCAAATTCACCAAAGCTCTTTCTTCCTTTGAAAGTTAGTAATTTCATCATTAAAACTTACTAATCTTTGAGCTAAACTTTCATCCATTCATTTTTTCATCATCAATGTTTGTAGATCAAGGCTTTGGAGTGTGGTTTTTGATATTGATTTGAAGAATTTTCATATTTGAAGTGGTAAACCCTTGTTCCACCATTGTTGTGCTTGATCCATCTTCCACAATGTGATCTATTATTGATTCTTGTTGCTTGATATTTGGATCTTGCAAATTATGTCCCATTGGTCCTATTTGATGTTATTTTACTTGAATTTTCGTGCTCAATTGCATCCTTGATCATGAGATGTTTAAAGAAATGATTGATCATGGTTTTGCCTTGTAAATGTTGATTTTATTGTTGTCTTCCAGTGTGCAATCGACTTGAACTTCTGTGCAATCGATTGCACAGTGTATTTTTTGCCCATAATTGTTGATTTTTTGTTGTGCACTCGATTTGCACAGTGCAGGATGTGTTTTTTGGCTTTGTTTTGGGACTGCTTTGGTTCTTTCCTTTTCTTCTTCTTATCTCTTTTGATTTTTGCCTGGGAATACACTTTTAAAGGTCCCTTTCCTCTTTAAATTCATTGGACTTAGGGTGTAGATGAAGTTGGATAAACATTCACTAATTCAAATCTATCTTTAAAGTGAATTGTTCAATTCATTTTAGGTGCTTTGAGTAAATGATATGTTTTGTGCTTTAATCCACCAATATGAGTGGATGAACTTAAAGATGGAATGATCTTGAAATTGTAATTCAATTTGGCATTCCCTTTCCTCTTCTCTTTTTTTCTTTTGATTGATGAAAATCTTCGACATCGTTGGAACTTATTTCAAGTTCTTGATGAAGATGAGATTGTTACCACTTTTCTTTTCGTGCAGTATTGCTTTCGGAGAGTGATCTATATTTCACTTCTCTAGCATGCATTAGCACTAACATTTTTATTGACCGGTCTCAGATAGTCGTAGTTACAACATAAACCCGATTACGATTGCTTAACATAGCACTAAATTGTCCCGTAATCAAAAAATGATCATTCGTGGCTCAAACTTATGTTTGAAAGTCCAAGTATGGTTGATTATTTGTCTTAGGTCCATTACCTATGAAACTTGTTATTAGGAGGCTTTGATTTTATTAATCCTCTAATGAGTCTTCATTAACTTTGGCTTAAGTGCATGAGTTAATCATCATTGATCATTTGTTCTAGCAACTAATCACTAACTCACTAACAATATTATTGTACTCATTTTGTTTATATTTCTTTCTCGTTCTCTATCTCTCTTTTATTTTTTATATGCTCCATTATTATCATTTCATGTCATATTATTTTTTATGTTTCCGCCATTTTTCTTTTGTCCACTTGGACCATATTTTGTTCAAAACACTAATAAAGGATTAAACCTCTAAAAAACTCGGTGCTCTTAATTTTGTGCTCTTGGACTATTCTTAGACCTTGGACCTCTTGGACTATTTTTTAACCCTTGGACTTAGAATTAGGTCTCTTTCCCTATGCTTGGAGTATTATGTATCTTTGCCTTTATTTGGCTTGCTCATTTAGTTATGCTTCAAGATGGAACGAATTCTTATTTGGCTTGCTATGAAGTTTGCTATCTTTTGGTTAGATCCTTCTTATATTTAGCTTTTGTTTTGCTTTTTAGGGTAGTTACTTCATCTCCTCCCCTTCTTAAATTTTCAAAATCTTCTCCCTTTTTCAAAAAAACTTCTTGTTTTCAAACTTAAAACCACTTTCACAATAAAACCTTGACCTTTTGTCAAGTGATTTTCAAACTTTGTTTTCTTTAATAAATGTCAATCAATGTTAATCATATTTTGACCAATTTCAAAAAGACTTCAAAAATACAAAAACTCATTCAAATCTTTTTGTGCCTTTGTGCACTTTTTCATTTTAAATTTTTTCCATAAAGTTTAGACATGAGTCATTTCCATAATTGAGATATAACTCTCCTATTCCCCATAGTAGTTAAGATGTTGATATTTTCCACTTAGATATTGAGTGATATACTTATTGATTTTAATCCAAGCAAAATCCTTCATCTTTAGGTGATGCAAATGTTGTCTTATACTTGTGGGCAACTAGTCGTAGTTTTCTCAAACGACTTATCTTTATATTTAAAATCAACCACAACCAACAAATTTTTGTTATTTGTTCCACGAACTACGAGGTTTTGATCCTATATTGCACTTTGTGGGTACGCAGGCATGAGGCGATAAGTCTCTCCAAACACAAAAATCTTAAAAAATAATTCTCTTCTCATCTCCCCAATCTCCTTTCAAACAAACATTTTCAAACCAAAAGCGTAGATATTTCAAAGGGCTTCTATAGAGTACTATAGACATTTTGGGTGATAACATTTTCCCATCGTGTAACCAACCCCTTTACCCATACCTCTGTTTATTTGTTCTTGTTTTAGAACTCTTTATATTTTGGTCTCTCTTTTTCCTTTCCTCTTTGGATAAAATAAAAGTGCGGTGGCGACTCTTGCATTTTTGAGTTAAGTTAATCAGTAACTTACACTCATAATTTTACAGCTACAGAAAAGTGGCGACTCTGCTAGGAAAAAAGAACCCAGAGTCTCTGGTTCCTAGTGGGTTTAGCCTATTTTGATTTATTTATTGCTTTTTGTTTGATTTGTTTGTTGTTGCTTGTTCTGTTTGGGTGCTCGGTGATTTGTGGTGAGATAAGTCATATACCTGGACTTGAGCGCACTTATGATAGGAGGATGGTATAGTCTTGTTGGCTTACGTGGAGTAGTTCTTACTAAGCTGACTTGAGATCCCATGCACATTGAAGGCCTCTTTGGGATTACTAATATCTTATGAGTAGTCGTATTTGGCATTACTTTTTCCGACCTGGGATCCTGAGAAGCTGAGGACCTTAGAACCCTTTAACTCATCTTGGCCTTATTAGGACGTGGTGCGGTGGCTATTCAGGTGTAGACTTGAATTAGTTGTTACGCGATACCATACTCAGACGAGTTTCTCTTGAGAATATTATTGGTCGACGAGTAGTCGTTTAATCCGATAATATCCAAAAGATGGAATTGTGACTCTGGGAACTTTTTAGAACCTTATTCTACAAGTGATAATATAACCCTAGTACATACCATTGTGGGTTTGTTCTTACCTTTGGCCCCATGATCATGTTGAACCTTTGAACCCGTGTGCTTTGTGTGATCTTGTTTGTGGGTTTTGCATCTTACACTCATGGACATTTTGTTTCGGTCTGTTTTTAAGGATCTCGGAGATTTTCCTTTGCAAACATCGCAGATATTGTGATTATGGATATTGGAAGGAGAAACACTCAGAAGTACGGTTTCCAAGCTCCCAATCTTACATATTTGAGAAAGCTTTTGTCCTTGGTAGTTGATTGCGTAGGCTTTAGATCTCGTCATGGGAGACTTCTATTTATTCTTTCTACCAACATTGAAGATGGAATTCTGAACACCCTTGTGCAATTCTATGATCCTATTTACCGAGGCTTTACTTTTCTTGATTATCAGCTCACGCCAACCTTGGAGGAGTATGCTTATCTGTTGGGTATATTAGTTTCTAATAAGGTTCCTTATACTATTTTGGAGGAAGCTCTTAAGCCCCATGATATTGTTGTAGCTACCCATTTGAAGAAATCTGATATATATGCTAATCTGACGGTTAAGGGAGACCTCAAGGGTTTGACTTCTAAATTCTTGATTGGGAAATCCACTTTATTTGCTAACGCTGGTCACACATTGGCGTTTGAGGCTATATTTTCTTTGCTTATCTACAGGCTAGTCTTGTTCCCTAATATTAATAACTTTGTGGATGTTAACGCTATTAAGATTTTCTTGATTGGGAACCTTGTTCTGACTTTACTTGGTGACTCTTATTTCTCCATCCATAGTAGGACTTCTAATGGGAACGGTACCATCGTTTGTTGCACACCTCTGTTGTACAAGTGGTTTATTTCGCACTTGCCGCAGTCATTTGCTTTTAGAGAGAACAAGAATTGTTTAAGGTGATCTCAGAGGATCATGTTCCTTACTCATACTGACATTACTTGGTCTTGTTCTGTTTGTAAGAATGTCCAGATTATTGATAGTTGTGGGGAGTTCTCTAATGTTCCTCTTCTTAAAACACAAGGCGGAATTAACTACAACTTGAGTTTAGCTCGCCGTCAGCTTGGTTATATGTTGAAGGATAAGCCTAAAATATTATATTAGAGGATTTGTTTTTTCAAGGAAGGAATGACTATCTCGTTTGAAGAGAAGAATGGCTCATGCTTGGACTGAGATTCATAGGGTGGGTAAAGGAGAACTTGGAAGACAAGTTTGCATTTCCTTGGAACCTTATACGCTTTGGGTGAAAAAGAGAACTACTGAGCTCAAAATGCCTTATCCTTTTGAGAAACTCATGATTACAATGGTCGCTACGCCACTCCCTGTTTCTTCTGATTATGTAAAGACTCTTCAAGATGCTTTGGCCAAGATGAAGCAAGAGAAAGAGATGTGGGAAAGTAAGCTTCATGATTCTGACAAGGGGAAGACGAAATTGCAAAAGCACATGAAGGAGAAAGATGACTTGATTGAGTTACTTGAGAGACACGCTGTGAAGAGACATGCAGAGGATTTATTTTCCTCTACTACTTCATCATCACATCCTTCTACTTTGCGGTGCTTGGAAGGGTGTTGTGGATCAACTCGTGTTAGAGAAGACCATCATGAAGAACAACTATGAGAGAGAGATTAAGAGACTCCGAAGGAAGTATCAGCTCAGGTCATCATCAGATGCTCCTTATAATCCTTTGGATCTAGCTTTTTTTATTGAATTTTGTTCTTCTGTAACTTGTACTTTCATGTGTAGTTCTTTTCGATATTCAATGAAATGAGATGTTTACCAGTATCTCGAAAAGTGTTATTTCTTTACGATGTTTGTAATTGCTTTATATCTTAAAGATCCTTGAAAGCTGATTGAAACATTTGAATTTTGCATTTACATTCGCATCTTGTGCATTGTGTTTTTCCTTTTCCAGGTGTCTTATGTTTCTTTTGGTCTTCATTCAGCCAAGTTGTCGCACCAATACAACACTCGAGTTAATCTCAAAAAAAAAAAAGATGGATCAATTGCAACAAGTGTTAGTTCTGTGATTGGCAGCAATTTTGGTAAAACTTGGTGTTATCACAAGATGTCCTATATGATGTCTTGACATGTGATCTTAACATTTTGCAGGTGGTTCTTTTTGTTGTTGCAGGGTTTAGTTCATGATGTCAAGTATGATGTCCTGACATATGTTTACAGAACATTCAGTCAGAATGTTATGTTTTGTCTATTGCATTTTTTCTGCAATCTTTTGTGTGCCTTTGTTAAGTGATTGCTTGCGCAAATCAAGGCGTGACATTATTTGAAGCAAGTATATTTTGTTTCCTTTTGAAGAATGGTTCATTGCTATTTTTGTGCAAAAAGATATGGAGAATAATTAGCATTGATTATGGATAACTTTTGCCCAAACCCATGAAGAATGGTTTCTTTTTAAAGACGTGTTAACCCTACTTGCAAGGAAGAGAGAAGATTTGGAGAAAGCTGTGTTTTGTCTTTTGTTAGGGTTTAAGGTTTCTGTTAGTTGTTTTCTTGTGAGCCATTCATTCATCACTTTTATGTGTGAATTGGACTGAGTTCTTTGAGTTGTAAGTTGTCCACTCTAAGCTTTTAAGCACGATTACATTGTTCTTGATTGAAGCTTTTAAGCAAGATCAAGTGTTGTCCTTGAAGTGTGTCTTCTACTTTTTGATCTTCTGTTTTTACCACTGCATGTGATTGAGGGGGAGTGAGAGGTGTCTCATATCTGAGAGTGTCTTAGATAGAAGTTACACGGGTAGAGATTAGGTGCGAAGATTATAAACTAGAGAGAGTTTGCTGAGAGTTTTCAAACTAATTATGTTTAGTGGATTTCCTTCCTGGCTTGGTAGCCCCTAAACGTAGGTGTGTTTGCACTGAACTGGGTTAATAATTGCTTGTGTCTCTTTACAATTGTTAACTTCATTTTATCTTGTTCATATATTGGTAATTGTTTAGATATTAGTGTCGTGACATCTCTTTCGACATATCATATTTGATACCAGAATTTCAATTGGTATCAGAACAGACATCTTGCTCTGGTTCTGGGTGAGATCTAGGGACGACACTTTCTGGTACTATGGACAAAGAGGGAGGATTTGTGAACAGAACACCTGTTCTAGATGGAAATAATTATGATTATTATAAACCTCGCATGGTGGCCTTCTTGAAATCATTGGATATTAAGGCTTGGAAAGTTGTCATAAAAGGATGGGAATATCTTGTCACTGTTGGGAAAGATGGAAAAGCTACATCTGACCTAAAGCCTGAGGAAGAATGGACTAAGGAGGATGATGAATTGGATCTTGGAAATTCTAAAGCCTTGAATGCCTTGTTCACTGGAATTTATAGAAATATATTCAGATTGATGAACAATTGTGAAGTTGCCAAAGATGCTTGGAGATACTCAAAACTACTCATGAAGGTACTTCTATAGGGAAGATGTCAAGACTTCAATTGCTAACTAGCAAATTTGAAAACTTAAGGATGAAAGATGATGAAAGCATACATGATTTTCATATGAATATCCTTGAAATAGCCAATGCTTCAAGTGCCATAGGTGAAAAGATGTCAGAAGAAAAGCTTGTAAGAAAGATTCTCATGTCTCTTCCCAAAAGATTTGATATGAAAGTAACTGCCATAGAAGAAACTCAAGACATCATCAAGATAAGGGTGGATGAACTTATTGGATCTCTCTTAACCTTTGAAGTGGGGATAAGTGATAGATCTAATAAGAAAAAGAGTATAGCCTTTGTGTCCAATATTGAAGATGGAGAGGATGAATGTGATGTGGATATTGATGAAAGCTTATCCAATGCTATAGTGCTCCTTGGAAGATAGTTTAACATGGTAATGAAGAGGATGGACATGAAGTCAAGACCAAATGTCAAGAACAACTCATATGACATTAGCAGGTCTAATGATGTTGGTAAAAGAATAAGGTCTAAAGAAAAGTCCATTCAAAGAAAAGAGATTCAGTGCCATGGATGTGAAGGATTTGGTCACACTAGAGCTGAATGCCCTACTTACCTCAAGAAACAAAAGAAAAGCCTAGTTGTATCTTGGACTAATGAGGATTCTGAAAGTGATCTTGAAGAAGAATCTGCTAAACATGAGATTTCTTTGACTGGGAGATATGTCTCTGATGAAGACTCCAGTGATGATGAATTAACCTTTGAAGAACTTGCAGCTTCTTACAAATAGTTGCGTCTCGGAAGTGAAAAAGTATGTCATCAAGGAGAGAAGCAGAAGAAACTTATAATAAAACTAAAGGCTGAAAAGGAAGAGCATCTTAAAACTATCTTTGAGTTGAATGATGAAATTACATTGCTGAATTCTCAACTTGATCAAATGTCCAAGTATGTCAGAATGCTGAATAGTGGAACTGACACTTTAGATGAAATCCTTCAGGTTGGAATAAGGGCAGGAGACATGACTGGGATAGGGTTTGATGGAGAAAAGAAACCCTCTTCAGACTGTAGTCCCTCTTCACACCACAGTCCTTCTAGGCCTAAGCGAAATATGTCACATCAAATGTCTCAACATCATGGCAGAGGACAACCTAACCACTCAAGAGAAAGATTCCAAAGATGGAGATGCCATTACTGTGGATGTTTTGGTCACATAAAGCCTTTCTGCTTCAGGCTATATGGATATCCTAAACTTGTTCCTCAACCTAGACCCAATCACAACATTCCTTCTAATAGGAAGCAATAGGTGCCTAAAGCTGTTGCTACCAGTTTGATAGCTTATATGTCTCTCAGAGTCTCAGCTAAAGAGGATTGGTATTTTGACAGTGGGTGCTCCAGACACATGACAGGAATTAAAAATTTCTTAGTAGACATAAAATCCCATTCTAATAGCTATGTGACTTTTGGTGATGGAGCCAAGGGTGAAATCAAGGGGGTTGGAAAGCTGAACTGCTCAGGAGTACCAAACCTTGATTATGTGTTGTTGGTTAAAGGGTTGACTGCCAATTTGATCAGCATCAGTCAACTGTGTGATCAAGGATTCAATATCAACTTCACTAAATTTGAATTCTTGGTTACTAATGAAAAGAGTGAAGTGACTATGAAGGGAGTCATATCTAAGGATAACTGATATTTATGGGTTCCTCAAGATTCTAGTTACACCTCCATATGTGCTCTAGCCAAAGAAGATGAAGTGAAACTGTGGCACCAAAAACTTGGTCATTTACATCTAAAAGGGATGAAGAAGATCATCTCTATGGAAGTTGTCAGAGGAATTCCTAAGCTAAAGATTGAAAAAGGAAAGGTATGTGGTGAATGCCAAATTAGAAAGCGAACTAGGATGTCACACCAGAAGATTAAACATCTCACTACTTCAAAAGTGTTGGAACTCCTTCACATGGACTTGATGGGACCTATACAGGTGGAGAGTCTTGCTGGAAAGAAGTATGTTTATGTGGTGGTGGATGGTTTTTCCAGATATACTTGGGTGAATTTTATAAGAGAAAAATCTGAAGTGTTTGATGTGTTCAAAGATCTCTGTCAAAGAATTCAAAGAGAAAGGATAGCAATGTTGTTAGAATCAGGAGTGATCATGGGAAGGAATTTGAGAACCAAAAATTTGCTGAATTTTGCTCATCTGAAGGGATTAGCCATGAAGTCTCTTCTCCCATTAGTCCACAGCAAAATGGAGTTGTGGAACGAAAGAATAAAACTATCTAGGAATTGTCTAGAGCTATGATCCATGCAAAGAAACTGCCTTACCACTTCTGAGCTGAAGCTATGAATACTGCTTGCTATGTTCATAATAGATTAATCTTAAGAACAGGAACCATGACTACCTTGTATGAGGTATGGAAGGGAAGAAAGCCTACTGTCAAATACTTCCATGTGTTTGGAAGCAAATGCT
The DNA here is from genome assembly GCA_963859935.3 of Lathyrus sativus. NCBI lineage: Eukaryota > Viridiplantae > Streptophyta > Magnoliopsida > Fabales > Fabaceae > Lathyrus > Lathyrus sativus. The sequence continues at coordinate 74,407,823 of OZ012735.1, forward strand.
ACATATTGGCAGATCGTGACCAAAGAAGAAAGATGGATCCAAAAAGTGATGAAAGAATATTTTTGGGCTATTCTACTAACAACAGAGCCTATAGAGTATTCAAATCCAAAACTAAAGCTATGATGGAGTCCATCAATGTTGTTGTTGATGATGTGCATAAGAAGGGTGATGTCCTAGAAGATGTTGGAACATTCCTTGATATCTCAACAATGTCTGCAGACAAAAACACTGATCCCAATCCTACTAATGCAGAACCTGAACCTGAACTAGTAAACAAGGGACCCTCTACCAGAATTCAGAAAGATCATCATATGGATCTTATCATAGGTGATCTAAATAAGGGAGTCTCTACTAGATCTAGATAAGTCATAACAAGTTCTTGTTTTGTGTCTAAAATTGAACCAAAGAATGTCAAGGAAGCCTTAATTGATGAATTTTGGATCAATGCCATGCAAGAGCTAGGGCAATTCAAGAGAAATGAAGTATGAGATCTTGTTCCAAGGCCTGAAGGAATAAATATGATTGAAACAAAATGGGTATACAAGAACAAGTTTGATGAAAAAGGGGTGGTCACCAGAAATAAAGCTAGATTGGTTGCTCAGGGATACACTCAGATTGAAGGGGTTGACTTTGATGAAACGTTTGCTTATGTAGCTCGCCTTGAATCCATCATATTACTTTTGGGAGTTGCCTGCATTTTGAGATTCAAGCTATTTCAGATGGATGTTAAAAGTGCCTTTTTAAATGGATACCTAAATGAAGAGGTCTATGTGGAACAACCTAAGGGATTCATTGATCCAACTTTTCCCAATCATGTTTATAAGTTGAAGAAAGCTCTATATAGTCTGAAGCAAGCTCCAAGATCTTGGTATGAAAAACTAACATAATTTCTTGTTGATAATGGATACAGAAAAGGTGGCATAGATAAGACTTTGTTTGTCAACGAAGAAGGAGGAAAGCTCATGATTGCTCAAATATATGTTGATGATATTGTGTTTGGTGGGATGTTTAATGAGATGGTTCAACATTTTGTCCAACAAATACAGTCAGAATTTGAAATGAGCCTTGTTGGTGAATTAACCTATTTTCTTGGGTTGTGAGTTAAACAGATGGAAGATTCTATATTCCTATCTCAGAATAAATATGCCAAGAATATAGTTAAGAAGTTTGGGATGGAGAATGTCCGTCACAAAAGAACACTTGCTCCTACTCATCTTAAGTTGTCTAAAGATGAAAAGGGTGTAAATATGGATCAAAGTCTCTATAGAAGTATGATAGGGAGCTTGTTATATCTTATAGCAAGCAGGTATGACATTGCTTTTGTTGTAGGTGTGTGTGCTAGATACCAAGTTGAACCCAAAGTGAGTCATATCAATCAAGTAAAGAGGATTCTGAAGTACGTTAATGGAACAAGTGACTATGGAATGTTATACACCCATGGATCTGGCTATGTGTTATCTGGGTATTGTGATGTTGATTGGGTTGGAAGTGCTGATGATAGGAAAAACACATCAGAAGGTTGCTTCTTTTGGGGGGAAAATATTATATCATGGTTCAACAAGAAGCAAAATTGTGTCTCTCTATCTACTGCTGAAGCTAAGTATATAGCAGTTGGAAGTAACTGTTCTCAACTGGTGTGGATGAAACAAATGCTGACTGAATATAATGTTACACAAGATGTCATGACATTGTATTGTGACAATTTAAGTGCTATAAACATCTCTAAAAATCCTATTCAACACAGTAGGACCAAGCATATTGATATTCGCCATCACTTTATAAGGGAGCCTGTTGAAGACAAGATCATTGCCTTAAAACATGTTGCTACAGAGAAGCAGTTAGCTGACATCTTCACTAAGGCATTGGATGTTAGTCAATTTGAAATTTTAAGAGGCAAATTAGGGATTTGCATTTTTGAGGTTTTGTAGCAATTATTGATGAGTGGAAATATCATTCAAGAGGTTTTGTATTTTCCAGAAATAAAATGTCTCCAACCAATGCCATCATTTCAAAATACCTTAAAAGATATTTTCACACACTACCCTAACCTCACTTATCATTCCAACTTCTCGTTCATCTCCCATACTCTCACAGAACTTTTGCTTGAACACCATCGTTCCATACACAAAATTCTCAAGATGTCTCAACAACATGTTTCAACTCCTTCCAAGTATGCTAGGTCGAAATCAAAGATAACGGCTTACCCTGTGAACGTCTCGTTTGATGATGTGATAGAAGTGGCTCTGCTAGCCATGGTTCCCTGTGACGATGCTGAGTTGACAAAGCCCATAACCTCTCATGCAAGCGGTTCCAAACGTGCTCCTATAGGTAACACTTCTAATACTCCTCTTGTTTCATCCTCTGAAAACAGGACCAAAGAGGATAGTCTTTATGTTGATAGAACCATTAGAAAGTTGGTTACTAGGGTTTTATATGGAAGTCACAATGTTCATGGGATTTCAACCCCACTTTCTCAAATGGATGCTATTCTCACTTCTGATGCTAACCAAAATGAGGAAAGAGATGTTGATTATTCTCATTCTAAGAAGAGCACTGATACTGATAACCTACACAAGCTGGCTAATTCTATGCTTAAGGAAGGGAGGATTGAAGGTAATGCTGATGTTGGTGCTGATATTTCTGGTGTGAAGAACAAGACTGGTGGTTCTGACCAGAGTAAGAAAAGGACTAACGTCTCTGATGATGTTGTGGATCTTGATAATTTGCCATATGATGATGAATTGATTGTGAATGTGGCTCTTGGGATTGGCAAGAGGTTGAAGATAAAGAGAGGCAAAGCTGTGATTGATAACTCTCCTTCTAGGAGTGGTAAGAAGAAGACTATTGTTGGACCTCCTAAAACATGGAGCAAAGTTACCACTGCTTCTAAGAAGAGAAAATCCATGTCTGATACTGAGTCTGAAAAGGATGTTAAGGATGATGTCTAGGACATCACACCTGTCAGAAAGTCTGGTACCAAGAGACCAACTGACACAGTGTCTGATGCTCCTTTAGATAATGTTTCTTTCCACTCTTCTGATAATGTGCCAAAGTAGAAGTATGTGTACAAAAGAAGAGTTTCTCTTGAGAGAGAGTTGGGCAAGGATGCTTTTGAGATAAAGGAGGTCATGGAGTTAATTTCTGATGCTGGGTTAATGAAGATTGTGGCTGGTTTTTCTAAGTGCTATGATATGCTGGTTGTTGCACCCCAAAATTTGACCAACCTCTTTTCTTAATCTTTGGCTTATGTTTCATTGCATTTTAGCATTTTAGTATTTGCATAGCACAGTTCTTACAGGGTATCAAGTGTTTGTTTGTGTACCATCTAGGAGGAGAGCCTTATTAACCACAAGCTCAAGCAGAGGCACATGTACAAGCAATCAAGTGGGTGTTATTATTAGGAACCATTAGAAGGTTGTCAGGGGGTCCATGAAGATTTATTGTTGGTGTGAACATGAGGTAGAAGCTTATTGAGTACCTCAGAGGTTATAATGGAGTTGGAATGGTCACTCAGTTCATCTGCACAATGCTTAGGCAAAAAGGATGAAATTAGGGTTTCACTTTTGATCAAGATAAATTTGTTTTTGGGAGCAAGACTTGTTTCCATGGTCTTCCATATGTCCTAAGGTATTTGGGGATGGGAGATTGACCATCAATTTTAATCAGAAAAGCTTCAATTGATCAGTCAATTGAAAATCAGGGGATTTGGAGAAAAAAAGTCAATTGTGCAGTGAAAAAGTCAACTTCTAACATTTTGAGGTCAAGATCATGCTCCTTAATTTCAATATGACCAATGGATGGAATTTGATCAAGAAAAGTCAAGGGAATCATGAAAAATCAAGAGTTGTTGAAAGTTGTTATTTTGGGATTTAGGGTTTTAGAAACTTTCTATTTTTGGAAAGTTTTATGGTTGAAGCAGCCATTTTCAAGGCCATTTTTCTTCATGATCAAGGTTTCAAATGGGCTTGGCTCAAAAATCAAATTTGTTCCTTGTATTTCAAGCTTTTTTTTTAGTATCAATTCACAATCATATGACACTTGGAGCTCAAGTTATGATCCCTCAAAGTTGGGGATTTCAATGATTTCAAAACTGTCAAGTTTGGACAGATTTTTGCACCACTTTGCAAGCCAAATTCCATCAAGCTCTTGATGTCAAATGAAACTTTTTCCCAAATAAACGTTGTAGAGCATGTTTCAAGCTTTCCAAAAAGTCCAAGAAGTCCTCAATATGATTTGTGAAGCTCAAGTAATGGATGTGCAACGTTGAGGTAAAATAAGCAAAATCCATACTTAGAATTTTTTTATAAGTTATTCATGAACAGCCTGCATGCCACGCTTTTCAACCCCAAATTTTGTGATTTTCCAATGATCAAATGGAACTTCCACCAACATGAAATTTGTTCTACTCCATGCCCTCTTTCATTTGAGCACAAGATCTAAGCAAATGGAGTTGTGTGCACAAAGTTACCATTGCCCAAAGTTGGTAGTTTGAACATGTTCTTAGGGCAAATGTTATGGTTCATCTTAGCATATTTTGCAAAGTCATACAGCATGCTTGCCTTACTCTTCCCATGCATATGAGTTCATGTATTTGGTGTTCCCAAACTTTCCCAAACTAGCCAAACACCCAATGTACCATTTTGTCCATTTTTCAAATCTTTTGCCAAACAAAGAAAGGACAAGCTGCCCTCCATTCTGTTGCTTGCAGTCCATTCTATTTTGTTTCCCACTCCGACAGAACCACCTCCAAGACAAGCGTGGTAAAACCCTCCAAAGCCTCTTCCTCACTTCATAAACCCTAGCCACCCTCTTTGCAAGAAATCAGATTTTGAGTTTTGGGAATCTCTGAATTTTTCCTTTGAAACTCTCTCATTTGTGAGTCATTCATCAAATCTCTTTTCGTTCCATCATCACCTCAACATCATTCTGCTGCTGTTTGAAAAAAGAAACAACTTTGAGCACTCAGTTCTTCAGCTGCTCAAGATCACTTGATGTTCCAAAAGGAAAGAATTTCAAAGCTAGCTCAAAGGAGGAAGGGATATCTTGCTGCTAGCTTGTTGTAAGGAGTCTTCAAAAGCATTCGTTCTCAAGGCATCGGATCAAGGCATTCTTGTAGCTCGGATTCATTTTGGCGCAAAGGACTGAAAGACTGAACAGCGAGCATCAGAGGCTCCGACATTTATTTTGCACAATGGTCGAGCGGCTGATTTTATTTTATTTTGCTGGATAACTTCAAGAAGTAGCACTCAGGCTCATATCAAGCATTTTACAGTTGCAACATTCAAGAACGAGATTCAGAAGCTTAACAGAGCTCCAAACAGTTGAAACAGGGCAAATGTGCAGATTTCCCTCCAAAAGGCGCCAGAATTCAAATTTTGAAGGTGTTAATCGGTTAACGCATATGGTTAATCGATTAACCAAGTCAAAATCAGGTCAAATCTAAAGTTTTGAAGGTGTTAACCGATTAACCTATATGGTTAATCGATTAACCAGTGCAATTTTTGCCTTTGTACGTGAATTTTCAATGCAGACTGTTTCGGGGTCCAATTTTAATCATGTGCAAATGTGATTTTCACTTTGGGAAGGATCTAGAACCTATTTGAAATTTGGTTAATTTCATTTTCCCTCCAAATGACCATTCCTCATTCCAAACCAAAGTTCCCAAACCATCTTCCAAACCTTTCATTTGGATCCAAGCCTAAGTGATATTTAAGTGAATCACTCCAAACCAAAGGGGGTCAATTCTCATAATTTCCATTTTCAATTCAAGAATTGATCTCATTCTCTCTCAATTCTCTCTCAATTTTTCATCTTCCAAAACCTTCACCAAAGCTCTTTCCATTGAATTCTTTGATTCTTCCTTGGAATCAATGAATTCTTGAGCTCAAACCTCCATCCATCATCTTCATTGAATTGATTTCTTCATCCAATTTTCGTGCAAAAGTTGATATGAACTTGGAAGTGATTTTGAAAGTGATTATTTGGCTTGTTTTGGTTTGATCTTGGTGAATCTTCATTCCTACTACAAGGATTGGTGTGGATCTTGAAGTATTCCGGACTTCTAGCATCGGATCTATTCAATTATAGTTGAATCAACATTAACCGAAGCAATCCTCCACTTCGAAGGTTGGAATTCTAGATCTGTGACATTTTTGAGCTTATTTGCATATTCGTGTTGATTTTTCATATTCGGTTGAATTGTGATTGATATGAATGTTGATGGTGCTATTTAGATGTGTTTACATCTTGTTGTTATCATGATTTGCTAGTTTAATTTCGTGATTAATGGATTATGTGATCATCCGGTTGATCGGATAAGTGCTTATTTGCTGAACATGCTGCTCTATTGCTGTTTTTCTGCTGTTGGCACAGTGTTAATCGGTTAACACATAGGGTTAACCGATTAACCATTACAGATTTTCAGATTTTTCAAAGTTTTCAGGGTGTTAATCGGTTAAGACATATGGTTAACCGATTAACCAGTTCAAATATTCAAATTTTTTAAACGTTAACAGTGGTTAATCGATTAACCCCTGGGGTTAATCGATTAACATTGTGCCAGTGGGTCTGTTTTGCTGTTTTTCTTGCTCGTTTGAGTGTCGTTTCACATCGAATCATCGTAGATCAATATGATGCATCAGAAGTGAAATGTTTTGGACATTTTGTCGTTGTTCTTGGTTATTTAATCGAGATTTTTTCGACACGCGTGCTTGTTTTCCACTTGAATGCATACTCTCATATATGTCGTTCAACGTGATGTTTATCTTTCGCTTGAGGGTTTGAGTCGAGTGGTCGAGATGCGCTTGTGGTGGCTGCTGCCCCGCACTTCTTTTCCTCCCACTTGTCTCCGATGATTGATAGCTGATGGTTGTAGAAGTTCACTTCTCCCATTTTGTCTCATCCACTCTCTTTTGTGCCTGCATTTTCATGTTTGCTTCTTGCATTCCTCTTTTGCATTTGCATTCTTTGTTTGCTTCCAAGAGGTCGACACGCGCTTGTGGCGGCTGCTGCCCCATACTATTTTCCTCCCTCTTTGCATGTTTATTTTCCATGTTTGCATCTCTCACTTGTGATTGAATTTATCTTTTTCTTTCTTGGTCTTTTTCCATGGTCCCCCTAGGGTTCCTAGTCCCTCCGTTTAGGGTGGGAGTAAGAGAGACATTAGGTGTTCAATCCAAGCATGTTAACATTAGGGTAGTTTTTTCCCTTTCATCTCGACTTTAGAAGCATTGTGCATGACAACATTAGAGTCTAGTTTCCCTTTAGTGTGTGTCTTTCTCTTCTCACCTCCTAAACAATCCAAAACACTTAATAAAGAATAACTTGTTTCATACGCTACGAGCCTTAAGTACTTGAGGAATGATGGTTGGGGGACCTCCTACCAACTGTCTAGAGTGTTTAGCGTATGCCCTTTGGGTGATATGCGACGCATTTGCTCTCAAGTCATAGTCTTTAGTGCGACATAAGTTTCAAACCATAACTCAATCCACTTCTTGTCTTAAAAAATACAAAAAAAACAAAAACATCAAATCTTTTTATCCTTCGGGATCTTAATTGGAAAATCATTTTCAGAAAGAGTGTGTTAAGCTTTGGTTCCACCATAAACATGCATCGTTCCTAACTGCTAGAACCACTATTTAGCCTTACTCGGTTTAAAACACTTGAACCAACCTGTGGTCGTGTCAGCCTGAACTACGTTTGCTCTGATTTCTCATACCAGATGAGGATACGTAGGCACAAGACGACGATGTCTTGGCGAGCAACCTTCCCCTCATCACCCTAATTTTCCGAACTACGTTGACTCTGACTTTCCCATTGCATTTGTACAGTTTTGCATTTGCATTTTTATTTCTAGCACTTTGTATCATATATCGTGTTGCTGTGCTGTGGGTGGGGATGTTCCATTGAGAGATAAGCCAAAACCCAGGCTTGAGGATAACCATAGCATTAGAGTGGAAAGTAGTGACAGACTTGTATGTTTTATCATGCATTAGTCCCCACGAAATTCGCGTTTAGACGAGGTTTTCTTTTGAAGACATCCTATCCTGTACATTAGTCGGGAGGGGGTGTTGGATCAGGAAACTGTTGACTCTGGAGACCGATCACTCGGGAGTCAACTAAGTTAGGCCGCTTCGTGAGGCAATAATGCCACACCAGAAATGGTGAACGTATCATCGTTTCTCGAAAGTCTGTGACGCTGACGACTACATAGGATGTCAAACCTTGTCAAATTAGGTTCATACCTGTAAGGGGATTGGGATATGCAGGGAACCTTGACCTTCAACCTACCCGGTTTTTCTCATCAGTGGAGATTTTGAGCCAGTTACAGTGGGATCCTTGTACTAGTGCTATATGGTTTTCTAGTCAAAGCGAAGCGCCGGTCCATCTCCGTCAACAACATAACAACCTTGATCCTGTGTTCGTTGCATTTCATATTGCACTTCATGGCATTTTCATTTCATTTTCATAGCAGGTGTTCGCGGCTGGGATTTATTCTCCTGATCCGATTATTCACTAGAGTTTCAGACATCAACTTGTAGAGAAGACTGAAGATGACTATGGATCAGATTCAAGCAGAGTTGAGGGAAGTCCGAAGCCAGATGGGACAATTCATGCTGGACGTGCAAGCTTTGTGTTTGGATCAGAAGATGCTTAGGGAAGAAGTTCATCAGTGGAAGACTCAGATGAGCCTGATCACAGAAGTGATAAGAAACGTGCTAAGAAAGGAAGGCGATCATGTGCCTGAAGCTGCAGCAGAAATAGCTATTCCACCTTTACCAGTGGAACCTCTTCCAAGGCGTGATGTGCCTCAAAGATCTTCTACACAACCTGAGGTTCCAGAATTTCTCTGTCAGCAGCTATCTCCTGTTCCCCAAGGAAATCTTAGGATTATGAGGTATGCTCAAAGGACGAAGCAGCTCGACAAAATCTTCGATCAGATCTCTATGACTTATACTCAGTTGTTGTAACTCTTGCTTCAATTTCGTTTGGTTGAACTTCGGACTCTGGCTCTGCTTACTGGTAAGCCACCACCATGCTATGATGTAAGTGCCCATTGTAATTTTCATTCTAGGACATCAGGGCATGATGTCGAGAATTGTAAAGCTTTTAAGCATAAAATTCAGGACTTAATTGATTCAAAGGCAGTTGAATTTGTGTCGGGCGGCGTGAGCGTACCAGGTGGTCTTAGTCCAGTTGCTACGAAAGAGGTGGATGTTCCCATTCTCTCCCCTGAAGTTGCATCGGGTCAGGAGTATGTCTTGCAATCTGTAATTTCAGAGTCTCCACGCCCACATTTGTTGCATGTTCCTAGGCCAAGCCTAAGGATGAAAGTACCGGAACAAAGGGAGTCCCCGATACCTCAGACTCAGTCCCCAGACGTTTCAACTGTTTAGAGTCAACGATCTTTTGGGTCTTTGCATCAGATATTTGTTCCCCTCCAAAGTTAACAGTTATATCGTCATCAGCCGCGTCAGCATGCCCGACGAAGACCAAGGAAGCCAAAGAAGCATTTTACTCAGTTGCCAATGTCGTACAGTCAGATGTTGCCGGATTTGATCAGAGGTGGGTTGATAGTGCCAAAGAATATTTAATCCAGAGATTCCTCCGTATCCGCCGGGTTTTAGTGTCAACGCCTGCTGTGAGTACCATGCTGGGGCACAGGGGCATTCAATCGAAGACTGTAAGGTGATGAAAAGCATGATTCAGACTCTACTTGACTCCAACATGTTCTCTGTCACACCTCAGGGTATTCAGATCAACGATCTTTCTTCATCCAGCCAGATGGGTTCAGCAGTCAATGTTATGGAGGGATGCACCGAAAGCAGATGTTCCGAAGAGTATCAGACTGACTTCGACGAGTAATTCTAAAGATAGTTGATTCAGTAGCAAATCCAGATTTGAAAGCCCAATTCCCAGAAGCTGGCAATTTTTTTATCATGTCATTTCTTTGCATTTGTAGTTTCTTTTCTATTTAAGTGCAAATTTCATTTGTAAAACGTGTTTGTTTTTTATTGATAATGATAATGAATTGAATATGCTTGTTTTGATTAAATCCATTCGTGTTCACTCAAACACTTTTTTTATTGATGTCAAACGCTTATTTAAGCAGAATCCGAGGGAGGATGACGAAGTTGAAAAGACGCAAAGCTTCCGATTGTATGCTTTTGAATAAAACCTCTGCTAATGATGTACATGCATTGTTTCAAATCCATAAACACCGGAGATATAAGGAGTTAATCCCTAGTTAACCCCTTTGAGCCTATTAGTAGGAGTTCCTTTCTGAAAACGAAAAACCCTCATTCTTAACCTGGGGTAGGGTAGGTGTCAGTTAATTTGACTGAGCATTCAAATTGCAGAAGGGAGTGTTCCCGTTCAAGGATCAATCACACTTGTATAGGTCGTACCTAAAGAACCACAGTGGTTATCCAAGGAGTGAGACAGTCACGACCCTTTCAACAAGTAGACAAGCTGGTGTCACACGATTTGTTCCCGAAAAATCAATCAAAAGAAAAGAAAAAAAATAATAACAAGAATCCTGTTAAGTCGATAACTTGTAAACAAGTGGCTTAAGCAAAAAAATTAGGGCACCCCTCTGGACTTCAAAATCAAAAGAAACTCAAAAGAGTTAGTCCAGGAAAAAATAGGGAAATCAGAAAAATGATATAGAACAAGTCGTGTGATTCCAGGCACCAAAGAGAAAAGCGAGTGACTGTCACTCCGAAAAGCTTGTGGTTTCCTGAACCATCACTCCTGTCATTCAACCTTTGAGAGGTGAACGCTTGTGTTGAATTAGCTGAATATAGGATTGAAGAACATTAAGGAGAATGGGTGGGTTGAAATAAACTTTGAGCCTTATATCCTTTCTTTCAAACCGTGAGCCTGACCAAGTTACAATCTTCAAAAGTCCTAATTGAAGCAGATTTGTTTCGAAAGCATGCTTCGGTAAAGATCGCGTCGAAACTGACTCCTAAAAGGATTCTTCTTACCTTGTGGGTATTGATATTGACATTCTGATAAGTGATTCATTCACTATGTTACAACTTTTTTCCAGTGAACAGACTTGGATTTCAAAACTGTCATATGCATTGCATTAATATTATCATTTGCAAAATGAATTGTTTTACTTGCGACTAAGAACTTGACATCAGGAGAGCTTCTACAATGCGAAGTTTGATCGAGATAAGATGCAAAGCTCCTGAGAGCTCCTTCATGCAGGGGCATGCCAAAGGATCACATAAGAGGAGTCAGTCATTCCAAGATTCCGTTAATCTGGGGCAACCAGATCGAGATTCATCAAATCTTTCGAAGGCCAGTCAAAGGTGCCATTTCCTAAGGTCCATTAATTTGGGGCAATCAGGTCGAGATTCGATAAATCTCTCAAAGTCAGAGGCACTTCTCCAAATTAGCCAATCAGGGGCAAAGTCATTTCAAGGCGGGGGCAGGCCACCCTAAGAGCACAACAGCTATCCTTATCCAGAAAGGAAATTAACTTGAAGTACCGCTTCGAGGTTCAAAGTGCTAAAGCAGTCCATATCAAACTGTCAGAGTACATAAATTTCAGGTTTCCTTTCGAGGAAGGTTTTACAGAAGTCCCACGGGCTGGGGAAAAATTAGAAACAAAGGAATTGTTCCTCTCCATATCTTCAGAGCTCATCAGAGTTATTCAAGCAGGTTCAGTCAATCTTCAAGTTCAAGGCGAATGTCAGAAAGTCATAGAAATTATCCCCTGACCCACACTAAACCTGTATCCAGATAGAGCATTTCTCAACCTCAGTTGTACCTGAAGCTCAATCACACTAGAGTTGCTACATCTCTATCCCTACAAAATGAAGATGTCAGACCAGAAGTATCTCGCCAACGATAATATACAGTCAAGATTAGTCTTTCCCCCAGCAGGTTGGAACCCCGTACAATCAAGGTTACCCTCAGCAAGTTGATATTGATATCTCCAGCAGAGTAGGATCATCTCCAACAAGTAGGCGTGGGATTATCCCCAGCAGTGGAACGAATTCAGAATTTCGTTTTCCTCGCAGAGTTTGAATGACTGGCTCCTTTCCCCTCAGATTCTAGGTCATTGACTCATTCCCAAGAGGAAGTTGTTATTGTTGAGTTCATTTCTCATTTTCCTCAAGTAGAGGTCGATGTTGATTCCCTCCCTATCTAATCCCCAACGAAGTCAGCGAGATTAATTGTCTTCCCCACAGAGTGGGATAGACTTAGAGATTGTTATTCTCCATCCTCAACAGAGAGAGAGCTTGGGACGATTCCCAAGTAAATCTTATTCATAATCCCTAACAGATAGCAAATTAAATCTTCAGCAGAGCAGAATCTCTGACAGAATAGAGCCATCCATCAGTAGTCTGCCTTGATTCCCAACAGAGTTGTCTGTTCCCCGGAATGTTATATTCTAGCAGACCGTTCAGGGCTGATTTCCCCGGTAGAATGGAGTTTTTGTCTCCAACCGAGTTGTTAGTTCCTAGAAGAGTCGTATTTTGGTAGGCCATCCGAGACATTTTCCTCAGCAGAGGTTGATTTTGATCCCCGGCGGAGTGGATTTGTGCTTAGCAGAGCAGTTTTACCCGGAAGTTTTCTCGGAGGCCATCCAAGGCTTGTATTCCCCAACGTGAGTTTGTTTGCACTAGGCGTGCCTGGTCTTTCCCCAGCGGAGTTGGTTTCCTTTCTTTAGCATTTATTTTGCTAAAGTGGTTCCTCTGCATTTGCATCGTGCATAGCATCCTCCCAAACGCGTAGCATTTCCATCTCGTATGGAGTATTACGCCATATTCAAACATATGCATGTGAAACATAATCCAGGGTGTTGCCTCTCTGTTCTCAGGTGTATTTCCAACAGATGGTTTGTTTACTTTTCCCGCATGGTAACCATGGCAATTTCAGATTTGTTTTTCGTTGAGTATCCAGACTCCGGTTTATTACGTTAAGTATCCAGACTTCGGCTTATTATGTTGAGTATCCAGACTCCGGCTTATTACAATGAGTATCCAGACTCTGGCTTATTACGTTGAGTATCCAGACTCCGGCTTATTACGTTGAATATCTAGACTCTGGCTTATTACGTTGAGTATCTAGACTCCGGCTTATTACGTTGAGTATCCAGACTCCAGCTTATTACGTTGAGTATCCAGACTCCGGCTTATTACATTGAGTATCCAGACTCCGGCTTATTACGTTGAGTATCCAGACTCCGGCTTATTACATTGAGTATCCAGACTCCAGCTTATTACGTTGAGTATCCAGACTCTGGTTTATTACGTTGAGTATCCAGACTCCGGCTTATTACGTTGAGTATCCAGACTCCAGCTTATTACGTTGAGTATCTAGACTCCAGTTTATTACATTGAGTATCCAGACTCCGGCTTATTACGTTGAGTATCCAGACTCTGGCTTATTACGTTGAGTATCCAAACTCCGGTTTATTACATTGAGTATCCAGACTCCGGCTTATTACGTTGAGTATCCAGACTCCGGCTTAGTTCATTGAGTATCCAGACTCCGATAATTTGAAATGGTATTCTTAAGCCTGTATGGTAGCCAGACCATGACACAATTTTCAATGGACGAGTTCATCTTATCATATGTTACCCAGCAGAGTCACTTGGTTAAGTTCCTCTTTTTATCCCTGCCAGAGTTGATGGGTTAAGTTTTCTTTTCCCCAGCGGAGTATTCTTGTGATTTATCAAGATGCTTGTTATCAACCTCGTGTTGAGCTGGCCTTCGGGTTCGATGCCTATGATTTTGAGAACTGACGGCGAAGTCAGATTATTTTGAGAATTGATGACGAAGTCAGATTATTTTGGGAACTGACGACAAAGTCAGATGATTTTGAGAACTGACGGCGAAGTCAGATGATTTTGAGAGCTGACGGTAAAGTCAGATGATTTTGAGAATTGACGGAGAAGTCAGATGATTTTTGAGAACTGACGGCGAAGTCATATTATTTTGAGAGCTGACGACGAAGTCAGATTATTTTGGAAGCTAACGGTGAAGTCATATTATTTTGGAGCTGACGGCGAAGTCAGATGATTTTGGGAGCTGACGGCGAAGTCAGATGATTTCGAGTTCTGACGGGGAAGTCAAATGTTTTTACAGATTTAATGTTGAGTTCTAACAGCGAGGTTAGATATTTTTACCGACTTAATGTCGAGGTTTGACAGCGAGGTCAGATGCTTTTACCAACTTGATGTCGAGGTCTGACGGCGAAGTCATATGTTTTACTTGATATTAATGACTGACGGCGAAGTCAGATGCTTTCACTTGATGTCAATGACTGACGGTGTGGTCAGATGTTTTTCTCAACTTTGGTTTGGGCAGGCCTTCGGGCGCGGTGCTCGCTTTTATTTAGCGAATGCCTGACGGCGAGGTCAGAGGTTACTTCCATCTGCGGGTCGATGCTTTCCAATTGATAACATATTAGCTTATTGTCGTTGCAACTATCAGATACCACTTTGTTTCCTCAGGATTTCTGTTCCAGTAAACAAGTTTATTCAGTTTCAGTTTCATTCTACGATTGTCAAATTTCCGGCTTCTTTGGTATTCAACCGTCTTTTACCTTGAATGTTTAAAAGTTGTTCGCTTTTCATCCCTTCAGGTCCAAGTCGCTTGAATAGGGGCAGTTGTTACACCCCAAAATTTGACAAACCTCTTTTCTTAATCTTTGGCTTATGTTTCATTGCATTTTAGCATTTGCATTTGCATTGCATAGTTCTTACAGGGGATCAAGTGTTTGTTTGTGTACCATCCAGGAGGAGAGCCTTATTGACCACAAGCTCAAGCAGAGGCATAGGTACAAGCCATCAAGTGGGTGTTATTATCAGGAACCATCAGAAGGTTGTCAGGGGATCCATGAAGATTTATTATTGGTGTGAACATGAGGTAGAAGATTGTTGAGTACCTCAGAGGTTATAATGGAGTTGGAATGGTCACTCAGTTCATCTGCACAATGCTTAGGCAAAAAGGATGAAATTAGGGTTTCACTTTTGATCAGGATAAATTTGTTTTGGGGAGCAAGACTTGTTTCCATGGTCTTCCATATGTCCAAAGGTGTTTGGGGATTGGAGGTTGACCATCAATTTTAATCAGAAGAGCTTCAATTGATCAGTCAATTGAAAATCAGGGGATTTGGAAAAAAAAAAAGTCAATTGTACAGTGAAAAAGTCAACTGTGCAGTGAAAGTTCCTATTTTGGGATTTAGGGTTTTAGAAACTTTCTATTTTTAGAAAGTTTTATGGTTGAAGCAGCCATCTTCAAGGCCATTTTTCTTCATGATCAAGGTTTCAAATGGGTTTTGCTCAAACATCAAAGTTGTTCCTTGTATTTGAAGCTTTCGTTTGAGTACCAATTCATAATCATATGACACTTGGAGCTCAAGTTATGATCCCTCAAAGTTGGGGATTTCAATGATTTCAAAACTGTCAAATTTGGATAGATTTTTGCACCACTTTGCAAACCAAATTCCATCAAACTCTTGATGTCAAATGAAACTTTGTCCCAAATGAGAGTTGAAGAGCATGTTGCAAGCTTTCCAAAAAGTCGAAGAAGTCCTCAATATGATTTGTGAAGCTCAAGTTATGGATGCGCAAAGTTGACGAAAAATAAGCAAAATCCATACATAGAATTTTTTCTAAGTTATTCATGAACAGCCTGCATGCCACGCTTTTCAACCCCAGATTTTGTGATTTTCCAATGATCAAATGGAACTTACACCAACATGAAATTTATTCTACTCCATGTCCTCTTTCATTTGAGCACAAGATCTAAGCAAATGAAGTTGTGTGCATAAAGTTACCATTGCTCAAAGTTGGTAGTTTGAACATGTTCTTAGGGAAAATGTTATGGTTCATCTTAGCATATTTTGCAAAGTCATACAACATGCTTGCCTTACTCTTCCCATGCGCATGAATTCATGTGTTTGGTGTTCCCAAACTTTCCCAAACTAGCTAAACACCCAATGTACCATTTTGTCCATTTTTCAAATCTTTTGCCAAACAAAGAAAGGACAAGCTGCCCTCCATTCTGTTGCTTGCAGTCCATTATGTTTTGTTTCCCATTCCAACAGAACCACCTCCAAGACAAGCATGCCCTTGCCCTTGTTCATCAACCACCATTGATGAAAGAAACTTTGAAATTGTGAAATCTGGTCCATTGATCTTTTACCATGGTAAAACCCTCCAAAGCCTCTTCCTCACTTCATATTTAAGCTAACTATCAGTCAACACAAACCCTAGCCACCCTCTTTGCAAGAAATCAGATTTTGAGTTTTGGGAATCTCTGAATTTTTCCTTTAAAACTCTCTCATTTGTGAGCCATTCATCAAAATCTCTTTTCATTCCATCATCACCTTAACATCATTCTACTGTTGTTTGAAAAAAGAAACAACTTTGAGCACTCAGTTCTTCAGCAGCACAAGATCACTTGTTGTTCCAAAAGGAAAGAATTTTAAAGCTAGCTCAAAGGAGGGAGGGATATCTTGCTGCTAGCTTTCTGTAAGGAGTCTTCAAGAGCACTCGTTCTCGAGCCATGGGATCAAAGCATTCTTGTGGCTCGGGTTCATTTTGGCGCAAAGGACTAAAAGACTGAACAACAAGCATCAGCGGCTCCGACATTTATTTTGGCCAGCGGTCGAGCGGCCGATTTTATTTTATTTTGCAAGATAACTTCAAGAAGTAGCACTCAGGCTCATATCAAGCATTTTACAGTTGCAACATTCAAGAACGGGATTCAGAAGCTTAACAGAGCTCCAAACAGTTGAAACAGGGAAAATGTGCAGATTTCCCTCCAAAAGGCGCCAGAATTCAAATTTTGAAGGTGTTAATCGGTTAACGCATATGGTTAATCGATTAACCAAGTCAAAATCAGGTCACATCTGAAGTTTTGAAGGTGTTAACTGATTAAACTATATGGTTAATCGATTAACCAGTGAAATTTTTGCCTCTGTACGTGAATTCTCAATGCAGGCTGTTTTGGGGTCCAATTTTGGTCATGTGCAAATGTGATTTTCACTTTGGGAAGGATCTAGAAGCTATTTGAAATTTGGTTAATTTCATTTTTCCTCCAAATGCCCATTCCTCATTCCAAACCAAAGTTCCCAAACCATCTTCCAAACCTTTCATTTGGATCCAAGCCTAAGTGATATTTAAGTGAATCACTTCAAACCAAAGGGGGCCAATTCTCATGATTTCCATTTTCAATTTCAGAATTGATCTCATTCACTCTCAATTCTCTCTCAATTTTCCATCTTCCAAAACCTTCACCAAAGCTCTTTTCCATTGAATTCTTTGATTCTTCCTTGGAATCAATGAATTCTTTAGCTCAAACCTCCATCCATCATCTTCATTGAATTGATTTCTTCATCCAATTTTCGTGCAAAAGTGGATCTGAACTTGGAAGTGATTTTGAAAGTGATTCTTTGACTTGTTTTAGTTTGATCTTGGTGAATCTTCATTGCTACTACAAGGATTGGTGTGGATCTTGAAGTATTCTGAACTTCTAGCATCGGATTTGTTCAATTACAGTTGAATCAACATTAACCGAAGCAATCCTCTGCTTCGAAGGTTGGAATTCTAGATCCGTGGCATTTTTGAGCTTATTTGCATATTCATATTGATTTTTCATATTCGTTTGAATTATGATTGATATGAATGTTGATGGTGTTGTTTAGATGTGTTTACATCTTGTTATTATCATGGTTTGCTGGTTTAATTTCGTGATTAAGTGATTATGCGATCTTCCGGTTGATCGGATAAGTGCTTATTTGTTGAACATGCTGCTCTGTTGCTGTTTTTCTACTGTTGGCACAGTGTTAATCGGTTAACACATAGGGTTAAACGATTAACCATTATAGATTTTCAGACTTTTCAAAGTTTTCAGGGTGTTAATCGGTTAACACATATGGTTAACCGATTAACCAGTTCAAATATTCAAAAATTTTAAACGTTAATAGTGGTTAATCGATTAACCCCTGGGGTTAACCGATTAACACTGTGCCAGTGGGTCTGTTTTGCTGTTTTTCTTGCTCGTTTGAGTGTCATTTCACATCGGATCATCGTAGATCAATATGATGCATCAGAAGTGAAATGTTTTGGACATTTTGTCGCTGTTCTTGATTATTTAATCGATATTTCTTTAACATGCGTGCTTGTTTTCCACTTGAATGCATACTCTCGTATATGTCGTTCAACATGATGTTTATCTTTCGCTTGAGGGTTTGAGTCGAGTGGTCGAGATGCGCTTGTGGCGGTTGCTGGCCCGCACTTCTTTTCCTCCCACTTGTCTCCGATGATTGATAGCCGATGGTTGTAGAAGTTCACTTCTCCCGTTTTGTCTCATCCACTCTCTTTTGTGCTTACATTTTCATGTTTGCTTCTTGCATTCCTCTTTTGCATTTGCATTCTTTGTTTGCTTCCAAGAGGTCGAGACGCGCTTGTGGCGGCTGCTGCCCCACACTATTTTCCTCCCTCTTTGCATGTTTATTTTCCATGTTTGCATCTCTCACTTGTGATTGAATTTATCTTGTGCTTTCTTGGTCTTTTGCCATGATCCCCCTAGGGTTCCTAGTCCCTCCGTTTAGGGTGGGAGTAGGAGAGACATTAGGTGTTCAATCCAAGCATGTTAACATTAGGGTAGTTTTTTCCCTTTCATCCCGACTTTAGGAGCATTGTGCATGACAACATTAGGGTCCAGTTTCCCTTTAGTGTGTGTCTTTCTATTCTCACCTCCTAAACAATCCAAAACACTTAATAAAGAATAACTTATGTCGTACGCTACAAGCCTTAATTACTTGAGGAATGATGGTTGGGGGGCCTCCTCTCAACTGTCTAGAGTGTTTAGCGTATGCCCTTTGGGTGATATGCGATGCATTCGCTCTCGAGTCATAGTCTTTAGTGCAACATGAGTTTCAAACTATAACTCAATCCACTTCTTGTCTTAAAAAATACAAAAAAACAAAAACATCAAATCTCTTTATCCTTCGGGATCTTAATTGGAAAATCATTTTCAGAAAGAGTGTGTTAAGCTTTGGTTCTACCGCAAACAGGCATCATTCCTAACTGCTGGAACCACTATTTAACCTTACTCGGTTTAAAACACTTGAACCAACCTGTGGTCGTGTCATCCTGAACTACGTTTGCTCTGATTTCTCGTACCAGACGAGGATATATAGGCACAAGACGACGATGTCTTGGCGAGCAACCTTCCCATATCACCTGTAGTTTTCCGAACTACGTTGACTCTGATTTTACCATTTCACGAGGGAATACGTAGGCATAGAGCGATGATGCTCTATCGAGTCTCTTTTATTTTCTTTTGTCCTTGTGAGCCTTTAGTATAGATAGTTTTATACCCATAGACTTAGATAACAAGCGTGGATCCCGTCGAGTACGACGGACGTGAGGGGTGCTAATACCTTCCCCTTGTGTAACCGACTCCCGAACCCGAGATATGGTTGCGATGACCTGTCTTATTCCCTTTTTGTAGGTTTTCTCTAATCGTTTCCTTTCCCTCTCTTTGGGATAAATAACGAACGGTGACAACTCTTCTGTCTTCCGCCGGCCCCTCTTCGCAGCAATGCAACATTGGTCAAGGAGTTCATTGTGAACATCCATGAGGACATTGCTGATAGAAGAAGCAAGGAGTTTAGTAAGGTGTTTGTGAGGGGGAGATATATTGAGTTTTTTGATGCTGTTATTAACAGGTATCTAGGAAGGGGTGAGCAAGAAGTAAGTGAACTTGAGGTGAATGATAATCAAGTGTGCAAGGTGATCACTACAAACCAAGTAACTGCATGGCCCTTGAAAGGAAAACTATATGCTGGTCAACTGAGTGTTAAATATGCTATCCTGCATAGGATTGGAGCAGCAAGCTGGGTGCCTACCAACCATACTTCCACCATTGTTGTTGGGTTAGAAAGGTTCATATTTGTTGTTGGTACAAAGGTGAAGTTTGACTATGGTAGCTACATTTTTTATCAGATTGTGAAGCTTGTTACTACCAATGTTGTCAAATTGCCCATTGCATTTCCTTCATTGATTTGTGGGATCATTCTAAGCCAGTATCCTGGTATTCTCTCTGGTAATAATGTGGTTTACAAAAGGGATTCTGTGATGTCTCTCCATTATAAATTGTTTGCAGAAAGACCTGTCTCAGACATTGTCTTGACATTTTTTGAGAAGACACCCTCTACCAAGACTGGGCTTATCTCTGAGTTGAAGAAACTTGCAGAGATTTGGGGGAAGTCATTCGTATAACTATTGCAGGGAAGCTGAAATTAGAAGCCTTGATTAGAAGTCAGGAGTAGGCTGAAGGTAATAATGTTGAGGTTGCTGATGCAGATGAAGAGGAAGCTGGGGAGGAGGATTCTACCTCTGATGAGAGGACTGGTGATATTGAGGGTCATGATTTCGGGTCTACTGCTGTTGCACCCTAATTTTAGACCTTATGATCCCACCTCCCCGTTTTTTTTGCATCATTCCTGCTTTAGCTAACCGCCTAACCAGTTGTTTGTTTTGCTTTATGAAGTAGGTTGTTGCAGAGAATTTTAAAGGAAACATCAACTTTCAAACTATTTTGGTGTTCTTTCAAGATACGAGGGTCTCGTTCTTGAATGCGTTGTTTTTAACAAAATATTATTTGAATTGCGCTATGACATTTTCATTACTCAAGAGGCCTAGTTACGAAGTATTTCCACGTGATCTATAGTAAATCCCAATTCCAAGATTTAAGGATGGATTCGAGGTGTCATCATACGAGACTCAAGTTTCTCACTTCCATTCAATATTATTAAGTGCAAGAGATCTCAAAGTTTAGTATCTAGACATGACTTCGAAGCATTAAATTGACTTGTTATTAAAGTACAAGCACAAAGTACAAAAGCTCAAGGAGGTACGTGCCAGGTTATTTGGTGATTAACTCAAAGCCTCATAGAATCAAAACTCAAAACATCATTCCAATTTTTAAACGCAAGAAGCTTTAGGCATTCTCATGTGGTTAATGCTAGAGTCAAATTCAAGTGTGTAACAGCCCAAATTTCATTAAATAATTAATTGTGTTAATTAATTGATTTATTTGGATTATTCTAATTATTTGAATAATTAGATGTTTGTTTAATGGATTGATAGATGTTTTGAGAAAGTAAATATATTGGAAAGAAATAAAGAGAAAGGTATTATGGAGGAAATAAAATGGAAAGAAAATGATAGAGAGAAAAGAAAAGAAAAGAAATAAAAGGATATAAAAAGGGGATTGGAGAGAAAGAGAAAGATAGAAAGAAAGAAAGAAAAGAGAAAGAAAGAAGAAGAGGAGAAATGAAGAGGAAAAAGGGAAAACTTGGAGGATCATCAAGAACCAACATCAAAGCTCCGATTAATCGAGGTAAGGGTGAGAAACATTGCTATTTAATCATTGTATGCTATTATGTATGTTGGGTTTGGGTTTGTGGATGTTTTTCATCACTTTCCAATTAGGGCAAATGTTGGATTAATCAGTAGAATGATGATTTAATCGGTTGAAACTGAGCAATAATGCCGTAGAATAGTCGGGTAACATGTACTGATGTTATTTGTACTGTTTGGATGTGTAAGAGAGGGTTGATGATGGATTGGTGAGGGAGAAGACAGAAGGGGATTCTGTTCTGCGCAGGTTCGCTGGCTCTCGCCAGGCGAGCGAAGGTGAAGCTTCGCCAGGCGAAGCCTAGCGAATGTTGGCGAATAATTATAATTAAATCCCAGTGGACTTCGCTGGCGAGTTCGCCAAGCGAAGGTTCGCCCAGCGAAGGTGCTGGCGAATGGTGGCGAATGAAGTCAGTAGCTACTGACTTGGGCTCGCTGGGAGGTCTCGCCAGGCGAAGCCTAGCGAATGTTTGCTGAGAGAGTTCGCCAGGCGAAGGCCAGGCGAAGGTTCGCTGCGAGGGTTCGCCAGACGAATGAAGGCGAATGTGGCAGTATATTTTCTTTGCTGTGTTATCCAATGGTGATTGTTTGGTTGATTCGCATAGGTTAATACTTCTATGTTATGAATGAGTATGTGAACTCTTATGATAACATGTGCTGTGGGTAGCCTTCGGGCGTGAATCCTAGAGTTGTGATATGAATGATTAATTGTAATTGGTTAAAATACATGAGAACATAATGATGATTATGTGTGTATTAATTGATGAGTTTGTGAATGTTTGATTGTTGTGTACAATTATGTAATAAGTATGCAGGAGAATATTGTGGAAATATGTGTGCATAACTTATAATTGTATGATTGGTATTGTGATGTGTACACCTTGTATGAGATGGCATGAGATAAAGAATAAACATACTATGAAAAATGTGTTGTGGATGCATATTGTTTATATGCGATTGTA
This sequence comes from Lathyrus sativus, assembly GCA_963859935.3. Classification (NCBI taxonomy): domain Eukaryota; kingdom Viridiplantae; phylum Streptophyta; class Magnoliopsida; order Fabales; family Fabaceae; genus Lathyrus; species Lathyrus sativus. Next base: position 74,430,186 of record OZ012735.1, read on the forward strand.
TGTTAAAAATACATGAAGAATGCATGAGAGCATAATGATGGATATGCGTGCAGTGCTTGCTAAATATGATGTTGTATTGAATTGTGAATATTTGTGGATAATGCATGGGAACATATCGCGGATATGTGTGCATTGTTAATAATTGTATGAGATGCATGGGAACATATCGTGGATATGTGTGCATCGTTAATAATTGTGAGAAATGCATGGGAACATATCGTGGATATGTGTGCATTGTGTGATAGTATTGAATTATGAATACGTTGATGATTATTATGATATGTTGTGTGTGCAATCATGATATAATTCACGAAGGGGTGAATTATTCGAATACATGGGAATATAATGATGAATGTATGTGTATTGTCTAATGAATTGTGAGTGCATATTTGTATGCGATTGTTGTGTAAATGCATGGGAACATATGTGATATGTGTGCATTGTTGTTGAATATGATGATGATGATGGGAGAAATGAATACATTGATAAATGTTTGATATATGTTGTATGTGCAATCATAATGAAATTCTCGAAGGGGTGAATTATTCGAATGCATGGGATTAAGACGCGGGAACGGTCTTAAGTGCATTTATTGTGATTGGTTGATTGTACATGCATCATTCAGTCAAGAGGCAATGTCTGTTAGTTTCGTGGAAACTAGTGGCTTGTCCCAAACCTAGAAGGGTGGGTTTGAAGCCTAGGGGACGGGCTTGGTTGTTATCGGTCTAGAAGGGTGGACCCGGTTTAAAGTAAAAACCGAAAAATGATAACGAGTTATCGGTCTAGAAGGGTGGACCCGGTTTAGAGTGAAAACCGAAAAAAAGATAACGTGAGTCGGTACCGCATAGCATTGAGTTGCATTGGATATGTTGAGTCACATTGCATAATATTGTTGTTGTATAAATGTGCTTGTGAATGATTGTGAAATTAAGCATGAAGAGATGTGCTTGTGGATGTTCATAATGTTGATATATGTGAACGTGATATGATTATGATTATGAGAATGAAGTGTGGTGAGAAATGTGAATATGTGTTATAGGATACCTATATATACATGATTTTATGCTTTGATTATTATGGTAATATTTCTCACCCTTCTGCTGTTTTATAATGCTCTATGAGGCATTGCAGATTAGGTTGCTGGAGGCCTTTATGAAGTTCTGCTTGTAGTTCGAGGTCGCTACGTGTGTAGCGGTTTAGTAATTAATTGTGGGTCGAGTCATGCTCTGGTAGTGTAACACGGGGATCGATTGCTTATGTTTTAGGATTACATTATGTAACCTAAGTTATGTTTTCATATTTGGAGTAATTGAGATAATGAGATGTTGGCCTTAGTGCCTAGAGATGTTGATTTTATATGATGAAAGTAAATGTTTCTTTTAAAGGATTTTCATTAATGAATCCGCTGCTAAATGGAAAGGTGTTTATGAGCATGACAGATTGTTTTAATGTGGTGCAAGTTTTGTGTGATGCCCTTTTATGGATGCATGTTAACTTTTACTCTGATTATGCATATATTATTTGCGGGGTTTAGAAGGGTGTTACATTAGTGGTATCAGAGCAGGTCGGTCCGTCCGGCCAAGTTGTCTAATGTTATTTGTTCCCCTGTATGCGACATGTGTGTGAAAACACTGTCGATACATGTTGTTGCTTAACCTTGTCTGGAGAAGTGGGAATGATCTAAAGTGGGGGAGAAGTTGTGCTTCTCCAAGATGCTGCAGGTGTAGAAGTTGTAGCTCAGTGGGTGGTTAACACTCTTGTGGTTTGGTAAAGATAGTCTATACTCCATCATGATTTTCAGCTGCCTATTGACAAATTGAGGAACTGATCACCCTTAATCTCTTGTTGATAGTAGTTGGGATTGTGTTGGATGGGATAGATGTGTCTTGCAAGCTTAGATGGCGTGGTGCAGTGAATCGTCTTGAGTAAAGCCGAGCACTTGAGAGTTGTTTTGATGAGTCGGTGTAGGACAGTGATGAGATGTTTGATTTCGATGGAAATATTGAGTATTGATGGAAGTGGAGGAGTTGTCGGTTTACCGTTTGATTGTGGTAGTCTGAGAATTATCCTGACAAGATAAGGGTTAAACAGCCAAGACGTGAAGTTGAGTTGTGATCGACTTAGTTGCGGAGAATAATCAGATATTGGAAGCTCCATATTATACGTTTGTTTGAGTGGCCAAGGAATTAAGATTGATTGAGTAGTGTTGAGAATTATGTCTGGTGTGTGTGCTACGGCAACAGATTGTGGAGTCAAGTATAAGGGTGGATAATGACTTCTAGTGATTACTAAAGGAAATGAGATGTGGAATACATGGTTGGTATAATCGGACCCTTAAGCATTTCAAGAGTTGGAGAGGTATTGGATGACCTTTGAGTGTGGAAGGGTTGTTTCCGTGATTTTGTCGTAACGGAAAACCGTAATTCGGAATGACGCAAGATTAGAAGCGTTGGAAGATATTACAGTGCTCTATGTGATGGGAAAGTAGTGACATGGAATTATGTATTTATTGGCGAAAAATGTTTGGATGTTATGGTAAGCGCGGAGAGTGCGGTTTGTGTTATCACCATGAGTTCGCAGCTGAGTGTCTGTTTGGTATAATGATTTTCCACACTTGATTGAGAGAGTCAATGGTTATGTAACCGATGGTGTTTGGATATGTTCGGAGAGTATAGGGGTTCATGTTGAGCGTCGGGAACTTGAGTTATTAGTATTGGGGAAGAGGCAGTGATGTACTACTGTGAAGAAAGTTCAAAGAGTTTTGAGAAAGCTGTCAACAGTTCGCATATTGGTTTTGCCAAGTCCGACAGGATTGTCGTTGTGTTTTGAGATACTTTGTTGATATGATTAAGAGATGTGTTAAGTACAAAATTAATGAGTTTTGGTTATGCTTGAAGGCAATATAAAGTACAGAGAGGGATTATCTGACAAGTAATTTGGAGTGGGTTGCTGTTGTGTGTTTGTACCAGAGTTTGGAAGCCTCAATTGTTTAGTTGAGATTTGAGATGGTTACTGACCTTAAGGTATTTGTTTTATTTGAGAGAGAGTCAAATATGAGACAGCGAAGTAATTGGAAATCCTGAAGGAGTATGGTTTTGGTTAAATTACCATTCGGATGAGACCAAGTGGTAGCTAAGATATCGAATCGGGAAATTTGGTATACACTAATGAAGATGGTAAGGAAGTTAGAACTGATTAAGCAAATTCAGATATGAGTTCGGCCTGTGAAGAGACTTCTTATGGAGTTGAGCCTTGGATGTTGAGATTGACCTTTGGTATTCTGATGAGGTTCGAGGAAATCGGAATTCTGAGTTGAGTTGATATATTAATTGAATTTAATGGATAAAAGTCAGAGGGCTTATTTTCGGATTAAGGAAAATGGTATTGTGAGATGTCGTGATGAAGTGTGTATTCTGAATAGTGTGAGTTGGATAAGAGTACTCAGGGAGAAGTACATCGAGAAAGATGGAGTATCCGTGCAGGTACTAGGAAGATGCGACCGAATTTGAGAAATAGTTTTGGATAGCCATAGATGGAGAAGGAATTGATTGAGTTTGTATATGTTGATTAGGCTTGCTGGGAATTGAAGTATGGACATTAGAGATGGTTGGATCTGATACAACTGTTGAGTATTTCGAGTGGGATGGGATAGTATTCCCATGGGATTGTGCCGGGTTTTCTGATGAATTTGAGGAAGTATGATCCGATTTGGATAGTTAAGAATGGATTAACAAGAGTAACTCGTTGCCTACCAGTGAAGATGAATCATTCTGTTAGATGGGAACTCGAGTTTTTCGTTAAGATTATGGGAAAGATTACGAAAGCGGTTGGGAGCCATGTTGAAGATGAACTCTGACTAGCGTCCGTGAATGGCATGGACAAACGAAGAAAAATATCCAGTATGAAGAGGACTCGTTGAGAGCTTGTGTGTTGGACCAAGATGGATCTAAGGGTAGTTAATTGTCGTTGACGGAGTTGCCTACAATAACTGTTGCCAATTCGTATCGGAAACAACATCGTATGAAGTTCGTTGGGTAAGAGGGTATGACTCCTTTGTGTTGTTGCATGTCCAACGGGAGTGTTGTACTCGGATCAAAGACCGTGCAAGGGACGATGGAAGCGATCAAAGAATCCAAGTAAGGTCGTGTTTTGAGAGTTATGGTAGTAATTGGTGTTGGTCGAGCTTGAAGTCTCTTGAGCACCCTGTGTTTTGTTGATCTGTATCAGAGTAGCGCAGCGGAAGCGTGAGGCGGATAGCATGTTAGACTGTTTTACTGCTGTCGCTTGAGAGGATTGCATGAGGTGTTCATATGTCTAAGTTGAAAAGGTACATTGATTCAGGTGGATGGTTTACAAGTGAGAGGGAATTTGACTTCGGAGGCATGGCTAGTTCTAGTTGTTGATAAGAAACAACTTCGAAGTGTAGAGGTTCCTTTGGTGGAAGTAGTTATGGGAGAATTGGGTTTGGAAGAATTGGAATGCGAGAGTCTTATCCAGAGTTGTTTGGATCAGATAACATTTTCGAGGACGAAAATTCCTAAAGTGGGGGAGAGTTGTAACAGCCCAAATTTCATTAAATAATTAATTGTGTTAATTAATTGATTTATTTGGATTATTCTAATTATTTGAATAATTAGATGTTTGTTTAATGGATTGATAGATGTTTTGAGAAAGTAAATATATTGGAAAGAAATAAAGAGAAAGGTATTATGGAGGAAATAGAATGGAAAGAAAATGATAGAGAGAAAAGAAAAGAAAAGAAATAAAAGGATATAAAAAGGGGATTGGAGAGAAAGAGAAAGATAGAAAGAAAGAAAGAAAAGAGAAAGAAAGAAGAAGAGGAGAAATGAAGAGGAAAAAGGGAAAACTTGGAGGATCATCAAGAACCAACATCAAAGCTCCGATTAATCGAGGTAAGGGTGAGAAACATTGCTATTTAATCATTGTATGCTATTATGTATGTTGGGTTTGGGTTTGTGGATGTTTTTCATCACTTTCCAATTAGGGCAAATGTTGGATTAATCAGTAGAATGATGATTTAATCGGTTGAAACTGAGCAATAATGCCGTAGAATAGTCGGGTAACATGTACTGATGTTATTTGTACTGTTTGGATGTGTAAGAGAGGGTTGATGATGGATTGGTGAGGGAGAAGACAGAAGGGGATTCTGTTCTGCGCAGGTTCGCTGGCTCTCGCCAGGCGAGCGAAGGCGAAGCTTCGCCAGGCGAAGCCTAGCGAATGTTGGCGAATAATTATAATTAAATCCCAGTGGACTTCGCTGGCGAGTTCGCCAAGCGAAGGTTCGCCCAGCGAAGGTGCTGGCGAATGGTGGCGAATGAAGTCAGTAGCTACTGACTTGGGCTCGCTGGGAGGTCTCGCCAGGCGAAGCCTAGCGAATGTTTGCTGAGAGAGTTCGCCAGGCGAAGGCCAGGCGAAGGTTCGCTGCGAGGGTTCGCCAGGCGAATGAAGGCGAATGTGGCAGTATATTTTCTTTGCTGTGTTATCCAATGGTGATTGTTTGGTTGATTCGCATAGGTTAATACTTCTATGTTATGAATGAGTATGTGAACTCTTATGATAACATGTGCTGTGGGTAGCCTTCGGGCGTGAATCCTAGAGTTGTGATATGAATGATTAATTGTAATTGGTTAAAATACATGAGAACATAATGATGATTATGTGTGTATTAATTGATGAGTTTGTGAATGTTTGATTGTTGTGTACAATTATGTAATAAGTATGCAGGAGAATATTGTGGAAATATGTGTGCATAACTTATAATTGTATGATTGGTATTGTGATGTGTACACCTTGTATGAGATGGCATGAGATAAAGAATAAACATACTATGAAAAATGTGTTGTGGATGCATATTGTTTATATGCGATTGTATGTTAAAAATACATGAAGAATGCATGAGAGCATAATGATGGATATGCGTGCAGTGCTTGCTAAATATGATGTTGTATTGAATTGTGAATATTTGTGGATAATGCATGGGAACATATCGCGGATATGTGTGCATTGTTAATAATTGTATGAGATGCATGGGAACATATCGTGGATATGTGTGCATCGTTAATAATTGTGAGAAATGCATGGGAACATATCGTGGATATGTGTGCATTGTGTGATAGTATTGAATTATGAATACGTTGATGATTATTATGATATGTTGTGTGTGCAATCATGATATAATTCACGAAGGGGTGAATTATTCGAATACATGGGAATATAATGATGAATGTATGTGTATTGTCTAATGAATTGTGAGTGCATATTTGTATGCGATTGTTGTGTAAATGCATGGGAACATATGTGATATGTGTGCATTGTTGTTGAATATGATGATGATGATGGGAGAAATGAATACATTGATAAATGTTTGATATATGTTGTATGTGCAATCATAATGAAATTCTCGAAGGGGTGAATTATTCGAATGCATGGGATTAAGACGCGGGAACGGTCTTAAGTGCATTTATTGTGATTGGTTGATTGTACATGCATCATTCAGTCAAGAGGCAATGTCTGTTAGTTTCGTGGAAACTAGTGGCTTGTCCCAAACCTAGAAGGGTGGGTTTGAAGCCTAGGGGACGGGCTTGGTTGTTATCGGTCTAGAAGGGTGGACCCGGTTTAAAGTAAAAACCGAAAAATGATAACGAGTTATCGGTCTAGAAGGGTGGACCCGGTTTAGAGTGAAAACCGAAAAAAAGATAACGTGAGTCGGTACCGCATAGCATTGAGTTGCATTGGATATGTTGAGTCACATTGCATAATATTGTTGTTGTATAAATGTGCTTGTGAATGATTGTGAAATTAAGCATGAAGGGATGTGCTTGTGGATGTTCATAATGTTGATATATGTGAACGTGATATGATTATGATTATGAGAATGAAGTGTGGTGAGAAATGTGAATATGTGTTATAGGATACCTATATATACATGATTTTATGCTTTGATTATTATGGTAATATTTCTCACCCTTCTGCTGTTTTATAATGCTCTATGAGGCATTGCAGATTAGGTTGCTGGAGGCCTTTATGAAGTTCTGCTTGTAGTTCGAGGTCGCTACGTGTGTAGCGGTTTAGTAATTAATTGTGGGTCGAGTCATGCTCTGGTAGTGTAACACGGGGATCGATTGCTTATGTTTTAGGATTACATTATGTAACCTAAGTTATGTTTTCATATTTGGAGTAATTGAGATAATGAGATGTTGGCCTTAGTGCCTAGAGATGTTGATTTTATATGATGAAAGTAAATGTTTCTTTTAAAGGATTTTCATTAATGAATCCGCTGCTAAATGGAAAGGTGTTTATGAGCATGACAGATTGTTTTAATGTGGTGCAAGTTTTGTGTGATGCCCTTTTATGGATGCATGTTAACTTTTACTCTGATTATGCATATATTATTTGCGGGGTTTAGAAGGGTGTTACAAAGTGTACCAACTCAAGAGTTTTTTTCAAATTTAATTACAACAATATACGAGTCTTTACAATACAAGGCATTGCAAACTGGAACTTCGGAAGTTACAAGACATACGGGTCAGATAATAACAGAAATACTAGAAATTCAATTGAATACAACTTGACTACAACTACATGTAAATCCCCACAGCAGGACAGGATAAGCTTCCTGGACGAAAGTATGGTAACACCTCGAGCTGGAGTTTTCTGATGCAACCAGCTCAAGTTTCTATCTCCAGTCTGTGCACCACCAGTGGCTATGCCGGGATACTCAAACTGTGCTCCCTATCCTCATCCTACAAACGGAAACGGTTATGTATTGATGCTGGGAGGTGGTTCCCATCTTAATGCCAATAACCTTAAATATGGAGTTCAGCAGTTCAAGCCTGTTCCTGCTGGAAATCCTGCAGGGTTTGGAAACTTTGCTAACCCAGCTGGGTATGCCATGTTAGCTCCTGGCGTGGTTGATGGTGCGTCGGGTCTAGAAGATTCATCTCGAGTCAAGCACAAAGATAATTTCTATGTACCAAATCCTCAGGGGGAGACATCAGAAGAAGTGTTACAAAATCCAAAGGATCTTTCAGGCATGCAATTGACTCAATACTATAACCTGCCAGGACATCACCCTGAGATTTGCTGCTAACCGCACCTGCACAACAAAAATGGCATCATCAACATGCCCAACACAATGACAACGACTTCTAACAGCCAGCAATATCAGAATATCAAAACAAAGCATTCTTACAAATTATGATACGGAGGGCGACAGGCGCATTGATAAATTCTCCAGGCACCATGGCCTCTTCATCAAACAGTTCTGCAAGCGAGGGAAGGTTCATAACCTGAGCTCCTCCGTGACAACATGATTAACGCACCAATATAAGAGCTGTTTCGAGCCTTTGACGCAACAACCCGAGACAGTAGCACCCGCATGGACATAACAGAACCTCACTTGTAGGAGTAAACAAAATCACGAGCCAAAAACCTATGTTGAAATCACTATGATAACTGGTGGATTGATGAGTTGGTTTTCACTGATTTGTTTAATCAGCTTCTCCCCCGTCGCCGGTATCTACAAGCTACTCAAGATGAAAGAAACCTATTACTTTCATCATCAAACCAAACCAATATTAATGAAATCAATATCAAAAATAAATAGAGAAGTAGAGAAGGTGAATGGAAAGGAACTTATTTACAGTGAAGAAGAGCAAGCCTATGGTGCTAACTGGAATAACGGAGAATTAATGGAATCTCCAATCTTTTTTTCCCACTCACCTTTTTTTTTCAGGTTGCAGACTGTGATGCTAGGATCTTTATTGATCAAATAGAGGAGATGTTGGTGTCTGGACTTTGCTCTGAAGTTGAGGGCTCTGCAGTTCAATGTAGTAATCAAAATGGTGTAAGCATCGGTGGTTCTGCGCCTTTACCATATTTGAAGGATTGGCATTTTGTGAAGGAGTATCCTGATTACGCAGCATACATCACTCTAATGTTCTTTTGTGATGATTAGCTCAACTTGTATCTCGGGAGTCGAAGGATCTTGGACCTCTCTACACGCTGATGTTTTCAAGTCGTATGGCTGGTCAACAAACATCTGCAAAAAGAAAAGAGGCTATCTGGTTAGAGTGCACACGAAACAGGAGAAATCATATTTTGTTCCTAGCAGACAGTATCACCAAGTTCGTAATTTGGAGGATGCCATATCTATAATCACGATTAGTTCAGTGCTTATAACCCTGCTCGGGTGTGAACTTACTTTTAAGGGACTACAACGAGGCCCACGCAGAAGACGTCAGGGATATGTGATGACTTTGAAGGTCTCTGCCGGTGCAATCTTGCTGATAACACAGGGATGATTCCTTACGCTTTCTTCACTTGCACTTCATACTCTATCTTGGCCAACTTGGCGCTGCTTTGCTACAGATAGAAGAAATTGAAGTCCAACACGAGTTCCATAAGAAATAGCATTGAATACCAAATTGATGGACCTACACAAAATCGGATAGATTGAGTCAGAAGAAGAAATGTTTCAATCCACCTTAAAACCAATTTAACCCTTTCCAAAGCAATAATCAAACATGTCTGTTTAAAAAGGAAATATATCGACCCAAAATGGAAGACAAAATCAGAACCGAAATGAAGAGCAATCAAACTCTATTTGAAAGGAAATTAAAACCATAATACCAATGTTTCTTTCCAAAATCGTACAAGGCTTATAAGAGGGGAGAGAAGTTCAGTGAAGAGGGGGGCCATTCATTCACGTTACAAAATTCACAAACACTCAACAATATCAGAGCAAAATCACAGAGTATCCCCCAAATTAAACCCTAAGCCGCTAAAGCATAAAAATCCGAAAAGCCCTCTAAGATTACGAATCGAGAAAAGGGAAACTTATCTTTTCTCCCCAACGCGAAATCGCTCTCACCACCGCCGGGATCCTCTTTCGCAAGCCGCTCACCGTGAAATCATTTCACCATCACCGGCGAAGCCATCCGTCATCATTTCCACTACCGTCAAAGCTTGTATTGCCGGAAATCGCCATAAATCCATCGCGGACCATCCCTTTCCACTCTCGATCCACTATCAAAAGGAACCCCTGAAAGGAAAACCTAAAATTGTGAGTCCCCTTTTTTACTAACACTGACAGTCTGTTGTTTTTTATTGTGTTTTAGAAAATTCGAAGCTGGAGAAGAAGAAAATAGAGGAGAGGCGAAGAGAGATCGATGGGGGTGAAATTGGGGAATCCTGGGAATTAATTAGGGTTCTTTTCTTTTTTATTTTGTATTATCATGTAATGTAACCTAATGCAGCATACACACACCCACGGTACTACACCACACAAAGCCCCTCATTAGTTCGCTAATTAAACCGTTAAGTCTTAATTAACCCTCTAACTAATAATTAAATAATTCTAATTAATCCACCTTTTGATTTAATTAACCCAAGTAAAACCCTAATCAGCCATTAATTAACCGATCATTTGTTTTATTTAATTGATCAACCTAATTAATATTTAATCTAATTAACCTTCCTAATCTTTTTTTTAATTAAATCAACACATCTTTTTATAATTGGCTAAATTAACTTTAATATTTTCATTAAAATGATGACATTTTAAATTTAATCTCTTCATGTAATTTATTAATTAATTTAATATCAGCTTTTATCAACCTTTTAATTAATCAATTTAATAATTGTAAATAACTTTTTATAAATAACTCTTTTAATTAATCTTTTAACTAATGTTTTAATTAATCTATTTCATTTTTTTATATAACTTAATAACTCTTTTAAAATAAACATAGCTTGTTTCTTAATAAATCTTTTTTTTCATAATCTAATAATTTGTACCTATTTAATATAAAAAACTATTTTAATAAAAAAACCTTTCTTTCATAATTTTAAATAACTTAGACATTTAATAATAATAACAACCTTTTACAATTCACACAATAATAACAAATAACTTTTATTAAATATAAATCATTTCATATTTAAGTTTTAGATAAAATATAATCACCTATTAGAAACCTCTTATTTAAAACTAGTATAACTAAATTAACTTGTAACTAAAATTAATATCCCCTAAAATGAATGCGACTTTCCCCCTAAAACCAACCTCGCTAACAAATAAGTTAATTCAACATTACTCGACAAATAGTCTCATCTAAAATCAATCTCATGTATAAAATCAACTCAACATTCCCCTTAAAATCAACTCAATTAAAATAAATCAACATCTAATCGTGCACTTCACGACACATTCACTCTCACACACTTCAGCGCTTTCATGCGTATGTGTATGCTTTATCATTTCCGCAATTTATTTTACGAGCAATTTACATTATCGTATTTATATTTTTGCATCGCATTCCGTCCAAAGGAAAATCCTACACATGATTCAACAATCGTGTGTAGTGCATATCATTTGCATCATTATCCCCTCGATCCTTGATCCCATTCAAGTCGATCTCTATGATAGTTCCTACCCCATAGGAAGGATCTTTATCTTACAACATAGGAAAACATTCAACAACTCAATTCAATATTCAAACACATTAGAGAAAGATGCCAAATCATCTTAAGCGAGATACAATCTCCACCCCACAACAATACAATCAAGTCGTAGGGACTTTGCCTCAAGAGAAATAAAGGCATACTCGTCAAACAATCAGAGTACTTAAGCCCTTTTCTTAAGACGATGCAAAGACTATTTTCCTACACCTTGTGGCGGTTAAATCTCTCTTAAAATGAAGACACATCTCTTCTCCTAAAATCAATCAAACAACTACCCTAAACCCGTAGGAACTTTGACCACAGTCAAAGAACTCCTCAAACCCTTTAGGGGAACTACAAATACTCTGATTCCACTCCCGTAAGGATATGTAGGCATAAGATGCGACATCTTATCGAGTATACTTAGAAATAAACCCCTAGGTCTTTTAACCTTAAGCAGATAAACACTTAGCAATAAACAATATAAAACAAGAGGTTCTTGTAGGATACTACAAAAACTTAGGATGCTAGCACCTTCCCTAAGTTTAACCAACCCCCGAACCTATAACTCTCTAAACCTTGCATTTGCATTGCATTGTGGAAATTTCGATCTTTATCCCTTCCTTTGGATAAATCAAAGTTCGGTTGCAAATTGAATTAAAGATTCAAACTAATCAATAGTTTGGTATCCAAATTTCACCGCGACAGAAATGGCGACTTCACTGGGGATAGCCTAGTGGGTTTCCCTATCTATTTATTTTGTTTATTGCTTTATATATTTGTTTACCTGCTTAAATGTTTATTCTCTCTTGTGTTTATTCTTTTGGGATTGTCGTCCTTGAGTGGTGAGATAAAGTTGTACACCCGAACTTGAGAGAAATTAAGATAGGATGGTGATATATTCGAGGAGGCTTATAGGGAGTTGAATCCCGACTAAGTTAAATCGAGAATCCCGCTCAATTGAGGCCCTCTCGAAATAGTACTGTTGAATGAGTAATCGTGAAGACACTCACTATTTTCGACCTTGGAGCCTATGATATTGAGGACCGTAGTTACCTTAACCCAACTTTGGCCTTTATTAGGACGTAATGCGGGACTATGAGGGAGTACTCCCGAAATAGTGCTACGCGAAGCTACACTCGAAAGAAGTTCTCTTGAGAATATTATTAATCCTCGAGTTAGTTGAGAAGTTGATAATATCCGAAAGATGGGCTGATGACTTTGAGTCCCCTTAGAACCTTGGTCCGCAGGTACAAACAACCTTTAGTCCATAACCTTTGGGAAAGGGTATGTCTTTACTCCATGCTCGTTGCAAACCTAGGGATCCCCTTGTTTGCTTATCTTTGTGTCCTTATGTGAATACTTGTGTTTGCTGCATTCATATAACATCATTCTGCATTGGACTTCATGGGATTTACCTTCGTTTATGAACATTGTAGGTCACCATGACTTCAAAAGAAAGACGTACTGTGAAATATACTTTTAAGAGTCCCAAATTGGATGACCTAAAGAAGTTGTGGGGCTTTATCAAAGATCAAGAGGAATTCAAGAACAAATATGGGAAGCTGATATCTTTATTGGGTCGCACAGTGAATGAAGGACTTCTTGCCACTCTACTACAGTTTTATGATCCTCTTTATCATTGTTTCACTTTCCCAGATTTTCAATTGTTACCTACATTGGAAGAGTACTCCTTTTTGGTGGGTCTACCTATTCTGGAAGAATCTCCTTTTCCCTTCTTGGAAAAGGACCTTGATGAGAAAGATATTGCTAAGGCTCTCCGTTTAAAGGTAGTTGACGTCAAGGCCAACATGGTTACTAAGGATGGAATTCTTGGTTTGAAGACAGGTTTCCTAATCGAGAAACCTTTATTTTATGCTAATCATTCGAACAAGGCTCAGTTTGAGGCAATTTTCGCCTTACTTGTTTATGGGATATTCCTATTTCCAAGTTTTGAAGGTGTCATCGATCTCAAAGCATTCAAGATCTTTATGAAGAAAAACCCAGTGCCGACTTTGTTGGGTAATACATATCACTCTATACATCTCCAAAACCTTCGTGGTGGAGGGATGATTACTTGTTGTGTACCCTTACTTTACAAGTGGTTTATTTCGCACTTACCAAAGACTAGCTCTTTTACAAATGTTGGCAAAGAACTTTGGTCTCCTAGGGTTATGGCATTGACCCATTCTGACATTGATTGGTACAATCGAGTATATGATGGGGTATTAATCATTGATAGTTGTGGTAACTTTGGTAATGTACTATTGCTCAGTTTTGATGGAAGAATCAGCTACAATCCCGTTTTAGCTCGTCGACAGTTGGGATACCCGTTGAAGGGACCTCCTAAAAGTTCCCAAGTAAAGAGTATTTTCTTCCATAATGATGTGGAGCTTCGAGGAAAGGTTTTGGATGCACGGCGTAGTGTGTACAAGAAGGGGAAGAGCAGCCTGGGGAGGCCTAATTATGTATCTCTAGAACCGTATCTCCAGTGGGTAAGAGAAAGGGCAATCAAGCTGAGGATGCCTTATTCTCGTCAAGACCCTATACCTCCGAGGAGAGAGCCTGTTTATGTTTTTATGTCTGATGCTGAGAAGTTGGAGGTTGCCTTAAGGGAATCGCATCATGAGTCAGAGGTATGGAAAAACAAATATCAAGTTGCTGTTGCAGAGATTAGTGAGCTTCAGGAACAGAAGAAGGAATCTCAAGAACGAGAAAAGGAATTTCAGAAACAGAAGAAAGAATTCCAGACAAAGGAGAATGAACTTCAGGAGCAGAATGTTAAACTTCAAGAGCAATTACAATTGAAGGATGAAGAACTACTCCACTACAAGAGAAGGAAGGTGTTGAAGGATTTATTTTCCTCCGACTCTCAGTGTACCGTCTGGAAGATAATTGTGGAAAATCTCACCCGTGAGAAGGCGCAGTTGGAGGAGCAGCTCAAGCAGCATAATTCAAAACTTCTTTAGTGTCTTTACTAGCTAGCTTTTATTTGGGACTCTTTAAAAGAATATTTATGTAATCCGTTCTGATTTAATAAAATGTTTCCTTTTATCGCAATGCCCATAAATAGAGGAATCCCAATGAAGTCCTACTCATCCTGCATCTTCATTTTGTTTACATTAGCATTTTGCATTTTTAGCATGTGCATGTGTCTCTTCTCCACTGCGTCCTCATTCCGTATTTCTGTCTTTGTCTCGTCAGCTAACGTCTCGACCATCTGACCAAACTCGAAGTACTATTGAAGGATAGCAAAGAGAACGAAAGATATGGATCACATGACTGGCTTCAAAGTAAGTACTGATTTGATGTTCGAGTATTCCACCGATGACTTTGTGCAACAAATGAATGTTCCTGTACAACTTCCACCTTCACAAGATAACCTGTTTGTTGACCCCCGGAACATTCCTACTGAGAAAGGAGTGGATGATCCTAGATTCATAGCAATGGTGAAAGAACTTCGTGGTCTCCAAGAACAAGTGAAGATGATGAGGGGAGCTAATGCATCAGGTCTTGGTGCTCATGACCTATGTTTAGTTCCAGGTGTAATTATTCCTCTAAAGTTCAAGATGCTTGTCTTCGAAGTTTACAAGGGTATCGGCTGTCCAAAATACCACTTGACAATGTTTTGTCGAAAGATGACTGCTTATATTGACAATGACAAGCTGATGATTCACTACTTTCAAGAAAGTTTATGTGGGGCATCCTTGACGTGGTACATGAAGCTGCAAAGTAACCACATTCAGTCTTGGGAAGACTTAGTTGTTGCTTTTGTGAAGCAATACCATCACAACCTAGGTATAGCCTCAGACAATGAAGATGACAGTGGACCTTCCAGAGAATTCATAGCTCTGATACCCCACCCTCAACATCAATATGCAATGCCCGCTCAACGTGAACAACAACCACCTCCTAAGCAGAAGTTGGCTTCTCCAGATCAACCCCAGAATCGACGGCTTCAGAGAAGGTATCAGAGGATGCCTCTGGATACTCCAAGAGAGGCAATTCATCGGTTTGATCCCATCCCTGTGAAATATGCTGACCTGTTTCCAATTTTGATTCAGAGAGGTCACATCCAAACAAAAGCTCCACCTAAAGTACCTGAGAAACTCCCGTACTGGTACAAAGCTGACAAATTTTGCCCATATCATCAAGGTGCTCCTGGCCACGACATTGAGAGCTGCTATGGTCTGAAGGCAGACGTTCAAGAATTGGTTAAGAGCAGAATCTTATCCTTCGAGGGCTCTAACCCTAACCCCAACATGGTTCATCCTCCGAGGCCATGATCCAAGGTTATCAGAAGACCACACATCTCTATTTCAAGGCATAATAAAGAAGGGCTTGTCCGACTTTTCACTTTCGTTTGCTCTTGCGTTTTATTTCTTTGATTAAAAGTATTTTGGCATGTAAGAACTTGTTATTTTGAATAAGTAATACAATAAGTGTTCGTCTTGAAGAAATCCAATCGTCTTCACTCAAATTGTTTTTCAAAATAATTTATAATACCGACTTTACCCAATTTTTCTCACTCTTGGTGAAGAATTGGAAGGAGGATGATGAAGTAAAACACATGATCTCTTGTTGTATGCTTCGAATTAGAACCCTACTGATGATGTAAGGCATTATTTCAACCATCTAAACACCAACATAGTTAAACCCTCTTTTTAAGCCTTGAGAAAAGATTTGTTTTTTCTCCCAAACCAAAACCTCATTTTTGGCCTGGGGCAGGGTGATATCAAAAAATGATGAACAACTTTCAAAAATTGGGTGGGCACAAATATACTAACCCTCTATTCCTCCGCTTTACAAGCCATAAATTAAGCCCATATACAACCTTCAAAGTCCTAATTGAAGTAAGGTTTAGTTCGAAAGCATACTCGATGAGATATTGTTTCCTGACTCCTTGAGCTATGCTCAAATTAAATCGGCTTTATAAATAATTTTAATTTATATCCTAACTAGTGATTCCGGTCACCAGTTATTGTGATATCTCTTTTTCAAAACTTCAAGACAAACACGTGTCGCATTACCCGTTTTAGAATTAACACTTCTGACTTGCTAAAATAGCTTGATATCTTAGAAGGATTACAAACAGACTTTGATGGACTTAAAGACCTTGCCAACCTGGGCAATTTATTTTTCAAGAAGTTTGATCCGTACGAGTTTGGCTTCATCTAAAGCACAAATTGGAAGTCTCAGTTATACCGCCAATCAGAGGGAGTTACGTCAAGATTCGGTGAATCTCTCTAGAGAGTTTGAAAACAGTGGGGCATTTGGACATCATGTTTTCTATAAAATCCTCTCGAGGTGTTTTTTCTCTTAAGCCAGGCGACTTGGGGCATTTGAAGCTTAGGGTGAAGATGATGTTTATTTCATCCCTAAGAAGCTCAAACTCCGACATGTTCAACAACCATGATGACCCAGGATATTTATTTTATCCCCTATGAAACTTCAGTTTGGATACCTCCGTTTACAACTTCGTACAACTTTTCAGACTTATCAAGACATTACATCCCAAATAAATTGATCCCTGTTCCCCAAGGAGATTTTTGAAGCAGGAGTGTGATCCCATATTTGGTTCTCCGTCTATCCCCAATAGTACTATCTATCTGCGAAGATTGGTCAGATGTTTGCTCCGAGATGTTTCATCTCTGGTCACCACTTTCTGTTTGTCTTGTCAGCATAGGCATACGCATAGCATATAAGTAGCCAGCATGACATGTGCATTTGTTTACTTTCGTTGTGTCTATTTTTATTCTGTCGCTTTGGTTGTAGTTATCCCTAGGTGTTTGGATGCATCTTATCCCTCCAATTAGATTTGTCAGCCCTAGGCAGGAAAAGCATAATATTTCTGTTTCCCCATGAAGATTGATCCTCGTGGAAGACGGTTGTTTCAGCATATCCCATTTGAGTTCATACCTCAATGGTCAAGTCTTGCTTGACAGTTTCTTTTCGGCTACTTCTCGAATCGAACTTAGGTTTTTGGCAATCACACCGTGGACGTCTCCAACCTTTGAACACGGATTAAGTGTGCATTTATTTTGCACTCTATTCCCCAGGAAGAGTATTCATGAAGACAGACATTTCTTCAACAGATTTTTATCAAACATCTACAACAATCTCTTTACTTGAGCAACTCGTTTTGATCAGGATCTTGTTCAAAACGACAAACGACAGTTTTCACAAGACAGTTCAGTTACCCTCAGTGGGTCATTCAACATTATTGATTCATCCGAGAAGCCCGTTACAGACATTTCTCTTTATTTGAGAATTCACATATTTTTACAACAACTAAGACATTCCTCAGGAATGACCTCCCCAGCGAGTTCATCACACAAGTTTACTTCCGTCAAGCGACATCTCCCCGAAGAAGTCGAAGAAGTTTATCACAATAGTCTCTCCTAATTTGAGAAGACATACATTACAATTCAACCGGCCCACACCTCTTCTGAAGATCCCCGGTGAAGAACTACAGTCTACATTTACAACTACATCAACAACATTTATAACCCATAAGTTCTACAGCGAACTACATCTACTTTGACAACAACAATTTACAACTACAGTCTACAACGACATCTACCGTCTACAACGACAGTCATTCGAACGTCTTACAGTTCCTGGTTAATCTCGGCAGTAGATTCCCAGAAGACCTCGGAAGTAGGTAGTCCCTGGTTAATCTCGGCAGTAGATTCCCAGAAGACCTCGGCAGTAGGTAGTTCTATTTTATTCCCTGGTTAATCTCGGCAGTAGATTCCCAGAAGACCTCAGCAGTAGGTAGTCCCTGGTTAATCTCGGTAGTAGATTCCCAGAAGACCTCGGCAGTAGGTAGTTCTATTTCATTTCCTGGTCAATCTCAGCATTAGATTCCCAAAAGACCTCGGCAGTAGGTAGTTCCTGGTTAATCTCGGCAGTAGATTCCCATAAGACCTCGGCAGTAGGTAGTTCTATTTCATTTCCTGGTCAATCTCGGCAGTAGATTCCCAGAAGACCCCGGCAGGAGTATTTCTCCAACAAACTTCAACACAGAATCTCGACAGTAGATTCCTTGCAGATTTTAACAGTAAATACTTTGGCAAAAGTATTCTAAATTACAATTACAAGTCTCGATAGTAGACTTTCCCAGATGATATCTTGAATCAATTACATTTGACATATACAGTATATTCCTCAAGAGGATTTCTCCCCCAAGTTCTTCACAACATATTTACAGACACTTTGCAATTGTCGATCTTTTCCCATGGAGTCTCGCTCTGATGAGCCTGTTCTTCCCGTGTATCGCGTCTAGTTGTTCCCCCGTGGCGCCATTTCTCCACATGACCTCTGTTTTGCATTCTCATATCATTGCATATCATTTGCATTCAGTGGCCTCTTAGGGCCAAAAATTCGTGCAATGTTTGTATTTAAGTCCCTCCTATCTCGTCGAGACGGAGATTTCAATCTCCATATCTCCGAATAGGAGTAACTTAAATAGGGGCATCTGTTGCACCCTAATTTTTGACCTTATGATCCCACCTCCTCGTTTTTTTTCCCATCATTCCTGCTTTAGCTAACCGCCTAACCAGTTGTTTGTTTTGCTTTATGAAGTAGGTTGTTGCAGAGAATTTTAAAGGAAACATCAACTTTCAAACTATTTTGGTGTTCTTTCAAGATACGAGGGTCTCGTTCTTGAATGCGTTGTTTTTAACAAAATATTATTTGAATTGCGCTATGACATTTTCATTACTCAAGAGGCCTAGTTACGAAGTATTTCCACGTGATCTATAGTAAATCCCAATTCCAAGATTTAAGGATGGATTCGAGGTGTCATCATACGAGACTCAAGTTTCTCACTTCCATTCAATATTATTAAGTGCAAGAGATCTCAAAGTTTAGTATCTAGACATGACTTTGAAGCATTAAATTGACTTGTTATTAAAGTACAAGCACAAAGTACAAAAGCTCAAAGGAGGTATGTGCCAGGTTATTTGGTGATTAACTCAAAGCCTCATAGAATCAAAACTCAAAACATCATTCCAATTTTTAAACGCAAGAAGCTTTGGGCATTCTCATGTGGTTAATGCTATAGTCAAATTCAAGTGTACCAACTCAAGAGTTTTTTTCAAATTTAATTACAACAATATACGAGTCTTTACAATACAAGGCATTGCAAACCAGAACTTCGGAAGTTACAAGACATACGGGTCGGATAATAACAGAAATACTAGAAATTCAATTGAATACAACTTGACTACAACTACGTGTAGATCCCCACAGCAGGACAAGATAAGCTTCCTGGATGAAAGTATGGTAACACCTCGAGCTGGAGTTTTCTGATGTAACCAGCTCAAGTTTCTATCTCCAGTCTGTGCACCACCAGTGGCTATGCCGGGATACTCAAACTGTGCTCCCTATCCTCATCCTACGAACGGAAACAGTTATGTATTGATGCCGGGAGGTGTTTCCCATCTTAATGCCAATAACCTTAAATATGGAGTTCAGCAGTTCAAGCCTGTTCCTGCTGGAAATCCTGCAGGGTTTGGAAACTTTGCTAACCCAGCTGGGTATGCCATGTTAGCTCCTGGCGTGGTTGGTGGTGCGTCGGGTCTAGAAGATTCATCTCGAGTCAAGCACAAAGATAATCTCTATGTACCAAATACTTAGGGGGAGACATCAGAAGAAGGGTTACAAAATCCAAAGGATCTTTCAGGCATGCAATTGACTCAATACTATAACCTGCCAGGACATCACCCTGAGATTTGCTGCTAACCGCACCTGCACAATAAAAATGGCATCATCAACGTGCCCACAACAATGACAACGACTTCTAACAGCCAGCAATATCAGAATATCAAAGCAAAGCATTCTTACAAATGACGATACGGAGGGCGACTGGCGCATTGATAAATTCTCCAGGCACCATGGCCTCTTCATCAAACAGTTCTGCAAGCGAGGGAAGGTTCATAATCTGAGCTCCTCCGTGACAACATGATTAACGCACCAATATAAGAGCTGCTTCGAGCCTTTGACGCAACAACCCGAGACAGTAGCACCCGCATGGACATAACAGAACCTCACTTGTAGGAGTAAACAAAATCACGAGCCAAAAACCTATGTTGAAATCACTATGATAACTGGTGGATTGATGAGTTAGTTTTCACTGATTTGTTCAATCAGCTTCTCCCCCGTCGCCGGTATCTACAAGCTACTCAAGATGAAAGAAACCTATTACTTTCATCATCAAACCAAACCAATATTAATGAAATCAATATAAAAAATAAATAGAGAAGTAGAGAAGGTGAATGGAAAGGAACTTAGTTACAGTGAAGAAGAGCAAGCCTATGGTGCTAACTGGAATAACGGAGAATTAATGGAATCTCCAATCTTTTTTTCCCACTCACCTTTTTTTTTCCAGGTTGCAGACTGTGATGCTAGGATATTTACTGATCAATTAGAGGAGATGTTGGTGTCTGGACTTTGCTCTGAAGTTGAGGGCTCTGCAGTTCAATGTAGTAATCAATATGGTGTAAGCATCGGTGATTCTGCGCCTTTACCATATTTGAAGGATTAGCATTTTATGAAGGAGTATCCTGATTATGCAACATACATCACTCTAATGTTCTTTTGTGATGATTAGCTCAACTTGTATCTCGGGAGTCGAAGGATCTTGGACCTCTCTACACGCTGATGTTTTCAAGTCGTATGGCTGGTCAACAAACATCTGCAAAAAGAAAAGAGGCTATCTGGTTAGAGTGCACACGAAACATGAGAAATCATATTTTGTTCCTAGTAGACGGTATCACCAAGTTCGTAATTTGGAGGATGCCATATCTATAATCACGATTAGTTCAGTGCTTATAACCTTGCTCGGGTGTGAACTTACTTTTAAGGGACTACAACGAGGCCCACGCAGAAGACGTCAGGGATATGTGATGACTTTGAAGGTCTCTGCCGGCGCAATCTTGCTGATAACACAGGGATGATTCCTTACGCTTTCTTCACTTGCACTTCATACTCCATCTTGGCCAACTTGGCGCTGCTTTGCTACAGATAGAAGAAATTGAAGTCCAACACGAGTTCCATAAGAAATAGCATTGAATACCAAATTGATGGACCTACACAAAATCGGATAGATTGAGTCAGAAGAAGAAATGTTTCAATCCACCTTAAAACCAATTAAACCCTTTCCAAAGTAATAATCAAACATGTCTATTGAAAAAGGAAACATATCGACCCAAAATGGAAGACAAAATCAGAACCGAAATGAAGAGCAATCAAACTCTATTTGAAAGGAAATTAAAACCATAATACCAATGTTTCTTTCCAAAATCGTACAAGGCTTATAAGAGGGGAGAGAAGTTCAGTGAAGAGGGGGGCCATTCATTCACGTTACAAAATTCACAAACACTCAACAATATTAGAGCAAAATCACAGAGTATCCCCCAAATCAAACCCTAAGCCGCTAAAGCATAAAAATCAGAAAAGCCCTATAAGATTACGAATCGAGAAAAGGGAAACTTATCTTTTCTCCCCAACATGAAATCGCTCTCACCACCGTCGGTATCCTCTTTCGCAAGCCGCTCACCGTGAAATCATTTCACCATCACCGGCGAAGCCATCCGTCATCATTTCCACTACCGTCAAAGCTTGTATCGCCGGAAATCGCCATAAATCCATCGCAGACCATCCCTTTCCACTCTCGATCCACTATCAAAAGGAACCCCTGAAAGGAAAACCTAAAATCGTGAGTCCCCTTTTTTACTAACACTGACAGTTTGTTGTTTTTGATTGTGTTGTAGGGAATTCGAAGTTGGAGAAGAAGAAAATAGAGGAGAGGTGAAGAGAGATCGAGGGGGGTGAAATTGGGGAATCCTGGGAATTAATTAGGGTTCTTTTCTTTTTTATTTTGTATTATCATGTAATGTAACCTAATATAGCATACACACACCCACGGTACTACACCACACAAAGCCCCTCATTAGTTCGCTAATTAAACCGTTAAGTCTTAATTAACCCTCTAACTAATAATTAAATAATCCTAATTAATCCACCTTTTGATTTAATTAACCCAAGTAAAACCCCTAATCAGCCACTAATTAACCGATCATTTGTTTTATTTAATTGATCAACCTAATTAATATTTAATCTAATTAACCTTCCCAATCTTTTTTTTAATTAAATCAACACATCTTTTTATAATTGGCTAAATTAACTTTAATATTTTCATTAAAATGATGACATTTTAAATTTAATCTCTTCATGTAATTTATTAATTAATTTAATATCAGCTTTTATCAACCTTTTAATTAATCAATTTAATAATTGTAAATAACTTTTTATAAATAACTCTTTTAATTAATCTTTTAACTAATGTTTTAATTAATCTATTTCATTTTTTCTATATAACTTAATAACTCTTTTAAAATAAACATAGCTTGTTTCTTAATAAATCTTTTTTTTTTTTCATAATCTAATAATTTGTACCTATTTAATATAAAAAACTATTTTAATAAAAAAAAAACCTTTCTTTCATAATTTTAAATAACTTAGACATTTAATAATAATAACAATTTTTTACAATTCACACAATAATAACAAATAACTTTTATTAAATATAAATCATTTCATATTTAAGTTTTAGATAAATATAATCACCTATTAGAAACCTCTTATTTAAAACTAGTATAACTAAATTAACTTGTAACTAAAATTAATATCCCCTAAAATGAATGCGACTTTCCCCCTAAAACCAACCTCGCTAACGAATAAGTTAATTCAACATTACTCGACAAATAGTCTCATCTAAAATCAATCTCATGTATAAAATCAACTCAACATTCCCCTTAAAATCAACTCAATTAAAATAAATCAACATCTAATCGTGCACTTCACGACACATTCACTCTCACACACTTCAGCGCTTTCATGCGTATGTGTATGCTTTATCATTTCCGCAATTTATTTTACGAGCAATTTACATTATCGTATTTATATTTTCGCATCGCATTCCGTCCAAAGTAAAATCCTACACATGATTCAACAATCGTGTGTAGTGCACATCATTTGCATCATTATCCCCTCGATCCTTGATCCCATTCAAGTCGATCTCTATGATAGTTCCTACCCCATAGGAAGGACCTTTATCTTACAACATAGGAAAACATTCAACAACTCAATTCAATATTCAAACACATTAGAGAAAGATGCCAAATCATCTTAAGCAAGATAGAATCTCCACCCCACAACAATACAATCAAGCCGTAGGGACTTTGCCTCAAGAGAAATAAAGGCATACTCGTCAAACAATCCGAGTACTTAAGCCCTTTTCTTAAGACGGTGCAAAGACTATTTTCCTACACCTTGTGGCGGTTAAATCTCTCTTAAAATGGAGACACATCTCTTCTCCTAAAATCAATCAAACAACCACCCTAAACCCGTAGGAACTTTGACCACAGTCAAAGAACTCCTCAAACCCTTTAGGGGAACTACAGATACTCTGATTCCACTCCCGTAAGGATATGTAGGCATAAGATGCGACATCTTATCGAGTATACTTAGAAATAAACTCCTAGGTCTTTTAACCTTAAGCAGATAAACACTTAGCAATAAACAATATAAAACAAGAGGTTCCTGTAGGATACTACAGAAACTTAGGATGCTAGCACCTTCCCTAAGTTTAACCAACCCCCGAACCTATAACTCTCTAAACCTTACATTTGCATTGCATTGTGGGAATTTTGATCTTTATCCCTTCCTTTGGACAAATCAAAGTTCGGTTGCAAATTGAATTAAAGATTCAAACTAATCAATAGTTTGGTATCCAAATTTCACCGCGACAATTGCTGATGATGAAGGCGACAGCTCTGGTTCTAAGGAAGAGAGTTGATGGTGCTCGTTTATGGTGCTCTTTGGATTGTGTTTGTTTTTTTTGTTATTCAGAATTTTCTTTTAACACTTAATGAGCTTTGGCTTGAAATTTTTTATGGTTTCATTCTGCACTCTTGACATTGTTGGCTCTGTATGCTTATTCTATGATAATGGTTTTCTCTTAGTGAGATTTCTTTAATTATGGCTAAAAAGGGGGAGAAGTAGTATGAGGGTTGTTTGTTTGTTGCTGCTGTTTCTGGGTTGAGGGGGAGTATTTTTTTCTGGTGTTGTGATATGGTTCTTTGACACTTTGGTTTGAGGGGGAGCTTTATTTTTCTTTGTGACATGTTAGGATTTTCTGTGTTTTTCTGTTGTTGCTGATGTACTCTCTAGTGTGTTCTGGTAGCTCTTGTGATCAATTGATTATTTTAGCCAAAATCGGCCAAAGGGGGAGTTTGTTAGTTCTATGATTGGCAACAATTTTGGTAAAACTTGGTGTTATCACAAGATGTCCTATATGATATCTTGACATGTGATCTTAACATTCTGCAGGTGGTTCTTTTTGTTGTTGTAGAGTTTAGTTCATGATGTCAAGTATGATGTCCTGACATATGTTTACAGAACATTCAGTTAGAATGTTATGTTTTGTCTGTTGCGTTTTTTCTGCAATCTTTTGTATGCCTTTGTTAAGTGATTGTTTGTGTAAATCAATGCGTGACATTATTTGAAACAAGTATATTATGTTTCCTTTTCAATAATGGTTTGTTGCTATTTTTGTGCAAAAGGATATGGAGAATAATTAGCGCTGATTATGGATAACTTTTACCCAAGCCCATGAAGAATGGTTTCTATTTAAAAATGTGTTAACCCTACTTTCAAGGAAGAGATAAGATTTTGAGAAAGCTGCGTTTTGTCTTTTGTTAGGGTTTGAGGTTTTTGTTAGTTGTTTTCTTGTGAGCCATTCATTCATCACTTTGATGTGTGAATTAGACTGAGTTCTTTGAGTTGCAAGTTATCCACTCTAAGCTTTTAAGCATGAATGCATTATTCTTGATTGAAGCTTTTAAGCAAGATCAAGTGTTGTCCTTGAAGTGTGTCTTCTACTTTTTAATCTTCTGTTTTTATCACTGCATGTGATTGATGGGGAGTGAGAGGTGTCTCATACTTGAGAGTGTCTTAGATAGAAGTTACACGGGTAGAGATTAGGTGTGAAGATTGTAAACTAGAGAGAATTTGCTGAGAGTCTTCAAACTAATTCTATTTAGTGAATTTCCTTCCTGGCTTGGTAGCCCTCAAACGTAGGTGTGTTTGCACCGAACTGGGTTAATTGCATTTTATCTTGTTCTTATATTGGTAATTGTTCAGATATTAGTCTCGTGACATCTCATATCTGATACCAGAATTTCAACAAGAAAATCGCAAACTTCACGAGGAAGTGGCTACTTTGAGGGATGGTATGGAAAGACTCTCTGCTTTGATTAAAACTCTAGTTGTTGCTCGGAATCAACCTTCTCATCGTATTCCTCAGACTCCACTTTAAAGGACTATGATTTCTGAAATCATTTCAATACCCATTTATGTGGCTCCCATTAACACTCCTAGTAATTTTACCGAGATGTGTCTCGAAGAAGGTGTTCGGAAAGGACGGTTGACCAAAGAAAGTGGTCTTTCTAGCAGTTCCAAGAAGTATGGAAATGGTTTTTCTAAGAAGAAAGAACAAGCTACTAATGCTATTTTGCAAGAAAAGCATAGAGGATCTCGTAACAAAAGTAAGCAACAACATACTCAACAAAAGATTGATCAGCAAAGCTGTTTTCAAAAGCAAATGCATTTTGATCCGATTCCGATGTCGTACGCAGAATTATTTCCTGTCTTGATAACGAAGAATCTTGTGAAGACCAGGCCTTTGCATGCTGTTCCAAAAGATATTCCATAGTGGTATAAACCAGAGGCTCGTTGGGCTTTCCATCAGGGCATACCGGGGCACGATCTTGAAGATTGTTTTCCTTTGAAACATGAAGTACAAAGACTAGTGCAAAGTGGATTTTGTCTCTTGAAGGCACAAACGTCCAAGCCAATCCGCTGCCTGAATGTGGTAATGTCACTGTAGTTGAGATGAATGTTGCAACTCCGAATCTTTTCAAAGAAGCTCAAGATTAAAGCAAGAAACACCATTGGTCATGGATGATTTGCCAAATTGATGATTAAGGATGTTCCTTAAAGCTCACACTGAACCAGTGTCTTCGTATCATTAGTTCATTTACTACAATTTTATTTATAATATTTCATGTTTATTAATGCTTTATTTGCTTGTAGAAACTTATTTGATTTTGAATATTAATCATAATTCCATGAGTATGTTTGTCTTGAAGAAATCCATTCGCATTCGCTCCTAAAAATGTTTTTTTGCATTGCAATAACAACTTCTTATTTAAACTCTTGGAGGGAGCATGATGAAGTAAAACCATAAAATTTCTGGTTGAATGCTTTTGAATAAGACTCTACTGATGATGTAAGGCATTGTTTCAAAATCTGAAATGCCAGAGATATAAGGAAGATAATCCTTTATTAACCCTTTTTAGCCTCAAAGTAGGATTTTCTTTTCTAAATGAAAAAACCCTCAGATGTTAACTTGGTGCAGGGTAGTCTTCAGTTAATTTGACCAAGCGTTCAAATTTCCAAAAGGAATGTGTATTTAATGACCAACCACAATGGTTATCCCTTATTCCAGAGGAAAGAAACAGTCACAATCCTTTCAAGCAAGTCAGATAAGCCAATGTTACATGATTCGTTCAACAAAAAAAGAAATCAAAGGAAAAATAAAAAACCTGCTAAGTCGTAAAACTTGAAAACAAGTGACTTAGGCGAAAATTAGGGCATCCCACTGGACATCAAAAATTCAAAAGAATCGGTCCAGGAAAAAATTAGGTAAAGACAAAAAAATGAAAAGCGTGAAAGGCAAAAAGAAAGGATTACAAAGAAAAATCCTAAGCATATCTGTGTGACTACAGATAAAAAGACAAAAGGGTAACTGTTATTCCCCAAAAAGCCTCAGTGGTTCGTAAACCATCAATTTCATTGGATCTTCAATAATCAAAATCCTTTGAGAGATGAACATTTGTGTCAAATTAGCTGAATGTAGGACTGAAGAACATCATAGAGAATGGGCGGGTACAAATAAACTTTGAGCCTAAGAATCCTTTTTTTTCTTCTAAAAACCATGAACCAGACCGTATTACAACCCTCAAAAGACCTAATTGAAGAAGGTTTAGTTTGAAAACATACTTTGACGAGATAGAGTTCCTGACTCCCATGAGTTGTGCTAAAGGATATTTGTTGATATCACACGTGCATTCAAAAATCAATGTCGAATCTTAACTAGTGATTCATTCACAAGGTTTTACGACATCTTTTCAGTAAAAAAAACTTCAAGGCAAACATGTGTAATTGCATTAGAATTATTATTCTCATAATTAACTTGTTCTGCTTGCATACATTTGTTTCACAACATGAAGGCTTACATATGAGTATCAGTGATGAACTTAATCTTTTGAAGTTTTGAAACTCTTATGAGTAATTGGCAAATCATTTCAAAGAATGACCATATCCAGGGGCATGTTGCTTGAAGACTTTTTCGAGCATGATAAAGTTTGTTTTCCTAGTTGATGCTTTCACAAGGGCAAAACTTGAATACTTCATTGATCAAAGAATGTGTTAAGTACAGTCAATCTGGGGCAGCTACGTCGAGATTCGACGAATCTCTCAGAGTTTGAAGATACTGGGGCAGATTATCTCAGATCCTTATGAACTCGATATTCTTCCAAGAAGAGTTTGTTCTCATTGATGTTCTCCTCGGTAGAGTCTGCAGATGATCTCCCAAGCAGAGTTTGATCTTATTGATGCATTTCTCAGTTGAACACTAGTTCAAGCATTTTAAACTTGGATTCCCTTGCTAAGTCATGATTCAGATTTCCTCAGCTGAGCATGACTCTTTTTCCCCGACCTGTTTATGATCAAACATATATAAGTGAGAATGTGATTGTTGGATCCCATCTCATTTTGTGATAAAACTTGATGAGGAATCCCTGGAAGGTTTCTACTTCCTCCGTTATGGTTTGTTCCTCTTATGACCAATCTGAATCACATTTCCTTTCTAAGAAGTGTTGATATAACAGTCAATTGTTGGGTTTTCTCTCACCCTGTGTTGAGTTCTAAAATCCCCTGAAAGTTGACTTTTTGCTATGATGTTAACTTCTTAATAATCCCAAAAATTCCAATTTATTTCTCTCAAGGTTGTTAGTATCTAGAGAATTATCCTTGCTGATATCATGCGAAGGTTGTGCATTTATCACTACTAGCTGTGAAAGATAGGATATGATCCTCATCAAGTTCTTATTCTCCCCAGTAGAGTATGTTGATAATTCCTCAACAGAGTTTGTGACCGGGTTTCCCCTTTTGTTGTTAACAAGACAGTGGGTTCCCTCAAGATTTGTTACAATGTGTTGGACTCAGGAAATATGATATTCCTCAGTTGAATGCCAGTTCGGGTTTTCTTCAGACGAGTGTTGTTTGGTTTTTCCCCAACTAAGTCTTAATTTAGATCTTCTCTAGCTGAATATGTTTCTTTCCACTATCTAAGTTTTAATTAGGCATTTGAGTAGTTTTTGAGTTCCACCTCTCCTTGATGTTAATCCCCATGCATAGATTTGTCCTTGCTGATCCTCAGTGGAGGTTATGCATTATTACTTTGGATATTTTCCAAGAAAAGAACAATTTTGCTTTCTTCTAAGAAGTGTTGATATAGCAGTCACCTGTTGGGTTTTCTCTCACCCCGTGTCGGGTATTGATTTAAAATCCCCCACGGCTTGACTTCTTGCTATGATGTTAACTTCTTATTTTCCCTGGTAAGTCTAAGATGTTTCTCTCAGAGTTACATAATCCTTAGAGAACTTTTTCTGATATCCCCATAAATGTTGTGTTATTCCCTAGTGAAATTTGTGTAGCTGCTCACATGATTACAATCCTACAGCGAATCCATTATATTTCGTAGCAGATCTCTTCATCCCTTTGAAGTAGATTTCATATGAATTTTTCTTATCCCTAAGCAGAGTTGGAAGATTTGTGTTACTGTGTTGTCTTCAACAGATCTTTCCCTCGAAGCGGAGTTCATATTATTGTTCCCTCTTGTTGGATTATTGATGTTTGAAGATTGATCTTTGGGTTTTCTCCCCAAGCAGTATCTCCATCTCCTCACTAAGATTTGAGTCTTGTAGTAGGATTTATTTTCCTTTGATGGCTTTGAAGGAAAATTGCGATCTAAACGCAGCGGAAAAACAAAAATTTTCCTTTAGTGATCCTCACGAATGAGCATGGTCAGTGATAGAATCGTTACCTCTTTGTGGCGATTCAGATCTTTGATGCAGCGATCACAAGCGTTGATGAAGTGCAACGCCTCTACTCAGTCCACACGAACAGCTTCCGGTCACAGTGCTAGCTGCTTACGAACGGAATTATTTGAGTGAGAAAAGAGAATCAAAAACGAAATTGCATCAAGTGAAAGCTTCATCACAAGGGTTCCTTTTATAGACTCTCTTGTGGGCTGCGGGCTAAAACCCTAATTCACATGATCCATAATAATATTATATATTATTATAATAACTATTATTATAATAAATATATTTATTTTATTATTATTTTATAACCATTATAAAATAACAATAATTATTATTATATTATCCGAATTTCTATTTTTCACTTAAGTGCACCGTACCTTACGGTGTTCCTTTGATTTCTCTATCTCTCATCAAACTGTCCTTATGTGTGTGACCCTGTAGGATTTCGTAACGTTGGTAATTATATTAAATTATATATATTTAACATAATAAACAGTAAGCGGTATCTAGCAACACATCACTGCTACCCAAGTCACGAAAATGTCATGTGATCTGACAAAACCTTTTTCGTGATAATATATGTTTGTACAATTACCCTTTTGCCCCTATGTCTATATTGAACACAAGGCATACACTGTGTCATCCTTGTCCAGTTCAATATTGGGCCCTTAGACATTTCTCCTGTTATGCAGGATTGGCAAATTCCATCTAGGACACTCATGTCCCTCAGCATGCTTCGTGGAGTGCCCATCAACTGTCTTTATGATCATCCAGTTACGGGTAATGTTTGATCAGCAATAAAGCACCCGACTCTACATCTAGGGTCCATAGTGGTTTCAGGTCGAAGGGTGGTAATACACCATTATCACCATGAGAATAACTTATGACACTTTGCATAACATACTATGTAGTATTCTCATAGCGGGTCAATCCGGTATAAATATTACTCCTAATATTTATACCTATGTCAAGACTTGATAACTCTTTATCCATGATCCATGAGATGTGATCATCAGTCTATCTTCATAATAGTCTCAATGCTTTTAATGTTATCCCACTTTGCAATAAAGCTTGACTACGGATATTTTAAGAATAATGTCTTTATGTTTAATGGGATCTCATGATTAAGTCACACTTAACATTTCATTAAACAGACTAACTATTCTAGGGACTTTATTATTCTGAAAGACAAACATAATAAAGAAATGCCTTTTATTATTAAACGAATAATCTGATACAAGTACCAAAAAGTATTGGCCTCTAGGGCTTACACCAACAATCTCCCACTAGCACTAGAGCCAATTAGGCATACCCCTAATACCCATAGATCTAGTATGACCATCATGCTTCTGTTGCGCAAGAGGCTTTGTTAATGGGTCAGCGATATTGTCAAGTGTAGGTACTCTGCATATCTTCACATCTCCCCGATCGATTATCTCTCGAATGAGGTGATAACGCCTAAGTATGTGTTTAGATCGTTGGTGAGATCTAGGCTCCTTAGCTTGTGCGATAGCACCATTGTTATCACAATATAAACCAATGGGATCCACAATGCTAGGGACTATGCCAAGTTCACTAATGAACTTCTTGATCCAAACAGCTTCCTTTGCTGCATTTGAGGCAGCAATATACTCGGCCTCAGTTGTAGAATCAGCAACTGTTTCTTGCTTTGAACTTTTCCAGCTCACAGCGCCACCATTGAGACAGAACACATAACCAGATTGTGATCTAAAATCATCCTTATCTGTCTGGAAGCTAGCATCAGTGTAACCAATTACATCAAGCTCTTCCTGACCTCCATATATCAAGAATGAATCCTTAGTCCTTCTCAAGTACTTAAGGATATTCTTGACAGCTACCCAGTGAGCATCACCGGGATCAGATTGGTACCTACTCGTTGCACTTAATGCATACGAGACATCTGGTCGAGTACATAACATGGCATACATGATAGATCCTATTGCAGATGCATATGGAATCTTATTCATGCGATCCCTTTCTTCCTTAGTTGAAGGGGATTGTGTTTTTGATAAACACAGACCATGTTGCATAGGTATGAATCCTTTCTTGGAATCATGCATATTAAAGCGTCTCAACACTTTATCTATGTATGTACTCTGACTTAGGCCAAGCAGTTTTTGTGATCTATCTCTATAGATCCTAATTCCTAATATATAGGCTGCTTCACCTAGGTCTTTCATAGAAAAACAATTCCCTAACCAAGTCTTCACTTGTTGCAAGGTAGGGACATCGTTTCCAATGAGTAATATGTCATCTACATATAATACCAGAAATACGATCATGCTCCCACTAACCTTCTTGTAGACACAAGGTTCATCTTCATTTTTGATGAATCCATATTGTCTTACGGTTTCATCAAAACGAAGATTCCAGCTTCTGGAAGCTTGCTTCAATCCATAGATTGATCGCTGTAACTTGCATATCTTTTGGGCATCTTGTGGTATGTCAAATCCTTCAGGTTGTGTCATGTACACATCCTCAAGAAGATTCCCATTAAGGAAAGCAGTTTTGACATCCATCTGCCATATTTCATAATCATGATATGCAGCGATGGCAAGTAAAATCCGAACAGATTTAAGCATTGCAACTGGTGAAAAGGTTTCATCATAGTCAACCCCATGAATTTGTTTATAGCCTTTTGCAACCAGTCTTGCTTTATAGGTATGTACCTTACCATCCATGTCAGTCTTCTTCTTGAAGACCCACTTGCATCCTATAGGGTTAACTCCTATAGGAGGTTCTACCAAGGTCCAAACCTGGTTTGTGTACATGGAATCCATTTCAGATTTCATGGCTTCTAGCCACTTCTCAGACTCAGGACCAGTTATGGCCTCTTTGTAGGTCACAGGCTCATCTTGATCCATGAGTAATACATCACCCTGATCACTTATGAGATATCCATATCTCTCAGGTTGGTGACGTATCCTGCTTGACCTACGCTGGTCTTGTTCTTCTTGAGCAGGTTGCTCTTCCACAACTACTTGTGTTTCCCGCTCTAGTTCCTCCATAGGTGTTTCAATGTTTTGTGATTCTTGAATTTCTTCAAGCTCTATTTTCCTCCCACTGTTTCCTTTGGAAATAAAATCCCTTTCCAGAAAGACTCCAGTTCGAGCGACAAACACTTTGCCCTCAGAAGGATTGTAGAAGTAATATCCTCTTGTTTCTTTAGGATACCCCACAAATAAGCATTTGTCAGATCTGGGCTCAAGCTTGGTTGAAATTTGTCGTTTGACGTAAACCTCGCAACCCCAAATCTTCATGTAAGACATATGTGGTTTCTTACCACTCCATATCTCATATGGTGTCTTATCAACCTTTTTGGATGGAACACGGTTAAGTGTGTAAGCTGCTGTTAATAATGCATGTCCCCAAAAGGAGTTTGGAAGATCGACGTGACTCATCATGGATCGGACCATGTCTAACAAGGTTCGATTTCTTCTCTCAGATACACCATTCCATTGTGGTGTTCCAGGAGGAGTAAGTTGGGATAGAATCCCATACTCTTTTAGATGGTCATCAAATTCTAGGTTTAAATATTCACCGCCTCGATCTGATCGAAGAACTTTAATATTCTTACCTAGTTGGTTTTGTACTTCATTCTTGAATTCCTTGAACTTTTCAAAGGACTCAGATTTGTGTTTCATTAAATACACATATCCGTATCTACTGAAGTCATCAGTAAAAGTGATGAAGTACTGAAAACCTCCTCTGGCTGGTATGTTCAGTGGTCCACATACATCAGTATGTATGAGTGCCAAAAGATCATTAGCCCTTTCACCTTTTCCTGTGAATGGGGATTTTGTCATCTTTCCAATTAAACAAGATCTGCATGTCTCGTATGATTCATAATCAAAAGAGTCCAAGAGTCCATCTTTATGGAGTTTGGAAATGCGTTTCTCATTTATGTGGCCTAATCGACAGTGCCAAAGGTAAGTTGGATTCAACTCATTAGGTTTCAACCTTTTAGTATTAATGTTATAAATTGGCATTTCAAGATCAAGGACATATAGTCCATTATTCATTTTTGCAGTAGCATAGAATATATCATTCAAATAAATGGAGCAACAATTGTTCCTTATTATGAATGAAAAACCAAACTTGTCCAAACAAGAAACGGAAATAATATTCCTGCTAATTGCAGGTACATAATAACAGTTCTCTAACTGAATTATTAAACCACTAGGTAAAGTTAAAACATAAGTTCCTACAGCTAAAGCAGCAACCTTTGCTCCATTGCCAACTCGTAGGTCAACTTCACTTTTTGCCAAATTTCTACTCCTTTTTAGTCCCTGCACATTAGTACAAATGTGAGAACCGCATCCAGTATCTAATACCCATGATGCAGAAGTAGATAAATTAATTTCAATAACAAAAATACCTGAATTTGAAGTCTCTACTCCATTATTCTTATCTTCCAGGTACTTTGGGCAATTTCTCTTCCAATGTCCGGTCTTACCACAATGGAAGCAAGTGCCCTCCTTTGCTATTCCTCCACTAGGCTTCAAAACAGGAGGAGTGGGTTTGGGTTTGGCAACTTCCTTGCCTTTCCCTCTACCACCCTGTTTGATGGGCCTCTTGTTCTGTTTCTTTCCATTACTGACCATCAGAATGGATTTCCCTTTTGTCTTCATATTCTGCTCAGCAGTTCTCAACATGCCTAGCAGTTCTGGAAGACTTTTGTCCAAGTCATTCATATTGAAATTCAGGACAAACTGACTGAAGCTCTCTGGCAACGATTGCAAGATCAGATCAATCGCAAGTTCCTTTCCAAGGGGAAACCCTAATCTGTCAAGGTTCTCCACATACCCAATCATCTTGAGTACATGGGGACTTACAGGGGCTCCCTCAGCTAACTTGCTGTTAAAAAGGGACTTTGAAACCTGAAACCTCTCATTTCTTGCTTGCTCTTGATAAAGCGTTTTCAGATGTCCGATCATATCGAACGCAGACATGTTCTCGTGTTGCTTTTGCAACTCAGAGTTCATGGTAGCAAGCATGAGGCAAGCGGTTTCATTGGCATCATCGAAATGCTTCTTATAAGCATCTCTTTCTGCCTTTGGTGCAGAACTAGGAGGTTCCTCCTCAGGAACTGGTGTCTCCAAGACATACAACTTCTTATCGTGCTTGAGGACAATCCTCAGATTACGGTGCCAATCCAGGAAATTTGTCCCAGACAATTTTTCCTTATCTAGGATGGATCGCAAAATATTGTTCGATGTGTTTGTTGTCATGGTAATCTACAAGAGAAATATGAAAATATAAGTATCATTAAAACAACATATTTAATTAGGCCTTTAATCAAATATGCTCCCACTATTTTATTCAAAACAAATGACCCTCATCATTTGATTCGGAAAATCCCGTTGGAAGACTTTCTAGTGGGTCGAGATCCATGTTTCACTTTGTTTTAAGTCAGCGTTAGGCTGATTACACAAAACTAAGTTATTTAGGTAGGAACTCCTTCCAATTGTATCTCATACAACTCTCGAATATTTTCAATTGGGTGAATAACTCCTTATTCTGATCCATCACATGAATCATTCCCAATTCTTGCTTCTAAACATATATAATCTTATTATAATTTGTTTAGTTAAGTTTGACCCATTGTTTTAGCAATTGGATATTACAATTATCCCATCACACCTTACTAATATAGAACATGCACCTCGCGTAGGCGAAACCTACAATGCTCGATACTAGTCTTGATGAGTGCTAAAAATTGGAAAGCATAAACTTAATATTTAATTTTGAGGGAATTTATTATTAGTTTGATCTCACCGGCTTCACATGCAAAACGTCTCTCACATGCATCAACATACAATTACATGCATCAACATACATATAAAAAAGATACAATTATGGCCCCTAACACAATTGTTCCCTCAAGCCAATGAGAGAACCTAAGCTAACCTAATAACGATCTAAGCTTCTCCAAGCATGATCTCCAAGGTTATCCTCCTTTAATATTGAATACTTCCTTTTTTTTTTCATAACATAATATTACATTACATATAAGAAAACTCGTTTTACATACGAGGGAGTGAGATGAGAAAAGAAGTTACATAAAGAGATTGAGAGAGAGGCACGACACGCAGGCCGTATTCAAAAATCCCAAAACAATAATAAAGGAAAAACTAAGGCCATAACTGATCACCACAAATAAATAATAATAAACACACTTTTATTATTAGTTTAAAATTCCGATAATTAAATAAACTAAATTAAATTTCGACTGATTGATCACACTTTGCAGACTTAGCCGGGGGTTCCGCTGCCCGGTCAGCGGACGGTGGTTCCGCTGACCGTTCAGCGGACGGGGTCAAGGGGGCAGCGCCCCCTTGCGGGGTTGTTAGGGGCAGCGCCCCAGCGAAAATTTTTATGAACACTTCATTGTATTTCACGTCGTTTCCTGCACAACTTTTGTGCATTTACAATCCCAACCGGAAAAGTCTGCGGCAATACAACACTTGTACTGCCATTAATCCTAATGCAACAATTTCATGCCGTCAAACACAACTCGATTGATAACTCAATATGATAGATCAACATATCATTGCTTCACCATACTAACGTCGGATTCCGAAGCGAATGAAAGTGATGATCTTTCAAAAGAATTACAATCCTTATGTGATTGAATGGATGAAATCAAAACAGTATATCCCATATACCATCTTTGCATCAGAATTTCTTATATCTTATATAAAAGTGATCGATCTAATTGTGTAACCTATGGATGATCAATGTATCGCACAACTTCACCATACTAATGTCGGATTCCGAAGCATAATCAACATCAATCATCCAAATCGTACACAACAGATGCCAAATTTAATTAACCGTTTATTGTTAAATTCATTCTGTGTTTTAATCGAATCAAATACAGAAAAGACGGAAATTTAACAGCTATCAGATCCATGGTTTCGTAAGTGGCTCTGATACCACTGAAGGAAAATTGCGATCTAAACGCAGCGGAAAAACAAAAATTTTCCTTTAGTGATCCTCACGAATGAGCATGGTCAGTGATAGAATCGTTACCTCTTTGTGGCGATTCAGATCTTTGATGCAGCGATCACAAGCGTTGATGAAGTGCAACGCCTCTACTCAGTCCACACGAACAGCTTCCGGTCACAGTGCTAGCTGCTTACGAACGGAATTATTTGAGTGAGAAAAGAGAATCAAAAACGAAATTGCATCAAGTGAAAGCTTCATCACAAGGGTTCCTTTTATAGACTCTCTTGTGGGCTGCGGGCTAAAACCCTAATTCACATGATCCATAATAATATTATATATTATTATAATAACTATTATTATAATAAATATATTTATTTTATTATTATTTTATAACCATTATAAAATAACAATAATTATTATTATATTATCCGAATTTCTATTTTTCACTTAAGTGCACCGTACCTTACGGTGTTCCTTTGATTTCTCTATCTCTCATCAAACTGTCCTTATGTGTGTGACCCTGTAGGATTTCGTAACGTTGGTAATTATATTAAATTATATATATTTAACATAATAAACAGTAAGCGGTATCTAGCAACACATCACTGCTACCCAAGTCACGAAAATGTCATGTGATCTGACAAAACCTTTTTCGTGATAATATATGTTTGTACAATTACCCTTTTGCCCCTATGTCTATATTGAACACAAGGCATACACTGTGTCATCCTTGTCCAGTTCAATATTGGGCCCTTAGACATTTCTCCTGTTATGCAGGATTGGCAAATTCCATCTAGGACACTCATGTCCCTCAGCATGCTTCGTGGAGTGCCCATCAACTGTCTTTATGATCATCCAGTTACGGGTAATGTTTGATCAGCAATAAAGCACCCGACTCTACATCTAGGGTCCATAGTGGTTTCAGGTCGAAGGGTGGTAATACACCATTATCACCATGAGAATAACTTATGACACTTTGCATAACATACTATGTAGTATTCTCATAGCGGGTCAATCCGGTATAAATATTACTCCTAATATTTATACCTATGTCAAGACTTGATAACTCTTTATCCATGATCCATGAGATGTGATCATCAGTCTATCTTCATAATAGTCTCAATGCTTTTAATGTTATCCCACTTTGCAATAAAGCTTGACTACGGATATTTTAAGAATAATGTCTTTATGTTTAATGGGATCTCATGATTAAGTCACACTTAACATTTCATTAAACAGACTAACTATTCTAGGGACTTTATTATTCTGAAAGACAAACATAATAAAGAAATGCCTTTTATTATTAAACGAATAATCTGATACAAGTACCAAAAAGTATTGGCCTCTAGGGCTTACACCAACAGGCTTTTGTTTATCTCTTGCAGGATTTCTTCAGTTAAATTCCTAGCAGGACATCTAATCATGTCTCCAGCTTGTTGAGATTATCCGAGTATTTCAGTGGTGTTGTGATGTTTTGTTCACCCTCTGTTTATTCTTTTTTGTCTGTTTATTCAGCATATTCATACTCATATACATTGCATGCACATTCATTTTGGTTGAGCATAACATATTTTTGTTGCATTGTGCATCTTGCATTTTTGTTGGTGCCTCCCTTTCCCCGGTGTTGTCGTCCCTGCGGAGTGCGTGTGTCCTCTTTCCGTTAGAATGTCGACCCTAAGCAGAAAATTCCTATTCTTTCTAATTCCCCACTGAGTTTATGCCTCGTGGAAAATGTTTGTTTTAACTTTCCTCCCAAGCTTTTATCTGGATGGAATTGATTCCCGGTGAGATATTTCCTCATTACATCGAGTCTTGTTTGACAATTTCTCTCTAGTTTGTTCCTGGATTGAACTTTGGTATCTTGTAGCAGTTATTTTGATTTGATCAGAATTGTGAAACCTGGATGATGAAAAGGTATTTATTTCTCTCTTTTGATGATTTATTTTCGTCGACAGAAATCTATTATTAATCCCCATCAGAAGATGAAGATTTGAATTTCCCAATGGTATTTCGATAACACTCTCTTGGTAATTACTTATGCGACTTTAAGTGGCAACCTCTTTATTCGAACAACTTGTATTCCCCAACAAGGTAAACCTCACCTGGTAACAAGTGGAAGCCTCTTTATTTTAGCAGTTTGTGTAATCTCCAGAAATTTATTTGCATCTTCGCAATAAGTGGCAGTTCTCTAGCTCATCTTCAGTAGAGAAGTTTATTGTGAAATGATGGATCCTCATCTGACCAGCTTTTCCATCAAATAGCATCTATGTGGAAGAAGTCCCGATGAGAAGTTTGTTGTGAAATCCTCAACAGATGGTTGTCTCTTTATTTGAGAAGTCCATTGTATGATTTAACCTACCCGTATCTCTTTTGAAGATCACAGATAGAGTTATTAATATTTCATCCCCAACAAATGGTTGTCTCTTTATTTGAGAAGTTTGTTGTATGATCTGAGTTGCCCAGTGACAGGTATGGTGAGGAAATAAGCGATTATGCTTTGGGGGAGGTGCTGGATCTGTTTGATGGAGGAATTTGAATAACATAAGGAAGGGTATTGGTTTGGTTGATGGAGGGTGGTAGCTCGACAACATTAATCGAAATATAGGAAATACCCTTGGCTTGATGGTATTCCTTTGAAAGTAGATTTGATAGGTTGTTTGATTTAGTGGAGAATAAGTTGACATTAGTCGCAGAGATCAACATGTTGGGGTAAGAGGAGAATGGTGAGGCGTGGAAGTGGTGTAGAAGGTTGTTTGTGTGAGAGAAGGAGTTAGTGGGAGAGTGTATTAAGAGGTTAATCTTAGTTGTTTTGCACATGGACGTAGAAGATTGTTGGGTTTGGAATTTACATTTATCTTCTTGTTACACGATCAACCATTCTTATAAAAATGTGTTCAAAGTTGACAACAACAACATCTGGATAATTCTCAATTTTTATGATTGAAGAATGTGCCGTTTAAGGTATCTATTTTTGCCTGGCGGTTGTTTTTTAATCATATTCCGACGAAGAAAAATTTGGCTAGACGACCGATTTTTGCTATGACCGATCAAATATGTATGGCAAATTGTGGTGTGGATGAAGACAATGACCATTTGTTTGTAAATTGTGATTTTTTTTTGTAGACACTGACCTACAATTACTAATTAGTTATGTTTTTCAATGGCATTTTAAAGAAAGTTATTGAACCATCTCTTATAGTTTTGAGGAATAGGCGGTTTGTCAAAAAAATGTTCTGACAACTTCTTAATACTATTTAGTTCTATTTGATTTGAGTTAAAGTCGTATTTTTTATGAATAAAGATGGACATTTGCAGACATTATCAAAAAAAAGTAAAGTTTCAGTCTTTTTGTTGGTTAAAGTCAAAATATATTTCTTTTGATTTTGATTATTAGGTTTGGAGGAAAAATATTTTATCTTGTTTATCAATTGTTTTGTAGTCAGCTTTGTGTTATGTCTTATTCAGAATTTTGTATTATAATTTCATATTTCTTTATCGTCAACTTTGATCTATCTTATATTGGAGTGATTTATTTTGATATTTAATATATTTCTCATTTTTGCCCTCTTAAAGAAAACTAAAAATTAATATTTTAAAACTTAACCAAAGATATTCACAATTAACTTTAATTATGTGTTTTTGTGATTACTTACATTTTGCATTTCTTTGAAGTCATTAATGCTATCTCAATCAAAATCCAATGTCCATTCCAAGTATGTCGGTTGAAGGCACATGTTAGAGTGGAAAAAACGCGTTATGAAATTACCATACCATCCTCATCTTCTTCTTCTCTGAAACTCTGTTCCCATCAAACATTTCAAATCCATAAAAGACCCAAATCAATTTCATGGCATAAAACCTAGAAACGAAAAACAAAAACACTGCCTTTAAGAAAAACAATATTTATAGAAATTTTCAAACCTGGCAAATCTTGGAGGATTGAGGGCTCGTTCTTCGTTGAAGACACCTTCCCTTGATTTGAACGACGACGACGAGGAGTGTAGACCTTGGCGTCGTAGAATCACCATGGCGTTTTCCTGGGCTTCTGCCTTCAGGATCACACTTCTTCTTCTCCTTCTTGCTGCTGTTATTGCGGCGTGTTTCACTCTTCCTATTGAAAAGGTTTCCTTTTTCTTACACCCTTTTTGTCCTTGTGTTCGATTTCGCTTCTGGGTCTTTTCAATTATTAGGTTGAATTGTTCTATCTTGTTATTGATTTTGAGGCCTGTCGATTGCGCTTAATTGGATTTGCATTTCTTGGTTTGAAGTTTTTCGTGTTTTTGTTATGCAGATGATGAAGGACTTCTTAATATGGGTTGATCGTGATCTTGGGCGATGGGGTCCACTTGTTTTGTAAGTTAGTTTTCATTTTTAGCTCTAAAAATGGTATGTTGTTGAAATTTCTGGAGACTCATAGTTCTGAGACATTGTTTTAATCTGTGTAGGTTTGAATTATTATTTGTTAAAAGGAATTTTTTTGTTGAAAGTAGTTTATTAGCTTAGTTGAAATATGTGTTGCTAGAGCTTTGATATTGTTTTTCCTAATTGTAACATAAAGATTGTTATAGTTAACATCATTTAGGTTTTCTGATAGTGCTGAAAAGCCATGGGATTTTTGATGTTGTTAAGGTGGCTAGGTGAAGGATGACTTATTTGTTTTCATGTTATATCTTATTTCTATTGATAAGTGTAATGATTCAATCTTCAATTGGGGGATATTGTTTTCTGCTAAGCTTATTAAATAAGTTTATGTGTCTTAGAAGAACTTCATTACCCTTTGGACTTACTAGTGAAAGGCTTGAAAACGTGTCTGTATGCTTGAATTAGAGTTATTGATTTCTATGAATCTTGAGTTGAGTGTCAAAATAGAGGCTGTTGCGGCGCTAAAGTTCTATTGTGTGCTGAAATTTGAATAAGTGTTATCAAATATCCACCATGGTAGCTTGGACTTGCCGCAATGGTAAATATGGCCGATTTTGCTGGTTTTTCCACCATAATCCGCTAGAATGGCACGGCCACATTGACAACACTGATTTGAACAAGTTTCTATTGTTCTGCTATTTGCTATTTAGTACAAAGTATCTTCGAATAGTGGCTGTTGTGGTGCTGTGTCTCTCTAGCGAAGCGGAATTTGGACAAATTGCTATTTTCTGCAATCAGCAATTTACAACATTGGATGAAGTCCCTTTGTCATAGGTGTTGATGCTTGATAGTATTGTCCCATATTGGGAAATCTCTTTTGTAGATTTTCTTTTTCTGCAAAAATATAGCAGGAGTGTGACGTGTTGGTCTTAAATCTTAATTGTAGTGCTGTGGGTTACATGTATCAGTTGGCACAATTCATAACTCAATATTCTTTTTTTGGCGATTTTCAGGGCTGTTGCTTACATTCCATTGACTGTCCTGGCAGTTCCAGCTTCAGTTCTTACTGTAAGAACTAAGAGCTATTGTTACCTTGGCATTTCTTGCATAAGTTGTTTATTTTTTGTGAAATGATATTCTTCACTCAGATACTAGCATTTTATCTGCTTGCAACTTTGCTTAGGATTGCTAGATAAATATATCATCTTTATGCATTTTTAAATTAAAAAAGTGAATTCATCACGAATTATCATGATAAAATTAGTAAAACAAACACAACAATTTATAATTAACAATCTCCGAACTGTTATCACAGAGCAGACTACGAGTTCATACAATACTTCAATTTAGAGTGCTTGGTCTCTCCATCCTGTAACCACTCAATAACTATAATAAATAATTCTCTATTTATTCAATAACTGTTTAATAACATACCTGCTGGCTGATACATAATAACTGTAATTGGTTCAGACCATTCCGTTTGAACCTCTAGGCCGCCTCTCGTAATTTTTACTAATAAGAGGTCTAACATCATGTTGCTGAGATCTGGCACCCGTCGAAGGTGAGGGTGGGAGCCATCAACCTGCTCGCTGCCCCTATGCTTCCATGTCCTCAATCCTCACCATAGGGTATTGTGAACTTGCACTTTCTCCCTGTCAATGTTCTCTGGCCCCTCACAGACTTCTTTGGGCCCTTAGAATTGTCAAAATAAATAAGAAAAATGAACTACGACTGACAATAACACTTACCAGTCCTGAAATACACCAATGACATTTCTGAATTATCAATAGATCCAAAAACGTACTTGTTCCAATAATGTCTGGTTCTTATCACATGGAACTCAATGTCAATTAGGATTCAAATGCTAATG
Source organism: Lathyrus sativus (assembly GCA_963859935.3). Taxonomy (NCBI): domain Eukaryota; kingdom Viridiplantae; phylum Streptophyta; class Magnoliopsida; order Fabales; family Fabaceae; genus Lathyrus; species Lathyrus sativus. The sequence goes on from OZ012735.1 coordinate 74,473,092, forward strand.
TGCTTTATCTGTTCCAATTAAGCATGATTCTGGTTGAATAATAATGAGAACAGAGCAGGAATGGATGAGTAGTTCTATTGCAGAGCATGGTCGTTGGACAACATGAATGAACACATCTACCATCCCTAGTTTTAACTATATGTTCTATAAAGTCAATCATTCTCCTTAGTTTGAACTTTGATATCTCTCTTCAGTTTGTAACTCGGGATAAAGGAAGCATGCATCAATGATGTGAGCAAAATAAGTAATCAGGGATATAATTTCCCTGTGCTACGACTTGCAAATTATTCATTTCTTTATAGACTTTTTGGCTGTGATTGTTATTTTCAATTCACCCTTCTACTTGCTTCATGCTATTATTTTCCATCTCTATCTCAATACCTGTTGTATAAGAAGAAAGCTTGTAAAAGCGATTTAGATCAGTCTCTTAATTTGTTACAAAATACTCCTTTTTCAGCTAGGTGGTGGTTATCTTTTTGGGCTTCCAGTGGGTTTTGTTGCCGACTCTATTGGTGCAACTGTTGGTGCCGGAGCTGCATTTCTTCTCGGAAGAACAGTAAGTTTTCAGGTTTTACATTTACAAGTTTTTGTAAAAGTAATACAAAGTTGTTGGTCCACTACTTACCGCTGAATAGCTAAATGATAGGTTGTTCTTGATTCCAACAGGGTGATCTTTCTTCATCACATGATTTTGCTATCTTTTCATTTCAATTGGAATTCATTATGATCAATGCTATTCTATAGAATGGTATACTTATTTAAATCTTTGTCAAATTGTACAGATTGGAAGACCATTTGTTGTTTCTAGATTGAAGGATTATCCTCAATTTAAATCAGTGGCAATTGCGATACAGAGATCTGGATTTAAGGTTTGTAGGTTTCTAATCGATTAATAGTGTGAAATTATTAGACTTCGTTATTTCTTTGCTTCATTTTGTTTGCTCGTTACTTGGTATAATAATATTCCTACAGGTTACTTTTTATCATCTGATATTATTTTTCTTTCGAAATTTTCTTATTTGCGTCCTTACAGATTGTATTACTGCTTCGGCTTGTTCCGCTGCTACCATTTAACATGTTAAATTATCTCTTGTCGGTGACTCCTGTTTCACTTGTGGAATACATGCTGGCTTCCTGGTTAGGAATGATGGTATCCTCTTCTCCCTTGAGCAATTATAAATTTCTATTGTGCTTTATGCTTTATAAGGATGTTAAGACCTCATTGAATTTCTTCTAGCACTCTTTCGTGCTAGCTGTTTTCCTGAAGAGGCATAGGCTTAGCGATGATCTCGAAACTTTTGAAAGCTATCTTGATTACTGCAGTATGTTAATGCTTGATACTATTTCTATTGCAGCCAATAACACTGGCACTTGTATATGTCGGAACAACTCTTAAAGATCTTTCGGATGTAACACATGGTTGGAGCGAATTCTCCAAGACTCGTTGGGTATGAAATACTGTCATAAATTACTGATCCTAATGTCTTTGAGGCACTGTAGTTTGTCTTATGCTTGTTTTCGTTCTCTTGTCGATGCAGGCATTTATCATTATCGGTCTCGTAATATCGGGTAAGTTACATTGTTTCTCATATTTGTCATGTCGAATTAATAAGTTCTGTACTCTAAACTGAATTATTTTGGGTTATGTGCAGTGGTTCTTATGATATGTGTTACTAAAGTTGCAAAGTCTGCATTGGACAAAGCCTTGGCCGAAACCGAAGATATCGATGGGGTTACATCATCCTCGCCAGAATTACCAATTGTTGCTGAACAATCATCAGATCTTAACCAACCACTCATAATTAAGATAGATTCTAATGAAGACAATCATGAAAAGTAAATCCATTTTTTGTGTAAATTCTTTCTTCCTCTCCTCATAGTTGATTTTTTTTTCTTCTTTCCATTGATGTTCAAGAGATAGCTACACCAGTTCCTCCTATTTATTTGTGATTTGTACAGTTCCAACATTAGAAATATAGTCTGTGACAGGAGTTTTTAATCCTACCATCAAAGATGACATTATTGACTATGACAAAAAAGTTCATGCTGTTATGAATGATTACTGATTCTATGTCATTTTGTACTTCCCACATGCTGCATTTTGACTTCTGTGTTTTAGATTTTACAGTTTCTTTTTATATGCCTTCCTCTTGCATTCAAAAGGAATGCATATAAAACCGACAAAGTATACACTATCAAGAAACCGGGATCTTCTGTTGTGCAGGCATGTTTGAGACAGTTAGAATTCAAGCTTAACTATTTATTCGAGATATGCTAGCTTAGGGTAGTTCTAACTACCATAACTGACGGTAAGTCATCGGCAATCGCAGGTCAACTGATTGTTACTATAAATGCAATCAGTTGCAGACATTTGTAACTATCAATTCATCAAATAGAAAGTTAGTTACAACTCTATATGAATAGTGTAACTATCAATTTCTAACATGCTATTAGATTGCTAACACGAGCTTCTACCATGACTACACCACTAGTGTCGCTGTTGTCTTTTGCTCAAGTCTCGACCACTTCGGTGTCAGTAGCGTCAACAAGTTTAAGAAGCATTCAGTTTCTGATTTAGTGTCGCTTAATTTATCTCAATCTAACTCACTGTATTTCTAATTTCACCTACTGTGATGGGCTCTATAAATTTCCCTCTAGGGAATTTCTTATAGAATTTTATGAGATAGAAAAACACCTATAAAAAACTGAAATTGTCCCTTAAATTTACGGGGATACATTTTAGACGCACCATGCAGATTTGCTCGAAGTTTTGGTCACTCGGACTTAAACTGTAGGCACAAGTTCAATCAACACACTTTCAATCATCCTTCTTTGGGGGCAACAATCAACACTCATAGCAAGGTTATCCCAATTCTCACGGCATTTGGAATAGACAGCCTTCACATTTAAGGCGCGCTCCTCCTTTACAAGGTCCCTCAAGCACATTTGTTGCTAATGCTCTGCCTTGTGCATCTACATCCCGGTTCCTGACCCAGGTGCTTCTTATCATGTAACCAGTGATGCCAAGAATTTGGGCAAGGTTTACATATACATTTTGCTTTGCTCTAGCTAAATTTTTTGTCCATTTCAACCTCACACAACTCACACTCCATAACCTTCTAGTTCCTTTCCTAACCAAAAACTTAATGAATTAGTCAAATTTCAAAAGATAACGTTTATTTTCTAATGTCTTGTTAAATAACAAGCCTATGATTTTACTCTTCTTAAAGGTCATGTTGGGAGTGATGGGCTCTATACATTTTTCTCTAGGAATTTCTTATGGCACTCAATGAGGTGAAGAACATCTATGAAAAACTAAAATTGTTCTTTCATATTACAGAGATACATTTTTGAATGCACCATGCACCAATGTTATAGCACATCAAATGAGTGTCATCCTAAATGAAAAGTAAAAAATATTTTAGAGATTTGATAATTGATCAGATCAGTGGACATTTCAGAGATGCATCTTCGGAGGTTTGAGGCGGAATTTTAAAATTTCTGTGACCTTTGCATGTAAGATATTTTCGAAGATATATCTCTAAAATAATTTGATAAAACACTAAATTGCATGATCACACAATCAAACTTATTTTTCACTCCAAACCCTCACCAAAAACTCTTCCATTCTCAATCCACATTTTCACTCCAAATCCTCAATTTTATGTTTCATCACATCAAAGTGAGTAAAAGAAGTTGGAATCTCAGGTAAAGTTCATTTATTTCAAGCATCGTTGTTCACATTAATCTTGTTTTCAATCTGAAAAAAACGTGCGTTTATTTCGGAGATACATTTCCGATATGAGTATGAACTCATTCGAAAATGCATCTTCGATATTTGTTTATTTTTATTTTTTTCACATCTGTTTTCAACATTAGCACTTATTCATTATTTTGTTTTAATTGTTTTCATCAGATATGATGCACCCCGATGTTTTTCTCAAACATGTTGTGCCTCTGAATGTCAAAGGTATTGTTGTGAAGACAATAGATGTGACAACCAATTTTAAAATGAGCAAGAGTTTGAATTTTATGATCACATGCTTCAATGGATACATATTGAGGCCTCCAAACTAGGATTTGGTGTGGTAATCGAAAGGTCCGATGATGGTTCAAATAGAAGATGTGCTTTCTTGATAATGACGTGCGAAAGAAGCTAGAAATATAAACCTTCTTTCTGGAGTTTTAAACAAGACGACACTGATTTCAAAAAAATATGAGTGTCCCTTTAAGTTGCGTGGTTATAGTAGACAAATAAATTGAGATTTAATGTCATGTGTGGTTTACATAACCATGACTTATGTGAAAAGTTAGTCGGTCATCCAATTGTGTGTCGTCTCATGTTGAAAGAGAAGGAATGCGTTGCTGACATGACATTGAATTTGGTTTAACCGAAAAATATTATTGCAACTTTGAAATGTAAAAGATTCGAAAATATCTCAAATATCAAGCAAATGTACAATATTTGGTATCAAACTAACAAGACACTAAGGAAGATAGAACTGAAATGACAACTTTTGAAAATGTCGGATGCTAACAGTTAAGTGTCTAGGTACCGAACGTGTGAGGATGAAGTTATCGTTAGAGATATGTTTTGGATTCATCCTGATTCCATCAAGTAGTTCAACATGTTTCTTACTGTGCCCATCATTGGTTCAACATACAAGACCAACAATTACAAACTTCAGTTATTGAAGATGATTGGTGTTACGTTTACTGAGAAGATCTATTCTATCAAGTTTGCATTTTTAGAGAGCGAAAAAAAGAAGAATATTACTTGGGCCTTAGAGGTGTGTCAGACAATGGTGAAGGACCAAGAAGAGATGCCTAAAGTGATTGTTATCGACCGCGATACTACGTTGATGAATTCAGTTGCAAAGGTATTTTCTACTTCTTATGCATTGCTTTGTAGGTATCACATAAAAAAGAGTGTGAGTAGTCGGGTTGAACCCACGGTAGGGACGAAACAAATAAAGTTCGAAGATGGAAAAATGCTGAAGGCGGGCGTAGTTGTGGGAAAAAAAACAATGAATGCATGAATGGTATAGTAAATCCTTCCACTAAAGGGTTATATGTCGATTGCGTTGTACATTTTAGGAAGGTGTGCGAGAAATATTCTGATTTTTTGAAATATGTTGAAAGCACAATTCTTGATCACATGAAGGAGAAAATTGTTTGCATAGACCGATCAGGTTAGACACCTTGGGAATACAACAACAAACCGAGTTGGGTCTGCCTATGTTACATTAAAGAATTAGTTGGAAAATAGTAAGATCGATTTGTGTAGAGATTGAGACTCCCTGAACCAAATGATTATGAACTAGCATAATGAGATACATACATTATTTGGTCGGAGAGTCACAGTTTTGAAACACAGATTTAAAGACAACAATCTTTATTCTTTGTTGATTGACAATATATCCCGAATGGGTTTGAATTATATTTTTCACGAGGCTAAATGAGCTGATAATGTAGGCCCCGATAGAGCAAAGTGTGGATGCACAACTGTGAAAACATATGGTATTCCATGTGGTTGTGTTATTGCAAAAAAGGTGAAACTTGGTTGCTCGATAAGAATGTTTGAGGTGTGCACTCACTGGAAGATGCTTAGGTTTGATGATGATGGTATCACGAAAGACAGTAAATCGAATATATCTTGACCGAAGGGGAAGTGATACGAGAGAGATTTTTGAAAGCCGATGACAAAATGAAAATCCACATCAAAGAATAATTGAGGAAGATTGCTTATCCAGAAACCTCTAACTTGAAACCACCCTTTCAATCGGTAAAAATAAAAGGTGCTCTGAAGAAGCTCAAACTTACACCGAGTCACAATTCAATGGTACGACCTCCTTCGTATTTTGAACACATTGACAAAGTTTCTTCGGACTCACCAACTCTAAATCTCAAAAAAATGATTTCAAAGGAGCCGGCATTAGCAAACCACCTCCTTCTCCGCCTCCACCAAAGATTCCATTCATTGACGAGATGTCGATTTTAATACACAAATACATCGAGCCATCATTTTAGTATTTTCACGTGGTGTACTGGTAATATATATGATGCATTAAGAAATTCTCATCCCTCTGTAGCCATGTCTCTTGTTGCTAAGTTCTCTTTCCTGTATTCTCCTGCATTGTCTATGAATAACAATGTACCTAGTGTCAACTCTACATGTGTAGACTCTAAGTGGCCAAGTTATGACATCTTAGACTATGTCATCCTAGTGTGAATTAATTAAGACTTGTGTCACAAAACTATAGTATCCCATTTCATTTTTAAAAAATAACGTGTTTTGATCAGTTTGTTATATCGACCAAGCTCATAGATTGCCTTCTTCTACTTCACACACGATACACTATACACCTTTAAAACTAGTTTATAGTGATTTGTGGGGACCATCTCCTAATTCCTCCACCTTAGATTTATTTATTATATGTCTTTTGTAGATGCTTATTCTAAGTTTACTTGAATTTATATACTTAAATCTAAGGCTGAAGCTCTTTACCTTTAAAAAATTCAAATCCATGGTTGAGCTTCAACATGGATTTCCAATCAAAGTTGTGCAATCTAATTGAGGAGAGGAATTTAGACCCTTTACTTACTTTCTAACTAAATTGGGCATTATTCATAGGGTTATTGTCCTTATGCACATCGTCATAATGGTGTGTTGAGAGAAAACATAAACACATAGTAGACCTTGGTCTTACTTTACTAAGCCAAGTTTCTTTGCCCCTTAGTTATTGGAATTATACTTTCTTCACATATGTTTACCTTATTAACATGTTACCCTCCTCCTCCATCAATTCTCAAGTACATTGTTGTTCAAGCTTAAGCTTGATTATAAAAATTTAAGGGTATTGGTGCATCTCTTCAAATGGTAGGATATACATCTCCAATGATGTTTTGTTCATTGAGTTCAGGTTTCCATACCTTGACCTTTTTCCTAAGTATAACTGTAGTGTTTCCCTACCAAGAATTTCACATTGTGTCATTTACCTATGTTCATTACATTTATTCCTTCTTCCTCTTTTATTCATACTGACACTCAACAGTCCACTTCATCATCTACTTCCACCACTAAGTCTTCTCACCCTGAAGAAACTACAGTCGGTAAAAGGAAGTTTTAATGTCTTATCTTATTCCATCTAGTTCAGTTCCTGTGGTAGCTTCTAATTTTTCACAGTAAGCATACACCATCCTCTAGTTCCTCTCAATTTCTTTTCTTAGCAAAAAATGTTATTTCTATTCCACATATGGCCATACTTGTCTCCAACATACCACTTAACTCACACCATATGAAAACCAGGGCAAGGTCAGGTTTCTCTCAACCTAGACTTGAGTCTAGACTATTGCTTACTCACTCCGAACATAAAAATGTTAAGCATGCCCGTGATGACTTTCAGTGGATGTCCGCAATGCAAGTTGAGTATGATGCCTTGATACAAAACAAAACTTGGTCTCTTGTTCCTCTACCCTCTCATAGACGACCAATTGGATGCAAATGGATCATTAGGATAAAGAAAAATCCTGACGGGACAATTAACAAGTTCAAGGCTAGGTTGGTTAAAAACTATTTCCATAAAAGGCATGACTTTGACTTCACACAAACATTCTCGCAAGTGGTCAAACCCATCACACTTAGGGATATTCTTACCATTGCAATCACTCATCATTGGTCTATCCAACAAATTGATGTTAATAATGCATTTCTAAATGGGTTGCTTGATGAGGAAGTCTACATGGAACAATCTCAAGGATTTGTTAGCTCCAACTCTTCACACGTGTGCAAGTTATTTAAAGTTCTCTATGACCTCAAACAAACCCCTTGACAATGATTTGAAAGACTTCAAGCTACCTTATTCAACTTTTAGTTTAAAATATGCATAAGTGATCCTTCTCTCTTTATTTATTTTTCCAATAAACTTATCATCTATCTTCTTACGTATGTAGATGATATCATCCTCCCCGGTAGTTCCAAGATTATACTTCAAAAAAAAAAACTTTTATTTTAAATAAATTTTCTTTACTAAAATGACATTTATTGTGATAGGAGGGATTACAATAGTACAAAGTATGAAAGTGATTTGCAAATTTGACTTCAACCAAGTTGCATACATGTTACACTGTTGATTCACATGTTGGTTGTTAATGAATTATTATAATGTTGTCACCAACCAACCATATACTAGGTTACATTAAATAACCAACCCGCTTGTAGGTGCCTAAGTTCCAACCCTACACCATTTTGGGACTTCTATTCTGGCTTATGTTCTAGTTTCATAAAAATTCCTTTATCTTAAATGAACTAAATCAATGTTAAGTTTTTATTAACAAAAATGATAAATGCAAAATTTAAAGAAAGAAAAGGTTGGTGGTGGTGTGAGACAAGAGTTACATGTGTAGAAAATATTCTGCAATTGGACCACTATGAAAATTGTCTATAGTGGGGAGTAGGTAACAACAAAAGACATGGGTTGTCGTTGGATGCCAATACGATTTTAATTCACTTTTTTTCTTACATTAATTAGAATAGTAAATTTCATATCAGAATAAATATCTATGTTCTGGACTTTCCTTTGTTCTATGTGTAGTAATTCATATCAGCCATGATCTTATTTCATACATTATTACTCGTGACACTTATGTCCATTTTAGTGAATTTTTTTTACAACTTTGTTTTTTTTCACTAGTTATATATACAACTATACTTTTTAACATTTTAAAATTTTTAAAATGATTTTTCTCCATTATTTCTCCTTCTTTTATATTTAAAATTTCATTTTAAAATAAAATTTACCTTTTAATTATTTTGATTTTCAGTTTTAATTGAAGTGTTAGTTATAACTGATGTCAATGGGGCAGCGGGGCTGGGGACACTTTCCCATCTTTGTCTCCGCCACCAAATTTATTTCTCATATCCGTTTCCGATCCTCGTCATGGGGGAGTTTCTATCTCCATCTGCGTTCTCTGCGGATCTTCGTTCTTCACAGATCCTCATGGATCCTACATTTATCTATTAACATTTTATTTTTAATATCTATGTTTTTCATAAAAGTAAAAAACACGAGTATTTCACATATTTAATTTGTTATTAAAAAATACTAGTATTTGACATTTATGATTTTTTTATTAAAAATAGTAATGGGATACAAAATGATAATATTTTTTTTATAAAATACTATAAAATTCAACAACATAAATTATAATATTTTTAAGTAATAATATGTCTAAACAACTACAAAATGCAACAACATAAATACATTTAAAAACTATACTTAATTAAAATGAACAGGGGATAATTGAAAAGCTAAAAAAAATACTTCATCATAAGTATACTTGAAAGTATATACTTAAGTATAAACTTATGAGACATAATTGTAAAATATTAAAATAAATAGGTAGGATGGAGTCCTGCAGGGCGAGGGATGTATTCCCAGTCCCCGTCTCAGAAGTGCTCTCGAGAGAATTTTTCTCCCAATCTCTGCCACCGCAGGAAAAATTCCTCAATGTTTAGAGTTCAAATGGGGCAATTCTCGTGGGGATCCTCGCTAACAGATGTAAATTGACATCCCCAATTAGTTAATTGTTGAAAATGCACCATGAAATTCATCAATTTGAGAACATCACAAGTTATTTTAGTAAAACGAAGAATTAAATATATAATTTTTTTTATTTATGTATTGATTTTATTAAAAATTTATAATTAACTTTTTATTTTTTTTTAATAAACTTTTTATATGTATATCTCTTTTTAAGACCGATTAATATTACTCATTCTTTTTTTTAAAGTTATTTCTGTCCGAAGGATATGTACATTCTTATAAATGAAATGAAATGAGCAAATGAAGAAAATTTTTAAAAATTTAAAATTTAGTTGTATTGGTATTAAGGTGAATTTAAGAGAAAAGAAATCAATCAAGATGTGTGTCTAATCGTGAATTTTTCACTCAAATATTTTAGTTTTTTTAAAATATTTTCAAAATAACTCAGTTTTTAAATTATTTTTTAAAGCACTCCACTTTAAGATATTGATTTAGTGTAGGTGCTATTCTAATTGACGACCCTTTACAAGAAATAAGTATTGTCGACAATTGAATTGGATACACCACATGGTGTTGCCGATTCAATGTAAATTGCTAAAGGTGTCGCCAATTCAATTGGAGACAGAGTTGAAAGTGAATTTTTTTTAAACATAAATTACTAACATTAATATTTAATAAAAAATAATATTACATAAACTAATGTTGGCGACCGGGTTGGTCTACCGGCCATCAGTTCCACATCCCCTAGGTACCCTCACTCGTTGCCTTAGTTATTGACTCACTTCAGGTGTTTGAGGGGTTGAGGTCTCAATAACATTTCCAACTGAATTCCTAAGAATTTCTTGCATTTCCAAGAAGTCATGTGTGTTGAAATTGAGCTCGCGACCCATGCCCGAGTAGTTTGGATGTGATGAAGGGGTCATTGGTGTGTGGCCTGGATGATTGAATGAGGATATTCGTGTGAAGGTTTTGTTGGTGAAAGGTTGAAATGATATTGGTGTTTGAAAGTCATATGGTTGTTGTGATGTTTGTGTGTGTATGATTTGGTGTGATGTTTGAGCGTTTTGGCTATGGAAAGGTGTTTGGGCGTTTTGGTTATATCTTGATGTTGTGTTGGGAGTATAGGCATTTTGGGTGTCTTGATAATAATCATTTTGTTGGAGATGATATGGGGGAAGATCTTTGGATGGTGGGTTTGTATGTTTGTGGGTTGGTAATTTTGTTGGGTAGGGGGTTGTGAGTAACAGATCCGATAATTTTTTGGTGGATTAGACGTTGAAACTTCTTGTATGCAGGTGGTTTGTTGTGGCTCGTATAAATACCTCTCTACAGAGACAAACTCAGTTGCAACTAATCTGTACTAAGTTATATAAGTATTAGTAGGTATAGATGGAATTGCCATCACCGGGTCATGTAAGACATGGGCGCGGCGGTTCCTCCATTTACGACACTCAGATTTAGCAAAATCCTTTCAGTCGGGATAGTCCCATTGATCATTAACTTTTTGTAGATGCCATTTATCGAGATCAATCGGGAGATCTGATATGTTTTGATGCATTCCAAAATGTAGTTTGACACGGTCACTATGATGCATCTCTACACTGGTAAATCTGATGATCGACACACATGCAGTCCAAACGGCTGCATCTTCCTCACTAACTTCATGTAGGTGTTCCATGTTTAGATATGGATGTCAAATGAATTGAAGAAGAGACAAATATTAGATTATAAAATGAGTGATATAAAAAATAAATTGATTCGTTTAGTTGCCTTACATCTTCAGGTGTAAGGTGATCCAAGAGATTGCGGTATTGAATGATACAATGTCTAGGACATCTATTGTAACTCATACCCCGAGCCGACCATCTAAACAACAAAAAGTTCAAATAAATTAGTTAGACACAATAATTAGTAAGGTGAATTAACTAATATTAAGTTATTAACTTACTTTTGTGCATACGGGAATGAGAAGTTGTTGTGGTTGACGTGCGCTAGGGATGACAATCTAGACCAACCCCATGTTTGGATCAAAGTGGTGCATCCAGAAAAAGTAGATGTGTTTTTTTTTCTGACACTTACACAAAGAGCTATACAAATAAGACAAACAAGCGGAACTTTAACTATATTCTCTTGTTTTATCTAGGTTTCTTAATAAGGGTAAATACATAACGTGCATAGTAGAACCAGTACATTCGGGAAATAAAAATAAACCAAGTAAAAGCATAAGATAACACATAGTTTTTATTATTTTCATTTCTTCGATAGAATTTTCATCTAATATTAAACTGCTGTACCGTGTTTTGAGACACGAAAATAAGATACCTTGGTCTCTTGGGTTATCATCCAGCAAGTCGACACCCAAAAGTTTCTCACAAATTGAACTTTCAAAGGTTGTTTTTCCATTGACCGCCTTACCATCAATACGCAACCCGAGTAACATGTACACATCCTCTAACGTCACAGTACAATCACCGGTTGGAAAAAAGAAAGTGTGTGTCTCTGGGCGTCATCTCTCTTGTAAAGCTAGTATAAAATTTGCATCAACCGAATAAGACATGATTTTGCTTACATGTCCGAAATTGGAGAGCTCAATATAAGGTACAATTAATTTATCGGGGGAAACATATTCATGTGAAATGTAGATGCAAATGCAGACGCGGGAAGGTGGTTGGATAGCATTCCATTGGACAAGGGCATTTAACGGTGGATGTTGAAGCTAGCGGGATTATACCTGAGTGAATCACACACTCAAAGATACAACAGAGTCGCCATCGAACTTTATTTAGTCCCAAAGGATAGGGAAAATATCGATAAAACCCAAGGGAAAGAGAAACGCGAAAGGGGGTCGGTTATGCGAAAGGAAGGTACTGGCACCTTAAGCATCCGCCGTACCCAACGGGAACCATTTCGCTTGCTTCTAGGCTTGGATGGGTTATCTATCTAAAGGCTTATAGCTAAAGAGAAGAAAATGAGAGGGAAAGAAAAGAAAGAAAGAAAAGAAAGTGCTCGAAGAGGATTGGGGCCCTCGTGCTTACGTACCCTCATAGTGATATGAGGAAGTCAGAGCTCCACAGTTAAAGGAACCAAGGAAAAGAAAAGGATCTGGGTGGACCAGAGAGACAGAAGAATGGAAGAAGACGGAGGAAGGTGGCTCGCCAAGATTTCACAATCTTGTGCATACGTACCCTCATAGTGCAATGAGGAAATCAGAGCCTACGTAGTTTGGGGAACTACTGCTGGGAGAGAAAAAGGAAAGAGACGGTGTTAAAGCTGTTAGTTCCATGTTTCTATGATTGTCCATGGTTCTATGATTGGCTAAATTTTGGTAAAACATGATTCTGCACTGATGTCAAGCTGAATGTTATGACATCCATCTGCTGTCATGACAGAACTGCTGTCTTGTGTTTTTAATCAGAATTTCATTACCAATGTCATGACATCGCTGTCTGATACAGCAGGAGCTGTGCTATCAAAACTGTTGTCATGTGTTTTAATCAGGATGTCATTACCAATGTCATGATATTACTGTCTAGTACAGCAGGAGCTGATGATTGAACTGCTGTCATGTGGTTTAATCAGGATGTCATTACCAATGTCATGACATTGTTGTCTGGTACAACAGGAGCTGCTGTTTTATATCACTTGACATAAGTGCTTTGGATATACCTCATCAGTATGTGTAGGCCAAAGAGATTTATTAGGAACAAAGTGCAGATTTAATTGGTGTTCATAAAAAGGATCTTTGAGACTTTTTAGGAAACTATAATATGCTTGTTTCTACTGTTGTGATTGAGGGGGAGTGAGAGGGGTCTCTTGTCTAGTGGAATCTAGGAAGAAATTGCATTGGGTAGAGATTAAGTGAGGAGTTGTAAATGAGGGAGTTTAGCTCTGAATTGATTATGCTAATAGTGGATTTCCTTCCTGGCTTGGTAGCCCCCAGATGTAGGTGAGGTTGCACTGAACTGGGTAAACAATTCATTGTGTTATTTATCTTTCAACATTTACAATTCTGCACAATTTAAATGGTTAGATAAATAGTCTGTCTGTCTGCTGATGTTACAACAGACATCATGACATTGGTCATGAAATTGGTACAATTTAAAGCAATTTAAATTGGTCATGTTTTGTCCTCGTCCTTGTTTCAGCAGAGATCAATGTTCTTTGCATCTCTTAGGACATATGAGATCTGCATGCCAAAATTTTAATTGGTATCAGAGCGGGCATCCTGTCTGTTCTGGATGAGATCTTGAGAGATACTTTCTGGTGTCTTGAACAAGGAGAAATGGTAGCTGATTTGTTGATCTTGCTAAATGTTTGAGCTACTGCTTATGGAGTTAAGGAGAAGAGTATGTTCACTCCTGTTTATGAAGGATTCTGTGTATCTGCTGATGTGCCCTCTGATATAGGAGCCCCAATGACTTGTTGAATGTTTTGATAGCTTGTTTAGGGCTTTTTGAAGATGTTCTTTTGGTGGTTCCGCTGCATATTTTTTCTGATGAAAGAACTCTGGTAGCCCTGGGAGAAGATTGCCCTATATTCAGTTTGATGTATGACTGTGGCAAGTGTGCAGATGGTTGGAAGATGGTGTTTTCTGCTGCTCTGTGTAGTCTGACAAGCTGTTGATCCTGCTTGATGCTGTTTTGTTTATGCTGCTCTGGTGTGCTGAAGGCTGTTTTAGAGAAGATAGTAGGAGGTGATTTATTTTCACCACTCATGACTTGCAAAGGGTCTATCAGTAGAGGAAGTCATAGGTAGGTTGAGTCAAGGGTGTCAGCCTTGATGTTTCAACATTAAAGATACTTATGCTGAAGAATACTTTTGGTATTCGTGAAGTGTAAATATCTATCAGATGGTCTTCTCAACAAGTTGTGTGGATCAGTTGCTATGTGTGGACTACACACGTATTTAATTGGGTATCCATGAAGTTCAGATAAGGATTTAAGAATCATTTCTATTTGAGATATTCTAAAATATTTAATGGATTATCCTTAGTTGATGATCAAGTTATCTCATCAGCTGTTGCTCAAGCATCATGCCCCTGATCTGCTTTGTCTACTTCAAGAATCTGATGTTCAACCAGATGTTGAAACATTCCATCATCAGAGATTGTACAGAAGTCTGTTGAAGGAGATATAGTTGATAATCTTGTTACCATACACTTGTGTGGTAGGATCTGACTTTATTCTAGTAAGTTTTCTGGCAAGAAACTAAGACTAGAATGTAGTGCTGGTGGAAGTGCAGATGAAGACATTTTCTCTTGGATCAGTTTATTGGAGTGCAGCAGGTGTATTCTAGTCTCTACTAGAAGCATCTAATATTCATCTAGAAAGTTTCCTGGTAAGAAACATGTCTAGAATATGGTGCTGGTGATAGCAATGCTTGGGTCAGTTTATTTCTGATCTAAGTACATAAGATCATGTGACCGTGCTGATCTTGGAGGTCAAGGATAAGTGGCAGTTATCTCTGACTTTCTGAAGAAGTCTCTACTTAAGGAAAGTGGGATTCCTTTTGTAAATATTTTTTTTGTGATCCTTCTTCTCTGAAGAATCAGTCTTTGGCGTGTTTGGTTTTTCTAAAGAGAAGTTTTCTGGAGCAAATGTATTTCAAAGGTAGCTAATGCAGAATACAGGCTGTCTACTCAAACTTGCTATCAGTAATCAAGTCTATGTGAACATGGAACTCTTGATGAGGTTCTTCTAAATGGCACAATGAAGGGATGAATGCACTAGCAAGATGTCTGATCAGATGTTGTGACATCGAGCAAAAACTTCAGTTTGCAGAAGCTGTGTGAAAGAGTAGATGTTACAGGTCCAAGTCTTGGTGTATCCAAGTTGCCTTGCTATGGAACATGAAGGATATGAAGACCAAGTTTGCTTGGTGGATCAGAAGAGTTTCTAGAGCTCTGGAAGCAGATGAGTAATCAAACAGTGGAGTTTGGTTATTTAAAGAGTGAGCTCTTGAAGACATGAAGATGAGTCTTATGTTTTCCATTCACGTGCTTCTGGCAATAGAGCACTAGTTATCCTTGGTATGAGGAGGTATACTTATATCTAGGATATGTTGCTGCAATGGTACAGTTGTGTCTCAAGATTGCTTATGGCTTCAAGAAGTTTGTGACTGTATGCCTCTAGGAGGGTGGAATGTTATACCAGATGTTGTGACATTGTGTTACTGTTCAAAATGAACTTAACAGTGTTTCTGCTCTTGGTTCTGTCATTGGGTGTCAATAGATCAAATCATACGTGTACAAGCTTATTGGAAGTATTATAAAGGTGAGAGCCTTATGATCTGACCTCCACTGAAGGGATTTGTTTTGGTCAGCAAGACTTTTGGTCTCTATCCAAGTGTTTTGTCTTGTATGACTGGTGAAGATGAAGACCAAGATATCATCAGCCTTGATCTTGTGCATATGGAAGGACTTTCACCTTGACATCTTGGAGATTGCTCCAGTTTTTTCAAAGATGAATCTGAGTAATCTTACAGATAGTTATGTCTATCCTGCAACTCTTCTGCTATTTGTTCTAGAATGGTTTGTGAATCAAGGAGTGTAAAGTTGCATGTGCTACCAGTGTGTGAATATGAAGACGTTGGTGTAAGTCTTCATATGGTTGGATTCTCTCTTTTAGGGGGAGTGTTGATTATGCATGACAGGGGGAGTTGTGTATGATGTGTAGCTGCATTACTTGTGTTGGTTTGAACTAGGACTGTGCTTACTCCTTATGAATGACCTAGGAAACACCATTGCTTTTTGTCTGGGAGAATTTATTTTTCTCTACAGAATATTTTTATGTCTCGAATTGGGGATTTAAAATCAATTGTTACTTATGGCAAGTAGTTAATTGATTATCCTTTAATTGGTGATGTCAAAAGTGTCACTTCTGAAGGTGCTGCTTCAGACAAGGAAAGAACTCAAGATTCAATGACAATAGGGTAAAAGCCAGGTGGAGTTGATACTGTGGAGGTTGTTTTTCATCATGATGAAGCATAGTGTATGATGGTCTTGGTTTATATGTGTGCATATGAGTGTGTACATTTACACCAATTGCTGTCAGTTTTTAACTAAACAAAGGGGAGTGAAGTGTTGCTATCTGCTGCAGTGGTGTTACTTGCTGAATGCAACTGTTAAGGGGGAGCTTGAGGAGCAATATTGTTACTTGCTGAATGCAACTATTAAGGGGGAGCTTGATAGTTTGTGAGGCTGGATGTAATTGAGAAAACTACTGCTGTTTCTGCCCTGATAAGTTTGGTTGGTTGTTTTAGCCAAAATTTGCCAAAGGGGGAGATTGTTAGTTCCATGTTTCTATGATTGTCCATGGTTCTATGATTGGCTAAATTTTGGTAAACCATGATTCTACACTGATGTCAAGCTGAATGTTATGACATCTATCTGCTGTCATGACAGAACTGCTGTCATGTGTTTTTAATCAGGATGTCATTACCAATGTCATGACATCCCTATCTGATACAACAAGAGCAATGGTAATAGAATTGATGTCATGTGTTTTAATCAGGATGTCATTACCAATGTCATGACATTACTATCTGGTACAATAGGAGATGATGACTAAACTGTTGTCATGTGGTTTAATCAGGATGTCATTATCAATGTCATGACATTGTTGTCTGGTACAGCAGGAGCTGTTGTTTTATATCACTTGACAGAAGTGCTTTGGATATACCTCATCAGTATGTGCAGGCCAAAGAGATTTATTAGGAACAAAGTGCAGATTTAATTGGTGTTCATAAAAAGGATCTTTGAGACTTTTTAGGAAACTATAATATGCTTGTTTCTACTGTTGTGAAGAAGATTCTGTAGGAGTGTTCAGCAGGGTGAGTTTGTTCAGCTAAGAACAAAGTGTGTTGGATGTCATGCAGGATGTTATAACTTCAAGCGTAGGACATCAGGGCGCGTGTTTAACTTTACTGTTATATTGCAAGAGGAAACTTAGGCTATACTTCAGGAAACCTGTTATGACTCCTTAGTTATCTCAGGCGAGATTCTAGTCAGAGCTGGGCATAACATGAAGTAGTTGTGACCTAATTTGACAGCACCTTGAATTATGGAAAGTGATTTAACTTGGTTAAACCTAATGTTTGTTACTTTTGACCATCCCAAGCCCAGTATGCATTGATATTTAAGGAGGAGCAGAAGCAAGGGAAATAAAACACTCACATCAAGAACAACTAGAGTGTAAAATAAGGGTTTAGGGTTTTGAAAGTCCCTTGTGTGTGTGTCTTTGTAAGTCACCCTTTGTATATTTTGATACATTGTGGTAGACATATTTGTCAGTGAAGAAGTATGACTGCATCAGTTGTTCTTCATGTGTGTATTGTGTCTTAAGAATACTTGTGAGCCAAGCAATTGTCTGCTGTATGATTGCATTGGTTAGTATTGTTAAGTTGTGTGTCACTCTGAGCTTTTAAGCAAGAGTGATGTGTTCTTGATTGAAGCTGTGAAGCAAGATCAAGTATTGTGACTTTGAAGAGTGTCTTCTAAAGTCTTCTTTTATATTGAATTTTTTATCACTACTGTGATTGAGGGGGAGTGAGAGGGGTCTCTTGTCTAGTGGATTCTAGGCAGAAATTGCATTGGGTAGAGATTAAGTGAGGAGTTGTAAACGGGGGAGTTTAGCTCTGAATTGATTCTGCTAATAGTGGATTTCCTTCCTGGCTTGGTAGCCCCCAGATGTAGGTGAGGTTGCACCGAACTGGGTAAACAATTCATTGTGTTATTTATCTTTCAGCATTTACAATTCTGGACAATTTAAATGGTTAGATAAATAGTCTGTCTGTCTGCTGATGTTACAACAGACGTCATGACATTGGTACAATTTAAAGCAATTTAAATTGGTCATTGTTGCGGTGGAAATAGGATATCAAACTATTAATGAGTTTGAATCGCAATTCAATTCACAACCGCTCTTTGATTTATCCGAAGGAAAAGGTCAAAAGAGGGAAAACCTATTTTGCATTGTAAACACAATGCGGGGAAAGATCTAGGGTTCGGGGGTTGGTTAAATTTAGGGAAGGTATTAGCACCCTAAACTTCTGTAGTACTCTACAGGAACCTTTTGTTCAGATGTTTACTATTTGCTTTATTTATTTGCTTAAGGTATATGTACTAAGGGATTAAAAGTTAAAAAAAAGACCTAAGGGGTTAATTCTAAGTTTACTCGGCAAGACATCGCATCTTGTGCCTACGTATCCTTACGGGAGTGGAATCAGAGTAATCGTAGTTCCCCTCAAAAGGGAGGTCAGAAACGTCTTGACTGTGGCCAAGGTTTCAATGGGGAATAAACGTATCTTAGGGACACGCTTACATGGAGTGTAGAAACTCCAAATCTCTACATTGAATTGTTAAGTTGTAATTAGGGTTAGGTTAGGTTAGGGATTCCGCGGCGGGAAACCCTAAAATGAGCGCGGCGGCTCTTTGACCTAATGCTAGGGGTAAAATTGTAATCTTGCCTGCGGCGAGGCATTTGTGAAAATTAGGGTTTGTAGTTGTAAGGGTTTGAAGTTGAGGACTATTGGCGCGGCGACCAAAAGCTAGACCTAACCTTCGGATGTGAAATTAACTATAAAGATGTGATGAAATTAAATATACATACAACGGCAGAAAATAAAGTGCGGAAAGATAAATGCGACAATTGTCTCGCAAAATTACATCCCGTAAGCAGTTACAAATATGATAATTGAATATTTAAACTGAAAATAAAATTAATTGAACTTAGTCAGCTGCAAAAAACCAAAACAAACCGAGACTGTTATTATACGGGGTTAGACAAAAAATTAGACGGGAATGTTAGGAATTTAAGTAGAAAATTATAATTAACGAAACAAGAAAAAAGTTAGAAATTTGGATCTTAAAAATGAGGATGTTAGCGAAAAATTAATAAACAATAAAAATTGATACGCAATGAAGATGATGATAATATACAAGTGATAATGGAATATGAAATAACAACGATGATGTAAGATTATGTACAAATATAAAAATAAATACAAAAATAAATAAATAAATATTAGTGAACAGGTTCATGGATAATCAAGAATATTGTTAGGAATGAAGGATGAAAATTGGAATTGACAATAATTAGAAGTTAAGTGATGAACGTTTTGAGACGATGAGAATTTAGGTAATAAGAAAAAAGTTAGAATGGAATTAGTTTTTTTTTTTTTGTGAGATTTGGAAAAGTTAGAGTTTTTAATGTGATTAAGAAAAAGAAAATAGATTAAAAGTTAGAATTAAAAGTTAGCAAAAAAATTAGAACTTCGAAATTTGGTTTTTTAAAAAAAGGTTAGAAAATAAAAATAAAAGTTTGAAAATAAAAGAGAAAATGTTAGAATTTTAATTAAAAAAAGAGTTAGAATGTTAGAATTTTAATTAAGAAAAAATGGTAGAAATTTTGAAAAAAAGATATAAAAAAGATTAGAAATTAAAAAAAAGAAGAGTTAGTTACTTTTGATGAAGACTGTAAGAGTTTTTGATGCTTGTCGATCCCCCCGTTTTGTTGCTTCTGAGGGTCCTTTTATACTTGATTTTTTTAAATCTTTTTCAATCTCAGATTTGATTTGAATATCTCAATCTTTTTCAATCTCTGATTTGATTTGAATATCTCAATCTTTTTCAATCTCTGATTTGATTTGAATGAATTTTTATGATGATTTCAGATTTGATTCAATGATGGTGATGTTGATATTTAGATCTGATTTTCTTATGATGATGATATGATCTGATTGATTTGATTTTGCTCCATCTGTGATTTATTGTGATTGGATTTGATAAAAAAATGTTGGGATTTAAATTTAAAAAGTTAGCAAAGAAAATAAGAGTTTCAAGTTAAATAAAAATTAGAGTTTTAAGTTTAAAAAAAATGAGTTAGAATTTTAAAATAAAAAAATATATTTGAATGTTGATTTTAAAAAATGTTAGAATTATTTTAAAAACTGTTAGAATTTAATTTTAAAAGGAATTTAGAATTTTAATTTGAAAAAGGATGGTGTCAAAAAAAGATTTAGATTTAATTTTAAAAAAAAAGGATAGATTTAATTTATAAAAAAAGGTTAGATTTAATTTTTAAAATAGTTAGAAAAAAAGATTTAATTTTAAAAAGAAGTTAGAGAAAAAAAAGATTTAATTTTATAAAAGTTAGAAAAAAAGATTTAATTTTTTTAAAAAAGTTAGAAAAAAAGATTTAACTTTATAAAAGTTAGAAAAAAGATTTAATTTTAAAAAGAAGTTAGAAAAAAGTATTTAACTTTAAAAAAGTTAGAAAAAAAAGATTTAGTTTTAAAAAAAGTTAGAAAAAAATATTTAACTTTAAAAAAGTTAGAAAAAAGATTTAATTTTTAAAAAGAAGTTAGAAAAAAATATTTAACTTTAAAAAAGTTAGAAAAAAAAGATTTAGCTTTAAAAAAAGTTAGAAAAAAGGATTTAGCTTTTAAAAAAGTTAGATTTTTATTTTAAAAAAAGTATTAGAATCTGATTAAAAAAATGTGTTAGAAATTAATTTAAAAAAGGTTATAAAAAAAATTTACTCTTAAAGAAAAGAAAAAAAAAAGTTAAATTTTAATCTAAATCCTAAAAGTTAGTAAGAAGAGCTTAAAATGATTTAAATAAATAAACTAAATAGAAAAGAAAAAAGAAAAAAAAAAGTTAATAAAAAACGTTAGTAAAGTTATAAAAAAAATTTAATTAAATTATTATTAGTTAAAAAAAACAAGATCTAAAAAAAAGGTTAATTTATTAAATAAGAATTTAAAATAAAATAAAAAAATAAAATAAAATAAAAAAGAAAGGGTAAAATTTGGGGTATTACAGTCATGTTCTGTCCTCGTCCTTGTTTCAGCAGAGATCCATGTTTTTTGCATCTCTTAGGACATATGAGATCTGCATGCCAGAATTTCAAAAGCCAAAAGCCAAAAGAGGAAAGCAAGACCCTACTGGGGGATGCAAAAGGAATGGTGTCGAAACCAAGACAACTCTGCTGAGAAACAGAGAAGAAAGACAAGAACTCTACAAGGACATGCAGAAGAAAAGAAAAGACTCTAAAAAGGATAAAACAGGAGAATGGCGATAGAGCCGGGGAAGAAAAGGAGTACAGGACTAGAATCAAAATAAAGGTAAGATCCACGGGGGACTCGGTGTATTAACTGCAAGCAGTGATTAACTAGCGAAACTTGAGAAGCTTTGTGGGGAGAGTTAAAGGTTAGGTGTCGACAGACGGACTGCGACGAAACAAAAGAAAGAGAGTACTAAACTAAAATGAGGTTTTTACTCGGAGGGGAAATCGGTATATTAATTGATAAATAGTGGTTAACCGAAAGGATAAAGGAGCTGGTTTTAACCGATGAACGGTGATCGACTAAAAGGCGGGTGTGGAACCAAGCAAAGGTTGTGACCCAAAGAACGACACATTGACTGAGCAAACAATACTTGACCGAAGGAAAGGTTATTCGAACCAAATGAAGGTTACTAACCCAAAGCTGACAGTATTTGATCCAAAGAAAGGTTACTAACTACGGGAGTTTGGTGTTTAATAGACGGAATGTGATTAACCGAAAAGAATGAGTGATTAACCAAGAGAAGATGATTAACTCAAAAGAAACTCAGTATCTTAACAGACGGACTGTGGTTAACTGAGGAAAAGGGTTATTGGTTCAAACAGGTGGACTGTGATTGACCAAAAGGTGAGTGATTAACCAAGAGAAGGTGATGATCCAAAGAATGGTACAGTGATTGAACAAACAACCCTTGACCAAAGAAAAGGGTATTCGAACTGAATGAAGGTTACTAACCCAAAGTTGACAGTATTTGAACCAAAGAAAGGTTGCTAACAACGGGGGTTCAGTGTTTAATAGACGAACTGTGATTAACCGAAAAGAATGAGTGATTAACCAAGAGAAGGTGATTAACTAAAAAGAAACTCAGTATCTTAACAGACGGACTGTGGTTAACTGAGGAAAAGGGTTATTGGTTCAAACAGGCAAACTGTGATTGAACAAAAGGCGGGTAATTAACCAAGAGAAGGTGATTAACCCAAAGAAAAAGCTAGTTTTAATAGGCGGACCATGATCAACCAAAGGTCGGGTGATTAGCCGGGAGAATGCGATTAACCCAAAGAAAAACTGGTTTTAACGGGTGGACCGTGGTCTACCAAAGATAGGGGGATTAGCCGGGAGAAGGCGATTAACCCAAAGAAAAACTCAGTATTAATAGACAGACTGTGATTAACTGAAGAAAAGAGGATGTTGGTGTTAACTGTTAAACAGTGATGACCCAAACAAGAAGGAGAAAGAACTAAGAGAAGGTTGCAAACTCTGGTGGGGAATAGGTTAGAACAGGAAGACTGTGTAAACCAAAGAAGAAAGGTTGACTTAGATGGAAACTTCACTGGGGAAGAAGGGAATTAGGTTTAAACTGAAGGACACTTGATCAACCAAGGAAAAAAGTGATTATAAATCTCGGGGGAAACCAAGAATGGTGATTGGCCGAGAGAGAAAAAAGTGTTGAATTGGAAGGGGAAGCTACTTCCAACAAGGAGGTAAGGGTGCAAGTAATCAAGGATCGACTTGACTGGAGAAAGAGGGATACCACAGTAAGGAGATAGATGCGACTATTCCAGATACAAGGTCATTTGTCCCCTACCCAAAATAGCCAGAATGAGTGTAGGAATACTCCATTCTCATTCCTTCTATAACGCCAAAGTTCGGTGCAAGAAACAAACAGACAACACAATAAAACTGAGTTTGTAAAGAGCTCTAATGCATTGTGAATCTTCAACTCTACCGGGGGAAGAGAGAAGGGCAAAGATCTAGAAGATCTAAAGGAGGAGAAAGAGAGATGTCATACCCTAAATTTGCCCATACTTTTTTTCTAAGCAAAGACATTGGTACAAACCATCTGAGGGTTGTTAAGGAATTTTGAGGCTTTATCATTGTTGTGAGCATTAGGAAGAAGCTTGTTGAGTACCTCAGAGGATTGTGGAATTGGAATGGTCACTCTGTTCATCTAAACAATGCCCAAGCAAAGAGGGTGAAATTAGGGTTTCAATTTTAATCAGGATAAATTTATTTGCGAGGGAAAGAATTATTTCCATGGTCTTCCATATGTCCTAAGGTGTGTGGGGATGGGAGATTGACCATCGATTTTAATCAGAAGGGCTTCAATTGATCAGTCAGTCAAAAATCAAGAGATTGGGGAAAAAGTCAACTGTGCGGTGAAAAAGCCAACTCCTGACTTTTTGAGGTCAAGATCATGATCCTTGAATTCAATATAACCAATGGATGGAATTTGATCAAGAAAAGTCAAGGGAATCATGAAAAATCAAGAATTGGTGAAAGTTGCCATTTTAAGAAAATTAGGGTTTTAGAACTTTCTATTTATGGAAAGTTTTATGTTTGGAACAACC
Source organism: Lathyrus sativus (assembly GCA_963859935.3). Lineage (NCBI taxonomy): Eukaryota > Viridiplantae > Streptophyta > Magnoliopsida > Fabales > Fabaceae > Lathyrus > Lathyrus sativus. The sequence continues at coordinate 74,497,048 of OZ012735.1, forward strand.
ATATTCAAAGCCATTTTTCGTCATGATTAAGGTTTCAAATGAACTTGGATCAAACATCAAAGTTTTTCCTTGTATTACAAGCTTTCCAAAGAGTCCAAGAAGTCCTCAATATGATTTGTGAAGCTCAAGTTATGGATGTGCAAAGTTGAGGAAAAATAAGCTAAATCCATAACTTAGAATTTTTTTCTAAGTTATTTCTGGACAGCTTTCATGACATGATTTTCAATAGTATTTTTCATGGCCTTCCAATCCTCAAATCAAGTTGACCCCAACATGAAATTTGTTCTACTCCATGTTCTCTTTCATTTGAGCACAAGATATAAACATTTGGAGTTGTGTGCACAAAGATATCATGGTCCAAAGTGGCTGACTTGAACATTTTCACAAGGCATAAAATATGAACAACTAGCATGTTTATGTATTTCAGCTTGCAATATTGATGCCATCCTCCAAACCATGCGCATGGGGTACAACATTGGGAGCTACCAAACTTTTCCCAAATTGGACCAACACAAGTTTGTACCATTTTGCCCCATTTTTGAGTCTTAGCCAAAAGGGGTGAAAGACAAAGTGGCTGCCCAATGTTCTGATCCCTTGCAGCTACACTATGCTGCTCAATTCACAGAGACAAAGACAAGTCCATGGGCAAGCTGGCTGATGTCCAAATCCATCATCCACCATTAATTCAAAAATAATCATGGAGAGGAAAATCTAGCCATTCAAACCCTACCATGAGGAAACTCTTTCAAACCTGATTTGATTCCATATTTAAGACCCAATATCAGTCAACACAAACCCTAGCCACTGTTGCATTGAAAAACCAGAAGCACCTCATTTTCTTGAAATCATTTCAAACCCTCCAAAACACACAAAAACTGTCTTGGTCTAGTTTGATACCAGCCTCCTTTCCAACCATCCAATCATCATAAAAACCATCCATACAGCCTCAAAATCATGTTTTGGAGGTGTTCCAACCATTAAACCACCCAAAAGCACCTTAACTCAAAAAGTCAACTGCTCACACCATGAACATTGACTTTTCTGCATAAAACAACCACATACACTGCCTAGACCAGTTTTGAATCTTTTGACCCTTTGAACATCTTCCATTTGGGATATACCAGCTATCCATGCCCTTAAGGAACAACTAGAAATCCCTTTTCTCAAACTGTCCTCAAAAATCTATTTTTGCTTCAAGAAGGGGAAACATCCAAGCTTGCATCAGAAGGAGATATCTTGCTCAAAAGGATCCTCAACTAAAGGCTTCTAGCACACTTTGGAGGTCTACAAGAGGTTAGTAGTCACTATCTCATTCATGGACTATCATGAACATGTTTGGTTTGCCTTGTTTGAAATGTGCTGAATGCAAGTAGAGTTCATGTATGAATCTGCCACTGTTTGTTATGTTTCACTCATCTTTATGTGTAAACATCTTGTTAATCATCACATCATATTGTAATTATTGTATTGCTGTTTGAAACTTTGATTTAGTGAAAAATGACTTGTTGTCAGTTTCTGTTTTGAGGTTGCAACCTCCCATTGAAGTGCATATTGATATGTCATGGCTGAAAGCACCAGCATGTTTGAGTTTTGTTTTGGTTCTGTCAAAGGATGATTTTTAATAAGTATACTAATTCATGTTTGGTATTCAGTATGTTTGAAGAGCTTGTTAGCATGACTATATCCAAAGTATGTTGCTTCTGCTTTAGCAACACATTACTGCCTGATTCATGTCTATTCTAAGAATGTTGCTTATATTTGTGAGCATTGGCTGTTGAAGTCTGGATGCTTGAGTTTATTTGTATTAAGGTCTACCATTGATTTGATTCTTAACATCACAGGCCTTTGACTTTAATACTTGTGCTAACATTCTGATTGAGAACTAACTGTCATGGCTTGACAGCCTCTTTTTAGATTTTAGGTTCCCTGCTAACTGTTTGTCTATAACCCTTGGGTATGTTTGTCTTTGAAGTTGTCTACAATTACATTGTTACTTCTATTATCCAAGTAAGATAGCCCTGTTGACTTATGCTATATTCTTGTGTTTCTTATTTTTGAAATTGCTATTGAAATTGTGTTTTGGAATCCATCAATAAGCATTTGTCTGAGGTACCAGAACAGGTTAGCAGTCAATTGTCACTTTAGAGCTTGTTAACTTTTGATACCAACAAGTCTTAGTTTGGTTTGGTACCTTTTATGTGTGCCACACACTCAACTTGTTGAAGAATTGAGGTTAATTAAGAGTGCTCCCATGACTTAGCAGTCCCCCAGGTCTTTAATCTTTTAATGACAATATGGTTAGAAGTTCCTAAGTGTTGGTCCATTTTATGTTCAAACTCTTGGTATGCTGAGATGATCCATATGAAGGGCTGAAGAGCAACATTTGTCTTGATTGTACTTTTGATGGCCAAAACAGTCACTGGCTGTTCTTGAGTGAATTTATCCACCCTATGTGTGTGTGCTTTGTTGACTGTCACAAAGGTTTGCTTTGGGACTGCTGTTTGAACATTGTTTTTTGTGCTGTGAGGTTTTGTCAGCACTGGATGATATGTTTATGTTTGTCTTCAGGACTGCTTTAAGATTTTTGTTGAGGTTTAGACCATGTGGCTTCCCATCTTTTCTGTTGTGACTGATATTTAATGTAAAGTAGGATCATAGCCTGCTTGCTTTCTGAACCAATTTAGCTTGATGTCATTTGTGTTTGGCTGAATTCATGATAAAACCTAGTTCCAAATGTCTCTGGCTTGTTGAATAACATTTGGCCTTCTACTATTCTTGTCATTGGCTTAATTTTTACAAGGGATGTTTTCTTCTCTGGCTCTATATTTTTGATTGTTGTCTAAAACTGAGTGAGAGGTTTGTCAAACTGGAATTCTTCTCAGAATTCCTTTTGATCCATGTAGCTCAAGCTTTTGGTAAGTTGTTTTAGTTGACTCAATCTGGTCTGTGATGTTTAGATTCCTGTGGTTGTCAAAACTGTTAGTGCAGATTCTAGTACATTGGTGCTGGCAGATTCTTGCCTTAAGGTTTGATACCATCAAGTTCAACCTCTTACTACAGTTTGTTTTGTGTTAGTTGCACTTTAGGTTTAGTGAGCATTTATTTTGTCTTTGGATCTTTTGCTTCAACATTATCCAAATGCCTTTTTTTCATCTGAGCTTGCAACTTGAGGATCACTTTGTGATCTAGTGAGAGATTAAGCTCATCCTTGTGAAAATCATTATAAACAATATATTTGAGATTTGCTCAAACCATTACATGTCTTTGAGTACGTCTGCTCTGACTTTAAAACTCCAAATGCATTTTTGGAACCTCTTTTGCATCTTCCATCGAATTTTGAGTTGTGTTCACTTTTTGAGAAAACTAACAGCACCATCAGATTCCTCATTAAATTTCACGTGAGATAGACCTAAGGTTTGCTAAAATCCATGTTGTTTTGACTAAGATTGGATTGATCACGTTTTACCTTGTGTTCACCTTGCCTTGCCCAGAAATCATGCTTTCCTTGCTACATGTGTTACTGGGGTTGCATTATACAATGGATGTATCGCCACCCCAGTGGTTAGTAACCTGTCTTGCATTGCCCTTGTCTTGTGTTTGACCCCCAGTGGGGGCATTTTTATTTTACTTTTCCATTATTTATCCGTCTTTGTTTTTTTACTTCCTGTTCCCATCTCTTTTCAAACGCGTTTGGTGGTTGGTTTGGCTTAGTTTTGAGCCTGCAACCCCAAGGTCTTGGGTTCAAGCCTTGGGGGAGCCCCTTTCTTATTTTTAGTACTTTGTTTATTTTATTTTATTTTTAGTTATTTTCTTATTTTAAAATTGCTTTAAATATCTAAAAAAATCCAAAAAATCATTTTCTCATGTTCTAATATGTTAATTTATTTTTACCTTTTTATTTCTTTTTATTTTATCTCTCTTTTGATTTTGGGCTATTTAGCCCATTTTTTAAATTATTCAATCATAAATCAATATCTCTTTGTATTGAATTAAAAAGAGAGGCTTGGGTGTAGACCTCTTCCTCTCCGAGTGTCGAGATGCTCACTGTAGTGTGGGTGGTTTAGACACTCGTCTTTCAATACGAAGACGCTTTCCATTTTAAACCCTTCCTCCTAAAAACCTCGGCCCCGCGCCGAGTGCATTTTTAAAATTCCTTTCAATAAGAATCAACTTCTCTTTGTATTGGACTAAAGAGAAAGGATTAAGTGTAGACTTCTTCCTTTCCGAGTGTCGAGATGCTCACTGTAGTGTGGGTGGTTTAGACACTCGTCTTTCAATACGAAGACGCGACTTCTTCTACCACCTCTCATTTCACAACTCCTTTCCGAAATCTTTCTCACCTAAAACCCCGGTGCCGCACTGAGTGCTTTTTCAAACTCTTTTCATAACAAAAACTTAAATGGTCGTGGAGTGGTTAGGCGTAGGCCTTCTCCTATCCCGAGTGCTTGACGTTTACCGTAGGGTTCTCTGTCGCAAAAGCACTTACCGTTCAAAACCAAAAACATCCTTAATAAGAGAATGAAATTCTCTTTGAATTGAATTAAAGAGAGAGGATTAAGTGTAGTCTTCTTCCTCTCCGAGTGTTGGGATGCTCACTGTAGCGGGGGTGGTCTTGATAGTCTTTCGATATGAAGACGCTACGTTCGCCACACCGTTTCATAACAAAAACTTTGAGATAAAGAACTGGGTACTACCCGCAAGGGGTTACTATCCGAGGACTTATCTCGCCCCTAAAAAACAATCTCACAAATCAAATGTGACCTCTTGCCTCGCATGGCGAAAAACTAATCATTTCAAAAAGGATATGTTACGTCCGTTCTACCGCAAACAGGTAACGCATAAGTCTCCTCACATGCGAGCGGAAAAACACCTAAACTGCTAGAATGCACACGATAGCATCATCCATAAAAACATTAACAAACCGTAGGCCGAACTACGGCTGCTCCGATTCTTTACTTCTTTTGAGTAAAGATACGTAGGCACAAGGGCCACAATCCTTGCCGAGCATATTCCCCTCTATATCTGTAGTTCCCCGAACTACGTCGACTCTGATTTTCTCATGTCTATTGAGAATACGTAGGCCTAGGACCACGAAGTCCTACCGATTCCGTCCTTTCTCTCTTCTTCCCTCGTTACCTCTCTCTTCTATTTTCTAACCCTTCTCTCTCTATCTTTTGGAACACTTTTATAGCATAATTTTTAAGCAAATATAATCACACATCGACAAACAAATGGTTCTCATCGAGTACGATGGATGCGAGGGGTGCTAATACCTTCCTCTCGCATAACCGGCTTCCGAACCCGTTCATGGTTGCGTGACCATCTTATCCATTTCTTTCCTAAGGTTTTCTCGATATTTTCCTTTCCCCTCATGGGATAAATAAAGTTCGGTGGCGACTCTTCTGTCTATCTTTTTCGCCTCCCCGTCGTTGCACGATGCATTTTTCGAGTAGCGACAGCTGGCGACTCTGCTGGGGACTTAGCCAAACCTAGTTTGCTTGTCGCATATGTGATTTATTTGCTTTTGTTATTTGTTTGTGTTGTGTTCTTGCTAACCTGTTGGGTTTATTTGGGATTGGTTTGTGAGAATAAAGCTTCCTACCCGAGCTTTCGAGTATACACTAAGTTATGAGGTGGATTCTTTCTGATTTGCGAGACTTAGGACTCGTTGAGTTGGATCGAATTCCACCGCTCAGATGAGACCCCTTTGGAATGATTATGTCTTACGTGTAGTCGTAATGGCGTTTTTATTTCCGACGTGGGAGTCCGTGACTCTGAGGACCTTTGTAGAACCTTATTCCAAAAGTTGCTAAGACATAACTCTGTGTTCATCCTTTGAAAGGATTACCGTCTTACGAGTAGTCGTTATGATGGAAAACTTTTGAGGGTTAGCACATGGGACTTTGTTTAAAAGCCTTTGGGATACCCTCTTAAACCAATAGATTGCCCACCCGATGGGAGAGATACTTTTTGTATTGTTTTGCAGGACCTATGACTTTGACCTCGCTATTTGTTCTGTTATCGTGTGCATTCATAAAACATTGCATTTTCATGAGCATCTCTGCATCATTTTTTCTGCATTCCCTGAAACCCTACCTTACACACCGCTTACCCTTTCAGAGTAAAGCAATCTGACTTCCCGACATCAGTACAACACAATAAATAATCAAAGAAGAGTCATGGATCAGCTAGAGCAGACCCAGGTTGCTATGAGGGAAGAGATGCTAGGAGTGAAGACGCAGATGAATCAACTCATGGAGGTGATTCAGAACACGGCAAAGAGTCAAGAAGAGATAAGGCAAACAGAAGATAGGAACGCTAATCAGACTTTGGCTGGTGCAGTTCCTAACGCAAGTGGCGCAGTTCCAACTCCTACCGATGCCAACCCCTGTTGGGGCAATTCCTACTTCTGCCGGTGCAGTACCTATCAACACAGTCCATCCACCAGTCGGTACAACTCATCCTCATGGTACCACGATTCCACCACCAGTTCACTACGATGATCATGAAGGCTTCCACGAGAATTCAGCTGAAGCATATGTACCACAGACCGCTGAATTAGAGAAGACGTTCAATGCTTTACAAGAAGTGGTAAAGGCATTGCAAGGCCCCGATGTTTTGGGACTAGATGCCGCTGAAATATGTCTTGTACCCGGAGTTAAGATACCTCCGAAGTTTGTAATCCCAACTTTCGAGAAGTACAATGGTAACAGTTGTCCTAGGACCCATATAAGGTCTTACTGCAAGATGGCCGCATATTCTGATGACGAGAAGCTGTTAATCCATTTTTTTCAAGATAGTTTGACAGAGGCTTCTCTAGAATGGTACATGCATCTTGAACGATCCAATGTGAAAAGCTGGAAGGAGTTAGCGGACGCTTTTGTGAAACATTATAAGTACAATACTGACATGGCTCCAAATCGGATGTAACTCCAGAATTTGACCCAGAAACCGAATGAGTCTTTTAAAGACTTCGCTCAGAGGTGGAGGGGAGTAGCTGCAAGAGTACAACCCCCGTTGATGGAGAAAGAGATGACAGACCTCTTCATGGGCACGCTACAAGGACCGATCCTTGAGCGTCTACAACCTCTACAGTGTTTTTTGAACTTGTCACGGCTGGAGAAAGATTAGAGAGTTTTATGAAGGTAGGAAAGATTCAGAATGCTGGTGAATCTTCAAATGGGATCAAGAAGCCCTATCAGGGTTTCGCTAAGAAGAAAGAAGGCGAAACTAGTGCTGTGTTCATAGACAGAGGGAGAACTCATCAAGGTTATCACCATGTTGCCGTCGTCACCCCACAACAACTGTTGTCCATTCCAGCAAGTCAACCCGTGATTCAACAAAACAGGCAACAACAATCCTATCAACCAAGACAAAATCAGTACCAGGGTCCACAAAGATCGAGGAGACCAGAAAGAATATTCGATCCAATTCCGTCAACTTACGCCAGATTACTACCATTCTTGTTAAAAGGAGGCCTTATTTAGCTTAGGGAAATGAGGGATCCTCCAGAGGTTCTTCCTTTTGGCTTTGATGTCAATGCCAAATGTGAATTCCATTCTGGCTCCCCAGGCCATAACATTGAAAATTGCAAGACTCTGAAGCACATTGTACAAGATCTCCTCGATTCAAAGGCGATAAACTTTACCCGAAACACCCCAAACATCAAAACCAATCAAATGCCGACTCATCATTTAAAAAATATGATCGAAGAATCCTAGGGTCATCTCCAAAAGCTAGTGGTCCAGACAGGCAGACATCCTTAACATTAGCAGTCTTTAGACGCTTTTATCATTTGCATTTGTAGTTTATTTTCTGTCAATTGCTACTTGTTGTTTAAACATTGTTGTTTTGAATGGTTATATTAATGAAATGATTATGCATTTTCCGAATTAATTACATCGTATTCACTCATTATTTCCACTTATCACAGACACATACACTTTTATCCACTCCACTTCATCACTGTTGTTTTAGCAAAGATTGGAGGGAGGATGACGAAAACTAAATACCCATAATTGCAAATTGTATGCTTTCGGATAAATCCTTGACAATGATGTACATGCATTGTTTCAAATCCCCTAAACACCGGAGATATAAGGAGTTAATCCCTAGTCAACCACTTCAAGCCTAGAAGTAGAAGTCTCCTTCGGATATCCAAACCCTTACATTCAACCTAGGGCAGGGTAGTTATTCAGTAAATCCCATCCCGCATTTGAATTAACAAAGCAAAATCCAAAAGACAGTTATTCATCAATGACCCATGACGTGGCAGTCAAAAAATCAAAAAAATCAAAAGCCTGTTAAGTCAAGCACCTCAATGGGGACTTAGGCAAAAATCAAGGCTATCCTGATGGATCTGACGAGCAAAATCAGTCCATGAAAAAGTTAGGGATCGAAAACAAAAGCAAAAGAGGTCCTCAAACCTTCAACAAAAACAAAATAAGATTCAATGGCCATTCAAATCAAGGGGCTACTGACATCCATCAAAATAAGGTGACTGCCGTCTCGAGCAAGCATTGAACCATCAAGCTTACACCGTCAAGGTAAACATGCATAATTAACTGAACGTAGGTATGGAGATCATCAAGAAGAAAGGGTGGGTACAAATCAAGTTTGAGCCTAATATCCTTTGCTTCATAAACCGTGAACCAAGCCACGTTACAACCCTCGAAATACCTAATTGAGGCGAGGTGTATTATGAAAGCATACTATTGCGGGGTTGCGTAACCTGACTCCTCACATATTTGCTAATCATCATTGTTGGTGTCAATATCCTTGTTATATCTTTTACACCAATCAAATTAGCACAACGTTTGGACTAACAGTCCATTCACCGCACTATCACAACACTCAATAAATGACATTTCTTTCAAAACTTGCATTAACTTCACACTAAAATTACCATTCGTGGACAAACAATTTCAATCACAAGTTTAGTAGTTGGCGTCAAGGAAATGCCAACACGAAGCAATCAAGAAGGACTAGATCGTTCAGCAGTCTGGATCAGAACTGAGTATACCATATAACCTTATGGATCTGGGGCATTATCATCCCTAGAATTCAGAATCAGTCTGTCTGAGGCAAATCCCCAAGCATCGGTGGAGTATGGGGAAAATCATTCAAGAGGCAATTGATCAGAAGTGAATCATCTAAAGAATACTGATCAGGGGCAGGCCACCCAGAGTTTCTTTGACTTCAAGATAGATCCCTCCAATGATCATTCAAGACAAGTTAAGTCGCTTCAATGCTCTTTCAAGGGAAAGCTACTCCAAGAGTACATTGAAGCTAACTACCACGAGAATCAGTTAATCAATGATGAATCCATTCGTGGTACAAACTCTGGGGCAAACCATCTCGAGTTCATCTCATGGCAAGCTACTCAAGCAAGTTCATTTTCGTCAGCAACTGTTAAGACGATGTCAGGAAGTCAGGCTTGTCCTCCACTTTCCCACATAATCCAAAGTCTAATCCGCATTGGCAACTACCAAAAGTCCGCCACGTCGACATATGCATTTCCAATCACCCGTTTGCAATCATATGCATCATACGCATCACAGTTGACATCATAAGCATACTACTTCATAAACATCTTGCATCATATGCACACCCAAAATCATATCCTATCCTCTCCAGCTCTTGCATCTCCGTGTGCCGGCATTTGCATCTGCATTTCCATTTTTGGAACGTCATTATCATCAAGCATTCACATATGCGAGTTCAGGTCCAGGATCAACCTCGAAGATTTACAAGATCTTAATCAGCCCAGACAGGGGCATTTTCCGCAAGACCGTGGGTGTTCCCCACGAAGTTGTGCAACCTTTTGTTGGACAAATTCTAGAGTTTCAAAGTGATCATCAGCCCAGTCAGGGGCATTATCTGACCTAGGGTTTCTCTCACGAGATTCAAAGGATATCAGGACAGAATTCAGCCTATTCAGGGGCATATCATTCAGGGCCATGGGCGTTCCTCGTGGGAATTATTATCATCTTTCTTTGTGATAGTAGCTTATAACGTTTCCGTTTCATCATCCTTTTGGTGATGGGTCTGGCATCCTTTTGGTGTCATGATTAGCGTATTTTCCATTATCCTTTTCGTAATGGATTCCCTACATCCTTTTGGTGTTAGGGTTGATTTTGTTTCACTCCATCATCCTTTTGGTGATGGGTCTAACATACTTTTTGTGTTATGACTAGCGTCTCCACTCCATCATCCTTTTCGGTGATGGGTCTGGCATCCTTTTGGTGTCATGACTAGCGTGTTTTCCATTATCCTTTTGGTAATGGACTCCCCTACATCCTTTTGGTGTTAGGATTGATTTTGTTTCGCTCCATCATCCTTTCGGTGATGGGTCTAACATCCTTTTGGTGTTATGACTAGCGTTTCCGCTCTATCATCCTTTTGGTGATGGGTCTAACGTCCTTTTGGTGTTATGACTAGCGTTTCCGCTTCATTATCCTTTTGGTAATGGATTCCCTACATCCTTTTGGTGTTAGGGTTGATTTTGTTTCGCTCCATCATCCTTTTGGTGATGAGTCTAACGTTCTTTTGGTGTTATGACTAGCGTCTCCGCTCCATCATCCTTTTTGGTGATGGGTCTGGCATCCTTTTGGTTTCATGACTAGCGTGTTTTCCATTATCCTTTTGGTAATGGACTCCCCTACATCCTTTTGGTGTTAGGGTTGATTTTGTTTCGCTCCATCATCCTTTCGGTGATGGGTATAACATCCTTTTGATGTTATGACTAGCGTTTCCGCTCCATCATCCTTTTGGTGATGGGTCTAACGTCCTTTTGGTGTTATGACTAGTGTTTCCGCTTCATTATCCGTTTGGTAATGGATTCCCTACATCCTTTGGTGTTAGGGTTGATTTTGCTTCTCTCTACTATCCTTTTGGTAGTGGATCCCTTACTTTCTTTAATGTCAGAGCAGTGTGTGTGAGTGTACTATCATCCTTTTGGTGATAGGTTTGTCATCCTTTGGGGTGTCAAGCTTTCTCTGCTAACATCCTTTTGATGTTAGCGACCTTTGCAAGATATCCAGTATTTCATTCCCAAGCAGTTTCTTTCTTTTCGGACAAATTCAGGGTCTTCTATATCTAATCATCTTCTACCTCGAAAGAATGAATGTCGTAGCATTTCGTCTTACCAGGTTTAAGCCGATTAGAAAGGGGCATCTGTCATACCCTAAATTTGCCCATACTTTTTTTGTTAAGCAAAGGCATTGGTACAAACTGTCGCGGTGAAATTTGGATACCAAAATATTGATTAGTTTGAATCTTTAATTCAATTTGCAACTGAACTTTGATTTGTCCAAAGGAAGGGATAAAGATCGAAATTCCCACAATGCAAGGTTAAGAGAGTTATAGGTTCGGGGGTTGGTTAAACTTAGGGAAGGTACTAGCATCCTAAGTTTCTGTAGTACTCTACAGGAACCTCTTGTTTTATATTGTTTATTGCTATGGTTTATTTGCTTAAGGGATGAAAGACCCTAGTGGTTTATTTCTAAGTATACTCGATAAGACGTTGCATCTTATGCCTACATATCCTTACGAGAGTGAAATTAGAGTATCTGTAGTTCCCCTAAAGGGTTTGAGGAGTTCTTTGACTGTGGTCAAAGTTCCTACGGGTTAAGGGTATTTGATTGATTAGGTTTAGGAGAGACAGATGAGTCGTCATTTTAAGAGAGATTTAACCGCCACGGGTTTGTAAGAATTGTTTGATGGTGTGGAGATTATACCTCGCTTAAGATGATTAACATCTATTTCTCTATTGTGTTTGAATAGTTTGTATTGTGTTGTTTTTGTTTTCCTATGTTGTAAAAGATAAAGAAAAGGTCCTTCCTAAGGGGTATGATCTATCTTAGAGATCGACTTGAATGGGATCAAGGATCATGTGGGGAGAATGATGCAAATGATGTGCAACTATACACAACATTGAATTATGTGTAGGTTTTTCCTTTGGACGAGATGCGATGCAATAATATTAATGCGATAATATAAATTGCGGAAAATAAATTGTAGAAAATAAAACCATACACACGCATGAAAGCGCTAAGGTGTAGGTGAGTGAATTGTGAATAAATAAAAAGCGGGAATAATAAAGCATACGCATGAAAGCGCTAGGTGTACAAGTGTGTTGTGTCGTGGGGTGCACGATTAGATTACATTTTGCGCTGTTGAGTTGATTTTAGTAGTTTGATTTGATTTTAGTTTTTTTATATAAGAAAAAGTTGATTATTATTTTAGATGGGATTTAAAATTAAAATCTAAAGCCTAATAAGGCGCCAAGATGATTATTTTATTAAGCGAAATAAATTGCTCTAATGTGAGGGGTTGATAAAAGGTTGTTTATCCTTAAAGTTTTAAGTTTAAATATAAACTATATAAAAGGTTTTTTGAGTAAACAAAAGTTAATAAAATATTATTTAGAAAAAAGATTAATTTAATATTTAACTAAATAAAAAGATTATTGGTATTTTAAGAAAAGAACCATGTCACGAGTTTTACTAATTATTAATAAGAAAGGTATAAAAAAAAGGGTTAAATTATTAAAGTTAATAACCATTTTTTATTGGATTAACTGATTTAGAGTAATTGTTTTAATATGAATAAAAGCCAAAAAGTTATTGATTAAAAAGTTAAATAAAGCTAGTTAACTAAAAAAAACAGTTATTAGTTTTTATTTTAAAACTCAAATTACTGGTAAATTAACAGGTTATTAACGTGGGTTAATCAAGCAATAGTTAAAATAGGATTAAGTATAAGGTTTTAGGAGGTGATTACGGTGGTGAGTGTGGTGTGTTTGGTGATTAACAAATTACACTAAGGCAAACAAAACAAACAGCAAAACGAAATAAACCTAAGCCTTTCCCCTCAACGCGATCGGATTCTCTCCCCCTCTCACGATCGCAAATGCGTTATCCTCTTTCTCGATTCTTCAGCATTTCGTTCATATTTGTACCTGAAACAAAACTCAGAGCATTAAATCATTCAATAATCTCAACATGTATGAAGAATTTTACCGACGGTGGGAGGCGGCGTTCGAGACGGCGGAGTGGGTTTGCGGCGGCGAAACTCTCGGCAGGAAGAGATAAGTTCTCGTATTTTTGATTTCATAAGATAGTTTTTTCTTCTCTCTCTCAAGTCGCGAAATCTTTTAGGGTTTCTTGCGATGGTTCTCTGTGGTCCTTTTCTCTTCCTACTAGCCTCCTTTTATAGGCGAGTCTGGGCTTTGGATCCTTAAAATTCTGATTGAGTCTTTGATTGCCTGCATTAAGACCTTCCAATCCCGCGTTGGACAAGATTCAAAAAATTTCCTTTTTCATCCAATCTCGTTTAATGCCTGTTAAGTGGAAATTTCAATCCCTGATATTGTGTATCAATTTCGTTTAAGATACTGTCTGTCCAGGTTCAATGTTTGGGATTTGGATTGGATCTATTTGGAATCTTTTTCACACGGTATATTCCTGATTTGATTTACCAATTTGGATTTGGATTTTGGTAGGTGTAGAAAGTGAAGGAGTCTTGGGCCAAAAGATGGACAGCCCAGGGGAAATTCGTGCTCGATGTTTGATGCGTGTCTTAGCGAGAAACTCCACGAAAAAGAGAGCTGGTGGTGGAGAGTAGCAAAAGCAAGCGTTCTTTGTGCACAAGGTACATCTCTCCAATTCAATCTCTATTCCTTAAGTTTTTTTCAAACTGATATATGTCTGAATCTCGTTTCCTTTTCATGTGTTCGATGATGATGCTTGGAGTAATTGGAATATTGTGTCTTGGTTGCTCTGAAGTTGATGGAGGTAATAGTGTTTTTCATTTCAGGATCAAAAGCTGGAAGTTGCAAATATCTTGAGACTTCAAGAAGGTCGTGAATATGATAGGCTGCCACGGTTAGGAATCCCCGGCAAGTGGTCATAGCATTGGACGACTATCTCTTATTTATCGGTAAGCAGGCCATTACTTCTTGTTGGAATATGCCTGAGGATGGATGATTATTAATGTCAGTACTGATCCTATTTTAAACAAATGTCTGCAGCAGCTGGATGTGGGCATTGGGGGGCTGCCGTATGCGGGTTGCCTTGAGGCTACTGATGGGAGTGTTGTGGAACTTGCTGGCATGGAGTCTTCACTTGGAGTGTAGCTTTTCAAAAGATACGTGTTCTTTGAATTGTTCTATTTCGCGCTCGCAGTAGTAGAGGCAATGCTGGCTGGTAACTTTGAAGCGTCTTTTCCTTTTGAGGTAGCTAAATTCTGCCCTGTTATCACTAACATTTTACCTATCTGCGTAGTTAAGATTCAGTTTACCACCAGTTAATTTGTTCTGCCTCAGTTGTTAACCCTCTCGTGATAATATATCTGGCGTCTCGTTCGCATGATTGTTCAAGCTATCCACAACTTGGGTAACAGGTCCACCAGCTGAAGCATAAGCAGACACTTGTGTAGCACCAATAGATTGTAAACGTCTTGATTCTCCAGCTTCGTTTTTTTTCATGTTTTCAAGTCTATTTGTGACTCCATGACATGTTATCCATAGGCTAGCGAATCCATCAGGAAAGTCTATGATCGTAAATGTCATCAGCTCAAGTATCAATTTGCAAAAGATCAAGGCACTCATGTGATAGCCCAAGGCAGTTGTGAAGAGTTGTATCCATAACTTCTGGAATTAACAGAAGGGTATGCAGAGTGTTCTGTAGATTTTAGTTATATCACCTTGAAGCTTCACTACCTATATGTTAATTAAGCCCTAAGGCTATAACAATCATTGATTTATCAGTGCTGCAGATGGTCAAGACGTGGAAGGCTATGTTTCAGGATTCATCATTTCCGGGATAACTTGTTTTTCAGCCTGAATCTGGTGAGATGCTAATGACGGGTGTTATGCCTGAGACTTGTTTTGATCATCACCTTTCTTCAACTGATATGCGCCTGCTGTTTGTAGATGGAGACAACACTTGGCGGTTCGAAAAGTCTCTTGGAGCTTGAATAGCATTATCGGATTATGACCGACATTCATCCGTTTTGTGAGTCTCTTCTTTAATTATTCTGAGATTAAAAGGTGTCTCACTCAAAGTGATGTTATCTTAATTTGTTGGTGCATTCTGAGATATTTGTCACATTCAACTACAAAGAGTGGAAGAAATGCTTTTGATGGATCTTATGTTGTGAACCAAATCTGCATCGATATTCAGAGATTGCGGGAGGCTGCAAATAAAACCACAGAGCTTGGTATGTCCTTGATGAGAGGCACGATGCATACAGCTGATCCTTCTCGGCGAAGGTTTGGTTTTCTTAGAAGAAGTAAAACACTCTGTAAGTAACTCAAATGCTCTTAGATGGATGGTTGCCTGTTTTCAAATTAACTTACCATGTTTGATCCTTTTAATCTGATTGTACTTTAAAGCTTGCCATAACTGTGTCTGAGAACGGTTTTGGAACTGTGATGAGAGTTTTTGTTCCTTAAACACGATGTTGTTCTGTTCTGATGCAGGTGGTTTGTTACAGGTGCAGTAGAAGTAACATTACGAATCTTAGCTCGTGGTAGAGTCCTCCTTGGTGTTTTTCTTGCGTATTCTCGTAACTTCAAGTTGATCAAATGTCGGAGTTTAAGGCGACTGGAACAACAAGCAAAACCTGTATCACAGAGATGCACCGAAAGACCTTCAAATTCTCTGAACCGACCTCATCAACTAGTGACAGTTTCGGCATGAGGATGTTTTGGAGTTTAGAGACCAAGGTTGGACGTAAAGCATCGCTTGGGGTTACGAAGTGTTGTATAAAGACTTTCTCTTTTGAGGCGAATAACGACATAATCCCTTTGGGGCTGTATAGAGTTGTAGGTTTAAAGAAGTTGTATAGGTTTAGAGAAACTATAGGGCTTTAGCAGGTAATGACCCCAACATAATATGCGGCTTGTATGTTTCCTAACAGTAGACACACATTCTGCCCTTATAATTATCAAACTGTGTTGTAATACTCGTATCCTTAGGATGATAAGTCTTGAAAATATTTTGTAGAGAGTGAGAGTCTTGAAATATTCCGTGATATTCTTGCAATTGTGAACTCCATGTCGATTTCATCAACTTATTGACATTAAAATGGGCTTGAGGAACTCTCTAGTAACTAATGATATAGTCTTGGCTTTAAATATTACAAAGTAAGGAAAATAACTCTGCACATACTTGTTAGTCGCACACCCAAGAAAAGATAATCGTGAAATAAAAATAAAAGAACCATATAAAAAATATGGGATCTTGAGGTCAAAAATTGGGGTGCAACAGATGCCCCTATTTAAGTTACTTCTATCCGGCGATATGGAGATTGAAATCTTCGTCTCGACGAGATAGGAGGGACTTAAATACAAACATTGCACGAATTTTTGCCGTAAGATGCCACCGAATGCAAATGATATGTCGTGATATGAAAATGCTAGACAGACCATCTCATGAGGAAGAGATGTCACAGGAGATAAACTGGACACAACATGCTAGACAGAAGAGCAACAGACCCAACGAATCGGGACCCTACGAGGACAGGAACAGGAACCAATGGGAAATCTCCAGACGTGTAATAGTAGCTCAAACACCAAAGGTGCGGTGATTTCGACAATTCGTGATCGAAGGGTACTTTTACTACCAAAGTGGTGGTCAGTAGTAACTCAAATGGATCTTCTTGATTGTGGCACAAATCAACTTTATTTCGTATTCTTTTCTTTTTTTCCTTTTTCATTTTTTTTGTATATTATTTTATCATTTTTTAATCCAACTGAAAGTAGTAAAATGCACAACCTCCCCGAGCGTCATGGTACGGGGACCATGAGCTGGTCTCAGTCTTTGATGTCATTGTAGTTGTAGATGTAGAACTTCCCCTTGCATCATGGTATGAGAACCATGTGCTGGTCTCAGTCTCTGACGTAGAACTTCCCCTTGCGTCATGGTATGGGAACCATGAGCTGGTCTCAGTATCTGATGTAGGACTTCCCCTTGCGTCATGGTATGGGAACCATGAGCTGGTCTCAGTCTCCGATGTAGAACTTCCCCTTGCGTCATGGTATGGGAACCATGAGCTGGTCTCAGTCTCTGATGTAGAACTTCCCCTTGCATCGTGGTATGGGAACCATGAGCTGGTCTCAGTCTCTGATGTAGAACTTCCCCTTGCATCGTGGTATGGGAACCATGAGCTGGTCTCAGTCTCTTCCCGAAATGATGAAAACTTGTGAGAGTATCTTCACAGGGGGTTGTAAATTTTGTAGATTGTGGATGTCGTTGTAGACCGTAAATGTAGTTCGTTGTAGAACCCTGTAGATGTAGTTCGTTGTAGAACCCTGTAGATTGTAAATTTTGTTGATGTAATCTGTAATGTACTCTGTTGTTGTAGATGTAATTTGTAATTGTAAATTGTAGATGTAGTTGTAAAGCTTCACCGAGGATCCTCGAAAAAATGTGAGTCGGTTGAATTGTAAAGTATGTCTTCTCAAATAAAGAGAGACTAATGTGGTGAACCTCCTCGACTTCTTCGGGGAGATGTTGCTTGGCGGATCGATGATGTTGAAGGACCCACTAAGGGTAGATGCTCTGTCTTGTGAAAACTGTCATTTTTCGTTTTGAACAGGATCTTGATCAAAATGAGTTGCTCAAATAAAGAGATTATTTAGTCCGAATGTAGATGTTCGAGAAAATCTTGTGATACTATTGTTCGAGAAATGTCTGTTGATCGCGACTTTCTATGTCTAATACAACTTAACTGCAAGTGCACAGTCTATCGCGTAGTAATAAAAGATATCGATCCCACAAGGACTCGTAATCAAACTAGTGTTCTCGGGAGTTACTATGTTTAGCTAGGTAGATAATGTTTAGGGAATCATTTCTATCACTAAAGGGAACTAAAAACGTTACTTGAATTATAATTACGTGAATCGATATGCAATAATTATGTTCTTCGAGGATTTGACAAGTTACCGGTATATGAAATATTTTTCAGAATTTATTTAAGAAGAAAAATAGTGATCTAAAGACCTTCGTCTCACGATGGTTGTTGATGCTAGTCGCAACTCTAAGGCGGAATGTAGTTCGGGGTTAAAATCGCTTTTTGGAAATCTCTAAGTTCTAATCTATTTTAAAGTGCTTTCGCTGTTATTAAAACAAATGCCTAGTGTTTACTATCTAGTCCTAGCCGCAGCTGTCGCTTGTTGGTTCGTACCTTAATTAATTTCCCACTGTCGTGGCAAAACTACTTTTAAATAAGTTCTCGCTTTCGCGACGAACGTTTATTCAGTAAATAAGTTTAAACACTCAGACCATAAACAACTTTTGAAAAAGAAAGTTTTCAACCGGTTATTATCAAATCCCGTCTGAATTATTATTACATATCGATTACTCTGATTTAGCTAGACATGGATTTGGGAAAGGTAAAACATAAATAAAAACAGAAACTTAGAACATTCATATTACTGAGAATTAAAGTTACAATTAACGAAATAATGAAAAACCTGTAACGTATCCAATTGGCTTTTGGCAAAATCCCAACGATGTCGGCAGGATTATGTCTTCAAACCAATAGAGCGCACAAACGAATATTGTAGAAAATGGAATACAGGAATAAGGAAAGGAAACAAAAACAGAAAGAATAAAGCTAAATTTTGCTCTAGAAATAAATTTGGGCAGCACTTCGTTGTCTGAATGCGGCTCCCTTTCTCAGCTCCCCTCCTTCCCCTTTTATAGAGGTAGAATTCTAACGGTTGTAATTTGAAGAAGGTGGACTTGGAGGCAGAAAAATTAGGGAGTAGTGGTCCATTATTTGGGACTTGGAACTGGTATTTGCACGTTCAATTGAAGCTATGCGTTTTTGCCTGCATGACGGTCGTCATGGTGTGTGACGGTCGTCACCCGTGTGACGGTCGTCATGGAGGTGTGACGGTCGTCACAGCAGCAAAATGCGCATTCTGTGTTTTTCATGTTGTTTTCATCTAGTTTTCGTCCATATTTCATCTGTAATTGCTTCTTTTCTTCATATTACTTCGTTTAGACATGAACTTCAAATACCTGCAAAATATCAGACAAAAACATGGAAAAAACCCGAAATCAGATTGAAACCAGTCAAACATTAGTTGAATTATGCGCCAATATATATACGATTTCGCGTTATCATATGTCTTCATGAATATTCTTCCTGGGGAACGGAGTGTAAAATAAATGCACACTTAGTCCATACTCAAGAGTTGGAGATGTACCTCATGCGGTCGCTACAAGCCTAAGTTCAATTCAGGGAATAACTGAAGAGAAACTGTCAAGCAAGACTCGACCATTGAGGTATGAACTCAAATGGGATGTACTGAAATAACCGTCTTCCATGAGGATCGAACTTCATGGGGAAAAAATATTGTGTTGTTTCTGCCTAGGGTAGGCGAATCTACGTGGAGGGATAAGACGCGCCTAGATACCTAGGGATAAACATAGCCAAAGCGATAGAGCAAAATGAGTATAAAGAATGCGAATAATGCACATGCCATGCTGTCTACTTATATGCTATGCGTATGCTGACAAATTGGGAGAGACGAAATAAACGCCTCAGACGAAAGGGTATTCAAGCAAAATCTCCACAGATCCTTTATCACCTGCGAAGAAAGTACTTCGAACAGTGGCAACCTTCGCGTCTGGATATCCTCTTGCCCTGGAGAAGCGTATAATATTGTTGTTTTTCCTCGGGCGAAATAAACGTCCCCGGTCCTCCGTTTGTTATTCATATATCAAGTAGAACATAAGGTTTTTGAAAAGGTTTAAATCAATTTGGATTTTGCTATCAAGAATACAGATTTATGATAAATGAAAAAACTTTTTATTGAATGGTGGTCAGCAGAAAAGCGTGACCCCGATGTTACAGTGTTGGAAAATAATAGCGATTACATAAAGGGAATAATGTCTTGCTTCTCTTAGGCAAAATATTTCTTAACAGCATCCGCGTTAACAGGGCGAGTGATCTCTTCTCCGTCCATTGTTGCTAACATCAAAGCGCCTTCTATCAAAACTTTTTTTACTACGTACGGTCCATCATAATTCGGGGCCCATTTTCCTCTAATGTCGGTGAGGAAAGACTGAATCTTCTTAAGCACAAGGTCACCTTCTTTGAATGCACGGGGTCAGACCTTCTTGTCAAATGCCTTCTTCATCTTCTGCTGATACAACTGCCCATGGCATAGCACGGCCATCCTCTTTTCTTCAATTAAGTTCAGCTGATCATATCTGTTCTGACACCATTCAGCTTCTGACAACTTTGCCTCCACCAAGATCCTCATAGAAAGAATCTTAACCTCTATCGAGAGTACTGCTTCCATACCGTAGACAAGTGAAAATGGGGTTGCCCCAGTCGATGTGCGTACCATCGTACGATATCCATGTAAGGCGAATGGGAGCATTTCGTGCCAATCTTTGTAAGTAACGACCATCTTCTGAATGATCTTCTTGATATTTTTGTTGGCGGCTTCAACAGCCCCATTCATCTTTGGTCTGTAAGGGGAAGAGTTATGATGCTCAATCTTGAATTCTTCACACAACTCTTTCATCATTTTGTTATTCAAATTGGAACTGTTGTCTGTAATGATTCTGCTTGGCACACCATATCTGCAAATGAGCTGATTCTTGATGAATTTGACAACCACATGTCGAGTTACATTAGCATAGGAAGCCGCCTCGACCCACTTGGTAAAATAATCAATGGCTACTAAGATGAATCGGTGTCCGTTAGACGCTTTTGGCTCTATCATCCCAATCATATCAATTCCCCACATAGAGAATGGCCACAGTGATGAGATAACATTCAACAAAGTTGGAGGTACGTGAATCTTATCTGCGTAAATCTGACATTTGTGACACTTTCTAGCAAACTTGTAACAATCTGATTCCATTGTGATCCAATAATAACCAGCTCTTAAAAGCTTCTTAGCCATAGCGTGTCCATTGGCATGCGTGCCAAAATATCCTTCGTGAATCTCCATCATCAACATATCCGCTTCTTGTTTGTCAACACATCTCAACAAGACGATGTCAAAATTCCGCTTGTACAACACATTGTTACTCAGAAGAAAATTTCCAGCCAACCTTCTCAAAGTTTTCTTGTCTTTGTTGGAAGCTCCCAAAGGATATTCTTGAGTTCTAAGAAACACTTCGATGTCATAGTACCAGGGTTTGCCATCTTCAACTTCTTCGACAGCAAAGATGTATCCAGGTCTATCAAGACGTTTTACTTCAATCCGAGGATACTCGTTCCAAAAGTTTACCACGATCATCGAGGCCAAAGTTGCTAACGCGTCTGCCATTATGTTCTCATCACGAGGGATATGATGAAACTCAACTCTATCAAAGAACAGTAACAACCTCCTAGCATAATCCCTGTATGGGACCAAATTATCATGTCGAGTTATCCATTCTCCAGTAATTTGGTTGATTACCACTGCAGAATCACCAAACACATCTAAATTCTTAATTCTCAAATCGATTGCTTCTTCGAGACCCATAATACATGCCTCGTACTCAGCTTCATTATTAGTACACTGGAATGTTAATCTTGATGTGAATGGGAAGTGGGTCCCTTGAGGAGTTACAATAACAGCACCTATCCCTTTTCCATGAGCGTTGACAGCTCCATCAAAGATTAAACCCCATTGAGAACCTGGCTCTGGCCCTTCACCATGTATGGGTTCTTCACAATCTTTCATCTTTAAGAACATAACATCTTCATCAGGAAAGTCATCGTTTGAGGGTTGATGATCCAAAATGGGCTGGTGAGCCAGATGATCAGCCAAAACACTTCCTCTAACAGCTTTCTGAGTATGGTACTCGATATCATATTCGGAAAATAACATCTGCCATCTAGCAATTCTCCCAGTCAAAGTGGGCTTCTAAAAAATATACTTGATAGGATCCATCTTTGAAACCAACCAAGTAGTGTGATTCAACATATACTGGCGCAAACGCTTAGCGGCCCACGCTAGAGCGCAACAAGTCTTCTCTAACATAGTGTACCTGGTTTCACAATCAGTAAATTTCTTGCTCAAGTAATAAGTGACATGATCTTGCTTTCCTGTTTCATCTCGCTGGCCGAGTACACAACCCATCGAATCCTATAAAACAGTCAAATACATAATCAAAGGACGTCCCTCAACCGGCGGTATCAGGATAGGTGGTTCAAGCAGATACTCTTTGATACTATCGAAAGCCTTTTGACAGTCCTCAGTCCAAACGTACCCTTGTTCTTTCCTCAGAAGCTTAAAAATAGGTTTGCATGTAGCAGTCATGTTAGATATAAACCTGGAGATGTAGTTCAAACATCCTAAGAACCCTCTGACTTGTTTCTCGGTGGCGGGAGCCGGCATTTCCCTGATAGCTTTCACTTTGTCAGGGTCCACTTCAATCCCTCTTTGACTGACAATAAAACCCAATAGTTTCCCTGATCGTACTCCAAATGTACACTTGTTGGGATTCAAACGAAGCTTGTATTCCCTCAAACGACCAAACAGCTTATCCAGGTGTTTAACATGATCATCTTCGGTCTTCGACTTAGCTATCATATCATCCACATACACCTCGATCTCTTTGTGCATCATATCATGGAACAAAGTAGTCATAGCTCTTTGATATGTTGCCCCTGCATTCTTTAATCCAAACGGCATAACTTTGTAACAAAAGGTGCCCCAGGGCGTTATGAATGACGTCTTCTCTCTGTCCTCGGGAGCCATTCTAATTTGGTTGTAACCTGAAAAACCATCCATGAAGGAGAAAACTTCATATCTTGCAGTACTGTCCACTAAGATGTCAATATGAGGTAACGGAAAATCATCCTTCGGACTAGCCTTATTCAAATCCCTGTAGTCTACACACATGCGAACTTTACCATCTTTCTTTGGAACGAGTACATTGTTAGCCAAGCATAGTGGGTACTCGGCAGTAACAAGAAAACCTGCATCAATCTGTTTCTGTACCTCTTCCTTAATCTTTAGAGCCATGTCAGGTCGAGTCCTTCTGAGCTTCTGTTTTATCGGTGGGCATTCTGGCTTCAAAGGCAGACGGTGTTCAACTATAGCCGTGTCCAATCCAGGCATATCCTGATATGACCAAGCAAACACATCAACAAATTCTCCAAGCAGATCAATTAGCTGTTTCTTCACATCGGGTTTGAGCAGAGCTCCAATTTTCACTTCTCTACGGATTTCTTCTGATCCCAAGTTGATTACTTCCACCGGCTCTTGATGAGGTTGGATAGCTTTCTCTTCCTTCTCAAGCAGTCTAGAAATTTCCTCTGGGATATCATCTTCTTGATCCTCAGCTTCATACACGGGGAACTCAAAATTCGGAGAAGGTAGCGGATCATTATTCCCAGAATGTAATATATGTAGCAATCTGCGCAAGTGATGTGATTTTCGATAAGTTTTTTTTTGTAAGGTGGAAAGTGTGTGTACGCGAGATGCTACTTATTATTTTCCAACATCGTGAATAAATATAAAACACAAATGTAAATGAAAGTAGTTTATTGATGATAGCAAAACCAAAAAGACACGCCCAACAAAGTCACCTTTGCCTTGGGCAGAGCAAAAGGAATTATTGAAAAAAATAAGCCCTAACAAATGCAATTTCGCCTTGGGCAGAGCGGAAAATTTTAAAATAAATGCTTTACTTAGTTATATGAATGGCAGTAGGGGCTTCAACCGCACTCCAATTCTTGACTACAACGCCTGGGGTCACAAAGTCTGGGATGTCCTCATCTGGCTCTTCCTCGGTGACGGCATAAACTCCAAAGGTATAGTCAAATTCATCCGAAACATAGCCTGGATCTTCCATATAGGGCTTGTAGTCTTCGTAAGGAATGGAGGACCTTGTAAAACCGTCTGATGTGTAGCCCTCGAATTCATCTTCTAACACAACATTAATATGAGGATGATGGACGATTCCTCCACTACGAAACACTTCATTGATTAGCGGAAACCCTTGATTCTTGGTGTCTGGTTGAGCGGAACCGCTAGTGAAACCGAGACCCTCCTTATTTTTGTTTTCTGGCAAAGACAATACTTTTCCCCACATTGATTGATGACCACTGTTCACTACTCTCTACGCGTCTTTGAATGATGACATGGATGCTTGAGACTTCTGAGCACCCTCACCCATAATGGACAAGGCTTGGAATTGTGTGCCAACTTCTTCCTCAGCCTCGACATATGAGAATGATGACAAGTGACTCACCACCAAAGCTCTTTCTCCACAAACCATAACTATTTTTCCTTCGAAAACATATTTCAACTTCTGATGCAGGGTAGAAGTAACTGCTCCAGCTTCATGTATCCATGGCCTCCCTAGCAAACAGCTATAGGCGGCACGAATGTCCATGACCTGAAACGGGATCATGAAGGTCTGTAATCCGATAGTCATGGGCAAATCTACTTCACCAATTACCGTTTTCCTCGACCCATCGAAAGCTTTGACAATAACGCGACTTGGCCTCATCGGCGGTCCTTGGTACGACAACTTAGATAGGGTAGTTCTAGGCATTACATTTAGAGACGATCCAGTATCAACCAGCACACTGGACAGAGAGTCGTTTCCACAGTTCACAGAAATGTGTAGAGCCATGTTATGTTTCCTTCCTTATTCTGGGAGGTCGTCTTCATTAAAGCCCAGATTATCACTTGAAGTAATACTGCCAATGATGTTATCAAACTGTTCCATAGTCACATCCTGCTCGACATAGGCTTGTTCCAAAATCTTCTGAAGCGCTTCTCTATGAGCCTCAGAACTCATCAGCAATTGTAGCACAAAAATCTTCGATGGGGTTTGCAGAAGCTGATCTGCAACCTTATACTCGCTTCTTTTGATTACTTTCAAACATTCATCAGAGTTGGATAAGTTAGACCCACCAGATTGCCCCACAATTGGGTCTTTTGAGCCTGATGGTTCGAACAAAACCTCTTTTTCTTTCGGTGGCACAGTCGGGTAGACTCGACCGCTTCTTGTCACTCTACTGACATCTGCAATATTAACTACCGAGGGTACAATGGGCAAAGGTGCTTCTTTCCCATCCTCCAACATAGTAGCATTGTATCTGTAAGGGATGGCCTTACTAGAGGTATAAGGGACAGGTCCAGGCACATTGATCACTAAAGGAGTAACAGTTGGTTTCTTACTATTGTAAATGATCTCTATACGTTCCACTTCCTTAAAGTGGGGTACTATGACACAAACTTCTTCTGCCTCCTCATTTGAAACTTCTTGATCATCGCTTTCCAAACAATCTTCAATCATATTGACAGAGGGCGAACCATGTGGTGGTAATGGATTCTTCTGTACATTAGGGTCGGAATCCCTAAAAGACAAGATTCCATTTTTAATGAGCCTCTGGACATCCATCTTCAAACCGAAACAACTCTCAATATCATGTCCTGGAGCACCCTGATGGTAAGGACAAAACTTGTCAGCTCTATAAGAAGGGGAAGGATTCGTGGGAGCCGGAGGTGGAGCTCTCGTCTGAATGTGACCCTTTTTAATCAAAGCGGGGAATAGATCAGCATATGTCATTGGGATCAGATCAAAGTTTATCTTTCTATACACACGACCTTGATTGCTGGATGGCCGATTCTGCTGAGGGTACTGTGGACTTTGCTGAAGTTGGGGTTGTTGAGTAACGGGAGACTGAGGTTGTTGATAGGGTTGCGGAGACTGTAGCTGATATGCCGGAGCATTAAACACTGGCGATACCGCTGCAACTTGATGTGGGGGCATGTACCTCTTTCTGAATTGTCCCTTTTGAATGGCATTTACACCTTGCTCTTTTTTCTTCACAAAACTGCTCCCATACCTTTTAGGAGCGCTCTCTTCTTTGGTCAATCTTCCTTCGCGAACACCTTCTTCTAAACGCATTCCTATATTGACCATTTCAGTAAAGTCATTGGGCGCGCTGGCTACCATCTTCTTGTAAAAGAAAGGACCCAGGGTCTTCAGAAAAATCTTGGTCATCTCTTTCTCTTCTAATAGTGGTGTGACTTGCGCGGCCAACTCGCGCCAACGCTGAGCATATTCCTTGAAATTCTCCTTATCTTTTTGTGCCATTGCTCTCAACTGATCTCGGTCGGGCGCCATGTACACATTGTACTTATACTACTTGACAAAGGCTCCTCCCAGATCATTGAAAGTTTGAATCTTCGTACTATCCAACCCCATGTACCACTTGAGTGCGGCGCCTGTCAAACTGTCTTGAAAGTAGTGAATGAGTAATTGATCATTATCAGTTTGGGCAGACATCTTCCTGGCGTACATAATGAGATGACTCTGAGGGCAGGTATTCCCCTTGTACTTTTCAAAATCAGGGACTTTGAACTTCGGTGGGACCTTAACGTTTGGAACTAAGCACAGCTCAGAAGCACTCTTACCAAATAAGTCCTTTCCACGAAAGGCTCTCAATTCCTTTTGTATTTCAGAAAACTGGTCTTGAAATCCGTCTATCTTCTCTTCTAAACCCACAGTTTCGGTTGGCGACCCATGTAAAATTGGTTCATCCAGAATATATGGGACATCGTTCACATGCGGAGATGCGGTAGTCATCACAGCAGAAACTACAGGAGCAGCTTGAACAGTGGTCACAACAGGGATTTCAGACGCATGTGGATGATAACCAGCCGGAGTAAAATAAGGAGGCATCCCCCACGGGAAACCTTGAGGCATACTGTAAGATACTTCAGCAACAGAAGACACCACTGGGATCGGTGTTGGCGTCACTTCGGATACAACAGTCCTTGGGACTTCTTGATTGTTGATCGAGATTTGACTAGACAAAGCTTCCACTAGACCATTCAACTTCTCCAAACTTTCTTTCATACTTGCAACTTCATTACGGAGCACTCTGTTCTCTTGCTCTAGTTGATCCATCTTCTGGCGTTGGCTAGCTCGAGTGTTGTATCGGTGATTCAGCTTGTTCTGCAGAGATGAAGCAAGAGTGAGACCCTAGAATGCAAACGATGTTATGCTTATGCAAAATGCAAATGAGTATGGAACTTCAAGAAACTTAAATTATTCCGGTATTGTAACGTTGGAGAAAAAAACTTATTTTATTTTGATGATCGAAGCATTACAAAATGGAGTACTCTTTTTATTGAATCAAAAGCAAAAGAGAAACTCAGAGATCTATTCCTTATGCTCCTTCTGTGTGCGAAGTTCTCCCTTTAGCTGACTGATGCGTTCCTGCAACTCGGTCTTCTCTCTGATGAGTCGGTCGACACATTCCTTCCAAGCCACAGTATCTAGGGGAAGATCATTATTGGTGACAGCACTTGAGGAGGTGTGAGAGGAAAATAAATCCTCTCGCGCCTTTCTTTTCCTTGTGAGTTCAACTTCTGGTAGCCTTTGGGACTTCTCTTTCTCTACCTTGAGTATAAAAAACTTGTTCTTCCAGGCAACTTTCAGTTTTCGAGCTTCACTCAAAGCAGCCTTCAACTGATCTACTTTGCTCACGTCAAACCAATCTGGATCATGAAAAGCCAATACCATAGGTTCGTGGAAAGGGAACGGCATCTTGAGGTCGAGAGCTCTTGCTCGCACCCAATGTAGGTATTCTTCAGAGACAGTACAATTGGGGTATCCTAAAGCAGTTCTTCCTTCTTTATTGGTGTATTCCCACGAGTAAATTATGACGGTCTTCAGGTCTGGGTCTTCTCCTTCTTTGAGAAAGATTCCTTCTAACAGAGTCTGGTCGGTTACTTCAATCATGGGATGCCCAAATTGGAGACGGGCCAGAGCGGGATTGTAACTTATGCATCTTTCTCTCGCAATGAGCGGTATGTTGGTAAATCCTCCGATGCTGTGGGTCATACATATACCTCCATAAGTAGGGTCGTACCACACAATGTCAGAATGGGTAAGGGCCATAACTATCTCGGACCAATGAGGTGACTCCTCCTCTTCCCAAATAGACGGGTGCCGAGTTAGGCGAGCAATGAACCATGAATACAACAGAGCGGTGCAACAGACGATATGCCCTCCTCCTTCAGCATTCTTCGAGTGTATTGAAAAGTATGTGTCAGCGAGCAAGGTGGGAACTGGATTCTTGAGTATGAATAGTTTAATCGCATCCATGTCAACGAAATCATCGATCTTTGGGAACCAGAAAATCCCATAGACCAACAGGGCAAAGGTGGCTTCCATGATAAGGACTTCCTTTCTTTCAGCATGGTAACAGACTTTTTCAATCAAAAAGTCAGCAGGGAATCCAAGGACTCCTTCCTTGGTGGTTAGGTGCAATTGCACATCTGCCAAACTGAGATGAGTGGCATTGGCAATTTCTTGATGACTGGGTGTGTCTTCCTGGCCGGTGAATATGGGACGGGCCGTTACAGGCATCCTCAGGAAATCAGAATACTCTTCCAATGTCGGCATCAACTGGTAATCCGGGAAAGTGAAGCAGTGGTACAACGGATCGTAAAATTGAACGAGGGTCTCCAACAACCCTTCCTTCATCTTGAGTTCGAGGAAACGGAAGACTTCTCCGTATTCTGCTGCGAAGGCGTAACAATTCTCGATTAGGTCAGCTAGCTCTCTCAAGCTTTCAATGTTAGGGCTCTGAAAAGTGTACTCCAAGGCTTCTCTTTTGAATTCCATGGTTACAATACCTGAGAAATAAAACTGAGTTTCTTGAAATGAAATAAGAAAGAATGTAATGCAATATGAGTAGAACTTCATGGGATCCTAGCTATTTATAAACATTGTAGTAAAAGAAAACGTTTTTTTATTAACTTCGAAACGGAATACAAATAATTGCTTTTAAAAGTCCCAAATAAAAGCTAAATAAAAGCTAGTAAAGACACTAAGGAAGTTTCAAATTTTGCTGCTTGAGCTGCTCTTCTAACTGCGTCTTCTCACGGATAAGGTTGTCCACAATTAGTTTCCAAATAGTACATTGCGGGTCGGAGAAAAATAAATCCTCCATGATCTTCCTTTTCTTGGAAGGGATTAGATCTTCATCCTTCAACTGTAGCTGTTTCTGAAGTTCGTCAATTTCTGCGACGGACACTAGATACTTGTTCTTCCAGGACTCTAACTCATGTCGCGACTTCTTCAAAGCAACTTCTAGCTTCTCGGTTTCAGACATGAAAACATAAGTGGGCTCCATTCTTGGAGGTATAGGGTCTTGGCGAGAGTAAGGCATCTTCAGCTTGATCGCCCTATTCCTTACCCACTGGAGATATGGTTCCATAGACACACAATTGGGCCTTCCCAAACTATTCCTATCTTTCTTATGCAAATGCTTCCAAGCTTCCACGATCTTCTCTCGAAGTTCCTGATTATCCTCGAAGAAGACACTTTCAACTTGTATGCTCTTAGGTGGTTCCTTCAATGGATATCCCAACTGTCGGCGGGCTAAAATCGGATTGTAACTGATCCCTCCACCAAAGCTGAGTAAATGTACATTAGCAAAATCCCTACATCCATCAACGATTAGAATTCCATCATACTCACGGCTATACCAATCGATGTCGGAATGAGTCAAAGCCATAATCTTTTCCGACCAACGCTTATCACTAAGGTGCCAAAAAGAAACATATTTGGGCAAGTGGGTAAGGAACCATTTATATAATAAAGGCACACAACATGTGATCATTCCTCCACCATGAAGGTTTCGGAGATGTATAGAGTGGTAGGTATTACCTAATAGAGTCGACACTGGGTTGTTCTTCATGAAGATCTTAATTGCGTTAAGGTCCACAAACCCCTCAAAACTTGGAAATAGAAATACCCCATAGACAAGTAAGGCAAAGATTGCCTCGAATGGAGCCTTGTTCGTAAAATCAGTATAAAATGAGGCCTTCTTGAATAAAAAATCCGTAGTCAAACCAAAAGTCCCACTTTTAATGACCAAGTTGTCCTTAACATCGGATACCTTGAGATAAAGGGCCTTAGCGATGTCTCTTTCTTCGGGGTCCTTTTCCAAGAAAGGAAAAGGAGATTCTTCTAGAATGGGTAACCCTACCAAAAAAGAGTACTCTTCCAAAGTTGGTAACAACTGATAATCTGGAAATGTAAAGCAGTGATACATAGGATCATAGAACTGTAACAGAGCGGAAAGCAGGTTTTTATTTGCCTTACGTCTCAACAAAGATAGTAACTTCCCATATTTACTCTTGAACTTCTCTTGGTCTTCAATCAAAGCTCCCAACTCCCTTAGGTCATCCAATTCGGGACTCTTAAAAGTATATTTTAGAGTATTTCGTCTATCCATAATGTCCTACAATGTTCATAAATAAAGGGTAAATCCCATGAAGTCCAATGTAGTATGATGCTAGATAAATGCAACAAGCACAAGTAAGCACATAAAGGCACACAAAGATAAACAAACAAAGGTCCTAGGTTTGCAACGAGCATGGAGCCAAGGGTATACCCATTCCCAAAGGATAAGGACTAAAGGTGGATGGTACCTGCAGAACTGGGTTCTAAAAAAGGTCCCAAAGTCATTAGTCCATCTATCGGATATTATCAATTTCTCAACTAACTTGAGGATTAATAATATTCTCAAGAGAACTTCTTTTGAGTGTAGCTTCGCGTAGCACTACTTCGGGACTTACTCCCTTATAGCCTTGCACTACGCCCTAATAAAGGCCAAAGTGGGGTTAAAGGTAGCTACGGTCCTTAGTATTATGGACTCCAACTGAGAATAGTATAAGTTTTCATGACTAAACTCGTTCAACCGAACTATTTTCAAAAGGGTCTCAACTAAGCGGGATTTTCGAATCAACTTAGTCGGGACTCACTACCTATAAGCCTCATCGAATATATCACCATCCTATCTTAAGTTCACTCAAGTTCGGGTGTAGAACTTTATCTCACCACTCAAAGACAAATAATCCCAAAAGAGATACAAGAGAAAGCATGTAAACAATTAATCAAGTAGGCAGATATATAAAGCAGTAAACAAATAAAATAAGATAGGGAAACCCACTAGAGGGGTCCCCAGTGAAGTCGCCATTTCTGTCGCGGTGAAATTTGGATACCAAACTATTGATTAGTTTGAATCTTTAATTCAATTTGCAACCGAACTTTGATTTGTCCAAAGGAAGGGATAAAGATCGAAATTCCCACAATGCAATGTAAATGCAAGGTTAAGAGAGTTATAGGTTCGGGGGTTGGTTAAACTTAGGGAAGGTACTAGCATCCTAAGTTTCTGTAGTACTCTACAGGAACCTCTTGTTTTATATTGTTTATTGCTATGGTTTATTTGCTTAAGGGATGAAAGACCCTAGTGGTTTATTTCTAAGTATACTCGATAAGACGTCGCATCTTATGCCTACATATCCTTACGGGAGTGGAATCAGAGTATCTGTAGTTCCCCTAAAGGGTTTGAGGAGTTCTTTGACTGTGGTCAAAGTTCCTACGGGTTAAGGGTAGTTGATTGATTAGGTTTAGGAGAGACAGATGAGTCGTCATTTTAAGAGAGATTTAACCGCCACGGGTTTGTAAGAATTGTTTGATGGTGTGGAGATTATACCTCGCTTAAGATGATTAACATCTATTTCTCTATTGTGTTTGAATAGTTTGTATTGTGTTGTTTTTGTTTTCCTATGTTGTAAAAGATAAAGAAAAGGTCCTTCCTAAGGGGTATGATCTATCTTAGAGATCGACTTGAATGGGATCAAGGATCATGTGGGGAGAATGATGCAAATGATGTGCAACTACACACAACGTTGAATTATGTGTAGGTTTTTCCTTTGGACAAGATGCGATGCAATAATATTAATGCAATAATGTAAATTGCGGAAAATAAATTGCAGAAAATAAAACCATACACACGCATGAAAGCGCTAAGGTGTAGGTGAGTGAATTGTGGATAAATAAAAAGCGGGAATAATAAAGCATACGCATGAAAGCGCTAGGTGTACAAGTTTGTTGTGTCGTGGGGTGCACGATTAGATTACATTTTGCTCTGTTGAGTTGATTTTAGTAGTTTGATTTGATTTTAGTTTTTTTATATAAGAAAAAGTTGATTATTATTTTAGATGGGATTTAAAATTAAAATCTAAAGCCTAATAAGGTGCCAAGATGATTATTTTATTAAGCGAAATAAATTACTCTAATGTGAGGGGTTGATAAAAGGTTGTTTATCCTTAAAGTTTTAAGTTTAAATATAAACTATATAAAATGTTTTTTGAGTAAACAAAAGTTAATAAAATATTATTTAGAAAAAAGATTAATGTAATATTTAACTAAATAAAAAGATTATTGGTATTTTAAGAAAAGAACCATGTCACGAGTTTTACTAATTATTAATAAGAAAGGTATAAAAAAAAGGGCTAAATTATTAAAGTTAATAACCATTTTTTTATTGGATTAACTGATTTAGAGTAATTGTTTTAATATGAATAAAAGCCAAAAAGTTATTGATTAAAAAGTTAAATAAAGCTGGTTAACTAAAAAAAACAGTTATTAGTTTTTATTTTAAAACTCAAATTACTGGTAAATTAACAGGTTATTAACGTGGGTTAATCAAGCAATAGTTAAAATATGATTAAGTATAAGGTTTTAGGAGGTGATTACGGTGGTGAGTGTGGTGTTTTTGGTGATTAACAAATTACACTAAGGCAAACAAAACAAACAGCAAAACGAAATAAACCTAAGCCTTTCCCCTCAACGCGATCGGATTCTCTCCCCCTCTCACGATCGCAAATGCGTTATCCTCTCTCTCGATTCTTCAGCATTTCGTTCATATTTGTACCTGAAACAAAACTCAGAGCATTAAATCATTCAATAATCTCAACATGTATGAAGAATTTTACCGACGGTGGGAGGCGGCGTTCGAGACGGCGGAGTGGGTTTGCGGCGGCGAAACTCTCGGCAGGAAGAGATAAGTTCTCGTATTTTTTATTTCATAAGATAGTTTTTTCTTCTCTCTCTCAAGTCGCGAAATCTTTTAGGGTTTCTTGCGATGATTCTCCGTGGTTCTTTTCTCTTCCTACTAGCCTCCTTTTATAGGCGAGTCTGGGCTTTGGATCCTTAAAATTATGATTGAGTCTTTGATTGCCTGCATTAAGACCTTCCAATCCCGCGTTGGACAAGATTCAAAAAATTTCCTTTTTCATCCAATCTCGTTTAATGCCTGTTAAGTGGAAATTTCAATCCCTGATATTGTGTATCAATTTCGTTTAAGATACTGTCTGTCCAGGTTCAATGTTTGGGATTTGGATTGGATCTATTTGGAATCTTTTTCACACGGTATATTCCTGATTTGATTTACCAATTTGGATTTGGATTTTGGTAGGTGTAGAAAGTGAAGGAGTCTTGGGCCAAAAGATGGACAACCCAGGGGAAATTCGTGCTCAATGTTTGATGCGTGTCT
This sequence comes from Lathyrus sativus, assembly GCA_963859935.3. Classification (NCBI taxonomy): domain Eukaryota; kingdom Viridiplantae; phylum Streptophyta; class Magnoliopsida; order Fabales; family Fabaceae; genus Lathyrus; species Lathyrus sativus. The sequence goes on from OZ012735.1 coordinate 74,530,396, forward strand.
TAGCGAGAAACTCCACGAAAAAGAGAGCTGGTGGTGGAGAGTAGCAAAAGCAAGCGTTCTTTGTACACAAGGTACATCTCTCCAATTCAATCTCTACTCCTTAAGTTTTTTTCAAACTGATATATGTTTGAATCTCGTTTCCTTTTCATGTGTTCGATGATGATGCTTGGAGTAATTGGAATATTGTGTCTTGGTTGCTCTGAAGTTGATGGAGGTAACAGTGTTTTTCATTTCAGGATCAAAAGCTGGAAGTTGCAAATATCTTGAGACTTCAAGAAGGTCGTGAATATGATAGGCTGCCACGGTTAGGAATCCCCGGCAAGTGGTCATAGCATTGGACGGCTATCTCTTATTTATCGGTAAGCAGGTCATTACTTCTTGTTGGAATATGCCTGAGGATGGATGATTATTAATGTCAGTACTGATCCTGTTTTAAACAAATGTCTGCAGCAGCTGGATGTGGGCATTGGGGGGCTGCCGTATGCGGGTTGCCTTGAGGCTACTGATGGGAGTGTTGTGGAACTTGCTGGCATGGAGTCTTCACTTGGAGTGTAGCTTTTCAACAGATACGTATTCTTTGAATTGTTCTATTTTGCGCTCGCAGTAGTAGAGGCAATGCTGGCTGGTAACTTTGAAGCGTCTTTTCCTTTTGAGGTAGCTAAATTATGCCATGTTATCATTAACATTTTACCTATCTGCGTAGTTAAGATTCAGTTTACCACCAGTTAATTTGTTCTGCCTCAGCTGTTAACCCTCTCGTGATAATATATCTGGCGTCTCGTTCGCATGATTGTTCAAGCTATCCACAACTTGGGTAACAGGTCCACCAGCTGAAGCATAATCAGACACTTGTGTAGCACCAATAGATTGTAAACGTCTTGATTCTCCAGCTTCGTTTTTTTTCATGTTTTCAAGTCTATTTGTGACTCCATGACATGTTATCCATAGGCTAGCGAATCCATCAGGAAAGTCTATGATCGTAAATGTCATCAGCTCAAGTATCAATTTGCAAAAGATCAAGGCACTCATGTGATAGCCCAAGGCAGTTGTGAAGAGTTGTATCCATAACTTCTGGAATTAACAGAAGGGTATGCAGAGTGTTCTGTAGATTTTAGTTATATCACCTTGAAGCTTCACTACCTATATGTTAATTAAGCCCTAAGGCTATAACAATCATTGATTTATCAGTGCTGCAGATGGTCAAGACGTGGAAGGCTATGTTTCAGGATTCATCATTTCCGGGATAACTTGTTTTTCAACCTGAATCTGGTGAGATGCTAATGACGGGTGTTATGCCTGAGACTTGTTTTGATCATCACCTTTCTTCAACTAATATGCGCCTGCTGTTTGTAGATGGAGACAACACTTGGCGGTTCGAAAAGTCTCTTGGAGCTTGAATAGCATTATCGGATTATGACCGACATTCATCCGTTTTGTGAGTCTCTTCTTTAATTATTCTGAGATTAAAAGGTGTCTCACTCAAAGTGATGTTATCTTAATTTGTTGGTGCATTCTGAGATATTTGTCACATTCAACTACAAAGAGTGGAAGAAATGCTTTTGATGGATCTTATGTTGTGAACCAAATCTGCATCGATATTCAGAGATTGCGGGAGGCTGCAAATAAAACCACAGAGCTTGGTATGTCCCTGATGAGAGGCACGACACATACAGCTGATCCTTCTCGACGAAGGTTTGGTTTTCTTAGAAGAAGTAAAACACTCTGTAAGTAACTCAAATGCTCTTAGATGGATGGTTGCCTGTTTTCAAATTAACTTACCATGTTTGATCCTTTTAATCTGATTGTACTTTAAAGCTTGCCATAACTGTGTCTGAGAACGGTTTTGGAACTGTGATGAAAGTTTTTGTTCCTTAAACACGGTGTTGTTCTGTTCTGATGCAGGTGGTTTGTTACAGGTGTAATAGAAGTAACATTTTGGATCTTAGCTCGTGGTAGAGTCCTCCTTGGTGTTTTTCTTGCGTATTCTCGTAACTTCAAGTTGATCAAATGCCGGAGTTTAAGGCGACTGGAACAACAAGCAAAACCTGTATCACAGAGATGCACCGAAAGACCTTCAAATTCTCTGTACCGGCCTCATCAACTAGTGACAGTTTCGACATGAGGATGTTTTGGAGTTTAGAGACCAAGGTTGGATGTAAAGCATCGCTTGGGGTTACGAAGTGTTGTATAAAGACTTTCTCTTTCGAGGCGAATAATGACATAATCCCTTTGGGGCTGTATAGAGTTGTAGGTTTAAAGAAGTTGTATAGGTTTAGAGAAACTATAGGGCTTTAGCAGGTAATGACCCCAACAGAATATGCGGCTTGTATGTTTCCTAACAGTAGACACACATTCTGCCCTTATAATTATCAAACTGTGTTGTAATACTCGTATCCTTAGGATGATAAGTCTTGAAAATATTTTGTAGAGAGTGAGAGTCTTGAAATATTCCGTGATATTCTTGCAATTGTGAACTCCATGTCGATTTCATCAACTTATTGACATTAAAATGGGCTTGAGGAACTCTCTAGTAACTAATGATATAGTCTTGGCTTTAAATATTACAAAGTAAGGAAAATAACTCTGCACATACTTGTTAGTCGCGCACCCAAGTAAAGATAATCGTGCAATAAAAATAAAAGAACCATATAAAAAATGTAGGATCTTGAGGTCAAAAATTGGGGTGCAACACAAACCATCTGAGGGTTGTCAATGAATTTTGAGGCTTTATCATTGTTGTGAGCATTAGGAAGAAGCTTGTTGAGTACCTCTGAGGATTGTGGAATTGGAATGGTCACTCTGTTCATCTAAACAATGCCCAGGCAAAGAGGGTGAAATTAGGGTTTCAATTTTAATCAGGATAAATTTGTTTGTGAGGGCAAGAATTATTTCTATGGTCTTCCATATGTCCTAAGGTGTGTGGGGATGGGAGATTGACCATCGATTTTAATCAGAAGGGCTTCAATTAATCAGTCAGTCGAAAATCAAGAGATTGGGGAAAAAGTCAAATGTGCGGTGAAAAAGTCAACTTCTGACTTTTTGAGGTCAAGATCATGATCCTTGAATTCAATATGACCAATGGATGGAATTTGATCAAGAAAAGTCAAGGGAATCATGAAAAATCAAGAATTGGTGAAAGTTGCCATTTTAAGAAAATGAGGGTTTTAGAACTTTCTATTTATGGAAAGTTTTATGTTTGGAACAACCATATTCAAAGCCATTATTCGTCATGATTAAGGTTTTAAATGAACTTGGATAAAACATCAAAGTTGTTCCTTGTATTACAAGCTTTCCAAAGAGTCCAAGAAGTCCTCAAAATGATTTGTGAAGCTCAAGTTATGGATGTGCAAAGTTGAGGAAAAATAAGCTAAATCCATAACTTAGAATTTTTTCTAAGTTATTTTTGGACAGCTTTCATGACATGATTTTCAATAGAATTTTTCATGGCCTTCCAATCCTCAAATCAAATTGACCCCAACATGAAATTTGTTCTACTCCATGTCCTCTTTCATTTGAGCACAAGACATAAACATTTGGAGTTGTGTGCACAAAGATATCATGGTCCAAAGTGGCTAACTTGAACATTTTCACAAGGCATAAAATATGAACAACTAGCATGTTTATGTATTTCAGCTTGCAATATTGATGCTATCCTCCAAACCATGCACATGGGGTACAACATTGGGAGCTACCAAACTTTTCCCAAATTGGACCAACACAAGTTTGTACCATTTTGCCCCATTTTTGAGTCTTAGCCAAAAGGGGTGAAAGACAAAGTGGCTGCCTAATGTTCTGATCCCTTGCAGCTACATTATGCTGCTCATTTCACAGAGACAAAGACAAGTCCATGGGCAAGTTGACTGAGGTCCAAATCCATCATCCACCATTAATTCAAAAATAATCATGAAGAGGAAAATCTGGCCATTCAAACCCTACCATGAGGAAACTCTTTCAAACCTAATTGGATTCCATATTTAAGACCCAATATCAGTCAACACAAACCCTAGCCACTGTTGCATTGAAAAACCAGAAGCACCTCATTTTCTTGAAATCACTTCAAACCCTCCAAAACACACAAAAATTGTCTTGGTCTAGTTTGATACCAGCCTCCTTTCCAACCATCCAATCATCACAAAAACCATCCATACAACCTCAAAATCATGTTTTGGAGGTGTTCTAACCATTAAACCACCCAAAAGCACCTTAACTCAAAAAGTCAACTGCTCACACCATGAACATTGACTTTTCTGCATAAAACAACCACATACACTGCCTAGACCAGTTTTGAATCTTTTGACCCTTTGAACATCTTCCATTTGGGATATACCAGCTATCCAAGCCCTTAAGGAACAGCTAGAAATCCCTTTTCTCAAACTGTCCTCAAAAATCCATTTTCGCTTCAAGAAGGGGAAACATCCAAGCTTGCATCAGAAGGAGATATCTTGCTCAAAAGGATCCTCAACTAAAGGCTTCTAGCATACTTTGGAGGTCTACAAGAGGTTAGTAGTCACTATCTCATTCATGGACTGTCATGAATATGTTTGGTTTGCCTTGTTTGAAATGTGCTGAATGCAAGTAGAGTTCATGTATGAATCTGCCACTGTTTGTTATGTTTCACTCATCTTTATGTGTAAACATCTTGTTAATCATCACATCATATTGTAATTATTGTATTGCTGTTTGAAACTTTGATTTAGTGAAAAATGACTTGTTGTCAATTTCTGTTTTGAGGTTGCAACCTCCCATTGAAGTGCATATTGATATGTCATGGCTGAAAGCACCAACATGTTTGAGTTTTGTTTTGGTTCTGTCAAAGGATGGTTTTTAATAAGTATACTAATTCATGTTTGGTTGTCAGTATGTTTGAAGAGCTTGTTAGCATGATTATATCCAAAGTATGTTGCTTATGCTTTAGCAACACATTACTGCCTGATTCATGTTTATTCTAAGAATGTTGCTTATATTTGTGAGCATTGGTTGTTGAAGTATGGATGGTTGAGTTTGTTTGTATTAAGGTCTACCATTGATTTGCTTGTTAACATCACAGGCCTTTGATTTTAATACTTGTGCTAACATTCTGATTGAGAACTAACTGTCATGGCTTGACAGCCTCTTTTTAGATTTTAGGTTCCCTGCTAACTGTTTGTCTTTAACCCTTGGGTATGTTTGTCTTTGAAGTTGTCTACAATTGCATTGTTACTTCTATTATCCAAGTAAGATAACCCTGTTGACTTATGCTATATTCTTTTGTTTCTTTTTTTTTTTGAAATTTCTATTGAAATTGTGTTTTGGAATCCATCAATAAGCATTTTTCTGAGGTACCAAAACAGGTTAGCAGTCAATTGTCACATTAGAGCTTGTTAACTTTTGATACCAACAAGTCTTAGTTTGGTTTGGTACCTTTTATGTGTGCCACACACTCAACTTGCTGAAGAATTGAGGTTAATTAAGAGTTCTCCCATGACTTAGCAGTCCCCTAGGTCTTTATCTTTTAATGACAATATGTTTAGAAGTTCCTAAGTGTTGGTCCATTTTATGTTCAAACTCTTGGTATGCTGAGATGATCCATATGAAGGGCTGAAGAGCAACATTTGTGTTTATTGTACTTTTGATGGCCAAAATTGTCACTGACTGTTCTTGAGTGAATTTATCCACCCTATGTGTGTGTGCTTTGTTGACTGTCATAAAGGTTTGCTTTGGGACTGTTGTTTGAACATTGTTTTTTGTGCTATGAGGTTTTGTCAGCACTAGATGATATGTTTATGTCTGTCTTCAGGACTGCTTTAAGATTTTTGTTAAGGTTTAGACCATGTGGCTTCCTATCTTTTCTGTTGTGACTGATATTTGATGTAGAGTAGGATCATGGCCTGCTTGCTTTCTGAACCAATTTAGCTTGATGTCATTTGTGTCTGGCTGAATTCATGATAAAACCTAGTTCCAAATGTGTCTCTGGCTTGGTGAATAACATTTGTCCTTCTACTATTCTTGCTATCCAAGTTTTCCTTGTGGTCAAGATTGTTTCTCCTTGGTTTGTTTGTAAACTGTCAACCAGAGCATTAGAGTGGTTACTGCTTTTGTTTGAACTGTCATGTTTGTTTGTCTTAATTGAAAGACCATTTAAATGATTTGGAAGCATGAGTCTGCACTGTTTGGTTGGAGCAGGTTACCAGATTGAGGAATATGCATTAATTATATACCAAAACATATTGACTATCATGCCTTGCATTGGAGTTTTTTAAATTATGATCCATCAAACCCTTTGTTGGTTTGTAATGACTTTGTGTTTGTTAAAGGTTCATAAGTGAGATTGTTTGCCTGCATTGGCTTACTTTTCACAAGGGATGTTTTCTTCTCTGGCTCTATATTTTTGTTTGCTGTCTAAAACTGAGTGAGAGGTTTGTCAAACTGGAATTCTTCTTAGAATTCCTTTTGATCCATGTAGCTTAAGCTTTTGGTAAGTTGTTTTAGTTGACTCAATCTGGTCTGTGATGTTTAGATTCATGTGGTTGTCAAAACTGTTAGTGCAGATTCTAGTACATTGGTGCTGGCAGATTCTTGCCTTGAGGTTTGATACTAACAAGTTCAACCTCTTACTACAATTTATTTTGTGTTAGTTGCACTTTAGGTTTAGTGAGCATTTATTTTGTCTTTGGATCTTTTGCTTCAACATTATCCAAATGCCTTTTTTTCATCTGAGCTTGCAGCTTGAGGATCACTTTGTGATCTAGTGAGAGATTAAACTCATCCTTGTGAAAATCATTATAAACAATATATTTGAGATTTGCTCAAACCATTACATGTCTTTGAGTACGTCTGTTCTGACTTTAAAACTCCAAATGCATTTTTGGAACCTCTTTTGCATCTTCCATCAAATTTTGAGTTGTGTTCACTTTTTGAGAAAACTAACAGCACCATCAGATTCCTCATTAAATTTCACGTGAGATAGACCTAAGGTTTGCTAAAATCCATGTTGTTTTGACTAAGATTGGATTGATCACGTTTTACCTTGTGTTCACCTTGCCTTGCCCAGAAATCATGCTTTCCTTGCTACATGTATTACTGGGGTGGCATTATATAATGGATGTATCGCCACCCCAGTGGTTAGTAACCTTCCTTGCATTGCTCTTGTCCTTTGTTCGACCCCTAGCGGGGGCATTTTTATTTTACTTTTCCATTATTTATCCGCCTTTGTTTTTTTACTTCCTTTTTCCATTTCTTTTCAAACGTGTTTGGTGGTTGGTTTGGCTTAGTTTTGAGCCTGCAACCCTAAGGTCTTGGATTCAAGCCTTGGGGGAGCCCCTTTCTTATTTTTAGTACTTTGTTTATTTTATTTTATTTTTAGTTATTTTCTTGTTTTAAAATAGCTTTAAATATCTAAAAAAATCCAAAAAATCATTTTCTCATGTTCTAATATGTTAATTTATTTTTACCCTTTTATTTCTTTTTATTTTATCTCTCTTTTGATTTTGGGCTATTTAGCCCATTTTTAAAATTATTCAATCATAAATCAATATCTCTTTGTATTGAATTAAAAAGAGAGGATTAGGTGTAGACCTCTTCCTCTCCGAGTGTCGAGATGCTCACTGTAGTGTGGGTGGTTTAGACACTTGTCTTTCAATATGAAGACACTTTCCATTTTAAACCTTTCCTCCTAAAAACCTCGGCCCCGTGCCGAGTGCATTTTTTAAATCCCTTTCAATAAGAATCAACTTCTCTTTGTATTGGACTAAAGAGAAATGATTAAGTGTAGACTTCTTCCTTTCCGAGTGTCGAGATGCACACTGTAGTGTGGGTGGTTTAGACACTCGTCTTTCAATAAGAAGACGCGACTTCTTCCACCACCTCTCCTTTCACAACTCCTTTCCGAAATCTTTCTCACCGAAAACCCCGGTCCCGCACCGAGTGCTTTTTCAAACTCTTTTCATAACAAAAACTTGAATGTTCGTGGAGTGGTTAGGCGTAGGCCTTCTCCTATCCCGAGTGCTTGACGTTTACCGTAGGGTTCTCTGTCGCAAAAGCACTTACCATTCAAAACCAAAAACATCTTTAATAAGAGAATGAAGTTCTATTTGAATTGAATTAAAGAGAGAGGATTAAGTGTAGTCTTCTTCCTCTCCGAGTGTTAGGATGCTCACTGTAGCGGGGGTGGTCTTGATACTCGTCTTTCGATACGAAGACGCTACGTTCGCCACACCGTTTCATAACAAAAATATTGAGATAAAGAATTGGGTACTACCTGCAAGGGGTTACTATCCGAGGACTTATCTCGCCCCTAAAAAACAATCTTACAAATCAAATGTGACCTCTTGCCTCGCATGGCGAAAACCTAATCATTTCAAAAAGGATATGTTACGTCCGTTCTACCGCAAACATGTAACGCATAAGTCTCCTCACATGTGAGCGGAAAAACACCTAAACTGCTAGAATGCGTATGATAGCATCATCCATAAAAATATTAACAAACCGTAGGCCGAACTACGGCTGCTCCGATTCTTTACTTCTTTTGAGTAAAGATACGTAGGCACAAGGGCCACAATCCTTGCCGAGCATATTCCCCTCTATATCTGTAGTTCCCCGAACTACGTCGACTCTGATTTTCTCATGTCTATTGAGAATACGTAGGCCTAGGAATATGAAGTCCTACCGATTCTGTCCTTTCTCTCTTCTTCCCTCGTTACCTCTCTCTCTATCTTTTGGAACACTTTTATAACATAGTTTTTAAGCAAATATAATCACACATCGACAAACAAATGGTTCCCATCGAGTACTATGGATGCGAGGGGTATTAATACCTTCCCCTCGCATAACCGGCTTCCGAACCCGTTCATGGTTGCGAGACCATCTTATCATTTCTTTCCTAAGGTTTTCTCGATATTTTCCTTTCCCCTCATGGGATAAATAAAGTTCGGTGGCGACTCTTCTGTCTATCTTTTTCGCCTCCCCGTCATTGCACGATGCATTTTTCGAGTAGCGACAAGAGAAGGATCGACTAATCAAAATGAAATTTCAATTTATCAATCAAAAGGGGATGATGCCAACAGTTTTCCAAAGGGATGAAAAATCATTAAAGGAAAAGGGTGATTTATTTATTATACAAGATTGAGTTCATTATAAAGAGGAACAAACTCAATGCAAGCATGAATAAATGTGAAAAATAGCACCAAAACAATTAGCATGCATCACAAACCATGTAGCAAGTGATCAAAGAAATATGCAAGAATGATCGTGATCAATGTGTCGAGAGTGCACATAATCGAGAATTGACAAATGACATATTGAAATGTTGCATAGATGCTTCAAAGAATAGGTGAATAGCTCATAAAACATCCACAAATATCAAGCATATCAAGTCATGGAAGTTATATGGGAAAAGAATAGCAAACGAGCTTGAAAATGGGCAAAATTAGCATTCTGCCACTGAAGTAATCGGTTACTCTATATCAGGTAATCGGTTACTTGTTTAAAAAACAAGTGAAAAAACACAAAGAGTAACCAGTTACTCTGAAGTGGGTAACCGGTTACTTGATCAACATTGGAGAAAAAAAGGCTAAAATAGTGCAGAGTAACCGGTTACCCTATATAGAGTAACCGGTTACCACTATAACAGAGGCAAAACAACTTTTTTGAAAATCAGTTTTTACAACCAAAAGCTTTCCCCAATCATCCACATGATATGCTTGACATTTGTGCACGAAAAATGAAGTTCAAAAGCACTTAAACATCAATTAATCATCAATGGAAAGAATTAAACATGGAGAGCGATCAAGAAATTACATGATTAAGCGAAACCGAAAAACGATCGAACTACACCGTAAACGCGCGGAAGTGATCGAAACGGTAAATTGAGCGAAGGATAACCAACCTACAAGGCTGAGATTTGCCTTGGTAATTGTTTCTATTGATATATGACGAGAATTAAGCCAAGAAACCCAGAGAATTCCAAGCTTGAGATCCAACCGTAGCGAAACCGTTGAAAACACGATAAATGCTCTGAATGTCGATTTGCACCGAATAAGCTTGAAGTGATCACTTGAGATGAATTAAAATCCAATAAAAATCTAGAAGATAGGGTAGAACCACAAGACGATGATGGCTAAGCTCAAGAGAAATCACTTACAATGAAGAAGTTGCTACTCTTTAATGGAGGATTTGAGCTTTTGTGAGGTTTTGTGAAGATGATGGAGATGAATGTGCAAATGTTGCAGAAAATTCAGAGAGAATGTGATAGAATTTAGAGTGAAATGATTCCCACCCTTGAGAAAATGATAGAACCCGCAAATGATTCAACCTTGAGAAAATGATCGAACCCCTTGAGAAATGATGGTGATTTGCTTATATAGAGTTTTGCTTCGGAGTTGCTAGGTTTGGAATGAGCTTTAGATGTAGCCTCAGAACTAGCCTTGGAGTTAGTTAGACTCAACTCACTGAGTTGGAGGTTAACTCAGTTAGTTAGGTAGTTGACTCTGTAACCATCCCAATGCAAGTTGAAAATCGAATGGTTCACATGCTTGGAAACAAAAGTGTATGGTGGTCTTGATTGGAAATGATGCATTGAAGAAAATGCCTTCAAGTGTCTTGAATGTTCTTAAAGCCTCTAGAGTTGTCTAAAAATATATAGAATATTCCACATAATGCTAGAACCAAATGAACCCCAAAATGTAGAGAGAAAAGTGGCTGTCCCAAAAATGCAGCAAAATCTGCATTTTTGCACTGGGTAACTGGTTACTCAATATAGGGTAACCTGTTACTTCAGGAAATTTTTGCATATTTTTCTTGAAAAACGGTGTTGTGGACACAGTTCCGATTTTCAACCTCTTAATCTGATGAATAGGCGTTCGTGCTTGTTTTGATAATGTGATATCTTTGAGAGGATGTGATTAATCGGGCTTACAAAATCTGAAACTTCCTGCAACAAAAAAATCACAGAGAAAAAGCGCTAATGCGTATGTCAACGATGCGAATGCACATGTTTATGCAAAAGGCAAAAGGAGGTCAAATTTCAGGTTACGACAATTGCCCCTATTTAATCTTCTTGGACCTAAATGTTTAAATTGCGCTAGGTCTTTGATTATTCGAGGTGGAAGAGGATTAAATAAAAGAGTAGCTCGAAAGATTTGGCTGACGACGACTGATGGGAAAAAGATAGAGATGCTTAAAATCAAGGTTTGGCTGAGATCCGCTGGAGAGATATGTCAGTCAAAAGGGAGTATGTCGTGATGCATATGCTATGATGTTCGACATGATGCTTGAGATCATGCTATGCAGCGGCAAATGTTCGAGGTGCAATTTCTTCAGCGGACAGAGATTGTAGCAGAACAAACTCGACATGCTCAACTGAGGAACCTGACGATGCTGCATGGGAAAGAGCTTAGAAATCTCAGACTTCCAAACTATTGCTGGAGAGAAATGAACTTACTAACCATAGCTGACCCTGGCTGGGGAATGAAGAAATCATGGTTGATCTTCAACTCCTCTTGGGAAGGAAAAAGTCAAGATGATCAAAATGAAGCACCATCACCGTTGGGGAAGGAAAACCTCGCTCTGTTAGGGTGTTGCGAGAAATTATGCTTCTACTGGGGAAAAGCAAACAAGTCTCTGCTTGGGGAATACGACTCTGCTGAGGAATTGAAGACAAATCTTTTCCTAGAACCGTACTGACGTCTGACAATGAAATTTTGGCTCTGCTGGGGAGAGAATTGGTAGACAGACCTTTCCATGGAACCAAATTGATACCTGCTGGGAAAAAGGAATGCATCCCACATTCCTAACCACTCATGATATTGTTCACCAGAGATCAAGATCAAAAAGGAACACTACCCGTCTTCCCTTGAGGATTTCTGGTAGAGCATGTAATGCATAATGTTTTCCTGGTTGGTTTTAGCTTTTTATTATTCTCAACGCTTTATAGTATTATGTGATCACAAATAATTGTTCAATTTGCAAACAAAATACTGAAAAAAGACAAATGAGAAATCAAAGATGATCATTTTATTGAATTCAAAAAGATTTTGTACATAAGATGTGTACGAGGATGTAAAAATCCTTAATGAGGAAATTTACAATAAAATTGAAAAAATTTAAATGGCAATGGGAAATTTGACTTTGCATTGATTACAACATTGGCTACCATCCCCTGCAAGTCCGGGTTCCAACACTGTGCGTCCATTGATGATGATTTGACTGATCACTTCCCGTCTGAGGTCTAGCCATGACGAAGATAGGCTCCGGTGTTCACAGTCAAATGCCTTTATCCCCAATTTTGGCCTGGACATTTATATATTTTTTCGTCCACCGGGATACTCATTTTTGCCTAAGCTGCCCTTTTGGGTTTTCAACTTAGCGGACTTTTATTGTTTTTTCTTTTGTCCCTAATTTTTGCATGGGCATTTCTTTTTTTGGTCCATTGGGACGCCCATTTTTGCCTAGATTGCCCTTGCGGATGCCAATCTAGCGGGCTTTCGTCATCATTTTTTTCCTTCAGGAATAAGATTTGTTGACTGAATCGGAGTTCACGGGATGTGGCAACCCCTCCCCATCCATGGTGGTGAGGATCAAGGCTCCTCCTAAGAAGACTTTCTGGACAACGAATGGTCATTTATAATAGGGAGTCCACTTGCCGCATGGATCCGAGTGAACAAGAGAGTACCTCTTAAGCATGAGTTTGCCTGCGTGGAATGCTCGAGGAAGAACTTTCTTGTCAAAAGCTCGCTTGAGGCGTCTTTAATACAATTGACCGTGGCAAACGGCTGTCAGGCACTTCTCTTCGATGAGATTCAGCTGATCGTATCTGGATTGAACCCATTCAACTTCATCAAGATTTGCTTCCATGATGACCCTGAGAGAGGGGATTTCGACTTCAATGGGTAGAACAACCTCCATACCATATACAAGTGAATACGGAGTTGCCCCAGTGGAAGTACAAACTGAAGTTCTGTAGCCATGTAATGCAAAGGGAAGCATTTCATGTCAATCCTTGTAAGTCTTGACCATCTTCTGGACAATCCTCTTGATGTGTTTGTTTGCTGCTTCGATGGCACCATTCATCTTGGGCCGATATGGTGAAGAGTTGTGGTGCTCGATCTTAAAATCTTGACACAAATCTTGCATCATCTTGTTGTTCAGATTGCTTGCGTTATCAGTGATAATGTTGCTAGGAATACCATAGCGACAAATTATCTCTTTCTTGATAAATCTGGCGACCACTTGGTGTGTAACATTCGCATAAGAAGCAGCTTCAACCCACTTGGTGAAATAATCGATAACAACTAGAATAAAGCGATGACCGTTGGAAGCTTTTAGCTCCATCATTCCAATCATATCAATACCCTACATAGAAAAGGGCCAAGGAGAAGTCAGAACGTTCAATGAGGTTGGTGGCACATGGATCTTGTCACCGTAGATTTGGCACTTGTGACATCTTTTGACAAAGTTGTAACAATAATAACCAGCTCGAAGGATCTTTTTAGCCATAGCAGGACCTTTGGCATGCACACCCTCACAACCTTCATGTATGGACCTTATGATTACGTCATCTTCGTGTCTATGCATGCATCTGAGCAACACGAAATCATAATTCCTCTTGTATAACAAACCACCGCTTAAGAAGAATTTAGTGCATAACCGTCTGAGAGCTTTCTTATCAGTGATAGTAATACCCTCGAAATATTCCTATTTTTCCAGATATCTTTTGATGTCGTAGAACCAAGGCTTATCATCAGACTCGTCCTCGATTGCTAACAATGTGCTAGTTCATTCAAATGATCAATGTAGATAGAAGGAGCTTCGTTCTTCCACTTGACTTTGAACATAGATGCTAGGGTGGCAAGAGCATCAGCTAATTGATTTTCTTTCCTATGAATGTGATGAAAAGAGATTTCATCAAAGTAGGAAGTCATTTTTGCAATGTGCTTCTGGTACAAAACCAGCTTGGAATCCCGAGTTACAAAGTTCCTTCTGACTTAGCCGATTACCAAGGCGAAATCTCCATAGACCTCAAGAATCTTGATTCTCATGTCAATTGCAGCTTCGATACTGTAGATGCATGCTTCGTACTTAGCCATATTGTTGGTATATTCAAAGCATAATCTGGCGGTGAAGGGAAGATGAAAACCAGTCGGAGAGATGAGGATAGCACCAATTCCACGACCTTTAGCATTGGCAGCACCGTCAAACACGAGCGTCCATCGCGCCCCTGGTTCTTGTAGTATATCAGGGTCTAGAGTCTCATAATCTCTGATGAATAGAACATCCTCATCGGGAAAGTCAAACTTCATCTGTTGATATCCTTCCACAGGCTGATGAGCTAGGTAGTCAAACAAGACGCTCCCTTTTATCGCTTTCTGGGTAACATGTTGGATATCATACTCAGTCAACAACATTTTCCACCGAGTAATCCGTCCAGAGATAGCAGGCTTTTCGAAAATGTACTTTATCGGATCCATCTTGGATATCAATAAAGTAGTATGGCAAATCATGTATTGCCTCAGGCGTCGAGCGGCCCAAGTCAAAGCACAACAAGTTTTCTCCAATAGTGAGTATCTGGTCTCACAATCATTGAACTTCTTACTCAGATAGTAAATTGCATGTTCTTTTCTTCCCGTGTCGTCATGCTGACCTAAGACACATCATATTGATTCATCGAGAATAGTGAGATACATGATTAAAGGCCTACCAGGAACCAGAGGTACTAAGATCGATGGTTCTTGCAAATATTTTTGTATCTTGTCAAAAGCTTCTTGACAATCATTGTTCCATTCGACCGATTGATTTTTTCTTAGTAATTTAGGTAGCCGTCAGATGAAAAATGAATATGGAAATGTAATTGAGTTGGCCCAGAAAGCTACAGACTTCTTTTTCTGTTTTGGGAGGCAGCATGTTCTGAATTGCCCGAACCTTGTTAGGATCAACTTCAATGCCTTTCTGACTCACAATAAAGCCTAACAGTTTTCCAGATCAAACTCCGAAAGTGAACTTTTCCGGATTCAATTGTAGTTTGAACTTACGGAGTCTGTCAAACAGCTTTTTTAGATGGTCTAGATGATCATCTTCAGTTCTGGATTTGGCAATCATATCGTCCATGTAAACCCCAATCTCTTTATGGATTATATCGTGAAAGAGGGTTGTCATGGCATGTTGGTATGTTTCCCTTGTGTTTTTCAAACCAAATGGCATGAATTTGTAGCAATATGTACCCCAAGGCGTGATGAAAGTAGTCTTTTCCATATCAGTTGGGGACATCTTCATTGGATTATATCCTGAGAAACCGTCCATGAAAGAAAAGACAGAGAACTGTGTTGTGTTGTCTACCAAAACATCAATATGAGGCAGAGGAAAATCATATTTCGGGCTCGCCTTATTAAGATCTCAATATTCTACACACATTCGAATCTTTCCATCTTTCTTTGGAACCGGGACGATGTTGGCAACCCACTTAGGATATTCCAAACTGGCTAGGAACCCAGCGTCAAACTGCTTCTTTACCTCTTCTCTGATCTTAAGTGCCATGTCGGGTCTGGTCCTTCCGAGTTTCTGCTTGACAAGAGGACAATCAGGCTTGAGTGGCAAGTGATGTTCAACGATGTTGGTATCCAACCCAAGCATATCTTGATAAGACCAGGCGAAAATATCAGCATACTCTTTCAACAACTTGACCAACTCGAGTGTATATGCTCAGCGAGGGATCCCCTAATCTTGACTTCCTTTCTAACATCATCGGTACCAAGATTGACAACTTCCAATGGCTCTTTGTGTGGCTGAATCTCTTTCTGTTCCTGCTCAAGGAGCCTTGCTAGTTCAGCCGGTAACTCACAATCTTCCTCACCATCTTCTTCGGCTTGGTTAATTGGAATCCTAGAATTACAACAGATGTTTGCCAAGTTGTTATCAATGCAATTATTTGTTCTGCATGTTTATGAATTATGTTTAGAATGAAGCTATTTGAAAGGTGAAAAATAAAATAAAATTTGCCATTTATTTATTTGTGAAAAATAAAATAAGGAAAGAAATAAGAGCATGATTTTGAATGCAAAAAACTTTTATTTATTGATCATATAATGTTTCAAAAGCACAAGGCCCTTACAAGCTATCCACTCGTCTCGGGCGAGGACGAGGGAACAGGAAAATAAAATGCATTACATGTTTGTAGGAAAAACCACGGGAATCACTGTAGATGTCCAGTTGTTGAGCTTGAAACCTGGCGGCATTTGCGTATAAAGCTTGTACTTCGGCTTCTAGGACCTACATCATCAATGGTCGACACAATATCCCCCTCTTGAAATCCAGCACTTGTGAGCTTGATCAAGTTGATCTTTTGATAACTGCACGAACTAGCTTGTTGATCAGGATGATAACCCAATCCAAAGCGATCATGCTTTTCAACCACATTCAGGATTTGCCCCCAGCCAGGCAAGGTACCTTTGTCAATGGTCTCTTTAGCACTCTTGACAGATGACATGGCCATTTTTGGTAGTCTACCAGAATTGACAGAAGCGGAGCTGACATCTTCAATCATATTAACCATAGGTCCACCATGGGTAGGCAATGGATTAGTCTGTATATTGGGACGCTCCTCAGTAAATTTCAGTATTTTTGATCAATAAGCTCTTGAACTTTGGCCTTGAGAACAATACAATCTTCGGCAGCATGTCCTATGTACCCAGCATGGTAAGCACATGATGCGTTTGGATTATGCTTCAGACCAAAAGGAGGAACTGCAGGTGCAATCTCTCTAGGGGATATTGCCCTTTGATGGATCAAATAAGGAAACAACTCTGTGTAAGGCACAAGAATTCTGTCAAAATTCACCCGCTTGCGGTTGTTCTGATTGTTGTTTTGTTTGTTCTGATGCTGATTTCGGTTGTTTTGCTGAGACTTTTGTTATTGAGGTTGATTCTGATTCAGAGAATTCTGAACTTGTTGTTGTGGATGATACTGATACGACAATTATTGATATTGAGAAGCAGCAACATGAGGATAAGGATAATACGACATGGGAACCTGATACTGAGGAGAGGCCTTCGCCATCACAGCATTCGCTTCACCTTCCTTTTTCTTTGAATGACTACTCTGAGGTTTCTTGGTTGGTTGTTGAACAGCGGAACTAGCAATCCTACCAATCTTCAACCCGTTCTCGATCCTTTCACCAATAGTCATAATATCAGCAAAATTTTTCGAAGAACTGCCCACCATTTTATCATAATACAACCCTTGCAAAGTGCCCATGAAAATGTCGACCAATTCATTGTCAGAGAGATCAGGTCGTACTAGAGAAGCCATCTCTCGCCACCTTTATGCATATTCTTTGAATGTTTCGGTCGAACATTGTGACTAATTCTACAACTCCAATCTGGTAGGAGCCAAATCAAGATTATATTTGTACTGTTTCAAGAATGCCTCCGATAGGTCTCTCCACGAGCGAATCTTGCTACGTTCTAAACCCATATACCAATCTAGAGAAGCTCCAGAAAAGCTATCTTGAAAGCAATGCACCAGTAGTTCATCATTATCAATATAAGATGCCATCTTCCTACAATACATGGTCATATGACAGCGAGAACAACTCAAACCCTTGTACTTTGGCAGCTCAGGAATTTTGAATTTCCGTGGCAGCACGACATTGGAAACCAAACACAAGTATTTAGCTTCCATGCCAAAAGCAGAATATCCTTCACTCACACAGATTCTCTCATCCAACAACTTATACTTGGCAGGTATGTTATGATCAGCAGGTCTAACAAGAGCCCGAGGATTTAGAAGTTGTGACACGGCGGGAGCAGGTATCCGTGGAGAAGCAAACTGAGACGGATACACCAACCCAAAATTTACCATCTGACCAGCATTCTGACCCATTTGAAAACCATACGGATAACCGGTAGGAAGTACCACAATAGCAGAAGATGCCCCAGGGTAGGGCATAGAATGCACATTCTGAACCACAGTTTTAGCAGGCTGAGACAAAACCGGAACATGAATAAGAGGGCCCCTATACACATGCTCATCTTCGTCAGGAATCTCAACATCAGTAAACACAAGAGTCTGGCAAACCTGTGTCTGAGGAATCTCATGATCATCATGACTCACCACAGGAGGTGGAATCGGAGTAGGCATGCCTCAAGGATAAGCAGCAGAATTACCATTGGGCATGAGCGCAACAAAAGGCTGATATAGGCCAAAAGCACTACCACCGGCAATTTGAGGTGTGAAATTCGGAGGCATTCCCCACGGGAAGGCAACGGGCATTCTATTTAAACCAGGTTGAATAAAAGTTGGATTAACAGCAGGCTGAGCAATAGTCTCAACTGGAACTTCGAAAGTTGCTGGAGAAGAAGCAACGACAGGAGTAGAGATCACTACAGGAGTGACAAGAGTAGCATCAGTAACATTTGCAACAACAGAAGTAGCAGCAACAACATCCTTCTGAGCACGAAGGAAGTCCATGATAACGTCCATGTTAGTCTGGAACTGATCTATTCGACCTTGTAACTGAGCCAAAGTCTCCTTGTAGGCAGCGTTCTCTTGTTCAATGTCAGCCATGATCCTGGTCTTGTTCGAGCGAGTGAAATAGCGATGTCGAGTCGTCGTCTTGCTACAAGGCATGACAGATAGTGTAAGTGCGTGGTTTCCAGGTGAAGGACGTGCACATGAATATGATTTGATGCAACATATGCAAAAATGTTAATGGTTATGATGAAATGGCATACAACACACAAATCTCAAAGCCAAACACAAATCCGAACAATCAAATCTGCCCAATCTGAATATCCAAGTCTGCACAAACTGAATATTTGAGTAATTATGTGTCGGTGCAAAAATCTGATGTGCGTGAGAGAACAAAAGGTATGAAGAGGCTTGGTTTCCTGCAAAAAAACCCATATCCCACTCACATGTGTGATCTAGACTTGAAATGGTACGACATCCTATGCAGGTCACCAGTATCATGGACTCTCAGGTCGAGAAACGATGATACGTTCACCATCTCTGGTTTGGCATCACGGTCAATCGAGGAGGTCTCAACTGACTTCCTAATGAAAGATCTCCAGAGTCGTTAGTGTTTCTAAGTCAATACTCCCTCAACTACACCAGACACGCAGGATAGAGTATCTCCAAAGAAAAACCTCGTCTGGACGTGAATTTCGTGAGGGCCCTTGCATGCCAAACATGCAAGCCCGCACTACTCTCCACACCAATCCTGTGTGTATACTCAAGCCTGGGTATTGGGCTTACCTCTCAATGGAACAACCCACCCCAACAACAGTAGAATATAGCAGATATCTAGAATATGTAGCATATGAATATTTAAAGCAGTAAAGAAATGCATTAAATAACACAAAATAAAGTGAGTAAAGCATAAAGATAAACACTCAAGCAAGAAAGAAAAGCAAGCAAAACTAGGCGACACCCCAACTTGCAAGCGCAAGGACTCCCCAGCAGAGTCACCAACTGAAGCTAACGGGATTATACCTGAGTGAATCGCACACTCAAAGATACAACGGAGTCGCCACCAAACTTTATTTAGTCCCAAAGGACAGGGAAAATATCGATAAAACCCAAGGGAAAGAGAAACGGGAAAGGGGGTCGGTTATGTGAAAGGAAGGTACTAGCACCTTAAGCATCCGTCGTACCCGACGGGAACCATTTCGCTTGCTTCTAGGCTTGAATGGGTTATCTATCTAAAGGCTTCTAGCTAAAGAGAAGAAAAGGAGAGGGAAAGAAAAGAAAGAAAAGAAAGTGCTCGAGGAGGATTGGGGCCCTCGTGCCTACGTACCCTCATAGTGCAATGAGGAAGTCAGAGCTCCGTAGTTCAAGGAATCAAGGAAAAGAAAAAGATATGGGCGGACCAGAGAGACAAAAGAATGGAAGAAGACGGAGGAAGGTGGCTCGCCAAGATTTCACAATCTTGTGCCTACGTACCCTTATAGTGCAATGAGGAAATCAGAGCCTACGTAGTTCGGGGAACTGCTGCTGGGAGAGAAAAAGGAAAGAGACGACGTCAAAGCCAAGAGCGAAAAGAGAAAAGCAAGACCCTACTTGGGGATGCAAAAGGAATGGTGTCGAAACCAAGACAACTCTGCTGAGAAATAGAGAAGCAAGACAAGAACTCTACGGGGACATGCAGAAGAAAATAAATGACTCTAGAGGGGATAAAACAGGAGAATGGCGATATAGTCGGGGAAGAAAAGGAGTATAGGACTAGAATTAAAATGAAGGTAAGATCCACGGGGGACTAGGTGTATTAACTGCAAGCAGTGATTAACCGGTGAAACTTGAGAAGCTTTGTGGGGAGAGTAAAAGGTTAGGTGTCAATAGATGGACTGCGACGAAATAAAAGAAAGAGAGTACTTAACTAAAGAGAGGTTTTGACTCGGAGGGGAAATCGGTATATTAATTGATAAACAGTGCTTAACTGAAAAGATAAATGAGTTGGTTTCAATAGATGAACGGTGATCGACCAAAAGGCGGGTGTGGAACCAAGCAAAGGTTATGACCCAAAAAATGACACATTAACTGAGAAAACAATACTTGACTGAAGGAAAGATTATTCGAATCGAATGAAGGTTACTAACCCAAAGCTGAGAGTATTTGAACCAAAGAAAGGTTGCTAACTGCGGGGGTTCGGTGCTTAATAGACGGAATGTGATTAACCGAAAAGAATGAGTGATTAACCAATAGAAGGTGATTAACTCAAAAGAAACTCAGTATCTTAACAGACAGACTGTGGTTAACTAAGGAAAAGGGTTATTGGTTCAAATAGGCGGACTGTGATCGACCAAAAAGGCGGGTGTGGAACCAAGCAAAGGTTGTGACCCAAAGAACGACACATTGACTGAGCAAACAGTACTTGACCGAAGGAAAGGTTATTCGAACCGAATGAAGGTTACTAACCCAAAGCTGACAGTTTTTGAACCAAAGAAAGGTTACTAACTGCGGGGGTTCGGTGTTTAACAGACGGACTGTGATTAACCAAAAATAATGAGTGATTAACCAAGAGAGGATAATTAACTCGAAAGAAACTCAGTATCTTAATAGACAGACTGTGGTTAACTGATGAAAAGGGTTATTGGTTCAAACAGGAGGACTGTGATTGACCAAAAGTCGGGTGATTAACCAAGAGAATGTGATTAACCCAAAGAAGAAGCTGGTTTTAATGGGCGGACTGTGATCAACCAAAGGTCGGGTGATTAGCCGGGAGAAGGCGATTAACCCAAAGAAAAACTGGTTTTAACGGGCGGACTGTGATCAACCAAAGATAGGATGATTAGCTGGGAGAAGGCGATTAATCCAAAGAAAAACTCAATATTAACAGACAGATTGTGATTAACTAAAGAAAAGAGGATGTTGGTGTTAACTGTTAAACAATGATGACCCAACTAAGAAGGAGAAAGAACCAAGAGAAGGTTGCAAACACTGGTGGGGAATAGGTTAGAACAGGAAGACTGTGTAAACCAAAGAAGAAAGGTTGACTTAGCTGGCGACTTCACTGGGGAAGAAGGGAATTAGGTTTAAACTGAAGGACAATTGATCAACCAAGGAAAAGAGTGATTACAAATCTCGGGGGAAACCAAGAATGGTGATTGGCCGAGAGAGAAAAAATGTTGAATTGGAAGGGGGAAGCTACTTCCAATAAGGAGGTAAGGGTGCAAGTGATCAAGGATCGACTTGACTGGAAAAAGAGGGATACCATAGTAAGGAGATAGAGGCGACTATTCCAGATACAAGGTCATTTATCCCCTACCCAAAATAGCCAGAATGAGTGTAGGAATACTCCATTCTCATTCCTTCTCTAACACCAAAGTGCGGTGCAAGAAATGAACGAATATCACAACGACGCCGAGTTTGTACAGAGCTCCAATGTGTTGTGAATCTTCAACTTTGCCGGGGGAAGAGGGAAGGGTAAAGATCTAGAAGATCTAAAGGAGGAGAAAGAGAGAAGGATCGACTAATCGAAACGAAATTTCGATTTATAAATCAAAAGGGGATGATGCCAACAATTTTCCAAAGGGATGAAAAATCATTAAAGCAAAAGGGTGATTTATTTATTATACAAGATTGAGTTCATTCCAAAGAGGAACAAACTCAATGCAAGCATGAATAAAAGTGAAAAATAGCACCAAAACAATTAGCATGCATCACAAACCATGTAGCAAGTGATCAAAGAAATATGCAAGAATGATCATGATCAACGTGTCGAGAGTGCACATAATCGAGAATTGACAAATGACATATTGAAATGTTGCATAGATGCTTCAAAGAATAGGTGAATAGCTCATAAAACATCCACAAATATCAAGCATATCAAGCCATGGAAGTTATATGAGAAAAGAATAGCAAACGAGCTTGAAAATGGGCAAAATTGGCATTCTGCCACTGAAGTAACCAGTTACTCTATATCAGGTAACCGGGTACTTGTTTAAAAAACAAGTGAAAAAATACACAGAATAACCGGTTAGTCTGAAGTGGGTAACCGGTTACTTGATCAACGTTGGAGAAAAAAGGCTAAAATAGTGCAGAGTAACCGGTTACCCTATATAGAGTAACCGGTTACCACTGTAACAGTGGCAAAACAACTTTTTTGAAAATCCGTTTTTACAACCAAAAGCTTTCCCCAATCATCCACATGCTATACTTGACATTTGTGCATGAAAAGTGAAGTTCAAAAGCACTTAAACATCAATTAATCATCAATGGAAAGCATTAAACATGGAGAGCAAAGATCAAGAAATTACATGATTAAGCGAAACCGAAAAAATGATCGAACTACATCGTAAACGTCCGGAAGTGATCGAAACGGTAAATTGAGCGAAGGATAACCAACCTACAAGGCTGAGATTTGCCTTGGTAATTGTTGCTATTGATATATGAAGAGAATTAAGCCAAGGAACCCAGATAATTTCAAGCTTGAGATCCAACTGTAGCGAAACCGTTGAAAACGCGATAAATGCTCTGAATGTCGATTTGCACTGAATAATCTTGAAGTAATCACTTGAGATGAATCAAAAGCCAATAAAACTCCAGAAGATAGGTTAGAATCACAAGACGATGATGGCTAAGCTCAAGAGAAAGTACTTCCAATGAAGAATTTTCTACTCTTTAATGGAGGATTTGAGCTTTTGTGAGGTTTTGTGAAGATGATGGAGATGAATGTGCAAATTGTAACGCCCCGATTCTGATTTCCCATTCTTGTTGAGTCTTTTATTTTATTTGGGTGATTATTATTTTATTTGTGGAATTGGTGTGTTAATATGTTATGTTTGCATATTGTGTTATTTTATCGTTTTTGAGAGTTTTCGGGGAAATTAGGTTGGAGGGTATTTTAGATATTTCTTAATTAATGTTAAGTTAGATATTTTGTGATTGATGAATTATTAGATATTTTGAGAAAAAAAGTAATAGAATTAGAATAGAAAGATATAAGAGAGAAAGAGGAAAGAAAAGAGAAAGAAAGAAGAAAAAGGAGAGAAAGAAAGAGGAAGAAGAGAAAAGGGAAGAAAAAGAGGAAAAGCTTGGAAATCTTCAAAACAACTTCTAGGAATCGATTTAATCGGGTAAGGGTGTGAAATTTTATTATCTCATCAATGTATATCATTATGTATGTGTTTGTTGGATTGTTTTGGTTGTTTTTCCACATGTTTCCTTTTTAGGTCGAATTGGTTAAATCGATAGAAACCGATGTTTTCACAGTTAGAATTCAAAATAAATTGCATAGTTTAGTCGAGGAATGTTAGGCCGAGACTATTGAAACTTGTTTGATTGAATTCGGGCGATTTCGTGACTTTTTGACATTTTTGGATAATTGAGGGTTTGAGTAGCGAAGTGTTCGCTAGGCGAATCACTGGCGAGTGAGGTAGCGAAGTTTTCGCTAGGCGAGCACACAACGAGCTGCCAACGAATACTCCCAGACTTGGGCAGAATCAAAAAGACCAAAACTCGCTGGAGCGAGTGAAGCAGCGAAGAACTCGCTAGGCGAACCATTCTGCTCGCTTAGCGAGCATGTCAGCACAACATCTTTTTTTTCTTTTCCCATCCAATATCGATTCTTCGACTCGAATGTTGATCAACCTTCTCCCAAAACGTGTAGCTTGTGTGCTGTTATATGATATGTTGTGGGTAGCCGTATGGCGTGAATCCTAGATTGTGGAATTTATTGTGAATTATGGCCTTTTGGCAAATAAATGCATTGTTTAAATTAAATGTAAATGCATGATAATTGTGATAGAGTTCATTGCCGTTTAGATGGTAAAGCGATGCTCGTTGCCGTTTGGCGTAATTGATGTGAATGTGTATATATTGTATGTGATAGTATGAGATGAATGCATGAATATATTGTAAATATGTATGCATTTCAAGAGTGTCTTGAGTCATTTTGTATGTGAAGCATAATGATGTACATTCTTGTGTTGTGTGATTCTAATGAGAATTCGTTGTAACGTCGTGTGCCTATGTGAGGTGTGAGTGATGATTACAAATGATTGTGTGCCAATGTGAGGTGTGAGCAATCGGATTGTGTGCCTATGTGAGGTGTGAGAAATCCATAAACATTGTGTGCCTTTGTGAGGTGTGAGAAATGGGTGAACATCATAGGCCCAACAGGGAGTTACATTGGTAACAAGCGATGGTTCCAATAAGTTCCTGAGTGAACTTGAGATGATTGAGTCGGTACCGCATTGCATTTGCATAGAGTCGTGAGTCGGTCTCTATGATTTGCATTTATCATCATTATAATTGTGCATTGGTGAATAAACATAAATGTGTATGTTTATGTGGAATGATAAGAATTGTGAAAGTATGCATGATGAGTATGCTTGGTTTTATATCTATATATATACATTGTGATGTATATGAGTGAGTTGTGATGAATTGTGGTGAGAATGTAGAATATGTGTATTTTTATGCTAAGATATATAATTATATGCATTGTTATCATGATAATATTTCTCACCCTTCTGCTATTTTATGGTGCTCTATGAGGCATTGTAGAGTAGGTATGTTGGAGGTCTTTTTGTGAAGCGTGTCTTCATTCTTTTGGTCGGTCGGCTCTGATATGTAGCACCGGGTAGCTAGGATGTACATGATTCTTTTGTGATACATTTGTATATGTATCTTGTTGATGAATGTTTATGTAAAGATGACTTATGTTGTTGAATCATATTAGATGATATATATATATATATATATATATATATATATATATATATATATATATATATATGTATATGTTGGATGTTATTCAATGTTTAGATTTTCCGCTTTTATTCTAAATATTGAGATGTGGGTGTAAGGATTAAGTTCCTCTATTGCAAAGTTACCCCACTGTTGCATATCAATTGTTGAGCAGGTGTTGAATGTTTTAATTTCTTGCGTAATGTGACTCGCCTCTTTTATACTATGTTTATAATTATACTCTGACGAAATTTTTAATATGTGACTAATTGTTTATGTGATTATTTGGGGGTATAGAAAAGGGGTGTTACATTAAGTGGTATCAGAGGCAGTGTTGAGTCAGCTGTGTCTATCTTGTTGTTGTGTTGGTTGAAGGTTGTTTAACCTTGTTGTTATTTTTGGGAATGGTATGAATATGGCTTGTCGAAACGAAAATGCGATGGTTGCTGCTTTGGAAGCAATGGCTAGGGTGGTGCAAGGTGCGCCGAACATGAATGCTAATGACGAGTTCAGGAAGAATCAACCATCGGTCTTCAAAGGAAGATTTGATCCCGATGGTGCTCAAATTTGGTTGAAAGAGATTGAAAGGAACTTCAGATTCATGGGCTGTATGGAGGGGAATAAGGTGAGACTTGGGTCTCACATGCTGAAGGAAGAAGCCGACGATTGGTGGGTTGGTATGCGTCAAGCTCTTGAGGTGAATGATGAAGAGATAACTTGGGATTTATTTCGTACTGAGTTCTTGAGGAAGTATTACCCGGAAAGTGTGAAAGGGAAGAAGGAGATAGAGTTCCTTGAACTGAAAGAAGGTATTATGTCCGTGGTGGACTATACTGCTAAGTTTGTGGAGTTAGTTCAATTCCATCCTCGCTATGCTGCAATTACTGCTGAGTTCTCAAAGTGTATTAAATATGAGAATGGTTTACGTTCTGAGATTAAGCAAGTTGTGGGATATCAAAGGATAAGAAGGTTTACAGATTTGACGAAATGTTGTAGAATCTTCGAGGAAGACAGCAGGGCTCGTTCTACACATTACAAAAGTTTGAATGAGAGGAAGGGAAAGCAACAAGCTAGAACTGGAGCTTATGTGACACCCGTTGATAAAGGCAAGCATAGAGGAAACTTTGATAAGAGATCTGGAGGAGGAGGTTCCGGTTCCGTTAAGTGTTACAAGTGTGGTGAGTTGGATCATAAATCATTTGAGTGTGGGAAGACCGTAGTGAAATGTTCTAACTGTGGAGGCCTTGGGCATGCTACTACCGATTGTAGGAGGAAGGTAGTGAAGTGCTATAATTATGGAGAAGTGGGTCACATTAGTACTAAGTGTACTAAGCCGAAACAAGCTCAAGCGGGCGGAAAGGTGTTTGCATTAGCTGGGCCAGACACTACTAGTGCAGATCGTTTGATTAAAGGTGCATGCTTTATTAATAGTACGCCTTTAGTTTCTATTATTGATACTGGAGCGACTCATTCGTTTATTTCTCATGAGTGCGCTAAGCATTTGAATTTGTTCGTGACTTCTTGGGGTGGTGACATGGTTATTGAGACTCCCGCTTCGGGGTCAGTAACTACAACTTTGGTGTGTGTAAGTTGTCCTTTGACCATGTATGGTAAAGACTTCATTATGGATTTAGTGTGTTTGCCGTTGGAGGGATTGGACGTAATCTTCGATATGAACTGGTTGCAATTTAATCGAGTTCATATAGATTGCTATCACAAGTTAGTGAGGTTTCCTTCTTTGGAAGATGATGAAGATGAGAGTTTCCTATCCACTAAAGAGTTGAAGAAAATTTTAGCGGACGAAGCTCAATTGTTTGGTTTGTTTGCATCATTGTCGGTGGAGAGTAAAGTTGAGCTCGATGTGTTCCCAGTGGTGTGTGATTTTCCAGAAGTGTTTCTGGAGGATATTACGGATGTACCGCCGGAAAGAGAAGTTGAGTTTTCTATTGATCTAGTTCCGGATGCTAGACCGGTTTCGATGGCACCGTATTATATGTCGGCATCGGAGTTGGTAGAATTGAAGAAGCAATTGAATGACTTTTTCGACAAGAGATTTGTAAGGCCAAGGGTTTCTCCTTGGGGTGCTCCGTTATTGTTGGTAAAGAAAAAGGACGAGATTATGCGGTTATGCATTGATTATCGACAATTGAACAAGGTGACAATTAAGAACAAGTATCCGCTTCCAAGGATCGATGATTTGATGGACCAATTGGTTGGTGCGCGTGTTTTTAGCAAGATTGATTTGAGATCGGGATATCACCAGATTCGTGTGAAAGGTGAGGATATTCAAAAGACAACCTTTAGGACACAATATGGCCATTACGAATATCCCGTGATGCCATTCGGGGTTTCTAATGCGCCGAGTGTGTTTATGGAATACATGAATCGTATTTTTCATGAACAGTTAGATCGTTTTGTGGTTGTGTTCATCGACGATATTTTGATTTACTCTAAGTCTCAAGAGGAGCATGAAGAGCATTTGAGGATTGTGTTACAAATTTTGAAAGAGAAACAATTGTATGCTAAGTTGTCGAAATGTGAATTTTAGTTGTCGGAAGTAAGTTTTCTTGGACATGTTATTTCCGGTAGTGGTATTAGTGTTGATCCATCCAAGGTTGATGCGGTGATGCAATGGGAGGCTCCTAGGTCGGTTACAGAGATTCGAAGCTTTTTGGGCTTGGCGGGTTATCATCGGAGGTTTATTGAGGGATTTGCGAAGTTGGCACTTCCGTTAACGCAATTGACTTGTAAAGGAAAGGCTTTCATTTGGGATATTAATTGTAAAAAGAGTTTCATTGAGCTAAAAAGAACGTTGATGACGGCGCTGATCTTGATTTTGCCGAATCCGACAAAACCATTTGTGGTTTATTGTGATGCTTCTTTGACATGTTTAGGTGGTGTTTTGATGCAAGATGAAAAAGTTGTGGCTTATGCTTCAAGACAATTGAGAGTGCATGAAAAGAATTATCCTACACACGACTTGGAGTTAGCGGTCGTGGTGTTTGTTTTAAAAATTTGGAGGCACTATCTTTATGGTGCAAGATTTGAAGTTTTTAGTGATCACAAGAGTTTGAAATATTTATTTGATCAAAAATAATTGAACATGAGACAAAGAAGGTGGTTAGAACTTTTGAAGGGTTATGATTTTGGTTTGAATTACCATCCGGGTAAGGCAAACGTGGTGGCCGATGCTTTGAGTCGGAAGTTGTTACATATGTCCGCATTGATGATGAGAGAATGGGAACTTTTGGAGAATTTTAGAGACTTGAGTTTAGTTTATGAAATGACGCCGAGAAGTGTGAGACTTGGTATGCTACATGTTACGAATGATTTTCTTGCAACCGTATGTGAAAAGCAAAAGTTGGATTTGAAGTTCGTTGATTTAATGATGAATGAGAATGAGGATTTCAAGGTTGATAATTTTGGAGTTTTGAGATTCTGTGGTCGTATTTGTATTCCCGATGATGCGGAGTTGAAAAAGATGATATTGGAAGAAGGACACCGAAGTAACTTAAGTATTCATCCGGGAGCGAATAAAATGTATCAAGATTTGAAGAAAATCTTTTGGTAGTCCAGATTAAAGAGGGGTGTAGCTCAATTTGTGTATTCATGCTTAACTTGTCAAAAGTCTAAGGTGGAACATCAAAAGCCCAGTGGATTGATGCAACCGTTGGACATTCCGGAGTGGAAATGGGATAGTATATCGATGGATTTTGTTACAGGATTGCCAAATACGCAAAGAGGTCATAATGCTATTTGGGTAATCGTGGATAGACTTACTAAATCTGCTCACTTCATTCTAATTGATATTAGTTATCCTTTGGAGAAGTTAGCCGATATTTATGTTCTTGAGGTTGTGAAGTTACATGGAGTTCCTAAGAGTATTGTATCGGATAGAGATCCTAGATTTACATCGAGGTTTTGGGAGAGTTTACAAAAGGCTTTGGGTTCTAAGCTAAGATTGAGTTCGGCTTATCATCCGCAAACGGATGGTCAAACCGAGAGGACAATTCAATCGTTGGAGGATTTATTGCGTGCTTGTGTGCTCGAGCAAGGTGGTGGTTGGGATAGTTATTTGGGGTTAATTGAGTTCACCTACAATAACAGTTTTCATTCAAGTATAAGTATGGCACCATTTGAGGCTTTGTATGGTCGGAGATGTCAAACACCTTTGTGTTGGCATGAAACCGGTGAGAGGTCGATAGTTGGACCGGAGATGGTACAACAAACGACAGAGAAAGTGAAGTTTATTTGAGAAAAGATGAAAGCTTCTCAAAGTAGACAAAAGAGCTATCATGACAAGAGAAGGAAAGATCTTGAGTTTCAAGAAGGCGACCATGTGTTTTTGAGAGTTACACCGGTTACGGGTGTGGATCGTGCTTTGAAGTCGAGGAAGTTGACTTCTCGTTTTATTGGTCCGTATCAGATTACTGTACGAGTTGGTGTTGTGGCTTACCTGTGGCGTTGCCTCTAAATCTTTCGAATTTGCATGATGTATTCCATATTTTGCAACTTCGGAAGTATGTTCCGGATCCATCACATGTTATTCCTATGGACGAGGTTGAAGTGAGAGATAACCTTATGGTTGAAGCTTTACCGATTAGGATTTTGGACCGTGAAGTTAAGAAGCTAAGAGGCAAGGATATTGCACTTGTGAAAGTAGCGTAGTGTCGCTTTCGCGAAAATAAGGTGTCGGCAAAACAGAAGAGTTGCCACCTTTCGTTATTTATCCCTCAGAACAGGAAAGGAAACGATCGGAAAAACCTGACGAAAAAGGAATAAGACAAGGTCGTCGCAACCATTATCTGGGTTCGG
The DNA here is from genome assembly GCA_963859935.3 of Lathyrus sativus. NCBI lineage: Eukaryota > Viridiplantae > Streptophyta > Magnoliopsida > Fabales > Fabaceae > Lathyrus > Lathyrus sativus. The sequence continues at coordinate 74,560,366 of OZ012735.1, forward strand.
GAGTCGGTTACGCAAGGGGAAGGTATTAGCACCCCTCACGTCCGTCGTACTCGACGGGATCCACGCTTGTTGTGTTTACTGGACGGGTTGGTTTTATCTATCTACCTATCAAGGCTGGTTTAAAAAGAAAAGAAAATGACTCAGCAAAGTGTCGCGCTTTATGCCTACGTATTCTCATCAGAGAACGAGAAATCAGAGTCAATGTAGTTCGACCTACGACAGGTTATGGGGAAGGTAGCTCGCCAATACATCAGTATTGTGCCTACGTACTCTCAACAGGTATGAGAGATCAGAGCTTACGTAGTTCGGGACACTACGCATTATTTTCTGTCTTTTACGGAAGAAGTGTTTTTTATTGTGTTTGCAATTTCAATCGCACTAGAGACTATGACCTGAGAGTGAATGCGTCGCATGTCACCCAAAGGGTACCATACTAAACATCCAGACCGTGGAAAAGAAGCTCTCCCACAATCCTTTCTCAGATAGCTTAAGGCTCGTAACGTACGAGAGAAATCATTCATGATTACTGTATCTTAAGCTGTTTTGAGATGAGAAGAGAACAGGCTCAACTAGGAGGGAGACTATCAAGTCCTACTGTTGTCATGCCAAGGATTCATCCTATGGTTGAAGTTTGAACAGGGAACTCCTAGAAGTTATCATGCATAGGTTTCAACCTAAAGTTCTATCATCAATTCCTTATCAAAGGAAATGAGAGTCCTAAGGGATCATGTCAATGATACACCGAAACAGATAAAGCATCAGCTCAAACAGTAAATAGTAAACGACTGTAAAATGCATGCAATGCAAGTGAGGGAGGAAATGTGTGTGGGGCATCAGCCTCCACAAGCTCATCTCAACCTCAAACCAGAATGAATAACAGTAATCATACTGAGATAAAACATGCTATCAAGCAAGATACAGTAAACTGCAATCATACAGAAGAAATAAAGTAAAATGCCATCAGGCAAAACAAACCACATGGGCAAGGGAGCTGGGCTCTACCGAATACCCGCAAGCAAAGCCATACAGTAACAGTACAAGCAGAGGGAGCAACTCAACCTCTAGTGCAATCATGCTCCTAGATTCTACCTAGTCTAGATATGGACTTATTTTAATGCATCAAGCAAATCAAACAAGGCACATCAATACAACAAAAAAAATAGAGAAAGCAGATCAACTCCTCTCTCAACTCCAAGCTTCAGCTCTTCTAACAGCAATTCAGTCTTCAGACCTCAATCACTATTAACAAATATCAATTTGCTTTTCCAGGTTTCACCCTTCCACATAAGTTTCAACTTATCTTCTTCTCTGAGCTTCAGCTCCTTAATCAGTTCCACCTTCAGGCTTCACCCTTAATCCCAAGTATCAACTTGATTCCTTCAGGATCTCCAAGCTCCAAAGTAAGTATCAACTTATCCTTTGTTCTTCAAGCTTCAGCTCTACACTCAATCTCAATTGAATCCTCTCCCTAAGTATCAACTTAGTCTTCAAGATCTCAAGCTCTCTTTGCTTTACCAGTCTCAACTTGGTCTTCTCTTCCTGCAAGCTTCAGCTTCTCAGAATACTCTTCAATCACTTAGAAGTGTCAACTTCATCCTTCAATCTTTAAGCCTCAGCTCTTTACTGGATCTTCATTGGGTCTTCAAGTATCAACTTGCTCTTGTTGCTCTTCAAGCTTCAGCTGGAATGGCAATGCTCAAGAAATCATCCTCTTCTACATACTATTCAATGAAGTCTTCATCTTCAAGCCCACCATCTCTCAAGATACTCAAACCAGAGGAAATCACTTAACTGGATAAGCTGGGGTGTTAAACTGCTTATTGATCACCCAAGGTGACCTATAAGGGTTTAACATCAGGAGAATGGTTCCCTCAAAAGTTCTACTTCCTAGGTACCATCACTTATCCCTCCAAAGGAGGGAGGTGAATACCATGGAAGGACTTTGAATCATAGGGAGGAATGGAGGTGAAAGATACCATCCATGTTTAAGAAAGAAGTTAACTAAGCCTAAGCTCTTCCTAATTCCTAACCCTAAAACAACAACAAGACAAACAAGACTCTCAAGCTCTCAAGCTCCTCAATCAATCTCCAAGTCTTCTACTATGCTCCTCAATGCTCTTCAAAGCAAAACCAAGCTCACCAAGCCCACAAAGCAAAGCAACCAAAATACAAGCCCACAAGGGCAACACAAACAATCATCAACTACAAAAATCATCTAAAAATAGTATACTATTATATTAAAACCTAATATAATTTCTAGGGGATCCTACATGACTACCCTTAATACTCTTATATGTCCCAATGTCTAACTTGACCTAGAAACCCAAAGTTCTAGTGTTATTGTGGACCTATGTTAAGGATTAACCTAAATCTACACAACCTAAAGTCATCTAATCAAAACTAATCAAAAATTAATCACAAAATTATGGAATAAATCCAGGGGGGATCTAAAGTCCTAATCTAACTATCCTAAAAAGAATGGCCTAAAAATTCAAAGGGAACTAGCTAAACAAAATTCTACAAATCTATGCATCAACATAAAAGAATTAAAATGCTATTAAAAGAGAAAATACACAAAAAATATTTAAAATGCATGAAATGCAAATATTATGGTTTTATAATTTTCTAGACATGAACATGAAATGGGATAAAAAATCCCCATGCAAAAATCATTAATTTCCTATTTATTATGATTTTTCAAAGATTGAAATAAAATGGAGAAAAAGAAATTAAAATATGAAAACCTTGGTGTGAATAGCAATGCCAGACAGTTCAATTCATGAATGGGCTCAAAATGGGGGTGCAAACAACAATACACGCTAGGCCCAATTTCCATCAGAAAATCATTTCAAAATCATAAAGAAAAAGAAAAAGGAATGGTGCAGAAAGTAACAAAAACCAGTTCATTATCCAATGGGCCATGACTTGGGGGTGGGGATATCAATCAGCCCAATACCACAGGTTTAATGAAACGCTTCGTTTCATCATGTCTTCAGATTCCTCTTCAAACGCGAAAACAGATCTCAGCCACACGATCCAAGTCCCAGTCAATGAGTCCAACATGATCCAATGGCTAGCACTTCATCTTCTACCTTCAGCCATGGAAATGGAGGGAAAGCTCCATAGTTGCAGAGCTCAAACCCCAATTCGAACTCCATCAATTCTCAACCAAAAGCCATGATTCCAAACCCTAATCCATTCTAAATTCCACCCTGAATCCAACCATAGCCTTAAAATCAATTGAATCATCCTAAATCTCCAAACCCGATCCAAGATCAAAAATAAGCTCAGACATCAACTTCAACAATTCTTGAAATTAACTACCTCAGAATGATCACCATCTCACCCTGGTTAATTATTGATATCTAATTCATGCTATAGCTCACTATATCTCATGTTCTTGGTCCAAACAAAAATGGTGTCATCAACTGAAACTCCACCAATTGATCCCAAACTTCCCAGAATCCATCACCTAATTGTCTCTAACCGTTCTAACCTAACAATTCTTGCTAATCATGCTTAAATTATGGTGTAGAAGAAAAGTTACTAACCTGTCAAATCTTGATTAACAGATGGGGTAAACCTTCACTGCAAGCTCTCAAACTCTTCAGAATCAATCCTTGAATGATGATCTTGCTACTGTTTGCAAAAGATTGGACCAAGAAAACCTGAATCTCCAAAACCGATTATGACTTGCAACCTTCAAAATCCAAGTGCTATCTCTTCAATTCTCCATGGTTTTGCCTTCAATTTGGTCTGCACAGCTTCAGTGTGATCAATGGAATGTGTTTAGATTGAAAGAAGGAATGGAAATAAATCAGAATGTAGAATTTGATTTCAACTTGCAATGGAAGCAAGTGAAATGGCTATCTCTCTCTTCTCTCAAATCTCTCACCAACCTTGCATCTGAGCAAGTTCTAAATCATATATAGAATGGTTTAGACTCATCTAGAACCATCTGGAATCATCCAATGAGAAATTGGGATTCTCATGTCATGAGTTTATGACTTTATTTCATCTCATGCATCATCTCATGCCAAGCCTCTTGTAACAACCAATTCTGACCTGAAATTCTCCTTAGATGAGATATGGGATGTGTTAAGATACTTATCAAGCTTGTACATTGCCTTTCCTTGAGTTTTGCATTTGTGCCTTATTATGCAAGCAAGCACTTTCCAAAGCAACCCCATGATCTAGGCCTCAATTCAAAAAAGTGGCTGAACCATTGTTTTTAGAATGTCTTTTAGAGTCAAAATGACCTATTATATGCCATGGTTTGGATGTGTAACTTGGAATTTCCAATTTCCAACTTGAACTTATTTAACTTATGCCTCCATTTTAGGTCATTTTTATCACTTTTTGCTACAAGCCTTTTCAACATCTCATGACCTCCTTACTAGCCTTAAAACATCATTTTAAGCAAGTTTGATGTTGAAGATTTTTCCATTTGAAGCTTGGAAATAGGAGTTATGGCCTTATGCTTGAAATGACCTATAATCTCCAAATGACCAAAATGCCCTTGACTTGTCAAAGCCATAACTTGAGTTCTACAAATCCTATAAAGGACTTCTAGTACTATCTAGAAATCTAAGAAGATGAGGAACAACATTCATGTTGACCAAAAGTTCATAGGAATCATCCTTCTTGGGCAAAAGTTGGATGCAAGTTGGGTGACTTTCAAGGCCCCAGATTCACATACCTCAGATGACCTGTAACTTGTAAAAGTCATAACTTGAGCTCTACAAATCCTATCAAGGACTTCTAGTACTCAAATTAAATCTAAGAACAAGCTCTACAACATTCATGTTGGGGGTAAGATGAGATGACAATCACATCCTAAGCTAAACTGCCTTGAAGATAGGGATCAAACTAGGGGATTTTACACTGTCAAGCCCTAGAAACCCTAGCTTGAAACTTCTCAAACTCCTCAATCATGATGAGTTAACCTTGGAATCATCCTTATAGCATCTCAATGAATCAATCCATGATCACATGGCTCTTGGATTAGGTTTCAACCCTCTCCAAATCATCAGTTGACCTAAGGTTGACTCAGTCAAAACCCTAATTATACCACTCATGGCTAAGTCTTATGAATCCTGTACAATGACCTCTCTAGGCCTCATGATGGCTTTCAAGACATCTCATAAGCCCTCTCAAAGCTTCAAGTCCATCCTCATAGCCTCAGACTCATCTGAGGAGCCCCCACAACTCTCAAGTTATGAGGCACACAACCTTGGTTTCAACCAATCTTTCTGAGGATCTCTTAACTTCTCTGACAAAGATATCAACCTTTGAACATTTGAATAACCTTATTGGCTAGCTTCAAATTCTTGTATAGCTCTTGATTGGTACTCATACCTCTTGATCTCTTGCACACATGTCAATGAACTGCAAGTGACAATGCTAATGAACACAAGCTAGGCAAAGAAATGTTGGTCAAATTTTGGGGTGCAACACGTAGGGAGGCGCTTCGGAAGGCAATATGACTTGGGAACTAGAGAGTGGAATGCGAGAGTCGTATCCGGAGTTGTTTGAATCAGGTAATATTTTTGAGGACGAAAATTTCTAAAGTGGAGGAGAGTTGTAACGCCCCGATTCTGATTTCCCATTCTTGTTGAGTCATTTATTTTATTTGGGTGATTATTATTTTATTTGTGGAATTGGTGTGTTAATATGTTATGTTTGCATATTGTGTTATTTTATCGTTTTTGAGAGTTTTCGGGGAAATTAGGTTGGAGGGTATTTTAGATATTTCTTAATTAATGTTAAGTTAGATATTTTGTGATTGATGAATTATTAGATATTTTGAGAGAAAAAGTAATAGAATTAGAATAGAAAGATATAAGAGAGAAAGAGGAGAGAAAAGAGAAAGAAAGAAGAAAAATGAGAGAAAGAAAGAGGAAGAAGAGAAAAGGGAAGAAAAAGAGGAAAAACTTGGAAATATTCAAAACAACTTCTAGGAATCGATTTAATCGGGTAAGGCTGTGAAATCTTATCATCTCATTAATGTATATCATTATGTATGTGTTTGTTGGATTGTTTTGGTTGTTTTTCCACATGTTTCCATTTTAGGTCGAATTGGTTAAATCGATAGAAACTGATGTTTTCACTGTTAGAATTCAAAATAAATTGCGTAGGTTAGTCGAGGAATGTTAGGCCGAGACTATTGAAACTTGTTTAATTGAATTCGGGTGATTTCATGACTTTTTGACATTTTTGGATAATTGAGGATTTGAGTAGCGAAGTGTTTGCTAGGCGAATCACTGGCGAGTGAGGTAGCGAAGTGTTCGCTAGGCGAGCACACAATGAGCTTCCAGCGAACACTCCCAGACTTGGGCAGAATCAAAAAGACCAAAACTCGCTGGAGCGAGTGAAGCAGCGAAGAACTTGCTAGGCGGACCATTCTGCTCGCCTAGCGAGCATGTCAACACATCATCTTTTTTTTTTCTTTTCCCATCCAATATCGATTCTTCGACTCGAATGTTGATCAACCTTCTCCCGAAACGTGTAGCTTGTGTGCTGTTATATGATATGTTGTGGGTAGCCGTATGGCGTGAATCCTAGATTGTGGAATTTATTGTGAATTGTAGCCTTTTGGAAAATAAATGCATTGTTTAAATTAAATGTAAATGCATGATAATTGTGATAGAGTTCGTTGTCGTTTAGGTGGTAAAGCGATGCCCGTTGTCGTTTGGCGTAATTGATATGAATGTGTATATATTGTATATGATAGTATGAGATGAATGCATGAATATATTGTAAATATGTATGCATTTCAAGAGTGTCTTGAGTCATTTTGTATGTGAAGCATAATGATGTACATTCTTGTGTTGTGTGATTCTAATGAGAATCCGTTGTAACGTCGTGTGCCTATGTGAGGTGTGAGCGATGGTTACAAACGATTGTGTGCCTATGTGAGGTGTGAGCAATCGGATTGTGTGCCTATGTGAGGTGTGAGCAATCCATAAATATTGTGTGCCTATGTGAGGTGTGAGCAATGGGTGAACATCGTATGCCCGACGGGGAGTTACATTGGTAACAAGCGATGGTTCCAATAAGTTCCTGAGTGAACTTGAGATGATTGAGTCGGTACCGTATTGCATTTGCATAGAGTCGTGAGTCGGTCTCTATGATTTGCATTTATCATCGTTATAATTGTGCATTGGTGAATAAATATAAAAGTGTATGTTTATGTGGAATGATAATAATTGTGAAAGTATGCATGATGAGTATGCTTGGTTTTATATCTATATATATACATTGTGATGTATATGAGTGAGTTGTGATGAATTGTGGTGAGAATGTAGAATATGTGTATTTTTATGCTAAGATATATAATTATATGTATTGTTATTATGATAATATTTCTCACCCTTCTGCTATTTTATGGTGCTCTATGAGGCATTGCAGAGTAGGTATGCTGGAGGTCTTTTTGTGAAGCGTGTCTTCATTCTTTTGGTCGGTCGGCTCTGATATGTAGCACCGGGTAGCTAGGATGTACATGATTCTTTTGTGATACATTTGTATATGTATCTTGTTGATGAATGTTTATGTAAACATGACTTATGTTGTTGAATCATACTGGATGATATATATATATATATATATATATATATATATATATATATATATATATATATATATATATATATATATATATATATATATATATATATATATATATATATATATATATATATATATATATATATATATATATATATATATATATATATATATATATATATATATATATATATATATATATATATATATATATATATATATATATATATATATGTTGGATGTTATTCAATGTTTAGATTTTCTGCTTTTATTCTAAATATTGAGATGTGGGTGTAAAGACTAAGTTCCTCTGTTGCAAAGTTACCCCACTGTTGCATATCAATTGTTGAGCAGGTGTTGAATGTTTTAATTTCTTGCGTAATGTGACTCGCCTCTTTTATACTATGTTTATAATTATACTCTGACGAAAATTTTAATATGTGACTAATTGTTTATGTGAGTATTTAGGGGTATAGAAAGGGGGTGTTACACAAATGTTGCAGAAAATTGAGAGAGAATGTGAGAGAATTGAGAGTGAAGTGATTCCCACCCTTGAGCAAATGATGAAACCCACAAATGATTCAACCTTGAGAAAATGATCGAACCCCTTGAGAAAATGGTGGTGATTTGCTTATATAGAGTTTTACTTCGGAGTTGCTAGGTTCGGAATGAGCTTTGGATGTAGCCTCGGAACTAGCCTTGGAGTTAGTTAGACTTAACTCACTGAGTTGGAGGTTAACTCAGTTAATTAGGTAGTTGACTCGGTAACCATCCCAATGCAAGTTGAAAATCCAATGGTTCACATGCTTGGAAACAAAAGTGTATGGTGGTCTTGATTGGAAATGATGCATTGGAGAAAATTCCTTCAAGTGTCTTGAATGTTCTCAAAGCCTCTAGAGTTGTCTAGAAATATCTAGAATGTTCCACACAATGCTAGAACCAAATGAACCCCAAAATGTAGAGAGAAAAGTGGCTGTCCCAAAAATGCAGCAAAATTTGCATTTTTGCACTGGGTAACCGGTTACTTCAGGCAAATTTTGCATATTTTGCTTGAAAAACGGTGTTGTGGCCACGGTTCCGATTTTCAACCTCTTGGTCTGATGAATAGGTGTTCTTGCTTGTTTTGATAATGTGATATCTTTGAAAGGATGTGATTAATCGGGCTTACAAAACCTGAAACTTTCTGCAACAAAAAAATCATAGAGAAAAAGCGCTAATGCGTATGTCAGCGATGCAAATGCACATGTTTACGCAAAAGGTAAAAGGAGGTCAAATTTCGGGTTACGACTTATGTCATTGGGGCCATATTACAACAAACCTTGTGGAATCCATGAACAACCTCTTCAAAGGAATTAGAAACATTTCAATCACCTCATTGGTCAGATCAACCTATTATAGGTTGACATCACTTTTTGCAGCAAGAGGAGAAAGATGAAGTGCAGTGTTAATGTCGGGTCAATTATTCAGTGAATGCATAATGAAAGTGACGAAAGAGGAAAGTATCAAAGTCAACACACATGCATTTACATTCTTTGACCGTCATAGGAAAACTTTCAGTGTACAGGAAACAATAGACCATAATAAGAGGAGGCCAAATTTATCCTATGTTGTCAAACTAAACAAATGTTGGTGTGACTGTGGCAAGTACCAGGCCTTCTGTGTACCTTGCTCACATATCATTATCGCATGCACACATTCTTGTTAGAATTCTTATATCCATCTATCTAATGTTTACATGTCCATAATGTTATGAATGTCTACAACGAAGGCTTCACAGTTCTAGAAATGGAGGAATATTAGCCTCCATACCAAGAGGACATAGTTTGGCACAACGGTGAGATGCGAAGAAAGAAAAAAGGACGCCCAAACAGCACGCGTATAATAATAGAAATGGATACGACTGATAAAATGATAAGATTATGCAGTGTATGTCATCAGCCCGAACACAATCAGAAAAATTGTCTCAATGTCGGAGTAATCTCTGCATCATAATTTAGTTTCTCCTTTCAATTGTTGTAACATTATATTTTGATATATTAATTACTTTTTATTACAACAAAGTTAACAACGAACAACACATACAACATATACAATAGATATCAGAATAGATAAACAAAACATTTCTAACCGATTACAACAATCTCACTTCCCTCGTATCCTTGTTAGTCTTAACGCGAACCCACCCACGTAGGACATCATGTCTCTCGATACTTCTAATTTTTTCCCCTTCAGGTATGTCTCCTTCTAACCACCGATTCAGATCCCTCTTTAGTTGGTTGAAACTTTGAATGTTCCAAAAGAGCATATCCATTGAAGGCTTCTTTCTCGAATATATGACTTTCCCGTAGCGGCGATGATACATGTTATCAATAATACAAGTATATGAGATGTGAAAATAAATGATCACAATACCTCTATTTATAGAAACAAATTTCACTTTCCGCCCTGTCTCCAATTGAATTTGCGACACTCTTTGGCAATTTACACTGTGTCGCCAATTGGATTGGAAACATCATGTGGTGTCTCCAATCTAATTGGTGACAACTCTTGTTCCTTGTGAAGGGTCACCAATTGGTATGAAGCCTACACTCAGGCAGTACCCCAAAGTGGGGTATTTTGAAAAATAATTTGAAAACTGAGTTTTTTTGAGATTTTGTTTTTGAAAAAATGGGGTATTTGAGTTTAAAAAATTATCCAATCGTGAAACATATTTTTTTTATAAATATTTTCTAAAGTTACTTCTTTTAAAAGATGTATATTATTTTATTTATTTTACATATTTTATAACTTAAGTAATATTATAATTTATAGTTAAAGAAAACATTGAAGTAGTTGGTCCATCTAAGATCTTAGTTTTCTTGGCCGCTTTTGTTAGATAAAATTTTGATCAAAAGTAACTTGTTTAAAAGAGGAGTGCTTATTGATTCTAGTTATCTATATTGTACCTTCTGTGGGTTTTCAATGGAGATAATCTCTCATCTTTTGTTATTTGTGAGTTAGTTTCGTCGGTTGGGTATAATATTTTTGTTATGAACCAATGCTAAAAAATATAGAGTATGATTAGTTTCTTGGTTAACAAGAAAACTGCAAAGTAAATGAAATGATAGAAGAGAATAGAAAAATAATTCAAAGTGGTTAAAAACTGGATTCTTGATTCAATTACACATTAGAGAACAATGTTTATAATTAAATCTCAACCTGACCAACTTCTCCCTCTGATTAGGATTATCAAGGATTAAAGAAGAAATGAGAACTAGTATGCTATTTATAGAAAAACTAAACTCTAGCTTTCAACTAACATACTAAACAATTGGCCAAACAGACTGACCTAACTCATCATGCTAACTTAAACAACAAGCTAACATATTTCTGCATGGAAGAACAAACTTCGACTACGTCATGCACATTTTTTACTACTTGTCGATCCATGAAGCTAACCTTATCGAGGCTAGAGTTCAATCCAAATACCATAAATCTCCACCTTGGAACAAACTATACACTAACAACGAAACAAACTAGCTTTCATCATGCAACTTTATCATCTATATACAGTGAAATAACTTACTACTCGGCAATGTCTTGGTGGTCATATCATCAATTAAAAATTTCAACACTTGGACTTCTCCATGCTTGATTATCTCTCTGACAAACTACAACCTCACATTGAGGTGTTTGGTTCGCTCATGATAGGATGATTTTTCAAAAGATGTATCGCACTTTGATAATCACATTTAACAATGATAACTTGATCTTGAAGTTTCAGCTCCTTAGCAAAACCTTTAAGCCACAATGCTTCTTTCACAATTTTAGTGAGGGAAATGTACTCCATAACAACAACCTTCTAAAGTGTTGCTTTCCAACTTATTGTTGTGCCAAACATAGTGAACACATATCCTGAAATAGATTTTCTAGAATCCATACAACCTACATAATCAGAGACGACAAATCTTTCAATTTCGACATTACTATCATCACCCCAGGCTCTACCATAAAACATGACTTTGCTCAGAGACCCATTTATGTACCTTAGAATCCACTTCAATGCTTGCAAGTGCGCCTTAACAAGATTTTCCATATACCTGTTTACAAGGCTCACTCCATAAGTTATGTCTGGCCTCGTACAGACCATAACATATATCAAAGAACCTAATATACTAGCATATGTGATGTTATTCATATAGGCTCTTTCGACTTTAATACTATGACTTTGAGTTGTACTTAACATGAACTGAGGGTTAGTCGGTGTTACAACAGGATTTGAATTCGACATACCAAACTTTTCGAGAGTATTTAGTAGGTATGTCTCTTGAGATAAGCATAATCTCGACTTCTTTATATCTCTCCAGATGTTAATCCTAAGAATTCTGGAGGCAGCTCCTAGATCGTTCATATCGAACTCCTTATGGAGTTCAACCTTTACCTTCATAACATCATCCACATTGTTGCTTGCTATGAGGATGTCATTCACATATAGAAACAAAATAACAAGTGAATTTCCAGGCTGAAATCTAAAGTAAACACAGTGGTCGAATTGGCTCCTGGGGAAACTTATGTGTGCCATGAACTTGTCGAATCTCCCATTCCATTGCCAAGAAGATTGTTTCAGGCCATAGAATGACCTACTCAGCTCGTTCATATAATATTCCTTTCCTTTTTATACATACCCTCCAAGTTGCCTCATTAGGATTAGGTTGTCTTCACATTCATCTATTCATGTTCTAGGTCAAACTTTGCCACCATGGTTAACAACATTCTAATGAATCTATGCTTTCCAACATGTGATAATACATAATTGAAGTTGATACCTTCTTTCCGAGTGAACTCCCTAGTAACCAACCTTGCCTTAAATCTCTTCAATATCACTCCTTTGATTCCCTCCTTAACCTTTATAGTTGACAAACCTGGATCCAACAGGTTTCTTGATCAGCTCCCAAGTGTTATTATCATGAGGAGATTTCATCTCATCATCCATGGCTTTCAGTCATCTAATATCATTTTGACTCCTCAGAGCTTCCTTGTAGTCTCTAGGTTCTTCATCAAGAACCTCACTCGTAGATATCAAGGTGAATGCTATGAGATCTGCATAACCAAGTCTCTGAGGTGACTTGATAATTCTTCTCGGCCTGTCTCTTGCCAGATGGTAGTCATTATCAGTTTCCTCATCTTCATCAGCACCTTGTGCTTCTTCTACAAATTCATCTAGGTTATACAATTCAACATCACTATGCTTCACCTTAATAGGAATCTCTTCCAGTTCCAACTCTTCTACAGAGATCTTTGTACTTCGACCAACGTCATCAATTTTCTTGAAATCCATTTTAGCTTCATTGAAAACTACATCTCGACTTATGATACACCTCATGTAACCTGGCTCTAGGCACCACAATCTATAAGCTTTGAATCCTTCAGTGTATCCAAGAAACATATATTTCAGAGCTCTAGGTTCAACATTGTGTTGCCTAATGTGAGCATAGGCTAAATAGCCGAATACTCTAAGTTTTTTGAGGTCTAGTGGATGACCTGACCAAACATCTTCAGGTGCCTTCATCCTCAAAGCAGTTGAGTGACACCTATTTATCAAGTAAGCTGCAGTCATAACAGCCTTAGCCCAAAATACCTTCTTTAATCCCGCACTAACCAACATGCACCTCACTCTTTCCAGAATGGTTCGATTAAACCTTTCAGTTAAACCATTTTGTTAGGGAGTATATGCAGTAGTTATATGCCTTACAATACCAAATGCAAGAAATAGCGGTTGAAAGCCTCATTAAAAAATTCAAGACCAATGTCGGTTCTAAAACTCTTGACCTTCCTACTAGTTTGATTTTCGACCAGAGTCTTCCCACTTTTGAAGTTTTCAAAAGTTTCATCCTTATATTTCTGAATGAAACCCACAACTTTTGTAAGTAATCATCAACTATGGATAACAAATATCTTACACCTGAGTGTGAAGGATTTCTTGCAGGCCCCCAAAGATCAACATGGATATAATCAAGGGACCCGTGTGTTTTTTGTTTACCTTTGTTAAACTTCACCCTACATGGTTTACTAATTATACAAGGTTCACAAAACTCTAGTTTTTTGACCTTGTCACCATATAACAGATTTTGTTTTGGTAATTCGACCAGGCCTTTTTCAATGACATAACCAAGTTGCTTGTGCCACAGCTCAGTCTTCGACACAGGTTTTCTGGATGCCACATCTGTTAAACCACTTTCAACATCATCCTCAAGGGTATATAGGTCTTGCCTCCTGATGCCTTTTAAGACTTCCTTCAACCCTTGCATTACCCTAAGGATACTTTTCTCTCCTTTGAAAATATATCCTTTCTTATTGAATTCACCAAGAGAAATCAAATTTCTCTTAAGTTCAGGTACATATCTATCATCAGTCAATATCCTTATTAACTCATCATGGATCTTGAATCTAACAGATCCAATACATGCAATCTTGCAGGCTTTGTTGTTTCCCAACATCATTGATGCACCATCTTGATCACATAATTCCTCAAACACGTCTTTGTTTGGAGTCATGTGTCATGTACACCATGAATCCATAATCCACTCCTTCGCAAAGTCACTTCTTGAAATCACCAGGACATCAAATGATTCATAATCATCTTGCATAATGGTTGCATTACCATTATCCTTTCTACCATGATTATTCAAATTTTTAGGGTGCACCTTTCTTGTATGACCATCCTTCTTACAATGATAACACTTAATTGCAGAAGCATTACCACCATAAAAATTATGTAGAAGTTTACCTTTCTTCTTCTTTAACCTACCATCTTTCTTTGTGAATTTTCCTTTTACAGACAATCCTTCACCAATAGAAAATGATTTTTGCTTCTTTCTTTCATTCAGGTCCTTCGAGTACAAAGCTGATATCTTCCATACAAAGAGTTTCTTTGAAGTGAGCATGAGATCTCGTTAAAGCACATAACAACATCAACGCTTGATCTTCATCATCAATCTTGACCTCGATATTTTCAAGATCAAGAATCAACTTGTTGAACATATCCAGCTACTCAGCCAAGACTTTTTCTTCACTCATCTTGAATGAATACAAGTCTTGCTGCAGGTACAGACGATTGACCAAGAATTTGGTCATATACAAACCCTCGAGTTTGCTCTACACACCTTCAAGAAAATAGAGTATGACCGGTTTCTTGATTAACAAGAAAACTACAAAGTAAAGGAAAAGATAGAAGAGAATAGAAAAACAATTCAAAGTGGTTAAATATTGAATTCTTGATTCAATTACACATTAGGGAACAATGTTTACAATTAGATCTAAACCACACCACTTTATCCCTCTGATTACAATTATCAGGAATTGAATGAGAAGTGAGAACTAATATGTTATTTATAGGAAAACTAAACCCTAACTTTCAACTAACATACTAAACAATTGACCCAACAGACTGGCATAACCCAACATGCTAACTTAAACAACAAGCTAACATATTTCTACATGCAAGAACAGACTTCGACTACGGCATGCACATCTTCGACTACTTGTCGAACCATGAAGCTAAACTTGTCGAGGCTAGAGTTCAATCCAAATACCATTGTTTTAAAGTGGATGAAGTAACAGGTAGTTATTCATCAGGATCTTAGGGCATTATTATAGTATTTTCTTTTCTTATAGAGAAAATTTAAGTTTAGGGGTGATTATCTTATGGTTTGCCATGTTGTGGTCTCGTCTATCTGGAGGAGAAGACTATTTTTTTTTTTTGAAAATTGTTTTAGGGTAAATATTGGGTGAACTCCTACACCTTTTCAAATTAACTTCAAAATCATATTCTCTACTTTCACCTATAGCAGATTGAGTGTTTGTCTTGTTTTAGAGTGTGGTGATGGATCTTTTATTATTCTTTTTAAGAGATATGATATGTTGATGGTCGATTAGATTGGTTTGAGATCTAAACTGTGAATAACAAGGTAGTTCTTTTGTAGTTGTTGTTTGCTCCTGGATGGTCACATCATTATTTGCTCATTTGGGTAGTTCTTGTGGTTTTTTGTTTGTATTTTATGTCTTATATTTTTTTAGTTTTTGTTATTTTCAAACATTTGTGCTTTGTAAATATTTTGTTATATGGCGTTAATTTTTCCTTTTATAATATATTATATTTGTCATTAAAAATCTAATAAATTAAAAAAATGTATATATAAATAATGATCATATTATTGTAATTTTAACCATCATATTCTCTGATTTGTTCCAAACTAGCTCATTATATTTCAATAACATTAACTATGAAGTATAGTCCAAAAAGTTTTGGAGCTCAATGCTTAGAATAGGAAAAGGAAATCGTTTCTGATTGGAGTGGAAAGTTATTTATTTTGAAACTTGAATTGAATAAAAGGTGAGGCAACATCATATGGTTCCTCATCATGAATATGTGAATCCTTTTATATGGGTTGCCATATCTTTTCCTACCCCAAAGAATCAAAGGAAAATCCATTTTCTTAAGATTTTTTTTAATTTTTGTCAGTGTAGGTAAACTTTTCCACTGTTTTCTTGTATTGAAACTTGAGAGTTCATTAGGCCCTACCATTTCCTTAATGGAAGGGAAAAGAATTATTCTATTATAGTGAGGCTTCTCAAGTGCACGTCTCTACATAATTTGTTTTATTTTCTTTATCATCACACAACAGCAGAAAACACTTACCAACCACTAGAGTGACCCACAAGAAAGAGTTCAAATTATTTATAAAAAAAAAAAAAGAGTTTAATAACAATATTTTGTATTTATAATTTGATTTAAAAAATTCTATACAAGCAATTTATTAAAATTTATAAAAAAAAATGATAAAGATCTGCATTTGAATGATTTTTTTTTTCTAATGATTAAAATAAATAAATGAAATATTGCATGTTCCAATTCGCACCTTACAGTCATTTGTCTCTCACAATTAGATGCATTTTAATAATACTTTATATTTATACTATAAATTAGAACCATATTCATCCTACTACTATATCATAAATATTATTCAAAAAAATCCATAATACATACATATGTGATAAGATATGATTGGTACATAATAATTAAATAATTTAAACTCATATAATATTAATTCTTATTGACAAAAGTTGTCAAAGAACTCATCTTTATTACAAGGACATGAATGACTTGAAGAGACTTGTATATATAGATATATAAATGAAGCTTCTATATCACAAGCTTTTGTGGGAACATTAAGATGACTAAGAAGCAGATAGAGTCTATGATGGAGAAAATGAGAGGTTTGAGTCTTCTATCATTTGGTGGTTGCTTTGATAGCTGCTATGATCAGACTCAACATGGATTAGGGACAAGGATTTGTAACCTCAGTGATAGGCCAGTGGAGTTGCAGATAAGGGTAGGATCAATACTGAAGAAGGTTCATATTTTGAAGCCAGGGTGTTCCAAGAGAGTGAAAAGTAAAGGCATATATAAGGCTTATATGCCAGGGAGAAGTGGAAGCAATGATATGGGAATGAAGAGTTTGTTGTATTACTATGATGAGACTTGTCAGCCTTATATATGGATTCATGATGTAGGGGGTGATTCTTTGAGGATGGTGAAGCAACAGTATGTGAGTCTTGAGGATTTGAGGGAGTGTTGTGAGATTAGGATCTTGAGGGATCAACACAAAGGTTGCATTTCGGTTTGTAAGAGAACTAGACCTGATTTATGCTGAGTTTGAATGTGGTTCTATCTAGTCTACATTGTTTGTTATGGATGGGAGATAACAGCTTCGTTTCTTGTTTTTGTGTTTTCTTTTGTTGGGTGTGTTATAAATTGCAGAACATACCTATCTGTTGTAATGTTTGATTGTTTTATTGTATGGATTTTCTTAGAGATATAATAAAGGCCACATGTAATTAGATGGATTAACATTAATTATTTAGAATATGTTTTGAATTATTAAATAATTATATCTTTTGACCAATTGATGATGTATTAAGCTTGTGTTGTTTATAGACCTATTAGACTGATATAAATGCAGATCAGGTAAATGGTAGCTTTTTCTGAATGAACTCTCAGAGCCTGCTTTGATTCTAGGTAGATAATCTTGATCTAATTATATGGATCTAAGATGATGAATGTGATTACTGATCTAGGATTCTAGTTATACTGCTGGTTGCTAATAATACAATCACTTCCCATTCTTGATGTTGTTTTGGAAGACATGTCCATGACTTTCCTAACTGGAATTCCTAAATTATCCTAGTAAGGCACTAGAGCTTGACAAGTTAGTTTCATACTTCTCAAACACCCACGCACTGTTGACTAACATGCAATTTTTGTAATTTTTTTTTAAAAATAGATATCCGACATTGGCGACTAACTAGTCCAAATGGACGAATCTCAGCATCCACTAGCGAATTCAGATGGACGAATCTCACCTTCCATTAGCAAAGACCCATTTAAAATCATAGCAAAATTAACACAAAAATTTTTAACACCTAAAAAAAAATTCAAACTTGAGAACAATACGTCTCAAACTCTCACCAACCATCCAACCCCTGCCAAACCTTCACCAACTGTCCAACTCCTGCACCACTTGTAACCCAGTATTACTATTAGTTACGTTTTGGAGGGAAGGTAGTTAAAATCCAAGAGATCCTTAACATTATCAATACCTCCCATCATATCATCATTTTTGCAAATGAATTAGAAAATTAGATGAACTTAAAGCCCAATTCATCTCTTATCTTCTGCAACGTTTTTTCCCAACAATGTAGCCCGTGCAAAAAAAAAAAAAAAAACTAAGATAAAAAAGAGTAAAGAAAACATGAGAGAAATGATGGAGAGAGATATAGTTAAGGAGAGTGTCTCTCTCTAAGAGTATCTCTGCTGAGATTGTTCTGCTATTACTCTTTTAAAATTATAAACAAATCTATAAAACAAAGTTATAAATAAATCTCCCTATATTTCCATGTTTTTAGGAATCCAACAAAATCGAGATAAAGGGTTAAACTATAGTTACTTTTGATAGAGGGTTAAACTATATGTAATTTCAGACACTGCTTTTACAGACTGTTCTATAGTTACTTTTGATAGAGGGTTAAACTATATGTAATTTTTCCCCCTCAAGCATACATGGAAATCAATCTTTTTTACCAACAAAATAATCAAACATATGTAGCTCCTCCAATCATACTCCTTTTTAAAAGTTCAGCTACGCCCATGTTTATCTGCTTCATGACTTGTATTTTACACAATGCTACATTACTACGTGGATCTGTATGGCAGTGCAATGTCCATTTACTACAGAAAGGAAAGTAAATTAAATTTATTCAAAAATAGGAAATTTAAATCTCAAATTGACAAAAGGGTGCAAGGAGGCAGAAGCAGAAAACCCTCCAGCCCAAATACTTGACAGATTGATCATATAGGGCATGTCTGAAGAAAACTTGCTGTATGAGATACTGGAGCCTGAGCCTCGAACGAAACAGCTGTATTACAAATTAAAGTATGACTAAATTTCAAGCCTCAGTTTAATGTAACACCAAGTTGTTTGTCTCCTTTTTCATCGTAATGACTTGTAATCATTTACTTTCAAATTTTGATATACATAGCTATAAATGAATGGAGTAGTCTCTTTTAAGCTAATGTCACGACCTCTAGGCAGAACCTGGACCCATTGCACCTGCCCGCAATCTCAACATTTCAGTCCTCTTGCTTCTCTCCATCACTTCCACTAGCCATTCTGCACTTTCCCTGATCCCCAGCCTGCAACATCTCAAAGGAAAGTGATAAGAACTAAAATTGTGATATAAAGAAATAGGGAAGAATCCCCTAGACTACAGAACAATAACACAGAACTTCAAGGGTCCGTGCCCTCCCAATGCCCAAAAGGCCCAATTCACTCAAATGCCTAGCTGCCCATTTCAATCCAATTTATTGTTCATAGGCAATGTGTCTTATTTCACCTACCACCCATTAATTAATAGTAACAAACTAGGAGACTAACTAACTCTGATACCCTCAAGTAACATATACACATAAAAGAAGTCCATTCAGCAAGCACTTTATTATGTACTAGCTTGGCTTGATGGTTATTTTTCCCTTACATCAGATATCTCGACCCTTATTGAAAATAAAATGGAAATGGATCATCACAGGTTGAGATTTGAAAAGTTTATACAACCTCTCTCACTTACCCATCATATGCTGACACAGCTTCAAACATGTAAACTCTTTCATCCAGCTTCTTTAAATCTAGATACCGAGCAAGTTCTTCAGATGATACTGCTTCAGGAAGATCCTGCAATAAAAAGAATGTCAAGCATGCTGCCATCACTGTGTTGATACACAAACCGAAGAGGGCAAAAAAATGAGGAAACCAAACAGTTGTTTTATATGTCAGGAAGAGAATAGGTACACTCACTTGCTTGTTTGCTAAAATCAAAAGAGGGGCTCCTTTGAGATCCTCATGTCGAAGTACCTTTTCTGGTAAATAAATCAGTTATTAACTTATCACAGTGCTGTTTGGTTTTGAGTAATAGTACTAGATATGTTGAAAGTTTCGCCATATCTAGCACTATTGCAACTGCAAGCCAACTTCTTAAAGAAATATATATTTAGTAATTTACAAATACTAAAATCAAGTCTCACTAACCAAGTGCAGACTTTGAATCTTCAAATCGTGAGGGACATGATGCATCTACAACAAATACTACGGCGTGTGCCTCTTCATAATATTTCTCCCAGATTGAGCGAAGACCAAGCTGATAAGTGGGGAAATTAAATTAACATCTTATTATATGAAAATGGACAGAATGATAGCATGATCAGTATACATAGGGTCAAGTATGACATTTGCATCAAATGATACACTATTCCTGCTAGGCTTAAGTTAAAAATGAAGTACTCAATCAATTGTCCATGCATATTAGACTAATTTTTCAATTACAAAATTTCCTTCAGCATTGCCAACTGAAACACTAAACTCAAGTTTCAGTCATAAAAAGGGTAAAATTGATAGTCCAAATCACATAGTTTAATTAGCAGTTCTTATAAGTAACCATAAATAAAGTAACCGTTCTAATATGTTGAATATAAAATATCAAACATATAACAAATAGTTTAGTGCCATAAAAAAACAGTTAGTTTAGTGGAGTAGTTGCATTTTGATATTATAAAGCATACAAAATTAAACCTCAAGAACTATGTAGATGTTAAACATATTAGCTATCAAAGTTCTAGACCGAAATGATTTTGACAAGCAGCTCATAAAGCTAGAGTCGGTGAACAAAATAATTTTGCCAAATCAAATTAACAATTCATCCTAATATCATATTCATAGAATTTACAAACATAAGTATTGCCTATCTATTTCTGAGATACCTGGCCTCCTAGGTCCCAGAACACAAGCTTTCTATTTGCCACTTCAATACGACCAATGTTCAATCCCACAGTTGGAACAATTCGATCTGGAGGAAGACCTTCTACATTCGTGTACACTGACTTCATCTTCTCAAGCAAAGTCTACAAAAATATTCATTATATAGCAATTCAGAGCCACACAACAAAGCTCAGCAATTTCTTATCAATTACAGGACTAAAAAATGTTTTACCGTTTTGCCAGCCTTGTCAATCCCTAAAATGAGTACATGAAGTTCTAACTTGCTGAACATGTACTGCCAAAGTCCATAAAATAATGAAAACATCCTTATCCTGTTTATGTTAGCTAAACCTTCTAAGGATAGAAGAACATGAAGCTCATGCCATATTACTCAAAAGCTCGAGCACTATTCATGGATTCACAATTTCATCGGCATACATAATTCCTGTACAAAAAACCGAATAAAATCGGTAATTTTCTTGAACGAGACTGCCTCTAATTAGAACCATACTAATTTCAATTTAAAAGTTACATCAGATCGGAAAACATTATCACAACAAAACAAATTTATTTTTCTCTCATTTTCCAACTGTCAAGTAATTTCTTAATCGCTAGAAGCATCGATCAATGCTCCGCTAGATCTTAATGTCACTTCATTCAAACATTAACATACCTAACTATACCTACATGCATGATACAAATACTGAGATATGAATCGCGAATTTCCATATACATGTGAGATAGAGGTAGAAAACAGTGTAAATGATGAAAGAAACGAATCAGAAAGTGGTACCATCGGAAACAGTGGCAATTCGATTGAATCAATTCAGTTGCAACAGATCAGGGAACTAAGAAAGAAAAGGAAATACTGCAGATGAGAGTGGCGAAATTAGGTTTACCGGAGTCTACGGCGGGCACGATCGGCGATGGATGGTGGTTGGAGAAAGACACAGTACGGTGGAATCGGATCGAAGTTGCGCGATTTCGCTTGAGTCTATTTTTTTGCAACGCGTAAAGTAAGAAAATTGAGTACAAACATTTCGTGGTTTAAAAATATATTTTTAGTCACATAAAAGTTTTAAAACGTGGAAAAAAAGTGTTAAAAAATATAACCATATCATTCTTATTTATGGATATAATTTTAGTGGTATAAAAACCTACTATTTCTAAAAAATTAGAGAAAAAAGAATATGTCAATCAAGGAAGAACATGTACCATAAAATTGCATATATATATTTTTTTATTTTCAAAATATTATTATGCATTATCTTTAATTTAAAAAAATTATTGGTTGAAATTAGGTTTGATTATAATTTTTTTTTAAAGTTAATTTTGAATATGATCTAAATCCTTCATTTTATATTATTTTCATGCATCAAATTGAGAAAAAGAAATTAGTTTTATTAGATTTTTGATGTTACAAATAGTTTTAAAAAATGAATATCTATCAAACAAAAAAATACTTAATTTTTTAAATATATATTCTTTAATTTAACATTGATATTAAAACTAGAATTAATAATAAATATTGGAATAAAAAAATTATATGGATCAAACCTATCAACATGAATATATGTCCTCGATTTAAGTCATGTTAATTTTTTTAAATGAAAAAGATTTAGGAGATTTTTATAGATCTATTTAATCGTAAAAATGACAAATTTGTGTTTTTACAAGAATAAGAAGTTTTTGTCAAGAATTTTTTAAATAAATACTATCTCTAATTTTATTTATAAAAACTGTGTTTTTTAAATTTATTTAATAATGAATATTAATTTAAAAAATAATTTTTTATAAATAGAAAAGTAAATAATACTTTTTGATCTACATAATTTTTTTAACGAAATTAATTTATTTTTGAATATATAAAATGTCAACTTTATTATGACATCACAAGTATTATTTAAGTCAAATATTATAATTTAGAGGATAAATAAAATAAAAATAATAACAAATAAATAAATAGATTTGTTTGAAGTTGGTAGCCTGTTGTGTAAGGAAACTCAATAAAGGCAAAATACGACAAGATACAATACATACGCGCTTTTACCATAGAAACAAAGAAAAACCGAAGAAAAAAAAAAGACTAGGGTACTCCACCACCGCGATTTCTCACCCACCACCGCATCTTGTTATTTTCTTAACCTCATCACACTCGTATGGGTATTTCGTGGAGCAGTAGTAGAAGAAGAAACAATTTCATTCACAACCCACCTCAACAACCACCCTCACTTCCACCTCCGCCACCACCACCACCTCATTATTATTACTCTACTGAATCACATCCACCACCGCCACCACCGCCTCACCAGCAAGGTTACTATTATCCCTCAACCACCACCGGCTATGCCACTCCCCATCCTCCTCCTCCTCCTCCTTCTCTTCAACCTCAGACCCATTCATTTTACTTTTCTAACCCTAATTCAAACATCAACTACGCCAACCCTCGTGTTATGTTCCATCCTTCTTACTATGTAAATCAACATGCCTGGGGTCCACCTCCTCCTCTTCCTTTGCCTTCTTCATCCACACCGCCTCCGTATGTTGATCACCAAACTGCTAAGAAGATTAGGAATCATGTCAATGTTCATAAAGATACTTTGCGCCTTGAAGTTGATGAGCAGAACCCTGATCACCATCTAGTTTCGTTTGTTTTCGATGCCGTATATGATGGCAGGTAAGTGAATTCCCTTGCAAATTTGGATTTTACTTGTTTCTTCATTTTAGATTGAGTTCATTATTGTTCGGTGATGGAGAAGAATCGTTATGAAAATGGAACGGAACAGAAGCGGGGATCAGAATGACCGATATTTTAGGGACGCGGACACTACTACAGTTAATACTAATGAACACATAATTGTTAAAAACTAAAATAAATTTATCCAAATTTATGAAGTATTTGTATTTAGAAATAGAAGTCATAACTCTTGAGCAAACATACTTGCAAATGACAATAAAATTCAATAAAATAACCTTGCCGTCCTTAAAAAATTTAGGGTAATATCATAATGCCCAACAATCTGTCTCATACTACATCACTGGTCTATATCACAATAATCAGTACAAAAAGTTCTATTTTCTTTAACAAACATTATTTGCTCCTTTCTTGTGTATATATGTTTATACACATCCTGCATTATGCAGAGCAAACAGGAAGCCTATGCAAATATGCCTGTATAACTATTTATTCTTAGGCACCTCAAAACTGATGAGAGGAGACAGTTTTGATGCCAGTAACCCTAAGACGATCAAAGCCATATCCAAAAGTCAGTCTCCGAGGTACCAAGTGTACATCCAAGAGCCAGGTTTCGGAAAAAAGAAGATTTTAGAACACTTTTCACGTGTTAAGAAGTGTGAGGTTCTTGATTATGAGCTGATGACGCCCCTTTCCAGTATTGAAATATAAAACATAATGTGATTAATAAAATTGTGTTTTAATGTTGCTTTCATCTATGTAATTCAAAGGTGCCGGGTTAAACAATATTGCCAAGGATGGAGGTTTTTAGAGTACACTTAATACATGAGATCTCTATAGTAATTTTATGAGATTTTACCATTCACAAGATTAGAATCTAATATCTCCATATTTTGTCTTCTCTTTTTTAACATTAATACAAATGTTGATGCTTATACTTCTCTTATACTTTTGGATGAATTAAGAATGGTCTTGGATATAACATTACGGTGAAAGTTGATTCATGTAGCCAATCCCACTTAGTCGGATAAGGCTTGGTGTTATTGTAGACTTTTGGATGAATTGATGTAGTTCAAGATCGCATTGAAGTTCTTGAGTCTTCCACCAAAACCTTTACTCTTCTGCTTCTGCAAATGAAATATTCTCCATTGGTCTCTTAACTAGAACAGAATAATAGTTGTTGTGCTGATGTTTAAAAACAAATGGTAGCAGGATAAAAGACTAAATCAGGGTTACTTGAGAACTTATGTAGTTATATTTCAATTTTTGAACCTACTAAGATACTATGTTATATCAATATTTGAACTTATATAGTTCTAGTTATGAATCTGAAACTTCACACCTTTGATTCTCAACTTGAATTAAACTTGTTAGTTAACGGAAGTGACTTTTCTCCTCTACCAGTAGGATAATCCAGATCCCTCTAACTTACTCCTAACCGAGTGAATTTGAATTTTTCTAGAGTCACTGATGAGTTAGGCTTCATTTCTTATTTCTGATTTTAGTGAAGGTTTGCTAAGCATTAAAATCTAACCGAGTTTGAAAGTGCCTAAGTAGGGGTTTCATGATATTGTGTAATAGTCCAAGTATATGTTGGAGGACTTTTTAACTTGAATGATGGTTGCTATGGTTTCAAAGAATGATCAAATACACGGTGAAGCACGGACACCTCTAGGAGCAAGCGTGTTGCGGTGTTCGACAAGTGTCAGTGTCCGACATTTGTATGACACATGTACAACACGTGTCGAAAAAGTTAGACAAGTGTTTTCAAAAAATTGTTTTTCCTTTGCTTTGACACTTTTTGAATCAGTGTCCGACACCCATATGACACTCATACAACATTTGTCGGACAATCTACAATTTAGATAAGTGTTTCAAAAAAATTTGTTTTAGGGTAATGCTAACTTGTGCCCTTGGGGCACAAGTTAAAAAACCCATTTATGGAAAGTTTTTATTAAAAAAAGTAATAAAAAATTTAACAATATATTTTTATTAATGTTATTGCACAATTTCCAATATAACATTTCTCTATTTACAAGGGTACAATTTAGCATTACCCTTTGTTTTATTCTTTGCTTCAACACACCTTGTACATTTTTGGACAGATCTCATACACATAATAGGGTTAAACATGTATTGAAACAATGTTATCAATGAAGAATTGAAGAGATTAATTTTGATTAGAATATTTGTAACTCTTTTAATAATAGATGGATAAATGAGAGTCAAATAATGTCATATATGTAGCAGTGTTGGTGTCCTATGTTTTTGAGATTATTAGTATCTGGAGTGTCCGTATTGTGTCTCGGTGTCCGTGTCAGAGTCCGTTCTTCAGATTTCATCCCGCTATCCCACTTTTAGGGCCGACTGCTCCGCACCGCTATCCTGGATTGACTACTCTGGTTGGTGTTTATCTTCATTAATCTACATTTTGTAAATTTAGTAGCAATTTTCTGCTTGGCAAGCTATTGAGTCTTGGGGAAAAAAATTTACTCATGTTAGAAGTATTGGTTGAAGGAATTTGAAACGTATAAAATACATATTTGGAGAAAAAAATCTACTCATGTTAGAAGTATTGGTTGAAGGAATTTGAAACTTATAAAATGCATTTTTTAGTTGTACACTAGTTCAGGAAAATATTATCTTTACATTATTGATGTCTAAATTTAGCACATTGGATAGTTAATTAGGCGTGCATCATTTATGTAAAGTGAAGAACTTGTCAAAGCAATATTCACGGTAACTACTGTTTGTGCTCTCAAATCAGCTTTGCCTGTGTTCTTTCTGACTATAAGCAGACTACGAGAAGTTTCATGTTACTTTATTGATTAATTAGTTTATGGGTTGAAGTTGCAATTAGTTTTATTGATTAATTGTATGAAATGATTGTACTAAAATGAGACCATTTGAAGATTTACTGTATAATGGAATGTGGAATGTTTTTTCTTCTCTTAACTTCTTTACTCCTTGTATTTGAAATTTGCAGCATAACTGTCTCCTACTTTGCGAAGGAAGAAGATAAATGTAGGTTTGTTCCACTTTTTCCTGATGCATTTGTGCCAGTCAAAGTCCCCTTTGAGAAAGGAGTTGGCCAGAAGTTTTCCCAGCCTTCAGGAACAGGGATTGACCTGGGCTTCTTTGAGTTGGATGATCTTTCAAAGCCTTCACCTGGAGAAGATGTCTTTCCTCTTGTAATATGCGCTGAAACATGTTTGGAGACTCCCTCGGAAAACGAAACTCCTAAAACTCCTGATGATACCGTGTTAAATGCATCCCCTCACATGCAAATAACTCAAGCTGTCTTGGAGAAACGTAACGGTGCTTTCCAGATAAAAGTAGTTAAACAGATTCTGTGGATTGACGGTGTTCGTTATGAGTTGAGAGAGCTATACGGAATAGGAAACTCAGATGCTGCAGGATTTGATGACAGTGATCCTGGGAAGGAGTGTGTAATATGCATGACTGAACCAAAGGATACAGCCGTCTTACCTTGTCGACATATGGTAAGGTTTCATTTTATGTTCTTAGCACTTCTACCACATATTATGTGTAAATGTAATAATTTTAATTATGGATGATCGTGTCTCAGTATTTTATTTACGCTGTATTCATTTTCTGCTGTGATTTTTCTCACGTTACATCTGTTGTACTTTATAGTGTATGTGCAGTGATTGTGCAAAGGCTCTGCGGCTCCAATCAAATAAATGCCCTATATGCCGTCAGCCCATTGAGGAACTTATGGAGATCAAGGTGAAGAGTGGAGATCCATGAGTGTTTTTTTCTTCCCATGTCCGTGCTAAGTTGAATTGCAGGCATTCCCTAGAAATTTCTCACTTGTTTGTAAGAAAACTTTACCCTTTTATATAATGGCAATTTTCCTTTTTTCTGTAAATCTTAGTCAATAAGTTGTCTATAGTTCGGGTGTGTATGTGTTCAAGGGAGGATTTGGTCATGTACACTTTACGATGATTGAATGTTACTCCCGTGTCATCTATCTATAATGTACAGGTCATAATTTTTCTGTATTTTTCTCAGCAATGTTTTGAGAGATCATTTCCTTAGGGTTCGCCGAACAAGTTAAGCTAACAAGGGAGGAATATAATGACACCTAGTTTGGTCCCTAATGAATTTATGTTTGTAAGTTATTGCAGATTTAATCATGTGGTAGTCATTCATGTCTTAAACTATACATATGCAAAGACAATAATAACAAGGGCAAGGTATCAATACACTTTGGTATCTTCTGCAACCTTTTGCAAATAAAGCAGTTAATTAACCAAGTGCACAAATCTTAGAAAATTCTTGAATATACAGATCAAAGAAAAAGGAGGTACATAGATATTTTTAGACTGCCTTTAGCATTTTGCTTCATTACTATGTTTGGAACAATCGAGTAATAATTAAAGCATGCGAACGATTGGAAATTAATAGTACAAGATTCATGAATTCTTTTGTGGTAAAAGCTTCCCTACACCTACACTCTATTATTAGTTTCCATATTTAAATACTATATGCTAAAATCTAGTGCCATAAAGAACAGGCCATGTGCTAGATGTAACTGCAACTGTACTCTTCTAGATGAGGCTCAATAAATGCACTCCCTTCTCCTTCTATCAGTATGTGCAAAAAATTTATTCTTGTTCATCAATCACTGTCAAAATTAAGGCAATATGTTGTATTCTTGTGAAACCATCAGTGTGAATAGAAATGGCTTTGCATGGTTACCCAAGTAATTCCTCAATAGCACCTTTGGGACAAAATCTGTAAAATCATACTCCTAATTATAGAATGGCCTATTCACCTCAATAAGAATTTTACCCTTTGCTACTTCACATATAAAATCCATGCTAGGTCATTGGTGTGACAATCATGTATGTAGTAGAGTTTAGGCAGGTGATAATGAGGCCAGTATTCACTAAAATTCATGTACCTCAACCGTTAGATAAAATAGGACAGTTGTATCCTCATTGCGAAGCTCAAGCAAGGAGAAGTGTGACCCATTTGTGTGGTGCAAGTACAAAACTCTAGATGCAGCCTCACCAGGGTGACCGCGAGGAGGCTCGATGGCTTGACATACGAAAAAAGTGGAAAGAATAGAGAGGAGAAATAGCTTGCTGCACAAGGTAGATCATTAAAGCTAACCATGACAATATAATTCATCATGGACCACTTAAAAATGAGAGTCAATATCAAAGTTTCCCCTAAGTGTATTGTTGTTATTATATTTCATTTCATTGGTGGATTTAGTGGAGTTTGAGGGCATACCTATTTTTTTAGTATGAAATCAACCATTTCCATTCAAAATGTGTTGCATTATTTGTACAAATTAGGCTATGAGCACAATGACAAGTAGACATATAATAGACATTCTTGGTTCACTTTCTTTCTACCATGGTTTCAATTATTTTAGCCTTATACTTCCAAGTACCAACTTATTAAACTATACACAATTGAGTCTCATAAAGAACCAATAAACAATGCCTTATAAACTAACTCTAATGTGTCATGGTTAAAGAGATAAAGGGTTTAATATTAACATGGTTTAAGCTTTTAAAAAGGCAAACACCAATTTCTTTGAGAAAAGGAAAGTGCATAAACTTAAGGAAAAAAACAAGAAACCTGGAACATGATTCATCAAAGTCCAAAGGGTTAGATAGTTTTGAAGTTGCTTTTTTATGTTCACATGATTGGTGCTAAAGTAGGGCGTGGATTATTTAATCCGAAGAGTTCTATTATTAGTTAACATAATTGGCAACTTACTTTCTAAAAGGCCTTTAAAATGTGGCCAGAAATTAAATTTTCAATTCCCACTAGTTTTTGTACCAATGCCAGATGAGAGACCCCATAATTTCAGGTGTTCCCTCTGAATTCCTTAGGGTGGTTTTGCTTTTTGTCTTAAAAAGGTAATTTGACATTTAGTGGTTGGTTAAATTATTTTCATTTCTGTATTTAAGGAATTAGTGCGATTTAATAGTTAATTCATTAAACACTTAAATCATGGAGCATTTTGCAAAATTTAAGTCTATTTTTTAACATATAAGCATCATTGATAAATCTTTTCAATTACATCATTTAAAAACTACCATAAACCTAATTCATATGTCTTGATGTAATTAGAATTTAAGGATTTCAAATCTTTCAACTCATCAGTTAGATATAGGTGTTTACGAGGCAATCTGCATATCCACTCACTCAAATCAGTTCAACTTATTTTTTATTTTTTTCAATCCGTCCAATTTAAACCAACTCATTCCAATCCATTATTATTTAGTTCTAATAACGAGTTTAAAATTTTAAATCCGCAAACCAACATATTGTCATGCTATGCTATTTTTTTTTTACAAATTATCTAGTACACACTCGTGTGTGTGTGTGTGTGCGCGCGCGTGCGTGTGCGTGTGTGCGCACGCTTGTGTGCGCGTGTGTGAATCTCCTTAGTACTCAAAGGAACCACATACAAGCATACCAAAGATATAAGTTATGGGGTTTACATGACAATTAAAAGGATGGTGGGACAATCTCCTTAGTACTGAAGAAAAAACCCAAATTAACTTAGTTGTTAAAAAAAAATACAATGACGTTATTTGTGTTACAACTCTCTTGTATGCTATTACCAAGTTCTTTGTTGGAGAGCCTTTAAAGCTCTAACAGAGAGCAACAAACCAATTGCTAAATCTTTATTGTCCAACCATGTCTGATTATAGGTGCTATAAAGATATTTTTCTTTCTAAAGTCTACTTTAGGTAAGATGGTGTTGCTGATTATTGAAAATAAAGATTTATTAGTGGTTTACCCAGATTATTTGTTGAGAAGGTTAAGATAAATATTAAACAAAATTTCAACGAGATTATTCTTTATCAATCCTTAAGTGTGGGTGAATTATCCAATTATGCTATTGAAACTAGTATACAAAACTGTATTTATTACAAACTTTAAAATAAGATTAAAAATGATAAAATTCTGCTATGCAGATCACATGTGTTCCAAGAACATTGATCTCTGCTCAACAAGGATGAAGACAGACCATGGTCAATTTAAATTTCTTTAAATTGTCCCAATGTCATGATCAATGTCA
Source organism: Lathyrus sativus (assembly GCA_963859935.3). Taxonomy (NCBI): domain Eukaryota; kingdom Viridiplantae; phylum Streptophyta; class Magnoliopsida; order Fabales; family Fabaceae; genus Lathyrus; species Lathyrus sativus. The sequence continues at coordinate 74,591,048 of OZ012735.1, forward strand.
CGACCTCTGTTGTGACATCTGCAGTCTGTCATGCTATTTATCTAACCATTTAAAGTACAGAATTGTAAATGCAGAAAGATAAATAACACAGTAATTGTTCACCCAGTTCGGTACCAACAACACCTACATCTGGGGGCTACCAAGTCAAGGAGGAAATTCACTATTAGTAGAATCAATTCAAAGTCAAACCTCCAGTTTGCACTTCTCACTTAATCTCTACCTAATGACACTTCATTCTAGAGACACTCTAGTACCTGAGTATACCCACTCACTCCCCCACTATCACACAACAGTGATATCAACCAATTACAAAAACAGTATGAAGAACCACTTCATACACACTTAGATCTTGCTTCACAGCTTTGATCAAGGAACTCACACACTCTTGCTTCACAACTTCGAGTGAGACACAACCTAGAATCTACCTAACCAAAACAATCATCCACCAGACAATTGCTTGGATTACAAGTATTCCTAAACAGACTTTACAAGTGAAGACTAGCCTTCTTCACTTATAAATATGTCTACCTCAATGTATCAAAAGATACAAAGGGTGACTTACACACAAGGGACTCTCAATCCTAGACCTCTATTTTACACTCTGATTTTTCTTGATGTGAGTGCTTCCTTTCTTCTGCTTCTGCTCCTCCTTTTATAGTTGTGCAGGCTGGGCTTGGGCTGTGCAGAAGTAACAAATATTAGTTTTAGCAAAATAAAAATAATTTCTACAATTCAAGGTGCTGCCCAATTAGGTCATGGTATGGTCAGCATTGCCTTGAATCTCTCCTGATATAACTCAGGGGTCATAGCAAGTCTTCCTGAAATCTAGCCTAAGATAACAGGAATGCCTGCACGACTGATGTCATACGATCAATGTCATGACATTCAGTATGACATCCACTCTTCTGCAGATTTTTCTTTACACCAGACCTGACTTCACCCAATCTTCTACAGAATAATATTAGAAACAATTATATTGAAGTTTCCTAAAAGGTCTCCAAGATCCTTTTATGAATACCAATACAATCTGTTCTTGTTCCTAATCCATCTCCTTGACATATTTACTGATGAGGTATTTTCAACATGGTCTCATCAATCCAAACCAATCCTGTCAAGAGATATACACTAGCAGCTCCTTCTGTTGTCATGCAGCTATGTCTTGCTTAAAACACATGACAACACACCTCTCACACCACAACTCACATTGTTGTGGCTGCACACCTCACACTGCCTGTGAGGAACTTCATCACAACTTAACCTGTTGTGGCTGCACACCTCACACTGCCTGTGAGGAACTAGGCTACTGCTAACCCATAGCAGTGCATGTTGTTCCAGACAGCTATGTCATTACTTTGGTAATGACATCCATGACAGCTGTCCTTTCTTCTACTGCTAACCCATAGCAGTGCCTGTTGTGCCAGACAGCTATGTCATTACTTTGGTAATGACACCCATGACAGATGTCCTTTCTTCAGCCTCTGCTAGCTCCTGTTGCATATAGCTCCTACTGCATCCATGACACCAGTTATGTCATCTGCTTTTGTTAGCTCCTGCTACACCAGATGTCAATCCATGACAGCAGTTCTGTTATTCATATGTCATTACTTTGGTAATGACATCCATGTCAGCAGTCCTTGAACTAGCTCCTGCTTGCTCCTTTAGTGATGTCATAACTATGGTAATGACATCCTGTTTAACAATAGTGCAGAATCTTGTTTTACCATAATTTAGCCAATCATAGAACCATGGACAATTCTATATCATAGAACCATGGAACTAACAAATGAAAAAAAAAGAAGTAATAGACGCGAAATGTGTTCATTTTGCAAGCAATATAAAGCTACTCCTTTAAGAGCTCCTAGTAACCTTAAGAATAAAGATGCTTTTAAAAGTAGGAAAAACTTCTGTAACAAAAAGAAACAACCTTACAAAGATAACTTTGAATTTTACCAAGCCCCTTATAAATGTGATCATTTTGGCCATTATGCTAATAAGTGTAAGATTCAAGAAAAAATTAATCAATTAAGAAATTTAGACATTTCAGAGGAGTTAAAGGAAAATTTGATATCTACATTAAAAAACATCTTGCTAAATTCTAAAGAAGAAGATAGCTCTTCATCTTATGAATAAATTCATCAAATTAATAATTTTGAGGAGTCATATTTTGATATGTTTAGGAATAGGCTTTTGTAATTGTAATAGTTCTTATAAAATAATTAATGTTCTCACTAACTATTAAGCTAATACCCTAATAGAAATATTAGATAAGATGGAAGAATCTAAATTAAGAATGATTTCATGAGACAAACAAAAACATTATTGACGAAAACAATATTTGTAAAAAGCATGTTGAAAGTTAAAAAAACCAATTGAGAAAATTGTTTTTAAAGATGTTATGAACTTATCTAAAAAATCAGTTGAGAAAATTGTTTCTATTAATGACTTACAAGAAGAAATTAAGAGTTAAAAAAAATGAATTTCAAACTCTAAAAATTCAAGATGATGAGATAGAACTTAAACTTTTAGAATTACAAGGTCACATGATTATTCAAAATCAACATATGTTAGCTTCTTCTAGTTAAAAACATGAGGAAACTAATGAAGAAATTATTGTTTCAACTAATGAAGATCCTTATATCAATAATTAGAAAAAATAATATCTAACAAATGATATAGGAAAATAAATCTCATTATTAAAGATAATTTTTTTGAACTAGTTTTTTTAATAGATTCACGGATATATTTAAATTGCATTCAAGAAAGGTTAATCCCAATCCAATATTATGACAAAACCAAAGAATCTTTACCAGGAGCCAATGCTAACATATTACATGTGTCTTATAAATTATCCAACACTAAGATCCGTAAAGATCAAATCTATTGTAAAACTTATTTTCTTCTAGTTAAAAACATTCAATAAGCTATTATTCTAGGAACCTCTTTCTAACTTTACTTTATCCTATCATTGATAACCTAGCTAAAACTACTAATACTTTAGGCCGTAAAGTTAAGTTTGAATTTTTAGACCAACCTAAGATTAGAGATCTTAACCTTGTCCAGAGTAAAAATATATCTTTTATTAATCTTATTAATAATAAAAGAAAACATATTAATTTCATAAACAATGAAAACATTTTAAAAGAATGCAAGAATAATTATGGTTTTCATGTGTTCAAGAAAAAATTAAAATTATGCAAAATAAGTTTACTAAAGATATCTTTGTTCAGAACAGCCTAATGCCTTATGGAAAAGGAAGATACATGCTGTTTCTTTGCCTTATGAGACTGACTTTAAAGAAAATATTTAAACCTTTAAATAAAGCTTTACAATGATTAGGTATCTAATACCTAATAAAAAATATTTAATTAAAAAATTACACCATAAAAATATATTTTATAAATTTGACCTTATATTTGGATATTATCAAATTCAGTTAGAAGACACCGATAAATATAAGACCACTTTTGTAGTATCCTTTGGACACTATGAATGAAATGTTTTTCCCTTAGAGCTTAAAAACGCCCCTTCAAAATTTCAAAATATAATGAATTATATTGTTAATGAATATCCTCACTTTACTTTGGTTTACTTAGATTATATTTTAGTTTTCTCAGATTTCATTAATCAATATTTATAATATTTAAATCAGTTCTATGCAATAATTAAAGATAATGGTTTAGTTTTATCTAAAAAGAAATTAAATTTATTTCAAAGTAAAGTAAGATTTTTGGATTTTGATATATGTCACGGTAGGTACACCCCTATTAGTAGGTCCTTAGAATTTGTAAGTAAATTTCCCGATGAATTAAAAGATAAAACTTAGTTACAAATGTTTTTATGCTGTCTTAATTATGTGTTAGACTTTATTACAAATCTTAGAATTATTTGTCTTCCTTTATTTAAGAGATTTAGAAAGGATCCCTCACCTTGGGATGATTCCATGATCAATAGTGTCACCCTATTAAAGTAGATAGTTAAAAGATTACCTTGCCTATGAATTCCTGATACAAATGCTAATCTTATTGTTGAAATAGATGCCCCAGACCCAGGGTTTGATGGTATATTAAGATTATTACTTCTAGGCACGAATAAGGAATAAGTTGTTAGATATTACTGGAACTTGGTCTCCATCCCAATTAAATTATAGTAATATTAAGAAAGAGATTTTAGCCATTGTTTTATGTATTACCAAATTTCAAGATGATTTGTTTTCAAAATCATTTTTTATTAAAAACATATTACAAAGCTGCAAAGAGTGTTTTAAAGTAAGATGTTAAAAATTTGGTTTCAAAACATATTTTTGCTAGATGACAATCTTTGTTATCCTGTTTTGATTTTGAAATAGATCATATTGAATTAATTAAAAATTCTTTACCAGATTTTTTAACTCAAGAATTTTTACAGGGTAAAAATGAGCAAGAAACAAAGTGATCCTAATTATAATTATGGACCTCCATTATCATCAAATAATAAAGAAATATTTTAGGATCACCTTCATACATTAAAAAAAATTAATTCTCCAATACCTTCTTTCCCCAAACCTATGATTAAGTCTGCATTATTATCTCCATTATCTTTTACTCAGAAAATTACTACTTCTTCGTCCTCACAAAATAAATCCACTTCAAAATTAGCTTCCTCCGCTCCTCCACCTTCTACAAAATCTTCTTTTATCATCAAAAATATGTTAGAACCGATTATCCCTTTGGATCCTATGCATTTTCTTTCAGATGCATAAACATACTTATTAAAAACTCAAGAATATTATATATTTATTATGGTTGATACTGATTCTAGTTCTCTTACTCATCAATATGATGAGAACGATAAATAAAAAAATTAAGTTCTCCAAATTTAAAATCATTAAAGTTTTATCTCCATCAGATTGGAAGCAACCCCCCACAGAAGGAAAATCCTTCTCAAGGTCTTACTCTCATCAAACATAGAATTATATGGATTACATGGACGTCCGGTCCAATTTCTTAACAATTGAACTATTTAACCACATTTGATTTATTTGGTTTAATAAAGATATTTCATTAAAATTTTCCTATTGGTTTATCCAATGGTTTCAGCTTATTGAACCAATTTAGATATTTTTTCCGATTATGCTTCTAAAGCTTTCAATGACTTTACCTCATCTACTTCTTATCTTTCACACAAGGCTTTATTATCTTTTTGTGCAGTTTTTGGAATTACTTGGATTACTTTTTGGACCTTTTCATCTGAGCAATTATGGTAAGATTGTCCGGCTTCTCAATTAATTAAGAAATTTTCTATTAAGTGGTGGATTATGTTCAATCCAGATATGCTAACAACAACAAAGTTGGAAGCTTGATGTAAAGCTCATCCCAACCTTTGCAAAAATACCAAATTGATGGGCAATCATGCTGACATCAAATTACTTTTATGAAGATAAGATTGGTCTTTATCAGCTCATGCTAGCATGTTAATTTTTTGGCTTGTTGTATTAATTAAAGGCCATGTGGGCCATATTATCTTTGATTATGTCTTTCATTATGATGCCTTGTCAGCCACTTGTTTAAATAATTTTAGGGTGATTTGAATTTTATTTGAAGTCCATCTTATTTTCTTCTCTATATAAGAGAATGTAGTTTGTTGTGTAGAACATTAAAAAATTGAGAGACTCAATCTAGAAACCTTGAGCTTTCCATCAACTCTTGTAATAAACTTGTTCTGGACTAGGCTGACACTTATCCACAATCGAGCAGGTCCAAACCCCACTGGATTTGGGCCCAATAGGACCGCACGGACAGGCAGAAGATCCGTCGGACACAACATTTTCCCCGTCGGGCACAGGCCAATAGCCGTCGGGCAGGTCCCTCGTAGTTGACCGACCAACCTTGGTCTTTATCAGCTCATGCTAGCATGTTAATTTTTTGGCTTGTTGTATTAATTAAAGGCCATGTGGGCCATATTATCTTTGATTATGTATTTCATTATTATGCCTTGTCAGCCACTTGTTTAAATAATTTTAGGGTGATTTGAATTTTATTTGAAGTCCATCTTATTTTCTTCTCTATAAAAGAGAATGTAGTTTGTTGTGTAGAACATTCAAAAATTGAGAGACTCAATCTAAAAACCTTGAGCTTTCCATCAACTCTTGTAATAAACTTGTTCTGGACTAGGTCGACGCTTAGTCCACAATCGAGCAGGTCCAAACCCCACTGAATTTGGGCCCAATAGGACCGCACGGACAGGCAAAAGATCCGTCGGGCACAACATTTTCCCCATCGGGCACAAGACAACAGCCGTCGGGCAGGTCCCTCGTAGTTGACCAACCATCCTATTTCTTCCCCCGTCGTCGAGCAGTGCCCAACCTGCCTGGGGAGCTCCTTAGGCTTCCCCCACGTTCTCTACGTGCCCCCCACGCAGGGACACGTCATCAAGTAACTACCCACGTCCTAGAGATACGGTCTTCTACCTCCCAGATAGCGTATAACAGTTACCCTAGGGCGAAGACCACGTGCCGGTCTTCACAACGTCATGTCAACCCTAGCAGTTACTAATGTTGGGGCTGGCAGCCCAGCCCAATGCAAGGTAACCGTTGACCCTGCACTGTGGGCTCCTTATAAATACCCTCTTCCACTAGAGGGTCAGGTAACTTAACTTTCTCACTCTCTCTCTGTACTTGTTATCACTCTGCTCGTCGCTCACTTTGGCATCAGAGTGTATTTTAGGTACACCCCTCCCCTCTGTCCGTCAAGTCAACAGTTCGACAACTCAGACGCGGGGCAGCCCATCAATCTCTCTGGTCAGGTATGATCAGTTACGCCGTCTGTGGGAAACTAAGCTTCCCCATTCCTCCGAACAGAGAATTAAAGCTTCCTATTTTCAAATTTCGAGATCATGACTAGCCCAAGTCACGACGACACTGTCCACAATTCCGCTCTCGCCCCAATCACCAACGGCGATAACCAGCCGGGGACATCTCAAGCCCGCCAGATCGACATCAGGGACGACCAGACTGCGTCTCCTTCGTCCGAGGACGTCGCACCCTAAAATTTGCTCAACCTATTTCACTTGGTTTATGTTTCAATTGCATTGTCATTTGCATACTAAGTCATGTACATAGTCTAATCATTTGCATAACATAGCATAACAAGGCATCTAACAGGGGATCAAGTGCCAATTTTATCAGAAAGAGGCCCATCAAGGGGTTTTATTCAAGTTCAAGATCATCCAAGTAATCAAGAAATGAGTTGAAGCTTTGAGAAGTTTGAAGGTCAACCAGTGGATTTCTCTCCCAATCTTGGGGATAGGTTGAAGATCACCAATGGGAGTATGAGCTATGACTGAGAGTATGGAAGGTGTACAAAGATCATGGAAGACCTAGAGGGTCATTTTGAAGATGAGTCAAGTCATTGTTGTGATTACAAGAGCTACAGTTGGATGCAGTCAACTAGGGTTTCATCTGGGTCAACCCTAGGTCAACCCTAGGTCAAATGGTTGATTCGAGAACATCAAGGCTTAATGGAAGGTTGTGGAATTCATGATTTGATATGTGGATATATGTGTGGTGTTGTGCCAAGGAGAAATCAAGAGAAATCAAGAAGAAGGGGAGTTGCTAAATTAGGGTTTCAGTAGCTTTAATTTTAGTACTAGAAGTCTTGGTCAACATGAAACTTGTAGAATATATCAATAGCTTTAATTTTAGTAGCTAAATTAGGGTTTCCAAGCCAGATAAATCAAAATGCAAGTTTCAAATAAAGTCTTGGTCAACATGAAACTTGTAGAATATATCAATAGCTTTAATTTTAGTACTAGAAGTCTTCAAGGAGATTTATAGAACTCAAGTTATGGTTCTTGCAAGTTATGGGTCCCTAGAGGATACTGAAATTTATCTATGAAAGTCACTTGACTTCCAAGCAACTTTTTCCCATCAAGGAGTTTTAAAATGGATTCTTGGCCAACATAAGAGTTGTAGATCTTGATCTTAGATTTAATTTGAGTACTAGAAGTCCTCAAGAGGATTTGTAGAACTCAAGTTATGGTCTTGGCAATCCAGGGGTATTTTGGGAAAGTTGAATTACAGGTCATTTTTGAGCATAGGTCAAAATCTCCATGTTCCACTTCTCAAATGGAAAATTGTTCAACATGGAATGTGCTTAAAATGATGTTTTTAGGTCAAATAAGTCATCATGGTGGATTGATCGGCTTATTTCAAAAAAGTCACTTAAAATGGCCTAAAAAAAGGGAATAAGTCAAATAAAGTTTGGTGGAAAAAATCAAATTTTGGGTTAGAGGTCACAAACAAGCCATATGACATACCAATTTGATTGTAAAATGCATTTTAAAGACAATGGCATTGCCACAATTTTGAATTGAGGGTTATTTCAATGACTTGCTTTGTAAATTGGTTACTTGAACCATAAGGCACAATTGCAAAACCACACTTCCAAGCAAATGCAAGGCTCCTTTCCATCCATACACCTCCAATATCTCATTTGGAGAGAATTTAAACTCATAACCAAGTGAATTGCAAGCCAAAACATGAGATGGTATGTGCATAGCATAAGAAGAGATTTTCATGACATGAGAAGTTGATTTTCTCATTGGATCAATCTAGAACTTTCTAGGGTCTTCAAATACATTCTATTGGATCAATCTAGAACTTTCTAGGGTCTTCAAATACATTCTATATATACTTGTGAAAAGGTTCAAAGCAAGCGCTGGTGATTCATTTGTGCAAAAACCATAGATTGAAATTGGAGTTTGGAAGAGAAAAAGTGAGAGATCAAAGTTGGATTCAAGTCATTTTCAAGAGTTATCAAAAATTTAATCTTCTCCAAAAAACTTCAAAAAAGGTTTTCCGCACTTTTTGGCAAAAAAAAACGAGCTCCAACTACTCCGTTTCGACGCTCCGAAGCCGGTATGTGAAATTTAGTTTAATTCATTTTCGTTTTTTTTTCCTGTTTTAATAGCTGTGTGGATTAATTGTGTTATAAATAGTAAAAATGATCGAACAATTATGGAATTTTTTTCTGTAGATCTAGATTGTCTTAAGAAACTGTAGGAGTTGAGTTTGCATTTTTAGGATGTTATTTGAATTAGTTACGAATTTTCTTTTGTGCTAATATCCATTGTTATGCATAATTGATATTTCTGTTTGTTTAATTTTGTTCTCTTTGATGTTTTATGCTTTTGAGCTGATTCTTTCGATATGATTTAGAGGACATCCATAGGTTTCCCCAGGAATTTTCTTAGAATTTGTAAAATTGATTAGATTCTGTTTTAGGCGTGTAGTTTAGAGCCTTCCCAAATAATGGTTTCCCATGACCAAATTTCATTTAGTAATTGTTTAGATGACCTGAAAATTGATTTAGGTCCTAATTCTAGAATGTTAGAATGTTAAAACATGCATGTTCATATAGGAATTTTATTAGAATTTTACAATTTAGTTTGCTATTTTTTTTGGGTTTTGCAAATGATTGTTGCTTTTGGTGTTCTCTTTTGAGTGCTTTGCCTTGTTTGGAGCGTTTGGTGGACTTGGAGCTTGAAGACTTTGGATTACTTTTTAGAGGACCTTTTGGACATGATGAATATGCTTTGGCTTGAAGAGTGGGGCTTGTAGTGGAGCTTTCTTTCTCTTTTAAGTTTGTTTTAGCAGTTGGTAGAATTAGGCTTTTAGGGAGAGCTTTTGTAGAATTAGTTCATTTCTTCCATCAAACATAGAATGCATTGTTTGCTTCTATTATATCCTATGATGCAAATTCCTCTTAGGGAAGTGCCATCTCTCCTTAGGAGGGAAGTGGGGCATACCCTAGAGAGTAGAAATTTTGAGGATACACTTCCACTTCGATGTTGGTTCTTGTTGAATTCCTTTGGTTTTCAGCAAGTATGCCAACATTGCAACTTGATCTTGATGACAAATCTCTTCTCGGAGTGTGCTTGCTAAAGCTTGGAAATGAAGATTGAAGAAGCTTGAAGATGGAATCTAGCTCAAATATAAGACCTTTGTTGTCATTTCAACTTTGCTGTTCAGAGCGTGTTGTTGCTGTTTGTTGTAGGAGTTTGTTGCTGCTGCTTGGGCTGCCTCCCCTGTATCTTTTGTTTTTCTCTGTATTGTCTGTTGTCTTGTGCTGCTTGCCCTTTCGGCTTGAAGTGAAGTTGATTCACTTTGTCTATTGCTTTCTTAGGTTCGGGGTTGAGTAGGACTCCCTTGCCTTGCTTGTTTTGCTGCATCTCATGCATACTTACTGTTTATTGTATTTTTGCTGTTTCTTTTCCGTTTATCCCCTAGGATCTCTGATTTCCTCTGTGCAGGAGGGAATTATGACAGACATTAGGTTGTAATCCATGCATGATAACATTAGGGTAGTTTTGATTCCTTTTCAAACCCTAGGATTTTTTAGACTTCTTTCTCTTCTATCTCAGAACAATTCAAAACACAGTAATAAGGATAATCGATGTCGTACGCTACGAGCCTTAAGCTATTTGAGAAAGGTTGCTGGAGGGTCACTCTTCAGTAACCTGATTGCTTAGTGTGTCACCCTTAGGGTGACATACGACGTAGTCACCCTCAAATCATAGTCTCTAGTGCGTCAGAGATTGCAAACATCATAAAAGACAGTTCTTGCGTAAAAGACTGATAACAAACATCAAAGTGTCATTTTTGTCCGCTTGGACTCTTAATCAGGAAAAACCCTTTCATAAGGAGATAAAAAACATTCAGACAAGCTTGTGTCTTTCGTAGCCCGAACTACGTTTGCTCTGATCTTTCATGCTGTATGAAAGTACGTAGGCATAGGATGCGATATCCTAGCGAGCAACCTTCCCTCTTTTCCAGTAGGTAGGTGAACTACGTTGACTCTGATTTCTCGTTCCAGACGGGAATACGTAGGCATAAAGTGCGATACTTTGCCGAGTCATTTTCTTTTCTTTTAACCCAGACCTATAGAGTAGATAGAATAACACACCTTTCGATAGAAAACAAGCGTGGATCCCGTCGAGTACAACGGACGTGAGGGGTGCTAATACCTTCCCCTTGCGTAACCGACTCCCGAATCCAGGATTTGGTTGCGATGACCATTCCTTTCCCGTCTTTGCGTAAGGTTTACTCTGAGCGTTTCCTTTCCCTCCTTTGGGATAAATAATGCACGGTGGCGACTCTTCTGTTCAGCCGGCGCCGATTTTCGCAGTAGCGACAGCTGACGACTCTGTTGGGGACTGCGATGGTTCCCTATGCGAGTCTCACCTTGGGTTTCCTTCCTAGCTGTCTAGGCCTGTCCCCAGCAGCTGGCGACTCTGCTGGGGAGTTTCTTTTTGCAGTCTCGCCCTGTTTTTCCTAGCTGTCTGGGCCTGTCCCCAGCAGCTGGCGACTCTGCTGGGGACAGGAATATCCCCTGCGCGAGTCAATCCTAGCGCTTGTTTTCCCGTCATGGGTGTTGTGTAGATTTACTTTTCTATCTTTACTTTCCGCATTTTATTATTAGCCTTATACTGTTATTGCTGCTGTGGGAAGGGGATAATATGTTGAGAGATAAGTCGAACCTGGGCTTGAGGTTACACATAGACTTAGAAGTAGAGAGTAGTGGTTAGCCTGTTTGCTTAGCTCTCACCAGCTAGCCACGAAATTTACGCTCAGACGAGATTCTCTTTGATGCTTCTTGCCTGGCCCTTAGGGCTCGACAAGTTGTCTGACCCGAGGATTGTCGACTCTGGGAACCTATCAATTGGGATGCAACTAAGTGAGGCCGCTTCAAGGGATGATGATGCCACACCTTCTGGGTATCGTATCATCGCTCTTGAAAGTCTATGACGTTGAACCCGCATAGGATGCCGTACCTCGTCTGCGAGTTAAGTACATACCTGTGAGGGGTAGGTAGGGTCTGTTTGCAGGAAACCTTTGACCTCAGAACACCCGGTTTATCTCTGTTAGTGAGATGTGGTTACAAGGTTCATTTGAGTGGTTTATTTGGTTTGAGATAAAGATTGGATGGTTCTCAAGCTTCAGTACAGAGCAACCCAGTCTACCAGCATTGCACTTGGTCCCTTGTTTGCATATGCATGTGCATTTTCATGATTGCATTTCATTAACATGTATTTATGTTGCAGGTGATCATTCCCCTCTGATTCTAGTGTATCTTCTAGCCAGACATGGAGTCCCTGAAGAAGACAGTCGCTTACCGGTTGCATTCACCAGACATTAGTTCATTGTTGGGTTTAGTTGCTCTGGCAGACGAGAGTGTGAGGGCTGAGTTCAGAGTATCTTATGGGAGATTGCTTAGCTTGTTATACAGAACTTCAGCATTCGAGACGACTGGGGTGTATACTTTGTTGCAGTTTTATGAGCCGCAGCTGAGATGTTTCTTATTTTCTGACTATATTCTGGCACTCACTTTGGAGGAGTATTCTGCGATGTTGGGAGTTCCTATGTTGGACCAGATGCCCTTTGTACATGTTGATGCTGAGCCTGAGTTATCTGCACTTGCTGAGATCGTCAGTTTGAACGCTTCTGAGTTTCCTGGAGGGTTGGTTAAGCTGAATGGAGCCTATGGCTCTCACTTGTCTGTCCTAGTTGAGAAGGCTACACAGTGCGCAAAGAGTGGATGTTGGGTTGCCTTCAGTGCTATTCTAGCTGTCTGCATCTACGGGATTGTCTTGTTTCCTAATGTACCAGATTTTGTCAACTCAGACGCCCTCTTGATTCTTGCCTCGAAGAATCCAGTTCCTACTCTCTTGGGCGATGTTTATCATTCCATTCACTACAAGAATGAGAAACATCGTGGCAAGAATGTTTCCTGTTGTCTTCCGCTCTTGTACAGGTGGTTCTAGAGGCACCTTCCGAAGAAAGGACCTTTTGTGGATGCTGTTGATACTTTGGATTGGTCTTCCCGGTTGATGGGGTTGTCTGCTGAGAATATCGTTTGGTTTGATTGGAGTATGCTTGGTACTGACCTTATATATAGTTACAGTGGCTTTCCGAATGTTCCCTTGATTGGGCGAAAAGGCTGTATTAACTATAACCCTTCATTGCTGGTACGACAGTTCGGTTACGCTTTGAGAGACGCTCCTATTGAGAAGGAGATACAGGAATCTCTGTATCTCACGGGCTTATCGGACACGACTGTTTTGATCAGATTGAGACATGCATGGGCTAACATTCATAGGAGGGGGAAGGCTTTGCTCGGTAAGAGCAACAACAGAGCTTATGATCCTTATTTGGCGTGGATCCGCGAGAGAGCTAGTACTTCTTTGATGCCTTATCCTGCTGTGGAACCCCTGTATCTTCCATTGATTGAGGTACCTCCTGCAGAAGAGAGTGAGAAATATAACAAATTGTTGGCTGAAAATGAGGAACTGAAGAAAGCCAATGAGGAGTTAGAGAAGGAGATCTTTCAGTTACGTCGTGAGAAGAAAGAAGCCACCTTTACTGTGAAGGAACAAATTGAGTTGATTAAGAGGTTGGGATCGGAGCTGATAGAAGAGACCAACAAGAAAGAAAAAGTGGGGATAGCCTTAAACAGTGTTAGCAAGGTGCTTACTTCCAAGAAGGAACTCCTAAGCAAAGCTTATGCTCGTATCAGCAAGTGGGAAGCTTTGTGGAATGCCACGCTTACCAAGCGGAAGGAGCGGGAAGACGAACTGAAGATGCAGATTGCCACGCTAGAGGCACAGGTTAGAGACCAAGACGCGAAGATTGCTGAAGCGACATCACTTAGGAGCACTGCTGAGCTCAGGGTGAATGACATTGATGAGAAGCCGAGAGATTATGAAGAGAAGGCCGGTTCCAAGAGGTACATATTTGACGAGAGTTCTAGCAAAGGAGCCTACCAGGATGATGCCAAAAAGCTGAGATCCACTACCAAGCGGCATGCTTTACTGATTCAGGAGCTGATCTCCAGACTAGGGCACTCGGAGACGATGAGTATATTGGAGGACGTCAGGGCACGCCATTTGGCCTGATTTACCTTGTCTTTGTTATTTGTACTTGAATTTTGACCATCGTCAGGCTTGTTGGCCGAGGTCTCTTCAGTTGAATTCAGTTGTACTCTTGTACTCAGCCTCTTGGCATTGTTATATATATATGAGGGTTTTCTGATTCCTTGCTTGCCGCATAGGGACTCCATTGTCGTGATGGCCTTCTCTCCGAGACTAAAGTCAGGGGGATATAACCTGTAGCATATTTACACAATTGCATTTGCATTCATATTGCATGACCGGTATCCTTGAATTCGTGTCTTATTTCCTGCATCTTCAGGTTTTCCAGGATTGACGAACAAAGAGTTCATCGCTATTCAAGCAGATGCAGCTGTAAGATAGATAATGGATCAAGTTCAGAATGAGATGCAGGAGATGCGCGACAACATGACACACTTCATACAAGCTATGGAAACCAGGGCCAGGGGCCAGGAATAGCTGCAGGCTATTGTACAACCTTTGATTGCACGGGCTAATGATGGTACTGCTGATATCACTCTTCATGACCGTCAGGGTTTCCTCCAGGGGTTTGGACGTCGACTTACAGAGATAGACATGGAGCATGTTCAAGCTGAGTTAATTGAAGTTCGAGGCCAACTGGGGCAATTCATAAAAGACATGCACGCGTTGCGCTCGAATCAGGAGACGCTCGAAGAGGAGAATTACCGATTGAAGGCTCAGGTAGGATTGATGGCTGAAATATTGAGGAATGTACTCAGAAGAGAAGGTGAGCCTATGTCCGAAGCGGTGGTCGGTTTACTTGCCCCACAGGGGTCGGATGAACCAGTGCCCAGGCATGATAGGCCTAAGAGACCCTCTACACAATTCGAAGCTCGGGATTCTCCTTGTCGGCAGTCGCGACTGATTTCTCAGGATAACTCAGGGGGGTATGGTAAAAGGATGAAGCTCTCTGGCAGGGTATTTGATGAGATTCCGGTGGATTATGATCAGTTGGTGCAACTCTTGTTCCAACTCCAATTGATTAAACCCCACACTTTGGCGCCATTGACTGGCCAGCCACCACCAGGCTATGATGTGAACGCCCATTGTGTCTTCCACGCCGGTGCACCAGGGAATAACGCCGCGGACTGCAAGCCGTTCAAGCAAAAGATTCAGCATTTGCTGGATGAGAAGGCAATTGAGTTGGTGTCGGGCGGTATAAAGGTCTCAGGGACCGATATTCTTATTTCCCTACCGGAAGTTGCAAAAGAATCGAGGCATTTCCTGGAATCATTGGAAACTGAATCCCCAGGTCCACAACAGTTGCCAATGCTTGGGCTGAATTTGAGGATGACAATGCATGAGCCTAAGGAACGGGTTGATCAAAACCAGCAGCGCATGAAACGCCAGCATCCGGCTCAGCGAAGAATTCAGGAGGGGAAGTCAAAGAGGGTGTTTGAGGCACCTCCATCAAAGTATGCTGAACTCTTTCAGACCTTGTTAGGGTTGCACCTTGTTGAAAAGAGAATGTTGGTCCCACCAACGGGCGCACCTCCATTTGGTTTCGACGCCAGTAAGCATTGTGAGTTTCATTCTGGGGCACCCGGACATGATATTGAGGGTTGCCACGCTTTCAAGCATAAAGTCCAAAATTTGATCAACAGCAAGGCTATCAGCTTTTCTGATAGGGTCCCCAAGGTGGTGCAGGGCCACGAACAAGCAAAGGTCGGGTCGATGAAAAAGGTTCCTAAATTTGGTCGGGCCGTGGAAAACAGGTCAAGACAGCAGCAGGCTACCTCCAACCATTGTTTCTGAGGATGGTTGACTCGCCAATAAGTCAGGATGCAAGAAGTCCGGTTCTGAGACACCGACATTTTTCATGTTATCTTGTTCATGTCTTTACATTTGTAGATGCCTTTCTGTTCAATTGCAAATTTCGTTTATAAAACTTGTTATTTTTTCAACTGATATTGATAAATGAAATAAATATGCATGTTTTGAATTAATCCAGTCATGGCCACTCTTGTTGTTTTCATTTATTTCAAACATTTGTTAAGTGGAATCCGGGGAGGATGACGAAACAGATGACGGAAAAAACTTCCGATTGTATGCTTTTGGATAAAAACCTGTTGATGAGGTACATGCATTGTTTCAATCCATAAACACCGAAGATATAAGGAAGATAATCCCTTGTTAACCCCTTTGAGCCTAGTAGTAGGAGTTTCTTTCTGAAAATGAAAAACCCTCAATCTTAACCCGGGGCAGGGTAGGTGTCAGTTAATTTGACCAAGCGTTCAAATAACAAAACGAGTGTCCGTTCGAGGATCAATCACGCCGTTATAGGTCGTACCTAAAAAACCATGATGGTTAAACCTGGCCGATTAGGAGTGAAACAGTCATAATCTCTTTAGCAAGTCATACGAGCCGAGGCCATACGATTTGTTCAGAAAAAAAGGAAAAAAGAAAAATCGAAAAGAAAAAGCCCGCTAAGTCTAATCTTGAAAGCAAACGACTTAGGCAAAAAATTAGGGTACCCCGCTGGACTCCAAAAACTGAAGAAACTCAAAAGAGTTAGTCCAGGCAAAAGTTGGGGGAAAACGAAAAAAGCGAAGAAATGAAAAGCGAAAAAGGATCACGAAAGAAAATCCTCGGAAAAGAACGAAATCGTATGGCTACCGGTGCCCAAACAAAGACGAAAAGAGAGTGAATGTCACTTCGAAAAAGAATGATTTCTTGAACTCTCACTCCACCTTTAATAGGTGAACGCTGAAGTCAAATTAGCTGAACATAGGATTGGAGAACATCACGAAGAATGGGTGGGTCAAAATAAACTTTGAGCCTATATCTTTTCTTGTTAACCGTGAACCTGACCACGTTACAACCCGAGAAAGTCCTAATTGAAACAGGTTTAGTTCAAGAGCACACTCCGGTAAAAAAATCGCATCGAAACTGACTCCTAAAAGGGTCCCTCTTATCAGCATTAATATTGACAATTGATTCATTACATGTCGCAAAATTTTTTCCAGTGAACAGACTTGGATTTTGAAACTGTCATATGCATTGCATTTAATATATCCTTTATGCAGGACAACTAGTTTTACTTGCGAGTAAGCGCAGGCAGCAGTAAAGTTTCCTACAGTGGGAAGTCTGATCAGGATAGAATGCAGAATGTCTGAATGTTTCGTGAGCCAGGGCAGGATATATCCGTTAATCCCCAGTGGGAGTCAGCCACCCAAGAATCAGTTAATCTGGGGGCCAATTAGGTCGAGATTTGGCAGATCTCTCACAACTAGGGGGCATTGCTTCACGAATCGACCGATCAGGGGCAAAAGGTTATTGCAAGATCGGGGCAGATCACCCTAAGAACAAAAGGTTTTGTTGGGATATCCTTTTGTGTTTGACGTGCAGAAGCAATTCCTATCTAACCGTCAGGGTACAGAAATCGAAGAGTCTTTATCAGGAAATTGGTGTCGATTCAGGGGCAAGGTATTGTGAGGTAGCACCATGGCTAGCTTTTCCCTTCAAGACGAAGTGTTCAGACTGGGGCATGTTGGTATTTCTGGGGCAAATTTCTGAGAAGGTGGATGGAACTCGTGGTTCCCCAGCCAAAATCTTTTGATGAAGAGCCTGATTTCAGTTGATGCTAATCCCCATGCAGGTCGCATTTCATCCCCAGAGGGATCAATTTCCCCAACTAGTCGCAGCTTATCCCTAGAGGATATCCCCAGCCAGTTAAGATCAGTATCCCTTGCAGAGGTTGCACTCCCTAGAGAGTCGAGTATGTGAATGATCAATCCCCAGCTTGGAGGATTCCCGCAGTGTTTAGCCAAGTCATAGTTGGTTCAGAAAGATTACTCCCATAGAAGACGGTTTTTCTTCCCGCAGGTCGTCATGCCTTCATCAGGATGATTATCCCCAGCAGAGTGGTGGCTCCAAGCTTGTAAGCCATGCCCGGACAACATCGTTTCCTCCAGAAGGATTTCCTCGTTCCCCAACTGAGTCGTTTCTTGCTCAGTCAGTTTACTTTCCCCAAGAGAGTCGATTCTTCCTCAGCGGAATTACTCTCCCCAGCAGGTGTTCTTTCCGCCCAGTGGAAATCAAGGTTTAATATCCTCGGCAGAGTTGGTTGTATGCCCGACATTTATTTTGGCCGGAGGACTGTATGATACCTGTTCATCCCCCAGCATGGGGGTATTTACTTTCAATAGCCGTGGTGAAGCAAGCTTGTCAAAGTTTTCCCAGCAGCTTGAGCCTGCATTTGCATTTGCATATAGTGTCATATTTGCATCTACCCAAAAACGCGTAGCATATCCGTGTTGTACGGAGCATTACGCCATTGTCAAACATGCGTATTTTGAAACATAGGCCAGGTTGGTTAACCTTTGGTATCCAAGTGTTGCTCCCCTGCAGGTGGAGAGAGCTCTTGCTCAGATCAATTACCAAATATTAAATGTCTCAGCATGATACACGTGGCGATAATGTTTGCCTTGTCATTATTCCCCACAGAGTTGCTTGGTTAAGTTTCTCTTACCCCTCCAACGGAGTATTTCTTCAAGATTGTTGTTATGGCGTTATCAAAAGGTTTCACGAATCAAGCTGTAGAAGCTTCCGCCTATATCGAAGTAGGTGTCTGGCTGTTTGAGTTCAGAAAATCCCCAGTAGAGTCCTTTTCAGATTTATTGCCATGTCAGCATTAAAGATTGAAATATCGGACCATTATGTGTTACCCATTTGATTGATGGAGTTAGCTACTGCAAAGATAGGCAGATGAGTTGTATCAGAGAGTATTTTCCCGTAGTGGTGGCGGAGTTATTACCCGTAGTGATGGCGGTGTTATTTTCCCGTAGTGGTGGCAGAGTTATTACCCGTAGTGATGGCAGTGTTATTTTCCCGTAGTGGTGGCGGAGTTATTACCCGTAGTGATGGCGGTGTTACTTTCCCGTAGTGATGGCGGAGTATTTACCGTAGTGATGGCGGTGTTATATTCCCGTAGTGGTGGCGGAGTATTACCCGTAGTAATGACGGTGTTATATTCCCGTAGTGGTGGCGGAGTTATTACCCATAGTGATGGCGGTGTTATTTTCCCGTAGTGGTGGCGGAGTTATTACCCGTAGTGATGGCGGTGTTATTTTCCCGTAGTGGTGGCAGAGTTATTACCCATAGTGATGGCGGTGTTATTTTCCCGTAGTGGTGGCGGAGTTATTACCCGTAGTGATGGCGGTGTTATTTTCCCGTAGTGATGGTGGAGTATTTCCCGTAGTGATGGCGGTGTTATTTTCCCGTAGTGGTGGCGGAGTTA
The DNA here is from genome assembly GCA_963859935.3 of Lathyrus sativus. Lineage (NCBI taxonomy): Eukaryota > Viridiplantae > Streptophyta > Magnoliopsida > Fabales > Fabaceae > Lathyrus > Lathyrus sativus. The sequence continues at coordinate 74,610,231 of OZ012735.1, forward strand.
TTACCCGTAGTGATGGCGGTGTTATTTTCCCATAGTGGTGGCGGAGTTATTATCCATAGTGATGGAGATGTTATCTTCCCGTAGTGATGGCAGAGTATTTCCCGTAGTGATGGCGGTGTTATTTTCCCAGAGCATTTCCCGCAGTGGTGGCGGTGGTATTTCCCGTAGTGATGGCGGAGCTCTTTTCCTATATCGTTGGCAGAGTTATGTTTGTTGACAAAAGTACTTCCCCAGTGAAGTTGTCCAGGTTATTCCTATATTGACAAGTTTGGTGCTGCGCAGGCAGTTAATCGGATCTGTATCAGGTGGTTGATCAGTGGTTACCGTAACAATCAGGTTCAATCGGCGAGTGTTGTTCCCCAAGCAGTGGTGCAGCTTATCTCTACGGTTGGCAAATTTCCGGGTTCTTGGTATTCAACCGTCTCGTACCCCGAATGTTTGAAGGCCGTTCGCTCTTCACCCAGTCGGGTCCAAGCCGCTTGAATAGGGGCAGCTGTTGCACCCTAAAATTTTCTCAACCTATTTCACTTGGTTTATGTTTCAATTGCATTATCATTTGCATACTAAGTCATGTACATAGTCTAATCATTTGCATAACATAGCATAACAAGGCATCTAACAGGGGATCAAGTGCCATTTTTATGAGAAAGAGGCCCATCAAGGGGTTTTATTCAAGGTCAAGATCATCCAAGTAATCAAGAAATGATTTGAAGCTTTGAGAAGTTTGAAGGTCAACCAATGGATTTCTCTCCCAATCTTGGGGATAGGTTGAAGATCACCAATGGGAGTATGAGCTATGACTGAGAGTATGGTAGGTGTACAAAGATCATGGAAGACCTAGAGGGTCATTTTGAATATGAGTCAAGTCATTGGTGTGATTACAAGAGCTACAGTTGGATGCAGTCAACTAGGGTTTCATTTGGGTCAACCCTAGGTCAACCCTAGGTCAAATAGTTGATTGGAGAGCATCAAGGCTTAATGGAAGGTTGTGGAATTCATGATTTGATATGTGGATATATGTGTGGTGTTGTGCCAAGGAGAAATCCAGAGAAATCAAAAAGAAGGGGAGTTGCTAAATTAGGGTTTCAGTGTAAAAACCCTAATTCAGGCCTAACTTCCAAGCCAGATAAATCAAAATGAAAGTTTAAAATGAAGTATTGGTCAACATGAAACTTGTAGAACATCTCAATAGCTTTAATTTGAGTACTAGAAGTCTTCAAGGAGATTTATAGAACTCAAGTTATGGTTCTTGCAAGTTATGGGTCCCTAGAGGATACTGAAATTTATCTGTGAAAGTCACTTGACTTCCAAGCAACTTTTGCCCATCAAGGAGTTTTCAAATGGATTATTGGACAACATAAGAGTTGTAGATCTTGATCTTAGCTTTAATTTGAGTACTATAAGTCCTCAAGAGGATTTGTAAAACTCAAGTTATGGTCTTGGCAATCCAGGGGTATTTTGGGAAAGTTGAATTACAGGTCATTTTTGAGCTAGGTCAAAATCTCCATGTTCCACTTCTCAAATGAAAAATTTTTCAACATGGAATGTGCTTAAAATGATGTTTTTAGGTCAAATAAGTCATCATGGTGGATTGATCGGCTTATTTCAAAAAAGTCACTTAAAATGACCTAAAAAAAGGGAATAAGTCAAATAAAGTTTGGTGGAAAAAAATCAAATTTTGGGTTAGAGGTCACAAACAAGCCATATGGCATACCAATTTGATTTTAAAATGCATTTTAAAGACAATGGCATTGCCACAATTTTGAATTGAGGATTATTTCAAGGACTTGCTTTGTAAATTGGTTACTTGAACCATAAGGCACAATTGCAAAACCACACTTCCAAGCAAATGCAAGGCTCCTTTCCATCCATACACCTCCAATATCTCATTTGGAGAGAATTTAAACTCATAACCAAGTGAATTGCAAGCCAAAACATGAGATGGTATGTGCATAGCATAAGAAGAGATTTTCATGACATGAGAAGTTGATTTTCTCATTGGATCAATCTAGAACTTTCTAGGGTCTTCAAATACATTCTATTGGATCAATCTAGAACTTTCTAGGGTCTTCAAATACATTCTATATATACTTGTGAAGAGGTTCAAAGCAAGCGTTGGTGATTCATTTGTGCAAAAACCATAGATTGAAATTGGAGTTTGGAAGAGAAAAAGTGAGAGATCAAAGTTGGATTCAAGTCATTTTCAAGAGTTATCAAGAATTTAATCTTCTCCAACAAACTTCAACAAAGGTTTTCCGCACTTTTTGGCAAGAAAAAACGAGCTCCAACTACTCCGTTTCGACGCTCCGAAGCCGGTATGTGAAATTTAGTTTAATTCATTTTCGTTTTTTTTCCTATTTTAATAGCTGTTTGGATTAATTGCGTTATAAATAGTAAAAATGATCGAAAAATTATGAAATCTTTTTCTGTGGATCTTGTTTGTCTTAAAAAACTGTAGGAGTTGAGGTTGCATATTTAGGATTTTATTTGAATTAGTTACGAATTTTCTTTTGTGCTAATATCCATTGTTATGCATAATTAATATTGTTGTTTGTTTAATTTTGTTCTCTTTGATGCTTTATGTTTTGAGCTGATTCTTTCGATATGATTTAGAGGACATCCATAGGTTTCCCTAGGAATTTTATTAGAATTTGTAAAATTGATTAGATTCTGTTTTAGGCGTGTAGTTTAGAGCCTTCCCAAATAATGGTTTCCCATGACCAAATTTCATTTAGTAATTGTTTAGATGACCTAGAAGTTGATTTAGGTCCTGATTCTAAAATGTTAGAATTTTAAAACACGCATGTTCACATAGGATTTTTATTAGAATTTTACAATTTAGTTTGCTATTTTTTTTTGGTTTTGCAAATGATTGTTGCTTTCGGTGTTCTCTCTTGAGTGCTTTGCCTTGTTTGGAGCGATTGGTGGACTTGGAGCTTGAAGACTTTGGATTACTTTTTAGAGGAGCTTTTGGAAATGATGAATATGCTTTGGCTTGAAGAGTGGGGCTTGGAGTGGAGCTTTCTTTCTCTTTTAAGTTTGTTTTAGGAGTTGGTAGAATTAGGCTTTTAGGGAGAGCTTTTGTAGAATTAGTTCATTTCTTCCATCAAACATAGAATGCATTGTTTGTTTCTATTCTATCCTATGATGCAAAGTCCTCTTAGGGAAGTTCCATATCTCCTTAGGAGGGAAGTGGGGCATACCCTAGAGAGTAGAACTTTTGAGTATACACTCCCACTTCGATGTTGGTTCTTGTTGAATTCCTTTGGTTTTCAGCAAGTATGCCAACATTGCAACTTGATCTTGATGACAAATCTCTTCTCGGAGTGTGCTTGCTAAAGCTTGGAAATGAAGATTGAAGAAGCTTGAAGATGGAATCTAGCACAAAGATAAGACCTTTGTTGTCATTTCAACTTTGCTGTTCAGAGCGTGTTGCTGCTGTTTGTTGTAGGATTTTGTTGCTGCTGCTTGGGCTGCCTCCCCTGTATCTTTTGTTTTTCTCTGTATTGTCTGTTGGCTTGTGCTGCTTGCCCTTTCGGCTTGAAGTGAAGTTGATTCACTTTGTCTATTGCTTTCTTAGGTTCGGGGTTGAGTAGGACTCCCTTGCCTTGCTTGTTTTGCTGCATCTCATGCATACTTACTGTTTATTGTATTTTTGCTATTTCTTTTCCGTTTATCCCCTAGGATCTCTGATTTCCTCTGTGCAGGAGGGAATTATGACAGACATTAGGTTGTAATCCATGCATGATAACATTAGGGTAGTTTTGATTTCCTTTCAAACCCTAGGATTTTTTAGACTTCTTTCTCTTCTATCTCAGAACAATTCAAAACACAGTAATAAGGATAATCGATGTCGTACGCTACGAGCCTTAAGCTATTTGAGAAAGGTTGCTGGAGGGTCACTCTTCAGTAACCTGATTGCTTAGTGTGTCACCCTTAGGGTGACATACGACGTAGTCACCCTCAAATCATAGTCTCTAGTGCGTCAGAGATTGCAAACATCATAAAAGACAGTTCTTGCGTAAAAGACTGATAACAAACATCAAAGTGTCATTTTTGTCCGCTTGGACTCTTAATCAGGAAAAACCCTTTCATAAGGAGATAAAAAACATTCAGACAAGCTTGTGTCTTTCGTAGCCCGAACTACGTTTGCTCTGATCTTTCATGCTATATGAAAGTACGTAGGCATAGGATGTGATATCCTAGCGAGCAACCTTCCCTCCTTTCCAGTAGGTAGGTGAACTACGTTGACTCTGATTTCTCGTTCCAGACGGGATTACGTAGGTATAAAGTGCGATACTTTGCCAAGTCATTTTCTTTTCTTTTAACCCAGACCTATAGAGTAGATAGAATAACATACATTTCGATAGAAAACAAGCGTGGATCCCGTCGAGTACGACGGACGTGAGGGGTGCTAATACCTTCCCCTTGCGTAACCGACTCCTGAATCCAGGATTTGGTTGCGATGACATTCCTTTCTCGTCTTTGCGTAAGGTTTACTTTGAGCGTTTCCTTTCCCTCATTTGGGATAAATAACGCACGGTGGCGACTCTTCTGTTCAGCCGGCGCCGATTTTCGTAGTAGCGACACGCACATCACGTCGCTCCTCGGGCGAGGAGACCAGCGATCTTCCAGTCTGTTCTCACGCCGGCTAGAGCGGACCCGATAATGACTGCTCTCTTCGCAACCATCAACCAGACAAACCTGACGTGGTTCCAACAGAATGAGCGCATCGGCATGCTGGAACAGGATACCCCGTCCCGCTCTCCTCCGCAGAGAAATCAGCGCGGGAACTCGCGGAGCCCCTCTCCACGTCCACGGGGGCGCCAACCACAGCTGGAGAGACCCCAACCAGTGGCCTCTAAGAAACGTGCCCGGTTACCCCCCGAAAGGAGAGACGCTCCTCGGAACCAAGGTCGAACAGGCCCGAAGCCCTAGCCATAAGACCGAGGGGACGTAACCAGCCTCCTTCACACGATACGTCGCTTCTGCAATCCCTGGTTCACAGTGACGAAGACGACTATAGGACCCCCTATCACGAGAAATCATAGCAACCCCCATCCCCTATGGGATGGAAAAGCCACCCGTACTCTCGACGTACGACAATACCTCATATCCAGACGACCATTTAGAGGACATCAAGGAGATGCTCGACTACAGGAACATCCGGGGAGCCATAAAGTGCAGGCTTTTCCCGACAACGCTGAGAAAAGGGGCCATGGCCTGGTACAAAAGCCTGGAGCCCGAGTTCGTCACGTCTTAGAGGGTCATGAAGGATCTATTTTCACAACATTTCACAGCATCGAGGCGACATCCGAAGACGGAGGCCGCCCTAGGCGTGATCATCCAGGCCCTTGATGAGCCCCTCAGAAACTACATAGAGAGGTTCACGAGGGAGGCGGTTCAGGTAACGACTAAGGACGATATGAAGCGCTACCTTATGGAGCAAGACCTATGTCGAGGCTCCAAATTCTACGAGGTCGTGGCCATCCACCGACCATATACCCTACAAGACTTCCTCGAGAGGGCCCACCATTACATCCGGTACGAGGAGATAGAGGCCGCCAACACTGCCTCTGAAACCCGCAACCGGGAAACACCCCGTGGAGCCCGAGAGGAAGGAGCGTCAGCCCCCCCGGCATGGGGGAGACATGCGACGAGAGGATTTTCCTCGAGAGCCCCGGGAGCAGAGGGCCCCTGCTAGCCGCTTCACCGAGTACACCGCCCTAGTCGCTTCCCACGAGCGCATACTGGCCGAGTGCGCCAACTCAGAATTTGTCCGGGGAGGTGTCCGCTTTCCCAAACTGGCACCCCCCAAAGCCAACGTCGACAAGTCCAAATACTGTTGTTTCCACCGGGGACACGGGCACATCACGGAGGACTGCATCCACCTCAAGGATGCGATTGAAATACTCATCAAGAACGAACACTTGAAGAGGTACACAAGGAGAGGAGATGTCCCTCGACAGGAGGCTCCGGAAGCTAAGAGAGTCGACAATATCCCTCCTCCTGCCAACGAATCCGGGCTACAAGTGGCCCTCTGCATGGATCGACCCGAATATTGGTTCTCACTGAGGGAACACGGCCTCCTTGTCAGGCTCAATCTACCCGAGGAGCTAGTACGCCCAATCAGCCCGTGGGAGTACTTTCCCAACGCCATGGTCATCTTAGGCAGGACCCCGAGCAAGCTCCTGATCGGGTCGGTAAAAAGGAAATTTGACGAATTGATGAACAACAACTCCAACAAAATGAGCATGCTCGACAAGTTTTATGGCCGGTCCAACTTGATCACATTCTATCTTGAAGAGCTCCCCGGGGAAGCCCTTAACTCGGCCATACCCCTGCTGATTCGGGCGCAAATGGAAAATTTTGACGTCCGCCGCATCCTGGTCGACAGGGGAAGCTCGGTGGATATCATGTATATCCACCTCTTCTCGACACTACAACTGACAAGACCAACCTAACGCCCTACCTCGGCTCCGACCTCTAGGGGTTCAATGGAACGACGACAAGGCCATGGGGATACGTGGAGCTCAAGGTCACCTTCGGGGTACAGGAAATGGCCAGGGAAATCAACATCCACTTCCTGGTCATCGAATGTCCATCTCTATACAACTGCATCCTAGGTAGGACGACGCTGGCCGAACTAACAGCGGTACCATCGACCGTCCACCTAAAGATGAAGTACTATACCAAGCTAGGGGCCATCGTCACCCTCAACAGGGACATAGAAGCTTCCCAACGATATTTCAAAGCAGCGATGAATGGGATTAGTATGACCGGCCCCGCTACCAAAGCAATTAAGCCCCATCCATCCAGGAGAACAGACCAAAGGACCACATCGATGCTGTAGACCTCGACTGCCGTTTCACTGGAGAGCCAGATCACGAGGACGGAGGCGAAGAAATTCCTCCAATCACTAATTGGAAGCCTATCCACCCAACGTGCCCCATTCCAGACGGGGACTTCGAGATAATCACCATCAGAGAAGATGCAACAAGGACGGTGAAGATTGGAGCGGGGCTGCCCGACCCTGCGAGGAAGCAGTTGAAGGCCTGCCTCCGTGAAAACGTCGACCTCTTCGCTTGGAGCGCTGCAGAGATGCCCGGACTCGACCCGAGGTCGCCTGCCACCAGCTCTCCATCAACCCGACCGTTAAGGCCGTAGTGCAATGTAGATGTAGGTAGTCCCACGAAAAGTCGGCGGCGGCTAAAAAAGCTGTAAAAGACCTCCTAGAGGCAAATTTTATTTCGGAAGCCCGATATTCAACCTGGCTGTCCAACATTGTATTAGTCAAAAAATCTAATGGAAAATAGAGGATGTGCGTTGACTACACTGATCTCAACCGGGCATGTCCTAAGAACACCTACCCCCTCCCCAATATCGACAAACTCGTTGACAACTCGGCGAGTTTCAAACTACTGTCCTTCATGGGCGCCTACTTGGGATACAACCAAATCCCCATGGCTGAGGTCGACAAATAGAGCACGATATTCATGATCGAGTCAGGCGACTATTACTACAACATAATGCCCTTCGGTCTAAAGAACGCCGGCGCCACCTACCAGCGGATGATGAATAAAGTTTTCCAGGGAGAGATATGCGACATGCTCGAGGTTTACATGGACGATATGATCATCAAGTCTCACGCCGAGGTCGACCATACGAACCATCTCAAAAAAGTCTTCGAGATGGAGAGGAGATGCCGGATGCGGTTCAACCCGGAGAAATGCACCTTCGGGGTGCGCGCGGGGAAGTTCCTCGGGTTTTACCTAACCGAACGAGGAACCAAGGAGAACCCGGACAAATGCCAGGCTTTCTCCAAGATAGGGACACTGAGCACAAAAAGGTCGATACAATCCTTCAACGGGGTGCTCACATCCTTGTCCCGCTTTGCCGCCAAATTTGTGCAGCACACCTTCCCCTTTTTCAAACTACTAAGAAAGGAAGCAGCGTTCAAATGGATGGAGGAATGCGAGCTGACCCTCCTCCATCTCAAACGTTTCCTATCAGAACCTCTTGTCCTCACGAGATCGGACGTCGGGGAAACCCTCTACCTGTACCTAGCCGTTTCAACCGAGGCCGTGAGCGCCGTGCTCATCCGGAAAACCCCGACGGACAGAAACCGATCTATTTAACGAGCAAGGCCCTCCACGGCCCAGAAGTGAGGTATCAGCAAATCGAGAAGGTCGCTCTAGCCCTCATCAACGCGGCCAGGAGACTCCAGCACTACTTCCTGGCCAACACCATCGTGGTCAAAACTGAACAGCCGATAAAACAACTGCTCGACATGCCCGACATGGCGGGACGCATGCTGAAATGGTCTGTAGAGCTCTTCGAGTTTGACATCATCTACGAAGGCAAGAAAGCGCTCAAGACCCAAGTGCTGGCTGATTTCGTCGCTGAGATGACCCCCGCCATCGAGCCCACGCCCGGAGCCCACAGTGGACCATCTCTGTGGACGACGCTTCAAGCCCCTCAGATAGCGGCGCGATCATCATCCTGGAAAATGAAAAAGGCACGGTCGTGGAGGCCTTCCTGACCCTAGCATTCTCGACGACGAACAACCAGGCCGAATACAAAGCCTTCCTAGCCGGACTCCGCCTGACAGAGGACCTCGGAGCCAAGGAAATAAAGATCTTCACGGACTCCCAGTTGGTTGCATCCCAAGTCCGGGGCGAATACCAGGCGAAGAACGATAATCTGGTAGAATATTTAGCCCTTATCAAGGAGCGGATGAAGAGTTTCAACTCCGCGGAAGTACAACACGTGCCTCGTGAGCAGAACACTCGGGTAGATGTCCTCTCGAAGTTGGCGAGCACCAAGAAGAAAGGCGGAAATAAATCCTTCGTCCAGGAGATCCTCGCTCAACGGAGTACGGAGAGGGAGAAAATGCTGCTCAACATTAATGTCATCGGGGACGCCGACTGTTAGATGACCCCCATACACGCCTACCCCAGCACGGGGCACCTCCCCGACGATGCTAAGGAGGCCAGTACAGTCAAATGACGATCCTGCTCATTCGCTCTGCTCGAGAACAAACTATACCGAATAGGCTTCTCGATCCCTCTCCTCAAACGCGTCGACAGAAACCAAGCCTCGACCATCCTGCAAGAGGTCCACGAGGGCATAAACGTGCAACACCTCGGAGGATGATCCTTGTCAAGGAAAGCCTTGCGAGCTGGATACTATTGGCCGACGATGCACCAGGATACGAAAGAACATGTAAAGAAGTGTGACAGATGCCAGCGGCACGAGGACATGCAACTCGCCCCCTGAGCTAGCTCAAATCCCTCTCCTCTCCCTGGCTGTTCGTCTAGTGGGGGATGGATATCCTCGGCCCGTTCACCATAGGCTCCTATCAGAACAAGTACCTGATAGTCGGCGTAGACTACTTCACAAAGTGGATCGAGGCCGATGCCTTCGCCAAAATCATGGCGCACGACATGCTCCGCTTCTACAAGAGGAATATCCTTGCTAGGTTCGGCGTGCCCATGGCCATCGTGACTGATAACAGTACACAATTCACCGACAGAAAGTTTCAAGACTTTGTAAACAAGCTTGGGACAAAGCAGCACTTCACGTCAGTCGAACACCCATAAACGAACGGCCAGGCTGAGGCTGCAAATAGAGTCATCCTACGAGGCCTAAAACGTCGGCTCGGGGATGCCAAGAAAAGATGGGCCGAGGAGCTCCACAGCGTGCTTTGGGCATACAGGATGATGCCCCACTCAACCACCGTGGAAACGCCTTTCCGACTAACATACGGAACCGAGGCAGTAATCCCGGTCGAAATAAGGGAACCATCCAGGAGAACAGAATCCCCCCTCAAGGAGGAGCCCAATGACGAGGCCCTCAGAGACGAGTGTTGCACCCCAAAATTTGCCCAACTTTTTCTTTTAGCTTGGCTTATGTTTCATATTATTTAGAATTTGTATTTGCATAGCATTGGTTCTAAAAAAGGGATCAAGATTTTTTATTTTACTACTCAAGGGAAGAGTTTCATGTTCAAGCAAGCAAGGATATCATTTTCAAGTCATCAAGATTTCATCATCATCATCATCTGAATTGGGTCTCAAAGCTCCTTGAGGGGAAGAAGTTTGTGTATGTGTGTCACCTCCTATCTTGAGGGTCATCAGAGGTTCAATAGGTTATATATTTGGATGAGGCATGGTTCAAGGGTTCAATGGACATCTAGAGGTCCTCTATGGAGTTGGTATGATCACTTAAGTCACTTGCAAGAGCCTCAGTCAGTGGATATGAAGTTAGGGTTTCAACTGTGAACTTGAGAGGTCTCAAGACTTGGTTCTTGATCATTAAAGCCATAGGAAGACATCATGCAGCATCTAGGATGAAATGTTGAGATTAAATCAAGAAGATTCAAGAGTTCAAGGAGTTACTAAATTAGGGTTTCAGTTGATTTCAGTGTAAAATCCCCTCTTTTTGTGCCTAACTTCAGTGATAATTTTCACTATGATACAAGTCTTATCTCATTTTCCAACAAACATATGACTTATTAATCATCTTTCAAGATTTCTTTTGAGTACAAGAACTCATACATTGGGTTTGTACATCTCAAGTTATGGTGTCAACAAGTTGGTGTCATCAGATGAAGAGAATTTAGAGGTACTCAAAGTCAGCTCACTTCCAAGGCATGTTTCACATGGAACCAAGCTCTTTCTCACATTCCAATGAACATGAAAGTTATTCCTCATTGTCTTAGCTTTCCAAAAAGTGCTAGAAGCCTTTATTACCATGTGTGGAGCTCAAGTTATGGTCTTCACAAGCCAAGGGTATTTTTGGAAACCTCATTATAGGTCATTCACTTCAAAGACCATTTTCATCCATTTCAAGACCTCTAATCCGAATTTGTGCCACATTAAAGTTGTGTCACATTGCTTTAACTTCATCATGACATAAATTTTCATGGAATTTGATGAATTGTGTGATCATTTGAACTATAATGAGCATAAAAAGTTGATTTTTTGGACATGATTTGATTTCTTCCATTACAAGTCATCAAATGCTCTTACTTTTGAGCTGTTCACACCATAACATCATCATATATTGGTCTTGATATGCTTTACCTCATTTGTGCCAACATGAGTCCATGTTACAAGTAACTCTTTTCAAATTTCATGCCATAAAAAGTGATGAATCAAACTTTGCACCAAGGCATTTCCAGAGTGACTTAAACAAGTCAAATGCAAACATAGATGCAATCACAAATAATGCAACAAGACTCAACAACACAAGAGACTCAACACAAGAGAATGACTTAAAAAAGTCAAGAAGGATGAGATGAAATGGGAGAAGTAAACTCCTACAACCATGTACCATCAATCATCAAGAGAGAAAGGTGCTATCCTAAGATGCACACACAAAGAAAAGAGGGAGGAAAACGTTTGGGGCAGCCACCACCACATGCACATCTCAACCATACAATTCTTTGAAACTCAAGCAAGAATTGCAAAACAAAACAATGCAAAACCAACACCAATGTTCATAACAAACTCAAAGTGCATACGATGTCACAATCATGATCATGTACAAGTGATGAACCAAAGTTCAAACACAAACTCAACACTTAGAACAAGTGGAAAAGCATGATTCAAAGATGACTTGTGATACAAGTTACACATTCAAATGACCCATGGCAAGTAAAAAAGCGCCTCAAGTATGTTAAAATGAATCAACAAAGCTCAAAAGATGCATAAGGGATCACTTTTGATCATATCCTAAAGAACTAGGTTAAGCTAGTATGTGTAAACATCCCTAAAATAACTTGACTTTGAAGCAACCATGAAAAATAGAAGACAAGTTCAAAAAAACTCAAATAAAATGCTCAAGTCAAGATTAAACAATCACCAAACATAATTCCAAAGCTCAAGTCAAGAGCTCACTCAAGGCACCGCCAAATAAAATCAAAAGGCATGGTGTTCCACCTTATCAAGTGTTTGTCTAGGGTCAACAAAATCAAAGCAAAAACACATGAAAAATGATCATTAAAAAACCAAATCAATCCTCAAAGAAGCTTCAATCCATCACCTAAATGGTGGAGAAGAATTGGTCATAGGGGATATAGAATTAAGGCTCAAATGATCAAGTTCAAACTAGGTATGAACCATAAAACACATCAAATTAATAATTCCAAATAAAATAGAAAAATTAAATGGAAAATAAAATTAAAAAATGTAAAAATTAATTAACATCTTGAACTGTCAGGAAAATATTTTTTTGGGAATTTTGTGAATTAAAGAACTATTTTAAAAAAATTAAAAGCTAAAATGTAAAGAAAATAAAAGAAAAGAAAATAAACCAACCAGAGGGGTATGATCAACAATTATCATATGAACTGAATCATGTGTAGACTCGTTTGGGCTCAAAAAGGTGGAGGTGTCAATAGCAAAATGATAAGGCCCAATGTCCAAACGAACCAGAGTTAAATGAACTTATGTGTGTTAGAACACAGATTGGTTATTAATAATATCTCTATGTTTTGATGATAACTATTATGAAATTTTGTAATTAAGAATTATATACTCTAAAATTTGCTTAAGAGTTTTTACTGCAGATAATAAAGGAATTATCACTCTAGAAGCAAATCAGAACTGAACATAAGAAATATGCTCGACTCTGAAGCGCCAGATGCATCCATTAGAAGATTCTGAATGCTGCCAACAGAAGATCCTGAGCGTAGCCTCCAGAAGGATCTGAAGCAGAAGCTCCAGAAGGATCTGAAGCAGAAGCTCTAGAAGAATCTGAAGCAAGTCAGAAGCATCTGAGCCAGAAGAATTTTGTATGAAGAGTTTTCAAAGCATAGTTACTACAAAAGATTCTGAAAGTACTAAAGCTACCAGTACTGAGGATCTGACTCAAATATGCTCTGAATTTATACACGCTAAAAGCACACCTGCTGCAAAGACTCTGATTCAGCAAAGCTCTGATCAACATCAGAAGGCTCTGATCAAATTAGACTCTGATGAATCTTGCTGAAAATTGAAGAAAAATAATTCAAAGATTATGTCCGTTGGAATAATCCAAACGACTCTTTCCTTATTTATGCTAGACACAAGAACACAGACAAAAAGAATTTCTCTGTGCTTTCTTCTTCTAGGAAAGGTCACTTGATGTGAAGAAAAAAAAGGCTCAGACGTTTTAAACACTCTTCTCAACGTGAAGACCTCTTGGAACAAGCTGCCTATAAAAGCAAGTCTTCACCCATCTTCTTCAGTTGACGTTTTTACCTAAAAAGAAATAAATATTCAAAGCTCTCATACTATTCACATTCTTTCTAGAATTAATTTCTTTGTTCTTAACTTTAAGTGAAAAATCACAGTTGTGATAAAGCTTTATTAGAAGCAATTTTAAACACTTGTATTTGTTATTACATTTGATTGTAAGAAAACCTTAAGAAGATCCAGTTAGGATCAGTAGTTCTTGAGAAGACTTTGAACAGTTGTTCTTAGTGCTTACTATTGTAATTAGTTGATTAAATAGTGGATTAAGTCCTTGATTGAGAAAGGCAAATCACTCTAGGAAGGGTGGACTGGAGTAGTTGAGTTCAACGAACCAGGATAAAAATACTTGAGTTTTTTATTTCTAAGTTTTTATCTTCATACTTATTCAACCCCCCCCCCCCCTCTAAGTATTTTCTCACCTTCAGTTGGCATCAGAGCTCCGGTTCTGTGTGTGCTACCACTTCACAGTGACAGTAAAGATCCATTTCGAAAAACTTTGATATATATTTGGTTGTTACTATGGCTGATAATACAATGTCTAACACTAACAACAAATATGAAGAAAGGGACAGAATCAGCACCAAACCCCCTATGTTTGATGGGGAGAAATTTGATTATTGGAAAGACAGGATTGAAAGTTTCTTCCTTGGATATGGTGCTGATTTATGGGATCTGGTCATAGATGGATATGTTCATCCCACTGATGGGAATGGCAAGAAAGTAGACAGAAAATCTATGACAGATGCTCAGAAGAAGGAATTTAGAAATCACCACAAGGCCAGAACAATATTGTTAAATGCAATATCTCACACTGAGTATGAAAAAATTACAAATAGGGAAACTGCATTTGACATGTTTGAGTCCTTAAAGATGACTCATGAGGGAAACTCTAAAGTCAAGGAAACAAAGGCTCTGGCTATAATCCAGAAGTATGAAGCCTTCAAGATGGAAGACTTTGAATCTGTTGAAGCTATGTTCTCTAGATTTCAAATACTTACAGCTGGACTAAAGGTTCTGGATAAAGGATACTCTACTGCTGATCATGTGAAAAAGATCATCAGAAGCTTACCTACCAGATGGAGACCTATGGTGACTGCGCTGAAAATGGCTAAAGATCTGAACAAGATCTCCTTGGAGGAACTAATCAGTTCACTAAGAAGTCATGAAATTGAACTTGAGGAAGATGAGCCTCAAAAGAAAGGTAAATCTGTTGCTTTAAAATCTAATAAATCTGCTAAAGCATTGCAGGTAATAGAGGAAAGCTCTGAAGAATCCTCATCTGAAGATGAAGATGAACTATCCATGCTGTCTAGAAGAATAAACAAACTCTGGAAGCATAAAGGAAAGAAGTTCAGAAACTTCAAGAAGCCTGACCAAAGAAAAGAGTCTTCTGGACATAGAAGATCTGGCAAAAAGGAGGTTGTCTGTTATGAATGTAAAGAACCTGGACATTATAAAAATGAATGTCCAAAGGTGCTGAAAGAAAAGCCTAAAAGAAAATTTGATAAGAAGAAAAAGGTTCTAATGGCCACCTGGGATGATTCAGATACATCTGAATCTGAATCTGAGTCAGAAGAGGAATGTGCAAATGTAGCTTTGATGGCAGACATAGAAGATCAGGAGGAAGGAACTTCAGGATCTGAATCTGACTCTGACGCTGAAGAGGTAATGGCTAAACTCACTAAAGAAGAACTTATCAAAGTGTTATCAGAAGTTCTGAAGAGCTATAACAATATTAAGCTCAAATACAAGAAGCGTCAAAGCAATCTTGTATCTGAGAATAATATTCTCAAATCAGAAGTAGCTGAGCTAAATGAAAAGAATTTAAAATTGAAAAATGATTCTGAATTAGCTCAACAAAACTCTGATTCTGAAACTGAATCTGAATGCAAAAATATTTTGGAAAAATATGATTATAACTTTCAGAAGTTTCTTGCTAAAAGCATAGACAGAAGCAAAATGGCTTCCATGATCTATGGAGTTAGCAGAAATAACAGAAAAGGAATTGGATATAAATCTCCCTCTGGAAAGGATTTAAATCCAAAACCTGTTGATAAAATTATCATTAAGAAAACTCCTTTATATTCCCACTTTAAATTTGGTCACTTGAATGATATTGAACAAACACGTTCTGAAAAGAATATTCATGTGTTTAAATCTAAGGCTAGTCAGAATAAACCTTATGTTGAAAAACAGAAGTTTAGACAAACCTTCAGAATAACTAACCCTAAAGGACCCAAGAAGATCTGGGTACCTAAAAGTAAAATAATTCCTGTTGCAGATGTTCTTAGCAGCAAGGTCAGGACACCAATCATGGTACCTGGACTCTGGATGCTCGCGACACATGACAGGAGAAAGGTCTATGTTCCAAAGTCCGGAGCTTAGATCTGGAGGTGATGTGAAATTTGGAGGGAATCAGAAGGGCAAGATCATTGGATCTGGAACCATTGGAAATGGTAAACTTCCCTCTATTACTAATGTTTTACTTGTTGAAGGGTTAAAGCATAACTTATTGTCCATAAGTCAATTAAGTGACAATGGTTATGATATTACCTTTAATCAAAAATGTTGTAAAGCTATTAGTCAAAAGGATGGCTCTATCCTATTTAGTGGAAAGAGGAAAAACAACATTTATAAAATAAATCTTTCAGAACTTAAGGTTCAGAATGTTAAATGCCTCTTGTCTGTTAATGAAGAGCAATGGGTCTGGCACAGAAGATTGGGGCATATTAATATGAGACGTATGTCTCAGATTAATAAACTTAATCTTGTTAGAGGACTTCCTAATCTGAAGTTCACCTCAGATGCTCTTTGTGAAGCATGCCAAAAAGGGAAGTTTTCAAAATCATCTTTTAAATCAAAAAATGTTGTTTCTACTTCCAGACCATTAGAATTACTTCATATTGATCTGTTTGGACCAGTGAAAACTGCATCCATCAGAGGCAAGAAGTATGGATTAGTCATTGTTGATGACTATAGTATATGGACATGGGTAAAGTTCTTAAAACACAAGGATGAGTCACATTCTGTGTTCTTTGACTTCTGTAAACAAGTCTAGAATGAAAAAGATTTCAAAATTATAAAAGTCAGAAGTGATCATGGTGGTGAATTTGAAAATAAATATTTTGAAAAATATTTTAATGAAAATGGCATTGCTCATGATTTTTCCTGTCCTAGAACTCCACAACAAAATGGAGTTGTAGAGAGGAAAAACAGAACTCTGCAAGAAATGGCCAGAACCATGATCAATGAGACTAATCTAACAAAACACTTTTTGGCAGAAGCAATTAACACAGCCTATTACATTCAGAACAGAGTGTCTATAAGACCTCTTCTGGAGAAGACTCCATATGAACTGTGGAAGAACAGAAAGCCTAACATTTCATATTTTCATCCTTTTGGATGTATTTGCTATATGTTAAAGACTAAAGAAAATCTGAACAAGTTTGATTCCAAAGCACAGAAGTGTTTCATGCTTGGATATTCTGAACGCTCTAAAGGCTACAGAGTATACAATACTGAGACACAGATTGTGGAAGAATCTATTCATGTTAGATTTGATGATAACTTTAGCAGTAAAAAGCCAAAGCAGTCTGAAAACTCTGCAGATAGAGAAGTAGTCTTCACAGACTCTGAAGGCTCAGAGGCAGACAAAGCTCAAGTGAAGGAATCAGAAGCAACGCTAGATGCTATTCCTTTAACTTCTCAGATGAACAATTTAAACATTTCTGAAGAATCAACTGTTAGAGGATCATCTTCCAGAATTAAAGCTTCTCATCCAGAGAATGTTATTATTGGAAAGAAGGATGATCCTATCAGAACAAGATCCTTTCTTAGATCATATGAAGCATCATGATTTGGACTGGTGTCAATAATTGAACCAACTTCTGTAGATGAAGCTCTGCAAGACAATGATTGGATTATTGCCATGCAAGAAGAGTTAAATCAATTCACCAGAAATGATGTGTGGGATTTAGTTCAAAGACCAAAAGGATTCAATATAATTGGAACAAAATGGGTCTTCAGAAATAAGCTTAATGAGAAAGGAGAAGTTGAAAGAAATAAGGCAAGGCTTGTTGCTCAAGGGTACAGTCAACAAGAAGGTATTGATTATACTGAAACTTATGCTCTAGTGGCAAGGTTAGAATCTATACGCCTTCTTATTTCATTTGCTGCACAAAATAACATCACTCTGTATCAGATGGATGTTAAAAGTGCATTTCTGAATGGTATTATAGAAGAAGAAGTTTATGTCCACCAGCCTCCTGGTTTTGAGAGTGAAAAATTTCCAGATCATGTTTTCAAACTAAAGAAATCTCTGTATGGTTTAAAACAAGCTCCCAGAGCTTGGTATGAGAGATTGATCAATTTTCTTCTGGAGAAAAATTTCATCAGAGGCAAAGTGGACACAACACTCTTTTGTAAATCATTTAAGAAAGATCTTCTAATTTGTCAAATTTATGTGGATGATATAATATTTGGATCTAACAATACTTTGCTGGGAAAGGAGTTTGCTCAATGTATGCAGGCAAAATTTGAAATGAGCATGATGGGAGAATTGAGATTCTTTCTGGGAATTCAAGTCAACCAAACTCCAGAGTGCACTTACATACATCAGACCAAATATGTTAAAGAACTTCTGAAGAAATTTAACATGATTGATAGTAAGCTGGCAAAGACTCCCATGCATCCAACCAGTTCACTAGGCAAGGAAGAGGTAAGTAAGAAAGTAGATCAGAAACTCTACAGAGGTATGATAGGATCTCTTCTTTACTTAACTGCTTCTAGACCTGACATATTGTTTAGTGTATGCTTATGTGCTAGATTCCAATCAGATCCTAGAGAATCACACTTGACAGCTGTCAAGAGGATTCTAAGGTATCTGAAAGGTACTTCTAATGTGGGTTTGTGTTACAGAAAATCTGATGATTTCAAATTAGTTGGATTATGTGATGCTAACTACGCTGGAGACAGAGTGGAAAGGAAAAGTACTTCTGGAAGTTGTCAATTTCTAGGAAGAAATCTAATCTCTTGGTACAGCAAGAAGCAACCCACAATTGCACATATAGAAATTAAGCATCATTTCATCAGAGACTATGTTCAGAAGGGAATTATAAATTTGGCCTTTGTTGATACAGATCATCAATGGGCAGATATTTTCACAAAACCCCTTGTTGAAGATAGATTCAAATTTATTCTGAAAAATATTGGTATGGATTTTTGTCCAGAATAATATTTGTCAGAAGCAAATTTTACAGATGCAAAAATGTTTAATGCTCTGAAGTATTTCTTCTGATTACTTATTCATTTTCCTTAAATTATTTTTTGTGTGAAATTATGAACTAACAATCCTCAGAGGATCTGAACGTTGGTTAACGTTTCATTTCTCAAGAGAATTCAGAAGCACATGCAAGCAAACACGTGTCACTCTAAATCTGCAAAGATGGCGTGTACACTATTGAAGAGACGTTTGAGGTGAAGTTTGAATAGTGAAAATCTTGATTTTCCCCCCAAATTGTCAGAATCAATAAATGCTTGAAATGATTTTTATTCTTTTTTATTAAATGCTTTGTGTGAACGTGCTTTTATCTGACTGTTTGTATGCCTAAGTGTTTAGTATAAATACATCATTTCTCACCATTTTCACACTTTTCACATCTCAAACCTTTTATGCATTTCTGTCTTCTTTTCTCTCTTCACAAAAACCCTAAGCATTTGACAAACTCATCTTCAATGGCAACTTCATCATCAACTACTGCACAATTTCAATCAACCATGGTTGCAGTTACTTCTGCAAATATGGGTGTGACTCCATATACGACACCAAAGAGAACTTTGCTAACACCTTTTGACAAACTGGAAGTTCTTTGTGAATCAATGGTGGAATTTAATTCGCTGGCTGAGAATGGGTTTGAGTTTCGCTCCATAATTGATGCTCAAGGATGGGTAAAGTATTTTGACAGACTTTTTGGACCAGTCTACCCCCTTCTGGTAAAAGAATTCTGGATACATGCTTCTGTACACCCTAAGTTCATTTTATCTTCTGTTCTGGGTAAAGAGATAATCATCACAGAAGATCTGATCAGGAAACTCATTGTATATGAGGAAACAGATGGAGTATCTCATCTGCCAGCTGGGCGTGTAGATATGGATGAAGTATATGAGGAAGTGATGACTGCTGGACAAGCTTCTAATAAGTTCAAAGATCTGAAGCCTGATTACAAGATTTGGGCAAAGATTTTCATGGGATGCATTCATCACAGAAAGTCTACAAACTCTCCAGACTATGTCAACAATGAACAACTCTACTTCATGTATTGCTTAAGTCAGAGCACCAAGGTAGATCTTCCCTATATTCTGTTTATGCACTTATGGAATCACATAAATGCCTCCAGAGAATCTGTGAAAGAAAAAGGTCAGAAGATCAGAACTTGGATTCCATTTGGAAGGTTAATCTCAGATTTTCTGACAGAAAATGGATTGGTGACTGCTCTATATGCTGCTGGAGTCACAGATGAACTTGAATTTATTCTTGGAAAATCTCTGAATGCAAAAAGTCTTCAGAGACTAAAAATAGTAGAAGATCTCACAACAGCACCCAAGAAGCTGAACATCACTGAACTCAGTCAGAAGAGAATCCCAGTAGATGACTACCCTCTGTTCTATGCTGAAGAACCAAGGGAAATTGTAGTAAGATACATTGATGCTTACAAGGCAGAAGGAAAGCTTATTCCTGCAGATATTATAAAAAGAGCAAGGGAACCATTGCCTGTTGGAGGAGAAGAGATCACAAGAAAAAGACGTCAATCAGAAGCAGAAGCTGCACCTGTTCAGAAGAAGCCCAAGGTTGCTGAGAAGCCTCAGAAGCTGCTAAAGAGGAAAGAATCTGGAGACACTCCTTCTGTTCCTGCTAAACGCATCAAGATTAAAGGTAACAAATCTTCTATATCTTCTGTAAATAATACTGTTATAAATGATTCAACTTTTAAGTCTATTCCAAAACCACCTTCTACACAAAAATAATCCGTTACTGCTCCACCTCATGTTTTTGTTCCATCTCCACACAAATCATCTAATCCTATTTCCATCTCACCTGTAAAACAATCATCTGCACCAAAACCAACAACAACAAAACCACAAATTCAGACTCCACAACCAGAAATACCAACCAAACAATCTGTACCACAACAACAACAATCAGAAAAACAACCCACACAACAACATCAAACACAAAAACCTACAGAACAATCTGAACAACATCCAAAACAACCAGAAAAACAATCTGATCCTCAACAAGAAAAAGATTCTGAAAATCAACAACAAGAGAAACAACAAAAACCATCTGAACCTCAAACACAACAACAAGAGAAACAACCACAACCAGAAAATCCACCATCAACCACATCTGAACCACCTACATCTGCACCCCCATCAAAACCTTCTGAAAATCCTTCAGAATCAACCAATCCATCTGGAACCAACATCCCTGAGACAGAAGTTCTAGATGTTACACCTCTGAAAACTGTCTTTCAAGTGTCCTCTACCTCTTGCACACCAACCACATCATCCAATTCCTCTGAATCTGATATACACCCAGATTTTTTGGTATCCCCCTCTCACAGAGATTCTGAAGTCAACCAACCTGAACCCCCTGTTTCTTCTGAAGTCATTATTCCAGATCCTATTCCAACACCTAAACCATCCTCTAAAATTACCATTCCAAATCCTACCCCTGCACCCAAGCCAAGAACATCTGAGGATGTACCTTCTGCTTCCTGCAAACAATCCACTTCTAACAAACTTCCTTCTGGTTTCACTTTGAAAAATTTTCTACACCAGAGTTGAACCCTCTGAAACCATCACTCCTCTCAAACCCAAACTTACCATCATACTACCATCTGTGCTTCAAGCATATATCAAAACCATGTCAGCAGTACCTTCATTAGATCCAAAACCATACTCTGCTATATCTGCTAAATCTGACATACCTGTTTCATCTGATAAACCTGCTATTTTGGATAAACATGCTAAATCCGCTTTCAAACCGTACTCTAATAAACCATTTGATGTGGTTTCCTATCAAACTAGAGCAAAACCAAATCTGATGAATGCTTTATCCAGATCAAAGCCTGATAAATCATATGATATTCCATTCATACCTTACTACCCTCCTCCTCTGATTTCCATTCCTAAATCTATATTTCCACCTACTCCCCAACCCAAGCCAATAACCTTGGAAACTCTGCTGCACCCCAAACCTAGACTAAATGTTGATCATTTATTTACATGTTTTTTTGCAAGAAATACAAATGTATTTAGGTTCTGTACAGAGGAAGTGTTCAGCAACAATGGATGCAAAGGAATCTGATGTCATTTGGAATGGCTTCATAAATAGATTCAACACTGTAGCATCAAATCTGAAGAACGTATGTTCTGATGATGCGAAGCTCAGATTTGCTGAAGCTGCTAGAAGTCTGTTCTAGACTGTTAAGAGATCTGGACCACTGCTTCTTACAGATGCTCCTTCATTATCAGAAGAGAATACTGAATCTGCATCTGAAGACAACCCTCTGGCCATGACTCTGATAGAAAATCCTTCTGGCTCTACTGCTCTAAGCTCCAAAGCCCCTATGGAAATTGACTCTGTTCAAGCTTCAGAAACTGTTCCACCTTCTTCATCTGAGATCAAGAAAGAACATCCAGATCTTGAAGATAAGATTGCAGTTCTGGAAGCTGGTCAATCAGAAATCAAGTCTTGGATGGCTAAACAAGATAAGAAGTCTGAAGACATGACTCAGTGGATGTCCCAACAGGATCAGCAGAATGAAACAATGGCTAAGTGGATGACTAAACAAGAACAATCCTCTTCTGAGATCACGGATCTGTTGAAGATGATTTTGTCAAAACACTCTTAGTTTTTTTTTCTTCTGTTGTTTGCATCTGATGTTTGCATATGTATTTTGATTTTCTTCTGATGTGTGTACTCTTGCTCTGAATTGAATGAATGAATGTTTCAAAGTTTTCTCCACATGATTTATCTCATTTATTGTTTCCTTTTATTTGTCTTTTCAAAGTTATTACTTTTTGCTTATGACAAAAAAGGGGGAGAAAATATAGATCTGAACTGTTTAATTAAACTTCACCAGAATGAAACTTCAGACATATAAATTTTATCTAACATAAAATCTGAGTATTTCAGAACATTTGATAAGTACACTCTGTAAAAGAAACTCTGAGACTCTCAGATCATTTGACAATTATCAGACTCTGACTCTGAAATATGCAAGACACTCTGACTCTCAAATGTTAAAGGACAATCAAGCTCTAACTCTGAAAAATATTCAAGACAAAAGGGAAGTTTCTATTCCTTACTTATATTTAATTCAGGGGGAGATTCATCATCTTAGGGGGAGTTATAATTATTCTATTTTCAATTAAACAAAATTTCTGATGTTTTTGTCATCATAAAAAAGGGGGAGATTGTTAGAACACAGAGTGGTTCTTAATAATATCTCTATGTTTTGATGATAACTATTATGAAATTATGTAATTAAGAATTATATACTCTAAAATTTTCTTAAGAGTTTTTACTGCAGATAGTAAAGGAATTATCACTCTAGAAGCAAATCAGAACTGAACATAAGAAATATGCTAGACTCTGAAGCGCCAGATGCATCCATTAAAAGATTCTGAATGCTGCCAACAGAAGATCCTGAGCGTAGCCTCCAGAAGGATCTGAAGTAGAAGCTCCAGAAGGATCTGAAGCAGAAGCTCCAGAAGAATCTGAAGCAAGTCAGAAGCATCTGAACCAGAAGAATTCTGTATGAAGAGTTTTCAAAGCATAGTTACTACAGAAGATTCTGAAAGTACTAAAGCTGCCAGTACTGAGGATCTGACTCAAATATGCTCTGAAGTTATACACGCTAAAAGCACACCTGCTGCAAAGACTCTGATTCAGCAAAACTCTGATCAACATCAGAAGGCTCTGATCAAATTAGACTCTGATGAATCTTGCTAAAAATTGAAGAAGAATAATTCAAAGATTATGTCCGTTGGAATAATCCAAACGACTCTTTCCTTATTTATGCTAGACACAAGAACACAGACAAAAAGGATTTCTCTGTGCTTTCTTCTTCTAGGAAAGGTCACTTGATGTGAAGACAAAAAAGGCTCAAACCTTTTGGACACTCTTCTCAACGTGAAGACCTCTTGGAACAAGCTGCCTATAAAAGCAAGTCTTCACCCATCTTCTTCAGTTGACGTTTTTACCTGAAAAGAAATAAATATTCAAATCTCTCATACTATTCACATTCTTTCTAGAATTAATTTCTTTGTTCTTAACTTTAAGTGAAAAATCACAGTTGTGATAAAGCTTTATTAGAAGCAGTTTTAAACACTTGTATTTTTTATTACATTTGATTGTAAGAAAACCTTAAGAAGATCCAGTTAGGATCAGTAGTTCTTGAGAAGACTTTGAACAGTTGTTCTTAGTGCTTACTATTGTAATCAGTTGATTAAATAGTGGATTAAGTCCTTGATTGAGAAAGGCAAATCACTCTAGGAAGGGTGGACTGGAGTAGTTGAGTTCAACGAACCAGGATAAAAATACTTGAGTTTTTTTATTTCTAAGTTTTTATCTTCATACTTATTCAACCCCCCCTTCTAAGTATTTTCTCACCTTCAATGTGTTTCATTAATCCCATGTGGATTTCAACGCTTACGTGGGTATGGTCAAACGAATTAAAACACGACACATCAAGGGTCAAACATTCAAACTCAAGACAACTCAGCATTGGCTTGAAAATAGACCAGACATCAGAGCTAGGGCTCCGATGGTCTTCTTCGGCCAGCCCGCCAGAGACCAGTCATGAAAACTTCATAAAAATGGGAAAAGCTAGTACCAAATGAAAGCTCTCTCAACAAGGAATCCAAATCCACCATTTATTTTACAAAAAGGTTCTTTAAAGGACATGAAAACAAGCCACGATTATTGAGTATGCAAACTGAAAACTCATTCAAACATCAACAAAACCAGTCAAACATTGCCTACGTATAGTAGGACTTCATATGCAAGCCAAATGAGACCTAATGCAAGTCTAACATGAGAGATTTAAGGTTGAGAAAATACCTAACGGATCTGCTCCATTGGCTCTTGAAAATGGATGCAAGCTTCACTTTAACGATGCTAAATGCTTCCTTGAGCTCTAGTGGAGAAGAATTGAGCAGAAACTTGGAGAAATGGCCCAGGAAATAGCTGATTTGAAGAGGAGAATTTTTGGATAATTTTTGAGGTAGCTCTCTCTTTCTCACGCGGCAACAACTTCTTTGAGCAGCTAGGACAAGTTTTTGGCTTTTATATGGTGGGTTTGTAGTAATTATGCAGGCCCATGTTGCTTGTATCATGTGAATTCAAAAACTTGGCCAAAATTTCTTTCACATACACACACGAGTATATCCTCCTCCCACCTCTTTTTGGGTCAGCAATAATGAACATATGTGGTGTGGAAATGAAATGGATACTTTGTAGTCATGGAGAATGAATTGGTACACAATTTTGCAACATGACTTTTAAGGTATATATTTTGAAAATGTGGTATGGAAATGTTTACAAATGTTTGTCCAAATGAGGCAAGAAATGGCATAACCAAAGTTTGATGACACTATGGTGTAAAAAGTTCCAAAACAAAGTCATTTGGTGACTTGTAAATGAAGAAAACCAAATCATGTCTAAAAGTCAATTTTTCACTTTCAAAATGGTTCCAATGATCACATAATCCATCAAACCTCCTGAATTTTGAGTCCATTGTGAAGTTGGAACACTATAACACAACTTTCATGTTCATTGAATTTGGATTAGAGACCTTAAAGTTCATGAATTGGACCTTTGAAGAAAATGACCCATAATGAACTTTCCCAAAATACCCTTGCCTTGTGAAGACCATAACTTGAGACGCACACATGAGAGTGAGGACTTCTAATACTTTTTGAAACTCTAAGATCATAAGGAACAACTTTCATGTTCACTTGAAGTCGAGGAGAAGCTTGATTCCATGTCAAAAGTACCTTGGAAGTGAGTTGACTATGAGTTGACCAAAATTCTCTTCATCTGAGGACACCAAGTTGTTGGCATCATAACTTGAGATGTACAAACTCAATGGATGAGTTCTTGTACTCAAAATAAAGGTTGAAAGATTATGAACAAGTCCTATGTTTATTGGAAAATGAGATTGAACTTGCATCATAGTGAAAGTTGTCCTTGAAGTTGGGCACCAAAATAGGGGGTTTTACACTGAAATCATCTAAAACCCTAATTTAGTAACTCCTTGAACTCTTGAATCTCCTTGATTTGATATTAACATGACATCCTAGATACTTTGGGATGACTCCCCATGTCTTAATGACCTAGAACCAAGTCTTGAACCCTCTCAAGTCCATAGTTGACTTTGGGTTGACAAGATGAAACCCTAGCTCCACATCCTTTGACTGAGGCTCTTGCAGATGAATTGTATGACCACACAAACTTCATAAAGACATATCAAGATACACATTGAGATTTTAAACCATGTTTTATCCAAGTCAGTGACCTCATGAACATCTGATGACCTTCTGATGATCCTCAAGATAGAAGGTGGCACCCATACACAAACTTCTCTTCTCAAAGAGCTTTGTAACCCAATCCTCATGGTAAGGAAACCCTGATGACTTGCACATGATACCATTGCTTGAGCTTGAACATGAAGATCTTTTCTTGACTAGAAAACACAACACCTCTTGATCCTCTGTTAAGAACCAATGCTATGCAAATGCAAATGCTAAATGAAAATGAAACATAAGCCAAGTTAGAAAAAGAAAAGGTTGGTCAAATTTTGGGGTGCAACAACAACTGAGCCAATATGCATTGGTGATAACTAAACATAACCATTTAAATAAATATGAAACGTGTGTGGTAAATTCAAAAGATACACGCCACGACCTTCATCTTCTTCCTTGGGCTCCAGATTTGCAGAAAGGGGTCTATCTCCCTCCACACATAATGATTTTGAAAGATGTAAACATGAAACTTGTTTGTTTTTAAACAAGTAATCGAATGACAGTTTTTAATTTCATTTATTTTTAGTGTGGGCTGAATTATCAAGCATGAACCAGATGAACCCTAGTTTTGCAAAAACTATAATAAAATCCCATACACGTAATATAAATGACAATTGATTGAGGGTAAATGATCTATGAACTACCAGGAACACAATGATAATTTGAAGTAACATTTATGATGCATGATTCATAGAGTTTGAAAAGTTCAAGCTTATCTTGCAAGAGAAAATCGAATCCTCAAGGATTATGTTAAGATGCTTAGAACAAGTTGAAACCTCCTGGATTTCTTGGCTCGAATCCAACTGCAGCTTGATCAAGGTGAGATATGATCTTGATGAATTTGATGTTTAAAAAAGTGTTTAAGTGTTTGGATCACTTTTACATGATGTATGTGAAGTGTTTGAATCAAAAGTTTGAATGGAAAAGCTCTGGTTTTCAAAACTCGATTCTCACTCTTTGGAATTTTGAAATTTTGAAGTGAAAGAGGAAGAATGAGGAAATAAGTTTTGTGATTGTTTTGGTGTACTCTGAATGATCAAATGTGGCCTCTATTTATAGGGGAAAATAATTATTTTGGAGGAACGATGATGGTTGAAGGATGAGCTTCATGTCCAATGGTCTTGGCAATGCATCATTACTTCTATCTCAAGGTACCTTATCTCCTCCACTAGCCTAGCTCTCCTTTTGACCAATTCCATATTATGTAAATGTTTTTAATGTTGTTTAAAAGTGCATCTTGGTGGGAGTGATTTCTTTGATAATGCACTATTCCGCATAAATGCCTCATGAATTCAAGGCTTAAGTGATAATGCCTCATCATTTCAAAGGAATTTCACCTGACTTTGTGGCTCTATCTTGCGGGTTTTGCATGACTCACTCAGATTCTTGTTGAATTAGAATTGTATGATCATCACACTTAGACTCAAGAAATCATGCATGATAAGTAATGCCAAATCTATCTTGCGAAAACAGTTGCATCAAGGCATATTGTGCATTCCATATCTCCTTGCTCAAATGGAATTGGGTTGTGTTCTTGGACATTTTGGAAAGCTGGTATATCATACTTCAACTTTGATTTTTAAATTTGTCTTGATTCATCTTGGATCATGGTGAAAAATAACCTCAAATTTGGCTCCAACAAAAGATAGATTCTGTTCAAAATATTTCTAAGTGTCAAAGTTCAAAAAGTGTTGAAACCCTAACTTCATAGCCTTATATCTTAAAATCTATGCACTTTTTGGGAATCCACCCTTATTGACAAAGTTGTTGTATGTACAAATATATTCAATTTAATCTTTGGATCAAAGAAAATGGTTACTTAGTTTGAAAGTTATAACCTTGCAAAGTAGGGTAAAAGTCATTGTTTTTTCATGAACTTGGAAAATTTTCAAGTTTTCTACGGTTGCCCTTTTTACAAGTAACCTCACATTTATTGATTTTTATTGATCAATCATGATCCGAATCACATATTAACATTTTTATTAACTTGAAGAGGCCATGTTTGACCAAAAACTCCAAAAGTCAAACTTGATTTTGACCACAATTGACTTTTTGTATCAGATGAATTTTGAACTTTGTGATCCTTTATGAAATTAAATCCTTAGGCTAAATTAAACATCATGGCTAGAATCCAAAGGTGTTTTTGAATGTCTTGATTCATTTCCCAAGTTTTGAGATCATGTCTTTGCTTAAAAGTCAAACGTACAATTGACTTTTCATCAAAACCCTAGTTTATGGCCCAAATGAATTTGAATTCTTGCCTTGTTTATGAATCAAGTTCTTTGGATCAATCCAATCATATGAATGGACTAATATGAGTCATTTGATGTCTTTGAAACATACCTAGAGGTCTTGGGTCATGCCTTGCTAAAAAAGTCAACCCAGGTGATGATTAAGTCAAAACCCTATTTTTGGTGCACTAAGGATCTTGAGGCTTGTTGATTTTGAAATGAGGAAATCATGTACTTGATTATTAATGAATGAGAGACTGGGTAAGTTGAAGATTATGCCCATTCTTGAATGATCCTTTGTATGAGTTTCTTTTGAGGCTGAAAAACCCTAATTTGTAATCAAATTAAACAAACAACAATCTTTGTATCTCTAATTGGGTTAGTGATTCATAAAAATATACACACATATGATGCTAATGAAATGCAAATTATGTGGGATCTTAGGGTCAAAAATTAGGGTATGACACCCGCCTCGGGTCATAAGCGACAGACTTGTCTCGATTTCTTCTTTAATCAAGTCTTCCACTTGAAAAGGGTAAAAATAAACCTTTGAGGAAGCGATCACTGGAGGTTTATAACTTTACCGGGGATCTTCAAAATATATGCGAGCTGGTCGACTAGAAAATAGATTTCTCAAATAAAGAGAAAAATCATATGTATGAATCTTCACCAAACTTCTCTAATGGGACTTCCAGAGAGATGTCATTTTATGGAAGAAAATATTGATAATGAGCTCATTAGGGAGAATTTAAATTGGATTAGAGAAAATAAAATTCTCGTAACAGGATATCTCAAATAAAGGGAGAAAAACTTGTGAGAATTTTCAACAAACTTCTCTGACGGAATCTTTTGGAAAGATCAATTAATAATCTGATAACTTCATTGGGGATAGACAAACTGTCTTGAAAAGAGACTGCCATTTGTCGTTCCATAAAATTCCAAGAACATTATAAGCTGCTTAAATAAAGATACTGCCACTTATTGTCCATTATGAATTTTGAGGAAGTGTTATGTCAACACCACTAGGGATTAAAGGTTGTTTTCAACGAGGACCCATAAACATATTCTTCCTAGAGAGACAAAGTGTTCAAACATGCAAAATAAATGTACCCTCGATCTAGGTTTAACCTCCTAGAGAGATTCACAACCAAAGTTATCAGAAATCAAAGTTCAATCCAGGAATAAACTGGAGAGAAACGGTCAAACAAGACTCTACCGAATGAGAAATGAGCTCGACTGCTGATTTATCTTATCCAAGGATGGAAAGGAAAGCTAAAGCAAAATCTTCCACGAGGAATAAACTCAGTGGGGAATTAGAAAGGGGATACACTTTCTGCTTAAGGTAGACAACTCTATTGGGAGAGATACAAAATATAGTCACTTGGGGATAAACATAGTCAAAGTGAGCAAAGTAAACAACATCACAAAAATGCTGAAATGCATATGTATCATATATATATGTGTATGAATAAATGTATTTCATGCTATATGTGCTGACAAAACATACCAAAGAGATAGTCTGGAGATGAAATAAACATCTCAATCGGTTACTCGGCCAATCTCAACAAGATAGAAACATTATTGGGGATGAACCAAAGGCCACTGATGGAACAAAGTCTTGCTTCAAGGCTCTAATCTATATGGGGAGAGGAAGATGCTTTACTTGGGGATAACCGAAAATAATCTTCTAACATCAAAAATCTACTAAGGGATAACAACATGAACTCTACTTTACGGGGAGGAAGGATTCACTAGGGAAGGACCACCCATATCTAGAGAAGCTTGAATCAAATTTATAGATGGTGACACCGAGCTTGAGAGTTCATAAGGGATAAAATAAATATCCATTTCACTGGGAAAGCTGAGTTAGAGTCATAGCTGAAGATGCCAGAGTTGGGACTTCATGGGGGATAAAATAAATATCCACTTCACTAGGAATGTTGAGTTAGAGTCATAACTGAAGATTCCAGAGCTAGGACTTCATGAGGGATAAACTAAATACCCACTTAGATGAGGAAGATGGAAGTCAAAGGAGAAATCATATTACCAGACATGCCATAACCACCTGTAGTAGAGACTTACTGAGTATAAAATAAATATCCTGCTGGCAGAAAGAAACACATCTAACTAAGGAAATTGGGGTCCTTGAATCACAGCTTAATCGGGGATCCTAAATGATTTGCTGGGAGAGTATTAAGTTCATAAGAAATCCCTTGGGAACTCCTAGGTCACACACTAATATGTCATAGCTACCCATGGTAGAGACTCATCATTGGGAATATGTGTAAGGCATATCGCAAGAACAACACAGTTCTGCGTTTCAACTGCATAGTGATCTTCATAAATGAACAACAGTTCTTGTGAATGGATAAAAATAATCTTTAATTCTAAAATGCCCCATATTACATGTCTTGCGAGAGGAAATCATATCAAGAGGATTTTATAGAAAACCTGGCATCCAAAATTCCCTAGTGTCTTCAAACTCTTGGAGAGATTTATCAAATCTCGATGTAACTGCCCCAAATTGATTGTTTTTTGTATACTTGAGTTTTCAAACTTTCTATTTAGAGATGGTCAGACTGTGAAAGAAACAACTGGGAAACAACTTGCCCCTATTTAGAAAAGTCTTCAAGCAACATGCCCCTGGATATAACCATCCTTTTGAAATGATTTGCCATTTTCATCAGAGTTTCAAGTCTCAAAGCTCACAAGCAAACTTCTATGATATCAAGCAATGTTAGCAAGCAGAAAAATGTTAATTATGATAATAATAAGGCAACACACGTGTTGGTCTTGAAGTTTTTATTGAAAAGATATCTCAATAATATGTGACCAAATCACTAGTTAGGATATGACATTAATATTTTTTTTACAGAGCCAACACAAATTTCGAGCATAGCTCATAGGAGTTAGGATATGTTATCCCATCGAGTATGCTTTCGAAATAAACCCTGCTTCAATTAGTTCTTTTGAGGGTTATAATGCGGTCTGGTTCACAGTTTTCAAAAAAGATTTTTAGGCTTGTTGCGGTGAGAATAGGATATCAAATTATTAATTAATTTGAATCACAAATCTTTAGATTCACAATCGGTCTTTAATTTATCCGAAGGAAAGGTCAAAGAAAGGAAAAACCTAATTTTTGCATCGTAAATAATGCGGGGAGAGATCTAGATAAAGGGTTGGTTAAGCCTAAGAAATGTATTAGCACCCTAAACCTCTGTAGTACTCTACAAGAACCTTTTGTTTAAGTTTGCTATTTTGCTTGATTATTTGCTTGAGGGTATATTGCTAAGGGTTAAAGATGAAAGAAAAGACCTAAGGGTTAGTCCTAAGTTTACTCGCCAAGATTCGCATCTTGTGCCTACGTATCAGAGGTAGGGGATGGAATCAGAGTAATCGTAGTTCCCCTCAGAAGGGAGGTTAAAAACTTCTTGACTGTGGTCAAGGTTTCAATGGGTAATAAGAGTTCTTAAGGAAGCACTTACGTGGAGTGTGGCGACTCCTATTTCTTTGTTGAAATAGTTGAAAAGGGTAAAATAGGTACTCCATGGAGGGAAACCTAATACGGAATGCGGCGACTCCTTAACCTAATGCTAGGGTAAAGGGTAATTCGGTCCACGGCGGGACGCCTATGCAATTAGGGTTTGAAAATGTCAAAGGGGAGGACTATTGACACGGCGGTCAAATGGCTAGACCTATTCCTTGAGGGGGGGAGGGGGGATTAATAGTGAATAATGCAAACGAAAAATAATTACACAACGAAATTGAAATACGGGAAATGTACGAAAATAGTAAAGGAATTGCAAAACGACGATATACTCGCATAAGTTACAACCATAAAATGAAGCGAAAAATAAAGTATTACAAACTGTACAACTGAGAAAGCGATGAATGGAACGACATAAAAATTATACGAGAATAACCGGCAAGGTTCAATATGAAATTGAAAGGGCAACGTTAGACGATTTTAGGAAAGGGATTTAAACTAAATGAGGAATTTACAAAAAAGAGTTTGAATTTAAAATGTTAATTTTTAATTTTGCCTAATTTTAATGGATTAGTAAAATCTTATTTTTTCAAAAAAATGGTTTTTTGAATTTAGGAAGGTTAAATTTTAAAGAAATATTCTAATTAACTTTCAAAAAGGTCTTAAAAAATGGGGTTTTAATAAAATAAGTTTTAATTTAAGAAAAGGTTTCAATTTTAAAAAGGTTTTTAATTTTTAAAAAAAGGTTTTAATTAAAAAAATGTGGTTCTAATGTTGATTTATGTTTTTAATTTTTAAAAATGGTTTAAATTTTAATTTTAAAAAAATGATTTAATTTTAATTTTATCAACCTAATCAAACTAAATTATAAAATTAGAAAAAAAGTTATGACTTTACCAATTATTAATTAAATTACATTCTAAAATTATGAAACAATAATAATAATAATAATAATAATAATAATAATAATAATAATAATAATAATAATAATAATAATAATAATAATAATAATAATAATAATAATAATAATAATAAAAGAAAAAGAAATAAAAAATGAAAAGAAATAAATGGGGAGAGGGAGGCGTGTTTTGCTGATAGTGCTTTTTGGTTTTTTTCTTCTTCTTTTTTGAGGCCGACGGCGGCCATTGTTGGAGCTCCTGCGTTGAGCTTTGAGCTTTTTCCTCTTTTTTCTTGCTTGCATATTGCCGCGAAATGCTTCTCCTTCTTCCTGCGAATCTAAAAAAAACTTCTGTTAATTAAGCTGCTCACCTTACCTTGAGGTTTGAAGCGGCTAGATTTACGGGGGATACGGTGAATTGAACGATGATGATAGTGATATCTGAGTTCGCGTAGTGATTTGAAGCACTTGTTCTACTTCCTTTTCTCTGATTTTGTGACCCCCTCCCTTCTGGGTTTTCCGCTACCTGATGAACTCGTGGAAGGGTTCTTGATGTTCTTCGATGCCCCCTTTGAACAAATGAACTGGGTTTCCTTCTTTCTGATGAATGGATCCCTTTATATTGTTTTGATGAACTGATAATGCACTTTTTCTTCTCCTTTCTGCTGGTGATCTCCTTCCTATTCTTTATTTTTTTATTTGAAGAACTGATGATGTTTTATATTAGTTCTTGATGGGCCTGGGCGATGAATTTTGTTGTGAATTTTATGGCTCATATGTTGTGATTTTTTGCGAAATTGTGGCAGTATTGTTGGATTTATTTTTGTTTGGTTGCAGCAATTTGAGGATAAGTGGTTGCTGTTATGATTGTGGTTGATGAGTGGAATTTGTTTGGTTGTTGTTGAGGAAATTGAGGCGTGTTGTTGGATAGTTGATTTGATCCCTTGTGGTTCAGAATTTTGGAGACAATGTGTTTATGCCCTGTTTGGCAAAAAATCATTTTTCAGCAAAAATGCTTTTTCCAAAAGCACTTTTTCAAAACCACTTTTTCCAAAAATCATTTTGCTCTCTCTTGGACCATAATGAACAGATGTTGCCGAATTTGTGCCGAGGCCGAAAATTAAAAGTCGGGAGCTGGCGACGACCTCGTCGTTGTTGCCCTCCCGACGTACCCGATGATGACTTTTTACTGAGGGTATCGGAACCGATAAAAAACCATTTTTTTATCGATTCTAACTTTAATTATTTTCTCTGTGGATGATCCTTTTGCAGGTTCGGAAAAATCGAAGTTGAAGAATCGGACGCGAAGACAATTTTAGGAAAATTAGGACTTTTTATAATTTAGGAATTAAAATTGTAAATTGTAATTTTCTTATGTAATATTGTAATAAAATGTGGAATTTAAATGAATAAATTCAAATTATTTCTCCAATCAACTTTCTCCGATTAAAATTTCCAAATGATTCATCTGATTAAACTTAAACGAATAAATTCATTTAATTAAATTTATCCGATTAAATTCCTCCAAATAAACTCAAACAACTAGATTCATTTAATTAAATTTAATCGATTAAGCTGCTCCAAATAAATTCGCCTGAATGAATTCGTCCGATTAAATTCGTCCAACTCATTCCATCTCCATAAATTCAACTGATTCCATTTATCCGACTAGATCCATCCGATTAAATTTCTCCGACTAAGTTCACCCGATCAAATTCATTCGATTAAAAGTTATCAGATTGAATTCATCCAAATAAATTCAGTTAATTAAATTTATCCAATGAAAATCATCTGATTAAGCTGTGACGTTCCAACTCCAAATTCGAAAATTAATCATTTTGCACGATTTAAATTCGACATGTCCGCTGAGTTCAAACAAATACCTTTGCAAATTAATTTGTATCCGATAATGAAACCGGTGAATACGGCCTTGAACGGATAAGCAGAGAAATCCGATTCAACAGGGAAACAAACTCTCCTCCACATTGAGAAATTCCAAATCGTATCTCGAATGACTTAACTCGGTAACCTGAATCAGCTCGACTAAGAATCAAGATCAGACCAATAGATATTCATTATAAATTCAACACGAACCGTAATTCCACTGTTTTCTTTAAAAATTGACTAGGATGTAGCAGAAAGCAGGAAAACGTCCGTCTGTTACAATAAATTCTTCAAAGCATATTCTCACACCGATTTAACCTGAATCCAATTATATTGCAACATACTCAGCTCCAGATGGCTTATTACTCAAACAACACTTTAAAACCCAACTGATGACTAAATCTCAGCTCTTGAATAAATTGTGTTGTGTCACGAGAAACCTGACGTCCATATTGCCGTAACATTCAGCTCATCCTCAAATAAGTCACATGACTCGGAGATGGAAACCCTAATCACTTGAGAAACTCCTGACGACAACTTGGCTTCATGAATTGTCGGTAGACTGCAAACTAATGACCGTTTTGCCCTTCACCAATTAACTAGCACACATTGTGATTTTTCCTGCAAAACCAACAGGCTGAGCAAACTCGTTAGTGGTTAGTTTACAATGCAATGCAGAATGAACTGAAATGCAAAATGAACCGACTAGTCTAAGGGTAAAATTTGGGGTATTACAAGCCTCAAATTTTATTTGTGCCCACCCATTTTTCATGATGTTCTCCAATCCTATGTTCAACTAATTTGATGCGAGCACTCATCTCTCAAGAGGAGTTTTTATATGGTTGAGAAAACACTGAGGCTTTGGACATGGCAGTCACTTACCTTTTTTTCTTTTGGTGTTTGATCACACGACTTTGTTATTTACTGAGGATTTTTCTTTATAATTCTTTGTTATTGCTTTTCGTGTTTTCTCGTTCTTTTTGTTTTCCCTAACTTTTTCATGGACCGAGTCTTTTGGATTTGACCTTGAAGTTCAGCGAGATGCCCTAATTTTTCCTAAATCTCCTTCATAGGTTTTGATTTAGCGGACTTTTTTTTTTCTTTTCATTTTTTGATTTATGAACAAATCATGTGTCTTTAAGTCATTTTGACTTGTTGAAAAGATTGTGACTGCCTCATTTCTTAACTAGTTGAGGAATAATCATTATGGATTTGACTCCTTGGCTTCATAATGTGTGAGGGATAAATGTAATGGATCCTTGGATGTTCACTCCCCTTTTTTGAATTTGGGTGCTCGATCAGCTTAGCTGAAAACTACCCCGCTCCAAGTAAAAATTGAGGGTTTTTTGTACAAAAGGAAACTTCTACTTCAAGGCTTAAATGGGTTAAAGAGGTTCTATATCCCTTATATCTCAGGTGTTTGGGTATTTGAAACAATGCCTTACATCATCAGCAAGGTTTTACTCAAAAGCATACAACAACCATGTGCAAAGAGGAACTTGTTCCACGTTCTAGCAACAAAGTGACTTGGATTTTGGAATCAACCATTTGAAAGGACAGAATATCCTCTTGGACCAGCTTTTGTACTTCCTTCTTGAGGACAAAAAAATCCTCAATGTCATTTCCGGGTGCACCTTGATAGAATGTACAGAAAGAATCAACTTTGAGATAACTCTTATGACTCTTAGGGATAATGGGTGGTGTCTTTGTCTTGACCAACCCCTTCTGCACTAGGACATGATACAACTTAGAATAAGACACCAGGATATCAAAAAATTCACCCATCCTCTGATTATGGGCATGCTGATGAGGTTGCGCCTGGAAATGTGGTTGATAGGCTAAAAGTACCGGAGTTGTGTACATAACAGTGTTAGCATAATGTCGATTGTATCTGAAACGAGACCTTCTAGGCTTCCTAAGAGGAAGAGCGACTTCCTCTTTATCTTGGATTTTGAGAAAACAACTTTCTGACTTCTTAACACCATGGGACGAGCCAATGTATTTTGGTAGACTTCCCTGTTGGATACCT
The DNA here is from genome assembly GCA_963859935.3 of Lathyrus sativus. Lineage (NCBI taxonomy): Eukaryota > Viridiplantae > Streptophyta > Magnoliopsida > Fabales > Fabaceae > Lathyrus > Lathyrus sativus. The sequence goes on from OZ012735.1 coordinate 74,646,592, forward strand.
CATTCTGGATTTGTTCTCATATCCATCATTTCAGCAAGATCACAAGGTGCATCAGCTGCTATCTTCTCATGAAAGAATGAACTCAGAGTCTTCAAGAGGATCTTAGTCATCTCTTCTTCTCCCATAGGAGGTTTAACTTGATCAGTGACTAAGGCTTCAACTAGAGTAATTAGACGCCCCATATCAGCCTTCAAAGTAGTCACCTCTTTTCTGAGTTCTCAGTTTTCTTATTCATGTTTTTCCATCTTTACTTGCAATTGGCTCGAGTACCATTCTTGTGATAGCTTGACTATTGAAGACAAAGGACATGGTTAAACTGGAATGCAAAAATGCAATGCTGAATGATGCATAATTATTCAAATGCAAATGATTTTCAAGGAACTTAACAGTTATATCGCAAACATCATAAAATGGATAACACCTTTTAAATAATTGGAAAATCTCATTTCATTAATAACTTTAAAGGATAACAAAATAAAATACAACTTTCAAAAGTCCTAACAAAGGGGAAAATACAAGAAAAGGAAACTAGAACCCTAAGAAACACCATGGGAAGATCCAACTCCTCCTTGCAGTTGTCTGGTAAGCTTCTTAGTTTGCTCCTTCATCTCAGGCTTCTCAATTATGAATGTGTCAACGACCAACTTCCACACAACCAACGATGGAGGAGTGTCTGCACTTTAAACAACTGGAGCTGAAGGAATGCTAGAAGAAAATAAATCCTCTTGCGCCTTCCTCTTCTTAGAAAAGTCTTCTTCACTCTTCTACTTCAAAAGCTTCTGGAGTTATGCATTCTCATTGTTAATAACTTGGTACTTATTCTTCCAAGCGTATCTTTCTCGTTGCACTTTCGCCAACGTAATCTTCAGCTTCTCTGCATCACCCATGAAGATCAAGGTGGGATTTCTAGAAGCTATAGGTAGATGTTCTTGATGGGGATAAGGCATCTTCAACTTGATTGCCCTATCTTACACCCGTTAGAGATAAGGCTCCAATGAGACACAATCAGGCTTCCCTAACATTGTTCTTCCTTTCCAGTGAACATGGCACCAAGTGTGCACTATCTTCTCCTTAAGCATTGTGTTGTCCTCGCCTTCTTTGAAGAAAAGACCCTCTAAATGAACAAAATTTGGTTTGTCCTTCATAGGGAAACCAAGCTGACGACGGGCTAAGACTGGATTGTAACCGATGCCTCCTTTTGTACCATGAGAGGTACATTAGAAAACTCATCACAACTGTTAATAATTTCCAATCCACCATAAGCAGGATTATACCGCTCAATGTCAGAATGAGTGAGAGACATAATATTTTGTGACCAAAGCAGACCATCCTTGAGATCCCAAAAAACAGCTGATTGAGGCAAGTGAAAAATAAACCACTTGTAAAGAAATTCCTTAGATGAACACCCCTCCTCCATGAGAATTCCTTAGATGACTAGAATGGTAAGCATCTGCAAGCAAGGTTGGAACTGGATATCCAACCAAGAAGATCTTAATGACATTAATGTCAACAAAGTTGTCAACATTGGGAAAGAGAAATAGTCCATATATGAGCAAGGCAAGAATAGCCTCAAAGGTATTCATACTCTTTGTGTCAGTAAAATATTAAGCTCTATCCATCAAAAACTTGGCAGGTAATCCAAGAAGTCCTCCTTTAGTAGTCATGTAAGCTTGGATTTCTGACATTCTCAAGTGAGTAGCTTCTACAATGTCTTGAGGCTTAGGGGCTTCCTCCAAACCAGAAAATGGATCATGATTATAGATAGGCAATCCAAGTAAGCAAGAATACTCCTCCAAGGTAGACATTGATAGTCTGGGAATGTGAAGAAGTGATACAAGGGATCATAGAACTGCACCAAAGTAGCAAGAATTCCATCCACCATACTAAGCTTCAACAGATATAAGAGTCTTCCATACTTATCTTTGAAATCCAATGAATCTGCAACCAACCCTCCTAGCTTCCTTAGATCTTTCAGCTTAGGACTTTTGAAAGTGTACTTTTGTGTTCTTCTCCTCCCAAAATCCATGGTAAAGTCAATGATGTTTGCAACAATAATCCTAAGTTTCTTGAAAAAGGTTAATTAAAAGATGGTGCATGAATGCATGAATGGATGAATGCAAAAACACGCATATACACATATATGAAAACATAAGGGGTTTAAAGGTTCAACATCGTGAGCATGTAGCCATGGGTCTAACCATCCCAAAGGGTATGTACTAAGGTTTTTATGTACCTGCAAGACAAGGTTCTAACAAGTTCCTAAATTCATTGATCCATCTTTCAGATATTATAGCACACGGATTATTCGAGAATCAATAATATTCTCAAGAGAATCTCGTTTGAGTGTAGCATCGCGTATCAACTATTTCCGGTGTACACCTTCATAGTCACCACACTACATCCTAATAGACCAAGTGGGGTAAAGGGTTAACTAAGGTCCTCAGCTTCTCGGACTCCTAGGTTGAAAGTAGAAAATTTTTTCACGATTGCTCAATCAACAAATACCATCCTCAAAAGGGCCTCCACTAAGCGAGGGATCTCAAGTCAACTTTTTTGGAATTACTCCCTCAAATCCTCCTTGACTATACCATCCTTCCTAACTTATTTGTGTTCTCAAGTCTTGGTTAAGACTTATCTCACCATAATTGGATCAACAAAAGAACCCAAACAAATAGAAAACAAATATATACAAATATACACAAACAATAACAAGATAGGTTTAACCCTCTTAGGGGAGATATCCCCAGTGGAGTCGCAATTTCAGTCACGGTGAGATTCAGAGACTATAGCTATTGAGTTAGCTAGGCTTCACAAATCTTAAGATATCACCGCCGACTTTTAATTTATTCAAGGGAAAGGGAAAAGAAAGAATAACCCATAAATATGCAATGTAAAGACACAACAATAAAGATCTAAGGTTCGGGAATTGATTATACTAAGGGAAAGTATTAGAACCCTAAGTATCTATAGTATCTTATAGGAATCTCTTGTTGTATTTGTGTTATTGTTAAGTTGTTTTCCAATTGGGATTGATTGAGGAGATGAGAAGAGAAGTGTTTTTTTTATTGTTTCCGTGTTTGGCAAGATACAAAGTCTTGTGCCTATGTACCAATAAAGGATCAAAATCGTGTAGTTCGGGGTATAAATTGAAAAGGGTTTGTTATGGTGGATTTTAATGAAGAAGAGACAAGGTGTCATATTAAGGAGAATACTCAACTTATCCACCACAAACATGTGGAAGAGGGATCTTTTCTTCACATTGAGAGAAGTGCTCCAACTTGGATATATAATTAACAAGTATGCCATATACCTCTCTCAAGTGGAAAAGAATCAACATCTTTCTCAACTATGTCATGGGGTAGGAGAATCATATCTCAACTTGAGATGACTAATGTATAATCTATTTTAATAAGGTTTTGAATTGAAGTTTGTGTCTTTTAGTCTTTGTGAAAGAGTTTTGAATATGCTTAAGATGTCTTGAAACATTTGTTAAGAAAAGTTTTGAAAAAAGTCAATGACTTAAAGTCAAGGTTTCTTTTGAAATTGGTTTTGAGTTTGTGAAAGGGGAAGACCCTAATTGAATTCTCTAAGTTGAAAATAACCTAAGGGAAACTTCCTAAGGGATAACAAGTTAAGGATTATAACAAGAGAGATATGTACAAAGAGATGTAAACATGCATATGCAAAAGTGACAAATATGTTAACAATAAGTCCCTCCCTTGGAATTAGGAAACATGATAAACAAGTGCAAACCAATATTAAAAAAAGAAGTTAAACATGAGGCGTGGTATAAGTAAGGACTAAAGTGATTCAAAAACATGTACAAGATTTATGAACAAACATTTGATCATGGTATACCTAAATTACAACATTCACAGAAACAAGAAACATGGGCATATTATTTACAAGGTATGCTTCAACAAGACACATTAAGTACCAAATCATGACTTAAATCAAAGCAAGATCATTATGAATCATCTAAGACAAACATGGTACAACAATTCACAACATGTATACACAAAGACAAGAATCAACTCAATGATGAAGATTAGGGCATGGTTTCATCACATTTTTAGGTCAAGAAACAATTCCTAAACACATGGATAACTTGTAACACAATATGGATAATAATTAATCATATAAAGCATTCAAAGAAAGACAAAGATGGAATTAAGAACAAGCATGGATAGATCATGGATGTAGCATCAAGGATAAGGAACAACATACAAACACAAAGATCCTAAATTATCAACATGAACAACAACCACGGCATTTTGACATTTAAGGAACATGGTCACACATTAACATGAACAAAGTTTAAAATAATATCAAAGATAAACATAAATCCTCATAAATAAATGCAAGAAGAAAATGAGAAATATTTTTTTTGGGTTTTCTAATTAAAAGAAATGACATATATTTTATTTTTAATAAATATGTTAAAATAAAATAAAAACAAAAGACTTTTATAAAATAAAATATTTTTGGTTTTGAAAATATTATGGGTGATAAAATAAAAAGGGAGAAAAAGAATAAAAAAATTAAACATGAATTAAAAATGAAAATAGAAAGAAAATGAATTAGGAAATAAAAGAAGGAAATGAGGTGATAAGAAAAGGGAGTGCTGCCAAGGGTGTCTGAACCAATGTCCTAACGGTTGCAGCAAAGCATAGCACACCCACCAATGGGCTAGGCCAGTTGGCCTATTAATAAATGCACACTATAAAATAATATATGAAGTTCAATGCAAAATTATGCAAAAATAAAATAGAAACACTGTAAAAAATTTGGAAAATTGCGACGATTTATTTTGGCAAGTTACGACAGTAAGAACCGTCTCAATTTGCTATTCACGACGGTTGTAGTTCTGTCGCAGAAACGTGCGTCACGAGGCCGTATTGCGACAATAATCAAAACTACCACCCCAACCATAATTATTTCTCAAGAAGGGTAGGTAACGAACGTAACCTGCATTTTGCGACGATTTTCAACCGTCTTAGTTTTCTGTTTGATTTTTGCTTTTATTGTTGATTGCGACGGTTACCAACTGTCGGTACTTGAAAATTGTGACGGTTCTAAACGTCATAACTTTCTATTTGATTCATGTTTATAGTATTGATTGTGACAAATACCAACTGTAGTAATTTTCCTAATAATTTTTGTTTTTATTATTAGTTATTGAAATTCTGGCAAGCACACGATGGATGTTATCACGAATGTAATGACATCCACTGTAACACAGACTACTGCACTTAATAATAAGCTGTAAATGGAAAGCAGTAAATAACACAAGTAATTGTTCACCCAGTTCAGTGTCAACCACACTTACATCTGGGGGCTACCATACCAGGGAGGAAATTCACTATTAGAAGAATTAATTCAGAGTCAAACAATCTCAGTTTGCACTCTTCACTTAAGACCTACCCAATGACACTTCAGCCTAGAGACCGCTAGACCTGAGTTTCCCACTCACTCCCCCTCAATCACCTCATTGATATAAACCAAATTACAATAGAGTTATGAAGACTCACTTCAAACACACCTTGATCTTGCTTCACAGCTTTGATCAAGTGACACACACTCTTGCTTAAAAGCTTTGAGTGACACAATGAACACACCAGTTCATACACAATAACCAAAGCAATTATACAGCATATAATTGCTTGGTACACAAGGAATCCTAAGACTCTTAAACACACGTGAAGAACAAAGTTCTTCACTCACAAGATACACACTTTAATCTCTCAGTTGGCTCTCCCTTTTTTTATATTAAGGTTCATCCTCTTGTTATTTATAGCAGCAAATATCCTTTGGGCCTTTGTGCAAAATTTAGGTTTACCCAAACCTCTCTTCACGAATCTGCATCCTTACCAGTTAGGTCAGGGATATTTTATTTCTCCAGGGCTTCTAGAATGTTTCCTGACTTCCAGCTTGAGCTTTTAAAATATTTCCTGTATTCTAGCCTGAGTTCCCTCATTCTAAATACCATAAAACTAAAACTGCGCGCCTGATGTCATACGATCAATGTTACAGCATCCAGTCATGACATCCAACTTCACTTACCCTACAAAATACTCTTAGTGTATGTCATAAAATTAGTCATGACATTCATATAGAGTCTAATGTTTTTCCATAAAATGCAGCCAATCAAAAGCATTTACAAACTCCCCCTTTGGCAAATTTTTGGATAAAACACCCTGTTAACATATCAGAGTTTACAAGCAGCAGAAGTTTAACATATAACCTATCATGCAGGAAAGTTACTAGCTAAGCACTATAAGAGTTGTCTATAGAGTTAGCTCTCAGCTTCTCACGATCAACCTGTTCACACAAAATCATCTGTTAGTCAGCACTACAGATGTCACAATATGTTGAGTAACATTCTGGGTTACTCCCCCTCAACTGATGCATACTACATCAGCTGGGCACAATCTTCACAGCTTGCAGTCACACATAAATCATCCAGGCTTGTCACATCACTTCCACAACATTACATTCTATCACCAGTTAACCTAGACTACAGATGTTACACTCTCTGTGGGTCATCCTGTGCTACTCTCCCTGAAGAGATGCACAAAACTTACATTCTGCCAATCATTCTGCAGACACACACAATACTAGCAGCTTATGCAACTAGGCTCCATCAGGGAACACACACAACTGCATACACACACTCCTTAATCATCAACTAGGAGCTCACACACTTCTAACATGCATTCCTACATAAATTAGGAACCCTCATCACTAACAGCATCAGCTGTTATCATACATGCACATTAGCAAAATAGGTTCTTCAACCATGCACATTTGCAGCAGCACCTGTAATACACCTACAACACACTTGTAGCAGCAATTCAGCCAAGTCTTCCACCTGCTTTCAAGAGTCTTCCACCTGTTGTTTTCTAAATACCCGTTGTTTTCTAACAACACTATCTCCCCCTTTTTAGCCACAAATTAAGATCAAACTAATAAAATAGTATGGATCATAATGAGTAACATTACACATGTTTGGGGTCATTACAAACAAAGACTGCTCATGAAGAGCATCACAAATGAATGCTGTCAAATAAGGATTAAAATCTAAAGCAAGAAAAAGACATCATTAGCCACACCAGCACCAACAACACACCCACATCAGCCCAGGCATCTACTTCCTGAGCCTTACAGCAGGCCATCAGCACATTAATCCTCTTCTTCAGCAGAGTTGGAACTGACTTCCTCAGATCCTTCATCACTAGCCTCCTCAGAACTGGCAACAGCTTCCTCTGATGCTGCATCCTAGCCATCATCCTCCCCTGAACCCTCATCATTGTCATTAAATTCAGAGTCCTCATCTAGCTCAAGATATATGATCAGTTTTTCTAGATTCTGCTTCCTTATATCCAATTCCTTGCAGGATTGTTTGAGCATTACAATCACCTCAACTTTTCTGGTCTTGGGACTCCCTTTGGATGTCTCAGCGGAAGTCATGACAATGTCTGGAACATGAGTTCCTTGAAACAGCTTGTGATGGAATGACATAGTGTAACACCCCGTTTCCCAAAATAAAATAAAACAATTGAATAAGCACACCTCAGAGTATCTCCCACAACGGGATGTCACAATTCACACTAAAATTTCCACAAAACATTTTTTCAAGTTAATTTTCTCAATAAAACTACAGCGGAAAAATATAAACATCATCTTCCATAAATCACAAAACATATATATATATATATATATATATATATATATATATATATATATATATATATATATATATATATATATATATATATATATATATATATATATATATATATATATATATATATATATATATATATATATATATATATATATATATATATATATATATATATATATATATATATATATATATATATATATATATATATATATATATATATATATATATATATATATATATATATATATATATATATATATATATATATATATATATATATATATATATATATATATATATATATATATATATATATATATATATATATTATCCATATCCATCATCCTCGTCATATCTATACAACAATGGCCATCTGCCCAAAATACATGTAGCATCATCTACGATCTCCATCAAATAGGATACGCCACAGGGGCACACAAAATCAACAAGACACAATAAAACTCCCAAAACGCCCCGGTGTTACGTATCAGAGCAAACCTACAACGACGCCACAATCCAAGCTAGCTAAACACCTGGATTGTCTGTACTTCCGAAGAAGCACAGACCACAACAATAACACAGGGGTGAGAATCACGATCAAATAATAATGGTATAATGGTACATGAAATAAAAGTCAGAAATCAATTATAATACTATTTCATATACATATCATCCGGACTCACGGTCCCCACCATCAACCACAACACACAATCACGCAACAATGCACTCACACAACTCTTAACATGCGGTACCGACTCACAATCACGATGGGCACTTGGCCATAAACCCTCCACTCAGGAGCACATATCAACGATGGGCACTTGGCCATCAACCCTCCACGCAGGGAGCACACCACACTGATGGGCAACTGGCCATCAACCCTCCACAATGGGAGCACCACAATAATACCGATGGACACCTGGCCATCACCCTCCACAATGGGAGCACATCTTCGATGGACACCTGACCATCACCCTCCACTATGGGAGCACCACACAAACATCGATGGATACATGGCCATCACCCTCCCCACCGGGAGCACAACACAATATCATCGATGGACACATGGCCATCACCCTCCCCACCGGGAGAATAACACAATATCCACACGTATCAAACTTCTAGCACACCAAGTGCGAACCGATCCTATTGATCCACTCCTCATACAACATATACATATACACGACGCACAAGGCGTACCGATCCCACGGATCCACTCACATCATAAAATACATACATAACAAGCACACACAGTGCGTCGATCCCACGGATCCATTCACCACACAACTTATCACATACAACGCACACAAGGCATGTCGGTCCTTCTAACCCAAATATATCACATAGCCGCACATAAGCGCAATGCATAATAAGCATACCGATCCCCACGGATCCACTCACCACAACACACCAACACAACGCACTCAAGGCGTAACAATCATATTGATCCTCATATCTCGCACACAACACATCAATACCACGCGCACTAGGCGTAACGATCCAAATGATCCCGTCCTCATACTACAGTATGTAAATGCAACGCATATAAAGCGTATCTATCCTACGGATCCACATCCATCTCATAACATACAAACACAATGCATAACAAGCGTATCGATCCTACGGATCCACATCCATTTCACAACGTACAAACACAACGCATAACAAGCGTATCGATCCTACGGATCCACATCCATCTCACAACGTACAAACACAATGCATAACAAGCGTATCGATCCTACGGATCCACTCATCACCACACCCAGCACATAGTCCATACATATCACATACACCTCCTTACACATCCATACTTATCTAGACTTAACACATAATCCACCGATTATGTCAAATGCGATAAACATCGGTCATACATCCCTATAACCCTCAACACACTCTCAGCACTAAGCTTTTATCATCGCACATCAATACGATCGCGCTCAGCACCCTTATATCACCACATACATGTATCTTAACATACACTGACGCAATCTCTCGAATTAAGTGAATATCAAGGAGTTCACATCCTGCACTACACAACATACAGGTATCATAACATACCCCAATCTACATATCATGATCTCACGAGTACCACAGTCGTCACGTCCCGACGCCACACATACACTCACCTTATCTCTTCAGCAAGCTCCTCATCATACATGACCAACAAGGGTCCAAAACCACAAGGAAACAACACAAAACAGCAGCAAAAACACAAGCTGTTGTCGGGCTCGCTGGCGCGTTCGCCCGGCGAAGCCCCGCAGCGAAGGCTCGCTGCCATTCGCTTGGAGAAACCTCTGGCGAAGCCAGACAGAAGCTTCTGCCAGCACTCGCTGGCTAGTTCGCCTGGCGAAGGCTCGCCCCTCATTCGCCCAGCGAATACCTGCGTACTCAGAAAAATTCTAAGTTGCAGAGTCACCCCCACACACCGATTTCGCCCGATTAAATCGAAACCCACAACCAACCACATATTGCTACTTAGTTACGGGGTCTATTCCCGGTTCTATCCGGCAATTCATCAACTCTGTTCTCAAAACCAACTTCCGGCTCAACTTCAAAATTACCCGGAAGCTCCCAATTCACTCAACCATCATTCTACAACACATGCATACGAAATTAACATAATATACCACAATAATCTCAGCAACAACAACATGCAATAGCATCAATTCATCATCAATCATCATCAACATGCAATATATTCATACATGGGGTTAGGGATTCCCCTTCTACCATCATTCATGTGAATACCAATTAACCGTTAAATCCCCCCCCCCCCCCCCCCTTACCTCGAATTCGTTGCTGATGATGAAGCTTCTCCATCCATACGAATTGATAATCTTGATGATCTCCTGGCCAAGCTTCAACTCTTGCTTTAGCCTTCCTCCATCGTGTTCTTCGCTTGCTTTCCCGTGCATGTGTTCCTCTAATTTTCCAAAATGCCAATATCACCCCTCATTCCAAATAAATCTCTTTTAATCCCAATAAATCATATTCTCATAATTCTTTTAATCCAAAAATACAAATAATAATAATAATAATAATTCTCTTATTTCTTTTAATTCTCAAAATCCACTTAATTCCAAAATTCCATTTAATTATATTTTTCTCATATATTAATATTAGTAATAATAATGATAATAATTAATAATAATATTACATTATTATCAACTATCACATTTTTATTACCGTATACCAATATCATGAGTTCTTGATCCTCCAAATAATTTCTCAAAACACATTCGCGAATAAAATAACTCTGAAACCAAAAATAATTAAAATGGGTGTTACAACTCTCCCCCACTTTAATTATTTTCGTCCTCGAAAATACCTGATGGAAATAACTTTGGATACGCTTCACGCATCCTGCTTTCCAGTTCCCAGGTCACACTGCCTCTTGCAGCACCTCTCCAAGCCACTTCCACCAAAGGTTTCTCTTTCCCCCGAAGTTTCTTCTCGTTCATCAATCCGAACTAGCAATGCCTCAACCATCAAATTATTTCTCACTTGCACAACATCCATCTGATTCAACATACTCCCTCAATGAAAACGCATGAAACACATCATGCCATCCATAAGCGGTAGCGGAAAAGTAGTCTAACATGCTACTTTCCCCCCGCTTCCGCTGCGCCACTCTGACACAGATAAACAAAACACCGAGTGTGTTCCCGAGACTTCGAAGCTTGACCCACACCCGTTACCATCATAACTCTCAAAACACATCTTCTCTTGGATCCTCTTGATTTCCTCAGCCGTCTCCTGCATAATTCTCATATATGAGCATAGCACTCTCGCTCGATTCATCCCCACTCAAGAGAGTCTCACACTTTCTATCTCATAAGGCCCCATACAGTGCCATTCTGATACTATAATGGTAACCGATACTGTAGGCGACTCAATCAGCGGTAATTAACCATCCCACGATCCACCTTGATCCAACACACAAGCTCTCTCCAAATTTTTAATATAAACCTCCAATTTCCATCCGAAACAATCTTCGACCGTATCTCACACAACTTCACCACTTTCTCAATATGCATCACATAAATCCTCAACATAGAATAGTCAATCCACTCACAATAACCCAAATTAAAATTATATCTTTCTAATTCTTTGTAAATCTCAACACCCAAATTCACGAAAATACCACCCCATTTCCTCTCTGGAATATTCAACGGTCGCGTTAGACTCAACGGTCTCTGACGTTCACTCTTCGACTTTCAGTAACTCTAACCAGTATACACAACCTCAACCACTCCTCTCTATCTCTATGGTCACTAAAACAATTTACTCAAATTCTGTCACTTCTCCATAGCACCGGGATGGATACTCCATCTACCTCAATGTATTCTTCCAGAGTACTCCTACTCCTCTCAACAACCCCTGAAGCACAAAATCTACCATAACACATCATGGTACTATTTCCACAAATCCGTCAATCAACTCTTCGACTCTGGTTCATCAAATTCAACTGATCTACCTACTTAATCCAGATTTCTAACTTTCCCGATTCTCTTCAAGGATACAACCAGTCCATTCTAACAATAAAAGCTTGACTCCATAAGAAGTCACTTCACCCACCAAACTCATTTTTACAAAGTTGCTCAATCAGCTCTATCTCCTTTCACCATCAATATTGGTATACGCAATTATTTCCAATTTACCGCATTAGCTACCACGTTCACTTTACCCGAATGGTAATTCAACTCAAAGCCGTAATTCTTCAGAAGTCCTAATTATTTCCTCTTCCTCATATTCAACCTTTCCAACTCAAACAAACACTTTAAGCTCTTAGGATCACCAAATATTTCAAGTCTCAGCCAAAACGATTGAAGTCTCCAACTCCGGCACAATCACAACCGCAACCAACTCTAAATCACCGGTAGGATGATTCCTCTCATGTACTTCAAGGTACCTTTAACATATCTCCCAATCATATCAACAAAGCATCACAAAACACAACAAATAGTCCCTTCGGGCTCGGCAAAAATCAACATACGAGCTGCTTATTCTCCCACTATGATAACTCAAATTCTCGATCTTCAACATGATCCTCTATATTCTTCGAATATATTAAAATATCACCGGTTAACACAACCATTTCCTTACTCAAATAAGTAGGGGAAAATCCCATGCCAAACGGACAAACGAGTTGTAAGCTATGGTGGAAACACGAACCATACCTTCCGCACTCACTACCACATCCAACCATGTCTCATCAATAAAACTCAACTCCATGTCATTACTTCACCATAACATAGAGCATTATAATAGCTTTCCAACGCTTTGAACCGTGCGTCATTCTGAGTTACGGTTCTCCTGTTACGACAAAAATACCAGAACAATATTTTTTGCCCAGGACCCCTTTGCTAGGCGAACACCGTAGCGAGCGTGGAGCCGTTCGCTAGGCGAAGGACCTGGCGAACATGACAGTCCGAAATCCTATTTTCGACCGTTACCTGACTTTCGAGTGTCCGATTTCGATTCCGTAAAAAGCTGCAATCTCGCAATTAAATGTACAACAACAATTTCATACTTAGGAGGCCATTCAACACACTTTCAATCTTTAAATATTTTGAAACCCAATTACTCCCAATCTCAAAAGCAGACCTTAAAGTCTCCCAATGCGATACAACCTCGATCTTTGACATATCAACCACCATAACTTTGCTCGAGATCACACGACCACAAGACTCACATCCTCCAACCAATTGGTCCATCAATTTATCAACTCTTGGAAGCAAACATTTATCATTGATAGTCACCTTGATCCCTTATCCATAGTTCACCCAAAGTTTCACAAAATCTCATATCTTTCTAACCAACAAAATTGGTGCACCCTACGGTAACACACTCAAACAAAAGGACCTCTCTTCCAGCAGGTCTTCAAGTTGACTCTTCAACTTCTCCAATCCCAACGCAGACACACAATATGGAGTCATTAATATCAGACTAGCCCGAAGGACGAAGTCATTGCGCAAGCTTCACTTCATATTCCGGCAGTAAATCACTTACCTCCTCAGGAAATCTCCGGACAATCACCATTAACTGACAAACCCCAATTTGCTCACTTTCCTTAGAATTCAAAATTTCCGTTAACATAAACACCTCAACACGTCTTACGTCGACTCCTCAAAATAATCACTTAAGCACTTATCTTAACTCAAGACAATTCCCTGCTCACGTCACCTAAGCTTGCAAGACACGCCCATTCCATCCAACACAATCCCAACTGCTATCAACAAGAGATTAAGGGTGATCAGTTCCTCAATTTTCCAATAGGCAGTCGAAAATCATGATGGGGTATGAACCATCTTTACCAAACTATAGGAACGTTCCACCATACACCGAGCTACAGTTCCACACGTGCAGCACCCGGGAGAAGCACAAGCTCCTTCCCACTCAAATCATTCCACTTCTACCAACAAATCTAGACAATAACATGTACCGACAGTGTTTCTCACACATGCCGCATACAGGGGATTAGACTACAACACAATACAACTTGGCCGGATGGACCGACCTGCTCTGATACCAATTTGTAACACCCCGTTTCCCAAAATAAAATAAAACAATTGAATAAGCACACCTCAGAGTATCTCCCACAACGGGATGTCACAATTCACATTAACATTTCCACAAAACATTTTTTCAAGTTAATTTTCTCAATAAAACCGCAGCGGAAAAATATAAACATCGTCTGCCATAAATCACAAAACAACATATATATATATATATATATATATATATATATATATATATATATATATATATATATATATATATATATATATATATATATATATATATATATATATATATATATATATATATATATATATATATATATATATATATATATATATATATATATATATATATATATATATATATATATATATATATATATATATATATATATATATATATATATATATATATATATATATATATATATATATATATATATATATATATATATATATATATATATATATATATATATATATATATATATATATATATATATATATATATATATATATATATATATATATATATATATATATATATATATATATATATATATATATATATATATATATATATATATATATATATATATATATATATATATATATATATATATATATATATATATATATATATATATATATATATATATATATATATATATATATATATATATATATATATATATATATATATATATATATATATATATATATATTATCCATATCCATCATCCTCGTCATATATATACAACAATGGCCATCTGCCCAAATTACATGTAGCATCATCTACGATCACCATCAAACAGGATACGCCACAGGGGCACACAAAATCAACAACACACAATAAAACTCCCAAAACGCCCCGGTGTTACGTATCAGAGCAAACCTACGACGACGCCACAATCCAAGCTAGCTAAACACATGGATTGTCTGTACTTTTGAAGAAGCATAGACCACAACAACAACATAGGGGTGAGAATCACGATCAAATAATAATGGTATAATGGTACATGAAATAAAAGGCAGAAATCAATAATAATACTATTTCATATACATATCATCCGGACTCACGGTCCCCACCATCAACCACAACACACAATCACGCAACAATGCACTCATACAACTCTTAACATACGGTACCGACTCACAATCACGATGGGCACTTGGCCATCAACCCTCCACTCAGGAGCACATATCAACGATGGGCACTTGGCCATCAACCCTCCACTCAGGGAGCACACCACACCGATGGGCAACTGGCCATCAACCCTCCATAATGGGAGCACCACAATAATACCGATGGACACCTGGCCATCACCCTCCACAACGGGAGCACATCTTCGATGGACACTTGGCCATCACCCTCCACTACGGGAGCACCACACAAACATCGATGGACACATAGCCATCACCCTTCCCACCGGGAGCACAACACAATATCATCGATGGACACATGGCCATCACCCTCCCCACCGGGAGCACAACACAATATCCACACGCATTAAACTTCTAGCACACCAAGTGCACACCGATCCTATTGACCACCCCTCACACAACATATACATATACACGATGCACAAGGCGTACTGATCCCACGAATCCATTCACATCATAAAAAACATACATAACAAGCACACACAGTGCGTCGATCCCATGGATCTATTCACCACACAACTTATCACATACAACGCACACAAGGCATGTCGGTCCTTCTGACCCAAATATATCTCATAGCCGCACATAAGCGCAACGCATAATAAGCGTACCGATCCCCACAGATCCACTCACCATAATACACCAACACAACGCACTCAAGGCATAACAATCATATTGATCCTCATATCTCGCACACAACACATCAATACCACGCGCACTAGGCGTAACGATCCTACTGATCCCGTCCTCATACTATAGTATGTAAATGCAATGCATATAAAGCATATCGATCCTACGGATCCACATCCATCTCACAACATACAAACACAATGCATAACAAGCATATCGATCCTACGGATCCACATCCATTTCACAACGTACAAACACAATGCATAACAAGTGTATCGATCCTACGGATCCACATCCATCTCACAACGTACAAACACAACGCATAACAAGCGTATCGATCCTACGGATCCACTCATCACCACACCCAGCACATAGTGCATACATATCACATACACCTCCTTACACATCCATACTTATCTAGACTTAACACATAATCCACCGATTATGTCAAATGCGATAAACGTCGGCCATACAGCCCTACAACCCTCAACACACTCTCAGCACTCAGCTATCATCACCGCACATCAATCCGATCGCGCTCAACACCCTTATATCACCACATACATGTATCTTAACATACACTGACGCAATCTCTCGAATTAAGTGAATATCAAGGAGTTCACATCCTGCACTACACAACATACAGGTATCATAGCATACCCCAATCTACATATCATGATCTCACGAGTACCACAATCGTCACGTCCTGACGCCACACATACACTTAGCTTAGCTCTTCAGCAAGCTCCTCATCATACATGACCAACAAGGATCCAAAACCACAAGGAAACAGCACAAATCAACAGCAAAAACACAAGCTGTCGTCGGGCTCGCTGGCGCGTTCGCCCGATGAAGCCCCGCAGCGAAGGCTCGCTGCCATTCGCCTGGCGAAACCTCTGGCGAAGCCAGATAGAAGCTTCTGCCAGCACTCGCTGGCTAGTTCGCCCGGCGAAGCCTGGCGAAGGCTCGCTCCACATTCGCCCAGCGAATACCTACGTACTCAGAAAAATTCTGAGCTGCAGAGTCACCCCCACACACCGATTTCACCCGATTAAATCGAAACCCATAACCAACCGCATACTGCAACTTAGTTACAGGGTTTATTCCCGGTTCTATCTGACAATTCATCAACTCTGTTCTCAAAACCAACTTCCGGCTCAACTTCAAAATCACCCAGAAGCTCCCAATTCACTCAACCATCATTCTACAGCACATGCATACGAAATTAACATAATCTAACACAATAATCTCAGCAACAACAACATGCAATAGCATCAATTCATCATCAATCATCATCAACATGCAATATATTCATACATGGGGTTAGGGATTCCCCTTCTACCATCATTCATGTGAATACCAATTAACCGTTAAATCCCCCCCTTTACCTCGAATTCATTGTTGATGATGAAGCTTCTCCATCCACACGAATTGATAATCTTGATGATCTCCTGGCCAAGCTTCAACTCTTGCTTCAGCCTTCCTCCATCGTGTTCTTTGTAACACCCCACTTCCCAAAATCAATTAAATTAATAAACATTGTAAATAAGCATCAGAGTATTTCTCCCTAGTGGGATATCACATTAAATCAACATTTCCTTTACAAAAGGTTTTCCTCCAAAATACAACGGAATATTAAAAATATTAAAATCCAATAAAAGTTTGATACGTTCACAGGAAAATAAAATATAAGTTCTTCAGAAAACAAATAAAAACACCCAAGTCCCGTGCTACGTATCAGAGCATCCTAGACTCGACTGTCACACCATAATCCAAGCTAGCTAAGTACCTGGATTATCTGTACTTCCGGAGAAACACAGACACAACAACAGCAAAGGGGTGAGAAATCATGATCAAAAATATAATGGTAATGTAATACATGTAAATAAGGCAGTAAAACACACCAACACATCAATTATTCACCCCAACAACGCCATATAACGGACCTACTGTTCAAATTACAATATAACATATTATAATGCAAAAATGCAACTCAACACCATGCATGCGGTACCGACTCATTGGTTCATTCAATCGAACCTGGATAGATCACTTACGCTCCTCCTAAGATATGATCTATCCCCCACCATTCTCCACAAAGGAGTACGGATGAATCACTTACGCTCCTCCTGAGACATGATTCATCCCACCAAAACACCATGATATGCAAGACACCAATGCATAACTATTATATTTTGGCACACTAAGTGCACATGATCCTCCTGATCATATCATCATACATCAATGCAAATGTATAGATATATTACACCAACACCATATAAATCAATCAGATGGTAAACAAATTCATACTATAACACCAGATATAACTACATCCCACCACTCGGGGATACTCGATCCTACTGATCACTACACACATATACATCAACTAATTGCTCACCAACAATATTAAGGGAAACGCGTGCCATCACCAAGTACACAAGTTAAATCCCACACTCATCATTTTCACACTGCAACAAGGCTAAAAAGGACCACACGAGACCAACGCTCGAATCCAAAACATCACAAAAATTCATTTGGTTCTGCTACGTTCGCTGGCATTCGCCAGGCGAACCTTCGCTTCGCCAGGCGAAGTTCTTGTGTTTTTAGTCTGGGACTTAATTTCTGAATTATTCGCTGCCCCTTCGCCTCAGCTCGCCAGGCGAACTCTCGCCTCCCTTCGCCAGGCGAAGCCCAGCGAGTGCTGCGATTCATCAGTTTCCTCACAATTCTGCAGTGCTATTCTAGGCCAAATTATGCCTATCATCTCAACTCAGATTCCCAGCCTATTCTAGTACCAATCTTGCCTATTACCGTAAACAATCGGTTTCTAATTCCTATTCCCAAAATCATCACCTAAACACTATCGATACCTCAAAAGCCATACAGAACTTTCCCTAAAAACCGTAAAACACCCTATATGCCCTATATGCCAACTCAACCAAAAACAACAATTCATTAACGATTACTATACAATTAACAACAATCATCATCAATCATAACATATCAATATATATTATCATATATCGATCAATTTCCTACGGGGTTAAGGAATCCCCAACTACCCTATACATGTATAAACCATTCCCAATCAAGTTTCTCCCCCCTTACCTTATCAATTGGTTGATCGATAGAAATCCTCCTAGAATTGGTCTCTTGGCCTTCCCTTTTTCTCTTCCGTTCTTAGTTCCCTTTTTCCTTCGCTCTTTTTCCTTTCTTTCGTTCTTTTCTCTTCTCTCTTTTCTATCGCCCTTTTTCTCAATTTCTAAAATGTATCGTACTACTCTCTCCACCCCTTCACATTCTATTTTCTTTATTAAATCTAATCTCAATTAATAAAATAACTTAATAAAATAATACAATATTATTATTAATACTAATAATATTATAATACTATTAATAATAATAGTAATAATCATAATAATAATAATACTCATTAATAATAATAATAATAATAATAATAATAATAATAATAATAATAATAATAATAATATCATTATTTCACCATAATAATAATAATATTAATAATATTAACAAATATAATAAATATAATAATAATAATAATAACACCCCCACCAATGTTACTATTATTTTTATATTATTATATTTCACACCAAAATCCACCAATAGTCCTCCCACATTAGGGACACCCACCCAACCTCGTCAAATACCCTCCCACCAAAGGGCACACCAACGTATAATTTTAAAAATAATAATAAAATGACTAAATAATTAAAATGGGTGTTACAACTCTCCCCCACTTTAATTATTTTCGTCTTCGAAAATTACCTGATGGAAATAGCTCCGGATACGCTTCTCGCATCCTGCTTTCCAACTCCCAGGTCACACTGCCTCCTGCAGCATCTCCCCACGCTACCTTCACCAAAGGTATTTCCTTCCCTCGGAGCTGTTTCATGTTACGGTCCTCGATCCTCAACGGCATCGTCTCAACAGTAAGATTCTCCCGAATCTGAACATCATCTCTCTGAATCACATGAGATGGATCAGAAACATACTTTCGCAATTGCGACACATGAAACACATCATGTAAGTTTGACAACTCAGGCGGCAACGCCACCCTATAAGCCACAGCACCAATTCTCTGCAAAATCTCATAAGGTCCAATGAACTTAGGATCCAGCTTCTTGGACTTCAATGCACGACCCACACCAGTCATCGGATTAACTCTTAGGAATATGTGATCACCTACATAGAATTCCAACTCTTTCCTCCGATTATCATGATAGCTTTTCTGCATACTCTAAGACACTTTCATTTTCTCACGAATCATTTGAATTGTCTCAGTAGTCTGCTGTACAATTTCTAGCCTAAGCACCATATTCTCACCAGTTTCATACCAACACAGAGGAGTCCTACACCATCCTCCCATACAAAGCTTCAAACGGTGTCATTCCGATACTAGAATGGTAACTGTTATTGTACGTGAACTCAATCAATGGTAAATGAGTATCCCACATACCACCCTTTTCTAACACACAAGCTCTCAACAAATCTTCAAGCGACTGAATAGTCCTCTCCGACTGACCATCAGTTTGCGGAGGATAAGTTGAACTCAATTTCAACTTAGTTCCCAAAGCTTCCTGCAAGCTCTTCCAAAATTCTGAAGTAAACCGCGGATCTCTATCCGACACAATACTGGACGGAACACCATGCAACTTCACAATTAACCGAATGTAAATATCCGCCAGCTTCGTTAACGGAAAACTAATATTGAGCGACACAAAGTGTGCATACTTCGTCAATCGATCCACAATCACCCATATAGCATCAAAACCTCTCATCGTATTCGGCAAACCTGTCACAAAATCCATAGTAATGCAATCCCATTTCTAAACCGGAATCTCTAATGGTTGCATAAATCCAGAAGGTCCCTGGTGGTCCACCTTCGACTTCTGACATGTCAAACAGGCATACACAAATTGAGCTATGTCTCTTTTCATACCAGACCACCAAAATAATTTCTTCAAATCATGATACATTTTCGTAGCTCCCGGATGAATACTCAAGCTACTACGATTTCCTTCGCTCAAAATTGACTTTTTCAATTCTTCATCATCTGGTACACAAATCCTGCCTCTAAATCTCAACACACCTGTACTATCCAATTTAAAGTCACTATCGGAGTCACTCCCTACTCCAGGCATCAAATCTACCAATTTCACATCCAACTTCTGATTTTCTCTAATCATATCCAAGAAGTCATTATTTACCTGCAACATACCCAACATTACACTATCTGCAGTAGTCTCACAAACCATGCTCAAATCTCTAAATTGTTCAATTAACTCAATTTCTTTCACCATCAGAGCTGCCATATGAATTGCTTTCTGTAATACCCCAAATTTTACCCTTTCTTTTTATTTTTATTTTAAATTCTGATTAACTTAATAAATTAACCTTCTTTTTTTAAATCTTGTTTTTTTAACTAATAATAATTTAATTAAATTTTTTTTTATAACTTTACTAATGTTTTTTATTAACTTTTTTTTTCTATTTAGTTTATTTATTTAAATCATTTTAAGCTCTTCTTACTAACTTTTAGGATTTAGATTAAAATTTAATTTTTTTCTTTTCTTTAAGAGTAAATTTTTTTATAACCTTTTTTAAATTAATTTCTAACACATTTTTTAATCAAATTCTAATACCTCTTTTAAAATAAAAATCTAACTTCTTTTTTAAAATTAAATCTTTTTCCTAACTTTTTTTTAAATCTTTTTCCTAACTTTTTTTAAATCTTTTTTCTAACTCCTCTTTAAAGTTAAATCTTTTTCTAACTTTTTAAAATTTAAATCTTTTTTCTAACTCCTCTTTAAAGTTAAATCTTTTTCTAACTTTTTAAAATTAAAACTTTTTTTCTAACTTTTTTAAAAGCTAAATCTTTTTTTTCTAACTTTTTAAAATTAAAACTTTTTTTTTCTAACTTTTTTAAAGCTAAATCTTTTTTTTCTAACTTTTTTAAAGTTAAATCTTTTTTTCTATTTTTTTTTAAAAAAAAATCAAATCTTTTTTCTAACTATTTTAAAAGTTAAATCCTTTTTTTTTTTCTACCTTTTAAAGTTAAATCTTTTTTCTAACTTTTTTAAAGTTAAATCTTTTTTTCTCTAACTTCTTTTTAAAATTAAATCTTTTTTTCTCTAACTTCTTTTTAAAATTAAATCTTTTTTTTTCTAACTATTTTAAAAATTAAATCTAACCTTTTTTTTTTATAAATTAAATCTATCCTTTTTTTTAAAATTAAGATCTAAATTCCTTTTAAAATTAAATTCTAACAGTTTTTAAAATAATTCTAACATTTTTTAAAACCAACATTCAAATATTTTTTTTTTATTTTAAAATTCTAACTCAGTTTTTTTAAACTTAAAACTCTAATTTTTATTTAACTTGAAACTCTTATTTTCTTTGCTAACTTTTAAATTTAAATCCCAACAATTTTTTAATCAAATCCAATCCCAATGAATTCCAGATCAAATCAATCAGATCATATCATCATCATAAGAAAATCAGCATCACCATCATTGAATCAAATCTGAAATCATCATAAAAATCTATTCAAATTAAATCTGAGATTAAAAAAGATTTAAAAAAACAAGTATAAAGGGGACGAAAATCATAACAAGAAGAAAAAAAAACTTTTTCGTAAAAATCCAAGCAAACCCCGTCAAAAATCCTCTAGCCTCAGGACAAAGCATCATCGGCCATCATCATTCCGTAAGGATCAAAAAAATATAATTACAATTTTTGTGTTGCTTTTCATGTTTTTCAGGAAAAAGAGATGAAGAAGACAAATCGGCGGCCATGCAAAAGAAGAAGAAGATAACATCCGTGAGAGGCAAACAAGAAGGAGAGGAACACACGCAAACTCAGAGAGCAGAGAGAAGAAGAGTGATGACCGGCCCAACCTTTTTTTTTTTATTTATTGTTTTTCCATTTGTTATTTTATTTTGTTTATCTTTTTAAAAAAAAATCAAGAAGCCCCTTTCTTTTTTATAACCAAAAACCTTTTTCAAATTAATTAAAACTCTTTTTAAATAAAATAATCAAATGTTTTTTTTCAAATAATAAAACTTTTTTATAACTTTAAAGTAAAACGTGTTTTTTAACTAACATTAAGATTTTTTAAATTAAACCAATTGTTTTTTTTAATGATTAAATCTTTTTTTCAAAATATTATCACTAAAACTCCTTTTTTAGAATAATTAACCAAACTTTCACTTTTTTATTAATAAATTTTTTTTAAAACTCAAAACTCTTTTAATTAAAATTAATCTCTCTTTTCACAAATTTAAATCCTTGGTTAAAAAGACCATAAAATTCCTCCAAAATTCATACGGTTTGTTTCTCGTTCAATTTTGATTTCGTTTTCGTCTAACCCCACATACTGACATTTTTGTTTGTTTTGTTTCTTGCAGCTATTATGTTCAATTTGAAACTTATTTTCGGTTTTATATTTAGCTATTATAATTGTAACTGCTTATGGGATGTAATTTTGCGAGACAATTGTCGCATTTATCTTTCCGCACTTTATTTTCTGCCGTTGTATGTATATTTAATTTCATCGCATCTTTATAATTAATTTCACTCCTCCGAAGGAATTAGGTCTAGCCGTTTGACCGCCGTGTCAATAGTCCATAAACCCTCACACATTCAAAATTACACCCTTACAAACCCTAATTTTCACAAATGCCTCGCCGTAGGCTAATTTACAATTTTATCCCTAGCATTAGGTCAAAGAGCCGTCGCGCTCATTTTAGGGTTTCCCGCCGCGGAATCCCTAATCTAATTTAACCCTAATTACAACTTAACATTTCAACGTAGAGATTTGGAGTTTCTACACTCCGCGTAAGCGTGTCCTTAAGACATGTTTATTCCCCTTGAGACCTTGATCACAGTCAAGAAGTCTTTAACCTCCCTTTTGAGGGGAACTACGATTACTCTGATTCCACTCCCGTAAGGATACGTAGGCACAAGATGCGATGTCTTGCCGAGTAAACTTAGAATTAACCCCTTAGGTTTATTTTCTCACTTGTAATCTTTTGTACATATATCTTAAGCAAATAAATAAAGCAAAAATAGTAAACATTTGAACAAAAGGTTCCTGTAGAGTACTACAGAAGTTTAGGATGCTAATACCTTCCCTAAATTTAACCAACCCCCGAACCCTAGATCTTTCCCCGCATTGTGTTTACGATGCAAAATAGGTTTTCCCTCTTTTGACCTTTTCCTTCGGATAAATCAAAGAGCGGTTGTGAATTGAATTGCGATTCAAACTCATTAATAGTTTGTGATCCTATTTCCACCGCAACAGAAAATGGCGACTTCACTGGGGAATGTTCTAAACTTTTGAGGGATATCCCTAACTTGTTCATATTTATTACTATCTGTGTTATTATTCATTTGCATGTATATATTTGTGCTTTGATTGTGGGACTGTTCCTTGTGCTGTGAGATAAGTCCTACACCCGGATCTAGTGTACCTTAGGTAAATGGCAATAGACCAAGGAAACTGTACGACGTATATCGATACGGTTGATCTGGTGGCCATAGTTAGTGCGACTTCTTGGTTGGTGCTTATATTCCTTAAGTCAAGTTGAGGATAATATTGAGGCTGCCATATGTTGCCAATGCACTAACTGACTTTTAGAACCCTAGTTAACTCATCTTGGCCGTTAGAAAGTAGTGAGGTAACCGGCTTTGGTGCAGACTGAAGTTGGTTGACACTCGATACTACGCTCATTGAGATCTTAAACTTGGAGGGTTTTGGTTGGTAAGTAAGTTGCCTTCTGAACAACCACCCTTGTGAAGGATC
The DNA here is from genome assembly GCA_963859935.3 of Lathyrus sativus. Lineage (NCBI taxonomy): Eukaryota > Viridiplantae > Streptophyta > Magnoliopsida > Fabales > Fabaceae > Lathyrus > Lathyrus sativus. Next base: position 74,671,424 of record OZ012735.1, read on the forward strand.
AATGATATTGAGATCCCTTAGAACCTGGTTACTTTTGTAGGACAGGATGAACCATCTAACTTCAGGGGAGGGTACTTGCCTTTGAACCTCATGCAAGCCTTTAACCTAGGACTTTGTGTGTTTTCATGCATTGCATCCATAAAGCATCTCATCGCATTGTATTTCATGGAGTTCAAACATCATTTATGGATATCGCAGGATACCATAAATAAAAAAAAAATATATATAAAATGAAAAAACAAGAAAAAGATTTCCTTGGTACCCCACGACATTAGTAAATGTTTTGAATTCCATGAAATCTTCATTTACATTCACATTTTAGCATCATACTTTTGCATTGCATGTGTCTCCCGATTTCTCACACTCGGTTCTCTCACCTTCCAGTTTCGTCACCCTGAGTTCTCGGCACCAATACAACACCAGAGCTCAAACTCGGAAAAGAATGGAGGATCAGGCAAAAGAGATTGATCGCCTTAGCAATGAACTTGAAGACCTTCGAGGGGGTATGGGGCGTATGATGGAATTGTTACATGTCATGAATGCTAAGATGGATACCCAGCCCACTGTTGTTTCTGAGATTACCGGCGTTACTGTGGACCCTCCACCAAGTGTGACCGTAGCAAGGGACCCACCTTATGGTCTCGCTCCCGGTTTTGTGCCTCCTCAAGCCACTGTTCCGATTAATCAACCTGTTCAGCAAGCCGTGCCCTTGTTTTCTGAAGTTTCTAGGGGGGCTCCTATCTTTGCACCACCTGTTGTACACACTCGTGCGCAACCGTACTTCAATGAGACAGTTTTTGATAATCTTGATGAGAATGTTGAGGGTTATGAGAAAAATGATAAGCTTCGTGAGGAAGTAAACACTATCGTCCAGAGATTGAAAAAGGTAGAGGGTGATCAAATTTTTGGGACTGCTACAAGGGATGTTTGTTTGGTCTCAGGTTTAGTTATTCCCCCGAAGTTCAAAACTCCGAACTTCGATCGCTATGAAGGTGCCACCTGTCCTAAGAGTCATCTGATCATGTATTATCGCAAGATGGCTGCCCATGTTGAGAATGATAAACTGATGATTCATTGCTTCCAAGATAGTTTGAAGGGTGATTCCTCCAAGTGGTATTTAACTTTGGACCAATCCCGCGTTAAGAGCTTTCAAGATTTATCTGACGCTTTCATAAAACACTACAAGTACAATATGGATCTGGCTCCTGACCGAAGACAGTTGCTGAGTATGTCACAAAAGAATTCTGAGTCATTCAAAGAGTATGCTCAAAGGTGGAGAGAGACTGCTTCGCAGGTAGAACCTCCTTTGACCGAGAAAGAGTTAGCTGATTGGTTTGTCGACACAGTCCGTCCAGAATTTTACGAGAGAATGGTGGGTAGTGTGACTTCAAATTTCTCCGACATCGTTGCTGTGGGTGTCAAGATTGAATTGGGTATGAAGGGTGGTAAAATGACAAATAATCATGGCGCTTCTAAGGATCAGCCGAAGAAACCTCCGTATAGCTCCCAGAAAAAGAAGGAGAGTGAGACTAATGCTATATCCTCTGGTAGACCAAGGGAACGCTTTTACCGGCATCCGCAAGGTTATGCTCAACCTCAAGGGTACCCAGTCCAATATGCTCAACAACCCTATGTGGCAGCTATTACACCTTCTTTCAATCAACAGGTCCCCATGTATCCACCTATGCAACAACCTCCTGTTTATCCGCCTCCTGTCAACTACCTACAGGCACCCAATACTCCTGCTCCTCAACAGCCAAAGAGTCCGGCTCCTCGCCAGAATATGCCAAACAGAAGAACGTATAAACCTTGTCCGCCGATCCCGATGACTTTTACCGAGTTGTATCCCTCTTTGGTCAAACAGGGTCTCATCACTACTCGGGCTTTGGGTCCGCCTCCTAATCCTCTACCCGCCAATTACAACGCCGCCTCTCATTGTTTATTTCATGAGGGTGCGCCTGGTCATGATCTGGAGAATTGTTATGCTCTCAAAAATATTGTTAGAGATTTATTGGAAAAGAAGATTTTATCATTTGAGGATCCTCAACCAAATGTTAAGAAGAACCCTTTTCCTAACCATGAGAGTGTCAATGCCATTAGTGCTGATTCGGGAGAAGGTTATGCCCTTGACGTTGAACAGATTAAGACTCCTCTCAAGATGTTCCACTCGAAACTGTTTGAAGTTGGTTTGGTAGATACTTCCCACGTTGCATGTGTAAGTTGTGAAGCCAGTACTAAGGGTTGTGTGTTGGTTCAGAATGATGTTCAGAGGCTGATTAATGAGGGTGTTTTACAAGTGACAAGCCAAGCCAAGAAGGATGTAGTCGCTGTGGTTGAGCCTGTCTTCCATCAGCCTGAATCAAAGGGTAAGGTACCAGTGTTTAATTTATCAGGGGCAGGCTCCGCCAACCTCGTGTTCGATATACCGAGGTCGTATATCCCTGAAGTGAATCAGCCTAAGCCTATAGTTATTCGAAGACCGAGTCCGTTTCCTTTCAGTGATCCTAAAGCTGTGCCTTGGAAATATGACGTGACGATGATTGACAAGGAGTCTGGGAAGGTTATTTCAAAGGAAGAGGGTAAGGATACTGTGACCAATATCGCAGAGGTAAGCAGGATGACTCGCAGTGGCCGTGTGTACACTCCCCATTCTAATGAGGATCCACCTAAGGAGACCACTAATATCCCTGTGCCTGCCAAAGACAAAGGTAAGGGAGCCGTCACGAATGATGAAGATGCCGAATTTTTGAGGATCATCAAGAAAAGTGACTATAAAGTTATCGATCAACTTCATCAGACTCCTTCCAAGATCTCAATTCTATCTCTGTTAATGAATTCACCCGCTCATAGGATGGCCTTGCAGAAGGTTTTGACTCAAGCACATGTGGATCAAGATATTAGCACCAGTCGGTTTGATAGTGTGATTGCCAATTTGACCGCCTGTAACACCCTCAGTTTCAGCAATGAAGAGTTACCGAAAGAGGGTCCGAACCATAATCGTGCTTTACATATATCGGTAAAATGTCAAGAGGACAATTTAGCGAGAGTGCTAGTGGACACCGGCTCTTCTCTGAATGTTCTACCCAAGAGGATTCTCGATAAGTTGGCTTGTAAAGAGACTGTGTTGAAACCTACTCCTTTGGTTGTCAAGGCTTTCGATGGCTCTCGCCGGTCGGTAATGGGGGAGGTTGAGCTTCCTATCCTGATTGGTCCGAAAATTTTTAATATCACGTTTCAAGTCATGGACATTAATCCCAACTACAGTTGTTTACTCGGAAGGCCGTGGATTCATGCCGCTGGGGCGGTAACCTCAACTTTACATCAGAAGATGAAGTTCGTAATCGATGGAAAGTTGGTTATTATACACGGTGAGGAAGATCTGATGGTCAGTAACCTGTCCTCTTTCCGTTACATCGAGGCTGACGAGAATGCTTTAGACATTTCCTTTCAAGCACTTGAGATCGCCAATGCTGTTCTGCTGGAGGTCGAAGAGACAGTGGGTCAGGGTAATCCATCTTTTGCATCTCTGAAGAGTACCAAAGCAACAATTGACAGGGGCATTCCCGAAGGTTGGGGAGAGGTAATTGACGTCAAGACCAAGACTGATCGCTCTGGGTTGGGTTACAAACCAACTCAGATTGGAGCTGCCACAACTGTCGAAGGGCGTCCGAAGGTTATCCAAGAAGTATTTGTCAGCGGAGGTTTCCAAGTCAATGCCATCAACGACTGTGAAGAAAATGAAGAGCTGAGCAACCTGGTGTTTAAGGGTGATGCAGTTTTGAACAACTGGGAGGCCGTAGAGATCCCTGTTATCTTTCCCTTGTCAAAGTAATTGTTTTTTAAAAAAAAAAGTTTCATTTACATTTTCAAATAAAAATCTGTAGCTCTGCCCAAGGCTATAGGGTTGTTTTGTCGGGCCACCTTTCATTTCTAAAAAGATATTAATAAAAGCATTTTGTTCAATTCCACTTTGGTTCATTTGCGTTTTTCGTTTTCACCTTTAAAAATGAAATTGGCAACCTTTTTTCAAAAAAAAAATAATAATAAAAAAAAAAAAAAACAGCATTTCATTCTTACATATCTGCGAGCATTTTAATTAAGTAAGCCTTCCATCATGCAGAGATATCGTAAACCTTGTTGGATCCAATGACCTTACTGACACTCCTGACTGGGATGCACCCATCAATCAAGCTGAAGACGAGGGTGAAGAAGATTTTGAAGTACCTGCGGAACTGACAAGATTGATTGAGTACGAGTACACAGAGCTTCAACCGCATAAAGAGCAGGTGGACTTAATTAATCTCGGTACAAATGAGAGCAAGAAAGAGGTCAAGATTGGTGCAATGCTTGGGACGGAGATTAGGCCGAGGTTGATTGAGTTGTTAAAAGAGTATATTGATGTGTTCGCGTGGTCGTATCAAGATATGCCGGGCCTAGACACGGATATTGTTGTTCACAAGTTGCCGCTTAAGCCAGATTGTCCGCCTATCAAACAAAAGCTTCGAAGAACGAGACCCGACATGGCTTTGAAGATTCGAGATGAGGTTAAAAAGCAGTTGGATGCAGGTTTCTTGGCAGTCGCGAAGTATCCAGATTGGGTTGCCAACATTGTGCCAGTGCCCAAGAAGGACGGTAAGGTTAGGATGTGTGTAGACTACAGGGATCTGAACAAAGCAAGTCCAAAGGACGACTTCCCACTGCCACATATTGATACACTTGTAGACAATACAGCCAGTTTTGCGTTGTTTTCATTTATGGATGGTTTCTCTGGCTATAATCAGATCAAGATGGATCCCGATGATCGAGAGAAGACTACTTTCATTACTCCTTGGGGAACCTTCTGCTACAAAGTCATGCCTTTCGGTTTAAAGAATGCAGGGGCAACTTACCAACGTGCTATGACCACTCTTTTTCATGATATGATGCACAAAGAAATTGAGGTGTATGTGGACGATATGATAGCCAAATCTCAGAGTGAAGAGGAGCATTTAGACCATTTGGTGAAGCTGTTTGAACGACTCAGGAAATACCAGTTGAAATTGAATCCTGCAAAATGTACCTTCGGTGTCAGATCCGGAAAATTGCTTGGTTTCATTGTTAGCCAGCGAGGGATTGAGGTGGATCCTGACAAAGTCCGAGCCATTCAAGATATGCCGGCTCCGCGAACCGAGACGCAAGTTAGGGGTTTTCTGGGACGTCTGAATTACATTTCCAGGTTTATCTTTAATATGACCGCTACTTGTGAGCCGATATTCAAGTTGCTTTGCAAGGGGCAGACAGTTGAGTGGAACCCTGATTGTCAGAAAGCGTTCGAGAAGATTAAGGGTTATTTGCAAGATCCCCCTATTCTGATCCCGCCCGTACCTGGAAGACCGTTGTTTATGTACCTTACTGTCCTCGAGAAGTCTATGGGTTGTGTGCTTGGGCAACATGATGAGACTGGGAAAAAGGAACATGCGATTTATTACCTGAGCAAGAAGTTTACCGATTGCGAAAACAGATACTCACCATTAGAGAAAACTTGTTGTGCATTGGCATGGGCCGCTAAGCGCCTTCGGCAGTATATGGTCTGTCATACCACGTTATTGATTTCTAAAATGGATCCGATCAAGTATATTTTTGAAAAACTTGCTCAAACCGGGAGGCTAGCCCGTTGGCACATGTTGTTATCCGAATATGACATCCAGTATGTATCCCAGAAGGCGATTAAGGGTAGTATCTTATCTGATTACCTTGCAGATCAGCCAGTTGAAGATTATGAACTTCTTAAGTTCGATTTTCCCGATGAGGATATCCTGTTGATTAAAAGAGATTGTGAAGAGCCAGATCCGAGCGAAGGTCCAGAACCAGGTCTTTGGTGGAAGATGATGTTTGATGGTTCCTCGAATTTCAATGGGCATGGTATAGGCGCCGTTTTGATGAACCCAAAGGGTGGATTCACTCCATTTACAGCAAGGTTGGACTTTGAGTGTACTAATAACGTCGCAGAGTATGAAGCGTGTATCCTCGGCCTCGAAGCAGCAATTCACCTCCGAATCAAACTTCTTAAAGTAAGTGGTGACTCAGCCTTGGTTATTTACCAAGTACAGGGCAAATGGGAAACGAAGAATGAGAAGTTAATCCCTTATAAAGACTATATTATTGAGCTGATCAAGTATTTCGACGAGATAGAGTTCGAGCATGTTCCTAGATCCGAGAATCACGTAGCTGACGCATTAGCCATGTTAGCATCCATGTGGAAAGTTAAGTTTGTTAATGAAGCACCTCTTATCCATATTGAGCGCAAGGTTGAGCCCGCTTATTGTCAGATGGTCGAAGAAGTTGAGGTGGATGAAAAGCCTTGGTTTCATGATATCAAGAACTACCTCGCCAAGCAGGAGTATCCCGATGGTGCTACTGGTCTGGACAAAAAGACGTTGAGAAGATTGGCGTCCAAATTCTTTATCAGTAATGGTGTGTTGTACAAGAGAAATCACGACATGGTCCTGCTCAGATGTGTTGATAAACGGGAAGCGGACATGTTACTACAGGAAATTCATGAGGGGACCTTCGGAACCCATGCCAATGGTTACGCTATGTCCAAGAAGATGTTAAGGGCTGGGTATTACTGGTTAACCATGGAGGCCGACTGCATCCGATACGCTAGGAAATGCCATAAGTGCCAAATCTATGCTGATAAAATGCACGTGCCTCCGTCACCGTTGAATGTTTTGTCTTCACCATGGTCGTTCTCTATGTGGGGCATTGACATGATTGGGGCGATTGAGCCGAAAGCTTCTAATGGACATCGTTTTATCCTCGTTGCTATAGATTATTTCACCAAATGGGTAGAGGCTGCCTCCTACACCAACGTGACCAAGCAAGTGGTTACCCGATTCATCATGAAAGAAATCATCTGCCGTTATGGAATCCCAAGCCGGATAATAACTGACAATGGCACCAATCTGAATAATAAGACTATGAAAGAGTTGTGTGATAACTTCAAGATCACTCACCACAATTCTTCTCCGTACCGTCCTAAGATGAATGGAGCCGTTGAAGCTGCAAATAAGAATATCAAGAAGATCCTGCAAAAGATGGTTGTGACTTACAAAGATTGGCATGAGATGTTACCGTTTGCTTTGCATGGATACAGAACCTCAGTGAGAACTTCGACAGGGGCAACACCTTTCTCATTGGTGTATGGAATGGACGCCGTGCTCCCCATCGAAGTAGAGATACCTTCTTTAAGAGTGTTAATGGAAGCTGAACTTGAGGAAGCTGAGTGGGTTCAGGACAGATTGGATCAGTTGAATCTCATTGACGAGAAGCGTTTGACAGCCATGTGCCATGGACAATTATATCAGAAACGGATGAAAAGAGCGTTTGATAAGAAGATTCGTATCCGTGAGTTCCGTCAAGGAGAGCTCGTACTCAAAAAGATCTTACCAGTACATAAAGATATGCGTGGAAAGTGGATGCCCAATTATGAAGGCCCGTTCGTTGTAAAGACTGTCTTCTCCGGAGGGTCTCTAATACTTACGACAATGGACGGTGAAGAACTAGCACATCCCGTGAATTCTGATGCAGTCCGAAAATACTATGCCTAAAAACCCGCTAAGTCGAAAACCTGCAAAAGGCGACTTAGGCAAAAGTAAGGGTTGAAAAAAAATAATAATAATAAAAAGCTCGCTAAGTTGAAAACCCGAAAGGGCGGCTTAGGCAAAAAAGAGCGTCCCGGTGGATTGAAAACCCGAAAGGGCGGTCCAGGCAAAAGTTAGGGACAAAGGCATTTCATTGCATCAGAAGACACTGATTATCTCGAACACACTTTCCGCATGAGAGCCATGTTTCAGTTCTTTCATCCTTGCCCCAAAGCAGGATTCTGGATTAGTCTTAGTTATTAGTGTCAGTAGGTGTCATTGAATTCGATGTAACTTTTTCCCATGTTGCCAATTTTAAACATAACCATCTGTGGAGCTATGCCTTCAGCAAGCAGCCACCCTTTAATAAAAGATACCATCTCGTTACTTACATTCCTTGGTGCATTGCTCTTTATTTTCTATTGTTATGCAAAATGCGTTTATTCTTAAAAATTTGAAAATGAAAGGTGCATTGTAGATTTTCCAAAACTGTTTTTCAAAAAAACAAAACAAGTTTGAAATGTAATAAATTACTTTGACTAGTGGAAATTCCGACAGGATCTCTTCATTCCCCGGAAATATCATTATTGCAGAAACACTTTCAAACCATCGCCCAGTGATAGTCCCCAGAGAGACTATAAGCTGACAACTTCTTCTTGGGGTAACTTAAAAGTGTTCCTCAGGTTTTCTTCTCCCCATGTGAAGATGTGATACTGTACACCCAAGCAGATTACCTTCTCCCCAGAGAATTCAGAACTTTAAAACCAGATTTGATTCTACCATTGATCTTTCTTACCCATGATTGACGTATTGGTTGCAGAGAACGCAGGGTATCTCCGTCGAGATGTTTATTTCGTCTCTCGTCCTGTCTCTAGTCTGTTTCGTCGGCCTACGCAGGGGCATAAGCATCACATGCCTATTTCATTACATATTCATTACATATTCATTACATACTCATTACATACTCATTTCATAACATCTAACATACATAGACATCAACATACATTCATATTAACATATGCATTAACATATGCATTAGCATTCACAGGTTCATTGTGTTTCACCATCATTTGGTTGTTACCACCGAGTAACTGGGTATGTCCATTCTCTCCAAATAGATTGTCAGCCCTAAGCATAAAATACATATGCGTTTCCAGTTTCCCCACGGAGCTCGATCCTCGTGGATGACGGTTACTTCAGCTATCTTTCCTCACCAGGATAAGATATTTACCCTCCGAGATCATTCCCTCGATGGAGTTTTGATTACCAGTCTTCTTTCTAGCTCGATCCTAGATTGAATCTCAGTCTTGTCGGTAGTCAAGCCCAACCGGACGTGCATTTATTTTGCACCATCTAAAGATTTTCACCATACCATGACAGATGTTCGACTGTTCTCGCCCGAGAAGTTTATCACTGTACCCGGACGTGCATTTATTTTGCAATATCTTCAACTACAATCCTTTACAGATACACGCCAGTTCGCGCCGGAAAATATATCAGTACAACCCTTTACACTTTACATTTTACAGCATCAGCATACGACATTTCTCACCTAAGAAGTCGATCCTATCCTCGTTATGACTCGCAGCAAATGGCCATCTCCATGGAGCAGTTGGGCTTCCATTTACCTGCCGTCTTGAGGTTTGAACCAAATCGTATTCAGGAGAGCACGATCTTGAGTTACGGGGAGGTTTGAACAGTTTCATATTCAGGAGAGCACGATTCTGAGTTATGAAGAAGTTCATTTATCCTTTAGTAAAAGAAGGAGCGGAATCATATTCAGGAGAGCACGATTCTGAGTTATGAGAAAGTTCAGTTGGCCGTTTTTCAGGAGAGCACGATTCTGAAAAATGAAGAAATTTCAGGAGCCGAATCATATTCAGGAGAGCATGATTCTGAGTTATGAGGAAGTTCGATTATCCAGTTTCATATTCAGGAGAGCACGATTCTGAGGTATGAAGAAATTCAGTCATCCAGTTTCATATTCAGGAGAGCACGATTCTGAAGTATGAGAAAGTTCAGTCAGCCCTTTTCATATTCAGGAGAGCACGATTCTGAAGTATGAGGAAGTTCAGTTCACCCTTTTCATATTCAGGAGAGCACGATTCTGAAGTATGAAGAATTTCATTTACCCGAAAGAGCCGAATCATATTCAGGAGAGCACGATTCTGAAGTATGAGGAAGTTCAGTTTACCCTTTTCATGTTCAGGAGAGCACGATCTTGAAACATGAAGAAGTTTATTTATCCTTCAGTAAGAGAGAATCAGAATCGTATTCCAGGCGCCGACCTTAAATGCGAGAAGATTTATTTATCAGATAAGCAGCAGCCTCTTTATTTGAGTGCTTATCCATTTTGGCACATAAGTCCCTTCCAAGTGACAGTTCTCCCGCGAGAAGCTTATCAGGGCACTTCCCATTAAAGTCCATTTATTTTGGCATACAGCCGGTCCTTACCCTGTATATTTGATACGGATTTCCGAAAAGTCTGTTCGATCCCATCACGAAGGATAGTTTATAGAAGCTTGGATGTTATTCTTTGCTCAATACTCCAGCATTCTGTGATCGATCTTGCAACCGTGTAGATCCAGTTATTATTAGACATTCCCAAGTGGAGGTCATCTCATAGGTGCCATCTCCATTTAAGGATCTTATTCTCAAAGTCCATTTATTTTGGCATACAGCCGGTTCTTTTCACCCTGTATATTTGCTACGGATTCCCGAAAAGTCCGTTTGATCCTGTCACGAGAGATAGTTTACAGAAGCTTGGATGTTATTCTTTGCTCAATGCTCCAGCATTCTGTAATCGATCTTGCAGTCGTACATGATTCAGTTTTACTTTTAGATTCCCCAGTGGAGGCCGTCTCATAGGTGCCATCTCCATTTGAGAATCCCGTTCCTGTTCTAAAAATGACAATTGGTCGTGTTCGCACCAGTTGACCATCATTTTAGAATTCCCCGGTGTTGTACTGTGTCCCAGCGCGTCGTTTTCCCCAGTGTGTTCTTCTCGTAGCGTATGTCCCTGTGTCGTCGTATTCGTCAGCATTTTTGCAATTCATCATTCCAGCATACGCATCATATCATTGTCTGCATTAGTCTGTTCTCGTTTTGTCTATAGCATTGCATATCGCCACATATAAGGGCAAAATTTTCGGTTATCTATATTTAAATCCCTCCACCATGATTCCTCGAGTCTCCGCCACTCAAATCATCCGGTGTAGCTATTTAAATAGGGGCAACTGTAATACCCCAAATTTTACCCTTTCTTTTTATTTTTATTTTAAATTCTGATTAACTTAATAAATTAACCTTCTTTTTTTAAATCTTGTTTTTTTAACTAATAATAATTTAATTAAATTTTTTTTTATAACTTTACTAATGTTTTTTATTAACTTTTTTTTTCTATTTAGTTTATTTATTTAAATCATTTTAAGCTCTTCTTACTAACTTTTAGGATTTAGATTAAAATTTAATTTTTTTCTTTTCTTTAAGAGTAAATTTTTTTATAACCTTTTTTAAATTAATTTCTAACACATTTTTTAATCAAATTCTAATACCTCTTTTAAAATAAAAATCTAACTTCTTTTTAAAATTAAATCTTTTTCCTAACTTTTTTTTAAATCTTTTTCCTAACTTTTTTTAAATCTTTTTTCTAACTCCTCTTTAAAGTTAAATCTTTTTCTAACTTTTTAAAATTTAAATCTTTTTTCTAACTCCTCTTTAAAGTTAAATCTTTTTCTAACTTTTTAAAATTAAAACTTTTTTTCTAACTTTTTTAAAAGCTAAATCTTTTTTTTCTAACTTTTTAAAATTAAAACTTTTTTTTCTAACTTTTTTAAAGCTAAATCTTTTTTTTCTAACTTTTTTAAAGTTAAATCTTTTTTTCTATTTTTTTTTTTAAAAAAAATCAAATCTTTTTTCTAACTATTTTAAAAGTTAAATCCTTTTTTTTTTCTACCTTTTAAAGTTAAATCTTTTTTCTAACTTTTTTAAAGTTAAATCTTTTTTTCTCTAACTTCTTTTTAAAATTAAATCTTTTTTTCTCTAACTTCTTTTTAAAATTAAATCTTTTTTTTTTCTAACTATTTTAAAAATTAAATCTAACCTTTTTTTTTTATAAATTAAATCTATCCTTTTTTTTTAAAATTAAGATCTAAATTCCTTTTAAAATTAAATTCTAACAGTTTTTAAAATAATTCTAACATTTTTTAAAACCAACATTCAAATATTTTTTTTTTTATTTTAAAATTCTAACTCAGTTTTTTTAAACTTAAAACTCTAATTTTTATTTAACTTGAAACTCTTATTTTCTTTGCTAACTTTTAAATTTAAATCCCAACAATTTTTTAATCAAATCCAATCCCAATGAATTCCAGATCAAATCAATCAGATCATATCATCATCATAAGAAAATCAGCATCACCATCATTGAATCAAATCTGAAATCATCATAAAAATCTATTCAAATTAAATCTGAGATTAAAAAAGATTTAAAAAAACAAGTATAAAGGGGACGAAAATCATAACAAGAAGAAAAAAAAACTTTTTCGTAAAAATCCAAGCAAACCCCGTCAAAAATCCTCTAGCCTCAGGACAAAGCATCATCGGCCATCATCATTCCGTAAGGATCAAAAAAATATAATTACAATTTTTGTGTTGCTTTTCATGTTTTTCAGGAAAAAGAGATGAAGAAGACAAATCGGCGGCCATGCAAAAGAAGAAGAAGATAACATCCGTGAGAGGCAAACAAGAAGGAGAGGAACACACGCAAACTCAGAGAGCAGAGAGAAGAAGAGTGATGACCGGCCCAACCTTTTTTTTTTATTTATTGTTTTTCCATTTGTTATTTTATTTTGTTTATCTTTTTAAAAAAAAATCAAGAAGCCCCTTTCTTTTTTATAACCAAAAACCTTTTTCAAATTAATTAAAACTCTTTTTAAATAAAATAATCAAATGTTTTTTTTCAAATAATAAAACTTTTTTATAACTTTAAAGTAAAACGTGTTTTTTAACTAACATTAAGATTTTTTAAATTAAACCAATTGTTTTTTTTAATGATTAAATCTTTTTTTCAAAATATTATCACTAAAACTCCTTTTTTAGAATAATTAACCAAACTTTCACTTTTTTATTAATAAATTTTTTTTAAAACTCAAAACTCTTTTAATTAAAATTAATCTCTCTTTTCACAAATTTAAATCCTTGGTTAAAAAGACCATAAAAGTCCTCCAAAATTCATACGGTTTGTTTCTCGTTCAATTTTGATTTCGTTTTCGTCTAACCCCACATACTGACATTTTTGTTTGTTTTGTTTCTTGCAGCTATTATGTTCAATTTGAAACTTATTTTCGGTTTTATATTTAGCTATTATAATTGTAACTGCTTATGGGATGTAATTTTGCGAGACAATTGTCGCATTTATCTTTCCGCACTTTATTTTCTGCCGTTGTATGTATATTTAATTTCATCGCATCTTTATAATTAATTTCACTCCTCCGAAGGAATTAGGTCTAGCCGTTTGACCGCCGTGTCAATAGTCCATAAACCCTCACACATTCAAAATTACACCCTTACAAACCCTAATTTTCACAAATGCCTCGCCGTAGGCTAATTTACAATTTTATCCCTAGCATTAGGTCAAAGAGCCGTCGCGCTCATTTTAGGGTTTCCCGCCGCGGAATCCCTAATCTAATTTAACCCTAATTACAACTTAACATTTCAACGTAGAGATTTGGAGTTTCTACACTCCGCGTAAGCGTGTCCTTAAGACATGTTTATTCCCCTTGAGACCTTGATCACAGTCAAGAAGTCTTTAACCTCCCTTTTGAGGGGAACTACGATTACTCTGATTCCACTCCCGTAAGGATACGTAGGCACAAGATGCGATGTCTTGCCGAGTAAACTTAGAATTAACCCCTTAGGTTTATTTTCTCACTTGTAATCTTTTGTACATATATCTTAAGCAAATAAATAAAGCAAAAATAGTAAACATTTGAACAAAAGGTTCCTGTAGAGTACTACAGAAGTTTAGGATGCTAATACCTTCCCTAAATTTAACCAACCCCCGAACCCTAGATCTTTCCCCGCATTGTGTTTACGATGCAAAATAGGTTTTCCCTCTTTTGACCTTTTCCTTCGGATAAATCAAAGAGCGGTTGTGAATTGAATTGCGATTCAAACTCATTAATAGTTTGTGATCCTATTTCCACCGCAACACTTTCCTACTCAAAGCATCTGCCACTACATTGGCCTTTCCTGGATGATAACTCAAACTGAAGTCATAATCCTTCAAAAATTCCAACCATCTTATCTGCCTCATATTCAGCTCTTTCTGATCAAACAGGTATCTCAGACTCTTATGATCACTAAACACTTTAAATCTTGAACCATATAAATAGTGTCTCCAGATTTTCAACACAAAAACAACCACAGCTAATTCAAGATCATGAGTCGGATAATTTCGCTCATGCACTCTCAATTGCCGCGATGCATATGCTACTACTTTACCATTCTGCATCAGAACCTCGCCTAATCCCATCTTAGACGCATCACAGTACACCACAAACGGTTCACTCAGAGTCGGTAACACTAAGACCGGTGCCGTAGTCAATCTATTTTTAAACTCTTCAAAACTTTCTTCACAAGCAGCATCCCATACAAAAACTTGGTTCTTTCTCGTCAACTGAGTTAATGGCAACACCAAATTAGAGAACCCTTCAATAAACCTGCGGTAATAACCGGCTATTCCCAAAAAGCTTCTAATCTCTGTCGCTGTCTTCGGCGGTTCCCACTGCAATACTGCACTTACTTTTGACGGATCCACTGCTATTCCATCTTCAGATATTACATGCCCCAAGAAACTTACTTTCTTCAACCAAAAGTCACACTTTGACAGTTTAGCAAATAATTTATTTTCCTTCAACACTTGCAAGGCAATTCTCAGATGTCCTGCATGCTCTTCATCAGATTTAGAATAAATTAATATATCATCAATAAACACTACAATGAACTGATCCAAGTAAGAATGGAAAATTCTGTTCATATACTCCATAAATACTCCCGGCGCATCAGTCACTCCAAACGGCATTACAGCATATTCGTAATGTCCATATCGAGTCCTAAAGGCAGACTTCTGAATATCACCTTCTTTTACTCTCATCTGATGATAACCCGATCTTAAATCGATCTTACTAAATACACGAGCTCCCACCAGCTGGTCCATCAAATCATCAATCCTAGGTAGAGGGTACTTATTCTTAATAGTCACTTTATTCAATTGACAGTAATCGATGCACAGACGCATACTACCATCCTTCTTCTTCACCAACAACACTGGAGCTCCCCACGGCGATACACTTGGTCTAATAAACTTTCTATCCAACAATTCTCCAATCTGAGACTTCAACTCAGCCAATTCCACTGCAGACATCCTGTATGGCGCCATAGAAATAGGTCTCGTACCAGGAACAAGATCAATACCAAATTCTACTTCTCGCGTCAGAGGCAATTCCGTAATGTCGTCAGGAAACACTTCCGGAAATTCACTCACCACTGCTAATTCCTCCATTGGCACTTTGTTATCCACCGATAGAGTTGCAAATAAAGCAAACACTCTAGTTTCATCTTCCAACAAGGCCCTCAATTCTTTATTAGACAAAGAACTTGCCACAACTTCCTCTTCAGGGGTCAGGAACAACAATTCCTTCCGAAAACAATCAATGTAGACTCGGTTGAACTCTAACCAGTTCATACCCAGAATAACATCCAACTTACCAAGTGGTAGACAAATCAGATCCACTCCAAATTCTCTACCGAAAATAGTCAGCGGACACTTCAGGCATACCAAAGAAGTAGTCACTGAACCTATAGAGGGTGTCTCAATAGTCATCCGTCTCTCCAAAGTGGACGACACCAAACCTATCCTCTCCACACAATCTACAGAAATAAACGAGTGCGTTGCACCCGTATCAATAATAGAAATCAAAGGAATATTATTGATAATACAAGTACCTCTGATCACACGCTTATCACTGGCAGCATGAGTTCCTGCCAAGGCAAACACTTTTCCACCAGCCGGAGACGTTTGAGGCTTCTTCGGCTTCTCACAATGTGTACTGATATGACCCTTCTCACCACAGTTATAACAGGTCGGCATAGTTGCTCTGCAGTCAGCTATCACATGACCTAGTTTCCCACACTTAAAACATTTCTTGGCTTCATTAGGACAATCATTAGCACGGTGTCCCATACCACCGCACTGAAAACATTTCCCTTCAGCAGATGCTCTCCCATCTCTAGGCTTCTTATCAACAACAGCTTTATGTTTTCCCTTATCAGCAGCAACACTATAAGGAGTACCACTAAACCTCTGCTTACCCTTACGGTCATTAACAGCTTTGTAGTGCACAATCCTTGCTCGGTTATCGTTATCATAGATTCTGCTCCTGCTTACCAGCTCAGGATAGCTCCTGATCTTCTGACAAGCAATCCCCAACTTAATCTCTGGACGCAGTCCATTCTCAAACTTTAAGCACTTAGAGGTCATTGCCTCTTCCACATTATAGTGGGGACAATACTGCACCAGCTCCTCAAACTTGGCAGCATATTCTGCTACAGTCATACTACCCTGTTTCAGCTCTAAGAATTCAATTTCCTTAGCGCTTCGGATATCTTCCGGGAAATACTTCTCCAGAAAACCTTTCCGAACCACCTCCCAAGTAATGGCAGTTCCAGCAGCTTCCAACCTTTGGCGACTATTGTCCCACCAGGCTTCAGCCTCACCCTCCAACATGTGAGTACCAAACCTCACCTTTTGTTCATTGCTACATTCCATAGTCCTGAAGATCTTTTCAATTGCCTTCAGCCACTTCTGAGCAGCTTTGGGGTCCAAAATTCCTCCTTCAAATGTTGGCGGCTTGTTGCTCCGAAACTGCGCCAAACTCCTGAATTGGGCGTCTGCAGTTTGATTCTGATTAGCAACCGCCTGCGCCATTGCTTGCATAGCAGCAGCCAATGCAGCATCGTTCCTTCCTGCCATACTTCTCAAAAAGAACAACACCAGGTTAAAAGATATTCAACTACATCATAAAGGACAGACTCAACTCGACTCAACAACACTGGCCGGATGAACCGACCTGCTCTGATACCAATTGTAACACCCCACTTCCCAAAATCAATTAAATTAATAAACATTGTAAATAAGCATCAGAGTATTTCTCCCCAGTGGGATATCACATAAAATCAACATTTCCTTTATTAAAAATACAGCGGAATATTAAAAATATTAAAATCCAATAAAAGTTTGATACATTCACAGGAAAATAAAATATAAGTTCTTCAGAAAACAAATAAAAACGCCCAAGTCTCGTGCTACGTATCAGAGCATCCTAGACTCGACTGTCACACCATAATCCAAGCTAGCTATGTACCTGGATTATCTGTACTTCCGGAGAAGCACAGACACAACAACAGCAAAGGGGTGAGAAATCATGATCAAAAATATAATGGTAATGTAATACATGTAAATAAGGAAGTAAAACACACCAACACTTCAATTATTCACCCCAACAACGCCATATAACGGACCTACTGTTCAAATTACAATATAACATATTATAATGCAAAAACGCAACTCAACACCATGCATGCGGTACCGACTCATTGGTTCATTCAATCGAACCTGGATAGATCACTTACGCTCCTCCTGAGACATGATCTATCCCCCACCATTCTCCACAAAGGAGTACGGATGAATCACTTGCGCTCCTCCTGAGACATGATTCATCCCACCAAAACACCATGATATGCAAGACACCAATGCATAACTATTATATTTTGGCACACTAAATGCACACGATCCTCCTAATCATATCATCATACATCAATGAAAATGTATAGATATATTACACCAACACCATATAAATCAATCAGATAGTAAACAAATTCATACTATAACACAAGATATAACTACATCCCACCACTCGGGGATACTCGATCCTACTGATCACTACACACATATACATCAACTAATTTCTCACCAACAATATTAAGGGAAACGCGTGCCATCACCAAGTACACAAGTTAAATCCCACACTTATCATTTTCACACTGCAACAAGCCTAAAAAGGACCACACGAGACCAACGCTCGAATCCAAAACATCACAAAAACTCATTTGGTTCTGCTACGTTCGCTGGCATTCGCCAGGCGAACCCTTCTGGCGAACCTTCGCTGGCATTCTCCAGGCGAAGTTCTTGTGTTTTTAGTCTGGGACTTAATTTCTGAATTATTCGCTGCCTCTTCGCCTCAGCTCGCCAGGCGAACTCTCGCCTCCCTTCGCCAACATTCGTCAGGCGAAGCCCAGCGAATGCTGCGATTCATCAGTTTCCTCACAATTCTGCAGTGCTATTCTAGGCCAAATTATGCCTATCATCTCAACTCAGATTCTCAGCCTATTCTAGTATCAATCTTGCCTATTACCGTAAACAATCGGTTTCTAATTCCTATTCCCAAAATCATCACCTAAACACTATCGATACCTCAAAAGCCATACAGAACTTTCCCTAAAAACCGTAAAACACCCTATATGCCCTATATGCCAACTCAACCAAAAACAATAATTCATTAACGATTACTATACAATTAACAACAATCATCATCAATCATAACATATTAATATATATTATCATATATCGATCAATTTCCTACGGGGTTAAGGAATCCCCAACTACCCTATACATGTATAAACCATTCCCAATCAAGTTTCTCCCCCCTTACCTTATCAATTGGTTGATCGATAGAAATCCTCCTAGAATTGGTCTCTTGGCCTTCCCCTTTTCTCTTCCGTTCTTCGTTCCCTTTTTCCTTCGCTCCTTTTCCTTTCTTTCGTTCTTTTCTCTTCTCTCTTTTCTATCGCCCTTTTTCTCAATTTCTAAAATGTATCGTACCACTCTCTCCACCCCTTCACATTCTATTTTCTTTATTAAATCTAATCTCAATTAATAAAATAACTTAATAAAATAATACAATATTATTATTAATACTAATAATATTATAATACTATTAATAATAATAATAATAATAATAATAATAATAATAATAATACTCATTAATAATAATAATAATACTAATATCATTATTTTTCCAAAATAATAATAATATTAATAATATTAACAAATATAATAAATATAATAATAATAATAACACCCCCACCAATGTTACTATTATTTTTATTTTATTATATTTCACACCAAAATCCACCAATAGTCCTCCCACATTAGGGACACCCACTCAACCTCGTCAAATACCCTCCCACCAAAGGGCACACCAACATATAATTTTTAAAATAATAATAAAATGACTAAATAATTAAAATGGGTGTTACATTCTTCGCTTGCTTTCTCGTGCATGTGTTCCTCTAATTTTCCAAAATGCCAATATCACCCCTCATTCCAAATAAATCTCTTTTAATCCCAATAAATCATATTCTCATAATTCTTTTAATCCAAAAATCCAAATAATAATAATAATAATAATAATAATCCTCTTATTTATTTTAATTCACAAAATCCACTTAATTCCAAAATTCCATTTAATTATATTTTTCTCATATATTAATATTAGTAATAATAATGATAATAATTAATAATAATATTACATTACTATCAACTATCACATACCGTATACCAATATCATGAGTTCTTGATCCTCCAAATAATTTCTCAAAACACATCCGCGAATAAAATAACTCTGAAACTAAAAATAATTAAAATGGGTGTTACACATAGGATTCTCTCTCTTGCTTACAGAATCATTCTCTTTGAGGATGTTGGGTTACTGATTTAATATAATGCCACAGATGAGTGAGGGAAATGCAATGGGGCCTTTAACACTATAACTTCCTGCATGTTTCATGGTCTGATCAAATATGTAGGCACCATAATTAATTTTGGTCTTGGTCCCAACAACATAGATAAACCTTCCCAGAATAGTTGCCACTGTTGATTTATGATTAGTGGGCACCCAATTTGCCGCACCAATCTTGTGTAGCACAACATTGTAACACGGTGGGAGAACTGACTTTAAACAATGTTGCGGATAGCAAGAGTCGCCACCGACTTTTATTTTATCCATAAGGAAAGGTTATAAAAGAACAGGAAAGACCTTAGAGAATATTTTGGGTCCGGGGGGTAGGTTATGAAAAGGGAAGGTGTTAGCACCCTTTTCATCCATGGTTATCCATGGGCTCTTAGGTACTTAAGCTCACTTTTGAATTGTTTTGAAAGTGTAGTGTGTGAATAGAAAATTTTCAGAATAGTTAATAAATAATCCATGTAAGGATGTGTTAAGAACTTGTTTGAAAACTTGTTGAAAATTTGTTTAAGTGTGAAACAGTTTTGAAGTGAGCAAGCACCTAGGAGTAACCTACCCTAATGTTTAAAGGTCTTTCTTATTCTTCATTCTTTCCTTTAATAAGACTATCCCTACTATAATGGAGTAGGTAGTCCTTACTTTGGATGTTAAGGGGTATGTGAGGGACAATTTGACTTTGAAGGCCATTGTGGGATGTAATAAGCACATATAAGGGACCATCATCATTTTTCGAAAGGGACTTGATTCGTAAAGGCAACCATAAGGGACTTTGATGATTTTTTTATTTGAGGGACTTGCTTTATACACCCCACTTAACCATTATTCGTAGGCAACTTGAGGGATATCCTTAGGAAGTGAGACGGCGATTAAAATCGACTTACGTGTGTGACGTGTTTATTTTAATTATCTTTATTTAAAAGTGATCTAAATTTATTTTAATATTACATACATGTTATTACACTCCCTAATTATTAACCATAATAATAATTAAATAATTAAACAACTTTACATCCAAGAAACAATTACAAAATAATAAGCAAAATAATTAAATAGCAAAGATAAATAAAATATAAATAAGCAATAATAAATAATAAAGGGGGTTAATTTTAAGTTTACTCGGCAAGACATCGCATCTTGTGCCTACGTATCCTTACGGGAGTGGAATCAGAGTAATCGTAGTTCCCCTCAATAGGGAGGTTAGAAACTTCTTGACTGTGGTCAAGGTCTCAAGGGGAATAAACGCATCTTAAGGACACGCTTACGTGGAGTGTAGAAACTCCAAATCTCTACGTTGAAATGTTAAGTTGTAATTAGGGTTAAATTAGGGATTCCACGGCGGGAAACCCTAAAAATGAGCGCGGCGGCTCTTTGACCTAATGCTAAGGGTAAAATTGTAATTTTGCCTGCGGCGAGGCATTTGTGAAAATTAGGGTTTGTAGTTTGTAGTTTTGAGGATTTGAAATTGAATGTGTGAAGTTTTACGGACTATTGGCGCGGCGGCCAAACAGTTAGACCTAACCTTCGGATGTGTGCAATGTGACAGAAATAATAGTAAACGCGTGAGATAATTGAATCATGCAAACAGAGAGATAATGTCATAATTTAAACCATGCAAGCAGAAATTTAAAGGCAGAATTTAAAGAGCGATTGTTAAGTTCGCGAGGTTACATGAGAGGAGCAGATACAATATGATAATGAAATTTGAATTGAACAATAATAAAATAAAATAAATAACGGTTCTAGTTATTATTTTAAAAAAAGATTTTAGTTATTATTTTAAATTTATCTAAAAAAAAGTTTTTCTTAAAAATAATAGGTTTTCATATTAATTTGGAAAAGATGTTAATGTTATTTATTTTAAAAAACAGATTTTTATATTATAACAAATTTTAATAAATTAATGATAACAATAATAATAATAATGGTAATAATAATGATAATAATGATAATAATAATAAATAATGATAATAATAATAATAATAATAATAATAATAATAATAATAATAATAAAGCAATAATGAATTTTAAATGTGCCAAATAACCCAACAATGTTGCTAACGCAGAAATGCGCTCATCGCAACCAGATCTAAATCGGACGAAACAAAATTTATCGCAAAGAAAAAGAAATTAAGCAAAAAATAGTATTATTGCTCACACAAAAATGCGATCATCGCAACCAGATCGAACTAACACAAATGTCACGCGTCATGCACACAAATGTGCAAACATCGTATCGACATAATTCGATCAAAAATCTTATATATATAAACTCTAACAATTTAAAAATTATATATATATAAACGTAACAGTAATAGATAAAGAAAAAGAAATAACGGTAATAGATGAAGAAAAAGAAATAACGGTAAAAGATGAAGAAAAAGAAACAACAGTAATAGATGAAGGAAAAGAAATAACGGTAAACGATGAAGAAAAAGAAACAATAGTAATGGATGAAGAAGAAAACTAAATAACGGCAAACGGCACTCACTCCTCTTAGGTTTTTTTCATTCTCCCCCCTTTTCCAACAAGGCAACACATGTATATATAGGGAACAAATTAGGGTTAACACCAAATTGTCAATAATGTCCCTAAAGCCCATTTTAAAGCCCAAACTAAATAATTAGTTAAGAAAAAATAAAATTTAAATAATTTAAAATAATTAAAATAAACTTAAAATAAAAACTAATAATCCTATTGATTCCTAAAATAAAAAATATTATAAAAAGAACAAAAATTTTTTCAATATTTTTTATTTTATGATTTTTTGGATATTTTTATGAATAATTTAGAAAAAAGTGAAAAAAATAATATTTTAAAAAATGATTTAATTAAAATACGAAAATAATAATTAAATAATAATAAAAAACTATTTTTGTTATTTTTTTAATGAAAGACAGAAAAATTTAGAGTAAAAATAATAAAAAACAAAAAAAAAAAAAGTGACAAAGGTGAGATTCGAACTCTCAACCTCTCACACTCATAACTCCTTACACATGTCCTCCTGCCAATTGTGCCATTTTTACTTTTTAGAAAAAAAATGCATGCCATATGATATTTACCTGCAAAAAGTCAAACGACTACACAAATTTATTAGTAATTGATTAAATGCAATGAAATGCGACGACAAATCTTAGGGCAAAATTTGGGGTATTACAGTTATTATGATAATATTTCTCACCCAACCTCTCTTTGATGTTGGCAAAAAAAAATCATGAAGTTTGACTTTGGTTTGACCACAGTTGACCTCGGTTTGACCTTTTAACTGCATTGACTGCTTTTGACTTATCTGATCATCTGACTGAGCAAACTTTTGAGAAAAGTCTTGAAACTTGACATGGGGGTTCTTATACACATATAAGATGTTATGAAGCTCACTTGAAGTCTTGGAAGTCCATTTAGCCTGATTAAAGTCAAAACCCTAGTTTTGGATGCACTGCTTAGGAGGTGCATTGTCTGAGGGAATTGTCAACTCTTCTGACCAATTATGAATTTTGTGAACCTTGTGAACCTTCTTGGAACACAAAGTCTTGTATTGTGAGGGCAAATTTTGGGGTGCAACAGCTGCCCCTGTTCAATTTTCTGAAACCTGAGGGGTTAGATTGGTATATTTGCCAGTCGTAACCTGGAAGGTTGAAGGGGATTGAACACAAAAGCCCAAAAATTTGCACTCACCAGTGCATGGAGTGATATTGATGGTTGGTTGAACATGATTGAGTGGGCTTAAAGATGCCACTAGGGGAAAATTCTTCAGTAGTATAATGAGAACTGTCAGGAGTCTGGAGTAATACTGATGTAACAGCATGTCTTCATGAGGATAGAGCAATCAATAATGATAACCCTAAAGCAGTCTTGAAGTGATAAATCTGACCTCAGGAGGATAGAGCAATCAATAGCTCTAAAGCAGTCTTGAAGTAATAATGGCTTCAGGAGGATAGAGCAATCAATAGCTCTAAAGCAGTCTTGAAGTAATAGAATGGCTTCAGTAGGATAGAGCAATCAACAGCTCTAAAGCAGTCTTGAAATAATAATGTGATATGTCTTCAGGAGGATAGAGCAATCAATAGCTCTAAAGCAGTCTTGAAGTAATGATTTCAGGAGGATAGAGCAATGGATAGCTCTAAAGCAGTCTTGAAATAATAATGTAATTTCATGAGGATAGAGCAATGGATAACTCTAAAGCAGTCTTGAAATAATTAGATGGCTTCAGGAGGATAGAGCAATGAATAGCTCTAAAGCAGTCTTGAAGTAGTAATATGACCTCATGAGGATAGAGCAATGAATAGCTCTAAAGCAGTCTTGAAGTAATAGGATGATTTCAGGAGGATAGAGCAATCAGTAGCTCTAAAGCAGTCTTGAAGTCATGAGAGGCTATCAGGAGGATAAAATAACCCTGAGGTTACAATAAAGCAGTCCCAAAGTAATAAGAAGCTCATCAGGAGGATAAAGTAACCCTGAGGTTACAATAAAGCAGTCCCAAAGATCATAAGATTGTTTGTTGGATAATTAACCTGAAAACAAGGTAGCATTCTGTATAACAACATTAGTTTATGCTTTATGTATGCATGTATGACATGATGCACTTAGGTAATGTACTATAGACATATATGTTATGGTATGATGTAAATGATGTATGTATGCTATGACACTGCTGGAAGTGTCTGGATATCCTTGTATAACAACTGCTGGCCAAGGAAAATAAATCCCGATTCGTTGTTGAAGAATATATAACCCTCCGTCTGCTGGGGATAACAAGGTATAGATAACCTCCCGTTGTTGGGGATAACAAGGTATAGATAACCTCCCGTCGTTGGGGATAGTAGGGTATAGATAACCTTCGTTTTCGTTTGATAGTAGGATAAGTATAACATCCCGTCTTCGTTCATCGTGCCCTTATTGGAAAGTAATTTCCCGTATATCCGTATGAGGATAAAAGAGATGGATATAAATTCCAGGGGAGATTAGACTTTGTGAAAATGGATTAGTCCTACTGATGGTTTGTAACTGTCTTGTAAAGATGAACCGGCGAAGCTTCGTTGAAATCCTTCCCTCGTTCGTCCTTAGTAAATACTATTACTGCATTTTCATGCATTTCTGGTAAACATCAATCATATTAAAAGCATACATGCGTTTCTGGTAAACATCAATCATATTCAAAGGCATACATACATTCAAACACAACCAATGGACGTTTCGCTTATGTAAATAGGGTAAAAGTGAATCTGGATTCAAAAGATGGAATTTATTTATATCAAAAGTGACCCATACACGGGTAAGTTTGTACAAGGAGACATAAACCCTAGTAAGAGAATTTTGTCATGAAGTTTTACAAAAAGAATCAGCTATGTGGGAAATAATCCTATTGAGTTTCAATTCTACTATTGCCACTCAAGTATCTCATCTTCTTGCTGTTGAGACGGAAACGATTGGATTGAGCTTTATCTGTTTGAGCTTGAGTAAGTAGTACAACTGGTTGCAGTTTCATGAGTGATCCAAACGAGACATAGTCATACGCTTTAATCCCTAACTTTTGCCTGGATTGCCCTTTCAGGTTTTCAATCCACCGGGATACCCTTTTTTGCCCAAGCCGCCTTTTCAGGTTTTCGACTTGCCGGGTGTACATCTTTTTATATATATATCCCTAATTTTTGCCCAAACCCTTTTGGTTTGCCGGGATGCCCTTATTTTTGCCTAGGCCTGTCAACCTAGCGGGTCTCTTTTTATGCGTAGTATTTTTTAACTATGTCTGCGTTTACAGGTTGTGGGAAGTCTTCACCATCCATTGTAGTCAGTATCATGGCACCTCCTGAGAACACTGTCTTGACTACAAATGGTCCCTCATATGTTGGAGTCCACTTGCCCCTAGGATCACCCTGTGGTAATATGATACGCTTGATTACCAAGTCACCAGCCTGATATACCTTTGGCTTAACCTTCTTGTTAAAAGCTTTGATCATCCGTTTCTGGTACATCTGGCCATGACAAACTGCTGCTAACCTTTTCTCATCAATCAAATTTATTTGGTCAAGTCGAGTCTGAATCCACTCATCTTCATCCAAGCCTGCATCCTTCATAATTCTCAAGGAGGGGATCTGAACTTCAATAGGCAGAACTGCTTCCATACCATAGACTAAGGAGAATGGGGTTGCCCCTGTTGAAGTACGTATTGTAGTACGATAACCATGCAGAGCAAATGGTAACATCTCGTGCCAATCCTTGTAAGTAACAGTCATCTTCTGTACAATCTTCTTAATGTTCTTATTAGCAGCTTCAACTGCCCCATTCATCTTCGGACGATACGGAGAAGAGTTGTGATGCTTAATCTTGAACTGCGTACAGAGATCAGTAATCATAGTGTTGTTCAGATTAGAGCCATTGTCAGTGATAATCCTTTCAGGGATACCATACCTACATATGAGATTATTCTTAATGAACCGAGCCACAACATTCTTAGTCACAGATGCAAATGAAGCTGCCTCTACCCACTTCGTGAAGTAATCAATAGCAACCAGGATGAAACGATGCCCATTAGAAGCAGTAGGCTTGATCTCACCAATCATATCAATGCCCCACATGGCAAAGGGCCAAGGAGCAGTCAACACATTCAATGGAGATGGAGGTACATGTACTTTATCAGCATAGATTTGACATTTGTGACATGTTCTGGAGTGTTGATAGCAATCAGCTTCCATGGTAGACCAATAGTAACCTGCTCTCAAAATCTTCTTTGCCATGGTATGACCACTAGAATGAGTGCCAAAGGTCCCATCATGCATCTCTTCCATAATTTCCGTAGCTTCCTTCTTATCCACACAACGAAGCATAGTTGAATCATGATTACGCTTATACAGAATGCCATTACTCAGAAAGAACTTAGCAGAAAACCTTCTCAGGAACTTCCTATCTTTGATAGATGCCCCTTCAGGGAACTCCTGAGCTTCAAGATAGTTTTTCACTTCATAGAACCAAGGCTTCTCCTCTGCCCCTTCAGTGTCAATCTCATTGCAGTGTGCAGGCTTCTCAAATCTATCAATGGTAATCTTGGGAGCTTCATCATCCCAGCTGATCTCAAACATAGATGCCATGGTGGCCAATGCGTCTGCCAACTGATTCTCTCTTCGTGGAATATGTCCAAAAGTAATCTCTTTGAAATGTGGGATCAAAGACAACACATGTTCTCTGTAAGGAATGAGATTATCATGCTTTGTATCCCAATCTCCTTTAATCTGACTTACTACCAGAGCTGAATCTCCATACACCTCAAGGAACTGAATCTTCATATCAATAGCAACTTGCATACCCATGATACATGCCTCATACTCAGCCATGTTATTGGTACAATAGAAACAAAGTCTGGCAGTAATCGGGGTATGACAACCTTCAGGGGAACTAATCACAACACCAACACCATTACCATGTGCATTGGAGGCACCATCAAAAACCATAGTCCATCGGGATCCTTGTTCAGGTCCGTCATATTGTCCAGGTTCTTTGGTAACAGACATAATGTCTTCATCAGGGAACTCAAAATTCATTGACTGGTAATCATCTACTGCTTGATGAGCCAAATGATCAGCAACAACACTCCCCTTAATGGCTTTCTGAGTGGTATACTGTATATCATATTCCGTCAAGATCATTTGCCATCTTGCAATTCTTCCGGAGAGAGCAGGTTTCTCAAATATGTACTTGATTGGATCCATCTTCGCAATCAACAAGGTAGTATGGGTCAACATATACTGTCTTAGTCGGCGAGCAGCCCATGCCAAAGTGCAGCAAGTTTTCTCGAGCAGTGAGTATCTTGTTTCACAGTCGGTAAACTTTTTGCTAAGGTAGTATATTGCCTGCTCTTTTCGACCAGACTCGTCATGTTGCCCCAATACACACCCCATTGAGTTGTCTAATACTGTTAAATACATAATCAAGGGTCTTCCATCAACTGGTGGCATTAAAATTGGAGGTTCTAGCAAATATCTCTTGATTTCATCAAAGGCAGTCTGGCACTCATCATTCCATTCCATCACCTGATCTTTCTTCAACAACTTGAAGATTGGCTCACAGATGGTAGTTAATTGGGAAATAAATCTTGCAATGTAGTTCAATCGTCCCAAGAAACCTCTAACCTCTTTCTCAGTACGGGGAGCTGGCATCTCTCGTATAGCTTTCACTTTTGCAGGATTCACTTCAATACCTTTTCCACTGACAATGAAACCCAGGAGCTTTCCAGATCTAACTCCAAAAGTACACTTGTTTGGATTTAATCTCAACCTGTATTTCTTCAACCTCTCGAACAACTTGTGCAGATGATCAAGATGTTGTTCTTCATTCTGAGACCTGGCTATCATATCATCCACATATACCTCTATCTCATGATGAATCATATCATGAAACAAAGCCACCATAGCACGCTGATATGTTGCCCCTGCATTCTTCAAACCAAATGGCATTACCTTATAGCAAAAGGTGCCCCACTGTGTCACAAATGTAGTCTTCTCCATATCTTCAGGTGCCATCTTGATTTGATTGTAACCAGAGAAACCATCCATAAAAGAGAATACCTTATGCTGAGCAGTGTTGTCTACCAGAATATCAATATGAGGAAGTGGAAAGTCATCTTTAGGGCTAGCCTTGTTCAGATCTCTGTAGTCTACACACATACGTACCTTACCATCTTTCTTAGGAACTGGCACCACATTTGCAACCCACTGAGGATAAGAAGTTACGGCCAAGAACCCTGCATTGAACTGTTTCATTACCTCTGCTTTGATCTTTTCTGACATTTCAGGACGCATACGACGAACCTTCTGCTTCTTTGGACGACAATCTTCTTTCACTGGCAAACGGTGAACCACAATGTCTGTATCCAACCCTGGCATATCTTCATAAGACCAAGCAAAGATCTCCACATAGTCACGTAGCATCTGAATCAACCTGCTCTTGACACTGTCCTCTAAATCAGCCCCTATCTTGACCTCTTTTCTGTTTTCTTCAGTTCCCAGATTCACAACTTCGACTGGCTCTTCATGTGGGTGTATAGCTTTCTCTTCTTGTTGTAACAACCTAGCAAGCTCTACAGGTATTTCACGATCGTCCTCGTTTCCGTCTTCAGTTTGATAGATCGGATTCTCGAAATTGTAATTGGCAATAGTAGAACTGTTATCAACTGGATCCAGAGTGGATGAGGATCTGCATTTTAGTGACGTGGGTGTGTGTAAGAACACATAGCTGATAAAGCAAAAATAAAAGAAAAAGAAAGACAAGGAACACAATATTTACGAAAACGAAACATCCACTGATTTTATTGAATGAAGTATGCAAATGAAATGACAACCCGTAACAAGCACACCATTGTGCCCCGGGTAAGGCACATGGCTTGAAAGTTTTAATTGTTCCAGAAATCACAAATTTAAAAACATAACACAGTAATAGTATTTACTCCTGACTAAAGGAGATAGGGATAACATCTTCAGCTTTCCAATTATTGAGTCCAGCACCCACAGTAGGAAAAATCCATGCCTCCAAGTTGTAGTCTTCATCTTGATCTCCCACAGCATTAATAACCCCTTGATTGGTGATACGAACAGCACGAGCACGACGAACAGCCTTCTGGGACTCTTCTTCCACCACAGCTTTTGCATCATTGAGGGAGGCCATTGCCATTGTTGGAGGGTTTCTGATGACCACAGGAACCTTCTTCACAGCAGGAGGAGTCACACAATCCTTAACAGCCCAGGGAACCACTTCAAATGACTGACATGGAGTTTCAATGTATTCACCTTCTACTTCCAGATACTTGAAAGTGTTCACATGGCTGACAAAGTATTCTTCCTCTCCAAAGACAGTAACAACTTTTCCATTCACCGGATATCTCAACTTTTGATGTAATGTGGAGGTCACAGCACCTGCCCCATGGATCCAGGGACGACCAAGCAGACATGAGTACGAAGGACGAATATCCATCACATAGAATGTAGCAGTAAACACCTGAGAGCCAACCTTGATTGGAAGATCAATTTCCCCATGCACTACTCTTCTAGAACCATCAAAAGCCTTTACCACAATATTACTGGGCTTCAATACCGTATCTTCAGGACTCAGCTTGTTCAGGACTTCCTTAGGCAACACATTCAGAGAGGAACCATTGTCTATCAGCACATGAGACAGGGTAGTGCCCCTGCATTCAATTGAAATATGCAAGGCCCTGTTATGATCCCTCTTGGCAGGGGTCAAGTCAGCATCAGAAAATCCTAACCCGTTGTCATAGGTCAGGTGAGCAACACAATTCTCAAACTGGTCCACAGAAATTGCACTGGGTACATGAGCCATCTTTAGAAACTTGATCAATGACTTGGCATGAGCCTCAGAACATAATAACAGGGAGAGCATAGAAATCTTTGAGGGAGTATGCCCCAGCTGATCAATAATATCATAATCACTCTTGCGAATGATTTTCAATACTTCTTCCATCTGCTTAGAGAGGTCATCAGCAGCTGGCACATCAGTAGATACAGGCTCAATAACAGGACCCTTGCCCCGAGCATCAGTGGTGGAAGTAACAGCAGGAGTAACTGCACTCTTAGAAGCAACTGGAGGAGAGAAGACTCTTCCACTACGAGTGATCTTGCTAGATCCAGCAATATTATCAATGTCAACAGGCATATCAGGTAAAGGCTCCTGCTTGACACCATGGATGTAAACATCAGACCCATAGTGCCAAGGCACAGCTTTGTCATATGTATAAGGAATAGGACCAGGAGTGGTAATGATCAGAGGAGCTACTCTGGCTTCAGCAACAACTTTCACAGGACCTTCAGCAGTAATCTTGATTGGGCCCTGATGAGTGATTTTAATGGGACCCTTTGAAGTGATTCTTAGTGGTACTTTGTCAACCATGTCAACCTCTTCAATCTTCTTACCCTGAGTCAGATGATCCACCATACTTTCTACAGATGCTGGTCTTCTTTCAAACACTATAGCATATTTATCCATGAGACGTTGAATCCCATCTCTCAAAATGAAGCAACTATCCGGCTTATAGGTACAATATAGACAATCTTCATGACAACCTGGAAAGATCCCAGCTTGTACTAACCTCTTTTTGATAACAGACAGTGGTGTGCTCAACTCCATAACTGAATAGACATGCAGATCTTCATCAATATCTTCATCAATGGCGTTGACAGTCTTCTCGTGATTTGGCATCGGAGCTGTAATCACATTTGGAGTACCTGGTGGATCAAACTCAATTTCTCCAGCATCAATCATATCCTGAATTTTGTTCTTCAAGACCCAGCAGTTATTAGTATCATGTCCTGGACAGTTTGAATGATATGCACATCGTGCATTGGGATTGTACTTGGGAGAGGTAACATTGGGATTCTGAGGGGCCTCCCTCAGGGTAATAAGTTCAGCTTTCAACAAGTGTTGCAATGCCTGAGCCATTGACATGTTGATCTTCGTGAACTGTCTTCTAGCCCTCTGTTGGTTGCCTTGAGGCTGCTCTGTTGTTGCAGGAGTTGGATTTGAAATATGAACTGCACTAACAGACTGATGCCTTCTGTTACGATCAGGCTGACCATACACAGCATTAGATTCTTTCTTCCCAGTGGGAGGCTTCTTTGCAGCACCTGATGAAGAAGTGCCCACTTGGATCTTACCACTCTTGATACCATTCTCTACTCGCTCTCCTGTCATGATCAACTCAGTGAAGCCAGATGATGAACTTCCAATGAGATGACTGTAAAACGGACCATTCAGCGTACACATGAACATATCAACCAACTCCCTATCAGTCAAAGGGGGTTGAACTCTTCTAGCTAAGTCTCTCCACTTCTGAGCATACTCCTTAAAGCTTTCTTTGGCACCCATAGACATGCTTTGAAGCTGCATGCGAGTGGGGGCTAAGTCAGCATTGTATTGATACTGCTTGTAGAAAGCTTCAGCAAGGTCATTCCAATCTCTGATGTTGACACTCTCCAACTGATAATACCACTCTAGCTGAGCTCCAGATAAACTCTCTTGAAAGAAATGGATCCACAACTTTTTATCAGCAGTGTGGGGTTGCATTCTTCTGACATAAGACCTCAGATGCAATTTGGGACAAGAGACCCCATCATAGACAACAAATGTAGGAACTTTGAACCCAATGGGTATGACCACCCCAGATATCAAGCTCAAATCCTCAAAATCCAGCCCAGATGATTTCTGTAATTCCATAGCATCCATTCTATCCACCAGCATCTTGAATTTGTCTTCGTTAGGCTCATGGTAGTAGTTAGCCTCAGAATCAGAGTCCCCCATAGTGTTGTGGAGACTGCCTCTCTCCTGCTCAGATTCTTCAGATTCATAGTCTTCAACATGTTCCTTGGTCTTGACAGGACCTTTGAACCTTCTTCCCATGTTGAGCAGCCCAGCAGACCTTCTAGCCTTCTTAGTCTTCTTGGCCAGCAGTGTCTTCAATTCATCCTGCCCCTTGGATAGGTTCAGGATCAGCTCTTGGAACTGTGCATTCTGTGCCTGGAGATCCTTAACTGATTGTTCAAGAGCCATTGCTGAAATAAACAGCGAGAAGATGAGAAACCTGTGCACAATTATAAACCTGTGATGCAATGATATGGGAATGCATATGCAATGTTTTCAAGGACCGCAGGATTTAAATTTGCTTAAACAATCAAGAAAGTAACTTTTTATTAGTAATAACTTGTTTTGCCCTTTAGGCTTACAAAAAATGAAAACGAAATAAGTACAAAAGATGGGGTTTTAAGTCTCCCATGGACGTTTCCTCTTTGTGTTGAGGTATGAGTTGAGGTTCCGTTCCTCATGAAGTAGCTTTGTTAGCTCTAGGATCCTTGCTTGGCTTGCTTTGTAATGAGCCTCGAAAGTATCCCTTTGCTCTTTCAGTTGGATCCATGATCTCTGCAAGTCTTCCATATCAGTAGGCATGTCTGGGTGAAGGATGGTATAAGCTGTGTCTCCTTCAGCAACAGGTTCCATGGTAACTGGTAGGACGGCAGGATATGGCATCATGAGTGTCTGAGCACGAGATCGTACCCATCTGAGATAAGCCTCCATTGGAATAGTGTACTTAGGCTCCAGTGTCTTGCTGTCAATCCTGTTTACCTTTCCCCAAGCTCGGATGAATCTCTGACGGTAACCCTGAAGATCGTTGTCGTAATCAAACACAATGCCCTGAATCAACATGTCATGTGGACCATCGCTCCGGGCGTAACCAAACTGTCGTAAAGCTAGAGATGGGTTGTAGGTGATGCCTCCTCTTATGCCTAGAAGTGGCACATTAGGAAACTCCCCACAACGGTCAATGATGGTGACATTCTCCATAGATCTGGAGCACCAATGGATGTCTGAGTGAGAAAGTGACATGATCCTCTTGGACCATCTGAACCCTTGCTCATTCTTCATTACTGAGCGAGGAAGGTGAGAAATAAACCACCTAGAAAGTAAAGGTATGCAGCACATCAAAGTTCCTCTTGCCCTTGTAGTACGGGTGTGAAGAGAATGTAGGATGTCTCCAAGTAAGGTAGGCACTGGATTGTGACTCAGGAATATGTTGATGGCATGAACGTCTATGAACTGATCAGGATTGGGGAACAACACTAAGCCATAAATCAATAAGGCTAAGATCTCCTCAACAGCATCGTAGCTCATAGCCTTCAAGAACATTTGAGCTTTATCCACTAATACCTTGGCAAGAATACCTTTAACTCCACTTCTCGTCTCTAGAACAATGTCAGACTTCTTCAGATGTAGAGCTGCAGCAATAACTTCTGGTTTAAGCTCCTTCTCTAAGCCTGTGAATGGCTTCTGATCAAGAACAGGTATACCCAGAAGTTTAGAGAACTCCTCCATGGTTGGAACCAGCTGATAATCAGGAAATGTAAAGCAATGGTGCTTAGGGTCAAAGAACTGAAACAGCACACTCATCATGTCTTCACTGAACCCTGAAGTAACTAGATCCAATAAGTGACCATGTCTCTTGTTGAACTGGGAATGATCAGGCACTAGGGAAACCAACTCCTTGAGCTTAGCAGGTATCCCTACAAAGTTGATCCTGATGGTGTTTCTACGAGCAGAAGCCATGACCTGCAACAAAGAACAAAGATAAATCCTTTGGTCCTTGAAATGGTTAGGGAAAATGATATGCTTATGATGCATGATGATGTCATGATGTCATGCTCAATCACAAACATGTGGCACATACAAACATGAGCAAACTTTTGAGAAAAGTCTTGAAACTTGACATGGGGGTTCTTATACACATATAAGATGTTATGAAGCTCACTTGAAGTCTTGGAAGTCCATTTAGCCTGATTAAAGTCAAAACCCTAGTTTTGGATGCACTGCTTAGGAGGTGCATTGTCTGAGGGAATTGTCAACTCTTCTGACCAATTGTGAATTTTGTGAACCTTGTGAACCTTCTTGGAACACAAAGTCTTGTATTGTGAGGGCAAATTTTGGGGTGCAACAAACATATTTTACACTCAGTTCGCTGGCAACTAGCTTTCCTTTTGATGGCCAACCTTTGACTTGGTTGTCAGTAATTACTTGACACACTTTGTTGTCAGAGGCAGTTATATCAGATTGAGCTCCATCTGATCTTCCAAGGTAGTTGTTAATGGTAGTGGAGGAGAAGGTGACGTATTTTCCTCTAACATAAACTTTACCAAATTCAGCAGATTTTCTGTCAACACATTCATATGATAGATTTACTATGAATTCCTTGACAAGTGTTTCATAGCATTGTGATAACTGAGTCACAGTCTTCACCAAACCAGCATCATGGATAAGAGCCATGATCTCCTTGCTTTCAAGAGCATTTTGAGCTAGCTCTCTCTCCAAGGCCAGCCTCTTTTGATAGACATACTTCCATCTGTTGACACTTGATGGATAGTGGAATGAGATGTTGTCAATATGCACATCTGGGACACTAGCAGCAAGCTTGCTAGTTGTTGGTTTCTTCTTTGGTTGGATGTCAGTGGCATCACAGGCAACATCAGAACCTGATTCTGTACTAGTTTCAACTTTCCTCTTCTTTGGTACTTCCTTGCTCCAAGCTTTGGTAGGGCCAACCTGAGTTCTTTTGGTCACAGTCTTCTTCTTGGGGTTACTCTGGACAACTTCCTTCTTCCCTTTCCTAGTCATGAGCCTTTTGGCTATGCTAGGGTTGACTGTGGCTATCAACTCAATGTTTGAAGACTCATTAGCATCATTTTCTTCACTTAGCATGTGTTTATTATCTTCAGAGACTTGATCCTTGTCATTGTCCTTTGAAGAGGTTGCTTCCAAGGTTTCAACATTATGAGTGACATCAGCTTTTTCCTCAGTGCTAGGGGGAATGGATATTCTTGGCCCATCATTTGGCTCAATCAGATCCCTGGTAACCAAGTTGGCAATGGTGGAGTGGATTTGGTTGGCTTCTTCATCATTGATATCCTTATTTATGGAGGTTATCAACTTGCTTTGTGGATCTTCAAATTGAGTATCCTTGAGACTTCTTGTCACCATGTCAAACCTTTGTTGGTCAGAATCACCACGCTTCACACAATGCTTCTCAAATTGATCCATGTCATCCCTGTGCATGGTTCTCTTGAACTAAATGGAGTTCATATTGAAGTTACTGTGAGTGTCACAGAATAATGTCATGACATCCTGAGTAACATTGTTTCCTTTATAATGATTACTAGTCATGGACTCCATCAGATTCTAGTATAACAGGTCTAGGTTTCTGTGATGTCCCCTTTTTGGATATGCTATATTGGCTTGCCTGCCAACCTGACAGTCACCACAGCCTCTTCTTCCATCTATAGGAAATTTAGAAGTTCCTCTTACTGATTCCTTGGTTATGGTCTTCTTCATCCTGTGAGGAAGTCTACCTTTCTCCAACCATATTGGATCCTTCTTCTCTTCTTGAGTCATGGTACAATCATTGAGGTTACTTATAGACTCCCATAAATAACAGTTATTCTGAGCTCTATTACCTCTCATGACTTCATTATCTTCTTTATTGACAACCACACATGTCTCCTTAGTGATTTTGACACTAAGTCCTTGGTCACAGAGCTGACTGATATTGATAAGATTTATAATCAGTCCTTTAACCAACAAGAAATTGTCTAGTTTTAGAGCACCAGGACAGTCTAGTGGTCCAATCCCTTTGATCTCTCCTCTGCTCCATCACCAAAGGTCACATGACTTGAGGTAAGAGGTTTGATGTTTACTAACAAGTCCTTTATTCCAGTCATATGTCTAGAACAACCACTGTCAAAATACCAGTCTCCTTTGCTAGGCATCCTAAGAGAGTTATGACCTACTAGAGCAACCTCCTTAGTAATCCATTGTTTTTTCTTTGTAGGGACAACCTTCTTGAGCTTAGCATGATGTTGTTTCTTGACATGAGCACTCTGTTTGGATTTGCCTTGATGAGGATGACTAGGAAATCCATGCAGCCAGAAACATAAAGGTTTAATATGTCCAACTTTACCACAGTAGTAACACCTATACCCTTGAAACTTTTTCTTGGTCTGGTTCCAACTTCTGTTTCTTAGATGTTGTGATATTGGTCGTGACATCCATTTTGACCTCTGAGTTTCAGGCTTTAGTCTTTTGAGCTCCAAGATGGGTTTCTGTTCACCAACAAATCCCAGTCCAGCCATGTTTCCAGCTCTCCGACCACTATGTAGAATCCTTTCTAGAGTGTCAGTCCCAAAGTTTAGCATCCTTAGGGATTTTGACATCTGCTCTATTTTGGATTCCAACAAACTTGCCCCACTTTTGAGTGAGTCTATTGTTGCAAGATGCTCTATCTTCTCAGCCTCTAATTCCCTTATGCACTTCTTCTGTTGTTCTCCTTGCTGATATAATTCTGCACTTCTTGTGCATAGCTTTTTGTATGAATATGCAAGTTCATCATAAGTTATCTCATCTCCACTTGAATCACCATCAGATATGCATACATTGTTCAAAACAGTGACATGTCTTGCAGATTCTTCTTCTGATCCACTTTCAGAATCTCCATCAGACCAAGTGACTGCTAATCCCCTCTTTTGCTTCTTGAGATATGTGGGACACTCAGTTTTAATGTGACCAAAACCCTCACATTCATAACACTGAACTCATTTGCCTTGGTTAGATCTATCTTCAGATTTTTCCCTTTTGTTGGTGTCAGAAGAATT
Source organism: Lathyrus sativus (assembly GCA_963859935.3). Classification (NCBI taxonomy): domain Eukaryota; kingdom Viridiplantae; phylum Streptophyta; class Magnoliopsida; order Fabales; family Fabaceae; genus Lathyrus; species Lathyrus sativus. The sequence goes on from OZ012735.1 coordinate 74,708,099, forward strand.
TTCCTTGGCATAAGGTTTAGACGTATGGTATATTCTCTTGATTAATTTGTTAAATTGTCTTCCAAGCATGGCTATTGCTTCTGACAAATTCTTCTCACTTTCACCATTGTCTTCATTAGAAACTTCTTCAGCCTTTGACACAAAAGCTATGATTTTCTTCTTTTCAGCCTGCTCACACATTCCCATCTCAAAGGTTTGTAGTGAGCCAATGAGTTCCTCCACCTTCATATTGCATATTTCTTGAGCTTCTTCAATGGCAGTGACCTTCATGGCAAACCTTTAAGGCAAGGATCTGAGTATCTTCCTCACAAGCTTTTCTTCATATATCTTTTCTCCCAAGGCTCCTGAGGTGTTTGCAATATCAAGAATATTCATGTAGAAATCATGAATAGTCTCATCCTCCTTCATTCTCAGACTTTCAAACTTGGTGGTCAGCATTTGTAATCTTGACATCTTAACTTTAGAGGTTCCCTCGTGAGTTGTTTTGAGAGTATCCCAAACCTCTTTAGCCAACTCACAATGATGCACCAGTCTGAAAATGTTCTTGTCTATACCATTGAATAATGCATTCAAAGCTTTAGAATTCCCAAGAGCTAGGGCTTCTTACTCTTTGGTCCATTCTTCTTCAGGTATAAGTACAACCAATCCATCTTTACCAGTCTTTACTGGATGTTCCCATCCTGAGTTTGCAGCTCGCCATGCCTTGCTATCTAGAGACCTCAAGAATGCAATCATCATAGGTTTCTAATAGTCATAATTAGAGCCATCCAAAATTGGTGGTCTATTTGTGAATCCTATGTCTTTATCCATAGTACCAGAATTTATCTTCCCTAGATCTCACCCAGAAAATAACAGGCAGGGTGCCTGCTTTGATGCCAATTGAAATTCTGGCAAGCATACGGTGGATGTTATCACGAATGTTATGACATCCATTGTAACACAAACTACTGCACTTAATAATAAGCTGTAAATGGAAAGTAGTAAATAACACAAGTAATTGTTCACCTAGTTCAGTGTCAACCACACTTACATCTGGGGGCTACCAAGCCAGGGAGGAAATTCACTATTAGTAGAATTAATTCAGAGTCAAACAATCCCAGTTTGCACTCTTCACTTAAGACCTACCCAATGACACTTCAGCTTAGAGACCACTAGACCTGAGTTTCCCACTCACTCCCCCTCAATCACCTCAGTGATATAAACCAAATTACAATAGAGTTATGAAGACTCACTTCAAACACACCTTGATCTTGCTTCACAATTTTGATCAAGTGACACACACTCTTGCTTAAAAGCTTTGAGTGACACAATGAACACACCAGTTCATACACAATAACCAAAGCAATTATACATCATATAATTGCTTGGTACACAAGGAATCCTAAGACTCCTAAATACACGTGAAGAACAAAGTTCTTCACTCACAAGATACACACTTTAATCTCTCAACTGGCTCTCCCTTTTTTTGTTAAGGTTCATCCTCTTGCTATTTATAGTAGCAGATATCCTTTGGGCCTTTGTGCAGAATTTAGGTTTACCCAAACCTCTCTTCACGAATCTGCATCCTTACCAGTTAGGTCAGGGATAATTTATTTTGCCAAGGCTTCTAAAATGTTTCCTAATTTCCAACTTGAGCTTCCAAAATATTTCCTGTATTCTAGCCTGAGTTCCCTCATTCTAAATACCAGAAAACTAAAACTGCATGCCTGATGTCATACGATCAATGTTACAGCATCCAGTCATGACATCCAACTTCACTTACCCTGTAGAATACTCTTAGTGTATGTCATAACATCAGTCATGACATTCATATAGAGTCTAATGTTTTTCCACCAAATGTAGCCAATCAAAAGCATTTACAATTATGATGTTTTCCAACCGTCGTAACTTTGCATTTGATTTTTGTTTTTATTGTTGATTGCGAAGGTTTCAAACTGTCGTGAGTTCAATATCCCGACGGTTCAAAATATCGTAATTATTTTTATAGTATTATTTTATTTATAATATTTTATAAAATTTTAATTAGTCTCTACTAAAATATTTTTAAATATAATATTATTGTTTCTAATATTATTTATTTTCTTTAAATCAATTCTACTAAAATATTTTTATTTATGATATTATTATTTTTAATATTTCTTTATCTGTTTATATGATTTTCTATCACTTTTTAAAATTGTAAAATTAATTGCAATAAAAAACATGTAATATCAAATAAGCATTATGATATAAAAAAAAGTGAGTTCCATAATCATGTCATGTAGTAAAAAAAACCAAAAAACATATCAAATCCTAATATTATAATAACAAGTATAATAATGCCAAAAATACATAAGAAAATTCATAATAGAATTAATTCATTGCAAAGTCTACTTTGTCCTTCTTGATGATCCATTATTTACAATTCGATAACTAGACTCAGAAAAACGTCTATCATCAGCATGTGATTTCGATCCCTGAAAAAAGTATTCAAATAAGGCTATATCTAGAATGAACCATCAATTAAGTGACTCATATGTCTTCCATGAGAATGCTTATGAAAAATAAAATAGGAAGCAAGAAACTAATGAGACTACTCCACGAATCATGAATTGATCATTATTTAAAACAATCAAATACACATAAAAATTATACATATAAATAACATTCTATGGTATCAGTCCGAATTACTAAAAGGGAACTAAATCAAATTAATATTGTATATAATCCCTATAAAAAAAGGAAAAAAATTGTAGATTTTAGAATCAATAAGATGTGATTCTGTTGTATTACTCACTATATTAAAAGTCAAACATGAACATAAAGTAAGAGAAACATGGATGGAATATTCTATGTCAATATTTTTCATGAGTAAACCTACTATCACTTAATAAATGCAGCAGTATAACTCTCACAACCAAATAGACATTTTTCAAAAGTTACTAATATTTTTCCAACAATAATTTTACCATGAAATATCATTGCATGGTAAATGTGATTTGTACTTGAATCTAGTTTCCTAATTGTCGCTACTGCGAAAATCGGCGCCGGCTATGACAGAAGAGTCGCCACTGTGCGTTATTTATCCCACAAGAGGGAAAGAAAACGCTCAGAGTAAACCTAACGCAAAGAGGGAAAGGAATGGTCATCGCAACCAAATCCTGGATTCGAGAGTCGGTTACGCAAAGGGAAGGTATTAGCACCCCTCACGTCCGTCGTACTCGACGGGATCCACGCTTGTTTTCTATATAAGGGTGTGTTATTCTATCTACTCTATAGGTCTGGGTTAAAAAGAAAATAAAATGACTCAGCAAAGTATCGCACTTTATGCCTACGTATTCCCGTCTGAAACGAGAAATCAGAGTCAACGTAGTTTCCCTACCTACGGGAAAGGAGGGGAAGGTTGCTCGCTAGGATATCGCATCCTATGCCTACGTACTTTCATACAGCATGAAAGATCAGAGCAAACGTAGTTCGGGCTACGGAAGACACAAGCTTGTCTGACAGTTTTTATCTCCTTAAGAAAGGGTTTTTCCTGATTAAGGGTCCAAGAGGACAAAAGTGACATTTGATGTTTGTTTTCAGTCTTTTACGAAAGAAATGTTTTTTAGTCTGTTTGTAACTTGTACTGCACTAAAGACTTGTGATCTGAGAGTGACTACGTCACATGTCACCCTAAGGGTACCATACTAAGCAGCCAGATTACTGAAGAGTGACCCTCCAGCAACCTTTCCTCAAATAGCTTAAGGCTCGTAGCGTACAGCACGCGTTATCCTTATTACTGTGTTTTTGAAGTGTTTTGAGATGAGAAGAGAAAGACGCTCTAAAGCCTATGGTTGAAAGGGAAACTAACTTAATGTTATCATGCATGGGTCAAAACCTAATGTTTGTCATAATTTCCTCTTGCACAGAGGAAATCAGAGATCCTAGGGGATAAACAGCAAAAGACAGCAAGCAAATGCAATAAACAGTAAATAGTAAACAACAAACAGTAAACATGCATGCTATGCAACAGTACCAGAGAGGCAAGAGAGAAAACAATAGGCAAGAGGAGACAAGCTCCACCTCAAACCTAGAGGATAATCAACACAAGCAAAAAGACAATACAGAGAAAAACAAAAGATACAGAGGAGGCAGCCCAAGCAGCAGCACCAAACTCCTACAGCAAATAGCAACAGCAGCTCTGAATAGCAAAGTTGGATTGACAGCAAAGTTGATAGCAAGGGCTTCATCTTCAAGCAAGCTTCTATCTTCAAGCTTCATCAATCTTCAATCTTCAACAAGCACACTCCAAGAGGAGGATTAATTATCAAGATCAAGTTATAATGTTAAGGGACTTAATGACAACCAAAGGAAATCACTAAGAACTCAACATTGCAAATGAAAGGTATCCTCAAAGTTATACTCACTTGGGCATACCACTCATCCCTCCTAAGGAGATATGGAGCTTCCCAATGAGGAATTTATGTCATTGGATGGAATAGAGGCAAACAATGCACTCCATGTTTGAAGAAAGAATCAAAACTAGGTCTAAGGCACTTCCTAAAACCCTAGTTTCCTAAGCTCCTAAACAAAAGCTCCACAAGAGGACAAGCCTTCAACTCCAAGCTCCAATCTTCAATCCCAAGCATCTTCAATGAAACCATAAGCTCCAACAAAAAGAACTCAAGCTGAAACCCACTCCAAAGCAGCCAACAAAACCAAACAATCCAAAGCACTCAAGAGAGGAAACTACAAATACAAGCCACTTGCAAAATACAACTAAAATACAAAACCAAGTTGTAAAATTCTAATTAAATTCCAAGGGGAACAGGAATATGTCTACTAACAGCCAGCAAAAGATCTTCTCCTAATCCTATTCCAATCACTAGAACAAAAATCAACAAAAAGAGGGAAGAATTACGAAAAAAAGAAGAGAAAACAAGCAACATGCAAATGCACACATGCGAGTGGAAAATGCACACAAGATCATGATTAAACAGCTAAAAACAGTGACAAACATCCAAAATAATTCAATCCTAATACAACACAATGATCTATGATGATTTGGATCGAACCGACATGCGAACAAGCAAGCCAAACAACAAAACAGGCCCTCTGTTACAGTGTTAATCGATTAACGCCAGAGGTTAATCGGTTAACCATTGAAAAACGCTTGAAAATTTGAATATTTAAGTTGGTTAATCGATTAACCATATAGGTTAATCAATTAACACTGTGCCAGAGGTGAAAAACAGCAGTTCAGAATCACTTTTCAGCAGCTTATCACTTAAGCAAACACTCCAATTATCATGTGATTGATCATGCACGAAATTAAACCAGCAAACATTGATTTAAACATCATGTAAACACAATAACACAACAAGATCATGGATCAAAAATCAACATATTCAATCAAATGCAAAGATCCACATGCAAATTGTGCAAATAAGTTCGAAAACAAAATCGGATCAGAATTCCAACCTTCGAATCGGAGACTTGATCCGGTAATTGTTGATTCAACTGTAAATGAGTAGATCTAAGCAAAGAAAACCAGAATTCTTCAAGATCCACGCCAATTCTTGTAGTAGCAATGTAGATCCACCAAGAACAACTCAAAATAAGCCAAATAATCACTTCCAAGAACACTTCAAAATTCATATCTGCTTGTGCACGAAAATTGGATGATGAAATGGAATTGATGGAGTGAATTAATGGAGGTTTAGCTCTTAGAAATCAATGATTCCAATGAAGAATCAATGATCTCAAGGAGAAGAGCTTTAAGTGAGGTTTTTGAGATTGGAAAATTGAGAGAGAATTGAGAGAAAATTGAGAGCAATTCTTAAAATGAGAGTGAATTATGAGGATTTTATGGTGAGGTTTGGAGTGAATCAAATATATACACTCTTGGTTTGGATCCAAAGCAAGGATTGGAAAATGGCTTGGAAAATATGGTATGGAATGAGGTTTGGGCATTTGGAGGGAAAATGAAATTTGATAATGTTCTAGATCCTTCCCAAGTGTGAAAATGCAATTTAAATGACCAAAATTGGACCCCAAAAGTGGCTGGACTTGAAAATTCACGTGTAAGGCAAAACCTGTTGTGGTTAATCGATTAACCATATGGGTTAACCGATTAACACTGCTAAAAATTCAAATCTGGACTGATTTTCAAATGGTTAATCAATTAACCCTATGTGTTAACCGATTAACACATTCAAAAATTTGAATTTGACGCCTTTTGGAGGGAAATCTGCCCCTTTGTCTGTTTCCTGCCGTTCTGAACTCTGTTTAGCTGCTGAAAGTCATTCTTGATTGCTCTGACCATGGGAACACTGTACATAACCTAATGCTGCTTCTGACATGAAAAATCCCCTGCAAAATAAAATAAAACTGGTCGCTCGATCGCAGGGCAAAACAAGTGTTGAAGCCTTCGATGTTTGTTGTTTAGCCTCTTGCACTAAAAGTTGCACCTGGAGCCACCTGAATGCCTTGATCCCCTGCTATTTGAATGATATCATGATATGCAAATGATATAACTATGCAAATGATAATGCAATGAAATATAAACCAGGTAAAAGATGTTGAGCAAATTTTGGGGTGCAACAGTTGCCCCTATTCAAACGGCTTAGACCCGACTGGGTGAAGAGCGTACGACTTTCAAACAATCGAGGTAAAAGACAGTTGAATACCAAGAAACCCGAAAATTTGCCAACCGCAAAAATAAACTGCACAAACTGCTTAGAGAAATAACATCCGTTACTGAACCTAGTTGTTACGGCAACAACTGATCAAACATCTGCTAAAACCGCGATTCTGAATCAATCACCTATGTGACACCACAGGCATTGAATCCACAATAGAACTTCAAAACAGCGCTATGAAAAGCGGGCACCAAACGCGAATACAATTACTCCATCTTGCTATGGGGACTGATCTTGTCAATACGAAATGCAACTTCTCTGCCTATCGCTGCAGCAGTTGATTCCGAAAACTCATAACATATATCTTCTCTGTCTATCTACAACAGCTGGTACTTGTTAGTACCCTGGGTACACATTCTTTGCTAACACGAGTACAGTTTCTCCATTGGACCAGGGACTGTTTTCGAAAATATAACTTAACACAATTTCTCCATCAAACCAGGGATTGTCTCTGAAAATACAGCTTCTCTACCTATTGTTACAGTAGCTGATTCTTAACGTACACAGCTTCTCTGTCCGTCCACAGTAGCTGGTACGAGTTCAAAAGAACACAGTTTCTCCATCAAACCAGGGACTGTTTCTGAAGATACAGCTTCTCTGCCTATTGTTACAGTAGCTGATTCCAATAATCAATATACACAGCTTCTCTGTCTATCTACAGCAGCTGATTCCTAATGTACACAGCTTCTCTGTCCGTCTACAGTAGCTGGTACGAGTTCAAAAGAACACAGTTTCTCCATCAAACCGGGGACTATTTCTGAAAATACAGCTTCTCTGCCTATTGTTACGGCAGCTGACTTCGATAACCAATATACACGACTTCTCTGTCTATCTACAGCAGCCGATATTCGTTAGCGTAAGTACAGTTTCTCCATCAAACCGGGGACTGACCCAATCAAACTCAACATTCAGCTTCTCTGCCCATCACCGCAGCAGCTGACTCCGACGATTAATACGGGTAATTACTCCACAAACTCTTGAGGCCAATATGACAACAAATCTGAGGGGAACTTTACTGTGGAGATCCTGAAATCCATTGCCAGACACCTATTTCGACATAGGCGGCAACTTCCAAAAATTAATTCACGAAATCTTTTGATACTGTCATAACAACAATTTTGAAGAAATACTCCGCTGGAGGGGTAAGAGAAACTTAACCAAGCAACTCTGTGGGGAATAATGACAAAACGAACATTATCATTACATGTCTCACGCCGAGACCTTGAATGTTTAGTAATTAAATTGAGCAAGAGCTCCCTCCACCTGCAGGGACAACAACACTTGAAAACAAAACGTTAACCAACCTGGCTTATGTTTTAAAATGCGTATGTTTGACAATGGCGTAATGCTCCATTCGACATGGAAATGCTACGCGTTTGGGTAGATGCAAATATGATGATATATGCAAATGCTAATGCAGGCTCAAACTGCAGAGAAACACTCTGGTATGCAATGGCTAAGAACAAAACCAACTCCGCCGGGGATAAACGGGTATCACAAAGTATTCTGGCAAAATAAATGCCGGAAACAACAATCAACTCTTCCGGGGAGAGATCAGACACTTGGGAAGAAAACACAAACCCTGCTGGGGAAAGATACGACCCTTCTGGTTGAGAAGAACTACACTGTCGGGACACAGTTTACAAATTCAAAGTTGCAAACTCAACTGAGGATAATCATCCTGACGAAAGAATGACGACCTGCGGGGAAAGGGAGTAACCATCCGCTGGGGAGGCGTTCTTTGCAGGGGATATTGATTTTGACCTGTTGGGGATAACTGGGTATCACAGAATTATTCCAGCAAAATAAATGTTGAAAAGGTGAAGCCAACTCCGCTGGGGATAACCGAACGTGCCAAGCATGATTGGACTTCTATCAGGGATCGCTTACCCGTGCCAATGAAAATTGGACTTTTGCTGGGGAAAACAGACGGAGTCTTCCTGCATACCAATGAAGATTGGATTTTGAAATGATGTGCCAACACAGATTGGGCCTCACAGTGATTGCCAATATGGATTGGGCTTTAGGAATGGCTTGCCAATGAGGATTGGGTTTTAGGCTATCCGTGAGGGGTCATTGTTGCGGTGGAAATAGGATCACAAACTATTAATGAGTTTGAATCGCAATTCAATTCACAACCGCTCTTTGATTTATCCGAAGGAAAAGGTCAAAAGAGGGAAAACCTATTTTTGCATCGTAAACACAATGCGGGGAAAGATCTAGGGTTCGGGGGTTGGTTAAATTTAGGGAAGGTATTAGCACCCTAAACTTCCGTAGTACTCTACGGGAACCTTTTGTTCAAATGTTTACTATTTGCTTTATTTATTTGCTTAAGGTATATGTACAAAGGGATTAGAAGTGAGAAAAGAGACCTAAGGGGTTAATTCTAAGTTTACTCGGCAAGACATCGCATCTTGTGCCTACGTATCCTTACGGGAGTGGAATCAGAGTAATCGTAGTTCCCCTCAAAAGGGAGGTTAGAGACTTCTTGACTGTGGTCAAGGTCTCAAGGGGAATAAACATGTCTTAAGGGCACGCTTACGCGGAGTGTAGAAACTCCAAATCTCTACGTTGAATTGTTAAGTTGTAATTAGGGTTAAATTAGGTTAGGGATTCCGCGGCGGGAAACCCTAAAATGAGCGTGGCGGCTCTTTGACCTAATGCTAGGGGTAAAATTGTAATCTTGCCTGCGGCGAGGCATTTGTGAAAATTAGGGTTTGAAAAGGTGAAAGGGTTTGAAATTGAGGACTATTGGCGCGGCGGCCAAAAGCTAGACCTAACCTTCGGATGTGTGTAGTGTGATTGGAATATTGATAAATGTGTGAGATAAATGAATTGTAAACAGGGAATAAAACAGAAGTTAAAGTCATGCAAACAGAAGTTTAAAGGCAGAAATTTAAAGCGCGATTATTAGATTCGCGAGGTTACATATGAGAAGCAGTTACAATATGATACTGAACTTTGAGTGAGAAAATAAAATGACATAAATAATGGGAAACGTAATGAGCTGCAAAATGAACAAACGATGTTAGTGGGCAGAGTTAAGCGGCAATCAAATTAATTACGAACAATAAAGAAAAAGATGCAAATTTGAGATTATTACAATTTTTAATATTAGCTTGCAAAAAAAAGGATTTAATTTAAAAATATTTTACTCTTTTAAAAGGTTTTATTTTTTATATTTTTAAGAAAAGTTTTTCTTATTTATTTTTAAAAAAGGAGTTTTATTTATTTTTAATATTTACATAAAAGTTTTAGTTTTATATAAAAAAAGTTTTAATTTTTATTTTAAAAAAGAGGTTTTTTTATTTTATTATGAAAAGATTTTGTTTATTTATAATATTTACACAAAAATTTCTTAAAACAAATATAAAACAATTTAAAAACAAAAAAAACATAATTTAAAAACAAAATAAATAAAATAAAAAAAATAAGCATAAGGGGTTGGGCCGGTCATCACCCCGGACCCAACCCGGTTGGACTAATTAGAGAACAATTAGGGTTCTGGGAACCCTAATGTCCCTTGCGGCGCCATTCACGTTTTCTTCTTCTCTCATCTCTCTCTCATCTTTCTTCTTCCGTTCACCATAATCTTCTTCGTTTCTCACTTTTCTGCAAAAAAAAATAAACATGCAAGATGATTTATGAAAAGATGGATGATTTACGTTTTGTTCTTGCGTGCGATTAGCGGCCAATGATGAAGAAATTCTGAGGTCGCGGCGTCAGATTGTTGCTCTGGTGATTTACGCGATTTCGTTTGTGGGGTTTGTACGTTATTTCGTCGCTTTGATGCTCTCCCTTTCGCGATTCTCCCGTTAGGGTTTCTATGATCCTCTCTCTCTCACGGCTCCTCCCATTTCATCAGGTTGTACATTCCTTTTATAACTAACTTCTGGGCCTTGGATTTGCGTTACTTCTGAGATTTGATTTTATGTTGATATTATTTGATTTTGTTGTGATTTCCTCAGATATTGATTGGATTACGATTGGATGCGGATTGAACTCTGTTTCCCCTTTTTTAGGGTTTAATCGATCCTAGCTGATATGATTATTCTGATTCGGTTCAAAGATTTCTATCTCCAGAACTTTGTGATTGAATGCAATCTGAACTGATTTGTTTGATTGATTCAGGTTAAGTGCAAATGGGGATTTGATTTGATTTGATCATTTGGTTTTCAGATTGAGTTCCAATAAGGGCTTTCTGATACGATTGGGATTTCGTTAATTTGTTTAATTGCTCTCTACTGATTCGTTTTCGGCTGACTTGCTTTATTGACTTGTCTGATTGATTCAGATTGTCTCAAATTGATTTAAATTGGTTCCAATGGAGATATTCCCTGATGCATTTGACTCGAAACTTTCCATTTCCAGCTTCGCTTTGTTTGATCATCTGAATTTATTTGATCTGATTGATATCTGGATTAGTTCATTTGTTCTACTTGAATTCAATCTGGACTATGCTGATGCGTTTTCGATTTGATTCAATTTTAGTAGTCTGAACTGATTTGCTTTGATCTGTTTTGGGATTCATTATCAAGTCAAAATCTCTCTATTTTTCTGATATGGTTTGCTTTTTGATGCAGCTCAGATCCTTTTCCTCTTCTTCTTTCAGAGAGGGTTGATGCTACGACTTTGGTTGAGTCGGGATGGCCGAGGAAGGTATACGGCAATGATGTTTATCTGAGCCCTCGACGCTTGTATTCTTCGATGATGCTGCGATTGCTTTCTGAGGATCTTCGCGTGGTGTTTATCGTTTATTCTCTTTGAGTTGTTTCAACTGCTGATGATTCTTAGCAGATAGATTTTTCTGTGACATTTTAGCAGTAGCCCCATTCTTATGTTTTTCGTGATGCCTGATACTGAAACCTCTTGATATTGCTTTGCAGATGTTGATGTCGCTGGTGTACTTTTCTGATGATCGATAGTTTGTGTTGAGACACTAATTGCTTGATGCAGTTTTAGCTCTGATTTGGTTTGATGGGCTTTTCTTACTTGTTTGACCTCAGAGCTGCTGCTAACATTATAATTTATCTGCTTTGATCTTGAACCAAGTTTGATGGCCTGACATATTGTTGGCTATTGTTGTCTGATAACAGGGTTTTATGTGTTGACTACTGGTTCGGACGGGGCCTTACCTTTACTGATGCTGCTGAGACTTTTGATACCTTGTCCTATGTAATTTTGAAGTAGCTTGTTTTGTGTCTCATTTCTCTGTTCTGTTTGAACTGATGCAGCTTGATACCATATTTTGGTTTCTCTTGTTCTGCTGTGGACTTGATTTTCATTCTGTTTGGTACAGATTTGTTTCCTTTGGTGGCTATTCCTACCTGTATTGGCGCGAACCCCTTCCTAGTTTTGTTTTATGCTTTGAGTTCTGATGATGCTTATGTTTTTTCAGATATTGGAAGTTTTGAAATCAAGGTGACTCAGACCTGCCGGCATCCGGGTCTGAGTCAAAACTTGCCTATGTTGCCTTATTCTCGTATCAGTCTGGAAATCCAATCGCGGCAAAACGAATCAGCCCCACTTCTTTTATTTTCTCTATCTCTCGGATGTCCCTTATGATAAGAACAATAACTACCTGATCTGACGCCGGTGGCTCAGATTGGTAACGGGAGTAGGATGCGGCTTTAGTCGTACCCTCCCGACACTCGATGATGATAATGTTCTGAGAGTGTCAAACAATCTTCTAACCTCTTTTCCTGTGGTTTGTTTTTGCTTTGATGTGCAGGTGATCAAGAGTTGCGTGAAGAACTCAAGGGAGGACCAATGAAGAAACTTGTAGTTTTTTTCTCTTTTTAGGACTTTAGGACCTAGAGTAGATACCCATTGTAAATGTATAATCCTTTTGTAAATGAAAGATCATCATGAATAAAATCCAAAAATTACTTCCATTTCAACTTGTAATTCTAGATGTTTATGAAATAAAATCCAGTAAATATTCATTTCTATTTTCTCAATTATGAATTTAAATATCCATGAATAAACATCCATAAATTATTTAAATTCAACTTTGATTTGTAGCTCATGAATATTCATGAATAAAAGCTTCACAACTATTAAAACTTAACCTCTCCTTGGCCTTTTATACATGATATCCCGCCATATGATTATATCCAAACAAATTCACATTAAAAACCTCGTTGATCACATCACTTCTCAAAATAACCTTAACAGTATCCATTTCCTTTTCAACCCAACTTTATAAAAAGAAACAAAACTGTTTGGAAATGTTTCAGAATCAAACAAAGCACGGCCCCCGAGTCCAATCATATTTCTGACAAAACATACTGGCACCTTGACCCAAATGGCAGATAAATGCCTCAGAACGTAATAACAGCCCTTTTTTCAAGAAATTAGCAGAATTTGCGTGAAACGACCAAAATACCCCTGAGACCCAATCTGCAAAACAAAAAACCTTCATAACTTGTTAGTGATTAGCAAATGTACATATGAGATGATATGCGACATGACTGACTAAATATAAGGGTAAAATTTGGGGTATTACAGTTGCCCCTATTTAAATAGCTACGCCGGACGATTTGAGTGACAGAGACTCGAGGAATCGTGGTGGAGAGATTTAAATATAGATAACCGCAAATTTTCCCTTATATGCGATGATATGCAATGCTATGGACAAAACTGGAACGACTTAATGCAGATGACGCCCTGAATATGATATGCTGCGTATGCTGGAATAATGAATGCGAAAATGCTGACGAACATGACGACACTGGGGAAAATGACGCGCTGAGACACAGTACATCACTGGGGAATTCTAAAAAAAATGATAGTCAACTGGTGCGAATGACCAATTGTCACTTTTTAGAAAAGGAACGAGATCCTCGAATGGAGATGGTACCTGTGAGACGGCCTCCACTGGGGAATCTAAAAATAAAACTGGATCACGTACGATTGTAAGATCGATTACAGAATGCTGGAGCGTTGAGCAAAGAATAACATCCAAGCCTTTGTAACCTGTCTCTCGTGACAAGATCAAACAGACTTTTCGGAACTCCGTAACAAATATGCAGGGTAAAGACCGGCTGTATGCCAAAATAAATGGACTTTGATGGGAAATGCCCTGATAAGCTTCTCGCGGGAGAACTGTCACTCATCGTTGGAAGGGACTTACATGCCAAAACGGATAAGCACTCAAATAAAGAGGCTGCTGCTTATCTGATAAATAAGTCTTCTCGCATTCTAAGGTCGGCGCCTGGAATACGATTTTGATTCCTCTCTTACTGAAGGATAAATGTTTTCTCGAATATAAAAAAAAGGTAAACTGAATTTCCTCATACTTTCAGAATGAAACTGGCTGACTGAATTTACTCATACTTCAGAATCGTGCTCTCCTGAATATGAAACTGAATGACTGAAGATATTCATATTTCAGAATCGTGCTCTCCTGAATATGAAACTGAATGACTGAAGATATTCATATTTCAGAATCGTGCTCTCCTGAATATGAAACTGAATGACTGAAGATACTCATATTTCAGAATCGTGCTCTCCTGAATATGAAACTGAATGACTGAAGATATTCATATTTCAGAATCGTGCTCTCCTGAATATGAAACTGAATGACTGAAGATATTCATATTTCAGAATCGTGCTCTCCTGAATATGAAACTGAATGACTGAAGATAGCAGGGAAATGGAAGCCCAACTGCTCCATGGAGATGGCCATTTGCTGCGAGGCACAACGGGGATATAATCGACTTCTTAGGTGAGAAATGTCGTACCGATGCTGTAAAATGTAAAGTGTAAAGGGTTGTAACACGTAGGATTGCAAAGTGTTGTACTGATATATTTTCCGGCGTGAACTGGCGTGTATCTGTAAATGATTGTAGTTGATTTTGAAAGATAATGCAAGATAAATGCACGTCCGGGTACAGTGATAAACTTCTCCAGCGAGATAGTCGCGTATCTGCCATGGTATGGTGAAAATCTTTAGATGGTGCAAAGTAAATGCACGTCCGGTTGGGCTTGACTACCGACATGACTGAGATTCAATCTAGGATCGAGCTAGAAAGAAGACTGGTAATCAAGACTCCATCGAGGGAATGATCTCGAAGGGTAAATATCTTATCCTGGTGAGGAAAGATAGCTGAAGTAACCGTCATCCACGAGGATCGATCTCTGTGGGGAAACTGGAAACACCTATGTATTTTATGCTTAGGGCTGACAATCTATTTGGAGAGAATGGACAAACCCCAATTACTCGGTGGTAACGACTAATGATGGAGACACGATGAACCTGTGCATGTTATCGCGTATGTTAATGGATATGTTAATATGAATGTATGTTAATGTTTATGTATGTTAATGTTTATGTATGTTAATGTTTATGTATGCAAGATGTTATGAAATGAGTATGTAATGAGTATGTAATGAATATGTAATGAAATAGGCATGTGATGCTTATGCCCTTGCGTATGCTGCCGAAACAGACTAGAGACAGGACGGGAGACGAAATAAACATCTCGACGGAGATACCCTGCGTTCTCTGCAACCAATACGTCAATCATGGGTGGGAAGGATCCATGGTGGGACCAACTCTGGTTTTAAAGTTCTGAATTCTCTGGGGAGAAGGTAATCTGCTTGTGGTGTACAGTATCACGTCTTCACATGGGGAGAAGAAAACCTGAGGGACACTTTTGAGTTACCCAAGAAAAGGTTGTCAGCTTATAGTCTCTTTGGGGACTATCACTGGGCAATGGTTTGAAAGTGTTTCTGCAATAATGATATTTCCGGGGAATGAAGAGATCCTGTCGGATTTTCCACTAGTCAAAGTAATTTATTACATTTCAATTTTGTTTTGGTTTTTTGAAAAACAGTTTTGAAAAATCTACAATGCACCTTTCATTTTCAAATTTCAGGAATAAACGCATTTTGCATAACAAATAGAAAATAAAGAGCAATGCACCAAGGAATGTAAGTAACGAGATGGTATCTTTTATTAAAGGGTGATAGCTTGCTGAAGGCATAGCTCCACAGATGATTACATTTTGAAATTGGCAACATGGGAAAAGGTTACATTGAATCCAATGATACCTACTGACACTAATAACTAAGACTAATCCAGAATCCTGCTTTGGGCAAGGATGAAAGAACTGAAACATGGCTCTCATGCGGAAAGTGTGTTCAGTGTCTTCTGATGCAATGAAATGCCTTTGTCCCTAACTTTTGCCTGGACCGCCCTTTCGGGTTTTCAATCCACCGGGACGCTCTTTTTTGCCTAAGCCGCCCTTTCAGGTTTTCAGCTTAGCGAGCTTTTTATTATTATTTCCTTTTTTTTTAACCCTTACTTTTGCCTAAGTCGCCTTTTGCAGGTTTTCGACTTAGCGGGTCTTTAGGCATAATATTTTCGGACTGCATCAGAATTCACGGGGTGCGCTAGTTCTTCACCGTCCATTGTCGTAAGTATTAGAGACCCTCCGGAGAAAACGGTCTTTACAACAAACGGGCCTTCGTAATTGGGCATCCACTTTCCACGCATATCTTTATGTACTGGCAAGATCTTTTTGAGTACGAGCTCTCCTTGACGGAACTCACGGATACGAATCTTCCTATCAAACGCTCTTTTCATCCGTTTTTGATATAATTGCCCATGGCATATGGCTGTCAAACGCTTCTCGTCAATGAGATTCAACTGATCCAATCTGTCTCGAACCCACTCAGCTTCCTCAAGTTCAGCCTCCATTAACACTCTTAGCGAAGGTATCTCTACTTCGATGGGGAGCACGGCGTCCATTCCATACACCAATGAGAAAGGTGTTGCCCCTGTCGAAGTTCTCACTGAGGTTCTGTATCCATGCAAAGCAAACGGTAACATCTCATGCCAATCTTTGTAAGTCACAACCATCTTTTGCAGGATCTTCTTGATGTTCTTATTTGCAGCCTCAACGGCCCCATTCATCTTAGGACGGTACGGAGAAGAATTGTGGTGAGTGATCTTGAAATTGTCACACAACTCTTTCATAGTCTTATTATTCAGATTGGTGCCATTGTCAGTTATTATCCGGCTTGGGATTCCATAACGGCAGATGATTTCTTTCCTGATGAAGCGGGCGACCACTTGCTTGGTCACGTTGGTGTAGGAGGCAGCCTCTACCCACTTAGTGAAATAATCTATAGCAACGAGGATAAAACGATGTCCATTAGAAGCTTTCGGCTCAATTGCCCCAATCATGTCAATGCCCCACATAGAGAACGGCCATGGTGAAGACAAAACATTCAACGGTGATGGAGGTACATGCATTTTATCCGCATAAATTTGGCACTTATGGCATTTTCTAGCGTATTGGATGCAGTCGGCTTCCATGGTTAACCAGTAATACCCAGCCCTTAACATCTTCTTGGACATAGCGTAACCATTGGCATGGGTTCCGAAGGTCCCCTCATGGATTTCCTGTAGTAACATGTCCGCTTCCCGTTTATCAACACATCTGAGCAGGACCATGTCGTGATTTCTCTTGTATAGCACACCGTTACTGATAAAGAATTTGGACGCCAACCTTCTCAATGTCTTTTTGTCCAGACCAGTAGCACCATCGGGATACTCCTGCTTGACGAGGTAGTTCTTGATATCATGAAACCAAGGCTTTTCATCCACCTCAACTTCTTCGACCATCTGACAATAAGCGGGTTCAACTTTGCGCTCAATATGGATAAGAGGTGCTTCATTAACGAACTTAACTTTCCACATGGATGCTAACATGGCTAAAGCATCGGCTACGTGATTCTCGGATCTAGGAACATGCTCGAACTCTATCTCGTCGAAATACTTGATCAGCTCAATAATGTAGTCCTTATAAGGGATCAGCTTCTCATTCTTCGTTTCCCATTTGCCCTGTACTTGGTAAATGACCAAGGCTGAGTCACCACTTACTTTAAGAAGTTTGATTCGGAAGTGAATCGCTGCTTCGAGGCCGAGGATACACGCTTCATACTCTGCAACGTTATTAGTACACTCAAAGTCCAACCTTGCGGTAAATGGGGTAAATCCACCCTTTGGGTTCATCAAAACGGCGCCTATACCATGCCCATTGAAATTCGAGGAACCATCAAACATCATCTTCCACCAAAGACCTGGTTCTGGACCTTCGCTCGGATCTGGCTCTTCGCAATCTCTTTTAATCAACAAAATATCCTCATCAGGAAAATCGAGCTTAAGAGGTTCATAATCTTCAACTGGCTGGTCTGCAAGATAATCGGATAAAATACTACCCTTAATCGCTTTCTGGGGTACATACTGGATGTCATATTCGGATAACAACATGTGCCAACGGGCTAGCCTCCCGGTTTGAGCAGGTTTTTCAAAAATATACTTGATCGGATCCATTTTAGAAATCAATAACGTGGTATGACAGACCATATACTGCCGAAGGCGCTTAGCGGCCCATGCCAATGCACAACAAGTTTTCTCTAATGGTGAGTATCTGTTTTCGCAATCGGTAAACTTCTTGCTCAGGTAATAAATTGCATGTTCCTTTTTCCCAGTCTCATCATGTTGTCCAAGCACACAACCCATAGACTTCTCGAGAACAGTAAGGTACATAAACAACGGTCTTCCAGGTACGGGCGGGATCAGAATAGGGGGATCTTGCAAATAACCCTTAATCGTCTCAAACGCTTTCTGACAATCAGGGTTCCACTCAACTGTCTGCCCCTTGCAAAGCAACTTGAATATCGGCTCACAAGTAGCGGTCATATTAAAGATAAACCTGGAAATGTAGTTCAGACGTCCCAGAAAACCCCTAACTTGCGTCTCGGTTTGCGGAGCCGGCATATCTTGAATGGCTCTGACTTTGTCAGGATCTACCTCAATCCCTCGCTGGCTAACAATGAAACCAAGCAATTTTCCGGATCTGACACCGAAGGTACATTTTGCAGGATTCAATTTCAACTGATATTTCCTGAGTCGTTCAAACAGCTTCACCAAATGGTCTAAATGCTCCTCTTCACTCTGAGATTTGGCTATCATATCGTCCACATACACCTCAATTTCTTTGTGCATCATATCATGAAAAAGAGTGGTCATAGCACGTTGGTAAGTTGCCCCTGCATTCTTTAAACCGAAGGGCATGACTTTGTAGCAGAAGGTTCCCCAAGGAGTAATGAAAGTAGTTTTCTCTTGAT
The DNA here is from genome assembly GCA_963859935.3 of Lathyrus sativus. Taxonomy (NCBI): domain Eukaryota; kingdom Viridiplantae; phylum Streptophyta; class Magnoliopsida; order Fabales; family Fabaceae; genus Lathyrus; species Lathyrus sativus. The sequence continues at coordinate 74,726,905 of OZ012735.1, forward strand.
CGTCGGGATCCATCTTGATCTGATTATAGCCAGAGAACCCATCCATAAATGAGAACAACGCAAAACTGGCCGTATTGTCTACCAGTGTGTCAATATGTGGCAGTGGGAAGTCGTCTTTTGGACTTGCTTTGTTCAGATCCCTGTAGTCTACACACATCCTAACTTTACCGTCCTTCTTAGATACTGGCACAATGTTGGCAACCCAATCTGGATATTTCGCGACTGCCAAGAAACCTGCATCCAACTGCTTTTTGACCTCATCTCGAATCTTCAAAGCCATGTCGGGTCTCGTTCTTCGAAGCTTTTGTTTGATAGGTGGACAATCTGGCTTAAGCGGCAACTTGTGAACAACAATATCCGTGTCTAGGCCCGGCATATCTTGATACGACCACGCAAACACATCAACATACTCTTTTAGCAACTCAATCAACCTCGGCCTAATATCCGTCCCAAGCGTTGCACCAATCTTGACCTCTTTCTTGCTCTCATCTGTACCGAGATTAATTAGGTCCACCTGCTCTTTATGCGGTTGAAGCTCTGTGTACTCGTACTCAATCAATCTTGTTAGTTCCGCGGGTACTTCAAAATCTTCTGCACCCTCGTCCTCAGCTTGATTGATGGGTGCATCCCAGTCAGGAGTGTCAGTAAGGTCATTGGGTCCAACAAGGTCTACGATGTCTCTGCATGATGGAAGGCTTACTTAATTAAAATGCTCGAAGACATGTAAGAATGAAATGCTGTTTTTTTTTATTATTTTTTGGAAGAAAGGTTGCCAATTTCATTTTTAAAAGTGAAAACGAAAAACGCAAATGAGCCAAAGCGGAATTGAACAAAACTGCTTTTATTAATATCCTTTTAGAAATGAAAGGTGGCCCGACAAAACGACCCTATAGCCTTGGGCAGAGCTACAGACTTTTATTTGGAAATGTAAATGAAACTTAAAAAAACAATTACTTTTACAAGGGAAAAATAACAGGGATCTCTACGGCCTCCCAGTTGTTCAAAACTGCATCACCCTTAAACACCAGGTTGCTCAGCTCTTCATTTTTCTCACATTCACTGATGGCATTGACTTGGAAGCCTCCGTTGACAAATACTTCTTGGATAACCTTCGGACGCCCTTCGACAGTTGTGGCAGCTCCATTCTGAGTTGGTTTGTAACCCAACCCAGAGCGATCAGTCTTGGTCTTGACATCAATTACTTCTCCCCAACCTTCAGGAATGCCCCTGTCAATTGTTGATTTGGTACTCTTCAGAGATGCAAAAGATGGATTACCCTGACCCACTGTCTCCTCGACCTCCAGCAGAACAGCATTGGCGATTTCAAGTGCTTGAAAGGAAATGTCTAAAGCATTCTCGTCGGCCTCGATGTAACGGAAAGAGGACAGGTTACTGACCATCAGATCCTCCTCACCGTGTATAATAACCAACTTTCCATCGATCACGAATTTCATCCTTTGATGTAACGTTGAGGTCACTGCCCCAGCGGCATGAATCCACGGCCTTCCGAGTAAACAACTGTAATTGGGATTAATGTCCATGACTTGAAATGTGATATTAAAAATTTGCGGACCAATCAGGATGGGAAGCTCAACCTCCCCCATTACCGATCGGCGAGAGCCATCGAAAGCCTTGACAACCAAAGGAGTAGGTTTCAACACAATCTCTTTACAAGCCAACTTATCGAGAATCCTCTTGGGTAGAACATTCAAAGAAGAGCCGGTGTCCACTAGCACTCTCGCTAAATTGTCCTCTTGACATTTTACCGATATATGTAAAGCACGATTATGGTTCGGACCCTCCTTCGGTAACTCTTCATTGCTGAAACTGAGGGTGTTACAAGCGGTTAAATTGGCAATCACACTATCAAATCGACTGGTGCTAATATCTTGATCCACATGTGCTTGAGTCAAAACCTTCTGCAAGGCCATCCTATGAGCGGGTGAATTCATTAACAGAGATAGAATTGAGATCTTGGAAGGAGTCTGATGAAGTTGATCGATAACTTTATAGTCACTTCTCTTGATGATCCTTAAAAATTCAGCATCTTCATCATTCGTGACGGCCCCCTTACCTTTGTCTTTGGCAGTCACAGGGATATTAGTGGTCTCCTTAGGTGGATCCTTATTAGAATGGGGAGTATACACACGGCCACTGCGAGTCATCCTGCTTACCTCTGCGATATTGGTCACAGTGTCCTTAACCTCTTCCTTTGGAATAACCTTCCCAGACTCCTTGTCAATCATAGTCACGTCATATTTCCAAGGCACAGCTTTAGGATCACTGAAAGGAAACGGACTCGGTCTTCGAATAACTATAGGCTTAGGCTGATTTACTTCAGGGATATACGACCTTGGTATATCGAACACGAGGTTGGCGGAGCCTGCCCCTGATAAATTAAACACTGGTACCTTACTCTTTGATTCAGGCTGATGGAAAACAGGCTCAACCACGGCAACTACATCCTTCTTGGCTTGGCTTGTCACTTGTAAAACACCCTCATTAATTAACCTCTGAACTTCATTCTGAACCAACACACAACCCTTAGTACTGGCTTCACAACTTACACATGCAACGTGGGAAGTATCTACTAAACCAGCTTCAAACAGTTTCGAATGGAACACCTTAAGGGGAGTCTTAATCTGTTCAACATCAAGGGCATAACCTTCTTCCGAATCAGCACTAATGGCATTGACACTCTCATGGTTAGGAAAAGGGTTCTTCTTAACATTTGGTTGAGGATCTTCAAATGACAAAATCTTCTTTTCCAATAGATCCCTGACAATATTTTTGAGAGCGTAACAATTCTCCAGATCATGACCAGGTGCACCCTCATGAAATAAACAATGAGCAGCGGCGTTGTAATTGGCGGGTAGAGGATTAGGAGGCGGACCCAAAGCCCGAGTAGTGATGAGACCCTGCTTGACCAAAGAGGGATACAACTCGGTAAAAGTCATTGGAATCGGCGGACAAGGTTTATACGTTCTTCTGTTCGGCACATTCGGGCGAGGAGCCGGACTCTTTGGCTGTGGAGGAGCAGGAGCGTTGGGTGCCTGTAGGTAGTTGACAGGAGGCGGATAAACAGGAGGTTGCTGCATAGGTTGATACATAGGAACCTGTTGATTGAAAGAAGGAGTAATGGCTGCCACATAGGGTTGTTGAGCATATTGGACTGGGTACCCTTGAGGTTGAGCATAACCTTGCGGATGCCGATAAAAGCGTTCCCTTGGTCTACCAGAGGATATAGCATTAGTCTCACTCTCCTTCTTTTTCTGGGAGCTATACGGAGGTTTCTTCGGCTGATCCTTAGAGGTACCATGATTATTTGTCATTTTACCACTTTTCATACCCAATTCAATCTTGACACCCACAGCAACGATGTCGGAGAAATTTGAAGTCACACTACCCACCATTCTCTCGTAAAATTCTGGACGGACTGTGTCGACAAACCAATCAGCTAACTCTTTCTCGGTCAAAGGAGGTTCTACCTGCGAAGCAGTCTCTCTCCACCTTTGAGCATACTCTTTGAATGACTCAGAATTCTTTTGCGACATACTCAACAACTGTCTTCTGTCAGGAGCCAGATCCATATTGTACTTGTAGTGTTTGATGAAAGCGTCAGATAAATCTTGAAAGCTCCTAACGCGGGATTGGTCCAAAGTTAAGTACCACTTGGAAGAAGCGCCCTTCAAACTGTCTTGGAAGCAATGAATCATCAGTTTATCATTCTCAACATGGGCAGCCATTTTGCGATAATACATGATCAGATGACTCTTAGGACAGGTGGCACCTTCATAACGATCGAAGTTCGGAGTTTTGAACTTCGGGGGAATAACCAAACCTGAGACCAAACAAACATCCCTTGCAGCAGTCCCAAAAATTTGATCACCCTCTACCTTTTTCAATCTCTGGACGATGGTGTTCACTTCCTCACGAAGCCTATCATGTCTCTCATGACCCTCAACATTCTCATCAAGATCATCAAAAACTGTCTCATTGAAGTACGGTTGCGCACGAGTGTGTACAACAGGTGGTGCAAAGATAGGAACCCCCCTAGAAACTTCAGAAAACAAAGGCACGGCTTGCTGAACAGGTTGATTAATCGGAACAGTGGCTTGAGGAGGCACAAAACCGGGAGCAAGACCATAAGGTGGGTCCCTTGCTACGGTCACACTTGGTGGAGGGTCCACAGTAACGCCGGTAATCTCAGAAACAACAGTGGGCTGGGTATCCATCTTAGCATTCATGACATGTAACAATTCCATCATACGCCCCATTCCCCCTCGAAGGTCTTCAAGTTCATTGCTAAGGCGATCAATCTCTTTTGCCTGATCCTCCATTCTTTTCCGAGTTTGAGCTCTGGTGTTGTATTGGTGCCGAGAACTCAGGGTGACGAAACTGGAAGGTGAGAGAACCGAGTGTGAGAAATCGGGAGACACATGCAATGCAAAAAAGTAAATGATGCTAAAATGTGAATGTAAATGAAGATTTCATGGAATTCAGAACATTTACTAATGTCGTGGGGTACCAAGGAAATCTTTTTCTTGTTTTTTCATTTTATATATTTTTTATTTATTTATGGTATCCCGCGATATCCATAAATGATGTTTGAACTCCATGAAATACAATGCGATGAGATGCTTTATGGATGCCATGCATGAAAACACACAAAGTCCTAGGTTAAAGGCTTGCATGAGGTTCAAAGGCAAGTACCCTCCCCTGAAGTTAGATGGTTCATCCTGTCCTACAAAAAGTAACCAGGTTCTAAGGGATCTCAATATCATTGATCCTTCACAAGGGTGGTTGTTCAGAAGGCAACTGACTTGCCAACCAAAACCCTCCAAGTTTAAGATCTCAATGAGCGTAGTATCGAGTGTCAACCAACTTCAGTCTGCACCAAAGCCGGTTACCCCACTACTTTCTAAAGGCCAAGATGAGTTAACTAGGGTTCTAAAAGTCAGTTAGTGCATTGACAACATATGGCAGCCTCAATATTATCCTCAACTTGACTTAAGGAATATAAGCACCAACCAAGAAGTCGCACTAACTATGGCCACCAGATCAACCGTATCGATATACGTCGTACAGTTTCCTTGGTCTATTGCCATTTACCTAAGGTACACTAGATCCGGGTTAGGACCTATCTCACAGCACAAGGAACAGTCCCATAATCAAAGCACAAATATATACATGCAAATGAATAATATCACAGATAGTAATAAATATGAACAAGTTAGGGATAACCCTCAAAAGTTAAAGTTAGTCCCCAGTGAAGTCGCCATTTTCTGTTGCGGTGGAAATAGGATCACAAACTATTAATGAGTTTGAATCGCAATTCAATTCACAACCGCTCTTTGATTTATCCGAAGGAAAAGGTCAAAAGAGGGAAAACCTATTTTTGCATCGTAAACACAATGCGGGGAAAGATCTAGGGTTCGGGGGTTGGTTAAATTTAGGGAAGGTATTAGCACCCTAAACTTCCGTAGTACTCTACGGGAACCTTTTGTTCAAATGTTTACTATTTGCTTTATTTATTTGCTTAAGGTATATGTACAAAGGGATTAGAAGTGAGAAAAGAGACCTAAGGGGTTAATTCTAAGTTTACTCGGCAAGACATCGCATCTTGTGCCTACGTATCCTTACGGGAGTGGAATCAGAGTAATCGTAGTTCCCCTCAAAAGGGAGGTTAGAGACTTCTTGACTGTGGTCAAGGTCTCAAGGGGAATAAACATGTCTTAAGGGCACGCTTACGCGGAGTGTAGAAACTCCAAATCTCTACGTTGAATTGTTAAGTTGTAATTAGGGTTAAATTAGGTTAGGGATTCCGCGGCGGGAAACCCTAAAATGAGCGTGGCGGCTCTTTGACCTAATGCTAGGGGTAAAATTGTAATCTTGCCTGCGGCGAGGCATTTGTGAAAATTAGGGTTTGAAAAGGTGAAAGGGTTTGAAATTGAGGACTATTGGCGCGGCGGCCAAAAGCTAGACCTAACCTTCGGATGTGTGTAGTGTGATTGGAATATTGATAAATGTGTGAGATAAATGAATTGTAAACAGGGAATAAAACAGAAGTTAAAGTCATGCAAACAGAAGTTTAAAGGCAGAAATTTAAAGCGCGATTATTAGATTCGCGAGGTTACATATGAGAAGCAGTTACAATATGATACTGAACTTTGAGTGAGAAAATAAAATGACATAAATAATGGGAAACGTAATGAGCTGCAAAATGAACAAACGATGTTAGTGGGCAGAGTTAAGCGGCAATCAAATTAATTACGAACAATAAAGAAAAAGATGCAAATTTGAGATTATTACAATTTTTAATATTAGCTTGCAAAAAAAAGGATTTAATTTAAAAATATTTTACTCTTTTAAAAGGTTTTATTTTTTATATTTTTAAGAAAAGTTTTTCTTATTTATTTTTAAAAAAGGAGTTTTATTTATTTTTAATATTTACATAAAAGTTTTAGTTTTATATAAAAAAAGTTTTAATTTTTATTTTAAAAAAGAGGTTTTTTTATTTTATTATGAAAAGATTTTGTTTATTTATAATATTTACACAAAAATTTCTTAAAACAAATATAAAACAATTTAAAAACAAAAAAACATAATTTAAAAACAAAATAAATAAAATAAAAAAAATAAGCATAAGGGGTTGGGCCGGTCATCACCCCGGACCCAACCCGGTTGGACTAATTAGAGAACAATTAGGGTTCTGGGAACCCTAATGTCCCTTGCGGCGCCATTCACGTTTTCTTCTTCTCTCATCTCTCTCTCGTCTTTCTTCTTCCGTTCACCATAATCTTCTTCGTTTCTCACTTTTCTGCAAAAAAAAATAAACATGCAAGATGATTTATGAAAAGATGGATGATTTACGTTTTGTTCTTGCGTGCGATTAGCGGCCAATGATGAAGAAATTCTGAGGTCGCGGCGTCAGATTGTTGCTCTGGTGATTTACGCGATTTCGTTTGTGGGGTTTGTACGTGATTTCGTCGCTTTGATGCTCTCCCTTTCGCGATTCTCCCGTTAGGGTTTCTATGATCCTCTCTCTCTCACGGCTCCTCCCTTTTCATCAGGTTGTACATTCCTTTTATAACTAACTTCTGGGCCTTGGATTTGCGTTACTTCTGAGATTTGATTTTATGTTGATATTATTTGATTTTGTTGTGATTTCCTCAGATATTGATTGGATTACGATTGGATGCGGATTGAACTCTGTTTCCCCTTTTTTAGGGTTTAATCGATCCTAGCTGATATGATTATTCTGATTCGGTTCAAAGATTTCTATCTCCAGAACTTTGTGATTGAATGCAATCTGAACTGATTTGTTTGATCGATTCAGGTTAAGTGCAAATGGGGATTTGATTTGATTTGATCATTTGGTTTTCAGATTGAGTTCCAATAAGGGCTTTCTGATACGATTGGGATTTCGTTAATTTGTTTAATTGCTCTCTACTGATTCGTTTTCGGCTGACTTGCTTTATTGACTTGTCTGATTGATTCAGATTGTCTCAAATTGATTTAGATTGGTTCCAATGGAGATATTCCCTGATGCATTTGACTCGAAACTTTCCATTTCCAGCTTCGCTTTGTTTGATCATCTGAATTTATTTGATCTGATTGATATCTGGATTAGTTCATTTGTTCTACTTGAATTCAATCTGGACTATGCTGATGCGTTTTCGATTTGATTCAATTTTAGTAGTCTGAACTGATTTGCTTTGATCTGTTTTGGGATTCATTATCAAGTCAAAATCTCTCTATTTTTCTGATATGGTTTGCTTTTTGATGCAGCTCAGATCCTTTTCCTCTTCTTCTTTCAGAGAGGGTTGATGCTACGACTTTGGTTGAGTCGGGATGGCCGAGGAAGGTATACGGCAATGATGTTTATCTGAGCCCTCGACGCTTGTATTCTTCGATGATGCTGCGATTGCTTTCTGAGGATCTTCGCGTGGTGTTTATCGTTTATTCTCTTTGAGTTGTTTCAACTGCTGATGATTCTTAGCAGATAGATTTTTCTGTGACATTTTAGCAGTAGCCCCATTCTTATGTTTTTCGTGATGCCTGATACTGAAACCTCTTGATATTGCTTTGCAGATGTTGATGTCGCTGGTGTACTTTTCTGATGATCGATAGTTTGTGTTGAGACACTAATTGCTTGATGCAGTTTTAGCTCTGATTTGGTTTGATGGGCTTTTCTTACTTGTTTGACCTCAGAGCTGCTGCTAACATTATAATTTATCTGCTTTGATCTTGAACCAAGTTTGATGGCCTGACATATTGTTGGCTATTGTTGTCTGATAACAGGGCTTTATGTGTTGACTACTGGTTCGGACGGGGCCTTACCTTTACTGATGCTGCTGAGACTTTTGATACCTTGTCCTATGTAATTTTGAAGTAGCTTGTTTTGTGTCTCATTTCTCTGTTCTGTTTGAACTGATGCAGCTTGATACCATATTTTGGTTTCTCTTGTTCTGCTGTGGACTTGATTTTCATTCTGTTTGGTACAGATTTGTTTCCTTTGGTGGCTATTCCTACCTGTATTGGCGCGAACCCCTTCCTAGTTTTGTTTTATGCTTTGAGTTCTGATGATGCTTATGTTTTTTCAGATATTGGAAGTTTTGAAATCAAGGTGACTCAGACCTGCCGGCATCCGGGTCTGAGTCAAAACTTGCCTATGTTGCCTTATTCTCGTATCAGTCTGGAAATCCAATCGCGGCAAAACGAATCAGCCCCACTTCTTTTATTTTCTCTATCTCTCGGATGTCCCTTATGATAAGAACAATAACTACCTGATCTGACGCCGGTGGCTCAGATTGGTAACGGGAGTAGGATGCGGCTTTAGTCGTACCCTCCCGACACTCGATGATGATAATGTTCTGAGAGTGTCAAACAATCTTCTAACCTCTTTTCCTGTGGTTTGTTTTTGCTTTGATGTGCAGGTGATCAAGAGTTGCGTGAAGAACTCAAGGGAGGACCAATGAAGAAACTTGTAGTTTTTTTCTCTTTTTAGGACTTTAGGACCTAGAGTAGATACCCATTGTAAATGTATAATCCTTTTGTAAATGAAAGATCATCATGAATAAAATCCAAAAATTACTTCCATTTCAACTTGTAATTCTAGATGTTTATGAAATAAAATCCAGTAAATATTCATTTCTATTTTCTCAATTATGAATTTAAATATCCATGAATAAACATCCATAAATTATTTAAATTCAACTTTGATTTGTAGCTCATGAATATTCATGAATAAAAGCTTCACAACTATTAAAACTTAACCTCTCCTTGGCCTTTTATACATGATATCCCGCCATATGATTATATCCAAACAAATTCACATTAAAAACCTCGTTGATCACATCACTTCTCAAAATAACCTTAACAGTATCCATTTCCTTTTCAACCCAACTTTATAAAAAGAAACAAAACTGTTTGGAAATGTTTCAGAATCAAACAAAGCACGGCCCCCGAGTCCAATCATATTTCTGACAAAACATACTGGCACCTTGACCCAAATGGCAGATAAATGCCTCAGAACGTAATAACAGCCCTTTTTTCAAGAAATTAGCAGAATTTGCGTGAAACGACCAAAATACCCCTGAGACCCAATCTGCAAAACAAAAAACCTTCATAACTTGTTAGTGATTAGCAAATGTACATATGAGATGATATGCGACATGACTGACTAAATATAAGGGTAAAATTTGGGGTATTACAGTCATATATAACTGACACTGGACAACCTCCTGTCTAAATTCATGGTTTCTGGTTGAAGAGTCAAGGGACGGTAACACGACTTCCCGACATTCGTCTCAATCTTGAAGATCGGCTGAACCCTGCTCAAGTAGCTCTGAGTAACTCTGATGACACGGAGAAGAACGCTTCCTTCGCTTCTGATATGCCCCAGCTTGTGGGATCTCAATGGGGATATTCCTTGAATGGAAATCTAAAAATCTGTACTCTGATGGTCTGATATGAACTGCCTCAGAACTCTGAACCTCGGAGAGATGCTTCGGATCAAATACCCTTCAGACAAGAAACAACTTCTATGCTTTTCTTAGAGTGGCCTGCCCCTGTCTGCGACGACTTTGCCCCTGATAGACTGATCTGCGGGGAGATACACTGGTTGTCCTCGAGAGATTCATCAAATCTCGACCTGACTGCTTCAGAATAACTGACTTCAGGTGGCTGACATCACTAGGGATTATAGCTTGCCCTAGTTCACTGAGTATTCGGGCGTTCTGCATTCTATCATGATCGTACTTTCCACTGTAGGAAACTTTCCTGCTGTCAAGCACTAAGTAAAACCAATTGTTCTGCACAAAAGATATATTAATGCAATGCATATGACAGTTTTAACATCCAATCTGTTCACTGGATAAAGGAAAACAATTTATGGCATATAATGCACAAATCATCTATCAGCATATCAACATCAGTACCAACATGGTAAGAAGAACCCTTTTAGGAGTCTGTTTCGACGCGAGCTTTACCGATGTATGCCTTCGAAACAACCCTGCTTCAATTAGGACTTTTGAAGGTTGTAACATGGTCAGGTTCACGGTTTTGAAAGGAAAGGATAAAGGCTCAAATTTTATTTTAACCCGCCTGTTCTCCTTGATGTTCTCCAATCCTACGTTCGGCTAATTCGACCTTAGCGCTTACCTCTTAAAGATTGAAATATAGGAGTGATAGTTCGAGAAACTATGAGTTTTTGGAGTGACAACCACTCACTCTTTGTCTTTGACACTTGGGGTCACACGACTCGTATTTTGTTCGAGGATTTTTCTTTTGTAATCCTTTTCATTTTTCTTTTTCTTTCCCTAACTTTTGTCTGGACTGACTCTTTTGAGTTTCTTTTGATTTTCAAGTCCAGCGGGATGCCCTTATTTTTGCCTAAGTCGTTTGTTTTCAAGTTTTGACTTAGCGGGCTTTTGATTCTTTTTCCTTCCCTCTTTTTTTTTGAACAAGTCGTGTGAAACTGGTTGTCTGACTCTTTGGGGAATAATGTGACTGTTTCACTCCTGATGCTAACCATTGTGGTTTTTTAGGCACGACCTCTAGAGGTGTGATTGATCCTCGAACGGATACTCCTTTTTGTAATTTGGACGTTCGGTCAAATTAGCTAACACCTACCCTGCCCCAGGTTAAGATTGAGGGTTTTTCGTTTTCAGAAATAACTCCTACTACTAGGCTCAAAGGGGTTGACAAGGGATTATCTTCCTTATATCTCCGGTGTTTAGGGATTTGAAACAATGCATGTACATCATCAGCAGGTTTTATTTCAAAAGCATACAATATCGGAAGCTTGCATGTCGTTCATTTTCGTCATCCTCCCCGGATTCCGCTTAACCAAGCGTTGGATATCTGTAAAAATCAATTAGTGAACACGAATGGATTTAATCAAAACATGCATACTCATTTCATTATCATCAATTGAATGGAAACAACAAGTTTTACAAACAAGATTGCAATTTAAACAGGAAAGAAACCACAAACAATGACAAGATAAAACAAAGGAAAATGCCAGCTTCCGAGAACCGTGCTTTCACATTTGATTCGCTGCTGAACCAGCTATCTTCAAAGTTGTTTATTGAAACCATTCCGCTCAAAATGGCAACCGGGTAAACTATCTCTCTGACTTCATTGGGTTTTGTCTAGCATGCAGGTTTGATCGATAACGAGAAGGCTGCTGACTCTGGAGAGGAGCTGATGTCTGTTGCAAAGACTGGACCGATTGTTGACCTTGAACAGTTGAACCACTTGGCGGTTAAGTCTGAATTAACAGGGACTCCTTTTGTTCAGGCGCTTTCATCCTCAGGCTTGGTTTAGGCACATGCAACAACTGAGGACAAGGGGATTCTGACACCATTGAGTCCAGGATATACTCCTGATCTACTGCAGCCTCGGAAACATCCATCATCATGGCAGCAGCTGGAATAGGACCATTAGGCACCGTTACGCCGCTCGGTGTAAATTCAATAGCTTTTGAGTCAATCAGGTCTTGAACCTTGTGCTTAAAAGCATGACAATTCTTAAGGCTATGCCCCGGTGCTCCAGAGTGGAAGTCGCAATGAGCGTTCACGTCAAAACATGATGGTAAGCTACCCTTAGGTGGATCCAAAGTCCGAAGTTTGACCAATTGAAATTGAAGCAAAACTTGCAACGCCTGAGCGTATGTCATATGAATCTGGTCATAAACTCTGCCTCTCTTAGGCACCTGATTTTCCCTATCAGCAACACGCTGGAGAGCAAAATACGAAGGTCCTCGTCGTCCACGAGACATCTGAGATTTATCAACCTTTGGCACAGGCTCCACAGGTACAGGTTCCACAGGCACAAGTGGAACAAGCTTCTTCACTGCGGCTTCAGGTAGCTGATCACCCTCCTTCCTAAGCACACTCTTTAACACTTCCATAATCAAGCCCACTTGGGTCTTCAGCTGATTGTTTTCCTCTTTGAGCGTCTTCTGGTCTAGACGCATCTCTTGCATGTCTCTCGTCATCTTCCCTAGCTGGCTTCGAACCTCAATCAATTCAGCCTGATTCTGTTCCATAACTCTGAGAGAATTCCTGCAACAAACTAGTGAAAAACAGGAAATAAAACCCACGGTTCTGAGGTACCTGTTATGTGAGAATGCAATGCGGAAAGAAAACACATATTCACAACAAGATAAGGAGAAACCCAAGCTATAAGCACAGAGATAAACACCTCACACAAATATGCAAAACCATCAAACTCAACATATAAGCACACATGAGTACGAATACAATGACCTCAGCCAACAAGCCTGGTGATGGTCAGCAAACAACAATGCATGAAAGCTAAATAGGTCAGCAGAAAAAACAGATGCGACACCCGACACAGAAACCTCTAGTAACTTCCTCCATATTCAACTGAGCTCTCAGTTGGACATTCTTCCAAACACACACTTTCGATGGAGTCTTCCATGACATTAACTGACGAACCCACACAACTGGATGAAGGAGAATCAATAATATGAACAAAACCCTGAGGTGTGATGAAGATCTTGTTAGAGTCTAACAGATTCTGAACTTGACTCCTAAGCACCTTACAATCATCTATCGAATGCCCCTGTGTCCCAACATGGTACTCACAGCGGGCGCTAGCATCAGAACCTGGAGGATAAGGCAGGATCATTGGATTAGTCTCTTTCGGCACTATCAATCCACTTTCAACCAAATCCGGAAACCAACTGGCTGTACGACACCGGTAGCTGAGTAAACTGCCTTTCAGGCTTCCTTGGTCTTTGTCGGGCGTGCTGATGCGGCTGATGATAATATGACCGTTGACTTTGAACACTTGAAGCGTCTGAAAACTGAGCTTGAGATGCTAGGGATTCTGAGACAACATCACTTCCTCCTTCCCACTCCTCTTGAGGTATGACAACTGATTCATTCTTATCAGCTGGGATATAAGGAGTATCTCGAATCTTTCCATTCTGGAGTCCTCTCTCAACAAGCTCTCCTATTCTTATCAAGCCCGCAAAGCTTGTACAACTGAACATTATGTCATAATAACGTCCTTTCAGAGTATCCAAGAAGAGGTCAACCATTTCTCTCTCAAGAAGCGGTGGTTGAACATTGGCAGCCAATTCTCTCCATCTCTGCACATACCCTCTAAAGGATTCATTATCCGCCCGAGATAACTCTTGCAAATGCACGCGACTAGGAGCCATATCCAGGTTATAGTTGTACTGCTTCACGAAGGCATTGGCTAAATCCGACCATGACTTGATACTATCACTCTTCAACTGCATGTACCAATCCAAAGATGCTCTGATCAAACTATCTTGGAAACAGTGAATCATGAGCTTGTCATTGGTGACATGTGAAGTCATCCTTCTGCAGAACATAACCAAATGTAGCTTTGGACAGCTATCCCCTTTGTATTTCTCAAAATTGGGCATCTTGAACTTCGGAGGCAACACAAGGCCTGGCACCAAACACATGCTCGAAGCATTCAGATCAAGAGTATTCTTATTCATTAGGGAAGCAATCTGATCTTCCAACATCTGAAGTCTTCTCATATACTCAACAGTCCTTGGATTCTCAGTATTAGCCTATGGAACAACTCCTGGAGATGGAACAATCCTTGGAGAATCTGGCATAGAGAAAGTGAAACTCTGATACTCTGTGTCATTGAGAGAAAATGGGTCTCTGACAGGGGTTTGCACAATCTGAGCTACATTGTTCATCGGAGTTCTTTGAACATTGTTTCCTCCTCTATTCATAGCTGTTATGGCTTCCATGAACTGACTCAACTGGTTCTTCAACAATTCAAACTTCGCCCGAGTAACAACCAAGTTTTTCTCTTCTGAAGCCATGATCCTTTCCCAAAAGCTAACTCAAGTCCAATGCGAATGTCAGGAAATCAACTGACGAAACGGACAAAAACGGGTAAGCTCCCTGTTCCGGCTGAGGATGGATATGCAAAATGAAATGCAAATGCAAACAGAAATGCAAAATGCAAAATGCACATACAAGGGATCAAGATCACTGTTGTAGCTTGAGAAGTTTGTTGTACTGTAGCTCGAGAATGACCAGAGCTTCGCTTCAAACCAAACCAACCACTCAAAAGGACCCTTGCAACCAATTCTCACTGACAGAGACAAACCAGGTGTTCTGAGGCTAGAGTTTTCCTGCAAAAAGACCCACCTACCCCTCACAGGTATGTACTTAACTCGTAGACAAGGTACGACATCCTATGCGGGCATCAGCATCACAGACTTTCAAGAGCGATGATATGATACCCAGAAGGTGTGGCATCATCATCCCTTGAAGAGGCCTCACTTAGCTGAACCCCAATTAATAGGTCCCCAGAGTCGACAATCCTCGGGTCAGACAACTTGTCGAGCCCTAAGGGCCAGGCAAGAAGCATCAAAGATAATCTCATCCGAGCGCATATTTCGCGGCTAGCTGGTGCGAGCTAAGCAAGCAGGCTAACCACTACTCTCTACTTCTAAGTCTATGTGCAAACTCAAGCCCAGGTCCGACTTATCTCTCAATCTAACCCTCTACCCAGCACACACAATAATAATATAGTACTGAAAGTAAAGGCAGAAAGGTAAATACATACAAAACCCCAGACAGGAAAACAAGCACTAGGATTGACTCGCATAGGGAACCGTTCATTCCCCAGCAGAGTCGCCAGTTGTCGCTACTACGAAAATTGGCGCCGGCTATGACAGAAGAGTCGCCACTGTGCGTTATTTATCCCACAAGAGGGAAAGGAAACGCTCAGAGTAAACCTAACGCAAAGAGGGAAAGGAATGGTCATCGCAACCAAATCCTGGATTCGAGAGTCGGTTACGCAAAGGGAAGGTATTAGCACCCCTCACGTCCGTCGTACTCGACGGGATCCACGCTTGTTTTCTATATAAGGGTGTGTTATTCTATCTACTCTATAGGTCTGGGTTAAAAAGAAAATAAAATGACTCGGCAAAGTATCGCACTTTATGCCTACGTATTCCCGTCTGAAACGAGAAATCAGAGTCAACGTAGTTTCCCTACCTACGGGAAAGGAGGGGAAGGTTGCTCGCTAGGATATCGCATCCTATGCCTACGTACTTTCATACAGCATGAAAGATCAGAGCAAACGTAGTTCGGGCTACGGAAGACACAAGCTTGTCTGACAGTTTTTATCTCCTTAAGAAAGGGTTTTTCCTGATTAAGGGTCCAAGAGGACAAAAATGACATTTGATGTTTGTTTTCAGTCTTTTACGAAAGAAATGTTTTTTAGTCTGTTTGTAACTTGTACTGCACTAAAGACTTGTGATCTGAGAGTGACTACGTCGCATGTCACCCTAAGCGTACCATACTAAGCAGCCAGATTACTGAAGAGTGACCCTCCAGCAACCTTTCCTCAAATAGCTTAAGGCTCGTAGCGTACAACACGCGTTATCCTTATTACTGTGTTTTTGAAGTGTTTTGAGATGAGAAGAGAAAGACGCTCTAAAGCCTATGGTTGAAAGGGAAACTAACCTAATGTTATCATGCATGGGTCAAAACCTAATGTCTGTCATAATTTCCTCTTGCACAGAGGAAATCAGAGATCCTAGGGGATAAACAGCAAAAGACAGCAAGCAAATGCAATAAACAGTAAACAGTAAACAACAAACAGTAAACATGCATGCTATGCAACAGTACCAGAGAGGCAAGAGAGAAAACAATAGGCAAGAGGAGACAAGCTCCACCTCAAACCTAGAGGATAATCAACACAAGCAAAAAGACTATACAGAGAAAAACAAAAGATACAGAGGAGGCAGCCCAAGCAGCAGCACCAAACTCCTACAGCAAATAGTAACAGCAGCTCTGAACAACAAAGTTGGATTGACAGCAAAGTTGACAGCAAGGGATTCATCTTCAAGCAAGCTTCTATCTTCAAGCTTCATCAATCTTCAATCTTCAACAAGCACACTCCAAGAGGAGGATTAATCATCAAGATCAAGTTATAATGTTAAGGGACTTAATGACAACCAAAGGAAATCACTAAGAACTCAACATTGCAAATGAAAGGTATCCTCAAAGTTCTACTCACTTGGGCATACCACTCATCCCTCCTAAGGAGAGATGGAGCTTTCCAAGGAGGACTTTATGTCATTGGATGGAATAGCGGCAAACAATGCACTCCATGTTTGAAGAAAGAATCAAAACTAGGTCTAAGGCACTTCCTAAAACCCTAGTTTCCTAAGCTCCTAAACAAAAGCTCCACAAGAGGACAAGCCTTCAACTCCAAGCTCCAATCTTCAATCCCAAGCATCTTCAATGAAACCAGAAGCTCCACCAAAAATAACTCAAGCTGAAACCCACTCCAAAGCAGCCAACCAAACCAAACAATCTAAAGCACTCAAGAGAGGAAACTACAAATACAAGCCACTTGCAAAATACAACTAAAATACAAAACCAAGTTGTAAAGTTCTAATTAAATTCCTAGGGGAACATGAATATGTCTACTAACAACCAGCAAAAGATCTCCTCCTAATCCTATTCCAATCACTAGAACAAAAATCAACAAAAAGAGGGAAGAATTACGAAAAAAGAAGAGAAAACAAGCAACATGCAAATGCAAACATGCAAGTGGAAAATGCACACAAGATCATGATTAAACAGCCAAAAACAGTGACAAACATCCAAAATAATTCAATCCTAATGCAACACAATGATATATGATGATTTGGATCGAACCGACACGCAAGCAAAACAGCAAAACAGGCCCTCTATTACAGTGTTAATCGATTAACGCCAGAAGCTAATCGGTTAACCATTGAAAAACGCTTGAAAATTTGAATATTTGAGTTGGTTAAACGATTAACCTTACACTGTGCCAGAGGTGAAAAACAGCAGTTCAGAATCACTTTTCAGCAGCTTATCACTTAAGCAAACACTCCAATTATCATGTGATTGATCATGCACGAAATTAAACCAGCAAACATTGATTTAAACATCATGTAAACACAATAACACAACAAGATCATGGATCAAAAATCAACATATTCAATCAAATGCAAAGATCCACATGCAAATTGTGCAAATAAGTTCGAAAACAAAATCGGATCAGAATTCCAACCTTCGGATCGGAGACTTGATCCGGTAATTGTTGATTCAACTGTAAATGAGTAGATCTAAGCAAAGAAAACCAGAATTCTTCAAGATCCACACCAATTCTTGTAGTAGCAATGTAGATCCACCAAGAACAACTCAAAATAAGCCAAATAATCACTTCCAAGAACACTTCAAAATTCATATCTGCTTGTGCACGAAAATTGGATGATGAAATGGAATTGATGGAGTGAATTAATGGAGGTTTAGCTCTTAGAAATCAATGATTCCAATGAAGAATCAATGATCTCAAGGAGAAGAGCTTTAAGTGAGGTTTTTGAGATTGGAAAATTGAGAGAGAATTGAGAGAAAATTGAGAGCAATTCTGAAAATGAGAGTGAATTATGAGGATTTTATGGTGAGGTTTGGAGTGAATCAAATATATACACTCTTGGTTTGGATCCAAAGCAAGGATTGGAAAATGGCTTGGAAAATATGGTATGGAATGAGGTTTGGGCATTTGGAGGGAAAATGAAATTTGATAGTGTTCTAGATCCTTCCCAAGTGTGAAAATGCAATTTAAATGACCAAAATTGGACCCCAAAAGTGGCTGGACTTGAAAATTCACGTGTAAGGCAAAACCTGTTGTGGTTAATCGATTAACCATATGGGTTAACCGATTAACACTGCTAAAAATTCAAATCTGGACTGATTTTCAAATGGTTAATCAATTAACCCTATGTGTTAACCGATTAACACATTCAAAAATTTGAATTTGGCGCCTTTTGGAGGGAAATCTGCCCCTTTGCCCGTTTCCTGCCGTTCTGAACTGTGTTTAGCTGCTGAAAGCCATTCTTGATTGCTCTGACCATGGGAACACTGTACATAACCTGAATGCTGTTTCTGACATGAAAAATCCCCTGCAAAATAAAATAAAACTGGTCGCTCGATCGCAGGGCAAAACAAGTGTTGAAGCCTTCGATGTTTGTTGTTTAGCCTCTTGCACTGAAAGTTGCACCTGGAACCACCTGAATGCCTTGATCCCCTGCTATTTGAATGATATCATGATATGCAAATGATATAACTATGCAAATGATAATGCAATGAAACATAAACCAGGTAAAAGATGTTGAGCAAATTTTGGGGTGCAACACTAATCATAGAATGGGAAATGAACCATCAATCATAAATCTATATTTTTTAAGTTAATGATAGATTTCATGAATACCATACTTTAAGCGCATCAATTTCTTCTTGTATTTCAAAGAAGATGTTGATCTCGTAGATCTATTAATCTGAGATGTTGTAACTTCAAGTCTCATACTATGAACATATCTAGGATGTTCTTTTCCAAATACTTTCTAAAATTCCTCATTTTGAGACACGAAATCCTTAATTCCAGCTTATAATTTTTCCTGTACATGCAGAAGAGAAAACTGAGCTATATAATGAGGGGTTAGGTATGTTTATATTTTATTAAGGCTATATTCTTCTACTACATAACCTGAGGTTCAATACAATAAAATTATGTGTATCTTGATACAAAGTAGCTACAGAAAGAATAATCACAATTCTCAACTTAATTTAACCAGTTTTCAGACGGGTCCTCCCTACCTCTAAGAGATACCAAAAGGTTTAATTTTTTTCTCAAACCTTAAGGAGACTGACAAGTATTTCAAAAGAATTAACTTGTACTTACATTATTATTGTATGCATCTTCATTGATAAAAGATCTGTCAGACTTTTTATGAGAAACTGCATACATTTCTCCTCTATTGTATGATCGTCTTTCTCTCAATTCCTACAAATAGGAACAAATATTAATTTTTTGTACTATCAGACATACAATCAACAATATATAGATTTAGACATACCAACTAATGTTTCTTCCTTACAAGCGACTTAGATCCAATTGTATGCGCAGTCTTCAATTTTCCTCTATTTTTGCCATTTTGTTTTGTTATTCTCTACACAATTTAATATATATAATGACCTGAAAAGAATAAATCCAAAAATAAAATCAAGAAACAGATAAATAAAAAATAAATCCAAAAATGAAACTTATTTATGACATGGTCTTTCATCCTAAGAAAAAAATCCAAAAAAACAAAACCTAGAATATTCTCTGATTGCCTAAACAAATTTCTCTTTCTGATAAGTGACAAAATTCCAAAAATAATTTGGTTTTCACTATTTATTTGCGTAAGAACTTTGGTAATTACTTTTCTTACAAAGCTTCAACCCTTTGTAATATGTTTTATTTGATCTTAAATAATATAAATAGATGTGTTAATTCAATTAAAATGAGAGGCAACCTGACAACAATTAATATGAGAAAAAACTAGAACTTAATCAAATTAATTTTAAGTGGTTCTTTTAGCACTCCAGTATATAATTTTAGCACAAAGAAAACCATCATAATATAATTTTATTTTCTTAATTTCACAAGTATCATGCGAGTTTGAATCAAACAATATAATTTTGTGCATCTATGAACAGAAAATATTAGTACCTTTTTCAAAATATTTAAATTTAAACTAGTATCACAAAAAAATCAAATGACAAATCATAGAATGTAATGCATGATTATGAACTATAGAAATGTAATGCACAACCAAGACAATAAAAACCTCTAATAAACAAATATTATAATAGAAATATCAACAAAGTTTACCTTTCCAAGTAAAACATTAATATTACTTGTGTTTTATCTTTCCGCCTATATTAAAAATAAAATTATACAAGTAAAACATTAATATTACCTGTGTTATTTTTTTCCGCCAATATTGAACAAAAACACCCTAAACGTTTTCTGTAATACCTTTGCATCTTGGATAATTTTGAAGATTTTCCACCAAAGTGAGATCTCATCTATAAAATCTTTGAAACAATTGGAAACGGTCATCCTTCAAATTCTTTGCAGCATAAACATGTATGTAATGTTTGTCACGCTCATCATCAACAACAAAATGACACTAACCATAAGAATAAAAATTAGTTGACAAAGCAAATAATAATCACCATGATTTTAATTTAAAAAACATGTAATTGTTTATTAATGATAACTTTATCTTTGAACCATAAAATTGTATTTTTCTATCCGTTGGAATATCCCTCCAACTCTCGAACATTATGGAAAAGTCTCTAAACATTCTAGTAACTATACTCAAATACCCTGCTAACAAATCAGGACCTGGTCCTACTGCACGATGAGTCTTATCCCATTGAAGTATTATCCATGTTCCATCAGAATCTGATTTTGCAACCAAGTTTTCACAAATAAATGAATATTTGAAACATAACCCCCCTCATCTATCACATAAAAAAGTAAACAAATTAATCTCATAACTCAACTATGTAAAAAAATTTAAATTACTTACATGTACATTAACCTTAATTTACTTGCTAATGACATTTACATCCCAATACTCAGAACTAACCACTCGAACAACATCTTCAGTCCCATCTTCTACAACAAAATCTTCAGCCTCGTCTCCTACCACAACATTTTCAGTCGCATCTCCTACCACAACATTTTCAATTTCATATTCTACCACAACATCTCCATCCTCACCTTTTACCACAACATATTCAATTGTTGTTTGGATTGGCGGAGGGGTTATTGTAGTTTGTATTAGTGGAGAGGTTATTGATGATTTTTGAGTTTTTGTTGAACGTAGGCGCTTCTTGTTTACTTCAAGCTCTCCAGGTTTCACAAGCCTCAGACGAACCTTCATAGACTAAATAAAATGTATTAGTTAATATCAATCAATAGTCGATACAAGAAATTTGTATAAAGTAGTATTGAGAATTTATTACTTACCGATGATGGTTTTGAAGAAGACGAAGATGATTTGTAAAGGGATTGAGAGTGCTTAGTAAGTTTGAGAGCCCACATATTTTTTCTGATTCTCTTCAATTGTTTTATGGTGAATATCCTCATATGATGAATTCATTATTTCACAATAGACTTCAACTACAAGTATAGGTGATAAACATGTCAGTACACTAAATGATAAATTATGACTACAAATTTAATAAATATATCATAAACACGAAGAGTAACATAAATTATGACTACAAATTTAATATACATAACATAAACACAACAAATTAAAAGATAAATTATGTAATAAAACATAGAGTAACAATGTCATATGTTGGTACTTCATTTTTATAACTATGAATCAACCTAAAAAGTAAGAATATCTACATTAATTAGGGATAAGAAACAAAAAAAACATAAGTCTCACACGAGTGACAAACAAGCTAGACTTCTTATCAATAAAAAACTATATCATAATTATTATCATCATTTTCCGCTAAAGTTCCAGGATCATCAATAGAAAAAGTTTGTTCCAAATTTTGTGATGGATATGGCTCAATGGGTGTCATAATTTCATCATTTCCACCCATGTCATACAAGTACCTTGGCTTAAAATGAATAAGTTTGCTCCATCTTTGTTCACTCTCATTATCCACATGAAAAACCATTTGAGCTTCTGACGCTTGAATGTATAGCTCATTATCTTCATATTCCCTAGTATGTAGCAGTCTTACAAAGTTCATAGAAGTAAAACCCAACCTATTTATCTTAATTCCTTTTAGGTTTGTGGTATTAGCCCATTCACATATAAACATGGGCATTGTGAAGCCATCATAGGAAAGCACAATAATGTCTATCAATCTTCCATAGTATGGGACCCCTCTAAATCTCATTTGGGTATCACTATTGCTTGAATAACTTCATATCCCAAACATGCCAAAAACTCCACTGTTTTGAGTTTTTAAAAGTTTGTCTCATTCCAACATTCGAAACTCGAACCCATTGACATTGAATGTGGAAAACCTTTTAACTTTATCAAAAGGGCCATGAGCAAGACTAATGAGAACATCTTTATCTGGTCCATCAATGTTGTCAAGATTGATGCAAATCTATACACTATACAACATCCAATTATTCTTTTTATTATCAAAAACCAATTCAATACAAACATCTATTTTTGTACAAAAACTCACACGACTGTAGAATCAATGAGCAAACTCTCTATGAACCTTCTTGTCTATCTCAGCAGCACTTCTTTGACCCCGCCTCATTTGGTTCTGAGTACTACTTAGGAACTGCCTATTTAGTTGTTCGATATTAGATGTGAAAAAATTTTAATAGTGTAGATTAAACTACTTAAATAGGTTAAAACTACTTACTTTAGATAGTCGTTAACTATTGGACAATTTGTTAGAACGTGTCTATGAGCCTGCAACTTTTCAATTGGTGTTAGGGTGTAATATGAAGATCCACCCACAGGTTTTCCAACTCTAGGAAATAATTCTACTACACGTGAACTTGTTTGGATATCACCAATAGGGTCATCATCTACACTTCCAGGTTGATTCCATCTAGTCCCAATGTTGTCTAGATATCTTGAATAAAATGTAAGAATCTCTTCAAAACGGTATCCTTCTGTAATAGACTTTTCTAGTTTTGCCTTATTACATGCATGCGATTTAAGTTTTCCCAAGTACCTATTATTGAACCGCAATAGTATCGATTAAAAATTTTATACTTTCTAAGTTACTATCATTACAACAAAATCACATAGTTTACCTTTCAACAGGATACATCCACCAATAATGAACATGACCTCTAAGTTTAACTTCTTCAACAAGGTGAACAACCAAGTAAACCATTACATTGAAGAACCAGGGAGGTAATAACATTTCCATATGGCATAAAGTGAGGACAATTTGGTTTTGCAATTTTTCCAAGTCTTCAAATTTCAATACCTTACCACATAATTGTATAAAGAATGAACACAACTCAATTAATACTACTGAAATCTCATGAGGTAATGTTGTGTGAATGGATAATGATAGAAGTTGCTCCATTAATATATGGAAATCATGGCTCTTCATTCCATTCACCTTGAGATTTACCAAGTCAATGCATCTAGAAATGTTAGGCACCCTAATATTCTTTAAAACTGTTAAAAAAATTCCTTTTATCTTTACCCGTTAGAGTAAAGGCTGATGAAAAAATACTACCATTTTCATCAGGCCAAAGATCAGGTCTTATGCCCATATTTCGAAGTTCTTCTCAAGCTTTAAAATGGCCTTTACTCTTTTACCTATCATTTTGTAAAGTAAATATGACACTACCGCACACATTTTTCTCAATATGCATCGGATCAAGATTATGGCGCAGAAGATTATCCTTCCAATATGGAAGTTAAGAAAATATGCTTTTTTTTTCATTGTTGATGCAGAAGATTATGGCGCAGAAGATTACCTTGTGTAGGATCACAATATGTAGTATCAACTTCTATAGTTTGTCCCTCACTTGTTCTTTTTATCGATTTTTCTTTCACTGGCTTTTTACCAAAGATGACTTCAACATCTTTAACCTGTTCAAAAACTTCATGTCCAAATAATGTTCTCGGTGGACTCCACATTTCTTATTCACCATTAAAGTGGATCATGTTCAATTTAAATATGTGTCTACGATCAAGGAAACAACGATGACCCATAAAACACCATTTACAACCAGCTTTAAGACGGATAGGTGTAGTTTGAAAGTTACACGATAGACAAGCAAGTCTTATGTATGTGTTCCACCCAGAAAGTGCACCCAAACCTGGAAAGTTAATAATCGTCCACATCAAATTTGCATGCAACTTGAAAATATCTTTCATAAAATAATTGCATGTATCCATACCATTTGTCAATAACTCTTTCAGCTATTTGACTAAGGGTTATAAGTAGACATCAATATTATTTCCTGGTGCTTCTTTACCGGTAATTATCATTGACATTATATATGATGGATGCTTCATGAAAACCCATGGAGGAATGTTATATGGAATGAGAACAACTGACCAAATACTATTGTTTGTACTCATCACACCAAAAGGATTAAAAACATCACTAACCAATGCAAGATGCACATTCCACGGATCTTTTGAAAACCAAGTATTTGTCAAGTCAAATTTCTTCTAATCTTCCGAATCTCGAGGATGCCTCAACATTTCGTCGTTTTTAGTATCTATTGCATGTAATCTTATATCCCCGGCTATCTTGGATGACAAAAATAATCTCTATAATAGAGGTTTTAATGGAAAATTACGAAGAACCTTGGCCAAAATTTTCTTCTTTTTCTTGTTAACAAAGACCTTTTCATTTGTTTTCCATTTTGAAGTGTTTCAATTTTTGCAAGTCTCCCCCTCTTCATCTTCTCCCAAATAAAGCATACAACTATTTGGACATGCATGTATCTTTACATAATTCAAACCAAGTTTTGTGATTGATTTCTTGGCTTTATCGAACGGACTTGGAATGTTTACATATTCAAATGCATGTTTTATTAACTCTAAAATTATTGTCTTTTCCTCCTCACTCAATCCACAAAACACTTTTTATGGTACAACATAACCAAAAACGATAGTCTTGAATATTGTCTACACCCTTCATATAAAGGTTGTTCTCCTTCTCTAGCAAATTCATAGTACTCCTTGGCTTTATTTCTTTCCTGAGTTGCACTCAGCATCACATAATCTTCTTGGTCAATCTCCAAATTTGATGTAGATGGTATTTCATTAGCATGATTCCTATCAACTCCAAATGCATCATTTATCATGTTCTGAATAGGATTTTCAACAATGATAGTATCTTCAATCATATTTGGAGTAGTACTAGGGGAGATAGTATTAGGTAGGTCAAAGGACTCTCCATGATGAATCTACATGGTGTATCCCTTTGGAAATGGTGACCACATTAAATGGTCAAACATTTCACTCCTTCTCTTTGATTTTCTGAAACCATATTGTTTACAAGGGCATATTACTACGTTGTTTTCTCTTGCACCTTTAAATGCAAAATTAATAAATTCTTTTATCCCTTGATGATACATGATCGATGATTTTGGCTTCATAATCCATGACTTATCCATTTCTTTTTTAAAAAAATATAGATATTATATTATATGTTCAAGAGCTTTAGTACTATTTAATAAAAAATAACTCATTGCATAGAAAAAACCATGAGCATTAATACAAGACGAATTTTTAATTAATAATGCAGTGCTTGACAAATTCAGCCAAACATACAGAAAAATTAAATACTAAAACACACAAGCACATAAAAGAGGCAGACAAAATTATGTTTCAAAGCTTTGTTCACAAACGCACGCACACAATATTACATCTTCAGAATGAGTGGAAGAGATAAAGGTTGAGAATAGAGAGTAATCACACTAGCACTTATTATTCAATGATCACAATACAAGAGTATATATATATATATATATATATATATATATATATATATATATATATATATATATATATATATATATATATATATATATATATATATATATATATATATATATATATATATATATATATATATATATATATATATATATATATATATATATATATATATATATATATATATATATATATATATATATATATATATATATATATATATATATATATATATATATATATATATATATAGTTGTGACTTGCACTACAAGGCAACAACATACTCTATCTAACCACACTTCTATAACTTATTGTAGCACCCCAAAATTTTCCCATCTTTTCTCTTGGTTCTTGGCTTATTTTTATTTTCATTTTCATATTAATTCTTGCATAACATTTTACTTGACAAGGAATCAAGGCATTATGACTTGTTTCTCAAGATAGGAGGAGCATTTTTCTTCAACCTTAAGCAAGGTTTTCTTCTTCACATTGTGGTATTCTAAAGCTCCCAAAAGTCTCTCATCTTAAAGTATGAGTCAAGGTAATACCATTTCAAGATAATATATGGCTCATCATGCCTTGGGTTGCAAGAAATCATCAAGAGATTCAAGTTTGGTTCAAGGTGTTTGACCTAATTTGGAATTTATGGATGCTATGATCAAATGGGTATAACTTCTTCAATTTTCAACATCTAGAGGTAGTTATTTTTCTAATGAACTCTTCTCATCATCCCCAATAGGTTCTTTTTGCAAGGAAAGATCCAATTATGCTTGAAAAGTCATCAAAAGTTTGAAGACATTATAGGTCATTTTGAGTTTTGGAAATTTTTTCTAGTCAACTTCAAAGGTCATAACTTGGTCAGTTTTCATTATTTAGATCCCATTCTTTTTCTAAAATTAACTTGAAGATGTTCTCTATAACTTTGATTCAATGTGGAAGTGGAAGAAACATATGGAAGACTTTGGTTTTTATCAAAACATTATAGGTCATTTTTGGCCCCTAAAAAGACTTAAAAATTTTCTAAGTGTTTTATGATTGTGAACCTTTTGATGCAAGCTACTTTGAAGGATCATATATCTCAACTCAGATTGCCAAATCAATACTTTCTTTTCACATTACAAAGATTGTATCATCCTCTATCAAATTCAAGAAAAATCACATCATAAAGCCTCCTACATTGTGAGAACCATGGTGGCAAAGTTTGAATTTCAAAGCTGAAATTTCACTTCAAGTCAGAATTGAATTTGGTTAAAATGGCCTATAATCACCAAATTAAGCCATGAATTCAATCTAAACATGATTAACAAACTTGCCTGGGTTGATTAGAGCCTTGAAATGCAAGTTTTGAGTGAGTTTTGACAGTTTTCAAGTCACACTTTGCTCATGCTGCAGGTGTGCACGAATTTGTTGAAATTGGCATCATTCACCCTCCCTCTCCATTTAAAAAGCTTCTCATATAAATAAGGGACTCATTCCACTCATTTTCACAAGCTTTGATAGCCAGAATCACCCTGTTGAGATCCCATTTGAACTTTTAAGCTTGAACTTTGAATTTTCATTTCAACACCCTAAACACTCAAATTCTCCATTCAGTTAGCTTCACCAACATTTAGTGAAGTTAACCAGCTCAAGAACTTGAAGGATCGTGACCTGAATCAAGCTAGGGAACTCCATTTTCATAGCTATGAAGTTGAACTTCAACAGGTACAATTCTTAACCATTTCAACTCAAATTTGTTGCTAAGATGTAGTCCTTGATGTGTTGATGCTGTTAGGATTGTTAGATTTTGGTTTTGGTTGAGTTTTGATGCTTAATTTTCAAATCCGTGTTTGCTTTTCTTTCTGTTTTTTTTTCAAATCGAGTGAGCTATAGTTTAAAGAAATATGGCGCAATGATATGGTTGAGATCGTCTTGAAAATACGCATCAAATGAAACCACTATGAGCTCCAGTGGTTATGGTTTGAAGGACCTTTGAATTTCTGCATTTCTCTGAGATTTTTCAGTGGCTAGAGGTTGAAGATGATGATCTCACCGTCCATCAGGCCAATTGTTCTAATCTTGTGCTTTTGACTTTCACTAGCGGCAAATGACGAGATTGACTTAGATGCACTGTGGATGTGCGCTTTCTGGCCTTTGGATTTGCCACATCATTTAATGAAACCAGATCCAACGCATCTTGTTTTTTCTGCTTTCTTTTCTTTTTTAAATTTGTTTTTAAATTCATAGAAAATTGATTTTTAATCAGAAAAATACCAAAATAATTTCTAAAATTTCCTTTTATTTTTCTCTTTCTGATTTTTATTTTTGTGCATTTTTATTTTCCCATTTGCTATTTTTCTTGAATTTTAATTTGTTTGAGCCAATTTTAATTAGTTTAAAATTTATTTTAAGCATTTTAAAATTATGAGAAAAATATTATATGATCCTATGGTGATTTTCTTGTTTTTTTATTTCTGGTTTTTCTAATTTTCTTCAACTTTAATTTGTTTGAGCCAATTTTAATTGGTTTAAAATTATTTTTGAGCCATTTAGAATTATGGGGAAATTAGCACATGATCCTATGATGGTTTCTGACCTATGGTGATGATCTTGGACTTTTGTTTATGGTATAGCTATTTTCCATCCCTTTTTAGGTTTTGTTTGCCATTTTATTTTGATTTTTAATTGATTTTAAATTGCAAGATGATGGTGATTTTATTTTGATTCATGTTTGAGTGCTATTATGTCCTTATTCAAGTCATTTGAGTGTTTGAATGTTTGTTTGATGGATGTTTCTCTTGGATGTTTGATTTTGATGTTTGAATTCTTCTTGATGCATGATCTTGATTCTCACTTTTGTGACTACATTTGTATGATCTTGTGTGCACATATTTGAGTGTAAACTTGTTGATCATGTTGATGTGTGGCTTCACTTTGTTTTCATGCCATGTTCTCATGCTTTTCCCTTTTGGGATGCTTTGTATACATGCTTGTATGATTTGGTTTTGCCTTGTATATGGATGAGATGCATGATTGTTTTCTTGTGTGATCTTGTTTTGATCATTGATATGACTTGAGTATGACATTTTGTGCTTGCTGCCCTACCTTGCTTTTTGTGCCATTTGACTTCATTTCATCTTGCTTTGTGATGGTGAATGTTTGTTTGATGATGATGCTTGCTTGGCTTGAGATTGAAATGAATGTGCTTGTTGTCTTCATCTTATTTTGGTAATGACTTCTTGTTTGTCCTTTTTTCATTCATCATTTTTCTCCACTTTTTGGAACTTGTTTAAGTTTCATTCTTGTTTTTATTTGTGATTGAATTGATTGATGTTTACTTGTGCTTGCTCACATGATCCCTTAGGATTTCTAGTCCCTCTGTTTAAGATGAGAGTAAGAGAGACATTAGGCTTTCAATCCTTTGCATGATAACAATTAGGATAGTCCCTTTTACCTCAACTTTAGGTCCATCATTTGTATGATAACATTAGGTAGATTTTCCTTTTCATCCTAACCTTAGGACCATTTTGTATGATAATTTTAGGGTTTTCTCAGTTTCCCTTTAGTGTTTTCTTTTGTGTCTTCTCTTCTCATCTCAAACAATCTTAAGACACTTAATAAAGAATGATGAACGTTGTGCCCCACGAGCATTAAGTATATGGAAAATAATGAGTGAAAGATTTCTCCTCACTTGTCTAGAGTGTTTAGTGTATGCCCTTTGGGCGATATGCGAAGCATTCGCTCCTATGTCATAGTCTTTAGGGCAACGTGAATCTCAAACAAATTCAACTCACTTCACTAAAACTCTCAAACCAAATTCAAACCTTTTTATCCTTCGAGATTTTTCTTAAATCATTCTCAAAAAAGAGTAAGTTCCCTAACTGCTGAAATGAGAACATAACGTCACTCATAAAAAACACTTAACTAACCAGCGGTCTAGTCTCCCGAACTACGTTTGTTCTGATTTCTCATACCAGATGAGGATACGTAGGCACAAGACGGTGGTGTCTTGGAGAGCAACATTTCCCCTCTCACCCGTTGTTTTCCGAACTACGTTGACTCTGACTTTTCCATTACACGAGGGAATACGTAGACATAGGACGACGATGTCCTATCGAGTCTCCCTTTTTCTTTTCCGTCCCCCGTTTAGCAGTAACTTTTAGATAACTCACTCCTTTGATAGACAACAAGCGTGGATCCCGTTGAGTACAACGGACGTGAGGGGTACTCATACCTTCCCCTCGCGTAACCGACTCTTGAACCTAAGATTTGGTTGCGATGACCTTATCTTTTCCCGTTCTTTTAAGTTTTATTCGATCATTTCATATCCCTTCTTTGCGATAAATAACTTTCGATAACGACTCTTTTATTTGTTTCCGCCAACCCTTTTCGCAATTACAACACTTATCACTCGTTAACATAATATTAGCACAAATTAAATATTATTTATATTCTAAGTAATTAGATAAAGACTTTAATGGAATTTGCAAGAGTTGAAGAAGATAAAACAAAAAATCACAAGAGAGATGACCGAGCCGGCTGTACGGCCCCCAAACCGTACGCCACCATCTCCCTGCGTTCATTGTTAAGTTCCCTTTCTTCTTTTTTTTGTTTTCTTTTTTATCATTATATTACTATCATTATTCTTGTCCTATTTTTTTATATTTTGTTTTGTTAGTTTCATTTTATTCAATATACCTCTATTATATATAGTGATGTTTTGTTCAAATTAAAATTACTTTCTCATTTCTATAAAAAGTTACCACATATCTATTACTAACTCTTCTACTAGCTATACTCAATATCTTAGGTAATATATATTTTACTTTTATATTATATTGGTTCTACTTAATAGTTGCTGCCAAGACCAAACCGACAACGGTAATGCTAGCATAATATTGTACCTGCGGTTTATTACTGTAGCTGCATTTTTTTTTAGTATATTACCTTTTTTATTTGAAAAATGCTATTTCTACATCCCTTTTTATATCCAATATTTACACCGTATGCACTGTTCAACAGTGTTTTTTTTATTAAAATAATATATATTTTTAAAGTATTAATTTTTTTTTAAAAATATTTATTTTTAAAATTTATTTTATAGCACAAATATAAGATTGCGCATTAATCAACTTCACAATTGCATTAATCACAAAAATTTACATTATTAACCAATTATTTTACCTATAATTTATTAACCACTTTCACTACTTTATTAACCAATAAAATACACATTATTAACCATGTTCTGGGTGTCATTATAGCAATCCTATTTTTATTTTTATATTCTTAGTATATACTTACACTCAGTAGGACACCAATCCCTCAAGCCGAAGACGCAACGAACAATACTTAGTCCAGTATCATTCAGCGAAACACATGTGCGACATAAGGATTCGAGCACCACATCCCAACATTATCCGCAATCGAATTAAATTTTGGGGTGGCTGTTACAAAGTTGGCGTCGTGGGATGCGTTGGTTCCGAAATCGAATTAAATGTAGATATTTTTATTATTGGCTGGAAAGTGTTAAGTATTGATTGATACACACATCCAAGTGACAACCCTATCAAATTTTTTGATTGCTAATATGAAGACATGTTTAATAGTTACCATGAACACTACATTTACCAACAACTTCAACACCGGCGACTTAATAGCAAGCACAACTAATACAATTGAAATTAAAGTAACTTATTAAATATTAGTTATCTATCTATATACAATGATCAAATCAAGAACGCAACAGGGTACAAAGCCAATGTCATCTTCCATTCTAACAACATTCTTTCCCTTTATCTATATAGAGCACAGTTTACGCAAATGAATAAATCAACAACATAAACACATTGTAATCAACATAACTTCTCACTTGTATCCACATCAATAGCATATTTCCCTCAAATGAAAACACAAAAGCACAAAAGCATGGAATTGAGTAACATTAGTGTGAAGAAAGTACTGTATATATTTATTAAGCATAGCGGAAAACTACTATTAAAAATAAAATATTTGGTTAAATGATTTTATATCAGATTTTAAAATATATGATGTAAAAAATATTTGTCAAAAGATTTTACATTAGATTTTATAATAATATAAAATAAATTTTTTTAATTTAGGAATTTTACATCAGACATTTATTTCCACTGATATGAAAAATAATACGGTGACAATTTTGTAAATAAAATAAAATTTTGTTATAAAGAATTTCACATCAGTTTTTAATTTGCCACCGATGTAAAAAGTTCTCTGATAAAAAAAACGTGGCCATTTCATAAATAAATTGAAATTTTGTTATAAAAGATTTTACATCGGGCCTAGATTTGCACCCGGTGTAAAAGGTTGTCTAACGAAAAAATAAAAAGGAAAGGATTTTCCATCGGGCCTTGTTTAGCAACCGATTTGAAAATTTCTATTTTGTTTTTATAATGAATTTCACATCGGGTCTGGATTTGCACCAGATGTGAAAATGTTGGCATTTACATCGGTTGGCTCCTCACTAAACTACAATCGATGTAAGAACTCCTCACAAAACCCTATTACTAATTATGCAGTTTTTTCCACTGTTCTCCCTCCATTCTCCCGCTCACTGTCGCTCCCTCTCATTATCGTTCCTTCTCATCGTCCGACCATCGCGTCGTCACCACAACTTACTTTCTCTCACAATCCGACCATTGCACCGTCCACCACAACCTACTCTCCTCCAACGCCGCAACCAACACACTCGTGCGCCGCAACCAAACCCTCCCACCGTCGAACATTTTTCTTCCCGACACCGTCGCGCCGTCAACGCTCTACTCCACCACCACAATCTTCCACCATCGTCGCGCTGCAACCAACACACTCTCTTGAATTTACAGGTCATTACACTATTATTAGGGTTTTCGAATCGATTATGTGTTTAGCTCGGTTTTGGATTCCCCTTTATTGCCTTATTTTTCTGACACGGTTTTGATGTTGATTTCAATTCTGTATTGTTTTGGATTCTTCAATATTGGTTTTAAATGTTTTCGACTCGGTTAGTGTTGGATATTTTACAGAGGTATTTTGGATTTCTACATGTATTATTTCGAATTATTTACAGAAGTATTGTTTTGGATATTCTAATTCTTCTTGGTTTTGGTTCCTACTCAGTTTGGTTTTGATTCTTCTTGATTTTGGTTCCTACCGTTCCTGTTCATCTTCCGCCTTCGACATAATCTGTTAAGGTGCGTACTATTTTTATTTATTTTTATTTATTTAAATCTGTTGTGTTGTTCCTTATAGATGTTTGTGAAATTCCGATGACAGTGTTATTAGTGTTGAATTGTGTGACAATTTGTGATGAATTTTGATGTTGAAACTATTTGATTTGAATGAATTTTGGGTGAGTCTTAAAGATAAAAATGCCAAATAATTTAGATGTCAATTTGGTTCTATTTGAGTTTAAATTGAGTAATAAAATTTTTATGATAATATCATTTTGTTAGGAATAATTTTTATGATTTAATTTAATGCCACGTGTTTGTACGTAGAGACTTTTGTTCTCTCTAATATGTCCAAAAGAGGGACTATTGTAGGCGTTCTAATGATTTAACTCTGTATGCATTAATTTCAGAATATAGGTATGAATTGTAATTGGATGAGAGCTAATCGATTAAGTACTGAGTAAGAACATGGAGTGATGAAATTTCCACAGTTTGCTGAAAATAATGCTAAAAAAATCTTCCACCTCCTAAAAGTAATACTGAAAAAAGTCTTCATGCGTTTTTTCTTTGTCCATGTGTTTGTTGTGCAAATCAAGAACCAAAACTTAATAAGAAAGAAATCATGGATCATCTGATTTGTGAAGGGATTTGTCAAACTTATACACAATGGATATGGCACGGTGAAATAGTAGCAAAATCAAATGTGTCTCAAAGAGATAATGTTAGTGTAGAAATAGATGATTGTCTGGAAGACATGATGCGTGATATTGGACAAAATTCGTTTAAGAGGGCACATGCGTATGATACTTTATGTAGTGACAAGGATAAACCTTTGTATACGGAGTGCACAAATTTTACACGTTTGTCAGCCGTGTTAAAATTTTTTAATTTGAAGTTAAATAATGGGTGGGCTGACAAAAGGTTTACCGAATTGCTTGAATTGTTGGTACAAATGCTTCCAGAAGGTAACATAATACCATATCGTTATTACGAGGCGAAGAAAGTATTGTGTTCGACGGGTTTGGAGTATGAAAAGGTACATGCATTCCCTAATGATTGCATATTATACAGAAAAGAGTATGTAAACTATGATCATTGTCCGAAGTGCAAGGTGTAATAGCCCAATTTTCATTAATTAATTATTTATGTTAATTTATTTATTTATTGAAATTATTGGATGATTATTTAAAGGAATTAGTAGATATTTTGAGAGAAGAAATATATTGGAAAGATATATAAGGAAAAGTGGAAAGAAAAGGAAAAGATGGAAACATAAGAGAAGAGAAAGAAAGAGGAAGAGGAGAAAAGAGAAGGAGAAGAAGGAAAAACTTGGAATCATCAAGAACAACTCCTAGCTTTCGATTTAATAAAGGTAAGGGTGTGAAATGTTATTATCTTACCAATGTATATGATTATGTATGAATTGTATGGATCGTTTGGATTGTTTGGATGTTTTTCTCCATTTTTCATTTTAGGGCAGAAATGAGTTTAATCGGTAGAATCGATGTTTTAACAGTTAAAATCGAGAATTAAGTGTGTAGTTTAGTTGAGGATTGTTAGACTAAGACTATAGGAACTGGTTTGGTGAGAATCGGTTGATTCTGTGAAGAGTTAAGGATTGATGGCAGTGAGGGTTTTTGAATTCGCAAACACTCGCTACACGTTCGCTAAGGAGAGCTGGTCACGAGCGTTCGCTACAGCGAGATGTAGCAAGTAGTTAGCGAGTGATCCTAGACTTGGACAAAATGCATTTGACCCTATTCGCTGGTAGCGAGTGAGGTAGCGAAGGATTCGCTAGGGCCTCGCTGCAGCGAGTAGGTGGCGAACGAAGTCAGTAGCTTCTGTTTGCCTTCGCGAGCTTGTTCGCTAGGCGAACAGATAGCGAGTATTCTCTAGGGACTCGCTAGGCGAGCAAGCCAGCGAGCGTGACAGCATTTCATTTTCTTTGTGATTCCACCCGATGCTGATTGTTTGGTTTGATTTTGTTCGATCCTTATCGGAATGAATAGTTGTGTACTGTTGTATATATGTTGTGGGTAGCCGTATGGCGTGAATCCTAGATTGTGCAATATTGTGAAATGTGGCCTTTTGGCATATATAATGCATGAGAACATATTGTGAATATGTGTGCATTGTTTGATAAATATGGTCTTTTGACAAATATATGCATTGTTTAACTTGATTAAAAATGCATGATGATTGTGATTGAGTTCGTTGTCGTTGGCATGATGTTATTAATAATGCATGAGAACATATTGTGAATACGTGTGCATTGCTTGTAATTGTATATGAATAATGCATGAGAACATATTGTGAATATGTGTGCATTGCTTGTCAAATATGGTGATGATGATTTAAAGTATGAATACTTTGATTATGTGAAATATGTTGTGTGTGCAATCATGTTATAATTCTTATGTGATGAATTATTGAGAATGCATGAGATTAAGACGCGAGAACGGTCTTAAGTGCATTTGGTTATTGATTGCATATGCATCATTTAGTCAAGAGGCAATGCTTGCTAGTTTCATGGAGACTAGTGACTTGTACCAAGCCTAGAAGAGTGGGTTTGAAAGCTTAGAGGACGGGCTTTTGTTGTTATCGGTCTAGAAGAGTGGACCCGGTTTAAGTGTAAAAATCAAAAAATGATAACAAGTGTTGGTACCACATGGCATGAGTTGCATTAAGTTGCATTGAGTCACATGGCATAGAGATAAATGTTGTGTGAATGTATGCATATGTGTATGTTATGTGAATTGATGAGAATTATAGATATGTGCATGATGAAATATGTTTGGTGATTATCCATATTTGTTTATACATATATCGTGATGTGTATGAATTGTTGAATGAGAATTGTGATTGGATGAATAAACATAATTGTAAATGTTTACGTGGAATGATGTGAATTGTGGATATATGCATGATAAATGTGCTTGGTGTTATAGACATGTGTGTGTATATATATATATACTACATGATGAATCGTGGTGAAGGAACATGAATATGTATGTTTACGTGTAACGATGTAAATTGTGCATATGTACATTACGATGTATATGAGTGAATTATGATAAAATGTGGTGAGATCGTAATGTATGCATATTTTTATGTTAATGTACACATATGATCGTTGTATGAAGTTATGCATATGTGTATGTACCCGACTTGTGTAATTGGGAATGATGAATGTGATTGTTGTATGAAAGTGTGTATATGTGCATGAATTGTTGGATTGAGAATTTTAGATGTAGGCATGATGAAATATGCTTGATGATTATCCATATTGGTTTATATAAACATTGTGAGGTATATGTTGTTGATAATGAATTATGGTGAGAAAGTGTGGAATATGTGTAATCTATGCTTGTGTATACATATATAATTATATACATTGTTATTATGATAATATTTCTCACCCTTCTGCTGGAATGATGTCCTATCTGATATCGTGCAGGTATCGAGAATAGAGCTGCTCGTAGTTGCATGGTCGTTGTTGGTATAGCCACTTAGTAATTTAGTTATATTGGGTCGAGCCATGCTCTGGTCATGTAACACTGGGATCGTTTGGTTTATATTTTAGAGATACATTATGTATTCTATGTTATGTTTTTATATTCATTGGAATATTTTGATGATTGGCCTTGGTTCCTAAGTAATGTTGAAGTATGTGATGAATCTGAATATTCTGTTAAGAGAATCATGATTTAAATTGAATCCGCTGCTACATGCAAAGTGAATTTGTGAGAAGCATGATTATTTATTATAAGTGTTAATGAACATGACAGTTGGTTTTTGATGTTTTGAAAGTTATGTGTGACGCCCTATTGTAAATGCATGAAAATTTACTCTGATTATTTGTATATTTTCCGTGGGGTTTAGAAGGGTGTTACACAAGGCATCGCGCTACAAAACGAAATATGGTGATGCTAGTGATGATGAGGTGGTCAAAAAGGGTCATCCCGCGAAAGTAGTATGATACCTACCAATAATTTCAAGGTTCTAGAGATTATTCGCTAATGAAATGACGCTAAGAATCTTAGATGGCATGCAGAAGAAAGAAAATGTGATGGACAAATTCGCCATGTAGCTGATTCTTTGCAATGGAAGAAAATAAATTCTTTGTTTCCAAATTTTGGCAAAGAGTC
Organism: Lathyrus sativus; assembly: GCA_963859935.3. Lineage (NCBI taxonomy): Eukaryota > Viridiplantae > Streptophyta > Magnoliopsida > Fabales > Fabaceae > Lathyrus > Lathyrus sativus. The sequence goes on from OZ012735.1 coordinate 74,764,047, forward strand.
GAGAAACCTTAGACTTGGGTTTTCTACTGATGGAATGAATTTTTTTTGGTAATCTAAGTACTAACCATACTTCTTGGCATGTTCTCCTGATGATTTACAACATATCTCAACATTGTATAAATCTTCGATCTACTATGAATAATATATGGAAAAGAGGTAAGGTTTCTTCGATCTTTTATATCGGTCTAGTCTTGGTGTAAGACATTGTATTGATGTGATGCACGTAGAGAAAAATGTATGCGATAGTTTAATCGGGACACTTCTCCACATTCAAGGCAAGACAAAATATGGTTATAATGCTCGTCTCGATTTAGGTTTGATGGGTATATGAGAAGAGTTAACTCCACAACATATAGGTAACACGATATATTTGCCTCCTGCCTGCTACACTTTGTCTAAAAAAGAGAAAACAAGTTTTTGCGAGTGTTTACAAAGTATTAAAGTGGTGCCTAGTTCCTCGTCAAATATCAAGAGGCTTGTATTAGTTAAAGATCTCAAATTAATTGGTTTAAAATCTCATGACTGTCATGTCTTAATGCAACAACTACTACCGGTGGTTATTCATGGGATATTGCCTAACAATGTTAGGAAGACTATAACTAGGTTGTGCTTATTTTTCAATGCAGTTTGTTCTAAAGCCATTGATCCATTAAAGTTAGACGATTTGGAAAATGAGACTGCAATTGTCTTGTGCCAATTAGAGATGTATTTTCCTCTTTCATTTTTTGACATTATGGTTCACTTGATTGTTCATATAGTAAGGGAGATTAGATTATGTGGTCCAATTTATTTACGGTGGATGTATCCAACAGAGCGATACATGAATATCCTAAAAGGGTATACAAAAAACCCACACCGTCTGGAAGCATTGATTATTGAGAGGTACATTGTAGAAGAAGAAATTGAGTTTTGTTCAAACTATTTGCCAGAAGTGGATGTTATAGGGGTTCCCAAGTCTCATAATGATGAAAGATGTGAGGGTGTGGGTACACAAGGCTTAAAGGTCAAGAGATTAAGTATTGAGGTGGCTGTCCAAGCGCATTTATATATATTGAATAACACGGATGAAATTCAACCTTACTTATCTGCTCACAAAAACATCATAACGAAAAAGTACCCCAAGATGAATGAAAGAGAGTTATTAAAAGAGCATAATAAGAGTTTCTCTGAGTGATTTAAAGAAAAAATTTCTAATGATGATAGTGCTTCTAATACAATTAAGTGGTTGTCCCATGAGCCTAAATGTAACATAATAACTTGAAGTGGATATGATATTAATAAAACTTCCTTTTTGTTGCGGTGAGAATCGTGATACCAAGCTATTGATTAACTTGAATCTTAATCCTTAAATTCACAACCGGTATTTAATTTATCTAAAGGAAAGGTCTAAAGAAAGAAAAACCCTTTTGCGCGATGTAACAACAACGCTAAAAGATTCGGGGATCGGGGGTTGGTTATGCATAGGGTAGGTATTTCGCATCCTAAACATCTGTAGTACTCTACAGGAACCTTTTGTTTGTTTTCATGCTAAGTTTGGTAAATGTTTGCTAAGGTTTGGGGTTGGGTAAAGGTGTAGGTTAAAACCTAAAGATAGTTTCTAAGTTTGCTTGCAAAGACCTCGCGCCCTCTGCCTACGTATCCTAACTAGGACAGAATCAGAGCAATCGTAATTCACCTCACTAGGGATGAAGAACACTTGATTATGATCAAGGTTCCAATGGGAGCAAACATAACAATGTTTGTACAGAGTTTAAGAAAACTCTCTAGATCTATGTTAAACACTCAAGAGGGGGAGTAAGTAACCATTACTATGATTCTTACATAGAGTTTACAAACTCTATCCTAGGGTTCTAGTTGAAGAACACTCCTAATGGAGGTGGGTCTTTTAGACTTAAAGCAAAGTCTAAGGCTTATACTAAGGTTCAAGATGACTTCACAAAGTCAAGGAAGGGTAATGAGCTATCCATGACACGAGGGTCAATGGAGAGACTTTTCCTTTGGAAGGAGAGAGAGGAGGCAACTTGGATGAGAACTAAAAAGTTCCATCACTTGGGGAAGAATTACTTAACAAAGCAATAAACAACTAAACAAGAAGAATAAGAACTTTGGTTACAACCAAGCAAGCATGCATATTACAATAAGCAAGGATTGATATAAATACAGATGATTACGACCAAGAATAAAATAAAATATCTTAACAAAGATGGAAACAATAATCATGCAAGTAAGTCACAACTTTAAGATGATCATGTTATAAATTCAAAGTGTATCAAGTGTAACAATATTTAGGCATTGATAACAATCAAATACGCAAGGAATGTTCACAATGGTTAAATTCAAGATTTTAGGAAGAGGACAATAATTTATGGTAAACACCAACAAGAAATGAAGTCTCAACATGTTAACAAACACAAAGAAATCAAATATCAAGAAATCTCACAAGATAAGTCAAGTATGGTATGAAAGAAATTCAATCACGACATGAATTAACGACTTAAGAATGAACCAACTAAGAAGTAGGCAAAAGGGCATTGTAAAAACAAACAAGTTGAGATTTTAATCCATTAGATGAAACTAGACATCACCATGAGCAAGTTTCAAAAAGAACGGGTTAAAAATAATGAACAATGAACAAGTTATGAATTATTGAAGTTTCAAAGTTTTATGATAACAAAACACACAAATAAATAAATAAAAAGAAGAGAAAGGGCAAGGCTGGGAGTTGAACCCACGCCCTTGTGTTTACAAACACACAACACCAACCACTGGGGCACAACACGCGCGCATGTGAGTTGGATGGGAAAAGAAAGGAAAATGATTAAACATGACAATGAAAATAAAAATACCAAAAGAGTTGATCACCAAGGATCGAACTCAGGACTGGCAAGTGAAAGGTACAATATGCGCGCAAGTTGATTACCACTGAGGTGGCTATACATCCAAGTATAAAGCCACCCCCATAAATAGATAACACTAAAATATGATGGATTTCTGGGCAAAAAGCAAGTCACCAAACCAAAAACGTGAAGCAATCAAACTTGGTCAAATCTCAACCTTTTTTTATGAAATTTTAGTCAAACATGACTGTTTTTTAATGAGGATTATGATGGTATTAACAAAATTATGAAATGATGTCTCTAACAAGAAACACGATTGAAAATGCAAGTTGACATTTTGAGATGCATTTTGGTATTCCATGACCACAACAGATGCGAATAGATCAAATTACAACTGCATACAAACTCCAAATATGCAAAAGATCAAGTCTTTAAAAAGAAATGAATCAAAAGACAAAGTGAAAGGATCTTGGCACATGAGCAGCTATGACTTGCACATATTTAAACAAGATAAATAGAATACCAAGACAAACCAATACTTAATCTTGCTAGGGGTTACAACCAAATCCTAACAAACTAAAAGACCAACTGTCAATCTGAACAAATTGACAGAGAGTACTGCTAAGCCAAAGTCAAAAAACATAACTACCAAATTTGTAAAACAGTGAATTATGGTTGGAAGTAACAAAAAGCAGTCATGATGCACATCAAATGAGAGGTCCACAATGTTAATTTCAAAACTGGTTTGGAGGTTTATCCATGTTTCAAACATATTGTGAGGTGAGTTCCAACAGAGATTCTTGCTTAAAGCACAAGAAAAATAACTTTTGAGTTGGTGCTAATTTGCAAGCAAAATCCAATGGCAGCAAAACTGTAACAACTGATATGCTTAGTTATGAAAGAAAACAAAATTGGCAGACAAAGAGTATGAACTCAACAGCAATAAATCATGAATTAATAGACTTAAAAAAAGAAAAGCAGCATGGATATTGCAAGAATAATCAAATATTGGATTGTTTGACAGTTACCAAAACAGTTCAACATTAGGAGTAAAACATTAAGCTGAACAACCCCTAATTCATGACAGCAGAACTGGTCATTCCCTTGTTCCAAACAAACACTCACCACAACCTAAACCAACTTCCTAGCATGATAAGCCACTCCTGGTAACAACCTTTCCACAGGTGGATACTAGCAGCAAAAACCAACTAAAGAGACTGTTCTCAATTCTTAACTGGCAGCTACTCACCAAAATATAACAAACCAAACTTGCCAATGGACTACATTTGACAAGCCAACAACTAACCTGACCAGCTCTTGACATAAATGTGGATTCTAGCATGAAAATGCCTATATCCATCATCAATCTAAATCAACTCAAATGCAGGTTTACAAACCTGGGACAATAGGCAAAACAAAAGTGCACAAGGCCTTATCTGTTGAAAACAATCTACCCTAATCATCAAATGGATATGGAACAAACCAACATAACAGCAGATAAGCTTACAAGCAAGATAAAATAGCTTATGCCAGCAAAGACAACACCTGGCTGGTAGTGGCAGCAAATCAACACAAACTAAACCTAAACTTAGTTAGTGAGCCAGAACAAGCCTAATCCAAAGTTCTACACCAAAACTGAGGTTCACAATGACATAATGCTCTCTTAGCAGCCATCCAAGACAAAACTGCCTCACAAGGGTCCCAATGAAATTGAAGCTTATGACAGTTCCTAAAAACCTCATGGCAGCAATCCTGTCACAAGCTCACCTTAAATGAAAATCCAAGACACACTACCCTCAACCCAAAAATAAACAACTTGCACAGATCAAGCACTAACTTCCCCTCATCAAATCTAAGTGAAAGATCCAAGCATAGTGCTATCCATATTTTAGGCTTGTCACTCATGACAGTAAACTTGGTATGTCAATCATTGATAAATTCCAAATAACCATGTCTTTACAAAGACAGGACTTCTGACAGCAAGTGAGGGGGCAAGCTAGTTTAGTCAACCATGAATGGTTTCTTATCATGAAATTAGAAAATACACATCTTAAACATGACAATGAATGAGGTCACATTTAAATTCAAACATATTGCAAACAGAATCAGAAGTTGGTATGTTGGTTGATACACAAAAACTGTCTTGAAACAGAATGATGGTATAGAAAGACATTTTTCAAATAATGAGCTCTAATGCTAAACCAATGACACACACACATCATGAATATGAAGGCAAATGAGTTCAAACTCAGAAATCAAACATTGTGCATTTGGAACAAAATCTGGTATAATCATGGTATGTTTGGCTTAAAAATGCAATTTGGAAGTGACAAGAGAAAACAAGTGGACATAGATCAAACAAACAATATACATACACCATAATCATGAGGATGGATGAGTTTTAACTCAAAATTTAGGCATATGCAAACAGAAATGAGATGTGACATGCTAATGGCTATGGAAAAGCTGTTTTGAAACAAAATTTGGTACAACAGGGCATTTTTCAAGTAATGATGTTCTATGATGAAACAATGACACACACGCATCATAATCATGTTAAAGGATATTTTCATGCTCACAAATCAGTTCAAATCATCATCAAACAGAAAAGGGCATATTGAAACTCATGAGATACAAAAACAACAACTCAATCAGGCAGCAAGCAAGTTCATGGCAGTTGAGGCAATTGAGTATCACATACAAGTTTAAAACAAGTAGGATAATGATTCTAGGCATATGGATAAAGTAAAAATCAGTTGGAACATAAAATGGTATGCTGTTGGTACATAAGGTTTTGAAAAATGCAGTGGAGAATGACAAAACAGTTTTTAGCAAGTAGGGCCATTTTGAACTTACAAGTACAACATACAATCTCAAAACATATTAACAAATGATTCTACAACTTAAAATCAAACAAAAACTACTCCAAACCAGAACTAGTATGCTGATCCAAACTTGACAGCAAAACAAACAAACTCTCCCAACAAGCCTTAATGAACAAGTCTCAGGTTCTCAACATTTCAACAAGCTTAATTAGGCAAACAAGATCACATAAACATAAACCAATAGTTTAGAACATTTGAGACACAACATGGCACACATATATCATCTTAACACAAGACTCATGTCAATGGGAAAGTGAAAGACACAAAATATCACAAGTGTGAAAACAAGAGCCAAGCTAGATTCAAACATGCTCTAGGGCAGGGGGATCTCATGAAATAACTTACAAGTTATCCAAATATCACCAATAAACTAAGATTGAGAAATCTAGGGCAAGCATACCAACATTTCAATGTTTGGACCCTTAAGGCTAATCTTGGATAAAAATCTTCAAAGCAAGTTGTACACAACATCAAAGCTCAATATTGGTAACATATCATCAATATATAATTCATGAATGAAATATTTTAACAAAAGCAACTATCATAGCTACAAAACCTAAGTTCTTGACAAAGAACTAGTATGGGACAACAATGACTATATTTCATAACAAGCATCTCAAAATGGTAAAACATGACAATGTATGAATACGAAAGTGGTTGAGCATCACATACCTCTTGTAGACAAGTCTTGAGTAAGCTAAAAAGCTAAGAAACCCAGAGATCTTCTTCTTTGGCCAAGATTTGGCTTCAAGTAAACATATCAAGGTATGAAGTTTGACTTTTAGGAAAATGATATTTTTGGATGGTTTGAGTGTATGAACACCTTCTACACAATGTTTATGGATTGCGTAAAGGGTTTTGAGTGGCTTAGCAGTGGTGGAACTGAGTTTGAGCAGAGTTTTACTCAAGACAGTTTTTTTAGTGAAAACTTGAAGTTTTTGGAAGAATGAAGCTTTTGAGAAAATGATGGAGAGTTGAGAGCTGTTGTTTCTCTTGGTTTTTAAGAGTACTCTGGTGTGTCTAACATCATAGAGAGGGCCTCTATTTTATAGTGAAAATGGAAGTGAGGGCAGATTTGGATTTTGCCACTTTTGGAGGGAGTTTGTGAAGTTTTGAAATGAATCTTGCCAAGATCTCTACATATCAGTTCCATGGCTCAAGGAAGGTCAGAAAATCAAGTGGAATGATGCATGAAGTGACTGCATAGGGCTTATAGTGATGATTCTTGCAGCTGCAACAGTTCTTGGAGGAAAGGTTTCTCTTTCCTCTTACACATTTGATTATTTTATTACAAGTTACTTGCAACTTGCCTCTCTCTTCACATCCCTCATTTTTCTGCATTTTCACTCATCCACACCTCTAATTATCAGATTGAATCATAACCCAAGGGTCAAGGATATGTCAAGTTGTGGAAATCTGAATTTTGAAAAGTGTTGGATTGGTAATCTCAAGTGTGGCAGCCCTAACTTTCATGATCCATAACTTTCTGCTCACACATGCTATTGAGGAGTTCTACCACAATTTAGGAAGCCTTTAAGTAGCTCTATAACTTTCATGTTTTTGAGATTTCCAAATTCTAGATGGAGCTAGATTGAAAAACCCTTCCAAGTTGCTGAAAAATCAAGCTTAAAAAGCCAAATAACTTAGAAAATTTCTAAGTTATTTCCCTTTTTGAAATGAAATTTGTCATAACTCCAAATATATGCATTTTTTGATCATGGACCACTTTGAGGCTTTTGTAGGACTTGCCAAGAGCTTTCCAATGAGCTTTGAACCACTTCATTTGGATGTGTGGTTGAGGAGTTATGGTCTTCCCCCTTTTGAAACCCTAATTCCCGACTTTTGCAATTATTTCCTAACCCTTGATATAATGGTCATGAAATTTTATGGGAAGGTGTAATATGACAGAAGGAACATTTTTGATTAACATCTTGAGGTCAAATTCTTTATTGTTGAAGAGTTGACATTTCGGTCAACCGTTCGATCAATCGGTGACTACTGAGCCGACTGTTGGGGCTCCGGGTATTATGAGGACTTGAAACTCTTTGGATGGACTTTACTAAGCCATAGGAACTTAATGGACCTTGATCCCACCATTGAAACACCTTTAAAATCAAAAGTCAAACTACGGTTGACTTTTCCTGATCGAAAACCCTAATCGGGTATCTTGAACTGCACTATTCTCAATTCCCGGGTGACCACCTCAAATTGAATTCATATTTGACCCAATGTAGTATTCTTGATCTTGTTTATAGTTGAATCAGTCCAAAACATTGATTGACCAAACCATTGAAGCCTCGACTTTGACGGTACGGAACCCTAATTCATCTGCATCTTGACAAAGATAAACTCTGAAATGGGTTAAGGTTAGTTAATCAAATGAATATGATCCTAAAATGATGATGAGGATCTAAGGGGTCAAAATTTGGGGTGCAACACTTTTATATAAAGTCAAAAGATGATCGTAGTACCACGCAAAATAGTGGGGTTATGATTGTGACCGAATCCATGCACTTCTCTAGTTCTAAAGATAAAAATCCAGTTATGGCACCTATACCCTACTTTGGGGTGATTGAAGAGATTTGGGAAGTTGATTATGTTGTGTTTAAAGTTCCTGTATTTAAATGCATATGGATTGATATAAACAGTTGTGTAAGAATCAATGAATTTGGATTTACACTGGTTGGTCTTAGCAAGTTAGCTTATGCAGACGAACCTTTCATCATGGAATCTCAAGAAAAAAAGTGTTTTATGTCACAGATCCTTCTAATAAAAGATGGTCAGTGGTTATACAAGGAAAGGTGCATGGTAGTGATGAAAATCAAGATGTGAATCTTGATATTTCTGAAACTCCTTTTTCTCAACAAATTTGCCTACCTTCATTGAAGAAAATGAAGAGGATGATGTGCATGCTATTCACATAGTTTATTTGAAGAAGGGAAATGATAGAATTTGATTTCTGATTATTTTTATTTTGTTTAAACAGATACATGGTTGATTCAATCGAAACCCTTCTTCATCTAGTAACCCGAAGAAAAGAAGAGTTAGAGGTCCCACTATGATGGCACAAATTGACAAAGTTCATCAAACAAGTGAAAAGATAAAGGTCGAGTTTGATCCAAGAACCTATGAATGTACTGGTGTTGGTAAAAATGCTTCAACTTTTAGGAGTTATGTAGCATCTCTTGCTCGGAAGAGATGTAGTATTTTGATAGATGAGTGGAAAAACATATGTAATGACATAAAAGATGCTATTTGGGTTGATATTAAGGTAGTTTGAATTCAACATTTTATTATATTTTATAATCATATACTAACAACATATGCCATATACTAACAACAAGTTCTTTATGTATATGTGTTGGCTCATTTCACTATTCCAGAATGTGATGATCCAAAGAAGAATTTTCTGAAGTATGAATGGATTAAATATACGGGAGAGCAATTGAGAGATTTTAAGACACAACTCACAAAAGAAAATATTAGAAATCCCAAAGAAGGTCGCTCTCCTGCACATGTCAGGTACAATTATATTAAAGAAGAAACATGGAAAGAGTTTCTGAAGTCTCGAGATACCCCTAAATTTAAGGTTAGTAGGAATTATATTTCTTTTTGTGCATAATATTTTTATTATGTTTAGTGATTAATAACTTTTTGAGTTTATAATAGAAAAAAAGTAAAAAGGGTATGGAAAATGTGGTTAGGAATGTATACCCACACATACTATCTCGTGGAAGGTGTCACTTGCTTGAGGAGAAAATGAAAAATGAAAGCAGATTATCATAAGATAATTCCACATTAGATGATAATGGTAGTCCATCTCCACCGTCACACCATGAAGTATGGAAGAGAGCACGACAAAAGAAAGGGGGAGAATACACATCAAAGTCTACACAAGTTGTTGCTGAGAAAATTGTAAGTAAAATTTAGAAATTACTTCAAGTATCATTATAGTGGTGATTGATAAAAACTATTGAATTTAGTTTAGGTTTTTGCATTTTGTAGGATTCTCTAATTGAAGAAGCTGAAAAAGGTGTCTTTGTTCCGGATGGACGTAAAAATATCTTAACAGCAGCCATCAAAACATCTGAGCATGGCGGTCGTGTTCGTGGTGTTGGAAAACACCATAAAATTATCACTTTCTTTGGAAGGTCATCTTCATGTCAACGAAAAAATATAGATGTAAAAGAAAAACTTGCACAATTTTCATCTGAATTGGAAGCAAAACTTAGAGCTGATTTTTATCAAAAATTGGTTGAAGAGCGTAAGGTGTTGCAACAATCTTTTATGGAGACACTTAGGTCTATGGGTTTCTCACAAAGGACATAAAATAATAAATGCATTGAACAAATGAAAGTTGTCGATGGAAGCGGAAAAGGAAGTTGTTTAGTTGCAAAAGGAAGCACAAAAGAAGTGGAAGATGATGTTAATAGATTGTTACTCATGACTCTGAAAATGGGTGACACACACTTGACAATAAAATTAAGTCATTGTGTGAGTGTCATTAAGTTTTAAATGTCGGCTAAGTGTATTAGAGAGTTGTTGGTGGGTTTTCATTGGCTTGATGTGTCTACTTTGCAAGTTTGATGCACGTAAGAACATTTTCTTTTTTTATTACTGAAAATATCTATTAATATGTTATTTCTCTTATCGCTTTAATTCTAATGTTTATTTTAAAATTATTCAGGTATATTCATCGTGTATTATTGCGGTGAGAATCAAATGTCAGGCTATTGATTAACTTGAATCTTAATTTATTAAATTCACAGTCGGACTTTGATTTATCCAAATGAAAGGTTAAAGAAAGAAATACCTTTTGCGCGATGTAACAACAATACTAACAGATTCGGGGATCGGGGGTTGGTTATGCTTAAGGTAGGTATCTCACACTCTAAACATCTGTAATACTCTACAGGAACCTTTTGTATATTTGTATGCTATACTACTTGCTATGGTTTGGAATCAAGGTTGGGGTTTTGAGGTAAAGACCTAGGGTTGATGTTTCTAAGTTTGCTCATAAAGATATCACATCTTCTGCCTACGTATCCTAACTAGGATAGAATTAGAGCAATCGTAGTTCACCTCACTGAGGGTGGATGAACACTTGATTATGATCAAGGTTCAAAGGGGACCAAACATAACAATGCTTGTATAGAGTTTAACAAAACTCTCTATTCTAAGTTATACACTCAAGGGGAATGACTTTGAAAAAATCCAGGAGAGGAATAAGTAATCATGACAATGATCCTTACATAGAGTTAACAAACTCTAACTTAGGGTTCTAGTTGAAGAACACTCCTAGTAAAGGTGGGTAATTTAGACTTAAGCAAATTCTAATGGCTCGTATGTTCTAACTTAACTAAGCTAGGGTTCAAGATGACTTAACAAAGTCAAAGGGAGGGTAATGAGCTATCTATGACCCTGGGGGTCAATGGAGAAACTTTCCTTTAGAATAGGAGAGAAATGAGGCAACTGGATGAGAAATAACAAGTTCCATCACTTGGGGAAGACTTAAAAAAGTTAAATAAATAAGCAAGAACATGTAACAACATATGAACAACAGTCAAGATCAACATAAATACATAGAGGTAACAACCATCAGTGCAAGCAAAGAACATGTGTAACAACAACAAGTTCATCTATAACAGTCAAACAAGATTGATGCAAACAAGTTACAACTTAAAGCAAGGATGTTATAAGGATCAAATGAGATTAAATAATACAACATAAGACCATCTAAACATGTATTGATAACAATCAAACAAGCAAAACACAAGAAATGTTACAACAATTCAAGTATTTATTCATAACTTCATGGGAAAAAGTAAGCAAGTTTCATGGTAACAACCAAGTCAACAATCAAACCATAGTATGTTATGGTTCTAAAAATACACATAAACAAATAGAAGAAGGCATGAAAAACATATTCAAGAGGTTACAACATCAAGAATCATGTTAAGAATCACAAAGAAGTTCAAGGTATACCATTCATATTCAATCATTCACAAAGGCAAGAAACAAGACCTAAACATGTTATGGTTGTAATAAGACACATAAGCAAGTAGAGTGAGGCATGATAAACATATTCAAGAGGTTACAACATCAAGAATCATGGTATAGGTCACAAATAAAGTTCAACAGGCCATTTTCACATTTATGCATTCACAAAAGCAATCATGGTCATAGAAAGGCAATGAATCAAACAAATTTGAACATTTAAACATGCTAAAAAACATATATGAATCTTACAAGACAATTCTCACAAGAAAAATCAAATTACATGTTGAAAAAGTTCAAGAACACCATGGAAAAAAACCCTAAAAACACATGCTATTCAAGTGGACCAAAGTATTTCTAGGATAACAATCCTTGCAATTTTCTTCACTAAATGAAAATGGACATATTAGGAAGTAGTTTTCAAAAAGAATGACATCAATAGCATAAAAAATGAGCAAGTTATGATCATGGGAAGTTGGTGCACCAAATAGGCAAAACTAGGTCAAGGCAAGGTAAGGCAACCTAAAACCGTTTGCATGAAGAATTGGATCTCAGTCAAAACTTAATAAAATGAGGTGAAAAAAGTTCAAATTTTGTGTTTTTGAACAAGGAATTCAATGGTACAATTTTTTTCCTATACCATGAACCCACAAGAAAACCCGATAGCATCATTGGTAGGGCAAGTTTGGTTACAACCAAATGCAAGAATATATGGACAACATTGTGTAGTGGTGTGCTTTGTGAAACAAGTGTACAAATATAACATATGCATTATATATAGAGGTTAGATCAAGAGAAAACAAGAAATGCACAAGTGGTTTGGCGGATTGGAACCAAAAGGCAAAATGTGACAAGTTTGGGCCTAGTTTGTGACCTGAAATTTGGCAGTCCAAAAAAATGCATATTTTGCTGCAAGAAATGGTTCATACATGACACATAACATACACAAAACATGTCTAAACAATATTCAACTTAAAATCATGGCTAGAACTCAAAGTGGCATGAGAAATGCAAGTTGTAGGCTTACCTCTTGTAGCCTTATGATGCAAGCTTGAGAAATAAGAAAGCCAGAGATCCTACAAGCTCCTTAATGGTCTGAAAATGATCCAATGATGATGAGTAGGTGCTCAAAGTAGTCTCCAAGCAAGCTAGTGGCCAGAATGCCTTGATAGTGAAGAAATCACCAAAAAATCCAAAGATTTCAAAAGCAAACTTGCTCAAATCTTGTTACAGAAGTGTCAATCAATTATGGATAGTTTGTACAGGTCATATGTGAGGTGTGAATGGTATTGGAACTCAAGGAAGTGCAGTGGTTTGATGGATTCTCTACAAAATGCAGAAAAGTCAACAAATGAGATTTTAGTTGTTGACTTTTGGCTTGGATGGTTTTCTGGCTAATGTGAGGTCTTGGAAAGTTCTAGCACATCATTTGTGGTGTGTTAGAAGTGTTGTTTGAGTTGAAATGTGTTTGGAAATGGTTTTGGAAGTGAAATTGCAAGGCATATTTGGAAATGGTTTGAAACTTGGTGCCAACTTGCAAGAACCTGGTGATTGAGTGAGGGAGAGAGTTCTAGTTGGTTCTTAACATGGAACTGGTGTCCTTTGTATGTAAGAACGAGGCTCTATTTTTAGCCAAAGGTCTTGAGGGAGAAGCATGGGTAGATTGCTTCAAAATGCCAATTTTGGCCTTTCAACTTCGAAATCTTTGGAGGAACCAATGTAATCTCCATTTCTGACCTCAAGCCATCCTACCAAGAGCTTATCCATACCCTAGAGGTCATTTTCATCATTCTTGAGAGCATAGTTGGTGGTTTGATGAGGGCAACCACCATTTTTCTCTTTCTTCACTATTCACCTTTGCAACTTGCATTAAACAAATGATTTCCTTTAATTCTTGTGCCAAATTCATGGGAGCTGGTGCTAAACACTTCCACTAGCAATGTGAAGATCATAAATGAGGCTTAAACCTTGATTAGAATTGATTTGAAAAGCTTTGGAATCAAGACATCCATGCTGAATTGGTTTTGCAACAGTGAGTTTTTGCCAACTTGTGAGTTTTGGTTCTCCCTAATCATGAGGATTAGAAAGCCCTAATTAGGTACTAAAACTTTGATGTTTGAGTTAGGAACTCATTCCACTTGAAAATAGGTCAAAATCCTTTGTGAAAATGCTGAATTCTTGACTTACAAGTCAAGAAACCCCAAAACTTATGTGTTTAAAATCCTTCGTAACTTGATGAATTCATAACTCCCAATCCATTCATTTTTTGCTCATGGGTCATTAGGGAAAATTTTTAAGGCTCCTTAAGATATTTCCAAAAATCTTTGAACCACTCCATTTGGATGTGTGGTTAGGAAATTATGACCATTTGAAGTTTGATCAAAATTAGAGTTTTTTCACTTACCTTGTTTCTTGATTTGCAAGTTATCTATCAATTCTTGATTAAATCTCCACCAAACTTCATAAATAGATGTGAAATGATGTTAGAAACAAGTTTGGCTTCAATTTGGGGTAAAAACCTAGTTGGTCAATGAGCTGACTTCCCTGATAGACGAACCGAACAGTTGAAAATCTCTAAATCGACTGTTGATGTTCTGGGTTCCCTAAGGCCTTGGAACTTCTTGGGTAGACTTCATTGGGTAACATGAGCCTCATGGACCACAATTACCCTACTTGGAAAACCTCCTATACCAAATGTCAAACCAAAGTTGACTTTTCCAACAAGAAACCTTGATTAGGGTTCTTGTATTGCACTGCTTCCATTCTCTTGGTGACAACCTCAAATTGGGCTCATTCTTGATCACATGTGATATCCTTGATGATATAGAGACTTGTTATATGGAGGATCAATCCAAAACCTTGAATGATCAATCCCTAGAAACCTTGATTTCTGGACTGTATGAAACCCTAATTCATCTGCATCTTGACAAAGACAAACTTGAAATAGGTTAAGGTTAAATAATAAATGTTGATGCTCCTAGAATGATGGTGAGATCTAGGAGTCAAAATTTGGGGTATGAAAATTTCCCCTATTTAAATATCTTCACCAAATGGCAATGAAAGATAACCATCTCTATAGAATTATGATGAAAGGTATTTAAATATAGCAAACCAAACATTTTGTCCCTTAGATATGATGGTATGCAAAAGGAAAAATGTTGATCATGCAATAAGCTCTAAGAATGATGCTTCATGATGCTCGAATGCAAGAAAATACTGACCTGCGAGCAAAAGAAAAGGAAGGACAAAAACAATGAATAACCACCCACTGGGGAACACAGACACACTGGGAAGAGACCCAAAACAACCTAAACAATAGTTCAGACGTGACTAAAGGTGGTACTTTCTTGGGGATCCTTCACATAGGGGATACAAACTCCAAAGGGGACGACAAATCTTCTTCAGGGAAAAGTAAAATCTCCACTAGGGAAATGCATCAAGGGAGACACAGATAGGAAACCACGCAGTGCAACAAAATTCAACAGAATCAGACTCTAATTGGGGAAGCAAACAAACCAGAGACACGGTCCCTTTCAGGGAACAAACCAATGAGGACTTTCCTTGCAACAAAGAGTTCAAACAAGATCTTCAGGAAAGGACTTAGAAACAAGATCACACTCACCGGGGATGCTAGTGACTACTAGACCTCCAATACCTGCTAGGGATACCTAGGGATTCACTGGGGAGATATCAGTGACAACCAATAATCTAAGAAAACACAACATAGCTGGATGAAAAATTGCCAATAACAATTGGACTCTAAACAATGCCAGTAACCGCTGGACTTTCTGGGGAGTGTTAGTAACAACTAGATTTCAAGGGGATATGGTGACAATCAAATCAATGATACCAATATCGATTGGATTTTATGAAGGATGCTAGTAACATCTGGTCTTTAGCCGAGTTGATTAACAAATGGAACACCGACTGGGAGATAGATTTAGGCAAACACCAGATCTCAAGGATAAGCTGCAACATTAGTAACAACTAAAGTTTGGTAACTACCAATCAGCAGTATCAGATGGGGGCCAGTGAACGACTTATCGCTAATTACAACTAGACTTCTCATGGGAACCTAGTGACAACCAAACAAGAAAAAATCAACAGGGAGCTGGTAAAAACTAAAATTTCTGAGAAATCCAGAGGGAAATCGAATCTTATCTGGAGATGAAACCAAAAAGATGATTTCCTTAGCGAAGAGTTCGAACGAGATCTTCAGGAAACAACTGGAGATGTAGGTAACTAACAAAACATCCAAAGATGCACTAAGAGCGTTGGCAACAACCAAACATCCTAAGATTCACTGGGGATATCGGTAACTACCAACCATCCTGAGATGAGCAATGCTAATAACCATTGGACTTCAATCAACGCCATTCAAACCATCACTGAACTTACTAGGGAGAAGGTGATAACCCTAAGCAACAACAACGATATTAGGTTTTACGCAGAACATCGGTCAAAACATTACTAGACTTCAGACGGGGATTGCTAGTAATGACTATACTTCCAAGCAGATATGGTGACAACCAAACAACGATACCAATAACTATTGGATTCAAACGACGCTAGTAACTTCTGGACTTAACTAGGGAAATCGGTAATGACCGAGCCGCATACCAATAACAATTATATTTAACAATTCCAGTAACTACTGGACTTCAAAGGGGGAGATAGGTAACTACCATATCTTGCACCAATAACATTTGGATTTTGAAAACATAGTAACTATTATGTCTCAACAGAGTCGGTTAACTAACAGAACGTCGGTTGGGGTTGGACTCAGGTAAACACCTGGTCTCAAAGACAAACTGGGGTAGTAGTAACAACTAACATCTTGGTAAACACTGTTGTACCCCAAAATTTGACCAACCTTTTCTTTTAACTTGGCTTATGTTTCTTTTCATTTTAGCATTTGCATTTGCATAACATTGGTTCTGTACAGGGGATCAAGAGAGTTTTGTTTTGCCATTCAAGAGGAGAGCTTCTTTTTTCAAGCTCAAGCAAGGTACTTGTTCAAGCCATCAAGTGCTCATCATATCAAGATTGGGTTTCAAAGCTCTTTGAGAAGAGAAGTTGGTGTATGGGTGTCACCTCCTAGCTTGAGGATCATCAAAGGGTCATCAGAAGGTCATGAGGTTGCCTATTTGGATAAAGTATGGTTCAAAATCTCACTTTTTGTCTTGAGATGTCTTTATGAGGTTTGTATGGTCATTCAGTTCATCTGTAAGAGCCTCAGTCAAAGGATGTGGAACTAGGGTTTCATCTGGTCAATCCAAAGTCAACTGTGGACTTGAGAGGGTTCAAGATTTGGTTTTAGGTTATTGAGGCCATGGGAAGTCATCCCAAAGCATCTAAGATTTCATGAGGAGATCAAATCAAATAGATTCAAGAGTTCAAGGAGTTACTAAATTAGGGTTTCAGATGATTTCAGTGTAAAATCCCCTTCTTTGGTGCCTAACTTCAAGGACAATTCTCATTATGATTTAAGCTCAAACTCATTTTCCAACAAACATGGGACTTGTTCATCATCTTTCAAAATTTATTTTGAGTACAAGAACTCATCCATTGAGTTTTTACATCTCAAGTTATGATGTCAACAAGTTGGTGTCCTCAGATGAAGAGAAATTTGGTCAACTCAAAGTCAACTCACTTCTTAAGCATTTTTGACATGGAATCAAGTTTCTCCTTAACTTCAAGTGAACATGAAAGTTGTTCCTCATGATCTTAGCTTTCCAAAAAGTCCTAGAAGTCCTCATTCTCCTATGTACATCTCAAGTTATGGTCTTCACAAGGCAAGGGTAGTTTGGGAAGGTTCATTATAGGTCATTTTCTTCAATGGTAAATTCCATAAACTTTGAGACCTCAAATCCAATTTTGTGCCACATGAATGTTGTGTAACATTGATTCAAATTCATCATGAATTTAAAATTCATGGCATTTGGTGGATGATATGATCATTTGAACCATTTTGAAGGTAGAAATTTGAACTTTTGAACATGATTTGGTTTTCTTCATTTACAAGTCACCAAATGACTTTGTTTTTGAATTTTTCACACCATAATGTCATCATCTATTGGTCATGCGAATCTTTACTATATTTGGAACAACATTAGATCATGTTATGTGCCATTTTTCAAAGTTTTACACCTTAAAAAGTCATGATACAAAACCTTGCAAACACATTTTCTCAATTCACCAAAACCATCTATTGTTTTCTACACACTATAAATGCACTTTTAATGACCAAAAATAAGGTGTATGATATGGAACCCGTGTGTATGCATAAGTGAACTATTTTTGTCCAAAATTGGAAATCTTTCAAATGAAGCAACATGGGCCTGCATTGTTGCTGAAAACCCACCATATAAAAGCCAAATGTTTGCCCTAAACCATCAAAACTAGTGCAGCTGCGTGAGAGGGAAGGGAGAGCTAAAAAATTCTTCAAACTTTCATTTCTTTGAGTCAACCATTTCCTGGGTTTTTTCTTCAAGTGTTGGCTGGAACCATCATCATTAAAGCTCAAGGAAGAAGTTGGAAGGATGAAACTGAAGCTTGCTTGCCATTTGAAGGGTCAACGGAACCTCCGTTAGGTACATTTCTTCAACTTAAAACCATCATTCTAGGAACAATTTTAAGGTCATACTGAGTGCATCTGAAGCCCTACCCTTGCTATGCCATGTTTGAATTATTTGCTTGCTTGTTTGTTAAGATTTCAGCATGTGCATCACAAATTTCGCGTCATGATTTCACCTTGTTTAGGAACCTTTTTTGAAAATGATTGTTGGATTTGAACTCCTTGTGGTGAGAGCTTTCGAATGGTACCGGATTTGTGGATTTTTATTGAGGTTTGATGACTAGTCTCCGGCGAGCTGGCCGGAGAAAACGACCGGAGCCCTAGCTCTGGCGTCCAGT
Source organism: Lathyrus sativus (assembly GCA_963859935.3). Classification (NCBI taxonomy): domain Eukaryota; kingdom Viridiplantae; phylum Streptophyta; class Magnoliopsida; order Fabales; family Fabaceae; genus Lathyrus; species Lathyrus sativus. The sequence continues at coordinate 74,782,681 of OZ012735.1, forward strand.
CATCTCTCTGATCCAAGCTAACTTGGCCCTGGTTTTAATGTTTGACCCATGATGTGTTGCGTTTTGATTTTCCTGACCATGCTCACATGTTGTTTAACTCCATGTAGGTTTAATAAAACGCAGAGTTTTATTAAACTCTGAGATTATGAGCTATTGGGCTTAGCCCTTTTCTATCCACACCTCCCAATTTCTGGCCCAGGAGAAATTTGTGAAGGTTTCAGTTCATATGTTAATTGCTGGATACACCCCACCTTGCTTGTTCTTGTTTTTTTCTCTTTTATTTTATTTCTAGTTTTCGTTTATTTATTTTAAAATTAGTTCTGGTCATTCAAAACTTCCCAAAAATATTTTCCTAACAGTTCAACATGTAATTTAATTTTCCAATATTTTTATTTTTATTTTTCATTTATTTTCTTATTTTATTTGTAATTTACAATTCAATGTGTTTTTTGGTTTATATCTTATTTGATCTTGATCATTTGAACCCTATTTTTAAATCCCCTATGACCAATCCTTCCCCATCATTTAGATGATGGATTGAAGTATCTTTGAGGGTTGATTTGGTTTATTAATGATCACTTTTCATTTGATTTTTCTTTGACTTTTGTTGACCCTCGACAAACCCTCGATAAGGTTGAACACCATACCTTCTTGGAATTATTTGGTGGTGCCTTGAGTTGAATTTGATCTTGAGCTTTAGAATTCTGTATGCCACTTGTTTCCTCTTGACTTGAGCATTTTATTTGAAATTTATTGAAGCTTCCTCCTTTTTTTGGTGATTTTTGCAAGTCAAGTCCTTTTAGAGGTGCTTACACATGCTAGTTTGACTTAGCTCTTTGGGATATGATCTCAAGTGATCCCCTATGAATCTTTTGAGTTTTGTTACATCATTCTAACATAATCTAGGTGCTATTTTATCTTGTCATGGGTCATTTGAATGTGTAGCTTTCATTACAATTCATCTTTGAATCATGCTTCTCCACGTGTCTTAAGGGTTGAGATTGTGTTAGGACTTTAGTTCCTTCCCTTCATATGATCATACTTGTGCTTTGCCCCTTGTTTTGAGCTTGATTTGAACCTTTCCTCTTGTTGTTTTACTTCTGCCCTATGTGGCTTAACCTTTGTTCATGATAATTTGGTGCTTATGTTTGCACCTTGAGTTTGTCATGAACATTGGTGTTGGTTTTTGCATTGTTTTGCTTGAGTCTTAAGAATTGTATGGTTGAGATGTGCTTGTGGTGGTGGCTGCCCCACACTTTTTCCTCCCGCCTTTCTTTGTATGTGCATCTTAGGATGGCACCTTTATCTCTTGATGATTGATGGTATATGGTTGTAGGAGTTTACTTCTCCCATTTCATCTCATCCTTCTTGACTTATTTAAGTCATTCTCTTGTGTTGAGTCTCTTGTGTTATTTAGTCTTGTTGCATCATTTGTGTTTGCATTTCATGTTTGCATTGCATTGATTTGTTTAAGTCACTTTCATCTGTGATTGAATTGCCATGTGTTTACTTGTGCTTTTTTTCCATGATCCTTTAGGATTCCTAGTCCATCTGTTTAAGATGGGAGTAGGAGAGATATTAGGTGCTCAATCCTTTGCATGATAACATTAGGTAGTTCTCTTTTCAATCCCAACTTTAGGATCACATTGCATGATAACATTAGGGTTGATCAGTTTCCTTTAGAGTTTGTTTCTTCTCTTCTCATCTCATAACTTTCATAAGACACCTAATAAAGGTTAACACTTGTTGTAAGCTACGAGCCTTAAGTACTTGAGGAATGTTGAGTGGAGGGTCTCCTCTCACCTTGTCTATAGTGTTTAGCGTATGCCCTTTGGACGATATGCGATGCATTCGCTCTCAAGTCATAGTCTTTAGTGCAACATGAGTTTCAAATCTAACTCAATTCACTTCCTCTCTAAAAAACACAAAAAAACATCAAACCTTTTTATCTTTCGGGATTGTTTGAAAATCATTTTCAGAAAGATTGTGTTAAGTTTTGGTTCTACCACAAACAAGCATCGTCCCTAACTGCTAGAACAAAGATTTAACCCTACTCAGTTAAAACACTTGAACCAACCTGTGATCGTGTTATCCCGAACTACGTTTGCTCTGATTTCTCATACCAGATGAGGATACGTAGGCACAAGACGATGATGTCTTGACGAGCAACCTTCCCCCCTTCACCCGCAGTTTTCCAAACTATGTTGACTCTGACCTTCCCATTGCACGAAGGAATACGTAGTCATAGGGTGACAATGTCCTATAGAGTCTCTTTTCTTTTCTTGCAGCCTGTTCTCCAGCCTTTAGATAGTTTTGCACCCATAGATTAGACAACAAGCGTGGATCCCTTTGAGTACAACGGACGTGAGGGGTGCTCATACCTTCCCCTTGCGTAACCGACTCCCGAACCCAAGATTTGGTTGCGATGACCTTGTCTTTTTCCTTTTCGTCAGGTTTTCTTCGGTCGTTTCCTTTCCCTCTCTTTGGGAAAAATAACGACCAGTGACGACTCTTCTGTCAGTCAGTCGGACCTCTTTTTTTGCAGAAGCAATAAACACCAATAAGCAGTATCAGATATTTCTAGTTACAACTAGACTTCCTAGGGATATAACCATTTATCACAATAATAGTTCCTCCAGATAACTTAACAGAGTTAAAATAACAGTCAAAAGGTAAGCCCGTGACAATAGGTCTGAAGCAAATGAGTTGGTAAAGACCAAAGGATCTCAAGGTGGTATCCAGTAACTACTGGGGAAGGTACACCTGACAGATTCTTGATAAAGACAAACCGAACAAACTAACCCAAAAAAGGCTACAGCCATAATAGGTCATACTAAGAGGTATGCTGGAAAATGCATATGCTAAAGGTGTGATGTAAATGCAATGCCGAAATGACTTAGCAGGGGAGGGAAACGAAAGACAGATAACAATCTATCACAGGGGAAATAAAGATAATCACACTGAATCCCATCGCTGGAGAATGGTATTAATCCTCTGGCGATTCTTCTAGGGAAGTGGTCTATTCTCTTGTAAACTTGCTGGGGAGAGGTCACGAATTTGATATAGCTGACTGACTTTGTAGCGCGACGATGTGGGGAAATAAATCTCTAGAGAACCTGATATAGTTGAGATGTTATTATCAAGATTTCAACCATTCTGCCCTTATGAAAGGAGATTTTAATTTCACATTGTCATGTCATAGTCAACACTATGATTTGCTTGTTAATTTTAAAATTAAAACTTTTGTTTTCAAAAATCATTATTAACGAATAAGTGATGTTTACATAACAAAGAAAGTAGAGCATAAAAAAAATGAGCACAAACAAAGATTGGTCCTAAATATGATTTTATTGAAGATGGAAACTTGCAAAGGCAAAGTCCCATGGAATAATTACAATTTGGAATAAAAAATGGAAATACAAAAATCCAATAATCATTTGGTCCTATCTAGTTAAAAGTCGGCCCTTAAGTGTTGCTTCTAACGAGAGTAGCAGAAAGTTAGCCTTTTTGACAATCTTCTGCAGTCGTGACAACTCCTGATGCAGTGAAATGCCTCTGCCCCAAACTTTTTCTTGAATCGCTCTTTTCGGGTTTTCAATTCACCATGACGCTCATTTTTGCCTGAGTCGACTTTCTAGGTTTTCGACTCAACAAGCTCTTTTTAGGCATAATATTTCCTAACTGCGTCCGAGTTTATAGGATGTGGGAGTTGTTCTCTGTCCTTTGTTGTAAGGATCAGGGAACCTCTAGAAAAGTCCGTTTTCACAACGAATGGGCCATCGTAGTTCGACATCCATTTCCCGCGTGCGTCTTGATGTACTGGAAGAATCTTTCGGAGTACCAATTCACCTTCTTTATATTCTTTGATTTGAACTCTTTTGTTGAAGGCCCTTTTCATCCTTTTTTGGTACAGCTGGTTGTGGTACATTGTTGTCATCCTCTTCTCATCGATGATATTCAGAGTGTCGAATCTTTCCTTCACCCATTCAGCTTCTTCGAGCTTGGTTTCCATCAAGACCCTTAATAAAGGTATCTCGACCTCAATAGGTAATACTGCGTCCATCCCGTGGACCAATAAGAAAGGGATTGCCCCTATTTAAGTGTGAACGGAGGTTCGGTATCTGTGTAGAGCGAAAGGAAGTATTTTGTGCCAGTCCTTGTAGGTCACTACCATTTTTTGTACAATCTTTTTAATGTTTTTATTCGCAGCTTCAACAATGCCATTCATCTTAGGCCGGTAAGGAGAGGAGTTATGATTTTAATCTTGAAACCGTCACAGAGCTCTTTCGTCATTTTGTTTCCAGATTTTTCCTGTTATCCTTGATGATCTGATTGGGGATTTCGTAATGATATATGATCTCCTTCTTGATGAGCCGAGCAACCACTTATTTGGTCACATTGGCGTAGGACGCAGCTTCTACCCATTTGGTGAAGTAGTCAATAGCGACAAGGATGAAATGGTGACCGTTGGGCGCTTTGGGCTTGATTACCCCAATCATATCAATGCCCCACATGGAGAACGACCAAGGTGATGACAGCACATTCAGAGGATGATGCGGCACGTGTAATTTGTCTGCATAAACCTAGCATTTATGGAATTTTTAGGAAACAAGATGCAGTCCGTTTCCAAGGTCAACCAGTAATAACCCGCCCTTAAGATCTTCTTTGCCATGGTAGGGCCACCTGCATGAGTGTTGAACGTGCCTTCATGAATATCCTTCATTAGCAGGTTTGCCTCTCTCTTGTCAACACATCGGAGCAGGACCATATCGTGGTTTCTTTTTTATAGAAAGTCGTTGCTGATGAAGAACTTGGATGATAAACTTCGTATAGCCCTCTTGTCAATTTTAGTGGCATCGACTGGATACTCTTGATTCTGAATGAAGTTCTTGATGTCATAAAACCAAGGTTTTCCATCAGATTCTTCCTCTGTCATCATGATGTATGCTGGTGTAGTATTTCTTTCAATGCAGATCAAAGGAGCCTCGTTGACAAACTGGACCTTCTGCATTGATTCTAGCATGGCTAAAGTATCTGCAATATGATTCTCAGCCCTCGGGACATGTTTGAAAGTGATCTCGTCAAAGTACTCGATCATTTCCAAAATGTAGTCTTTGTACGGAATCAACTTTTCATCTCGAGTTTCCCATTCACCTTTGAGTTGGTAAATTACCAAAGCGGAGTTGCCGATCACCTCTAGGATCTTGATGCGAAGGTCGATAGCAGCTTCAAGCCCAAATATACAGGCTTAGTATTCATCTATATTGTTTTTACATGAGAAACATAGTCTTGCGGTAATGGCGGTATATCCTCCGGTTGGATTTTCTAGAACAGAACCAAGTCCATGGTCTTTCTTATTGGATGCTCTATCAAACATCAACTTCCAACGGGAACCAGGCTCGGGACCCTCCTTGGGACCATGTTCTTCTTTGGTTTGGTAAAGAAACATGACATCTTCATCAGGAAAGTCGAACTTGAGCGGTTGGTAATCCTCAATAGGTTGCCTAGAAAGGTAGTCTAATAAGACACTTCCCTTTATCGATTTCAGAGCAACATATTGGATATCATATTCCGACAAGAGCATGTACCAACGAGTGCGTCTTCTCGTATGAGTAGGCTTTTCAAAGATATACTTTATTGGGTCCATCTTGGATATCAATAGAGTAGTATGGAAAATCATGTATTTTCTCAAACGCTTGGCTGCCCAAGCTAGGGCACAATAAGATTTTTCCAATGGAGAGTAACGACTCTCACAATCGGTGAATTTTTTGCTTAGATAGTAGATTGCATGCTCCTTCTTCCCTGACTTATCTGTTTGACCCAAAAAGCAACACATTGATTCTTCGAGCACTGTCATGTACATGAAGAGCGATTTTTTTGGGTACAGGAGGGATCAATATAGGAGGCTCTTGGAGATATTCCTTGATCTTTTGAATGCTACCTGGAAATTCTCGTTCCATACAACCGCTTGATCTTTTCGTCACAACTTAGATATTGGCGTGCAAGTAGAAGTTAAGTTGGAGATAAATCTGGAGATGTAATTCAACCTTCCATGGAAACCTCTAACTTACTTATAGGTTTGTGGTGCAGGCATCTTCTGAACGGCTCATACTTTTTCGGGTTCCACTTTGATTCCATGTTGACTAACAATGAAACCGAGTAACTTGCCAGATCTTACCCCAAAAGTACACTTGGCAGGGTTCAGTTTCAACTGATACTTCCTAAGCCTCTTGAACAATTTAAACAAATTTTCAAGGTGATCTTCCTTGCTTTGAGATTTAGCAATCATGTCATTGATGTAGACTTCAATCTCTTGGTGCATCATATCATGAAATTATGCCACCATGGCCCGTTGGTATGTTTCTCTAGCATTTTTCAGACCGAAAGGCATAACCTTATAATAATAAGTGCCCCAGGGGGTAATGAATGCCGTCTTTTCCATGTCAGCTGGATCCTTTTTTATCTGGTTATAACCGGAGAAACCTTCCATGAATGAAAACACCGTGAAGCTGGCCGTGTTATCCACCAAAGTGTCAATATGTTGTAGGGGAAATCGTCTTTTGGATTGGCTTTGTTAAGGTCCCTATAATCTACGCACATTCTAACCTTGCCATCCATTTTGGGCACTAGTACAATATTAGCTACCCATTCAGGATATTTAGAGACTGCCAAGAAGTCCATGTTGATTTGTTTCTTAACCTCTTCCCTGATTTTGAGGGCCATGTCAGGTCAGGACCTTCGAAGCTTTTGCTTGATCGGAGGACACTCGGGTTTAAGAGGAAGTTTGTGCATCACAATAGCAGTGTCCAACCCAGGCCTGTCTTGGTAAGACCAAGCAAATACATCTGCTTAATCTCTGAGAAGCATTATTAACCGACCTTTAATGTTTGCCCCTAGTGATGCCCCAATCTTGACTTCTTTCCTTACCTCTGTTGACCCTAAGTTGACGACATCAATCTTCTCTCTGTACGGTTGAAGATAGGCATCTTCATACTCACTCATTTTGATTAGTTCTTCTGGAACTTCGAAATCTTCATCATTGTCTTCTTCAGCTTGGAACACCGCCAAATTGAAGTTAGATGGGATCAGATGACTATCAGATTTAAGAGGTGAGGGAGGTTCTCTACATGTGTTAAACGGGTCTAAATGAGAAAACACACACACAAAGGGCTGCAGATTATTCTTTTGTAGGTTTTTTTGAAAAGGTTACCATTTTTCTTTTTATGAAAAGATGAAGATAAAAATGATGAACAAAAATAAATAGGAATTTAACAAAACACACATTCATTAATTGATTTTGGAAAGTGTGGCCCGTACAAAACGATCCACTAGCCTTGGGCATGACCATGGATTTTAAACATAAAAAATGCTAACAAGCAAAACAAGCAAATTACTTGACAAGAGGCAACATACAGGAATTTCGACGGCCTTCCAATTGTGCAGAACGGTTTTGTCCTGGAATACCAGGTCGTCGATGCATATTTTTCCATCGTTTTCTTCAATAGCGTTTATTTGAATGCCGCCACTTACAAAGATTTCTCCCAGAGTTTTGAGGCGCTTATCGTTGACTTTGTCTGGACTTGGTTTCTAACCCAACCCTTGTCGGTCATTCTTAGCTCGGGCATTGACTTCGATCACTTCTCCCCATCCTTGCGAAAGTCCTTCTTTCATAGCATTCTTAATACTCTGGGCAGAGACAAAGGATGGACCACGTGTAACGACAATGTCTTCAACCATCACAACATGTGCGATTTCTAATGCTTGGATAGTTGTTTCCAACGCATCTTTGTCAGCTTCGATGTATCAAAAAGAGGATAGGTTGCTTACGATCAAATCCTCTTTACCGTGTACCACGATCAACTAATCCTCAGCAATGAATTTCATCTTTTGATGCAGAGTGGACGTGACAGCACCTGTCGCGTGTATCCACGGTCTTCCTAACGGGCAACTGTAAGCTGGATTTATGTCCATCACTTGGAAAGTGATGTCAAAAACTTGGGGTCCCACCGTGATAGGTAAGTCGACTTCTCCGGTCACCGTCCTTCTCGATCCATCGAAAGCTTTTATAATCAATAACGTAGCTCTCATCTCAGCCCTTTTGTAATCCAATTTGGCTAACATTCTTTTAGGCATCACGTTAAGAGCCGACTCGTTGTTCACAAATACTCTAGAAAGGGTGTCTTCTTCACATTTAACAGACACATGCAAGGCACGGTTGTGCTTGCGACCTTCAGCAGTTAGATCAGAGTTGTCAAAACTCAGCATGTTACAAGCTATAATGTTGGCAACCACTGAATCAAACTGCCCCACAGTGATGTCCTTCGTGACATGGGTTCACGTTAATGTCTTCAATAGGGCTTGTCGATGGACGGGAGAGTTTAACAGCAACGACATAATCGAGATCTTGGACGGTGTTTGGTTAAGTTGGTCTAATACCCGATAATCACTTCGACAAATGATTCTAAAAAATTCTTCCTCATCCTCCTTTGGGACTTCTTTCCCTTTTTTTTTCAACAATAGGTTCTTTGGAGGTGGTTTCATTTGGAACAGCTTCCTTAGAAATGGTGGTAGTTATTTTGGGAATAGTGGCCGCAACATGAGGAACAGTGAATTTTTCCTTAGGTTGATACACACGACCACTGCGGGTTATCTTGCTTCCTTCAGCAATGTTCATTACATCTTCCTAATTCCTTTCGATGTTCATGTCGTACTAGGAGTAGTTGTGTTTCCAAGATGCATCCCTTGGATGAGGACCCGGTCTTACCCTTGGGTCGTGCCTAGGCTTAGGCTGGTTTGTAGTTAGTGCGAGACTGTTGTGAAAAATAGGTCTGACCGTAGTGGGAGGAGTAGACTTATTATTCCCGGTATTGAGTACTAGTCTTTTTTCATATTTCCTTGGCAGGTTGAAGATTGACTGAATCACCGAGACATCCACTGTCTTCTTCTTTCCACATATTTGCAGTATACCTTCATCAATTATTGACTGGATATCTCGCAGCACTAGGTTACAACCATGCGAATTATGATGACAATCATTGCAACTTTTTTGGGGGCCCTTGATTAGACCTTCTTTTACCAGCTTTTTGTATAACTCAACCAACAGAGTCTTGATTTCAGATACTTCGGAAATTATCCTTATGTCAGAATCTTCTTCCACAACATGGACATCAATGTGATTTGGCAAGGGACAGTTCTCCATATTCGGTTGATTATCCTTAAATGAGATTATTCAATTTTCAATTAGTTCTCACACAATGTGTTGGAGTGCTTTGAAGCCCTCGAGATCATACCCTGCGGCATTTTCATGAAATGCACAGTGCACGTTCGGATTGTAGTAGTACGGTAGTGGAGTTGGAGGCGGATCCAACTTTCTGGTCTGAATTAGGCCTTGTTGTACAAGTTGAGGGTACAAATCCGTATAGCTCATGGGGATCGGCCGAATTTCCGGCCTTCTATTTTGGAAAGCGGCCCTCGGAGCCTATGCTGCTTGTTATGGGCATACCTACTAATTGTGGTTCGATCGATAGGCATTAGGCGCCTACTGTTGAGGATTTTTTGGATTTGGTCGTTGTTGAAAAACCGGTGTGACTGCAGTGACGTACTGTTGTTGATGATAATTTTGTTAAGGCTGCAGACGAGACGACATGCGAATGGCTTCTTCTATTCTGAATTTGTTCGTCGTACATTATGGCGTTCGTTTCCCCTTCCTTTTTCTTGTGGAAGTTACCCAACGGATTTTTCACCGTGCTAGTACTAGCTAAACTTGTCACCTTGCCGCTTTTCAACCCAGCTTCTACTTTTATACCGACTGCCACGATATCAGAAAAACTTGTTGTGATACTGCTGATCATTCTCTCGTAAATCTCGGGCCTTACAGTATCCACAAACCAATCAACCAACTCATTTTCCATTAGGGGAGGCTCTACCTGATCATTCTCAGAGTTGTTTTGTGGCATCCTCAAAAGTTGACGTTGGTCTGGCGCTAGGTCTATATTATATTTATATTACTGAATGAACGCATCAGACAAGTCTTGAAAGCAGTGGATTTTGGATTGATCCAAACTTAAATACCACTTAATGGAGGCACCTTTCAGACTATCCTGAAAGCACTGAATCAACAGTTTATCATTCTCGATATGCGGGGCCATGCTTCAGCAGTACATTATTAGGTGAACTTTCGGGAAGGTAGCCCTTCCATATTTCTCAAATATAGACATTACGAATTTTGGTGGAAATACCAAGCCCGAAACTAAGCACATGTCTTTTGCGTTAGAACCAAAGACATTATTCCCCTCTATGACCCTCATCCTTCTGGCTATTATATCCATTTTGACCCGTAGCTTCTCATGTTTTTCGTCTTCAACTTCGAACCCGTCTGATATGTCGAATATTTGTTGGTGGTTGTTGAAGAGTGGCTGAACTTGGGCTTGAGCGCCAACTTGAGTGTAAATAGGATTTTGAAAATCTGTCATTAGGGGAACCTCTATGGGTTTGAATATGGCTGATGGTTGAATGGTTGGGCATCAATGAACGGAGGTATGAAATCCCTGGTGATGCCGAAAGGATGATCCATCGTTGAAGTTACTGGTGGCAGGGGAACTGTTGTCATTGCATTGATTTCAGACACTACAGTGGCTTGTGTGTCCATCTTCGCCCTGATCACCTGAAGGATTTCCATGATCTGGCTGACGTCATTGTGTAGTACTTCACTGTTATTGTCAATTTGATCAAATCGATGGTCTTGTTCTGCCATTCTCTTTTGAGCGCGGGCTCTTGTGTTATACCGATAGGAGTTTAGTGTGATTCTGATAGTAACAGAACACATAATAAGTCGAAGGACCAATGAAATGCAAAATGATATGCAGGATGTAGATGCAAATGCAAACCCCACATTCAAGGAATAAACAAGTTTTGCTTACGAAAAAAGTTAAATTAACACGTAACAACGTGTCTCTTATCATTGACAAATGAAAGCTGAAATAAATTTCATTGATAACAAAAGGTTTTACAATATTGAGTTTTCATTAACGAATGAAACTCTTTTTCCGAAAGGAAAGATTACATTCCCATAAGCTTGAGATACAACAAAAAGAAATTAAAGCTAAAGATCTTCTAACAAGACGACCATTCTCCCTCCTGCAATATGGCTCTGCTCTGGCTCTGATGAAGTAGATCCCAAAGCTCTTCATTTTCTCTTCTAACTTTGGCTAGAGTTAACCTCAATTCCTTTCTAGTCAAGAGTTCATCTGGATCCAGAGAGATGTTGTATGAATGAGTATAGAACATCCTCAATGTTATTTCTTTTTACCAAAGTAAATATGCATTTGAAACTAGACAAATAGGATTCTCCACCGCAGTTATTCCTTGAAGATTGGGGTAACGCTAGGCAAAAATGACTCGTGCTTCAAAGTCTGGGTTGTCATTTCTTTCACAAAATAAGTTTCTTAGAAACATTGGATCTGGTTCTCCTTCGGTGGGGTATACTAGCTGACGGCGAGCTAAAATGAGATTGTAGCTGATATACCCTCAAGTGCTTATTAGAGGTATATTGGGGAACTCCCCGCAGCTATTTATCATTGTTATTCCTCTGAGAGATGGGTCGTACCAACTGACGTCGTAATGAGAGAGTGAGGATAATATTTCAATTCATGCATCACTATCTTGCAGGTTCCATAGAGGGAACATCCTAGGAAAATGTGAAATAAACCATTTGCTCAAGAGGTTTGTGCAGCCGAAAAACTGTCTAAGGTTGTATGTTTTCCACCGATGGATGGCGTAGTAGGTATTAGCCAAAAGGGTGGGACCCGAAGTCTTGCGATAAATAGCTTGATGGTCTCCAGACTGATGAAATCAGGGCTGCTAGGAAACAGATACAAGTCATAAATCAAGAAAGCTAAAATTCCTTCGAAGATTCCTAACTCCCCACGATTGTAATAGAATTCAGCTTTCTTCATGAATGGTCTAGCTTCCATTCTGGTGATTCCATCCCTATTACTCAACTGAGTTGGAAGATTAGTTGGTTCTAAGTGAAGAGCTTTAGAAATATCTATTCTCCTTGGTCTTCTCTCTATTCCAAAGTTAGCTGTGAAAGTCATCGGGATTTTCAGGTACTTAGAATAGTCTTCCAAAGTTGGCAGTAGTTGGATGTTGGGGAATATAAAGCAGTGGTAAATGGGATCGTAGAACTGTACGAGCGCTTGTAGCATTTCCTAGTTTACTTGTGTATCAAGTAAAGATAACAAATCTTTGTATTTGGCTTTGAAAGCAGCAGGATTCCTCACTAGGCTCCTTAAAATCCTTAGGTTACCCAACCTTAGGCTTTGGAATGTAATCATGTTTCCTTGATTCATTACTATGTCTGCAACAAAACAAGATTTAATTCCTTAAATGGTTAGTAAAAATGTAAGATGCAATGTAAGGATGCAACTGGTTTTGCAAAACTCAGAAGATAATCGCAACAAAAACCCTCATTTCATTTATGTTGGGAAAAGTTACAACTTTTGAAATATAACCTAAGAAACATGAGGCTTCACCAGAGGAGAATACTTAGGCCCTATGGTTAGGAAATCTGACAAGAATTCTATCTGCATGTTCTCTTTAGTCTTTTCAACATAGTATTCTCCATCACCAACTTGTCTACTATTCCTTTCCAAGCGCCAGAATTTGGTGGGATGTTCGAATACTCATGGATACTCTGTGTAGGTTTGACACTAGAGAAAAATAAATTCTCCTTTGTGGTATCTCCGTTGATCAGGTGTCTTTCGAGCCACCCAACCAAATCATCTTTGTCTTGTAACTCTTTCTGCAAGCCTGCCGTCTCACCATAAAGAGTATGGTACTTGTCTTCCCACGTATCTATCTCAAGCTTTGTTCTTTCAAGAACCTCTAGGTACTCTTCCATATTTTTAATGGGAGTGGTGAAAGATGGCGCGATGACGATCTGCATATTTTTCTCAGGAAGGTAAGGCATCTTGAGATCAAGAGCTCTAGATTGGACCCGCCGAGTGAATGGCTCAAGAGCTACACAGTTCCTCTTCCCAAGGTCAGCTTTGGTTTTTCTCCAGATATTCTTCCAAGCGTCGACTGTACTATTTCTTAAGCTTTCCTCTGCTACGACATTGAGGTAGAAGAAACCAGACAATAGGATGTTGTTGGGCTTGTCCTTCATCGAGAATCTGAACTGACGTCTCGCCAAGGCAAGATTGTAATTGATCCCCCCTTGTACTCCCAGTAGTGGTACATTCGGAAAAAAACCACAACTATCAATGTAAACTTCTCGGTCGTAGGCAAGATCATACCAATGAATGTCTGCTTGAGTTAGAGACATAATCCTTCGAGACCATCTCCAACCATTCGGATTTTGTTAGAAGGCATCTGTCCTTGGTAGAAGATTGACAAACCATCTGCATAGCAAAGGAGCGCAACAATTGATAGTTCCTCTACCTTGAAGATTTTTGAGATGAATGGAATGATAGGTGTCACCTAAAAAAGTGGGCACCGGGTTACCACTCAGGAATACTGTGATGGCAGTTGAATTAACGAATCCTTCTACCTCCGGGAACATTACTAAACCATAGATTAGGAGAGCCAGAACTGCTTCGAATGCACCCATACTTCCTTCTTTTGCAAGGTAGGTAGATTTTCCCAATAAGTAAGCAGAGTGAAAACCTTTGACCCCATTCTTTCAGATGTGATTGGTTTTAATCTCGGATACTTCTAGGTGAAGTGCGTCAGCAATTTCCTTCGGCGAAGCCGTCTTCTCCAAACCACTGAAAGGCTTCTTATCTTTCACAAGAATTCTAATGAAGTAAGAATATTCTTCTAATTTTGGCATCAAATGATAATCTGGGAAGGTGAAACAGTGGTACAATGGATCGTAGAATTGAACTAAGGTGTTGAGAACCCCTTCTTCCATCCTAGTTTTTACAATGCTCAGAAGTTTTCCATATGTCTTCCCAAAGTCTTCGGATACCATTGTTCCTAGAGTTCTCAACTCCAATGTGTCACATTTCTTGAAGTTTTATTTCTTAGTGTTTCTTTTCCCATAATCCATGATAACTAAGGTTTCATGAACAGAAAATGACTGAGTTTTACAAAACCAGTGCAACCAGATGAAATGCTTATGATGATTATGATGATATGATGCACACACAACACATAGACAAGTATTCACAAATACAATGCACATGCACACACAAGGTTTCCCTAGGTTCAGGGTCAAAGCATGAAGTCAAAAGGTATATCCATCCAGAGGACTTGTACTAAGGTTTTCATTGTACCTGTAGATCGGGTTCTATCAAGAGTACCCAAAATCATAGGCAAATCCCTCAGATTATATCAACCAACATGACTACTCACGTGGGTCAAAAATATTCTCGGGATAGACTCGTCTGAGTGTAGCATCGCGTAACAACTATTTAAGGACTACTCCCTTATAGTCTCCGCACTATGTCCTAAAAAGGTTAAATGGGGTAAGTGGGTAACTAAAGGTCTTTAGTTTCACGAACTCTCAGGTTGAAACAATTAATGAAATGAATGACTACTCATACATCATTAATTATCTCAATGAGGTCTCAACTGAGCATGATTACATCATATGTTAAACATGTTAGAACTACCCCCAACAGTCAACTATTGATCATACCACATCTTATCTCATGTACATTAAAGTTCGGGTTAGAACTTATCTCACCACTCAAGATACCCAATGCTTATAGCATACAATACAAATATATTCACAAATACACATGTAAGCAAGTATTCATACAATCATACAAAATAGGCTCAACCCTCAAGTTTTAAACATGTATCCCTGGTGAAGTCGCCATTTCTATTACACTGAGAATCGGATGTCAAGCTATTGATTGACTTGAATCTTAATTCATTAAATTCACAACCAGACTTTGATTTATCCAAAGGTAAGGTTAAAGAAATAAAGACCTTTTGCGCGACGTAACAACAACACTAAGAGATTCGAGGATCAGGGGTTTGTTATGCTTAGGGTAGGTATCTTACATCCTAAACATTTATAGTAATCTACAGGAACCTTTTGTATGTTTGTATGTTATACTACTTGCTATGGTTTGGGATCAGAGTTGGGGTTTTGAGTTAAAGACCTAGGGTTGATGTTTCTAAGTTTGATCCCAAAGATATCACATCTTCTTCCTACGTATCCTAACTAGAATAGAATTAGAGAAATTGTAGTTCACCTCACTGAGGATGGATGAACACTTGATTATGATCAAGGTTCAAAAAGCACCAAACATAATAATGCTTGTGTAGAGTTTAACAAAAATCTCTATTCTAAGTATACACTCAAGGGGAATGACTTTGACAAAAGCCAGGAGGGGAATAAGTAATCATGACAATGATCCTTACATAGAGTTAACAAAATCTAACCTAGGGTTCTAGTTGAAGAACACTCCTAGTAAAGGTGGGTCTTTTAGACTTAAGCAAAGTCTAATGACTAGTAGATTCTAACTTAACTGAGTTAGGGTTCAAAATGACTTAACAAAGTCAAAGGGAGGGTAATGAGCTATCTATGACCCTGGGGTCAATGGAGAAACTTTCCTTTGGAATAGGCGAAAGATGAGGCAACTGGATGAAAATTAACAAGTTCCATCACTTGTGTGTATACTAGATTAGTATTTTTATAAATCAATTGTTCATTTTGAAGAATATGTGCATCCTAGCTATTTGGTGCAACGAAATTAACAGGTTGGTTGAAAAAATATGAAAAATTAGATACCAAATAGCGACTTAAACATGGTCTGTGTGATGTTTGAAAAATATGAAAAATTAGGTATCAAAAAAATTACAGGGATTCCACCTCGATTCCACTAAAAAATAGTCTAATTTTTTAAGAAAGATTGCAATCATATTACATCCGGAGAGCCTTGCAATTGATGTAAAAACATACATTTTAAGAAATATAGTGTACATTTTACATCGAACCAGAAAGGCAACCGATGTAAAAACATACATTTTACGTCGAGCCAGGAAGGCAATCGGTGTAAAAATATACATTTTACATCGGGCCAGGAAACCAACCGATGTAAAATGTGCACTTATTTTAAATAAAAAAAAGTTAAACTCATATTTCAAATCAGACTTAACAGTCAACCAATGTAGTAGATGTATTTTTCACATCGGACTATAGTCCGATGTAAAATGTCTTTGATTTACTACACCACTTGGATTTGTATCGAATCCAGACCCAATGTAAAATGTGTTTTTTGCCCGATGTAAAAAGTCTTTACTGCACTAGTGAACCCTCTTGCAATGACAACATGGTTATTTTATATAAAGTATGTGTTTCTTAAGTATAGCATAAACCACTTTGTTATAATATTATGGTTATAAGCATAGTATGAGTTTTATATATGAACCTCTGCTAATTTCTTAGAAAGTTTACCTTAAAATTTTATTAACATATAGCATTATCTAAAATATAGCATTATCTATCCGTGATGATATTTCTACTATATTTCCAATCAGTTAAGGTCTCACTTTCATCTCAAATACACATATGTCTAAACACAAATTATTACCTCTATAAGTCAGCAAGATATAACATAATCTTTGAGTTACAACATCATATATATATATATATATATATATATATATATATATATATATATATATATATATATATATATATATATATATATATATATATATATATATATATATATATATATATATATATATATATATAGAGAGAGAGAGAGAGAGAGAGAGAGAGAGAGAGAGACGAAGAGAAAGAAAGATCATGATTCACATACAGACACATTGAGAGAAAGACTGACAAAGAATGTTGTAAGGTGAAAAAGATGCAAAAGAAGAAGAGTGATTTTAGGCTTTTGATAGACTAACATTTTCCTTTTCATTTTCCGGTTGAGATTTATGGTTTTCGTTTCTTCGGGTACAAAGCGGTGGTTTCCGGCTGAGCTTTGAGTTTGTGATTTTTGTTTTGGTTTTTCGTATAAAGCGTTCTTTGTTTTGTTTTAGGTGGTAATGTGTTTTAAGCGGGAAATTTAAAATGGGGGTGATGCTTCATTTGTCAACTGTCACGGTTCATGTTGCAAGAAGTCATTGAGGGTGGTTCCAAAACTGTCGCAACCCCTTTATTTGGAATTTTAGGGGGTGACGGTTGTTTTTCCCGTCGTGACCTTTGGTAAATTTTTCAGATATTTAAGTGGGAAGTGAAAGGTTTAGGGGGCGACAGTTTTTTTACTGTCATGATCTGTATATTAGGGCGGTTGATGTAACCGTCATAATCTTAATTTTAGGTGGTTTATGTTACAACCATCACAATCTTCATTAATTTAAAAAAAAAATGAAAGGACGGTTGGTGTAATCCTTCGTGGAAACTGTCTCTACGAGAGAGTTACGACAGCTATCAAGTAACTGTCGTGATTTTTGTGTCGTAAAACCCTAATTTTTTTGTAGTGCAAAAGATCTGGGGCACGAACACTCTCAAAACCAGCTCATGATCGATGGGGCACAATGCCAATTCAAGTATTAAAATACAAACATCAAATAATATATTAAACTTAATATTTAAAACAAAATTTAGTGCCACCTTCCTTTTTCTTCCTCACGGGTATCATCTTTCATTTTTTATTTTTCTCAGATTCTAACTCTCTCTTTTCTTAACCAGATTAAATAGTATAAACATCAAACTTGCTCAGAATTGTACAAGGAATATAATGGTACCATTTAATTTTTTTTATTTTCACTCTATTGCAAATAATCAATCAGAGAACAACAAGAACCTTAAAACTAAGAATCAATATGAAATTCTAAACATCACTGATCAAGATCAATTAACATAGGGGTATTAATGACTACATTATGGCAAACAATTTGGCAACTTAAATGAATGAATATGATGCACAAATCATGGAGTTTCAGAAGTACAAAGCCTACGTATTAGTGTAATTCCAATGCCCCTTCAAATGAACTTCCAGGTGATGAATGATAATGCAGTTAGCTTCACTGAACCTCTAGGAAGTTATTGTAATGCTTTGTTTACTTTGGAACTTTTTCAATTCTCTAGCTCGAATCCTCTTGCAAGTGTCAAAAGTGAGATTTTGATTTCTGGGTTAGAGGTGTTACAGATTATATGTAATAGTTTAGATAGATTTTATGGAGCTTACATGAGGTGTTAAATCGAGTTGAGCTGGTCAGAACAAAGAGTTATGGAGTTTTGGCTCCTTGGTCAACAAAGTGACCAATGAAGGGTTGACTTTTTGTTTGGAGGGTTTTATGGTGTTGTGATGAGTTTAGACAACTTCCATGGAGGATTTATGATGTGTTGGAGTCTTTGGTTTGGTTGTTTTGTGACTAAAATGGATTTTGGAAGGTTTGGAGGTTTTGATGCAAAGTGAAGAACAATGCTTCAATGTCTTGGGTTGCTGAGATTTGAGAAGGATTTCTTAGCTTAATGTTCTGTGATTTGTTGAAGTTCTATTTATAGGAGAAATGATCAGCAAAGGATCAATAGAATATGGCTTTATTTGATGAATAAAAGATCAAATCCATAAAATTGGATATCAAGTACAAAAAGGTTCTTTTTGCTTTCTAGCTTGCAAGTTGACTTCCTCTCACAAGATTTCAGGAGCTGCACAATTTGTACCATCTAGTTCTGGCTCAGACCATGCTTTGCTTGATTCATGGAAAATGGTTGGTGGCCAAAAGGTGTATTTTTCTCCATGTTCAAAAAAGTTTGAGGTAGCACATTGGATGATGCTTTTGTATGATGAAACAAGATCCCATATAGTAGGATTTGATACCATTGGATAGATTACAAGCTAAAGAAAAAGTTCCAAGTTGATGAAAAGCTCAGAAAATGCTTGGAACATGGCCAAAAGTGATCATGAACTTGTGTTAATAATTTGTTTGTGCAATTCTATCTAGGTCAAAATGCCTTACCATGGCTACTTTGCAAATTCACAACTTTATGCTCAAGCAAGATAATTTCATGTTCTTGGTATCATTGGAAATATGAGATCAAATACTACAACATTGATGATGATCACTTGGAATGAATCACTTTGGATCATAGAGATAATTGGCCATCAAAATTGGACTTTTCATTGATTTATACTTGAAAAAATTCTAAGTATTGGCACTTTCACATATTGAAAATTTCCAACTTTGATAAATCTTAACTTCCAATTGGTATATGATTTTGAGTTCATTCTTCAAAAATTCAAAGTATGTAATACCATCTATAGAAGGAGCTTTCAAGCATCTTCATTGGATGCTTGAGGAAGAACTTAGGGTTTTGGTAAGAAGGTCACTTGTCATAGGATTTTGTAACAGAAAAAATTTTAAAACCCTAGTTTTCACAACATGGAATCTTTGGATGTTTTCTTTGACTTTCTTGGTTAGCCATGATCAAGTTCACCTATTCTCATGATCCTTGACTTGTGGAGTCCATTTTTGACCAAAACTCTCAAAAGTAAAACTCTAACTTTAATGAATAGTTAACTTTTTCCATATGAACTTGAATCTTTAAATTGTCAATGAATCAAGACTCTTGAATCAATCCAATCATGTTATGGGCTAAGACGATGTAATTGAGGTCCTTAAAACATGTCTTGAGGTGTAGGATCATGTCTTGCTCAAAAAGTCAAATTAGGGTTTAATTATATCAAAATCCTAGTTTAGATGCATCTGATGACTTAGGACTTGATAAAGTGGTATTCATGGAATCTTGCACTTGATTATTGATGTAAGGATACCTTCGATCATATTGAGAGGTTGAGGATCACATCACTCCTTGATTGGTCAACTTCTTGAACTTATTGGTCCCAAAACCCTAGCTTGTAGTCAAAGTAAACCAAAGCACATACTCTTGTAATCTCAATGGGCTAGCATTGCATAAAAACACACACATGAGATAATTAATACTATGCAAAAATGATGAAAATATGGTGGATCTTATAGTTAAAAATTAAATTATGACAAGCAGTATGAACAAACTTTGAATTAATAATAAGGTTGCTTAATACATAGGTTCGAACAATTACAAGGCATAACTATCCAAAAATCTAACATCAGAATATTTCATGGATAACTTCAAACTTTTCTCTCCAGATTTTAGAAAAATCAGCCTCTTAACTTATGATAACCTCTGCATTACAAGTAATTATGAAATAACTCGTGGATAAGGAATGAAGAAAACATTTCCCTTATGAAAGGAAGAAATAGTCCTCTTCAAATAGTCAAACATAACTTGAGGAAGATCAATTTGCAAGTCTGAATAGAGAAGAAGAAGCAGACCTTTTTCAATAGGGTTCACATGGTCTAAATCTTTATCTTTAAGAAGTAAGTTTGAAGTCAGAATCTGATTCCAAACAACTGCATAAGGACGAAGATTTTAGACCACTGATGTTTTAGATGGATCTACAAAGATATGCCAAGTAGAAAGATAGTTTTCCCAAGCAAGATTTCCTTAGATATCTCCAATCTATTTACAACTGATCATATTAGCAGTCACTTTAGAGGTTACTATTATAGAAACACCAGTTACTTTAAAAAGAATAACACACTCTGAATTCAATTCAACAATGAAGGCATTAATCTAAAGCTCTTTGACAAGATCTGGATAATTGAAACCACAGAGCATCTCAAAGTATTCATTCCATCTTTGTTTAGACACAGTCTTCAGGAGGTTAAAACCCATCAAAAGCAACTCATCAAAATTCACAAAATTTTCAATGATGACAACTAATTGTTTCAAATAAGAATTGACAATGAAAGTCGTCCATGTTTGGCTTGATTTGAACATAGCCAAAAAGAAAATAAAAAGAAAATGAACTGAACAAGATCCTAAAGGAATAAGAATATTATCAGAAGAAGGACATAAAATGATGTTTCACAAGACAGGGGATAGTGACAATAAATATATAAAAAGAAAACATCATTACCCAAAGGTTCTTATCCCGCAAATTTCTTGAATCCACTAGATGAATTTCACCTTTATGAAAATTGAAGTAATATTAAAGTTTTAGAAAACCTTTTACTTAAACTGATTTATCATAAGTAAATAATCCTCTTTTGAATCTCAGAATTTGACAACTTTCAAAAGTTATCATCCATCAGAGTCTAGTAGTTCTAGACTAAGAGAGAGATGTCTTCTGTCAGTCATTAGTATCCAAGATTCTATTCAGAACCAACACTTCCCCTTGAAACAAGAGTGAGTGATAAATGAATATTAAATTGTTTCCTTTGACAGCCAATAAATAGCACTAACATCCCAAAAAGTGAGGAAACTATTTCCATAAATATGATCATCATCTAGCTTAATGAAATATTTAGTATAGATAAGTACAAAAGAGTTTTTTCTTAAAGATTTTGGAAGATCCTTTTCTCAAAAGAGCTTCTCTAGAAATATAACAGAAACTTTGTATTTACATATACACAAATATCTCATTAAATCAAGAGATAAGCTAGAAAAGAACAAGCATACCTTCTTTTTTTTCTCGGTCAAACTCGTAACAATATTCAGACATGACCATAGAGTTTGAACACCACTTTGACTGCATTCTGATTCAATGGTTGTTAAACCAATGACTCCACTTCTCTCACCGAACCTAGTACCTCTAGCACTTGAGTCTGGGTTGTGGGCTTTTCTTCCATCAAATGTTGTAAACAACCTTTGATAAATTCCATAAATCAGTTTGAGGAACGAAAGTAGATATGTATTGGACTTGTGATGTATTGGTATTGGTTTGATGTGAGGCTTGTGTAATGGTCTGATAATACAATCCTTTAAATAAATCATATGAACCATTCTTCCTCAAGCTCTTCTTTTACTAAATTGAACAATTTTCATTATTAAAATTCACTACACAATTAAGATCAAGACACAATTTTGGAACTAATTATAAATTCAAGTGAAAATCAGGTACAAATAGAACATATTGAACAATGAGACTTGATGAGAAAGTAAGAGGTCCAGAATATTTATCCATTTCCATATGAACCTTTCGTAATCTAATGTTTACTGGTGCAATTAACTGATAAGAATAAAAAAATCATGGAGGAACACATGTGGTCATTAGCACTAGAATCTAAAGTACGAGATTCAATGTTTACATGATTCAAAGATTGAGAAATTCTAGATATACCTGATGTAACATGGGGACTAGCATGTGAGTCCTGTTTACTTTGCTAGAGGTTACTATTGAATTTCTAAGAGAGCTTGATGGCTGTAAAAGGTTCATGAGTTGATGATATTGATCTTTGATAAAATTGTAAGAAACAATCCCTCAATGGCTTCTTGAGTCATCAACATCATCCTATTCTTCATGTGATTCAAGTGAAGAAAGGTTGACCATAGCATTACCTTTTCCAAAATGAGGAGGAAATCCATGTTTCTTGTAGCATGTGTCTATCGTGTGACCAGTTTTACCGTAATGAGAAGGAACCATTGTCACACCACTTTCTTAGAGGCCTCATGTAGTCAGCTGCATTGATGAGTATCATGGAATCACTAGAAACTAAGATTTAAAGTGTATTTCATGTTGTAACACCATGGAAAAAATAATGTTAATGTTAGGTAGAGGATTCACTGACAATACTTGAGAAAGAAGAAGATCAAAGGTGTCATTCAAACCAAAGAGAAAATGAATGGAACATGTTACCTCGTGTTGAAGCATGGCATTACTCAGGCATGTGTTACATACACACCGATGTGGACATGAGCATACAGAGATTAGAAAATATGCTTCAAGTTCTTCCCAAACACTACTACAAATAAGACTTTCTTGACAAAACTTTCACTTCGAAACGCTAAAAAACTAGAGTATAGTTAATAGTAGCAACATGCTAACATTCGTTTACCTGTTTATCCATAAAACCGAGGGAATATATCTATAAGGATCGCTATTGTATTTTTAGTATAACCTATTACCACGGTCTTTTGGAAAAACCGAGGGAATAAAAATATTAGGGATGCTTCGAATCCCTGTTACTATATTTTATATTTTTTTCAAGGTTTAATTAGTATTTCTCACTTTGGCGCCTTTCTATATTCCATTTAATTCTTTGTTATATTTTTTTTCTTTGTTATATTTTTCTCAATTTATTTAGTAAAACACTACTACGGAAAACTCATTTAACAACGGTTGGGGAAGATATATAATCTTACGGGCCCAGGCGTTGTTATGTAGAGTTTCGTTGTATATACGATACTTACAATCACATCTCAATAACCGTTGTAATAAATTGGAAAGCCCGCTACCAGTAATCACGGTTATTTTGAATATCCATTGTTGTATGTCTTTTAATAAAATTAAAAAATGCAGCATTAGAACTACCTATAATCACATTATTTTGTTGTATGTCTTTTAATAAAATTTAAAAAAATTGCAGCATTAGAACAAGAACAACAAGAACAATAACAAGAACAACAATGAGAAGAATAACAAAAACAAAAAAAGCAAGAAGAATAAGAAGAAGAAGAATAACAACAACAAAAATAACAACAATAACAAGAAGAAGAAGAAGAAGAAGAAGAAGAACAACAACAACAACAACAACAACAGAAACAGCAACAAAACAACAACAAAACCACAAAAAGAACAACAATAATAACGACAAGAACAACAATAATAAAAAAAGAGCACCAACAACTAACATTGCTAACTAGAATCCATACTTTCCTTGTCTCATTCAAGTTGTAGAAGAGATGATGGAGTTATGAAATTTGTTAATGAAAGAAATGATATTTTCAAGTTTTGCTTATGAAAGAAATGTTGTTTTCGAGTTTGGTTTAGTGGAGAAATAGAGTATCGTAAATGAAAAATGATGTTTGGAGGTAGAAGATGTAGTTCGTCTAAGTTAGAAGTTCGTCTAAGTTTTAGGTTTCACGCGGATCACTTATACTAGTGTCTTGACCTTTGATAATCACTAAATGGACGGTCAAGATTTGTTTAAGGATAGTGAATAAACTCAATAAGCGCATCACCTATAATGTTGGTGCTGAGACTTGAAAAAATAAGTAAAAAACCAAAAATGTTGGTGTTGGGACTTGAACCTATGACCAGACGCTACTTATAATCATGGTTTTTTAAATACCCATGGTGAAAGGTCTTTCAGAATTTTGAAAAAATAAGTAAAAAAATGTTACTCATAATCATGATTTTTTAAATACCCCTGGTGAAAGGTCTGTAAGCATTTTGAAAAAATAAGTAAAAAACCAAAAATGCTGGTGCTAGGGCTTGAACCCATGACCAAGCGCTACCTATAATCACAGTTTTTTTTAACAACCATGGTGAAAGGCCTCACTTTTCACCACGGTTGGAATTTTAACTGTGATTAAAAGTATTTTAATAAATTAAAAAAAATACGCCCTTAAATATCACTTTTGTAGTAGTGAAACACAAATTCTTGGTTATCAATAAAAAGATTACGCAATAATACATTTGAAAAGGAAAGGAAAATTTTCATTAAATAAGTATGACAACAAATAACAAAAAAAAAGGGCAATAGATAATTATTCGACATATTCAAACTTCTGACTCAACTCAACTTCAACTTTTAATCCTGCTCTTTTTACCCTTCTAACTATCCCAAAATGAGAGAAAAGTTCAGAAAGAACTCTTCCATATAGTATGATGAAAGTTATTTCCTCGCAAGAGGTCACAACTATTTCCATTAAAAAGTTAAAAATAGTAAGAGGAAGATTAATTTTGAAGTTGTAGATAAGGAAGTACAAAAGATGCTTGTCATCTGAAGGAAACATTTCTAATTGTTTCTAAATCTTGGATGAAGATTTGACAATAGAAGTTGATGTCAAACTTTTGCAATTGAGGTGAGAGTAGTAGGACTAGAAAGGTTATTGTAGTTGGCATAAAGTAGGAGAATATAATTTCAAAAGACATTGTTGAATCTATATTGTTCAGCACAACTACCTTTTTGTTCACACTTTATTGTTTGAGAAATAAGTGATGGAGTAATGTTGATAGGAAAGCTATATACATTGGATTTTATTGACTTAGCATCCTTACCAGATTTCCTAATGGAGGCATTTAACTAGAACTCTATTACGAGATTAGTGTAGATGGTTCCATGAAGCATGTCAAAGTAACCCTTCAACTTATATTTGGAAATAGTTTTCATTAGATTAAAACCTTGGCCTTTCAACTCTTCGAAATCAATAAAATTTTCATTGATAAAGAACAAAATATTTTCATCTCTATTGAAGGTTTTGGTAGACATTTTTTGAATTAAAAAAAAAGACTTTTAACCTTGATTTTAAGGGTTTTTTAGACAAACAGATAGAAATGAAATGAGACCTAAATAGTGTAGTAATAAATTGGAAAAAAGGAAGTGAAACAATCAGAAAAGCTCAAACGCCTCCTCAAAAATCCAAAAGATACATTACGTTTTGAATAGGGATGATCATTATTATTCTAGTGAAATGACTCCAAGGAGCGATGATCATTATTATTCTAGTGAAATGACTCCAAGGAGCGATGATCATTACTATTTTTTTAAATATAAAAAACAACATACTACCTAGGTTTTTTAATATAACCGAGGGGAAAAACCAGGAACCTTTATTGTTTATTATATTTTTTATTTTAAATATTCTTTGTAATCAATGAAATGTAAAAAAATATATCAAAGTTTTTATACCTCGATTTTCTATTAAAACGAAGGTTAAAGTGTTAGAACAAGATTTGTTCATGACATATTTTTCCTTGGGTTTTGATGATAACAAAGTATTGAAAGAATAATGGTTTTTTTATGTGGGTTACATGTGTGCAGGTTCTAATACTTATAAATATTATTGTTAGAATATGTTCTACATTAAATACACTTTGAGAGTTGCTGAATTGCTAGCTTCTATTGGCATAATTTGAAAAATATTTGCAAAGTGATGTCTGGCAAACACTCTGAAGCTAAAGGTCTCAGCATCAGAAGAAGCAACATAATCGTCTCCACACTTAGTGAATGCAAATTGGCTTCACGTACCATTCAGAGTTAATGATAAAGTTGAAGTTGTTCATACTGCAGAAAGCAAGATGTATTGTCAAATCAGTTTATCAGCTAGGGTCTACGGATTGCAAAGCTCAAGAAAGGTTGAGATGCTTTATGGATATATACTCTCAACGTCTCTAATAGTACATAATCTCTTAAAGACTCAAAGGTTAAACATGTTTACACATTAGATTAAGATCTTCTAGTGTACATATCTTTAACGGCTCTTGTACTATGGAGTAGCATCAAAGACTCTTGATCAAGTTACCTCTTCAACAGCTAGTTTTTGAAAAAAGGCTATAAATATGGCTGAAGGTTCAAACTAAACATTCAATAAGGATTAATCAGAAGAAGTAGTAACAAGATTACCAATTATCAACTTAATGTATATGCAGATTTTTCTGATGTAGGTTGTAATTGTAAAAGCCTTTAGATTTTTTACACATTAAATATCTTAGAAATCTTAAGTGATTTAGGTCTTTGTTATGGTGATTTCCCGTACCTTTGATACTTGTATCATGTATACCATGTTCTCTATTCTGTTGAGCTTGTTCAGTAGTTTAGATAAAAGCCTTATGTCATTGAGATACAAGCAAGGAAGTCTCAAGCCAAGATGCTTGAGCCACGTAAGTCTCTTTCTATGTGCTTGAGTAGTGAAATCCTTAATCAAGTAGATTCATTGAGCATAAAAGTCTTGAGCCAGTATGACTTGAGCATGTTAGCTCAATTCATGAAATTTAGAGCAGTAAGTCTTGACAGATGAGGTGCAAGTAGAGACTCGTTTCATAGAACCTGAAGCATAATTATTGAGCTTGAGAGGCTTGAGCAAGAATGCTCAGTAAATGGAATTGGAGCAATAAGTTTTGACCTGGGAGGTGCAAGCAGAGAGGCTCGTTTCATGGGACTTTGAGCAGAAGTCTTGGGCTGGGAGCCTGAGTAAGGAGGTCTTAGGTTCGTGGAACCTGAGAATGAAGTCTCGAGTTAGGAGCTTGAGCAAAAGTATTGGACCTTTGGTCTGAGCAAGTGTAACAGTCTTATGCAGAATGCATAAGTGATTGTAATCATGTTTTGATTATAGTGAAAATCTCTTGTGAAGGAAGGGGATTGGACTACTCTCAGTTAAGGGAGGAACTAATGTAAATTTTTGTGTGTTTTGCTATTATTTTATTTGCTTTTGTTAACATTCTGCTGCTTAGAATTAACCAGAATCTTAACACCAGTATAGATTTTAAATTCTGATCGGATGCAAACTAAGAAAACGGAAAACACAATTCAACCCCCCCCCCCCCCCCCCCCCCTTTCTTATGTACTTTTCCACCTTCATAAAGTGTTTTACCTAAATTAAACATAAAAAAAAAAACATTGGTAATTTTGTTGATCAAATATATGTCGTTCATTTCATGAGATATCAATGCTCAAGACATTACCATTAGTGATATGCATGAAACATAAAAACCTCCATTGTAAAAGTATATATCTGAATATGAAGAAGCATGTGAAGCATCATGAAGCGCTTGAAACATATCAACATCTACCTTTTTGGGTTTGCAAGATCATTTGCCATAAAAAGATCGCTAAGATGGACGCAAGGGCAGAAAATTATTTGGGTTTAAGGTGTGTGTTATTAACTATTTATTTGAGCAAAAATCATTTATTTATCAACCTTTTTTTGTTTTATATCATAAACAAATCCATGCGAGGTAAATCTATTGAGAATATAGTCGCACCCAGCATTTGATCTTGCCCAAATATTAAGAATTCGAAGATCTAACATATAATCTTCATGGGCTATTAATTTTTTTTAATAGTCAGGGTAAAGAATGTAATATTCTAGGTAAACATTATAGTTATAAATTATTTCATTAATATTATATTTAATAAATGTAAAAAGTTTTATTTAAAAAAAAACAATCTATTTTACCCCTCAGCGTCTAGATAAACTAAGAGGTATAACATGTTATTTTAGTAAATAATAAAAATACAGATGTTCTGGTTCGAACCCATGATGATATAACTTTAACCCTCAATTTTTCTTTATCTGAGGTGTTAAGTGACATCTTTTCATGTCACTTTACGTTATGGCTCCTAGGTATCTAAGGTTAAATCTCTCTCACGTGCGACGTTATAATCGTTATTTGTAGTAGTGAAAGAACCTTCAAGACTGTGAGAAACTCATAAACATATCATGAATCTTGCTTTAAAGAAAAGATTTGGGAAAATCTCAAGTCCCATATTTGTTAAAGATAGAACCCACAAATGATTTATATACACTAGAACCTCTTCCCTTACAAGCCGGTTTTGTATGATTGAGTTAGACCAAACTTTAATTCTATCATGGTATCACGAGCCTCTCGATTCAGACGCTACTTATCATTAATATATGCACACAAAGACCAAAAACTGTTGGGCGCAAGAGGGTTTATTTCAATAACCAAGTTCCATATATCGATAATTCGGGTCACCCGCCGTTTAAATAGAGTAAAAACCCTCACCTTACAGCCCAATTTTGTAAGGTTGAGTTAGGGAAAACTCCCATTCTATCATGGAGCAACAGCAATTGGAGCGTCAGTAACATTGGCGCCACCTGCGACTATTATGAAATAAGTGATGCGTAGCAGAGCTCAAAAGAGCTCTGATACCATCATGAAGTTTGTATGAATCATGATGAAGATGAATGTAAAGTTGTTAGAAAGAGTGAAAAGAGATAGTGAGTTCATTTATCATGGTGAGATTAGTTACAACGGAGCTTATATAGAGGCTAAACTTCTAACAACCTCTAACATAATTTTTAACTAATTTATGCTTAGGTGTAATCTTCTATAGTAACTCCACACTAAACTATTGTGATCCAACATCAATATACAATAGGAGTTACTCTATATTGATGGAACTATGCAAGTTTGCACGGTTAACTTGCCATGCATGCCAGCTATGCATCTATGCTTCAACAAAGTGGAACAACAACAAATTTTTTCATTCCCTGATACAAGAGAGAGAACTCTACTTCACAGCTAACCAGGCCTGTATTAGAACATATTTCTTCAGCAAGCCAACTGTTTGCCCCACACCTTTCATATTTCAAACACCTTTAACATCTCCGCAACCCATCCAACTTTCAATCAGATATAAAATTTAAAGGATTAATCAACAGTTCTTGTATCCCACAATTAGCCATCTTCTCCATTTTATTAATGAACCAATTCTAAGATAAAACTTAGATATTTTGTATGGTTCTTTGGATGTCTGGCTTCCCACCTTTGAAAATGATCCCAAAATGTAATTTCAATCTAAGACCGAAAAAAATAGATGTTATGTTGTTCCATGGACTGATTTGCAGAAGATACACACCAATAAAATTTGATTCAGTCTCACCCCTCGATCTCGCAGGTAGTCCGTAGTTGCCACTTCCATCTTGAATCTTCCCAAAAACCATTTATGATACAAAACCATCTTTGTTATTGCACATCGAATAAAGGGTAGGGAACATACTCTACAAGGTTTTAGTGTTGATCAGAGAATCTGTCTATAATTTTATGCATTTACCATTTTCAATTTCAAATGTCATTTAGCATTTTTCCATCATCATATACGATATTCCACCACCATAATGAATATTTCTGGCCCATGACAATTTTGTTCCTATTAGTGAACAAGGGACCATATCTGAACGATATGTGCTTATACCATGACGGCAACCTCTTTTCATGTTTCAATTAACGAATATCAAGAAACACACCTCCTCGGGTTAATGCCAATTGATAAACCAAGAAACTTGAACGAAATAGATTTGGTGCAACATGATAGAAACAAGGATGATGTCTACGTGAATCTACCATCAAGATTTATTCCATATAGTTTACTTTTGAAAATTTGATGTGCAAACCATATACTAACTCAAAATTTCTTTGGATCGTTTTGATGCTCCATATGTCATCAGTCCCTTTTATTGAAATCGATCTCGATAAAACAATATTCAATCACTTTTTAGATTGATTTAAGATTCTTCTTATTTACTCTTCACTCGAGTGATTCAACCACACGTTTAGTTTCTAGATGATTCCCTCGCACAATGATTTGAAGAAAAAAAATAATGTTTTGAAGTTATAAGGGAGAAGATATAATTGAGAGTATTGGTTGTTAAAGTGAAAGGAAGAAAATATTAATCATCTTACAAATACAAATTGACTTCTTATTTATAATGAGAATACTTGCATATCAAGCAATCTCAAACTAACTAACTAACTTTTACAAGTTATATTCGACTCTGTCAAATATACACACCTTTGACTACTACAAATTGTATTTGACTTTCTGTCGAATACATTCAAATTCGACTACTACAAGTTATATTTGACTCTATCAAATATACACAACTTTGACTTTGTCGGATCTTGCATTTTATAAACATGCTTAACAACAAGAATTACATATTTAACACACCAACTAATTTATTATGTATAAGATATCTACATTCTTCATAGTTCTCAATCTCTTGAATGATTTTTCCTGTAAAGTCTTTGTCATGATGTCTACAATCTGATTCTTAATTTTGTAGTGTTCTAAGTTCAACATTCCATTTTCTACTTCTTCTATAATATAATGGAATCTCATCCATATGTGTTTGCTTCTTCATTTTGATACTGGGTTCAAGGTCAAATTGATAGAAAACATGTTATCAATATTCATGATCATTTCTCTATTATTCTTACCTGTAATCTCTTCAATCAAATTCACCATCCATGTTTCTTAACATACACAAATAGATGTAGCTATGTACTGAGCCTCACATGATGATAGAGCCACAACTTATTATTTTCTTGAGTTCCAAGCAACTGGTACACCACCTAGCATAAACACATAACCAACTATGAATTTTTTATCCTCAACGCCACCATACCAACTTGAGTCAGTGTATCCCACAAGTTTGCATTCATATCCTTCATGTATTGCATGAAACAAAATTCCATAGTCCAGTATTTCTTTTAGGTACCTTAGTATCCTCTTGGTGGATGCAAGATAAGATACCTTTGACTTTTGAATGAACCTACTCATCATATCGACATTGTATGCTATATTAGGTCTTGTGTGACACATGTATCTTAATGATCCAATGAGTCTTTTGTATTTTGTTGGATCAACTTCATCTTCACTTTCGTTCTTCATCAATTGTTGTTTTGGTTCATCTGGTGTCGAAGTTACATTACAATCCTATATCTCAAATCTTTTGAGAATCTCACTTGCATGTCTTCTTTGGTGCAACATCAAGCCTCTACTACTCTTGTAAAATTTAATACCAAGGAAGTATGAGATGTTTCCTAGGTCAGACATTTCAAACTCCTTGCTCATATTACATTTGAAGTTTTCAATCTCCTTCTTGTAGCTTTCTATTATCAATAAGTCATCTACATAGAGACAAAGTATGAGCAATTCACTTCTGCTTCTTCTAACATATATACCATGCTTAGTTGATAATTAAAAAACTCAATCTCCCTTAAAAAAACATCTATCATCTTATTCCTATCTATTTGAGTTTTTTTGAGTCCATACATGGCTTTATGAAACATGTATACCTTGTATTCTTGGCCTTGCTTAACAAAACAAACTAGTTTTGCTACATAAATATCTTCATCTAAGAGGTCATTCAAAAATTCAAATTTCACATCCATCTAACACATTGACTAGTTATTTGTGTTTGTTATGTCAATTATCACAGTGAGAATCGGAGATCATAGCTATTAAGTTAACTAGGCTCACAAGACTTAAGATATCACCATCGATCTTTAATTTATCCAAGGGAAGGGATAAAGAAAAAATAACCCATAAATATGAAATTGAAAACAATTCAATAAAGAGATCTAAGGTTCGAGAATTTGTTATACTAAGGGAAGGTATTAGCACCCTAAGTATCTATAGTATCCTATAGGAACCTCTTGTTGAATTTGTGTTAGGTTAAAAGTGTTTTTCTATTTGGGATTTATTGGGGAGATGAGAAAATAAAGGTTTTTTTTTATTGTTTTTGTGTTTGGCAAGACACAAAGTCTTGTGCCTACGTACCAATGAAGGATCAAAACTTCATAGTTCGGGTTACAAATTAAAAAGGGTTTGTTATGGTGGATTTTAATGAAGAAGAGACAAGTTGTCATCTTAAGGAGAATACTCATCTAAACCACCACAAACAAGTGGAAGAAGGATCTTTAATTCACATTGAGAGAAGGGCTTCAACTTGGATATAGAATCAACAAAAATGCCACATTTCTCTCTCAAGTGGAAAAAATCTCAATCATCTTTCTCGTAATCTCTTGGGGGTATGAGATTTATATCTCAACTAAGGATGAATAATGTCTAATCTACTTGCAAAGGTTTTAAATTGAAAGGCCAAAATGGAAAAAGGTTTAAATTAAAGTTTGTTTCTTTTAGTCTTTGTGAAAGAGTTTGAATATGCTTAAGATGTCTTAAGACATTTGTTAAGAAAAAGAATTGAAAATATCAATGACCTAACGTTAAGGTTTTTATTGAAAGTGGTTTTGAGTTTGAAAGAGGGAACATCCTAATATAATTGTTTAAGTTGAAGATAATCCTAAAAGAGACTTCTTAAGGGATAGCGAGTTTTAGGATTACAGGTTAAGAGGTCTATGTACAAGAATGTAAGGATGCAAATGTAAATGACAAAGATGTCAACAACAAGCTCCTCCCTTGGATTTAGGCAACATGATAATCAAGTATGAACAATTATTCAACCAAAGTGGTAAACATGAGAGCATGGATAGACATTGATCAACAAATATGTATAAGATCTATAATCAAACATTTTGATCATGGTATACAAAATTTATGTGGATGGACAAAAAAGAATGGACACATTATATACAAGACAAGTTTCAACAAGTTTAAGGATCAAAGTATGGTTTGAAGTAAACATGGTATAACAAAATTATTCAAAGCACAAAATAATCATCAAAAGGAGAACAAAAGATCAAAGGCAAGGTTTTAATTATTTTTAGGTCAAAGATGTAAATCCTAAACACATGGTCATTTTTGAAGTAAGACATGAACAATTAATAACCATTCAAGGCATTCAAAGAAAAACCAAATAAAACATGACATCAAAGGCAAGCAAGTTATCAAGTTGATCATCAATATGTGAACAGAGAACAACCATTAAGAACCAGGCAAAGATCAATTACATGAAACCTAATCAAAGACATGAATATTCACATTGAAATATTTGTAACAATTTAACAAAAATAAGAAAAAGCATGTGAATATGGGATTTAAAAATTAAAATGAAGAACCACATTTTAAGATATTTAGAAATGAGGGAAATAAAATAAAAGAGAAGAATAAAATATTTCTAGATTCTTTAAGTTAATTTTTAGATAAATAACTTGAATAAACAAGTGGGATAATAAAAAAATGTTTTAGCATTTTTGATGAATTAAAATAAAATAAAATTTTGAATTAAAATGGAATAATTAAACATAAAAAGAAAATGAATTAGAGCTAAAAAAATAAGGAAGGACTGCCCTTTAGCTCCCCATCCAAAATCTTAGCCACTCAACCAAGTGCTTCAACATGAAAAAATATGCATGCAATGAATAATAATGGATGCTAAATGTTTAAAATACATAAAAAGGTATGAGCGAGGGGGATTCAAACCTCAAACATTATGCTCACACGCAACACACAAATACTAGTGTCTCCACTAGGGCACAATGTCAATTCAAGAATTAAGTTATAAACACAAAATAAAATATTAAACATGTTTCTATAAATAAAAAAACGCATCATGGCTGATCATCATCTTCTTCCTTTGCTTCAACCATTTTCAAATTTCTGAAGAACACAACTTCGTGGTTTCTCAACCATTTTAAATGAAGTAAAAATGAAATTTGTTCAGTTTTTCACAAGGAATACAATGGTATAACTTAATTGCATTTATTTTCACTCCATAACAATTAATCAATATTAAATCAGTATGAACCCTAAAATTAAATTTTAAAATAAAATCATGAACATCAAAGATTCAGTCCAATTGCTAAGGCGGTTTTACTCTCTACATTGTGGCAAGTAGTTTGGCAATTCAAATAGATGAAAATGATGCACAACTCATATAGCTTCAGAAGTGTAAGGACTAACCTATTGGAGTAGGTCCAATGCCTCTTCAAATAAGCTTCCAGATGATTGATGATGATTCAAACAACTTCTTTGACCCTCTAGGATGCTACTGAAATGTTGAATTGCTTTGAGAATGATTCAATCCTTCCACACGATTCCTCTTGCTAAGTGTGAAAAATGAGAAAGTGATTCAGTTGCAAATGTTGTTACAGATGGAAAGTAAGGCTTTGGATAATTTGTATGAAGTTTATAAATGGTGTTTGAATAATAAAATGGATTGGATGTGTTTTAGATGAAGAGATAGGATGTTTTGACTCAAAAGTCAACAAAATGATTTGTTTGGCTGTTTTATGACTGTGGAGGATTTTGTGAAAACATTGCAAAAAGATGAACAAGTGAAGTTCAAGGTCAGATGATGTGGTTTATCAGAAATTTCTTGCTCTAATGTTGTGTGTTTTTGTTGATGAAATGTGGCTCTATTTATAGGAGACGGATCTGAGGCAAATGGCCAAGACTTGGACAAAAGGTGAATCGTGATCCAATGGTTAAAGTGTTTTTTCATAAAGTTGTCTCAAGTGCAACTAGCCTTTCTTTTATAGTGTGGGTTGCAAGTTGACTTTGCTTCTGAGATTTTCAGCTTGTACAAGTTGGTTCTTAATCAGATCAAAGGTCCCTAGATCATGGAGAGTGTTTGGAAGCAGAAAGAGACTTATTATTCATTGTCCACAAGTCAACCAAAGTAGCATGTTGCTTGATGCTTTTGCATTATGAAACAAGATCTAATTTTGAAGAAATTGGTACAATTAGAAGGATTTTGTATCAAGGAACAAGTTTCAAGTTGGGAACTTGTTTAGAAAATGCTTGAAAATTTGGCAAAACAACCCTTGAACTCGTGTGAGAGTCATTTGTGCAAATATGCCTTGAACTAAAAATGTCTACCATGGCCATTTTTGAAAATCATAACTTCATGCTCAAGTAAGAACTTTTCTTGATCTTGATTCCATGGGATCAAATACTAAAACTTTGATGTTGATCACTTGGAAAGATTAAATTTTTATCACGGAGAAAAATGGCTACCAAAATTAAACTTTTCACTGATTTATACTTGAAAATTTTACATTTCACATCTTGAAAATCCCTAACTTTGAACAATCATAACTTCCATTTGGTAAAGGATTTTGAGTCTATTATTTCACCAAATTGAAGTGTATAATACCACCTTTAAAATTAGTCCTCAATTGTCTCCATTGGTTTTTTGAGGAGAAAGTTATGGGCTTGGAAATTAGGGCAAAAAACCATAAACTTTCATAAAGAAAAAATGAAGAAACCCTAATCTTTTCAAATCATGATCTTTGGATATTTTCTTTAATTTTCTTGATTTATCATGATCCAATTCACATATTTTCATGATCCTTGACTTGTGGAGTCCTTGTTTGACCGAAACTCTCAAAAGTCAAACTTTGACTTTGATGAACAATTGACTTTTTAACAGATGAACTTGAATTCTTCCATTGCTTGTGAATCAAACTTATTGAATCAATCCAATCATATAAATGGATTAATATGATTCCTTTGAGGTTTTTGAAACATGTCTTGAGGTGTAGGATCATGCCTTGCTCCAAAAGTCAAATAAAGAGTGAATTAGGTCAACAACTCTAATTTTATGCATCTTATAACTTGGGACTTGATGAAAGGGTATTGATGGAATCATGAACTTGATTATTGATGAGAGAAGAACCTTGATCAATGTTGAATGAATTAATGCTTGAGAGGTTGAGGATCCCAAAATCCTATGACTGGCCAAATTCTTAATCTTCTTGACACCAAAACCATAGCTTATGATCAGAGCAAACCAAAGAACATACTATTGGATTCAAAAAGGGTTAACAATGCATAAAACACACATATGAGGTGATTGATGTTATGCCAAAATGATGAAAATGAGGTGGAATATTAGGGTTACAAATTAGGGTGTGATAGATTCCCCTATTTAAGGTTCTTTTATCCGTAGATATAGATATTGAAATCTTCGTCTCAACGAGATAGAAGAGACTTAAATACAAACATGCACACTTTTTGGCCCTAATATACCACAAAGGTGCTGATGATATGATATGGTATGATATGAATGCAAGACATGGATCATGTGGGAACGATGCCACAGGAGATGAACATATATTAGGGAAAGGCTGCAACTCCACTGGGGAAAGATTGAGAACTCCACTGACGAAAGATTGACAATTTCAAAGGGAAAAGACCACCAACTACAGGGTAGCTCTAAAAGAGATACATGTATTACCTACTACGAAACATAGAGTAGCCAAATTAAAGGCAATAAGCTTGAAAGGTGTATTACCTACTATCAAAAATATAATAGCCTAAGAAAAGGTAATAAACTTGAAAGGTGTATTACCTACTATCAAAAATATGATAGCCTAAGAAAAGTTGATAAACTTAAAAGGAAAGAGTACCTACTATCAAGCGTATGGTACCCTGAGAAATGGTATCTTACCAACAATAAGCTTTCATGATCAATACATGATTCACCTTCTTCTTTAACTAAATGATCCATTTAGAAAGGGTAATAAACTTCCTCAACGCTTCAAGGTTGTATGCCACGAGCAGGTCCCAGTTTCTTCTTGTCAAGTCTTTCACTTGAAAAAAGACCATGTACAAATTGTCTCCACCAATGGGACTGCCATTTTCTAGTAATTATGAATTAATAACTCTATCGGGGATCTTTAGAAGATATACAGGCAGGTTAGACAAACTTCACAACAAAATTCTCTGTGGGATTTTTCCGAGGAGATGCCATTTGTTTGAAAGACATGGCTTCACCAAACTCCCTTTCGAGACTTTTTTGGAGAGATGACATTTGATGGAAAATAAAGCTTCACCAAACTTCCCTTCGAGACTTTTTCAGAGAGATGTCATTTGATAGAAAATAAAACTTTACCAAACTTCCCTTCGAGACTTTTTCCTAGAGATGCCTTTGATGGAAAATAAAACTTTACCAAACTTCCCTTTGAGACTTTTTTAGAGAGATGTCATTTGATGGAAAATAAAACTTTACCAAACTTCCCTTTGAGACTTTTTTGGAGAGATGCCATTTGATAGAAAATAAAACTTTACCAAACTTCCCTTCGAGACTTTTTCGGAGAGATACCATTTGATAGAAAATAAAACTTTACCAAACTTCCCTTAGAGACTTTTTCGGATATATTCTGTTTGATAGAAAATGAATTCACCAGGAATTAAGACTACACCGGGGATTAGGAATTTCACTGGAGCTTTATAACTTCACCGGGGATCTTCAAAAGAGAAGTGGCTTGTTTGACTTGCAAAATAGGTTTCTCAAATAAAGAGAAAAACCATTTGTGAGAATCTTCGCCAATCTTCTCTGAAGGGACTTCCGAAGAGATGCCATTTGACGGAAACCTTGTAGTAATATTCAAAAAACGTCTCTGATGGGACTTCCGGAGAGATGCCATTTGATGATAGAATGGTTGATAATCTGATAATTTCACTGGGGATAGATAAATTATCTTGAAAAGAGACTGTCATTTGTCATCTAATAGAGAGTCCAAGAACATAACAAGCTGCTCATATGGAGAGATTTCCAATTACTGTCTGGCATAAATTCCAATAAAGTGTTACAATAACACTGCTGGGGAAAATTTTGTGTCTTCAATGGGGATCCATAAACAAATTCTTCCTGGAGAGACAAAGTCTTAAAACATGCAAAACAAATGCACCCCCGATCGAGGTTTAACAGCTCAGATAAATTTAAAACAAAAATTGTCAGAGACTAAAGTTCAATCTAGGAATGAACTTGAGAGGAACGGTTAAACTAGACTCCACCCAATGAGGAATGAACTCTAATAGGGATTTATCCTATCTAGAGATGGAAAGGAGATCTAAAGCAAAATCTTCCATGACGGATAAACTCAGTGGGGAATTAGAAAGGATATACACTTTCTTCTTAAGGTTGACAATTCTACTGGGAGAGATGAAAAACAAAGTCACCTGAAGGATAAACACAACCAAAGTGAGTGAAGGAAACAATGATCACAAAAATGCATAAATTCATATGTATCATGTATGTGTGTATGAATGAATGTATGTCATGTTATGTTTATACTAACAAAACAAGAAAGGAAAGAAGCAAAATGGAGATAAAATAAACATCTCAACCAGATACTTGGCCAATCTCAACAAGATAGAAACATCATTGGGGATGAGTTGAAGGTCACAGATGGAACAAAGTCCTGCTTCAAGGCTCCAATCTCTCTGGGAGAGGAAGATACTTTACTTGGGCATAACCCAAAATAATCTTCTATTATCAAAAATCCATTGAAGGATAATGACATGAACTCTAATTCATGGGGGAAGAAAGATCCACTAGGAAAGGAATCACCCATAACTAGAGAAGCTTGACTCAAATTTGCAGCTGGAATGTTAAACTTGAGACTTTATAGGGGATAAAATTAATATCCGCTTCACTAGGAAAGTTGTGTCAGAGTCGTAGTTGAGGATGTTAGAACTAAGACTTCATGGGGAATGAGATAATAATTACTTTGCTAGGGAAGAAGTGAGTCATAAGAGATTCACTAACGAACTCCTAAGTCACCAATCATGTCATATATGCCTGAAGTAGAGACTTACTGGGGATATGTGTATTACAAAATAAAATTGTTATGCATTTTGAAGTCTACCATCCTTAGAGAAACTGTTAATGTCCTTTTTCGTGTCCATAAATCAAAGTAAAAGCATACGCACACAAATTCTAACAGCAAGGGTAAAAGTTTTTAACTTTGTTTTAAAAATATGTTATTAAAAACATAAAAGACATTTTGAAAGGTATAAATAAAGATAAGTGTAGATGCTTTTGATTGGCTGCATTTTGTGGCAAAACATTAGAGTGTATATGAATGTCATGACGGATGTTGTAACATTGATCGTATGACATCAGACGCGCAGAGTTTATTTTTCAGTTATTAGCTCAGGATATACTTCAGGAAACAATCCAGGAAGCATAGTTATTTTAGGCGACATAACAGGCATTTCTGAGGATAACATAGAAGACTCCTGACCTGATGATAAGTGTGCAGCTTTGTTGCACCCCAAAATTTGACCAACAATTATTCATCCATTGAGTGTTTGAAAGTTGATACCTTCACCAGAAAGTTCAAGAGATCCTCAGAGGAAGTGGGTTGAAACCAGGGTAGTGTGCTTCACAGTTTGAGAGTTGTGGGTGCTCCTCAGATGACTCTGAGACTTTGAGAATGAATTTGATGTTTTGGGAAAGCATATGAGATGTCTTGATAGCCTTCATGAAGCCCTGAGAGGTCATTGTGCAAGAATTCAGAAGATTCAACCATGAATGGTAGAATTAGGGTTTTGACTGGGTCTACCCTAGATTAACTGAAATTTGGAGAAGGTTGAGACTTAATCCAAGGGCCATGAGATCATGGAATGATGTATGGAGATGTTATAAAGATGATTCCTAGACCAACTCATCATGATTGAAGAGTTTGAGAAGTTTTGAGCAAGGGTTTCTGAGGATTGTCAGTGAAAAACCCTAATTTGATCCCTATCTTCCAGGCAGTTTTAGCCCTAGATGTGATTGATATCTCATCTTCCCCACAACATGAATGTTGTAGAGCTTGTTCTAAGCTTTAATTTGAGTGGTGGAAGTCCTTGATAGGAGTTACAGAGCTCAAGTTATGGTTTTGACAATTTACAGGTCAGCAGAGGTGTGTGAATCTGGGTCCTTGAAAGTCACCCAACTTGCAGACAACTTTTGCCCTAGTAGGATGATTCCTATGGTTTCTTGGTCAACATGAATGTTGAAGAGGATCTTCTTAGCTTTAATTTGAGTGGTAGAAGTCCTTGATTGGATTTGTGGAACTCAACTTATGGTTTGAACAAGACAGGGGTATTTTGGTCATTTGTCAGTTATAGGTCATTTTAGCCAATGCCTAAAACTCCTATTTCCAAGCCTCAAATGGAAAAACTCAAAACATGAAAGTTGCTCAAAATGTGATTTTAAGTCTAGAAAGAAGGTCACAAATTGTTGAAAAAGCTCATAGCACAAGATTCCATGATTGGTCCAAAATGAACTAAAAATGACTTATAACTTTGAAAAGTTGAAATTGAAAAGTGATTTGGGAGATCCACAAATCCAAAATGGGTCATCCAATATATCATTTTGATTGGAAAAACCATTTTAAGAACTTTGGTTTAAATAGAATTTTCATTTGAGGCTTAAAAAATGAGGTTCCTTTGGAAATTTGTTGCTTGCAAAAGAAGGTAACTTTGCAAAACCCTACACAAGCAACAAATGCACTTGTTTTTCACTCATCCTCATTCAATAACTCACATAAGGACATTTTGAGGCCAAATTACAAGGCATGAAGCAAGGGATATGAGACTTTCAACTTCTCATTCAAGGAGAAATTCATGAACTTTCCACACCATTCTAGATGATTCTAGAAGCATCCAATGATTGTTATATAAAGAATGCATCAGAGAGTGATGAGAGGTTGGTGAAACTTGAGCCAAGTCAGAAGAGAGAGAGGGAGAGATAGCCATTGAAGAGGTTTCTTCAAGTTGAAGCAACTTGAGTTTTCTTCCACTACCAGCCATATTCTTCAAGATCCTTGCAAACAGAAGGCATATCTCCATTGAAGGATCATTGTGAGTGAGTTGCAAGCTTGGAATCGTGCTCTACATCACTGCACCATAACCTCTTGACAGGATGTTGATGCCTTCTGTTAGAACAATCTAGGGCAAGTTATGGAAAGCTGTACGTAGGGTCTTGTAGAGCTTGAGTAATAGACCAATTTTCGTTTTGGAATCTTGTTGAGCCGTGGCCTGAGCAAGGAGATGGAAGAGCTCGAAGGTTGGCACATGGAAGTGGGGTTCTGAAAACCCTAGGTCCCATTTGGGACGACGAAGGGGAAGCCGTTGGATCAAGTTCAAAGATTGACTAATTCATTAGATCGTGCGGCTGTGATCGTGCCTGAGAATTGGAGGGAATTTCAAATTCAATGAAACGCGTCGTTTCATTAAACCAGCCATTCTGGGCTTGGTTTCTATTCCCACCCCCCTTCTTTGTTGGCCCAAATCATTTAACTGGCGCGCCTTACTTAATGCACCCCCCTACCCTTAATTCATTTTATTTCTTTTATTTCTTTTAATGTTTTTTCTGTTTTGTTTAATTCATTAAAAATTGATAGAAATTGATTTTTTAATGCTTCTTTTTTCTATGAGTAGATTAAAATGTGTAGAAAATTATAAAAATAAAAATGAGATTTTATTTTTAGGTTTAATATTTTTAATAGATTTTCCAATTAAATAGCTTTTTAATTGTTTAATTTTGTGTCATGATTTTGTAGGAATTGTTTTAGTACTTTCCTTTAATCTTTTTTATCCATTCTTTTTTGTGCAATTAGATGATGATTCATAGTTCCCCATAGGATTTTTTCTAGATTTTTAGAATTAAATCTTGATTAGTTTAATTAGGGTAGACTTAGGGTTTCCTAATTAGGGTTTAGAATGTGTTTAGGTGATGAATCATTTTCTTTGATTGAGTTTTATCTTGATTTTTAGGTAGAGACCTTTGTAGATGTTATGAGTAGGTGTTGAGGACCCTTGTGAATATTTGTTAGATTTTTCCCCATTAGTTTAGTATTTTTAGGTATTTTCTGAAGTTGCCTGGTGATTTGGTCTGTTCAGTGGGTTATCTGTTCATCTGTGGGGTTCATTCTGAGGAATTTGCTGAGGGGCTTGTGTTGCCTTGAAGATTTTGATGGAGAGCATCATGGAGAGAAGATTGTAGATCAAGATTCAGAGACCCAGAGCTTGTCTTGTCCCCTGTTTGTGAGGTTTGAGATCCTGAAGTTTGAAGGAAGTTCATGGTACTTTCCTGAGGAAGGCACTATGAATGACTTTCATCCTTCCTTCTCACCTCTTCCTTAAGTATCCAATGATGTTGGAGCCAACTTGTGAGTTTAATTTCTCCTGAGGAGGAATGTAAACTGATCACATGTTGTTGAGCCACATGGGATACAACTCCTAAGTGGAAGCCTCCTAGTACTTTCCTGAGGAAGGTCCTATGGGTCTATTCACTTAGTTCCCTTAGTTTGTCTAGGATTTCTTAAGTATCCAGTGATGTTGGAGCCAACTTGTGAGTTTAATTTCTCCTGAGGAGGAATGTGAACTGATCACATGTTGTTGAGCCACATGGGATACAACTCCTAAGTGGAAGCCTCATAGTACTTTCCTGAGGAAGGTCCTATGAGTCTGTTCACTTAGTTCCACTAGTTCAGATAGGATTTCCTAAATATCCAGTGATGTTGGAGCCTGCTTGTGAGTTTAATTTCTCCTGAGGAGGAATGTAAACTGATCACAGTGGTTGAGCCACATAGGGTATGACTCCTGAGTATACACCTCCTAGTGCTTTCCTGAGGAAGACACTATGAGTCTGCTTGCTTAGCTCCCTTTCTTTGGTAAGCTTGTTCTGAAGCTTGAAGACTGGGATTGATTTCTCTTGTTTAGGGTTTTGCTTAAGAGCTTTGCTTAGATTTGTTCAGATTCTGTGATTAGGGTTAGGACTAGAGAGTAGATGATTCTTTTTCAAGCATGTGTGTTTTGTTTGCCTGTTGGCACTTCATTTCCTTTATCTGTTCATTGCTTGATAGCATGTTGTTTATTTTCAGTATGATTACTGTTATTTCATGACTGGCTTGAGGTCGAGATGAGCTTGTGGAGGCTGAAACCCCACACACATTTCCTCCCTCACTTGCATTGCATGCATTTTACTGTTAAAACTGATGTTTTTGTCTGTTTCTGTGTATCATTGACATGATCCCTTAGGACTCTCATTTCCTTTGATAAGAATTTGATGATAGACTTTTAGGTTGAAACCTATGCATGACAACTTCTAGGAGTTCCCTGTTCAAACCTCAACCATAGGATGAATCCATGGCATGATAACAGTAGGACTTGATAGTCTCCCTCCCAGTTAAGTCATTTATCCAGTAGTTTCCCGAACTACGTTTGCTCTGATCTTTCATACCAGATGAAAGTACGTAGGCATAGGATGCGATATCCTAGCGAGCAACCTTCCCCATCTTCACCCGTAGTTAGCCGAACTACGTTGACTCTGATTTCTCATTCTCTGATGAGAATACGTAGGCATAAAGCGCGATGCTTTGCCGAGTCATTTTTTCTTTTCTTTTTCAGCCAGCCTTGATAGGTAGATAGATTATAACCAACCCGTCCAAGTAAACAAACAAGCGAGGATCCCGTCGAGTACGACGGACGTGAGGGGTGCTAATACCTTCCCCTTGCGTAACCGACTCCCGAACCCAGACAATGGTTGCGATGACCTTGTCTTACCCTTTTTTCGTCAGGTTTTTCCGATCGTTTCCTTTCCCGCTCTGAGGGATAAATAACGAAAGGTG
This sequence comes from Lathyrus sativus, assembly GCA_963859935.3. Classification (NCBI taxonomy): domain Eukaryota; kingdom Viridiplantae; phylum Streptophyta; class Magnoliopsida; order Fabales; family Fabaceae; genus Lathyrus; species Lathyrus sativus. The sequence continues at coordinate 74,826,267 of OZ012735.1, forward strand.
GCGACTCTTCTGTCATGCCGGCACCTTATTTTCGCGCAAGCGACAGCTGGCGACTCTGCTGGGGAGCGAACCCAGAATCTCTGGTTCTCCGGTTCCCTATGAGAGTCAATCCTATCGTTTGTGTGTTTGCTTGTTGGGTTGCGTTTATTTATCGCATTTTTACTTCCCGCATTTTATTTCCCGCATTTTATTTCCAGTTTGATATGATTATCTGTACTGCTGTGGGAGAGGGATGTTACTATGAGTGAGAAGCCGGACCTGGGCTTGAGTACACACCTAGATATAGATGCGGAGAAGTAGTAGACGAACCTGTCTGTTGAGCAGGCACAGTTCCCTACGAAAATCTGCGCTCAGACGAGATTCTTGCAGAGGTGCTCCTTTCCGGTCCTGAGGATCTGAGGGGAGTCCAGACGTGAGGATTGTCGACTCTGGGGACCGATCATTTGGAAGTCAGCTAAGAGAGGCCTCTTCATGACTTGGCGATGCCACTCCTTCTGGGAATCGTATTGTCACTCATGAATGTCTGTGACGCTGACAACCGCATAGGATGCCGTACCTTTGTCCGTGGATTAGGTCCATCATACCTGTGAGTGGGTTGGGATATTGCAGGAAACTTTGACCTCCAGACTACCTGGTTTTCTTGACAGTGAATCAGTTATGTTGGGTTCTCAGTTGCAGATATGTTCTTGACAGAACAAGGGTTTGATCAGAGGATTTTATCATCGGGTGTTTGTCTGTTCTTGAAAGAGCAGGCTTTGATCAGTGTATTATTATCAGAAGTTTGTTCTGGATGGAGCAGATTTTTGAGTGAGGTCTGAGTATCTTGTCAGCAGTTGTTGTTTGTTCTTGATAGAGCAGATTTTGGAGTGGGGTTTGAAGATCTCATCAGCAGCCGTATTGTTGTTCTTGATAGGGCAGATCTCTGATTTGGGGTCTGAAGACTTCATCAACAGATATTCCTTGATCTTGCATCCGGGGTCTTTATTATCAGGCCTTTATTCTTGTCAGGGCAGAATTTTGGTCTCAATCCTACCAGATGGTTATTCTCAGCAGATCGGATCAGTGGGTTTACACCGGGGTTTCCTTTTCATCAGCGACTGTTGACATCGAATCTCCACAGCAGTTACCCGGATATATCATTGCATGACTGCATTTTGCATTAGCTCGCATATTCATGTTTGCATTCCATTAGCATGTGTCTGTGCTACAGGCGCGTTTCGTACCCCGATTCTGGTGTCCCGAGCGATATGGGATATTTTCTTCCATGAATGGATCCAGTATTATCATTGCATTGACACTATGTTGGCATGTCGACACCAGAATTAGGGGTGATCCCCTAAACATACAGACACCCATGGCATTGGCATAATTCATCTTGCATGGCAGAAGTCGGGACTTGTCTTCTAACCTTTGTGTTTGCAGGTTTGACTCAGAATCGAGCAGCTCAGACTGATGGAGCAGATACAAACTGAGTTGGAGAAAATCCAAAGCCAGCTGGGGCAGGTCATGAATGACATACAGGCAGTGCGTCTGGACCAGCAAGTGCTCAGAGAGGAGAATCAGCAGCTGCAGAATCAGTTGAGCTTTCTCATGGGAGTGGTGAGAAGTATGCTAAATAAGGAGAGTGGTCAAGCACCCAAAGAGGAGACCAAAGTGCTTCCCTCATCGCCATCATTGCCATCTGTGCTGAAGCCAAGTGGACCTCATGGACCCTCTACACAGCATGAAGCTCGAGGCCTGTCTCGTCATCAGCCGCGCCGAGCATCTCAGAATAGTCCTGAAGGTTATGGTCAAAAGAAGAAGCTACTTGATAGAGCTGTAGACCCACTACCCGTGAGTTATGCCCAGCTGCTGCCGCTGTTGGTTCAGAACCGTGTTCTCAAGCTTCGGACCTCAAATCCACCAGATGACGTGTCACCAGACGTTGATCTCAGCATGCGTTGTGATTTCCACTCAGGGGCACCAGGGCACCATGTTGAAACATGTAAGGCTCTCCGGAATAAGATTCAAGACCTTATTGACTCAAGGGCGATTAGGCTTGTGTCGGGCGGCATAAGAGCATCGGGAAAGTTCATCCCTTACCCTGCGGAAGAGGTGGATGATTCCACTCCTTTGCCTGAAGCTGAGAAAGATCTGGAATATGTCCCGCGACCTTTGGTGACTGAATCGCCTCGCTCGCAGTTCCTACCTGGATCGAGTTCGAAGACGCAAGCGCCTGAACGAGAGACCGTCGCCATTCAGAAACGACGACCTCTTGCTCCTGGGCGGAAAGAATACCAGCACCAGGATCACAAGAGACCTCGCAACCACGTGGAACAAAGGAATGCTTCTTTCCATCCAGTGCCTGTGCCGTATAGCCAGATCCTTCCACTGTTGGTTCAGAATTCCTTGGTGGAACCGAAAGCTCTCAAGCCCGTGCTAGAGCCTTACACTCCAGGGTACGATCCTCATGCTCAGTGTGGCTACCATGGTGGATCTCTGGGGCATTCAACTGAAGATTGCAAGGCTTTCCAGGCGAAGGTGCAGCAATTGATCGACCAAGGGTGTATCTCCTTTCCAGATGGAGTTTTGGTTGTACGTGACGACCTCTCAGCTGTTTGAGCTCATAGATTCAGAGGGTTGTTTCCAGAAGCCAGTGATCCAGACGGGCAGACGCCCTCAGCATTGGCAGTCCTCGGACTTTTTACCATTTTGCATTTGTAGTTTCTTTTCTGTTAGTTACTACTTGCTATTAAACATTGTATGTTTCGAATGGTAATGATAATAAAGTGACTATGCATTTCTTCTGAATTAGTTATGTCGTTGTCACTCATTTACTGCATTGCACTGGCACTTGCATTTTATTTACTCCGATTTCTTACTATGATTAGCAATGAGCGGAGGGAGGATGATGAAACGGAATACTCATAACCGATGATCGTATTGCTTTCAGATAAAACTTTGCCGATGACGTACAAGGCGTTGTTTCAAATCCCTAAACGCCGGAGAGATAAGGAAGAGAATCCCTTGTTAACCACTTCGAGCCGAGAAGTAGGAGTTTCTTTCGGAATTTTTAAACCCTCGCATCTTAACCCGGGGCAGGGTAGTTGTCAGTTAGCTTGATCGAGCGTTCAAGTCTTATAGAGGAGTGTTGTCCTTCGAGGACCAATCACATCATATTCCTCTCCAGAGGTCGTACCTCATCAACCACAATGGTTAAACCTCACCAATCAGGAGTGAGACAGTTACAATCCTTTCGGAGCAATCAAGACAACCAGTGTCGCACGACTCGTTCCAAAAGAAAAAAAAAGAAATAAGAAAGCCCGCTAAGTAAAAAAGAAAAGCTAGAAAGCAAATACTTAGGCAAAAATCAGGGCATCCCGCTGGACTTCAAAAGAAAAATCGAAAAGAACTCAAAAGGAGTCAGTCCAGGCAAAAGTTAGGGAATCAAAAGAATGAAAAGAAAGGATATAAAAAAGAGAAAAATCCTCAAACAAGGACGAAGTCGTGTAGACACGGACGCCGAAAACGAAAAGGAGTAACTGTCACTCCGAAACACCTTGTGAATTCTTTAACCAGTTGTTCCCAATGTTCAACATACCTCTCGAAGAGGCGAGCGCTCGAGCTAAGTTAACTGGACTTTAGGATCGGAGAACATCACGTAGAAGGGGTGGGTACAAATCATAATTTGAGCCGAATATCCCTTGTTTCACGAACCGTGAACCCGACCACGATACAACCCTTAAAAGACCTAATTGAGGCAGGGTTTATTCTGAGAGCGCATTACGATAAGGTTGAGTAACCTGACTCCTTCATGATTTGCTAATCATATCCTTATTGCATGTTTCACTGATCGCATCAGCACTACGTTTGAACTCTTGAGTTCATTCGTCACTCACTAGCATGACACGTAAATGAGTGACATCACAACATTTTTCGAAATTTGCATGAACACTGCATTAAAATTACTATTCGTGAATAAACAATTTTAGTTGCAGGTTAGTAGTTGATACGAAGGAACTTCAGCAAGGAATAGTCAATCAGGACTGAATCGCCAGAGGTCTGGATCAGAATGGTATGCTGCGAAGCCCTGTGAATCTGGGGCAATGACTTCCAGTGAGTTTGGAGTCGGTTTGTCTGAGGACAAGTCCCGGAGCATCAGTTGATTATGGGGCAGTTTATGCAAGCAACGGTTGATCGGAAGTGAATCTTCTCGAGACCCAATCAGGGGCAGTTATCCAGAATTCTTGCGATTTAAGGGCAGATCCCTCCAGTGTTCGATCAGAGCATATTGAGTCGCTCATCGCTCGTTCAGGGGCAAACTACTTCAGAGATATTGAAGCCGACCATGCTGAAAGTTGATTAATTAAGGATGAATCCTCCCGTTCTGCAGGTGCTGGGGCAAGCCCTCTGAAGATTGTCTTGTTGCCAGTTGTTTTCGGCTCAGAATGAATTATTCCCAAAGGTCGAATTGGGGCAAGTTGAATTGCGCTGGGGCAAGTTGTTCAAATGAGTTTGTTCACCCTGGCAAGAATTGAGTATCGGGGAATCATGTCATTACCCCGTCAAAACCCGAACCTTCTGAAGAAGCCTTGCGGTCATTGGATTGCCATCCCACAGCATAACCTGTTACTTGACTCCATGATTGGTAGCCTGTATTCCTTGTGTTGGCGTTGTGGAATCAGGATTGTTTCTCCGCAGAGATGTACGGTTCGAGGTTGTTCCCCTGTACAGTTTGAGACTGCAGCAGATTGAGATGGCGTTTACCCCTCATCAGATTAGGGTCGAGATTGCCCTCAGTAGACCAGGATTGATATCCCCGAAGCGGAGCAAGTCCTCCTTCTTCAGCAGAGTTCAATAGTCTCTCCTCCGCAGAATCAGAATCAGAATGATGAGCATTGATATGTCTTCCCCAGGTAGAGGTGATTCTATTCCCCAAGCAGACGCGTCCTGAAGGAATGTCACCTCATCAGCTGAGTCAAGCGCTGAAGACTGATGTCGTCTTTCCCCAGCACCGGGTCACAAGTGCAGATTTCAGAGAAATGTTTGGGAAGCTGAAGCTCGTGTTTTCCCCAGTAGAGTCGCTGAAGCAGGATTTTCCCCAGCACCGGGTCACAAGTGCAGAGTTCATAGAAATGATTGAGTACCGCAGCTCATCTCTCCCCAGCACCGGGTCACAAGTGCAGATTTCAGAGAAATGTTTGGGAAGATGAAGCTCGTGTTTTCCCCAGTAAAGTCGCTGAAGCAGGATTTTCCCCCGCACCGGGTCACAAGTGCAGGTTTCGTAGGAAGCTAGTTGTATACCGAAGTATGCAGTAACTGATGGTGCCAGACTGAAGTCTTAAGTGGAATTGAGATTCCTCACCAGAGTCAGGATCTCTCCTGAAGTTGGATGATTCCCTCTTCCCCAGTAGAGTGTTGGAACAGCTGATGTTGTATTCCCCTGCAGAGTTGTACTCTTCCCCGAAGTCAGATAATTCCTTCTTCCCCAGTGGAATTGAAATTCCCCATCAGAGTAGTACTCTCCATCGAAGCAGAATGATTTCTCTTTCCCCAGCCGAGTTTGCAGATCATGATTGGTTTTTCCCCAGCGGAGTGTGGAGCAGCTGAAGTTGGTTCCCCGCAGAGTGGTCATCCCCAGAAGAGTAGCCGAGACGGCCGCACAGTTCATTCTCGCGATTGATATCAGCAGATCCAAGTTCTCGTAGAGCTTCATCCCCTGCCGCAGTCAGCTGAAGTTGTTTTCCCTGCAGCAGTCAACGGAAGATTAATTCCCCGGACAGAGCCTAATTGATATTGGCGTGTTCACGTTCTCCTCAGTAGGATGATTCCTCTACCTGAGTGGTCCCTTCTCCTTGACAGGAAGATTTCTCCCCTTCGGCATTTATGTTGCTGATGGGATCGCATCGTTGTGCATGATTGCATAGCATTGTACATGATTGCATAAGCATTGTGCATGTTTGCATGACATTTGGCATAAACGCATATCATTCCCACCGTGTGGGGGCATAGCGCAGAAGCGTATGCATCATAGGCATGATCTGGATCATTATCATTCTTGTTTTACAGATGTACCACCAAAAGACCAGTTGCTCAGGACGATTCTTGAAGTTCTCCCCAGCAAGGTTGTTTTCTTAGATGATTCTAAAGACCCCGGTGTGATCCCCGCAGTCGCTCGCTTAAGATGATTTTTGAGATCCCCAGCGAAGTCTTCAGTTCAAGATGATTCTCGAACTCTTCAGCAGGGCCATTTGCTTAAGATGTTTCTTAATACCTCAGTACAGGTTCCCGAATAGTTTGCTCAGGACGATTCTTGAGCTCCCCAATAGCGTCTCCAGCGAGAGTTGCCCAGGAAGATTCCTGGAATTCCCAACAGAATGTTTGCTCCAGAAAGGCTATTAGTTCAGGACGATTCTTGAAGATGCCCGAAGTATCTGTTTGTTCAAGTTGATTCTTGAAGACCAGAGCAGCGTGATATGTCTGCTCCAACCACGATGTCTAATCTGAAGATTGACTGCGTAAACGCCTGAAGGCGATATCAGAAGGTTCCTGTGAGTTCAGATTTCCGTGTTGAAGAATCAACGGGTAGCTGAAGACAAGGTTCCGGAGTTGTAGATACAACAGAGTAATTCGTGTGAGTCTGAAGACCAAGTCAGTTATCCTGAGGTGATGATTGAGCGCGATCAAGAGAATGATACGTCTTCTGATTGAAGTCGAGGATGTTTCTCCAACAACGATGTCTAATCTGAAGATGGATTTCGTAAAGCGCCCGAAGGCGATATCAGAAGGTTCCTGTGAAGCCAGATTTCCGTGTGGATGAATCAACGGGTGGCTGAAGACAAGGTTCCAGAGGTTGTAGATACAACAGAGTAATTCGTGTGAGTCTGAAGACCAAGTCAGTTATCCTGAGGTGATGATTGAGCGCGATCAAGAGAATGATACGTCTTCTGATTGAAGTCGAAGATGTTTCTCCAACCACGATGTCTAATCTGAAGATGGATTTCATAAGCGCCCGATGGCGATATCAGAAGGTTCCTGTGAAGCCAGAGTTCCGTGTGGATGAATCAACGGGTGGCTAAAGACAAGGATCCGGAGTTGTAGATACAACAGAGTGATTCGTGTGAGTCTGAAGACCAGGTCAGTTATCTTGAAGAGATGATTGATTGCGATCAAGTGAATAGTTTTTCTTCTGACTGAAGTCAAAGATGTTTCTCCAGCTGAAGCGGAGTTTTGCCTGAAGGCAAAGTGTTTGAATCCCCGTAGAGTCATGAATGGCTCAGGATACCATTTCTCTGACTGAAGTCACAGATTTCCTAAGCTGAAGCGAAGGTGCCTAAGGGCAAGGTTATCCCCCAAGGTCGTGAATGACCTAGGATTCGTTTTTTTCCGGACTGAAGGCCGAAGTATATCCCTGACTGAAGTCACGGATACTATATAGCAGAGGTGGAGTTGCCTGAAGGTAGATCCATGTATCCTTGAAGGTCAAGGACCATTGCTTTAGACTGAAGTCAAAGATACCTCCTGCAGAGTTGCCGACAGGCAAAGTTCACATCCTTGAAGGTCAAGAATGTTTATCTTCAGAAGTACTTGAAGATTTTCCAGCTGAAGCTAGGAATGGCCAGGGGCCAGGGTTTCATATAGTTCTGATGTTGAAGTTCTACGGCAGGCAGTGTGCAGCAGTACCCCGATGTTCGTTATGGTTCTGAGGGTGAACCCCAGATCAGAGTGTGCTCGGTTAAGTCTCTCATTCCCGGCGGAGTAGTTTCAAATACGCAAGTGTACCTTTTGTTCCATTTACCAGGGGTGAACCCCAGGTCAGAATTGTTCAGTGATATAGTTGTCCAGCAGTGAGGTTGGGTATTTCTGATTGCTTTGACGGTGAGGTCAAATTATGTTTGTTCGACGGCGATGTCAGACTCTTTAAATCCCCAGTAAAGATGATGTTTGTACGACGGTGATGTCGAGTGTCTCTCAGAATGATGTTTGTTTCCGGCGGCGATGTCAGATCAGTGTTTCTCCAGCTAGTTGTTGAGCAGCTAGTGTTGCAGTATTCAAAGATTTGTTCCCCGCGGAGTACCGTGTGCTCGTGCAGTTGGCAAATTTTCGGGTTTACCGGTATTCAACCGTCTCGTACCTTGATTGGCTGAGAGCCGTTCGCTTCTCACCCAGTCAGGTTCAAGCCGTTTGAATAGGGGCAGCTGTTGCACCCCAAAATTTGACCAACAATTATTCATCCATTGAGTGTTTGAAAGTTGATACCTTCACCAGAAAGTTCAAGAGATCCTCAGAGGAAGTGGGTTGAAACCAGGGTAGTGTGCTTCACAGTTTGAGAGTTGTGGGTGCTCCTCAGATGACTCTGAGACTTTGAGAATGAATTTGATGTTTTGGGAAAGCATATGAGATGTCTTGATAGCCTTCATGAAGCCCTGAGAGGTCATTGTGCAAGAATTCAGAAGATTCAACCATGAATGGTAGAATTAGGGTTTTGACTGGGTCTACCCTAGATTAACTGAAATTTGGAGAAGGTTGAGACTTAATCCAAGGGCCATGAGATCATGGAATGATGTATGGAGATGTTATAAAGATGATTCCTAGACCAACTCATCATGATTGAAGAGTTTGAGAAGTTTTGAGCAAGGGTTTCTGAGGATTGTCAGTGAAAAACCCTAATTTGATCCCTATCTTCCAGGCAGTTTTAGCCCTAGATGTGATTGATATCTCATCTTCCCCACAACATGAATGTTGTAGAGCTTGTTCTAAGCTTTAATTTGAGTGGTGGAAGTCCTTGATAGGAGTTACAGAGCTCAAGTTATGGTTTTGACAATTTACAGGTCAGCAGAGGTGTGTGAATCTGGGTCCTTGAAAGTCACCCAACTTGCAGACAACTTTTGCCCTAGTAGGATGATTCCTATGGTTTCTTGGTCAACATGAATGTTGAAGAGGATCTTCTTAGCTTTAATTTGAGTGGTAGAAGTCCTTGATTGGATTTGTGGAACTCAACTTATGGTTTGAACAAGACAGGGGTATTTTGGTCATTTGTCAGTTATAGGTCATTTTAGCCAATGCCTAAAACTCCTATTTCCAAGCCTCAAATGGAAAAACTCAAAACATGAAAGTTGCTCAAAATGTGATTTTAAGTCTAGAAAGAAGGTCACAAATTGTTGAAAAAGCTCATAGCACAAGATTCCATGATTGGTCCAAAATGAACTAAAAATGACTTATAACTTTGAAAAGTTGAAATTGAAAAGTGATTTGGGAGATCCACAAATCCAAAATGGGTCATCCAATATATCATTTTGATTGGAAAAACCATTTTAAGAACTTTGGTTTAAATAGAATTTTCATTTGAGGCTTAAAAAATGAGGTTCCTTTGGAAATTTGTTGCTTGCAAAAGAAGGTAACTTTGCAAAACCCTACACAAGCAACAAATGCACTTGTTTTTCACTCATCCTCATTCAATAACTCACATAAGGACATTTTGAGGCCAAATTACAAGGCATGAAGCAAGGGATATGAGACTTTCAACTTCTCATTCAAGGAGAAATTCATGAACTTTCCACACCATTCTAGATGATTCTAGAAGCATCCAATGATTGTTATATAAAGAATGCATCAGAGAGTGATGAGAGGTTGGTGAAACTTGAGCCAAGTCAGAAGAGAGAGAGGGAGAGATAGCCATTGAAGAGGTTTCTTCAAGTTGAAGCAACTTGAGTTTTCTTCCACTACCAGCCATATTCTTCAAGATCCTTGCAAACAGAAGGCATATCTCCATTGAAGGATCATTGTGAGTGAGTTGCAAGCTTGGAATCGTGCTCTACATCACTGCACCATAACCTCTTGACAGGATGTTGATGCCTTCTGTTAGAACAATCTAGGGCAAGTTATGGAAAGCTGTACGTAGGGTCTTGTAGAGCTTGAGTAATAGACCAATTTTCGTTTTGGAATCTTGTTGAGCCGTGGCCTGAGCAAGGAGATGGAAGAGCTCGAAGGTTGGCACATGGAAGTGGGGTTCTGAAAACCCTAGGTCCCATTTGGGACGACGAAGGGGAAGCCGTTGGATCAAGTTCAAAGATTGACTAATTCATTAGATCGTGCGGCTGTGATCGTGCCTGAGAATTGGAGGGAATTTCAAATTCAATGAAACGCGTCGTTTCATTAAACCAGCCATTCTGGGCTTGGTTTCTATTCCCACCCCCCTTCTTTGTTGGCCCAAATCATTTAACTGGCGCGCCTTACTTAATGCACCCCCCTACCCTTAATTCATTTTATTTCTTTTATTTCTTTTAATGTTTTTTCTGTTTTGTTTAATTCATTAAAAATTGATAGAAATTGATTTTTTAATGCTTCTTTTTTCTATGAGTAGATTAAAATGTGTAGAAAATTATAAAAATAAAAATGAGATTTTATTTTTAGGTTTAATATTTTTAATAGATTTTCCAATTAAATAGCTTTTTAATTGTTTAATTTTGTGTCATGATTTTGTAGGAATTGTTTTAGTACTTTCCTTTAATCTTTTTTATCCATTCTTTTTTGTGCAATTAGATGATGATTCATAGTTCCCCATAGGATTTTTTCTAGATTTTTAGAATTAAATCTTGATTAGTTTAATTAGGGTAGACTTAGGGTTTCCTAATTAGGGTTTAGAATGTGTTTAGGTGATGAATCATTTTCTTTGATTGAGTTTTATCTTGATTTTTAGGTAGAGACCTTTGTAGATGTTATGAGTAGGTGTTGAGGACCCTTGTGAATATTTGTTAGATTTTTCCCCATTAGTTTAGTATTTTTAGGTATTTTCTGAAGTTGCCTGGTGATTTGGTCTGTTCAGTGGGTTATCTGTTCATCTGTGGGGTTCATTCTGAGGAATTTGCTGAGGGGCTTGTGTTGCCTTGAAGATTTTGATGGAGAGCATCATGGAGAGAAGATTGTAGATCAAGATTCAGAGACCCAGAGCTTGTCTTGTCCCCTGTTTGTGAGGTTTGAGATCCTGAAGTTTGAAGGAAGTTCATGGTACTTTCCTGAGGAAGGCACTATGAATGACTTTCATCCTTCCTTCTCACCTCTTCCTTAAGTATCCAATGATGTTGGAGCCAACTTGTGAGTTTAATTTCTCCTGAGGAGGAATGTAAACTGATCACATGTTGTTGAGCCACATGGGATACAACTCCTAAGTGGAAGCCTCCTAGTACTTTCCTGAGGAAGGTCCTATGGGTCTATTCACTTAGTTCCCTTAGTTTGTCTAGGATTTCTTAAGTATCCAGTGATGTTGGAGCCAACTTGTGAGTTTAATTTCTCCTGAGGAGGAATGTGAACTGATCACATGTTGTTGAGCCACATGGGATACAACTCCTAAGTGGAAGCCTCATAGTACTTTCCTGAGGAAGGTCCTATGAGTCTGTTCACTTAGTTCCACTAGTTCAGATAGGATTTCCTAAATATCCAGTGATGTTGGAGCCTGCTTGTGAGTTTAATTTCTCCTGAGGAGGAATGTAAACTGATCACAGTGGTTGAGCCACATAGGGTATGACTCCTGAGTATACACCTCCTAGTGCTTTCCTGAGGAAGACACTATGAGTCTGCTTGCTTAGCTCCCTTTCTTTGGTAAGCTTGTTCTGAAGCTTGAAGACTGGGATTGATTTCTCTTGTTTAGGGTTTTGCTTAAGAGCTTTGCTTAGATTTGTTCAGATTCTGTGATTAGGGTTAGGACTAGAGAGTAGATGATTCTTTTTCAAGCATGTGTGTTTTGTTTGCCTGTTGGCACTTCATTTCCTTTATCTGTTCATTGCTTGATAGCATGTTGTTTATTTTCAGTATGATTACTGTTATTTCATGACTGGCTTGAGGTCGAGATGAGCTTGTGGAGGCTGAAACCCCACACACATTTCCTCCCTCACTTGCATTGCATGCATTTTACTGTTAAAACTGATGTTTTTGTCTGTTTCTGTGTATCATTGACATGATCCCTTAGGACTCTCATTTCCTTTGATAAGAATTTGATGATAGACTTTTAGGTTGAAACCTATGCATGACAACTTCTAGGAGTTCCCTGTTCAAACCTCAACCATAGGATGAATCCATGGCATGATAACAGTAGGACTTGATAGTCTCCCTCCCAGTTAAGTCATTTATCCAGTAGTTTCCCGAACTACGTTTGCTCTGATCTTTCATACCAGATGAAAGTACGTAGGCATAGGATGCGATATCCTAGCGAGCAACCTTCCCCATCTTCACCCGTAGTTAGCCGAACTACGTTGACTCTGATTTCTCATTCTCTGATGAGAATACGTAGGCATAAAGCGCGATGCTTTGCCGAGTCATTTTTTCTTTTCTTTTTCAGCCAGCCTTGATAGGTAGATAGATTATAACCAACCCGTCCAAGTAAACAAACAAGCGAGGATCCCGTCGAGTACGACGGACGTGAGGGGTGCTAATACCTTCCCCTTGCGTAACCGACTCCCGAACCCAGACAATGGTTGCGATGACCTTGTCTTACCCTTTTTTTGTCAGGTTTTTCCGATCGTTTCCTTTCCCGCTCTGAGGGATAAATAACGAAAGGTGGCGACTCTTCTGTCATGCCGGCACCTTATTTTCGCGCAAGCGACAAGCTTCATGAAGAGAGGTTTATCTTGGGTAAACCTAGTTTTTCCATTAAGGCCCAAAGCAAGTCTGTTTCTATAAATAACAGAAGGATCATTCCTAATAGGGAAGAGCTTGAAGAGAGGGCTTCAAGACAGAGATTAGAGAGTGTGATTTGTGAGTGAAGAGGTTTTTCTCTTCACGTGTGTCTAGGAGTCTTAGGATTCCTTGTGTGCCAAGCAAGTGTATGTTGTACAATTGCTTTGGTTATTGTGTATGAACAGGTGTATTCATTGTGTCACTCAAAGTTGTTAAGCAAGAGTGTGTGTCACTTCATCAAAGCTGTGAAGCAAGATCAAGGTGTGTTTGAAGTGAGTCTTCATATCAGTTTCATAATTGTGTATTGATATCACTGCGGTGATTGAGGAAGGGTGAGTGGGTATACTTAGGTCTAGTGGTCTCTAGGTTGAAGTGTCATTCGGTAGGTCTTAAGTGAAGAATGCAAACTGGGATTGTTTGACTCTGAATTAATTCTATTGATAGTGAATTTCCTCCTTGGCTTGGTATCCCCCAGATGTAAGTGTGGTTGACACTGAACTGGGTGAACAATTACTTGTGTTATTTATTGCTTTCCATTTACATCTTATTAATAAGTGCAGTAGTCTATGTTACAATGGATGTCATAACATTTGTGATAACATCCATCGTGTACTTGCCAGAATTACAATAAGGATTGCAAACAAATAGATAGGGCTCAAATTTTATTTATTGAATAGTAGTCCGCGAATGGCGTAACTCCATAGATCATTACAAAATTTGGAAAATGTTAAATAATGGAAAGGTTACATCAAAAGTAATGACCATTATTCTCCCTAAAAATATTGAGTTCCAAAATTCTTTTGAGCTTCTGAAGACTTGACTAAGAAATTCTTGGTGATAGCATTTGCCTTAAATAATCCAGTCTGATTTGATGCAATTACTAGCCATGGTCCCTAACTTTTTCCTAGATTTCCTTTTCAGGTTTTCAATCTACCGGGATAATATTTTCTATTTTGTCTCTAATTTTTTTCCTGGACCGTCCTTTTGGGTTTTCAGTTCACCGAGACGCTTCTTTTTGCTTAAGTTGCCCTTTCTGGTTTTCAACTATGTGAGTTGTTCTTTTCATTTTTCTAGGTATAGTATTTCTTGATTGCATCAATATTTACAAGACGAGTGATCTCCTCCACATCCATGGTTGCAAGAATTAAATCACCACCTAAGAAGGCTTTCTTAATAACGTATGGGCCATCATAGTTAGGAGTCTACTTACCCCTAGAATCAGTAATGAAGGACTACATTTTCTTGAGCACAAGGTGACCTTCTTTGACTTCACGAGAGAGAACCTTCTTGTCAAAAGCCTTTTTCATTCTTTGTTGGTAGTGTTGACCATGGCATAAAGTCGTCATCATCTTTTCTTCAATTAAGTTCAGCAGATCATATCTGCTTTGACACCATTCAGCCTCGGCCAACTTAGCCTCCATTAGAACTCTCATCGTGGGAATCTCAACTTCTACGGGGAGCATTACTTCCGTGTCGTACATAAGAGAAAACGGAGTTGATCATGTTGATGTGCAAACTGAAGTACCGTACCCATGCAACGAAAATGGGAGCATCCTGTGCCAGTCCTCATATGTGACAACCATCTTTTGAATGATCTAATTTATATTTCTGTTAGTAGCCTCGACAACACCGTTCATCTTTGGTCTATATGAGGAAGAGTTATGATGCTTAATCTTGAACTCGTCACACAATTCTTTCATCATTTTATTGTTCAAATTTGACCCATTGTCAGTGATGATTTTGTTTGGCGTTGCGACAGATAAGCTGATTCTTAATAAATCTGACGACCACTTGTTTGGAGACGTTTGCATATGATGTAGCTTCTACCCACTTGTTGAAGTAATCTATGGCCACCAAAGTTAATCGGTGTTCATTCAAAGCCTTTGGTTCAATCAGGCCAATCATGTCCAATCCCCCACATAAAAATAGCTAAGGAGAAGAGATGAAATTAAGTAGAGTTGGTGGTACATGAATTTTGTCTACATAAATCTGGAATTTGTGGAATCTCTTAGAAAATTTACAACAATCAGACTCCATTGTCATCCAATAGTAGCCTACTCTCAGTAGTTTCTTTTTTATATCATGTCCATTCGCCTGAGTGCCAAAGGAAACTTCATGAATCTCAGTCATTAACATGTCTTCTTCTCATTTGTATACACATATTAGCAAGACCATGTCAAATTTTCTCTAATACAACACATCATTGTTCAAAAAGAGGTTTCCATCCAATCTTCTCAATGTCTTACTTTCCTTGTTTGATGCCTCATGTGGGTACTCATGTCTTATGCGGAAGCGTTTAATATCATAGTACCAAGTATTATCATCCCTTACCTCTTCTATTGCAAATACATGAGCTGGTCTGTCGAGAAGTATAACATTCATCTTGGGAATGTCATTCCAACATTTTACCACAATTATAGAAGCCAAAGTTACCAAAGCATCTGCCATTATGTTCACATCACGAGGGACATGATGAAACTCAACCTTGTTGAAGAAAGGGAGCAGTCTTCATGCATATTCTCTGTAAAGGATCAAGCCATCTTGGCCAGTTTTCCATTCACCCTTGATTTAGTTGATTACTAATGTAGAAACCCCATACACATCCAAATTCTTGATTCATAGGTCGATTGTTTCTTCTAAACCCATGATGCACGCTACGTACTCTGCCATGTTGTTTGTATAGGTAAAGTTCAATCTTGCGCTAAATGGGATGTAGGAACCATGAGGAGTCACAATAATTGCCCGAATTCCTTTTCCATAGGCCTTGACAGCCCCATCGATGATTAAACCCCATTAGGAATCTGGCTCAGGTCCCTCGTCCGACAATGGCTCTTCATAATATTTCATTTTCAAGTATATTATGTCTTCATCAGGGAAGTCATCTTGGACAGATTGATGATCTTCAATCGATTGATAAGCCAAGTGCTCAACCAAAACACTCCTTTTTTATGGCTTTCTGAGTGTGGTATTCAATGTCGTACTCTGATAATAGTATCTGCCAACGGGCAACCCTTCCAGTCAAAGAAGGCTTCTCAAAAATGGATTTGATCGAATCCATCTTAGAAATCAGCCAAGTTGTGTGGCTTAGCATGTACTGACATGGATGTCATGCAACCCAAGCTAAAGTGCAACATGTTTTCTGAAGCGTTGAGTATCGAGACTCACAGTCCATGGATTTCTTACTCAAGTAGTAAATAACATGTTCTTTCTTTCCTGTCTCGTCTTGTTGACCGAGCACACACCCCATGGAATCTTCCAAAATAGTCAAGTACATGAACAATGGTCTTCCTTCAACTAGAGGGATCATAATGGGAGGCTCAAGGAGGTATTCTTTGATACTGTCAAATTCCTTTTGGAAATCTTCAGTCCAAATACAACCTTGATTATTGGTCCACAAGTGACAGTCATGTACGAGATAAACCGAGAGATATAATTCAGACGCCCTAAGAAACCTCTGGCCTGCTTTTCTGTATTTGGAGCGACATCTCTTGTATGGCTTTAACTTTGTCAAGATCTACTTCAATTCCTCTTTGGCTAACAATGAAACCTAAGAGCTTTCTTGAACGAACACCAAATATACACTTGTTAGGGTTCAAATGGAGTTGGTATTTCCTCAACCGTTGAAACAACTTCAATAAATATTCAACATGGTCCTCTTCAGTTTTGGACTTATCAATCATGTTGTCCATATAAACTTCAATCTCCTTGTGCATCATATCATAGAAAAGAGTATTCATGGCCCTTTGATATGTTACACCGGAATTTTTCAGGCCAAGCGGTATCACTCTATAGCAAAAAGTTCCCCAAGTTGTGGTGAATGATGTCTTCTCCATATCTTCAGGAGGCATCCTGATTTGGTTGTATCTTGAGAAACCATCCATAAAAGAGAATATCTTATATTTTACAGGCTTTTAAACAACATGTCAATGTCTGACAAAGGAAGTTCATCCTTGGGACCGGCTTTGTTCAAGTATCAGTAATCAACGCTCATGTGGACCTTACCATCTTTCTTTAGAATGGGTACAATGTTGGCCAACCACTGTCGATACTCAGACGTGACGAGTAAACATGCATCAATATGCTTCTGTACCTCTTCTTTAATCTTTAAGGCCATGTCTAGATGAGTCATTCTAAGCTTCTTCTTGACTGGCGGATGTTGCACCCCAAAATTTGCCCTCTTTCAAGGCTTGACTCATTTCTTCATTTCTTTCAAATTCAATGGCATAAGGGAGGCCCATCATTCCAAATTCAAGGTTCATAAATTCAAGGCTAGATTCAAGAGTTTTTACAAAGAGAAATCTCTTGACATTTTCAAGAATGTTACATTGGTTACCAAATTTCAAACTCTTGATAATGCTTAGGAAATTAAGCTATTTCTAGTCTTAATTCAAGATTCAAAATAACTTCATGCCATGGTATCCCCTATGCCTCATCAAGTCCACATGGTCCTCTTTGTGCTTACAAACATGCAAGGAAAATATTTAAGAGCTAATTCAATGTTGAAATGTCAAGATCAAGACTATGTTTGCTTAGCCATGGGCAATGTGAATATTATGCAAAACAGCCCCATGCAAGAGATGACCACATGTGCCATGTTACAAAATTATTTTTATGTCATAAGGTCAAAGAAATAACAGGCAAATGATACATCCACATGCTAAAAATCAGTTTTCAAAAATGCTGTCAAAAAGTAGTGATAATTGGCTACATGGGAATATTCTAGCATGACCAACCAAGGGACCAATGGGCACAAAGAGGGACAGCATTGTAGAGTGTTGTAGAAGAAAATACAGCAAAAACATACTAGAAATGGAAGGAAAGTGGGGCTGCACCAAAAGGTGGTAAAAGATATTGCCCAGAATGGAAATTCTGAAAATGGGGAAGTGTGCAAGAGCTGTGGTTTTGGTACAGCAGGAAAAGACAGCAAAAAAAGGGAGATAAGGAGGCTTGGAGGCTGCACAAAACCATCATTCACTATCATTCACTATCATCAACACATTTTGGAGATAGAGATATTGAGAGCAAAGAGTAAGAGAGATTTGGAAGAAAAAAATAGAGAGAACAAAAACCAGCAAAAAAGAGAAGAAAGAAAAAGAGAACCACTAAAGAGCAAGAGCCTTCACAACATAGAGTGAGGAGTGGAGCACTTTCATCCAGAACCAAGGAGGACTTGCAAGAAGAAGAAACTCTTGGGTATCCATTTTCTCAAACTTTTCTCTCTTTATTTCTTTGCTCTTATATTCATTTTGTTTACTCCTTTATGTGTTGTTGAACTGTATATATCATGTAAGGCCCCATAAGGGACCAAGAAATCATTGTCAAGAAACTACGAAAACGAAAGAAAACGTAGAAAAAGTTAGGATTTTGGCTGTTTTACAGGCTGACGGTCGACCATAGCAGGTCTATGCGTCGACGCATAGCCTGCATTTTCAGACAAATTAAAAAAAACTTACAGTATGCGTCGACGCATGAGTCGGCGGGCGCTTACCCGTCAGTCTATCAAAATGGTGTGCGCCGAGTGTATGGTCGACGCATGGTGTTTATGCGCCGAGCTGTGGGAAAAGGCTGAAAGTCATGTGCTGACCCTATGGTCGACTCATGGCTTCAAAACTTGCAAAAAAAATGAGAAATTTATGGCTTTGTGCAGTTTGTTATGACTTCAAGTATCTTCCAAAAAAAAAAACCTCAAAAAAAATTTTCTCAAAGAGTTCGCCGTTTTTATTGGCATGTCCCGATTTTTTTTAGCCGACTAATCCCATATGTTGTATGATTTTAGTAGGAATGTTGCTATTGTCCTTGGTGACTTTTGATTCCAAAAACCACTTTCAAAAGCAAACTCTCGATTTTATCGAGCCGTTTTTAACCCTTGTAAGTCGGCCGCCTTGTGCGTCCGCCATCGACCTTGCTCGCTTCACCTCAAACCTTTTTAAACAATTAAATCCTTGACCCGACGTCAAGCGAATTTTCTCAAACGATTGTCAAGTCAATTCGCCATATTTAATAAAAGGGTAAAGTTCTCTTTGTATTGAACTAAAGAGAGAGGATTGAGTGTAGACTTCTTCCTCTCTGAGTGTTGGGATATTCACTGTAGTGTGGGTGGTCTCGATACTCGTCTTTCAATACGAAGACGTGACTCTATCCGCCGCCTATCTCCCTCTACAATTTCCTTTCGCAACCTTTCACACCTAAAACCTCGGTCCCACACCGAGTGCATTTTCAAACTCTTTTCATAACAAAAATTTGAATGGTCGTGGATTGGTTAGGCGTAGGCCTTCTCCTATCCCGAGTGCTGACGTTTACCGTAGGGTTCTCTGTCACAAAAGCACTTACCATTCAAAACCAAGAAACACTTTAATAAGAGAATGAAGTTCTCTTTGTATTGAACTAAAGAGAAAGGATTAAGTGTAGACTTCTTCCTCTCCGAGTGTCGAGACGCTCATTGTAGTGTGTGTGGTTTTGATACTTGTCTTTCAATACGAAGACGCTATGTTCGCCACACCCTTTCATAACAAAAACTTTGAGATAAAGAATTGGGTACTACCCATAGGGGTTACTATCCGAGGACCTATCTCGCCCCTAAAAAATAATTCAACAAATCAAATGTGACATCTTGCCTCGCATGGCGAAAACTTATCTTTCGAAAAGGATATGATACGTCCGTTCTACTGCAAACAGGTAATGCCTAGGTCTCCAACGAGTGAGCAGCAATACACCTAACTGCTAGAATGCGTACGATAGCATCATCCATAAAAAACATCAACAAATCGTAGGCCGAACTACGGCTGCTTTGATTCTTTACTTTTTCAAGTAAAGATACGTAGGCACAAGGGCCACAATCCTTGTCGAGCACATTCCCCCTTATGTCTGTAGTTCCCCGAACTACGTCGACTCTGACTTTCTCATATCCGTTGAGAATACGTAGGCCTAGGACCGCGAAGTCCTACCGAGTCCGTCCTTTCTCTCTTCTTCCCGGTCACGTCCTTTCCCCGTTTCTAAACCCTTTTTCACTGTCCTGTGGAACACTTTTATAACATAATTTTTAAGCAAATAAATCGCACACGACAAGAAAATGGTTCCCATCGAGTACGATGGATGCGAGGGGTGCTAATACCTTCCCCTCGCATAACCGGCTTCCGAACTCGTTCTTGGTTGCGATACCATCTTATCCGTTCTTTTCTTGAGGTTTTCTCGATATTTTCCTTTCCCCTCATGGGATAAATAAAGTTCGGTGGCGACTCTTCTGTCCTTTCCTTTTCGCCTTCCCCGTCGTTGCGCGTATTTTTCGAGTAGCGACAGCTGGCGACTCTGCTGGGGACTCCTAGCAAGCCAAACCTAGTTTGTTTGTTGCATTTGTGCTTTATTTGCTTTTATGTTTTATTTTATTTTATTATTGTGTTTCTTTCTAACCTGTTGGGTTTATTGGGATGGTTTGTGAGGATAAAGCTTTCTACCCGAACTTTCGAGTACACACTAAGATTAGGAGGTGGTTTCTTTCTGATTTGCGAGACGTAGGACTCGTTGAGTTGGATCGAATTCCGCCGCTCAGATGAGACCCCGTTGGAAAGATTATGTCATACGTGTAGTCGTAACAGCGTTTTATTTTCGACGTGGGATTCCGTGATTCTGAGGACCTCTTGTAGAACCTTATTCCAAAAGGTTACTAAAACATAACTCTGTGTTCATCCTTTTGAAGGGATTACCGTCTTACGAGTAGTCGTTATGATGGAAAACTTTTGAGGGTTAGTGCATGGGACTTTGTTTAAAAGCCTTTTGGGATGCCCTCCTATAAACCAATAGATTGCCCACCCGTGGTGAGAGATATTTTGTTACAATACCCTGCAGGATCTGTGACTTTAATCCATGTGTTTCCATTCTCATATGCATCCATAAAGCATTGCATTTCATAGCATTGTTGCATATCAAGGGACTTAAGAGACTGTGATTATCATAGGTATTGAAGAACAAGATGAATGACCAAAGGAAAAGAAGTACAAATTCCTTGAAGTTCAGAGAACCGAAGTTGGGACCAATCCAAGATCTTTTGATTGATGTGCCAAAAGCTATCAAAATTAACTTTCAAGGGAAATATGGGAAATTGCTTGACCTTCTCCATTCTGGGGTTGAAACATGGGCTTTGTTCGCTATGGTTCAATTTTATGATGCGCCTCTCAGATGCTTCACTTTTCAAGACTATCAGTTGGCTCCTACTCTTGAAGAATATTCACACCTTTTGAATATCAAGATCAAGGATCAACCTGTTTACACCGGCCTAGAAGAAGAGTCAAAGTCTTCTGTCATTGCTCTCGCTCTCCGTATGACCGAGGAAGAGGTTAAAGATGGTCTAACCAATAAGGGAGGTACTCAAGGCTTTCCTTTGAGATTTTTGCTAGATAAAGCCGATCAGTACAAGACCAATGGGGATTGGGAAAGTTTTGGCATTGTCGTTGCTTTAATGATTTATGGGATTGTCCTCTTTCCAAATGTGGACAATTTCATAGACATCACTGCTATCATTCTCTTCATGCAAAAGAATCCTATCCCTACCCTCCTCGCTGATGTTTACCACTCCATTCATTGGAGAAGTGAAAAGAAGACAGGAATGGTCCAATGTTGTTCTCATCTACTGTTCAAATGGTATGCTTCCCACCTGCCGAAGAAAGGGCCGTTTGTGGAAAACAAGAAGAAACTGAAATGGTCTCAACGCATTATGTCTCTAGAGGCCAGTGATATTGCTTGGTACTCTCATGAGTATTACGACGTGGAGATCATCTTTAGTTGTGGGAATTTTGGTAATGTACCTCTAATCAGTAGGGCTGGGTGCATCAACTACAACCCTGTCATGGCGCTGCGTCAGTTGGGCTATGCTATGGAAGATGAACCCGAAGTAGAGAAGGTTCAGAGTTTCTTTTTACTAGCCACAATAGACGATCCTGCGTTTGTCAGGAATATTGTTAAAGCGTGGGCCAAGGTTCATACGAAGGGGAGGAAAGAGTTAAAGGCGAAGAACTGTGTGGCTAAGGAGCCCTACAACCGATGGTTGCAAGCTAGAGTGGCCGAAAGGTTGCTTCCATTTCCCTCCGAACCATCCATGCGAGAAGAACTTCCTGCTCCTACTCATGTATCCATGGAGGAGTATGAGAAACTGAAGCTAGTGATAGAAAGGTTGACAAAGGAAAATCAAGACCTTCAGGCTGAGGTTCACCAAGCAGGAGTGGAGAATGGCCAATATAAGAGGAAAGTGGAGTTCGAACAAGACAAAGTGGCTGAGAGTAGCAAGAAACTGAAGCTAAAAGAAGATCTGAGGGTCAAGTATCAAGAAGGTTTTGAAGGAGCTGATGCATCGGTAAAAGCCCTCCAGCAACGCCTAAAGGAAACCAAGGCCTCTTGTGATAAAGCGTGGAGATTCTTCGAGATAGCCTCTGTTGAAAAAAAGAAGACAAGGGAGGAACTTGAGGCCGATATTGATGTCCTTGAAAAGGAATTGAGGGGTGCTTTAATTCTATCCGAAAGCGAGTGATAACTCAAAGAAGAAGCATTGAGAGCTTCATATGTCACCTCTGATGTATGGCACAACAAATGCTCAGAATTGAAGACCGCTCAGGAAACAACCACCTTATGGAAAAACCGTTTCGAGGCCCTGCAAAGGAATAGTTCACTATGGTTGAAGAAGGAAGCTCAACTCAACGAACTTTTGGATACGTATGAGGATTCTCTTCGTTATTACCGGCCGACCCTAGACATGTGTCGCGCTAGGTATAACAATCTAGTGGAGCATTGCAACCTTATGATCCGTGATATCCCGTGGAGGTTGGAAAGCGCAATTCAAGACTTGGAAGGAAATGATATTCCTCCTTCCATCCATCACTTTATCCGGCTCTGCGACCAAATGGTTAGGAGATTCATGTCTGAGACGAAAAAGCTTGAAGAACGTCTTCGGAAGAAAGATTTTTAGTTCATTCAATATTTTCTTGTAGCATGAGTTTTTATTTTGCAGCTTATCGAACAATCAGTTGTATCGAATCTTCCCTCAAAATTAATGAAAGTTTGTTTTTGGCTTAAATTGTGCATTCTTTACTATTCTTTTATAGTTCCATAATACCATTGATAATCATAAATCTTGAAAGTCCCTTGAACATCATTCGAGCATTGCCTATACCCACGCATCATGTTTGCATTCCCTAAAACCCGACCTCATACCGCTTGCCATTTCAGAAGGAAAGAAAGAGAAAGAGCAAGCTGACTCCTCAACGTCCATACAACACAAGAGGGAACCAACGAAGAGTCATGGATCAAGTACAACAAGAGTTGCAGGAGTTTAGGGAAAAGATGACGCAATTCATGGAAACAATGCAAGGGGTAGCCAATGGGCAGGAACATTTGAGAACGCTGGTTCAACCACTAATAGCTCGAGTGGATGGCAGTGGTGTTTTGCATGGAGGAACTACTGTTGTTCCATCCATCACTTTATCCGGCTCTGCGACCAAATGGTTAGGAGATTCATGTCTGAGACGAAAAAGCTTGAAGAACGTCTTCAGAAGAAAGATTTTTAGTTCATTCAATATTTTCTTGTAGCATGTAATACCCCAAATTTTACCCTTTCTTTTTTATTTTATTTTAAATTCTGATTAACTTAATAAATTAACTTTTTTTTAAAATCTTGTTTTTTTAACTAATGATAATTTAATTAACCTTTTTTATAACTTTACTAATGTTTTTTATTAACTTTTTTTTCTATTTAGTTTATTTATTTAAATCATTTTAAGCTCTTCTTACTAACTTTTAGGATTTAGATTAAAATTTAATTTTTTTTTCTTTTCTTTAAGAGTAAATTTTTTTATAACCTTTTTTAAATTAATTTCTAACACATTTTTTTAATCAAATTCTAATACCTTTTTTTAAAATAAAAATCTAACTTCTTTTTAAAGCTAAATCTTTTTTTCTAACTTTTTAAAATTAAATCTTTTTTTCTAACTTTTTTAAAGCTAAATCTTTTTTCTAACTTTTTTAAAGCTAAATCTTTTTTTCTAACTTTTTTAAAGTTAAATATTTTTTTCTAACTTCTTTTTAAAATTAAATCTTTTTTCTAGCTTTTTTTAAAAGATAAATCCTTTTTCTAACTACCTCTTTAAAGTTAAATCTTTTTCTATCTTTTTTTAAAGCTAAATCTTTTTTTCTAACTTCTTTTTAAAATTAAATCTTTTTTCTAACTTTTTTAAAGTTAAATATTTTTTTCTAACTTCTTTTTAAAATTAAATCTTTTTTCTAACTCCCTTTTAAAGTTAAATCTTTTTTCTAACTTTTATAAAGTTAAATCTTTTTTCTCTAACTTTTTTAAAAAAATTAAATATTTTTTTCTAACTTCTTTTTAAAAATTAAATCTTTTTTTCTCTAACTTCTTTTTAAAATTAATTTTTTTTTTCTAACTTTTTTTTTAAAATTAAATCTAAATCTTTTTTTTGACACCTTTATTTTTCAAATTAGAATTCTAAATTCTTTTTAAAATTAAATTCTAACGCCCTTTTTCTTTTTCTTTTTTTTAAATTCTAAATTCCTTTTAAAATTAAATTCTAACAGTTTTTAAAATAATTCTAACATTTTTTTTAAATCAACATTCAAATATATTTTTTTATTTTATTTTAAAATTCTAACTCATTTTTTTTTAAACTTAAAACTCTAATTTTTTATTTAACTTGAAACTTTTATTTTCTTTGCTAACTTTTTAAATTTAAATTCCAACACTTTTTTAATCAAATCCAATCCCAATGAATTCCAGATAGAGTTAAATCAAATCAATCAGATCATATCATCATCATAAGAAAATCAGATCTAAATATCAACATCACCATCATTGAATCAAATATGAAATCATCATAAAAATTCATTCAAATCAAATCTGAGATTGAAAAAGATTTAAAAACATCAAGTATAAAAGGACCCTCAGGAGCAACAAAACGGGGATCGACAAGCATCAAAAACTCTTACAGTCTTCATCAAAAGTAACTAACTCTTCTTTTTTTTTTCTAATCTTTTTTATATCTTTTTTTCAAAATTTCTACCATTTTTTCTTAATTAAAATTCTAACATTCTAACTCTTTTTTTATTAAAATTCTAACCTTTTCTCTTTTATTTTCAAACTTTTATTTTTATTTTCTAACCTTTTTTTTAAAAACCAAATTTCGAAGTTCTAATTTTTTTGCTAACTTTTAATTCTAACTTTTAATCTATTTTCTTTTTCTTAATCACATTAAAAACTCTAACTTTTCCAAATCTCACAAAAAAACCTAATTCCCTTCTAACTCTTTTCTTGTTACCTAAATTCTCATCGTCTCAAAACGTTCATCACTTAACTTCTAATTATTGTCAATTCCAATTTTCATCCTTCATTCCTAACAGTATTCTTGATTATCCATGAACCTGTTCACTAATATTTATTTATTTATTTTTGTATTTATTTTTATATTTGTACATAATCTGACATCATCATTGCTATTTCATATTCCATTATCACTTGTATATTATCGCCATCTTCTTTGCATATCAATTTTCATTGTTTATTAATTTTTCGCTAACATCCTCCTTTTTAAGATCCAAATTTCTAACTTTTTTTCTTGTTTCGTTAAAATTATAATTTTCTACTTAAATTCCTAACATTCCCGTCTAATTTTTTGTCTAACCCCGTATAATAACAGTCTCTGTTTGTTTTGGTTTTTTTGCAGCTGACTAAGTTCAATTGATTTTATTTTCAGTTTAAATATTCAATTATCATATTTGTAACTGCTTATGGGATGTAATTTTGCGAGACAATTGTCGCATTTATCTTTCCGCACTTTATGTTCTGCCATTGTATGTTTATCGCATCTTTACCAATAATCTCACTCCTCCGAAGGAATTAGGTCTAGCCGTTTGACCGCCGTGTCAATAGTCCTCACCTTCAACCCTTACACCTTTTCAACCCTAAATTTTCACAAATGCCTCGCCGCAGGCAAGATTATAATTTTACCCCTAGCATTAGGTCAAAGAGCCGCCGCGCTCATTTTAGGGTTTCCCGCCGTGGAATCCCTAACCTAACCTAACCCTAATTACAACTTAACAATTCAACGTAGAGATTTGGAGTTTCTACACTCCATGTAAGCGTGTCCCTAAGATACGTTTATTCCCCATTGAAACCTTGACCACAGTCAAGACGTTTCTAACCTCCCTTTTGAGGGGAACTACGATTACTCTGATTCCACTCCCGTAAGGATACGTAGGCACAAGATGCGATGTCTTGCCGAGTAAACTTAGAATTAACCCCTTAGGTCTCTTTTCTCACTTTTAATCCTTTGTACATATACCTTAAGCAAATAAATAAAGAAAATAGTAAACATTTGAACAAAAGGTTCCCGTAGAGTACTACGGAAGTTTAGGGTGCTAATACCTTCCCTAAATTTAACCAACCCCCGGACCCTAGATCTTTCCCCGCATTGTGTTTACGATGCAAAATAGGTTTTTCCCTTTTTGACCTTTTCCTTCGGATAAATCAAAGAGCGGTTGTGAATTGAATTGCGATTCAAACTCATTAATAGTTTGATATCCTATTTCCACCGCAACAGAAAATGGCGACTTCACTGGGGACTCTAAACTTTTGAGGGTTATCCCTAACTTGTTCATATTTATTACTATCTGTGTTATTATTCATTTACATGTATATATTTGTGCTTTGATGGTGGGACTGTTCCTTGTGCTGTGAGATAAGTCCTACGCCCGGACTAGTGACATTATTATAGGATGGGGATATATTCGATGAGGCTTATAGGGAGTGAATCCCGACCAAGCTGATTCGAGAATCACCGCTCAGTTGAGACCTTTTCGAAAATGGTTCGGTTGAACGAGTAGTCGTGAAAACTTTTTCCATGGTCGATTGGAGTCTGTGATATTGAGGACCGTAGTACCTTTACACCACCTTGGCCTTATTTAGGACGTAGTGCGGGAGCTATGTGGGAGTAATCCTACAACGGTTGCTACGCGATACTACACTCAAAAGAGGTTCTCTTGAGGATATTATTCACCCCCGAGTCAGTCGGAAGGTTGATAATATCCGAAAGATGGGCTGATGACTTTGGGAACTTTGTAGAACCTTGTTCGGCAGGTACAACTAACCTATAGTACACTCCTTTTGGGATGGGTAGACCTTGACTCCGCTCACGTTCCTTTAACCTAGGACTTTGTGTGTTTTCATGCATTGCATCCATAAAGCATCTCATTGCATTGTATTTCATGGAGTTCAAACATCATTTATGGATATCGCGGGATACCATAAATAAAAAAAATAAAATGAAAAAAACAAGAAAAAGATTTTCTTGGTACCCCACGACATTCGTAAATGTTTGAATTCCATGAAATCTTCATTTGCATTCACATTTTAGCATCATACTTTTGCATTGCATGTGTCTCCCGATTTCTCATACTCGGTTCTCTCACCCTCCAGTTTTGTCACCCTGAGTTCTCTGCATCAATACGACCCTTCAAAAGAATGGAAGATCAAAACCAAGAGATCAACCGTGTCAGCCATGAATTCGAAGATCTTCGAGGAAGTGTAGGGCAGATTTTGGAGATGCTACGAGCTCTTAGTGTGAAGGTGGATGCTCAGTCTACTGTTGTTTCTAAGACTAATACCGTTATGGAACCTCAACCAGCTGTTACTGTCGAGAATGTACCTCCTCACGGTCTTCAATCCGGTTTGGTGCCTCCCAGTGCTCGACCAGTTCGACGTGCTACCCCTCCAAAGTGCAAAACTCCTAACTCCGACCATGGTAAAGGACCTACACGTTCAAAGAACCGCAAAAAGGCTACTCCTCAACCTTTACAATATCAGCAGAGTTATGTTCAAGGTTATCCGTTTCTATATGTTCAACAACCCTATGTAGCTACTGTTGCACCTCCTTTCGATCAGCAGTTTCCTACATGCCAGCCTGTACAGTCAGCTCCGGTATATCAGGCACCAGTTTATCAACAACCTTCCGGTTATTCGCCTATGCAAGTTCCTGTCAACAGTCAACGAGTGCTCAACGCTCCTGTTCTCCAACAATCACAGAATCAGGTTCCTTATCCCCGTAAGAGGCAGTATAAGCCTTGTCCTCCAATTCCAATGACTTTCACTGAGTTATACCCCCATTTGGTACAACAAGATCTGATTACCACCCGTGCTTTGGGTCCTCCACCTAATCCATTACCTGCAAGTCACAACGCTACCGCTCATTGTTTATTTCATGAGGGTGCGCCCGGCCATGATCTAGAGAATTGCTATGCTCTTAAGAAGGTTGTCAGAAATTTGCTAGAAACGAAGAAGTTGTCTTTTAGCGATGCTCAGCTGAAGATCGAGACTCCTCTCGGGGTCCCTCACTTGTCGAGTTCGAATTCTGCAAAGTATGTTGACCTCTCAGCAAATCAGCCGAATCCAGTAATTATTCAAAGGCCTAGCTCGCTTCATTTCAGTAACCCTCAAGATGATATGACCGGGATCAACAAAGAATCTGGGAAAGTTATTTTGAAGCAACGACTGAAAACTGTTGAAGATGTGACCAGCGTAACTGGGGCAAGCCATGACGACTCACAGTGATCGTAAACCCGACGTCCCTTCCATTGAAGTTCCGCCAAAGGAAACTGTTACTCTTGAATGCAAGATTTCATAAACATTTAGAAGGATTTTTCCGACAGTTCATTTGTTTATTTATACGTATTTCTCTTTGATTAAGCATATTTAGCATGTACGAACTTGTTTATATTCGATTAATTAATGCAACGCATATGTTTGTCTTGAATAAATCCATTCGTTTCACTCATTCAAAAAAAAAACGTTTTCATAAATCATAATGCCAACTTTACCCGATCTCTTGTTCTGATGGAGAATTAGGGGGAGGATGACGAACCTAAAACGTCAGATTTCTTGTCGTATGCTTTCGATTGAAACCCGCTGATGATGTAAGGCATTGTTTCAAATCCCAAACACTGAAGATATAAGGATGTTAATCCCTAGTCAACCCTTTGAGCCTTGAAGTAAGAGTTTTTCTTTCTTTTAAGAACCTTCATCCTAACTTGGGGCAGGGTAGGTTTCAGTTAAACCGATCGAGAGCTTAGATCCTCAAAAAGGAAGAGCAAACCTTCGAGAATTTATCCTTAGCATCTTAAGAAGTCCAATACAATGACTATCCCTCGGTTACCTAAGGGGTGGGGCAGTCACGAGCCTTTCGAAAGATTTACACGACTTGTGCATAAAAGAATATTCAAAAAAATAATAAAAGCCCGCTAAGTCAAAACCTATGAAGGAGACTTAGGCAAAACTGGGGCATCCCGCTGGACTCCAAAGTCAAATCAATAGACGTTGTCCAGGCAAAAGTTAGGGAATAAGAACACCAAACCAGTAGTTTTTTTATAATCCCTATTAAAGAACAAGGTCGTGTGATAGAAACGCCAAAAGAAATAGGTGAGTGACTGCCATGTCCAAAGCCTTGATAAGTTCTCGACCATGGCAAATCCGCTTGAGATATGAGCGTTCGTATCCGATTAACTGAATTAGGATTGGAGAACATCACGAAGAAGGGGTGGGTACAAATATAACTTCGAGCCTATATCCTTTGTTTCTTAAACCGTGAACTAAGCCACGATACAACATTTAAAAGACCTAATTGAAGTAGGACTTCGGTTGAAAGCATACTCGACGAGATCACGTTTCCTGACTCCTACGAGCTATGCTCAGAAAAATTCATGTTGGCATTATAATTAAAACTTATATCCTGACTAGTGATTTCGGTCACAAGTTATCGCGATATCTTTTTTTCAAAACAAAAATTCAGGACAAATATATGTGTACATTGACAAGCTCAGGATAGGCATTTCAGGCATGACAACTTTGCTTGATATCTTAGAGATTTACATATGGGCATAGCCCGTGGAACTTGAAGATCCTGCTAAATAGGGGCAGGCAGTTTCCCAATTCGCTTACCAACGCGAGTCTGACATTCTTAAGAGCTATTTCCCAAAGATTTCGTCGTAACACGATTAATTTGTGCCAGTTACGTCGAAACCTGACAAATCTCTCAAAGAGTTTGAGAACAATGGGGCAACCAGACTCGGTGTTCTCTATAAAATCCTCTTGAGATGACCCTACCTCGCAACGCAAATATCCTGGGGCACCGTGTTTTAAAGGAAACAAATGGCGACTGCTATAAGGTCCTTCAAGATCAAAACCATGTGGTTTCACAACTTTTCTTCATGCACCCAAGGGATTTTACTCACAGCGGCCTTCATTCCCCAGTAAATCTCAGTGTTGCAACAGGCTCTTAAACTATTGCCTCATCACAGTCCCCAGAGAGACTATAAGCTGACAACTTTTTCGGGGGTAACTCGAAAGTGTCCCTCAGGTTTTCTTCTCCCCATGTGAAGACATGATACTGTGCACCCAAGCAGATTACTTTCTCCCCAGAGAATTCAGAACTTTAAAACTAGATTCGGTTCTACCATTGATCCGTCTCATCCATGATTGATGTATTGGTTGCAGAGAATGCAGGGTATCTCCGTCGAGATGTTTATTTCATCTCTCGTCCCGTCTCTAGTCTGTTCGTCAGTATACGCAAGGGCATAAGCCTCACATGCCTATTTCATTACATATTCATATTCATTACATATTCATTACATGTTCATTACATATTCATTATATATTCATTACATATTCATTACATACTCATTACATACTCATTACATACTCATTGCATACTCATTTCATAACATCTTGCATACATAGACATTAACATACATTCATATTAACATATGCATTAACATATGCGTTAGCATT
This sequence comes from Lathyrus sativus, assembly GCA_963859935.3. Taxonomy (NCBI): domain Eukaryota; kingdom Viridiplantae; phylum Streptophyta; class Magnoliopsida; order Fabales; family Fabaceae; genus Lathyrus; species Lathyrus sativus. The sequence continues at coordinate 74,856,748 of OZ012735.1, forward strand.
CACAGGTTCATTGTGTCTCCATCATTGGTCGTTACCGCCGGGTAACTGGGGGTTTGTCCGTTCTCTCCAAATAGATTGTCAGCCCTAAGCACAAAATACATATGTGTTTCCAAGTTTCCCTACAGAGCTCGATCCTCGTGGATGACGGTTACTTCAGCTATCTTTCCTCGCCAGGATTAGATATTTACCCTTCGAGATCATTCCCTCGATGGAGTCTTGATTACCAGTCTTCTTTCTAGCTCGATCCTAGATTGAACCTCAGTATTGTCGGTCGTCAAGCCCAACCGGACGTGCATTTATTTTGCACCATCTAAAGATTTTCACCATACCATGGAAGATGCGCGACTGTTCTCGCCCGAGAAGTTTATCATTGTACCCGGACGTGCATTTATTTTGCACTATCTTTCAACCGCAATCCTTTACAGATACACGCCAGTTCACGCCTGGAAAATCTATCAGTACAACACTTTACAATCCTACATGTTACAACATTGGTACAACACTTTACATCTTACAACATCGGTATACAACATTTCTCACCTAAGAAACCGATCCTATCTTCGTTATGACTCGCAGCAAATGGCCATCTCCATGGAGCAGTTGGGCTTCCATTTACCTGTCGTCTTGAAGTATGGGAGGTTTGAACCAAATCGTATTCAGGAGAGCACGATCTTGAAGTACGGGGAGGTTTGAGCGGAATCATATTCAGGAGAGCACGATTCTGAATTATGAAGAAGTTCATTTACCCTTTAGTAAAAGAAGGAGCCGAATCATATTCAGGAGAGCATGATTCTGAAGTATGAGGAAGTTCAGTTAGCCCTTTTCATATTCAGGAGAGCACGATTCTGAAGTATGAAGAATTTCATTTACAAGAAAGAGCTGAATCATATTCAGGAGAGCACGATTCTGAAGTATGAGGAAGTTCAGTTAGCCCTTTTCATATTCAGGAGAGCACGATTCAGAAGTATGAAGAATTTCATTTACAAGAAAGAGCTGAATCATATTCAGGAGAGCACGATTCTGAAGTATGAGGAAGTTCAGTTAGCCCTTTTCATATTCAGGAGAGCATGATTCTGAAGTATGAAGAATTTCATTTACCCGAAAGAGCCGAATCATATTCAAGAGAGCACGATTCTGAAGTATGAGGAAGTTCAGTTTACCCTTTTCATATTCAGGAGAGCACGATTCTGAAGTATGAAGAATTTCATTTACCCGAAAGAGCCGAATCATATTCAGGAGAGCACGATTCTGAAGTATGAGGAAGTTCAGTTTACCCTTTTTATGTTCAGGAGAGCACGATCTTGAAGCATGAAGAAGTTTATTTACCCTTCAGTAAAAGAAGAATCAGAATCGTATTCCAGGCGCCGACCTTAAATGCGAGAAGATTTATTTATCAGATAAGCAGCAGCCTCTTTATTTGAGTGCTTATCCATTTTGGCACATAAGTCCCTTCCAACGATAAGTGACAGTTCTCCCTCGAGAAGCTTATTAGGGCATTTCCCATTAAAGTCCATTTATTTTGGCATACAGCCGGTCTTTACCCTGTATATTTGATACGGATTTCCGAAAAGTCCATTCGATCCCATCACGGAGGATAGTTTACAGAAGCTTGGATGTTATTCTTTGCTCAATGCTCCAGCATTCTGTAATCGATCTTGCAGTCGTACATGATCCAGTTTTATTATTAGACATTCCCTAGTGGAGGTCATCTCATAGGTGCCATCTCCATTTAAGGATCTTATTCTTAAAGTCCATTTATTTTGGCATACAGCCGGTTTTTACCCTGTATATTTGCTACGGATTCCCGAAAAATCCGTTTGATCGTGTCACGAGAGATAGTTTACAGAAGCTTGGATGTTATTCTTTGCTCAATGCTCCAGCATTCTGTAATCGATCTTGCAATCGTACATGATCCAGTTTTACTTTTAGATTCCCCAGTGGAGGCCGTCTCATAGGTACCATCTCCATTTGAGAATCTCGTTCCTTTTCTAAAAATGACAATTGGTCGTGTTCGCACCAGTTGACCATCATTTTAGAATTCCCCAGTGTTGTACTGTGTCCCAGCGCGTCGTTTTCCCCAGTGTGTTATTCTTGTAGCGTCTGTCCCTGTGTCGTCGTATTCGTCAGCATTTTCGCATTCATCATTTCAACATACACATCATATCATATTCATGGCATTGTCTGCATTAATCTGTTCTTGTTTTGTCTATAACATTGCATATCGCCACATATAAGGGCAAAATTTTCGGTTATCTATATTTAAATCCCTCCACCATGATTCCTCGAGTCTCCGCCACTCAAATCATCCGGTGTAGTTATTTAAATAGGGGCAACTGTAATACCCCAAATTTTACCCTTTCTTTTTTATTTTATTTTAAATTCTGATTAACTTAATAAATTAACTTTTTTTTAAAATCTTGTTTTTTTAACTAATGATAATTTAATTAACCTTTTTTATAACTTTACTAATGTTTTTTATTAACTTTTTTTTCTATTTAGTTTATTTATTTAAATCATTTTAAGCTCTTCTTACTAACTTTTAGGATTTAGATTAAAATTTAATTTTTTTTTCTTTTCTTTAAGAGTAAATTTTTTTATAACCTTTTTTAAATTAATTTCTAACACATTTTTTTAATCAAATTCTAATACCTTTTTTTAAAATAAAAATCTAACTTCTTTTTAAAGCTAAATCTTTTTTTCTAACTTTTTAAAATTAAATCTTTTTTTCTAACTTTTTTAAAGCTAAATCTTTTTTCTAACTTTTTTAAAGCTAAATCTTTTTTTCTAACTTTTTTAAAGTTAAATATTTTTTTCTAACTTCTTTTTAAAATTAAATCTTTTTTCTAGCTTTTTTTAAAAGATAAATCCTTTTTCTAACTACCTCTTTAAAGTTAAATCTTTTTCTATCTTTTTTTAAAGCTAAATCTTTTTTTCTAACTTCTTTTTAAAATTAAATCTTTTTTCTAACTTTTTTAAAGTTAAATATTTTTTTCTAACTTCTTTTTAAAATTAAATCTTTTTTCTAACTCCCTTTTAAAGTTAAATCTTTTTTCTAACTTTTATAAAGTTAAATCTTTTTTCTCTAACTTTTTTAAAAAAATTAAATATTTTTTTCTAACTTCTTTTTAAAAATTAAATCTTTTTTTCTCTAACTTCTTTTTAAAATTAATTTTTTTTTTCTAACTTTTTTTTTAAAATTAAATCTAAATCTTTTTTTTGACACCTTTATTTTTCAAATTAGAATTCTAAATTCTTTTTAAAATTAAATTCTAACGCCCTTTTTCTTTTTCTTTTTTTTAAATTCTAAATTCCTTTTAAAATTAAATTCTAACAGTTTTTAAAATAATTCTAACATTTTTTTTAAATCAACATTCAAATATATTTTTTTATTTTATTTTAAAATTCTAACTCATTTTTTTTTTAAACTTAAAACTCTAATTTTTTATTTAACTTGAAACTTTTATTTTCTTTGCTAACTTTTTAAATTTAAATTCCAACACTTTTTTAATCAAATCCAATCCCAATGAATTCCAGATAGAGTTAAATCAAATCAATCAGATCATATCATCATCATAAGAAAATCAGATCTAAATATCAACATCACCATCATTGAATCAAATATGAAATCATCATAAAAATTCATTCAAATCAAATCTGAGATTGAAAAAGATTTAAAAACATCAAGTATAAAAGGACCCTCAGGAGCAACAAAACGGGGATCGACAAGCATCAAAAACTCTTACAGTCTTCATCAAAAGTAACTAACTCTTCTTTTTTTTTCTAATCTTTTTTATATCTTTTTTTCAAAATTTCTACCATTTTTTCTTAATTAAAATTCTAACATTCTAACTCTTTTTTTATTAAAATTCTAACCTTTTCTCTTTTATTTTCAAACTTTTATTTTTATTTTCTAACCTTTTTTTTAAAAACCAAATTTCGAAGTTCTAATTTTTTTGCTAACTTTTAATTCTAACTTTTAATCTATTTTCTTTTTCTTAATCACATTAAAAACTCTAACTTTTCCAAATCTCACAAAAAAACCTAATTCCCTTCTAACTCTTTTCTTGTTACCTAAATTCTCATCGTCTCAAAACGTTCATCACTTAACTTCTAATTATTGTCAATTCCAATTTTCATCCTTCATTCCTAACAGTATTCTTGATTATCCATGAACCTGTTCACTAATATTTATTTATTTATTTTTGTATTTATTTTTATATTTGTACATAATCTGACATCATCATTGCTATTTCATATTCCATTATCACTTGTATATTATCGCCATCTTCTTTGCATATCAATTTTCATTGTTTATTAATTTTTCGCTAACATCCTCCTTTTTAAGATCCAAATTTCTAACTTTTTTTCTTGTTTCGTTAAAATTATAATTTTCTACTTAAATTCCTAACATTCCCGTCTAATTTTTTGTCTAACCCCGTATAATAACAGTCTCTGTTTGTTTTGGTTTTTTTGCAGCTGACTAAGTTCAATTGATTTTATTTTCAGTTTAAATATTCAATTATCATATTTGTAACTGCTTATGGGATGTAATTTTGCGAGACAATTGTCGCATTTATCTTTCCGCACTTTATGTTCTGCCATTGTATGTTTATCGCATCTTTACCAATAATCTCACTCCTCCGAAGGAATTAGGTCTAGCCGTTTGACCGCCGTGTCAATAGTCCTCACCTTCAACCCTTACACCTTTTCAACCCTAAATTTTCACAAATGCCTCGCCGCAGGCAAGATTATAATTTTACCCCTAGCATTAGGTCAAAGAGCCGCCGCGCTCATTTTAGGGTTTCCCGCCGTGGAATCCCTAACCTAACCTAACCCTAATTACAACTTAACAATTCAACGTAGAGATTTGGAGTTTCTACACTCCATGTAAGCGTGTCCCTAAGATACGTTTATTCCCCATTGAAACTTTGACCACAGTCAAGACGTTTCTAACCTCCCTTTTGAGGGGAACTACGATTACTCTGATTCCACTCCCGTAAGGATACGTAGGCACAAGATGCGATGTCTTGCCGAGTAAACTTAGAATTAACCCCTTAGGTCTCTTTTCTCACTTTTAATCCTTTGTACATATACCTTAAGCAAATAAATAAAGAAAATAGTAAACATTTGAACAAAAGGTTCCCGTAGAGTACTACGGAAGTTTAGGGTGCTAATACCTTCCCTAAATTTAACCAACCCCCGGACCCTAGATCTTTCCCCGCATTGTGTTTACGATGCAAAATAGGTTTTTCCCTTTTTGACCTTTTCCTTCGGATAAATCAAAGAGCGGTTGTGAATTGAATTGCGATTCAAACTCATTAATAGTTTGATATCCTATTTCCACCGCAACATAGCATGAGTTTTTATTTTGCAGTTTATCGAACAATCAGTTGTATCGAATCTTCCCTCAAAATTAATGAAAGTTTGTTTTTGGCTTAAATTGTGCATTCTTTACTATTCTTTTATAGTTCCATAAGACCATTGATAATCATAAATCTTGAAAGTCCCTTGAACATCATTTGAGCATTGCATATACCCACGCATCATGTTTGCATTCCCTGAAACCCGACCTCATACCGCTTGCCATTTCAGAAGGAAAGAAAGAGAAAGAGCAAGCTGACTCCTCAACGTCCATACAACACAAGAGGGAACCAACGAAGAGTCATGGATCAAGTACAACAAGAGTTGCAGGAGTTTAGGGAAAAGATGACGCAATTCATGGAAACAATGCAAGGGGTAGCCAATGGGCAGGAACAATTGAGAATGCTGGTTCAACCACTAATAGCTCGAGTGGATGGCAGTGGTGTTTTGCATGGAGGAACTACTGTTGTTCCTCCTCCGGCTAATGGTAGCACTTCGCAGGCCAATGGTGGTCCAACTATAGTCAATGTTCCGGGTGGAGAAAACCAATATGGAGTTCCCATCCCAGTTGCGGCGGGCGCCGTGCCTGTTAACAATGGTCCTCAGTGGAACCAAGATGAGCAAGATGACGTCTTCTCCATGGGAGACCTTGGGGCAGGATTACGATCTGACGCTAATAGAAGGTTCGATGAAATCGAAGAAAAGATGAGGAGCATTCTTGAAGGCCAGAATACTATGGGTCTTGACATGTCCAATCTGGGATTGATTCCGGGACTTAGGATTCCTCCAAAGTTCAAAGTGCCAGATTTCGATAAATACAAAGGAACAACATGTCCAAGGGTGCATCTTCGATCCTATTTCCGAAGGATGTCTGCATACTCCGATGATGAGAAGTTGCTGATGCACTTCTTCCAAGATAGCTTGTCAGGACCATCTTTAGAATGGTATATGGGATTGGAGCCGGTCCACATCAGAAGTTGGAAGGATTTGGCAGAGGCTTTTGTCAAACACTACCAGTATAACAGTGACCTAGCACCAAATCGTGTACAGTTACAGAACCTATCGCAAAGGAACAACGAAGGATTCAAGGAGTACGCCCAGAGATGGCGCGAGTTGGCTGCAAGGGTTCAACCTCCAATGGTGGAGAGAGAACTCATCGACTTGTTTGTAGCTACGCTACCTGGTGTGTATTATGAGAAATTGATAAGTAACATGTCTGGAAGTTTCTCAGATCTGATCATCACAGGCGAGAGAGTAGAAAATGGGATTAAATTGGGTAAAATACAAGAAGCAGAAGGGACCTCATCTGGAGGTGGAAGAAAGAACTTCGGTATTAAAAGAAAGTAGAATGAGACAAACGCAATATCGGGTTTTAAGAATCAAAATTGGAACCAGAATCAGAATCAGTATCGCCCACGACCGTACTATCAACAACAACCACAAGTAGCTAGTATTGCCATCCCGGCAGTACAGCCTCAGCAACAACCATGTCAGCAGCAACGACAACAACTACAACAACAGAATTACGCGCCAAGACCGTATCAAGACCGAAGAAGGATGGTAGATAGGCACTTTGACGCACCACTAATGCCTTACTCTCAGCTACTACAACACTTATTACAATTGCAGTTGGTCCAGAAAAGGACGATGGCCCCTCTTAATGGCTCACCACCACCCGGGTATAACGCCAATGCTAGGTGTGACTTCCACTCTGGCGCTCCCGGCCATCATATTGATAATTGCAAAGCCTTCAAGAACAAGGTACAAGACCTTGTTGATAGTAGGGCCATTAATTTCAACCATGATGCGCCGAATGTTGATCAGAACCCTATGCCAAATCATGGAGCAGGTAGCGTAAATGCTGTTGTTGAAGGGGAGGATTTAGATCTGGTATATGATGTTGAAGAATTGAAGACTCCTTTAAGTTTTGTAAAATCCAAGTTGTTAGAAGGTGGGGTGTTTCCCGGGTGTGAAAAGGACTGTGAAAATTGTGCCGCCCATCCTGAAGGGTGTGAGAGTTTGAAGAGTTATATACAATGTATGATAAACGAAGGTGTTCTGCAGTTTGACAAGATTTGTGAGAAAAAGAATGAGAAGATAGTCAGTAAGAAAGAGGATGAGGTGGCCACCATCTCTATCCCTTACAAAACAATCACTATTTCTGCGCCGCCAGCGCGACCTACCATCATCTTTACGAAGGCAGGACCTATACCTTATGAAAGCTCCAAGGCGTTCCCTTGGAACTATGGAGCGGAAGTCTACTGCAATGGACAGAAGCAGGAATTAAAAAGCTTGCCATTGGACTCAGTTGACAACTTGGTGGGAACTGGGGGAATGACTCGAAGTGGAAGGATATTCGCACCTCCCGAAGTAAGTGCAGAAAGAGCCGATAAAGGTAAAGGGAAGGTGGTAGCGAAGGAAAGCTCTCAGGCTGGAGAAAAAGAAGTCGTGATGAAAGACGCGGAAGAGTTCATGCGCCTAATAAGGAAGAGCGACTATAAAATCGTGGATCATTTACAACAGACGCCTTCAAAAATTTCTATCTTGTCGTTGTTGTTATGTTCCGAGGCTCATAGGAACGCTTTGCTCAGAGTCTTGGATAATGCTTATGTGCCACAAGAAATATCCGTCAATCAGTTGGAAGGAGTAGTGGCCCATGTCAATGCAGGGAATGGTTTGGGATTCACTGACCGTGATTTGACACCGAAAGGAAGGAATCATAACTTGGCTCTGCATATCTCTATGGAATGTAGAGGTGTCGTCTTGTCTCATGTATTGGTAGACACTGGGTCGTCATTAAATGTGCTACCTAAGAAAGCCCTCATGAAGCTAGACACTCGAGGGATAATATGTACGCCAAGCGATATGGTGGTCAGAGCTTTTGATGGGACAAGAAGGTCCGTGTTTGGAGAGCTAACCTTGCCGATTCAAGTCGGTCCTGAGGTTTTTGATGCGGTTTTCTATATAATGGATATCCAGCCGGCATATAGCTGTCTCTTGGGTCGGCCTTGGATACACTCAGCAGGAGCGGTGACGTCAAACCTACACCAGAAGTTGAAGTATATGGTGGGTGATAACATTGTGACTGTTTGCGGAGAGGAAGACATCATGGTAAGCCATCTGTCCTCATTCAAGTATGTGGAGGTCGATGGTGAAATTCACGAAACCCTGTGCCAAGCCTTTGAGACCGTCCAAATCAAAGAGAAAGCAACAGTTGAAGCCAAGGCGCCAGAAGTTGCTATGTCATCCTACAAGGAAGCCCAAGCTGTGGTGAAGTCTGGATCAGCGAAAGGATGGGGGGAGGTGATAAGCGTCCCCAACAAACAAGATAAGTTCGGATTAAGGTACAACCTATACGCATCTTCTTCAAGCGCTCCTCGCTACAAAGGACTTGTTCAATTCACCAGTGCTGGGATGGTGTTCGAAGAGATCAACGCCGTATCTGACGAAGAAGGAGATAGTGACTGTGACATGGATGCATGGATCCAGCCATGCGTCCCCGGCCAAGGCTTGAAGAATTGGACCATGGAAGAAGTTATCACTGCGACTTATGAAGAGTAATTGTTTTGTTTTGATTAATGTATTTCCATGTGATCTGCCCGGGGCATAATGGTCTTTATTTGTTGGGCCTTATCTTTTATGTGTGTGAACAACTCTTTTATCATTATCAATCAAAAAGCGTCTTTTCATTCAAAACTTTGTGATCCTTGTTTTTCTTATTTTTATTTACAATAATAAAATGGCAATGTGGTTTGTGTTTATTTGTTTGCATATCATTTAAGCATAAAATCATCATCATTACAGGTTTCACATTTCAGATACTACCGATTCAGACTCGTCTATGACTCGGTGTGACTTTGACAATCCGATCTTTCAAGCGGAAGGAGAGATTGACGAAAATGAAGACCTGCCTGAAGAACTTGCCAGATTGTTAAAAACAAGAGGAGAAGGTCATCCTGCCTCATCAGGAGGAAGTTGAAGTCGTCAACCTAGGAACAGAAGAGGATAAAAAGGAGGTCAGAGTAGGGGTTGCGCTGCAGAATGATATCAAGCAAAGATTGATTGAGTTACTCCAAGAGTATAAGGATGTCTTTGCTTGGTCATACGAAGATATGCCCGGACTCGACACAGATATTGTAGTCCATCGCCTGCCTTTGCGTGAAGAGTGTCCTCCTGTCAAACAGAAACTGAGAAGAACCAGGCCAGATATGGCAGTGAAGATCAAGGAAGAAGTCCAGAAGCAACTAGATATTGGATTTCTTGCTGTGGCCAACTACCCTCCTTGGGTCGCTAACATCGTTCCCGTGCCTAAGAAGGACGGAAAAGTCAGGATGTGTGTTGATTACAGGGACCTGAATAGAGCAAGCCCAAAAGATGATTTCCCACTCCCCCATATTGTCGTTCTCGTTGATAACACCGCACAATACTCAGTGTTTTCCTTCATGGACGGTTTCTCCGGATATAACCAAATCAAGATGGCACCGAAGGACATGGAGAAGACGACTTTTATCACACCTTGGGGGACGTTTTGTTATAAAGTAATGCCTTTTGGGTTGAAGAACGCAGAGGCAACTTATCAGCGAGCAATGGTCACTCTCTTTCACGATATGATTCATCATGAGATTGAGGTCTATGTTGATGATATGATTGCGAAATCCCAAACGGAGGAGGAGCACCTGGTGAATCTTCTAAAGTTGTTTGAGAGGTTGAGAAAGTTCAAATTGAGGTTGAACCCGAATAAGTGTACTTTCGGTGTACGATCAGAAAAGTTGTTGGGGTTCATTGTCAGTGAGAAAGGTATTGAGGTCGATTCTGTGAAGATCAAGGCAATTCAAGAAATGCCAGCGCCAAAGACCGAGAAGGAGGTTCGTGGTTTCTTAGGTAGATTGAACTACATCGCAAGGTTCATATCTCACCTCAAAGCCACTTGTGAGCCATTGTTTAAGCTATTGAAAAAGGACTAGACGATTATCTGGAATGAGAGTTTCCAGAGAGCGTTTGAGAAGATAAAAGAGTATCTACAAGAACCTCCAATACTGATACCTCCGGTGGCTGGAAGACCGTTGATAATGTACTTAACAGTTCTTGAGAATTCCATGGGTTGTGTTCTCGGTCAGCACGACGAGACTGGAAGAAAAGAGCATGCAATTTACTACTTGAGTAAGAAGTTCACAGACTGTGAATCCAGATACTCAATGTTGGAGAAAACTTGTTGCGCACTCGCTTGGGCCGCCAAACGCCTAAGACAGTATATGCTAAACCACACAACCATGTTAATTTCAAAGATGGATCCTATTAAGTACGTATTTGAAAAGCAAGCACTATCAGGAAGGATTGCTAGATGGCAGATGGTTCTGACAGAATACGACATCCAGTACGTGCCTCAGAAAGCCATTAAAGGTAGTGTCCTGTCAGAATATCTCGCAGAGCAACCAGTCGATGACTACCAGCCAATGAAGTTTGATTTTCCTGATGAGGACATTATGTATTTAAAGATGAAGGATTGTGATGAGTCGTTGCGAGATGAAGGTCCAGAGTTGGGTTCCCAGTGGAAATTAATCTTTGACGGTGCTGTTAACTCCTACGGTAGCGGGATTGGGGCAATCATTACGACTCCCCATGGTTCCCATATACCATTCACTACAAGGCTAACATTCCCATGTACCAACAATGAGGCTGAATATGAAGCGTGTATCATGGGTATCGAAGAAGCAATCGACTTAAGGATCAAGAACCTTGATATCTATGGAGATTCAGCTTTGGTGGTAAACCAGATCAAGGGGGAATGGGAGACCCGCCAGCCTAATCTGATCCCTTACATGAATTACGCCAGAAGGTTGCTACCTTTCTTTGACCGAGTAGAGTTTCACCATGTACCGAGGGCAGAAAATCAGATGGCTGATGCTTTGGCTACGTTGTCCTCGATGTACAAAGTAAACTTCTGGAATGATGCACCGAGAATTGTCATCTCACGCCTCGACAGGCCAGCTTTTGTTTTCGCGATAGAAGAAGCTTCTGATGGTAAACCGTGGTTTTATGACATCCAGAACTTTCTCAAGAACCAAGAATATCCGCCTGGGGCATCGGCCCGGGATAAGAAGACCTTGAGAAGATTATCTAGTAACTTCTACCTGAATCCAGACGGTGTACTCTATCGAAGAAACTTTGACTTGGTGTTGCTAAGATGTGTGGACGAAAAAGAAGCAGGTTTGCTTATGGAAGAAGTCCACGAAGGCGCCTTTGGAACACATGCAGTTGGCATGCCATGTCTCGAAAATTATTAAGGGCGGGCTATTATTGGTTAACTATGGAGTCGGATTGCTTCAAATACGCCAAAAAGTGCCATAAATGCCAAATTTATGCCGACAAGATTCATGTGCCACCTTGTCCTTTGAATGTCATGTCATCCCCATGGCCTTTCTCCATGTGGGGCATCAATATGATTGGCAAGATCGAGCCAACTGCATCTAATGGACATCGCTTCATCTTAGTAGCCATCAACTATTTCACCAAATGGGTCGAAGCAGCTTCTTACGCCAATGTCACGAAGCAAGTCGTAGCCCGTTTTATCAAAAGGGACATCATCTGTCGATATGGAATACCCGAGAGGATCATTACTGATAATGGTTCTAATCTGAACAACAAGATGATGAAGGAGTTGTGCCAGAATTTCAAAATCAAGCATCACAATTCTTCTCCCTATCGTCCGAAAATGAATGGCGTTGTAGAAGCGGCTAACAAGAACATTAAGAAGATAGTACAGAAGATGGTTGTGACTTATAAGGATTGGCACGAGATGTTTCCTTTTGCTTTGCATGGATATCGCACTTCGGTGCGTACTTCGACTGGGGCAACTCCTTTCTTGTTGGTATATGGCATGGAGGTTGTTCTTCCATTGGAGGTCGAGATCCCATCTTTGAGAGTTTTGGCTGACGTCAAGTTGGATGAAGCAGAATGGGTGAAGAACAGGTTGAATCAACTCAGTTTGATGGATGACAAGAGGTTGGCGTCTCTTGCGTACGGTCGTCTGTATCAAAGTAGGATGAAGAAAGCCTACGATAAGAAGATGCGTCCTCGAAGCTTTCAGACAGGCGATCTGGTGTTGAAGCGGATTCTCCCACCACAGAACGATCATAGGGGCAAATGGACTCCCAATTATGAAGGTCCGTATGTTGTGAGGAAGGTCTTCTCTGGAGGAGCCTTGCTACTTTCAACTATGGATGGTGAAGATTTCACGTCCCCTGTGAACGCGGACGCAGCCAAAAGATACTTTGCTTAAAATAGACCCGCTGGAAAGAAAAAGAAAATTCAAGCAAGAATGGGGCACCTCGGCGAACCATAAAAGGATAGGTTCGGGCAAAAATTAGAGATAAAAACAAAAAATGTAAACCCGCAAAGTTGAAAACCTGAAAGGGCGACTTTCGCAAAAATGGTTATCCCGGTGAATCGAAAACCCGCAAGGGCAGTTCAGGCAAAAGTTAGGGATTTGAAAGGCAAATGACTGCGGCCTGCGCATTGATCTTTAAAGCATAGTGGATTATGGGAGAACTCGAGAAGCAGTCGGTCAAATCAATCTCTTCAGAAGACGAAGCATCGGAAAGGCGTCGAATTCATGTGAGTCATAGTTGAGTCGTTCTATGGTGGTTGTCTGTACCACATTGCCGACATTTTGGTATTCGTCTGCATTTTTGTATATTTCTTATGCAGCTTTCTCATTTCAGGAGTTGTGTCCCTTGTAAATTTGTCTATTTACAGGCCATTTATCAATAATACATACTATCCAGAAAACCTTTTGTTTTATTTTTACCGTTTTGTTTGCAAAAGACGCCTGATGTTTTTTATAAAACTTTGCATACATAAATTTGTGGGCTTTGCTATCTATAATTGAAACATTGTATTTGCTCGAACAACGTCTTAAGTGATAATTGAGATGATACCTGCTGCATAAAACATACTTGTTTATTTGTTATTTGCAAGAGAACTTTCCTCGAGGCTTCTCCAGAAGTTCCTCATCTAAAGGAAGTGTGCAGTTTAAGTGGGTTCTCACCCCCAGCAGTTTTGAAACCTTGACAATCAAAGGATATCCTCAGCAGGTCAAGATTGACATCTCCAGCAGAACAGGATCGTTTCCAGTGAACGGGTGTGGGTTTATCCCTCAGCAATGGAACGAATTCAGAAATTTGTTTTCCCCATGGAGTTTGAACAATTGGCTCCTTTTCCCCTCAGAGTCTAGGTCATTGACTCATTCCTCAAGCGGAAGTTGTGTTTGTTGAGTTTATTGCTCATTTCCCCAAGCAAAGGTTGATATTGGTTCCTTCATTGTCTAATCCCCAGCAGGGTGGATTTGCTCTTAGTGGAACAATTTTACCCTGAAGTTTGCTTAGAAGACCATCCAGGGTTTGTTTTCCCCAACATTTGTACTAGACGTGCCTAGTCTCTCCCCCGGAGGAATTAATTCTTTCTCTTTGGCATTTATTTTGCTAAAGTGTTTCCTTTGCATTTGCATCATGCATAACATCCTCCCAAACGCGTAGCATTTCCATTTCGTATGGAGCATTACGCTATATTCAAACATATGCATGTAAAACATAAGCCGGGTTGCCACCCCTTTGTTTTCAAGCGTATCTCCAGCAGTTATCAGTATATTTCTCAATCCTGCGTGGTATCCAGACCTCCAGCCAGGTCATTGACAGATGTGTCCATCTTATCGGTCTCCCTAGCGGAGCTTACTTATTCAAGTTCATGTTTCCCCAACGGATTTCTTTACCCAGATGGTGAATCAATGAATGTCCTTCTGAACTTAGGGTTGAGCCGACCTTTGGGTCCGATGATCGTTTTTAGCAAAATGAGGTGACGGTGAAGTCAAATGATTTTGATAGCTGACGACAAGGTCAGATTATTAAAAAATTGACAACGAAGTCAGATTATGAAGAGAATTGACGACAAAGTCAAGCCATTTTGGGAATCGACGACGAGGTCAGATTATGAATCGACGACGAAGTCAGATTACGAAGAGAATTGACGACGAAGTCAAGCCATTTTGGGAATCGACGACGAGGTCAGATTATGAATCGATGACGAAGTCAGATTATGAAGAGAATTAACGACGAAGTCAAATTATGAAGACAATTGATGGCGAAGTCAGAGTATGAAGAGAATTGACGACGAAGTCAAGCCATTTAGGGAATCGACAGCGAAGTCAAATCATGAAGAGAGTTGATGGTGAAGTCAGGTTATGTTGAAAGTTGACTGCGAGGTCGGATTATGTAAAGAATTGACGACGAAGTCAAATTATGGAGGGGTGACGCTGAAGTCAGGTGTCCTACCAATTTGATGTTAAGGACTGACAGCGAAGTCAGGTGTTTTGCCAAATTTTATGTGGAGAATTGATGGCGAAGTCAGATCATGTAGAGGGTTGACGGCGACGTCAGAATGGTTTGAGAAATAACGGCGAAGTCAGATGATTTTAATTGACGACGAAGTCAGATTATGTTGTAAGTTGATGGCGAGGTCAGAGGATATGGAGGACTGATGGCAAGATCAGATGTTCTACCAATCAGATGTTTTTACAGATTATGTGGAATATTGACGGTGAGGTCAGACCTCACAGATTTGATGTTAAGTTCCGACGGCGAAGTTAGATTCTATTAAGAGCTGACGACAAGGTCAGTTGTTTGTATTTGATCGACGACTGATGGCGAAGTCAGATGTTCTACCTGATATAGCTGCCTGACGGTGATGTC
Source organism: Lathyrus sativus (assembly GCA_963859935.3). NCBI lineage: Eukaryota > Viridiplantae > Streptophyta > Magnoliopsida > Fabales > Fabaceae > Lathyrus > Lathyrus sativus. The sequence goes on from OZ012735.1 coordinate 74,871,852, forward strand.
AGAGGTTTCATTCTGCGGTTGACAAATTTTTGGGTTCTTTTGTATTCAATCACCTTTTACCTCGAATGTTTGAAAGCGTTCGCTTTCCATCCCTTCAGGTCCAAGTCGCTTGAATAGGGGCAGCTGTTGCACCCCAAAATTTGCCCTCTTTCAAGGCTTGACTCATTTCTTCATTTCTTTCAAATTCAATGGCATAAGGGAGGCCCATCATTCCAAATTCAAGGTTCATAAATTCAAGGCTAGATTCAAGAGTTTTTACAAAGAGAAATCTCTTGACATTTTCAAGAATGTTACATTGGTTACCAAATTTCAAACTCTTGATAATGCTTAGGAAATTAAGCTATTTCTAGTCTTAATTCAAGATTCAAAATAACTTCATGCCATGGTATCCCCTATGCCTCATCAAGTCCACATGGTCCTCTTTGTGCTTACAAACATGCAAGAAAATTATTTAAGAGCTAATTCAATGTTGAAATGTCAAGATCAAGACTATGTTTGCTTAGCCATGGGCAATGTGAATATTATGCAAAACAGCCCCATGCAAGAGATGACCACATGTGCCATGTTACAAAATTATTTTTATGTCATAAGGTCAGAGAAATAATAGGCAAATGATACATCCACATGCTAAAAATCAGTTTTCAAAAATGCTGTCAAAAAGTAGTGATAATTGGCTACATGGGAATATTCTAGCATGACCAACCAAGGGACCAATGGGCACAAAGAGGGACAGCATTGTAGAGTGTTGTAGAAGAAAATACAGCAAAAACATACTAGAAATGGAAGGAAAGTGGGGCTGCACCAAAAGGTGGTAAAAGATATTGCCCAGAATGGAAATTCTGAAAATGGGGAAGTGTGCAAGAGCTGTGGTTTTGGTACAGCAGGAAAAGACAGCAGAAAAAGGGAGATAAGGAGGCTTGGAGGCTGAACAAAACCATCATTCACTATCATTCACTATCATCAACACATTTTGGAGATAGAGATATTGAGAGCAAAGAGTAAGAGAGATTTGGAAAAAAAAATAGAGAGAACAAAAACCAGCAAAAAAGAGAAGAAAGAAAAAGAGAACCACTAAAGAGCAAGAGCCTTCACAACATAGAGTGAGGAGTGGAGCACTTTCATCCAGAACCAAGGAGGACTTGCAAGAAGAAGAAACTCTTGGGTATCCATTTTCTCAAACTTTTCTCTCTTTATTTCTTTGCTCTTATATTCATTTTGTTTACTCCTTTATGTGTTGTTGAATTGTATATATCATGTAAGGCCCCATAAGGGACCAAGAAATCATTGTCAAGAAACTACGAAAACGAAAGAAAACGTAGAAAAAGTTAGGATTTTGGCTGTTTTAACAGGCTGACGGTCGACCATAGCAGGTCTATGCGTCGACGCATAGCCTGCATTTTCAGACAAATTAAAAAAAACTTACAGTATGCGTCGACGCATGAGTCGGCGGGCGCTTACCCGTCAGTCTATCAAAATGGTGTGCGCCGAGTGTATGGTCGACGCATGGTGTTTATGTGCCGAGCTGTGGGAAAAGGCTGAAAGTCATGTGCTGACCCTATGGTCGACTCATGGCTTCAAAACTTGCAAAAAAAATGAGAAATTTATGGCTTTGTGCAGTTTGTTATGACTTCAAGTATCTTCCAAAAAAAAAACCTCAAAAAAAATTTTCTCAAAGAGTTCGCCGTTTTTATTGGCATGTCCTGATTTTTTTTAGCCGACTAATCCCATATGTTGTATGATTTTAGTAGGAATGTTGCTATTGTCCTTGGTGACTTTTGATTCCAAAAACCACTTTCAAAAGCAAACTCTCGATTTTATCGAGCCGTTTTTAACCCTTGTAAGTCGGCCGCCTTGTGCGTCCGCCATCGACCTTGCTCGCTTCACCTCAAACCTTTTTAAACAATTAAATCCTTGACCCGACGTCAAGCGAATTTTCTCAAACGATTGTCAAGCCAATTCGCCATATTTAATAAAAGGGTAAAGTTCTCTTTGTATTGAACTAAAGAGAGAGGATTGAGTGTAGACTTCTTCCTCTCTGAGTGTTGGGATATTCACTGTAGTGTGGGTGGTCTCGATACTCGTCTTTCAATACGAAGATGTGACTCTATCCGCCGCCTATCTCCCTCTACAATTTCCTTTCGCAACCTTTCACACCTAAAACCTCGGTCCCGCACCGAGTGCATTTTCAAACTCTTTTCATAACAAAAATTTGAATGGTCGGGGACTGGTTAGGCGTAGGCCTTCTTCTATCCCGAGTGCTGACGTTTACCGTAGGGTTCTCTGTCACAAAAGCACTTACCATTCAAAACCAAGAAACAATTTAATAAGAGAATGAAGTTCTCTTTGTATTGAACTAAAGAGAAAGGATTAAGTGTAGACTTCTTCCTCTCCGAGTGTCGAGACGCTCACTGTAGTGTGTGTGGTTTTGATACTTGTCTTTCAATACGAAGACGCTATGTTCGCCACACCCTTTCATAACAAAAACTTTGAGATAAAGAATTGGGTACTACCCATAGGGGTTACTATCTGAGGACCTATCTCGCCCCTAAAAAATAATTCAACAAATTAAATGTGACATCTTGCCTCGCATGGCGAAAACTTATCTTTCGAAAAGGATATGATACGTCCGTTCTACCGCAAACAGGTAATGCCTAGGTCTCCAACGAGCGAGCAGCAATACACCTAACTGCTAGAATGCGTACGATAGCATCATCCATAAAAAACATCAACAAATCGTAGGCCGAACTACGGCTGCTCTGATTCTTTACTTTTTCAAGTAAAGATACGTAGGCACAAGGGCCACAATCCTTGTCGAGCACATTCCCCCTTATGTCTGTAGTTCCCCGAACTACGTCGACTCTGACTTTCTCATATCCGTTGAGAATACGTAGGCCTAGGACCGCGAAGTCCTACCGAGTCCGTCCTTTCTCTCTTCTTCCCTGTCACATCCTTTCCCCGTTTCTAAACCCTTTTTCACTGTCCCGTGGAACACTTTTATAACATAATTTTTAAGCAAATAAATCGCACACGACAAGCAAATGGTTCCCATCGAGTACGATGAATGCGAGGGGTGCTAATACCTTCCCCTCGCATAACCGGCTTCCGAACTCGTTCTTGGTTGCGATACCATCTTATCCGTTCTTTTCTTGAGGTTTTCTCGATATTTTCCTTTCCCCTCATGGGATAAATAAAGTTCGGTGGCGACTCTTCTGTCCTTTCCTTTTCGCCTTCCCCGTCGTTGCGCGTATTTTTCGAGTAGCGACAGCGGACACTATGACTTCAAAGGCAATTGATGTTCCACTATATCAGTGTCAAGACAGGGCATATCTTAGTATAACCAAGCAAACACATCAATGTACTCTTTGAGTAGATAAATCAATCTTTCTTTCATAGAAGGCGCAAGCAATACTCTAACCTTCACTTCTTTACGATCTTCTTCTCTTCCTAAGTTGATGACCTCTACAGGCTCTGTGCGGGGCTGAATAGCTTTGTCTTCATTTTCAAGTAACTGAGAGATCTCATCAGGAATTTCCTCTTCTTCCTCTTCTTTGGATTCGAAAAGACACTCAGATTTTGGTGAAGACATTGGGTCATTTTTTTCTATTCTTTGTTCGTGCAATAATCTGCACATGTGATTTTTCTTTATTCTAGAATTTGTGAATATGAAAGTGTGTGCAAAATATGCAAGGTGATTAGATTTTTTTTGGTTTTTTATGATTTCCATTTTCTAGAAAAGCAGAAAAGTAAAACATATAAGATGGAATCAAAAAATGATAATTTTATTGATGATAGCAATTTTGAAACAAAAGCCCTAACATAAGTACACCTTTTCCTTGGGCAGAGCAAAAGGGGAATTATGAAAATAAAGCCCACACAACAACTCTTTCGCCTTGGGCAGAGCGAGGAATTTAAAAACAACGAAAAAGGAAAAAAAACACATAGAAAAATGAATAATGGTAAGGACATCAACAACACTCTAGTTCTGGTATACTGCTTCATGCATCACAAAGTCGGACAAATCTTCATTAAATTCATCTTTAATTTTGGCATCGACTTCGGGTGAATTGATGAACCCTCCACTATGAAATGTTTCTTCAATTTGTTTAGTTATCATATCCTTCATAGCATCCTTGGTGGAATTAACAGTTGAGAAGCCAAGACCTTCTCTATTCTTGTTTTCAGGAAAAGTCAGAACTTGTCCCCACCCTTCATTAAAACCATTCTCTACGACATGCTAAGCATCATTGATAGATGAAATGGAAACCCCACACTTTTTGGCGCTACTTCCAACAATAAAAAGAGCCTAGAACTGTGTTCCAATTTATTTATATGCGCCTATATATAAAGAGGAAAACAGGTGGCTCACCACCAAGGTCTGCTCTCCACAAACAGTGACCAACTTCCCTTCTCGAACAAAGTTAAGCTTTTGGTGTAGTGTTGACGTGACCGACCCTGCTTCATGAATCAATGGCCTACCTAACAAACATTTGTAAGCTACACGAATGTCCATTACTTGGAAGGTGATTTGGAAAGTGTGGGGCCCAATAGTCATAGGCAAATCAACCTCTCCAATAACAGTCTTTCTCGATCCATCAAACGCTTTGACAATGGTTCTGATTGGTCTCATAAGAACTCCCTGATAAGAGAATCTTTCCAAAGTTGTTTTAGGCATCACATTCAATGACGACCCAGTGTCAACCAACACCTTGGAAAGTGCATCATTCATACAACTCATTGAAATGTGTAAGGAAAAACTGTGATTCCTCCCCTCCTCTAGGAGTTCTTCCTCGAATAATCCAAGATTGTTGGAAGAGGTAATATTGCTTACAATTCCATTGAACTGGTCAATGGTTATGTCATAGTTAACATAGGTTTGCTCGAGAAGCGTCTGTACAACCTCCCTATGCGCTTATGAACTCATCAATAATTGCAGCACAGAGATCTTGGATGGCGTCTGTAAAAGCAGGTCCATGATTTTGTATTCATTCTTTTTAATCAGCTTTAACACTTCATTAGAATTAGAAATGGGATCAGTCCCACTGAACTGCCCTATGGTGGAATCTTTTGCTCACGGTTGCTCAAAAGAAATCATGTTCCTCTTCGGAGGTGTTGTGGAGAATACACGTCCGATTTTGGTAACCCTGCTTACATCAGCGGTGTTAACAGATGGCAGAACAGGTAAAGGTACCTCTTTTCCATATTCTAGCATGGTTGCACTATACTTGTATGGAACCGCCCTATCATAGATGCTGGGAGTTGGGCCTGGCATGTTAACAATCAGAGGAGTCATGTAAGATCTTCTGCTATCATATGTAACCTCCACACGTTCCAATTCATTGAAATATGGAACTATCACAAACACTTCTTCATCTTTACCCATAGCATCTAGATTTCTATCATAAGTGATAGTAATAGTCCTTTTGTCTAATAGATCTTGAATATCATCCTTCACAAGGCGACAACCTCGCAGATTCGTAGAACAGATACGACATGCCGCATAGTTGTAGTTATCATGGATGAAGAATTACATTCTACTTAATCCACCATGCATTCTTACCAAGGACCCTTGAATAAATATGACATCAAAAATAGTGTATTTCCCTGTGCATCCTTGAACCATGTTGACATGATGATAAAACTAAGGGGCATCCCAGTTTCTATAACATTTGATAATCCCTCTGTCCAACAGATCTTGAAGACTATTTCTTACAATTCGACATCCCCATCTTGGACTTTTGTTGCAAACTCTGCAAGCACCTTTATCATGTGGTTATAAACGACCACGTTTGACCATCCCCTCATGCATTTTGACCAAGTTATCATTCAAATATAATACATTATAAATTCTAAAATCATAGGGGTAACCGTATACCATATTCACATTTGCTGCTCCATATTATGGAAGAGGATTCGCTTGAACGTTTGGGTTAGTGTCCTTGAAGGAAAAAATCCCACACTTAACCAGTCTTTGGACGTCTGCTTTCAGTCCAAAGCAATTCTCTATGTTGTGACCTGGAGCACCTTGATGGTATGGACAAAATTGATCTGCTTTATACTAGTAAGGAATCTCCCTTGGAACTGTTGGAGGAGACTTGGTTTGAATATCCCCCTTTTGTGACAAGGCTGAAAGTAACTATGTGTAAGACATAAGGATCGGATCATAACTTGCTTTCCTTTGCATACAGTTTTGATTGTAAAATGGTGGACGAGCCTGCTTGAAAGGCTTTTGAATTAGTTGATGATGGTGATGTTTTTGTTGTTGAACTTGTTGTGGTGGTTGATATTGTTGTGGCTGGACATGCGGTTGTGTGAATTGTAGTTGATAGGCTAGAGTATTGATGACTGGAGAAATAGCTACAATATGTTGATGTTGGTATCTTCTTTTAGACCTACCATGATGCACGGCACTTTCGCAACTACGAAAAACACCCGGCAGAAAAATAGAAAAGTAGCCACTGGACGTTATTTATCCCAAAGAGAGAGAAAGGAAACGATCAAAGAAAACCTGAAGAACGGGAAAAGACAAGGTTATCACAACCAAGTCTTGGGTTCGGGAGTCGGTTACGCAAGGGGAAGGTATTATCACCCCTCACGTCCATTGTACTTAACGGGATCCATGCTTGTTGTCTAATCAAAGGGTTTGTTTATCTATAAGCTACTGCTAAACGGAAACGAGAACAAAAGAAAAAGAAAGAGACTCGGTAGTACATCGCCACCCTATACCTACATATTCCCTCGTGTAATGGGAAAGTCATGTAAGAACACAGATTGTGTCTTAGTAATATCTCTATATTTTGATGATAACTCTTATGAAATTTTGTATTAAAGAATTATATACTCTAAAATTGGTTCATGAATATTTGCTGCTGATAATTAAAGTATATATAAATCCAAGAGAAAATTAATATGAACATAGAACTATGGAAGGCTCTGAAGAGTCAGAATCATCTTATAGAAGAATCTGAGTGTTGTCTGCAGAAGGATCTGAAGCAAAAGCTACATAAGAATCTGAAGCAGTAGCTGCAGAAGAATCTGAAGCAGTAGCTGCAGAAGAATCTAAAGCAGAAGACTCTAATAAGATCTGAAGACTCTGAAGCATTAAAGAACTTTGTATGAGAGTTAAGAAGCTCAGTTTTTCAGAAGACTCTGAGAGTACTACACGCTGCATGTACTGAGGATCTGATTCATAAAACTCTGCTCTAATAGAACTACACGCTAAAGCACACTTGCTGCCTTACTCTGATTCAGCAAAATCTGATGGGTATCCAAGACTCTGATCATGCAAAATCTGATGATTACCTTGCTGAAAAGAAATACTTATTGAAGAAGAATTCAAAGTAATATCCTTTGATTTAGCACAACGACTCTTTCCTCTTTCATGCTTGACACTAGAACACAGGCCAAAAGCATTTCTCTGTGCATTCTACTTTCAGGAAAGGTCATGTGATGTAAAGACAAAAAGGTTCAGGCCTTTTCAGAACACAGCCTCCAATGTCAAGACTTTGTGGACTACTGTGCATATAAAAGCAAGTTTTCATCATCTTCTTCAGTAGTGATCTACAACCAACGAATCTCTGAAAGAAACTCTTACAAGCTCTCATAAAATATTCTTATTGCTGAGTTTATTCTTTTGTTCTTAACTTTAAGTGAAAAATCACTGTTGTGATAAAGCTTGTTAGAAGCATTCATACACTTGTATTAATCTTACATTTTAGTGTAATAGTTCCTTAAGAAGATCCAGTTGGGATCAGAAGTTCTTGAGAAGACTTTGAACAGTTGTTCTTAGTGATTACTATTGTAATAGTTCCTTAAGAAGATCCAATTGGGATCAGAAGTTCTTGAGAAGACTTTGAACAGTTGTTCTTAGTGCTTACTATTGTAATCAGTTGATTAAATAGTGGATTAAGTCCTTGTTTGAGAAAGGCAAATCACTCTAGATAGGGTGGACTGGAGTAGTTGAGTTCAACGAACCAGGATAAAAATACTTGAGTTTTTAATTCTAAGTTTTTATCTTCATACTTATTCAACCCCCCTTCTAAGTATTTTCTCATTTTCAGTTGGCATCAGAGCTCCAGTTCTGTGTGTGCTACCACTTCACAGTGACAGAAAAGATCCAGTGAGAAAAACTTTGATATTTTTATTTGGTTGTTTATAATGGTTGATGTTTCAACATCTAACAAGTATGAAGAAAGAGACAGAATCAGTATTAAACCCCCTATGTTTGATGGGGAGAAATTTGATTATTGGAAAGACAGGATTGAAAGTTTTTTCCTTGGTTATGATGCTGATTTATGGGATTTGGTCATAGATGGATATGTTCATCCCATTGATGGGAATCGCAAGAAAGTAGATAGAAAATCTATGACAGAAGCCCAAAAGAAGGAATTTAGAAATCACCACAAGGCTAGAACAATATTGTTAAATGCAATATCTCACACTGAGTATGAAAAGATCACAAATAGAGAAACTGCATTTGACATGTTTGAGTCCCTGAAAATGACTCATGAGGGAAACTCTCAAGTCAAGGAAACAAAGGCTCTGGCTCTAATTCAGAAGTATGAAGCTTTCAAGATGGAAGAAGCTAAATCTGTTGAAGCCATGTTCTCCAGATTTCAAATACTTACAGCTGGACTAAAGGTTCTGGATAAAGGTTACTCTACTGCTGATCACGTGAAGAAGATCATCAGAAGCTTACCTACCAATGGAGACCTATGGTGACTGCGCTGAAAATGGCTAAAGATCTGAATCAGATTTCCTTGGAGGAACTAATCAGCTCACTAAGGAGCCATGAAATTGAACTTGAGGAAGATGAGCCTCAGAAGAAAGGTAAGTCAATTGGCTTAAAATCTTAAAAATCTGCTAAAGCGTTGCAGGTAATAGAGGAAAGCTCTGAAGAATCCTCATCTGAAGATGAAGATGAATTATCCATGATGTCCAGAAGAATAAACAAACTCTGGAAGCATAAAGGAAAGAAGTTTAAAAACTTCAGGAAGTCTGACCAAAGAAAGGAATCTTCTGGACACAGAAGATCTGGAAAAAAGGAGGTTGTCTGCTACGAATGTAAAGAACCTAGGCATTACAAAAATGATTGTCCAAAGCTTCTAAAAGAAAAGCCTAAAAGAAAATTTGATAAGAAGAAGAAGGTTCTAATGGCAACTTGGGATGATTCAGATACATCTGAATCTGAATCTGAGGCAGAAGAAGAATGTGCCAACGTAGCATTGATGGCAGACATAGAAGATCAGGAGGAAGGAATTTCAGACTCTGAATCTGACTCTGAATCTGACTCTGATGCTGAAGAGGTAATGGCTAAACTCACTAAAGATGAACTTATCAAAGTGTTATCAGAGGTTCTGAAGAGCTATAACAATATTAAGCTCAAATACAAGGAGCGTCAAAGCAATCTTGTATCTGAGAATAATATTCTCAAATCAGAAGTGGCTGAGCTAAATGAAAAGAACTTAAAAATGAAAAATGATTTTGAATTAGCTCAACAAGACTTTGATTCTGAAACTGAGTCTGAATGCAAAAATATTTTGGAAAAATATGACTACAGTTTTCAGAAGTTTCTTGCTAAAAGCATAGACAGAAGTAAAATGGCTTATATGATCTATGGAGTTAGCAGAAATAACAGAAAAGGAATTGGATATAAATCTTCCTCTGATTTAAATCCAAAACCTGTTGATAAAATTATCATCAAGAAGACTCCTTTATATTCCAATTTTAAATTTGGTCACTTGAATGATATTGAACACACTCGTTCTGAAAAGAACATTCATGTGTTTAAATCTAAGGCTAGTCAGAATAAACCTTATGTTGAAAAACAGAAGTTTAGACGAACCTTCAGAACAACTAACCCAAAAGGACCTAAGAAGATCTGGGTACCTAAGAGTAAAATAATTCTTGTTGCAGATGTTCTTAGCAGCAAGGTCAGGACGCCAGTCATGGTACCTGGACTCTGGATGCTCGCGACATATGACGGGAGAAAGGTCTATGTTCCAAAGTCTGGAGCTTAGATCTGGAGGTGACGTGAAATTTGGAGGGAATCAGAAGGGCAAGATCATTGGATTTGGAACTATTGGAAATGGTAACCTTCCCTCTATCACTAATGTTTTACTTGTAGAAGGACTAAAGCATAATCTATTGTCCATAAGTCAATTAAGTGACAATGGTTATGACATAGTCTTTAATCAAAAATGTTGTAAAGCTATTAGTCAAAAGGATGGCTCAATCCTATTTAGTGGAAAGAGGAAGAACAACATTTACAAAATAAATCTTTTAGAACTTAAGGTTCAGAATGTTAAATGCCTCTTGTCTGTTAATGAGGAGCAATGGGTCTGGCACAGAAGATTAAGGTATATTAATATGATACGTATATCTCAGATTAATAAACTTAATCTTGTAAGAGGACTTCCTAAGTTGAAGTTCACCTCAGATGCTCTTTGTGAAGCATGTCAAAAAGGGAAGTTTTCAAAATCCTCTTTTAAATCAAAAAATGTTGTTTCTACTTCCAGACCATTAGAATTACTTCATATTAATCTGTTTGGACCAGTGAAAACTACATCCATCAGAGGAAAGAAGTATGGATTAGTCATTGTTGATGAATATAGTAGATGGACATGGGTAAAGTTCCTAAAACACAAGGATGAGTCACATTCTGTGTTCTTTGATTTCTGCAAACAAGTCCAGAATGAAAAAGATTTCAAAATTATAAAAGTCAGAAGTGATCATGGTGGTGAATTTGAAAACAAATATTTTGAAAAATATTTTAATGAAAATGGCATTGCTCATGATTTTTCCTGTCCTAGAACTCCACAACAGAATGGAGTTGTAGAGAGGAAAAATAGAACTCTGCAAGAAATGGCCAGAACCATGACCAATGAGACTAATCTGGCAAAGCACTTTTGGGCAGAAGCAATCAACACAGCGTGTTACATTCAGAACAGAGTGTCTGTAAGACCTCTTCTGGAAAAGACTCCCTATGAATTGTGGAGGAACAGAAAGCCCAACATTGCTTATTTTCATCCTTTTGGATGTATTTGTTATATGTTGAACACTAAAGAGAATCTTAGCAAGTTTGATTCTAAAGCACAGAAGTGTTCATGCTTGGATATTCTAAACGCTCTAAGGGTTACAGAGTATACAATAATGAAACATAGATTGTGGAAGAATCTATACATGTTAGATTTGATGATAAGCTTGGCATTAAAAAGCCAAAGCAGTTTGAAAATTCTGCAGATAGAGAAGTAGTCTTCACAGACTCTGAAGGCTCAGAGGCAGACAAAGCTCAACGCGAAATGCAATTCCTTTGACTTCTCAGATGAACAACTTAAACATTTCTGAAGAATCAACTGTTAGAGGATCATCTTCCAGAATCAAAGCTTCTCATCCAGAGAATGTGATCATTGGAAAGAAGGATGACCCTATCAGAACAAGATCCTTCCTCAGATCCTCTGAAGCATCATTATTTGGACTGGTGTCAGTAATTGAACCAACCACTATGGATGAAGCTCTACAAGACAATGACTGGATTATTGCCATGCAAGAAGAGCTAAATCAGTTCACTAGAAATGATGTGTGGGACTTAGTTCCAAGACTAAAAGGATTCAACATAATTGGAACTAAATGGGTCTTCAGAAACAAGCTTAATGAAAAAGGAGAAGTTGAAAGAAATAAGGCAAGGCTTGTTGCTCAAGGGTACAGTCAACAAGAAGGTATTGATTACACTGAAACTTATGCTCCAGTGGCAAGGTTAGAATCTATACGCCTTCTTATTTCATTTGCTGCACAATACAACATCACTCTACATCAGATGGATGTTAAAAGTGCCTTTCTAAATGGTATTATAGAAGAAGAAGTTTATGTTCACCAGCCTCCTGGTTTTGAGAGTGAAAAATTTCCAGAACATGTTTTTAAACTAAAGAAATCTCTGTATGGTTTAAAACAAGCTCCCAGAGCTTGGTATGAGAGATTAAGTAATTTCCTTTTGGAAAAGAATTTCATCAGAGGCAAAGTGGACACAACACTCTTTTGTAAAACATTTAAGAAAGATCTTCTAATATGTCAAATATATGTGGATGATATTATATTTGGATCTACCAATACTATGCTGGGAAAGGAGTTTGCTCAATGTATGCAGGCAGAATTTGAAATGAGCATGAAGGGAGAATTGAGATTCTTTATGCGAATTCAAGTCAACCAAACTCTAGAGTGCACTTACATTCATCAGACCAAATATGTTAAAGAACTTCTGAAGAAATTTAACATGACTGATAGTAAGATGGCAAAGACTCCCATGCATCCAACTAGTACACTAGGCAAGGAAGAGGTAAGTAAGAAAGTAGATCAGAAACTCTACAGAGGTATGATAGGATCTCTTCTATACTTAACTGCTTCTAGACCTGACATTCTGTTCAGTGTATGTTTATGTGCAAGATTCCAATCAGATCCTAGAGAATCTCACTTAACTGTTGTTAAGAGGATTCTAAGGTATCTGAAAGGTACTACTAACGTGGGTCTGTGTTACAGAAGATCTGATAAATATACATTTGTTGGATTCTATGATGCTGACTATGCTGGAGACAGAGTAGAACGTAAAAGTACTTCTGGAAGCTGTCAGTTCCTTGGAAGTCATCTGATCTCATGGTACAACAAGAAGCAACCCACAATTGCACTTTCTACAACAGAGGCAGAATACATTGCTGCTGTTGGATGTAGCACGCAGATGCTCTGGATGAAGAGTCAATTAGAGGACTATCAGATCTTTGAGAGTAATGTATCTATCTTCTGTGATAATACTTCTGCTATATGTTTGTCTAAATATCCAATTTTACACTCTAAGGCAAAACATATAGAAATTAAACATCATTTTATCAGAGACTATGTTCAGAAGGGTATTATAAACTTAGCCTTTGTTGATTCAGATCATCAATGGGCTGATATTTTTACAAAACCCCTTGCTGAAGATAGGTTCAAGTTTATTCTGAAAAATATTGGTATGGATTTTTGTCCAGAATAATATTTATCAGAGGCAAACTTCTCAGATGCAAAATGTTTAATGCTCTGAAGTATTTCATCTGTTAATCTATTTATTTTCTTGAATTATTTTACTTGTGTAAATCTGAACTAACAATGCTCACAGGATCTGAAAGTTGTCTAACGTTTCATTTCTCAAGAGATGTCAGAAGCACAAGAAAGCAAACACGTGTAGCTCAGAAACTGAAAAGGTAGAATGCACTTTACTGAATTAACGTTTGAAGTGCTGCTTTGAAAATCTGTTTTTTCTTGATTTCCCCCCACCTGTCAGAATCATAATTGTTGTGCAATGATGTTTTTACTTTTTCATTAAATGTTATGTGAAGCGTGCTTATGTGATTGTTTATGTGCCTGATTTTATCTATAAATACCACAAATCACACCATTTCACACTTTTCACTTCATAAACCTTTTATGCATTTCTGTCTTCTCTTTGCTCTTCACCAAAACCCTAAACCTAAAACCTCTCTCTCAAGAACATCAATGGCATCTTCTTCATCAACATCTGCTCAGATGCAATCAACCATTGATGTTTCTGCTCCTAATGTTGAAGCTTACAAAGAACCTGTAAGAACTCTTCTCATACCAACCATAGAACTGGAAGTTCTGAGTGAATGCTTCATAGACCTTGAGTCCATTGAAGAAAATGGGTTTAATCTTTCTTCAACCATTCAAACTCAGATTTGTACAAAGTATTTTGACAGGCTTATGGGTCCTGTTTATCCAACTTTGGTGAAAGAATTCTGGATACATGCTCATGTGTGCCCTAAGTTCATCCATTCTTCTGTCCTTGGAAAGGAGATTGTGATTACTGAGAAGCTGATCAGACAACTAATTGGATACTCTGAAACTGATGGTGAAACCAGTCTACAATCTGCTCGTGTGGATCTTGCTGATGTGTTTCAAGAAGTTACTATTTCTAGGACACCAACTAGCAAAGTAAGGGAACTGAAGCCAGTCTACAGGATCTGGGCCAAGATTTTCATGAGTTCCATCTTTCATAGAAAATCATCAAATTCCCTAGATTATGTTAGTGCTGAACAACTATACTTTATGTTCTGTATGAGCAAGGGAAAGAAGGTGGACTTGCCTTATCTTCTGTTCAGTCACCTTCTGAATCATGTAAAGGAAACAAGAGAAGATGTAAGAGTCAAAGCTAGAAAAGTTAGGAATTGGATTCCTATGGGTAGGCTGATATCAGACATTCTAACAGAGAATGGTCTTGTGAAATATTTTTATGATACTGGATTGACAGAGGATCTGTCATATGTTATAGGTTCTGTCATTAATGGCAATACTCTGAAGAGGATGAAGGTCATCATAGAGCTTGCCAGAAAACCTAAGAAAATTGCTACTAAGGATGTAAGCAACAGAAGGATTCCTGTTAAAGATTTTCCAATGTTCACTGCTGACGAACCAAGGGAGATCATCTTATCCTACATAGCTGATTGTCTGTTAAATGGTGTTCCTCTGCCTGTGAACATCGTCTAGAAGGAAGGAGAAGTTATGCCTAATCTTGTTAGAGAAAGGCGTTCAAAGAAGATTGCTGAAGAAGGATCTGAGGCTCAGCCAAAGAGAAAAGCCTCTGAAGCTGTTGTTAAGCCTCAGAAGGTAAAGAAAGTGAAACCCACTCCTCCATAAGCAAGTCTGGAAGACATAAGAGAAACTATCAAACAGGTATTATCATCTGATCCAACTCCAACCATTCACTCTCCATTACCTTCACCTCCTCCATCACCTTCTAGACCACAATCATCTGTACCACCATCATCTGGAATTCATACATTTGAACTCCCTCCATCTCAAACTACACTTTCTCAACAACAACAAGAACCATCTCAGCCAGAACCTCAACAAAAATAATAACCAGAATCTCAACAAAAACAACAACCAGAACCTCAACAAAAACAACAACCAGAATCTCAACCACAACAACAAACACAACCAGAACAACAACAACAATCACCAGAACATCAATCTCAACCCATTTCATCTGAACCTCCCCAATCAACATCATCTGAACATCCCTTAATAATAGAACAACCGTTACCTATTCCAAAACCCTCAAATGACATTCTTGATTTGGAACCACTTGCAACCATGGTTGTCTTGTCATCTACCTCTTGTCACTCCACTGAATCATCTGATTCTGAATCAGAAGTTCCCTCACCCTCTTGTTTACACATTCCTGATCCACTCAAACCTGCATTTTCTGATCTATCAGCACCTGACCAAATAAATCGTAGACTTTCACTTCGTTCAAAATTCAACCTCTCAGATTTTCAAAATTCATCATCTGAAGCTGAAATTTCACCAACCCCAACACCTCAACTCACAATACCACAACCATCTGAACCTCAACCATCTTCATTTCAACCATCTTACCAACCACCATCTGATCTAACACCTCCTAATATCACTTGTGAACAACCTCAGCCAAACTCTGAATCTGCTGAGAAAGTGACCCCTGAGGAATTTCTTTACCCCAACCCTAGATCAGATGTTGATAAACTGTTTGATAATTTCAAAAAGGAAGTTCGTATGGGGATTGCACGTGTGGAAGAAGAGTGTCTGCTCAGTATAGATCTTGTTAAGTCTGAAGCTGCTTGGGATAAATTTATCTCTAAGATCAACGTGGTGGCCTCTCATCTCAAGACAGTCTGTGCTGAAGATGCTAAGGCAAAGTTTGCTGAGTTAGTCAGACAAACTCTGATGAGCATTCCCAAACCACCAGTGCTGCTTCTGGAAGCTGCTCTTGCTGAAGACTCTCCATCTGAAGATGTTGCATCTGATATGGACATTGATGCATCTGCACCTGAAGTAAAGGCTGACAATTCAGAACTAGTGAAAGAGGTTAAGGAAATCAAGTCCTGGATGATCAAACAAGAACAAACCACTGAAGAGATTAAGACTTGGATGACCAAGCAAGAAGAGTCTACTACAAAGATCACAGATCTTCTGACCCTGATTGCATCTCGTCAACCTTAGTTTCTTTTCATGTTTTTGCACTGTTGTTTTGCATCTGTTTTCTCTTGTTTGTTTTGTTATCATCTGTTATGTGAACCATCTGAATGAATGAAATTGTTTGCTTTGCTTTTCTTCTATTATCTTTTCTGTCTTTACTAATCTTTTTGATTATGACAAAAAGGGGGAGAAAAAGAATCTGATTGTTCAATCCATAAGCAAATACTAAAACAAATTCAGACATATTATTAACTATATTTGAATTTAAGTCTTTCAGATTCTATTGTTTCATCTGCCAAAATAAATTCATTGAAGTTATCCTGAGAATTACCCAACCAGACTCTGATTCTTGAAGCAAATTGTACTCTGAGTCTAAACGCAAAACCAGACTCTGTGTTTGAAAGAAGTCATCAGACTCTGATTAACCAGACTCTGTGTTTGAAAGAAGTCATCATACTCTGATTTTGAAATACACTCAAGCAAAAAGGGAAGTATTCTTTTTCTTTAGAATATTCATTTCAGGGGGAGATTCTTAATCTCAGGGGGAGTTATAATTTTTTTTTATTTATTGAACAAAATTTCTCATGTTTTGTCATCATCAAAAAGGGGGAGATCGTAAGAACACAGATTGTGTCTTAGTAATATCTTTATGTTTTGATGATAACTCTTATGAAATTTTGTATTAAAGAATTATATACTCTAAAATTGGTTCATGAATATTTGCTGCAGATAATTAAAGTATATATAAATCCAAGACCAAATTAATCTGAACATAGAACTATGGAAGGCTCTGAAGAGTCAAAATCATCTTATAGAAGAATCTGAGCGATGTCTGCAGAAGGATCTGAAGCAGAGGCTACAGAAGAATCTGAAGCAGTAGCTGCAGAAGAATCTGAAGTAGAAAAATCTAATAAGATCTGAAGACTCTGAAGCATTAAAGAACTTTGTATGAGACTTAAGAAGCTCAGTTTTTTAGAAGACTCAAAGAGTACTACACGCATCATGTACTGAGGATCTGATTCATAAAACTCTGCTCTAATAGAACTACATGCTAAAGCACACTTGCTACCTTACTCTGATTTAGCAAAATCTGATGGGTATCCAAGACTCTGATCATGCAAAATCTGATGGTTACCTTGCTGAAAAGAAATACTTATTGAAGAAGAATTCAAAGTAATATCCTTTGATTTAGCGCAACGACTCTTTCCTCTTTCATGCTTGACACTAGAACACAGACCAAAAGCATTTCTCTGTGCATTCTACTTTCAGGAAAGGTCATGTGATGTAAAGACAAAAAGGTTCAGGCCTTTTCAGAACACAGCCTCCAATGTCAAGACTTTGTGGACTACTGTGCATATAAAAGCAAGTCTTCATCATCTTCTTCAGTAGTGATCTACAACCAACGAATCTCTGAAAGAAACTCTTACAAGCTCTCATAAAATATTCTTATTACTGAGTTTATTCTTTTGTTCTTAACTTTAAGTGAAAAATCAATGTTGTGATAAAGCTTGTTAGAAGCATTCATACACTTGTATTAATCTTACATTTTAGTGTAATAGTTCCTTAAGAAGATCCAGTTGGGATCAGAAGTTCTTGAGAAGACTTTGAACAGTTGTTCTTAGTGATTACTATTGTAATAGTTCATTAAGAAGATCCAGTTGGGATCAGAAGTTCTTGAGAAGACTTTGAACAGTTGTTCTTAGTGCTTACTATTGTAATCAGTTGATTAAATAGTGGATTAAGTCCTTGTTTGAGAAAGGCAAATCACTCTAGATAGGGTGGACTGGAGTAGTTGAGTTCAACGAACCAGGATAAAAATACTTGAGTTTTTACTTCTAAGTTTTTATCTTCATACTTATTCAACCCCCCTTCTAAGTATTTTCTCATCTTCAAGTTAGAGTCAACGTAGTTCAGAAAACTAAGGGTGATGGGGGGAAGGTTGCTCGCCAAGACATCGTCGTCTTGTGCCTACGTATCCTCATCTGGCATGAGAAATCAGAGCAAACGTAGTTCGGGTAAAAAAAACCTATGGTTTGTTAAGTGTTTTTTATGAGCGACGATGCTTAAATTCTGATTCCAGCAGTTAGGGACGATGCTTGTTTGCGGTAGAACAAAAAAGTAACGTACTATTTTCTGAAAATGATTTTAGAACACAAATCCCAAACGATAAAAAGGTTTAATTTAGTTTGTGAGTTTTAATAAAGTGAATTTATTTTTCTTTGTGATTCGCATTGCACTAAAGACTATGACATAGGAACGAATGCGTCGCATTTTGCCCCCAGACGGGACGCACACTAAACACTCTAGACAAGCGAGAGGAGACCCCTCACTCATCATTTCCCATGTGCTTAAGGCTCGTAGCGTACAATGTTCATCGTGTTTATTAGATGAGTTAGAATGTGTTTTGAGATGAGAAGAGACACGCACGGAAGGTCTAAGGGAAACTCGGCCCTAACTTTGTCATACAAAGTGGTTCTAAGGCCAGGATACGCAAGGAGATTCTATTCTAATGTTAGCATGCGAAAGATGGAACTAAGATTAAGGTTAACAGGGACTAACTTACTTGTTATCATTCTTGGATTGCCCTCCTAGTGTCTATCTTACTCCATATTTAATTGAACATTAAATTGGAATAAGAAACCTAAGGGAACATGCAAATATAAAGCAAAATGCGAAGAAACAAGGCTCAAAATAGCAGCTACAACAGTGCCTTCTGCACAAAATAGCAGTATAATCTAGCACACAAGCAAGAGAGCCTATAACAGCACATGTTTCAGCATAAAAACAGGTGTAAAAAGCAGGCAACAAGCAAGCAAGGCAAAGACAACGTGCAAAGGACAGAATAACCGCAACTGTGGAAAGTAGGGTAGCAAGTATGTAAGAATGCGATTAACCAAGAGCAAACACTAATCATGGATAGATATCATGCAACAATGGACATACTTAGACAATCAAATATAATTTATCAATCAACATTGCATCAACAAGAATCATCAAGATCAACATGCTTTTTTCAAATTAAAATGAACGATCGAATGATCAAACAAGCACAACAAGCGGCATTGGAAGCAAATGCAAACATGCATCACAATATCCTGCAACATAATCATCAATGATAATCAATTAATCATGTGACAAGCAAGCAAAGCAATATGATCATTCATCAATCAAACAAACATGAGCAGGTTATGTATTCTCCCCTTCACAAGACGGTGATTTCTTGACGCGCAACCTTCCCCCCTTCACCCATAGTTTTTCGAAGTACGTTGACTCTGAATTTCCCATTGCACGGGAGAATACATAGGCATAGGGCGGTGATGTCCTATCAAGTCTCTTTCTTTCCTCTTTCTTTTTCTTTTGTTCTCGTTTTCGTTTAGCAGTAGCTTATAGATAAACACACCCTTTGATTAGACAACAAATGTGGATCCATTTGAGTACAACGGACGTGAGGGGTGCTAATACCTTCCCCTTACGTTAACCGACTCTCGAATCCAAGATTTGGTTGCAATGACCTTGTCTTTTCCTATTCTTCATGTTTTCTTTGATCGTTTCCTTTCCTTCACTTTGGGATAAATAACTTTCAGTGGCGACTCTTCTGTTTTTCCGCCGGGTGTTTTTTGCAGTTGCGACAAGCACCACCTCTTGTTCCTTCTTCTTTTTAAAGCTACTTACATGCTTCTTTCAGCTACTAGAAGTATTTCCTTCCTTCTCCAACCTGCCCTTGAGAACCCCTTCTTCCAAGCACATCCCCATGTTTACCATTTCGGTAAAATCACTAGGAGCACTGGCGATCATTCTCTCATAGATAAATGAACTCAACGTCTTCAAAATGATTTTGGTCATTTATTTCTCCTCCAAAGGTAGACAAATTTGAGCAACCGCTTCGCGCCAATGTTGTGCATAATCCTTGAAGCTTTCTTTATCCTTTTGGGTCATAGCTCTCAATTAATCTCTATCATGCACCATATCAACACTGTACTTATATTGTCTGATGAAATCTTGACCAAGGTCGTTGAAAGTTTGAATCTTTGCACTATCTAGACCCATGTACCATTTAAGTGCGGCACTGATTAGACTATCTTGAAAATAATATATCAATAACCGATGATTGTTTGTATGTGTTGACATCTTTCGAGCATACAAGATCAAATGGCTTTGAGGACAAGAGTTGCCCTTGTACTTTTCAAAGTCTGGAACTTTGAATTTGTGAGGAATTTTAACATTTAGAACCAAGCAGAGGTCTGAAGCATTCTTCCCAAATAAGTCATTTACTCATAAGGCTTTGATCTCCTTTTTCATTTCCAAGAACTGATCTTAGAACTCATATAACCTCCATCAACTCCAACACTGGTTGTGGTATAAACATAACATCGGTAACGGTTGAAGCATTGGTCACTTATAGGCGGTACCCTATTGTCATAAAGTGAGGAGGCATGCCCCTAAGGAAAATAGGGAGGCATGGTGTACTGAGGATCATTAACTAGCTCCACAAAAATAGGCGTTGAGACGATTTCAAAAATCACAGTGTGTTGAGCAATTTCATGAGAATTAGGCGACTGACTCTGAGCAGCCGTCATAACTTTCATCCTGTTGGTGAGTCTCTCTAAGTTGTCTTTCAAAGTGATGACTTCTTCCCTCAATTCTATATTTCCCTATTCTAACTGATTCATTCTTCTTTTCTAACCTGCTCAGATGTTATAGTGATGATTCAACTTGTCAATTGGCAGAGAACAGACAGGGGTAAGGACCTGAATGCAGAAAATGCAATGCTAATGATGCATGCAAATGCAAATGCAAATGAGGTTTCAAGGAACTCAACTGTTATGTTACAAACATCATAAAAATAGAGGACACTTTTAAATAGCTGAAAAATTACTCATTTCATTAAAAAACTTTGAAGGATTACAGGATAGAGTACAACTTTTAAAAGTCTTAACAAGGTGGAAAGTACCAGAAAATGAAACTAGAAACCCTAAGCAATCACATGGAAAGACCCCTCTCCTCCTTGCAGCCTCCTAAGCTTCTTGATCTGCTTCTTCATCTCAATCTTCTCAAGTATGAGCTTGTCAACATACAACATCCATGCAACTGATGACGGAGGAATGTCTGAACTAACAACAGAAGTTGATGGCATGCCAGAGGAAAATAAATCCTCTTGCACCTTCCTCTTCTTAGAAAAGTCTTCTTCATCCTTCTGCTTCAAAAGCTTTTAAAGTTCTGCATTCTAATTGTTGACAACTTGGTACTAGTTTCTCTAAGCATCTCTTTCTCGTTGCACTTTGGTCAAGGAAATCATCAGCTTTTCTGCATCACTCATGAAGATCAAGGTAGGCTCTTTAGCAGCTATAGGTAGAAGTTCTTGACAGGGATAGGGAATCTTCAGATGGCCCTATCTGAAGGTGTGAGAAAACATAAGAAAGGGGGGCTTGAATTGGGTTTTTAAAAATGAAATCTTTTTGTGAAACTCAAACAAAGATCACAAATAAACTAACAAGAGAGAAAGACACACGATATATCGTGGTTCACTTGAAAATTATCAAGTTAATCAAGTCCACCCACCAAGGTGATTTCACCTTATACACAAGGATTTAATCCACCATAATCAAATAATTACATTGCACTAGCAACCACTGGTGACTAACAACATATAAAATTGTCTCTTCTTAAGGATTTTGACCCAACTGGTCCCTTAAGGAATTACAATCTACACAAGCAACCGCTGGTGACTAACAACAAAGACTAACTATCTCTTCTTAAGGAATCTGACCTAGCAGGTCCCTTAAGGAGTTATAAACAACAGTTTGAACAAAAATGTTTACAATGAATTGCTTCTACACAAGCATATATAAACAATATTAAAATCTTAAAGAAACTTTCACAGTATGAACAATGTTCTTTCTTTGTATTGTGGTGCTTCAATGTTGTAGCTTCAGTTCTTCATAGACCATTCATACTTCTTTGATAATCATTTTTCGTTGTATGAATTATTGTGTTAATCTCTTGTATATCGCTCTCTTATTACACCTTTTTTTCAAGTCATCAAGTCCTTATATAGCTAGAAAAAGATATGTTGGAGGGAAGATCGGGAATATCCTTTTTGATAGTTGGTGACTTGAAATAATATTGTTACGCAGGGATGAAAAGCATATGTAAAAGTTGTCCTTTGTACCACCAAATCAGGGTAGTGGAATGGTAATGGAATGGAACGTTGAAACATATTATGTACTATATTCCCTTGTAAACGTTTGAGTTTATCTTCTGTACATCAGAGGCTTCTGAATAGAAATGATTGAAGCATGAGTAGAAGAGTTAATCACTGGGTCTTTAGAGTTTGAGTATTCAGAGTCTTCAGAACTTGTTCAGTAGAACTTTATCTTCAGAAATTTAAGCACTCAGTCTTCAGAACCTCTAGTCATTAGTACTTTAAGTCTTCAGAACATCGTTCAGTAGAACTTTGTCTTCAAAGTTTCAGCACTTAATCTTCAGAAACTCAAGTCTTCAGAGTCTTTAGAATGTCGTTCAGCAGAACTGTCTTCAGAGTCTTCAACACTTAGTCTTCAGAAGATAAATACTTCAGAAGCTAGAAAGCCATCAGAAGTAAAATATCAAAGTCATGTTCAGAGGCAGAAACCAAGAGAACATTGCAGCAGCAACATATTATCTTCTCATAATCTTTCTGAATGTGAATAGATCAGAAGCAAACTTGCTTCTTATAACGCAGAAGCGACTTTGGTCAGATCAGAGTGATGTTACACATGGTCTCTCTCCAAGTCAGAGCTTTCTCTATCAGAGTCAGAACATGTTTGTTAATTCTTCAGAAAAACAAACGTTAGAGTACCAAAATTGTTCTCACCCAAATACTATTTTTTTATTATCAAAACTTAGAGATATCTGGCAGAACCAAATCTTGTTCTAACAATCTCCCCCTATTTGATAATGACAAAACCGTATATTATGATGACACAATAGGAAATGATAGAGATAAGTTTAGAAATAACTTCCCTTTATCTAACCCCCTCTGATCTAAGACTTAAAAATATCTTATCAAATTTGGGATACTAGAGCCTGATTATAAATATCTTATCAGATTCAGAAATTAGAGCCTGGTTATATGCCAGAGCTTGATGGTTGTATAAGATCTTGTTAGATTGATAATAACAGTGCCTGATTATATACCAGAGTCTGATTGGTTAAATCAGAGCCTGATTTTTAATATATCAATTTGTTCCTGAAAAACATGCTAAGAAATATTGTGTGCAATTAAAAAGTGTTAGAATGTCAGAGTTATGATTCAGAGACAAGGTATTCTTATCAAAATAATTTTTCATTAATGTACTCTCCCTTTTTTTCATTATCAAAAAGGTAAATAAGAACCACAAAGATAAACACAAAAAGACAAAAAAAAAAGAAACTAAGGGGTGGCCTAAGGAGTGTCTAAGGTTGAGAAATAGTAGGGAGCCTCTGAAGGATCTGAGCAAGTGCATTATGAATGTTGTAAGTGAGTTCATCTTGCTTGTCCATCCTCGTTCTGAACAACTCTTGCTCCTTCTTAATATATTTCCAAAGTTTTTAGTATTGGATCATGAGTAGAGTTTTCAGCAGCTCTCAGGATATCTTCTTGATTTTTTTACTACAGCTTCCTTTTCTGCTTGATCTTGAGCTTCCTTAACTAACCTTTCAGATCCTTTGTCAAGAGCTTCCTTAGCCAATAACTCATCTAGTTATCTTTTAGAAGCTAGCTTTGCTTCGGCTTCCCTCTTAGCTTATAATCTATCTTCAGCTTACTGGACAAAATTATCTTTTGTTTGAACGGAGAGATTTTGAATTTATGATATTCTTCTGACATCCACAAATTGAATTTGTCCCGGGGAGCACCCAAAGCATAGGGGTCTTTGCAAGAATTTGATTCATCAGAGAGTGTCTTGAAATCACACCGCTCTAGGCGTCTCTTCAACAGTAAGATATTATTTGATTTTGGACAAGTGTCACAAGAAAATCATACTCGTTTGTTCAAAAGAACACGTTTGATGTTCCCTAAGTCAAGAATACCAAGAGATATATGTAGCACCCCAAAATTTTCCCATCTTTTCTCTTGGATCTTGGCTTATGTTTCATTGTATTTCATATTCATTTTTTACATAACATTGTTCTAGATCAAGGATAAAGGCATCTTGGCTTGTTTCTCAAGATAGGAGGAGCATGTTTCTTCAACCTCAAGCAAGGTTTTTTTCTTGACTTTATGGTATTCTCAAGCTCCCAAAAATACATCATCCTCAATTATGATTCAAGGAAACATCATTTTAAGGTCATATGTGGTTCACCATGGCTTATTTTGCAAGAAATCATCCAGATATTCAAGTTTGGTTCAAGGTGTTTGACCTAAATTAGAAATTTGTGGATGTTATGATCAAATGGGCATAACTCCTTCAATTTTTCAACATCTTGAGGTGGTTCTTTTTCTAATGAACTCTTCCCATCATCCCTAAGAAGTTCTCTTTGAAAGGAAAGATCCAATTATGCTTTGAATGTCATCAAAGGTTTGATACATTATAGGTCATTTTGAGTTTTTGAAGGATTTTTTAGTCAACTTCAAAAGGTCATAACTTGGTCAATTTTAATCATTTGGAGCCCATTATTTTCTAAAATGAACTTGAATATGTCCTCTACAAATTTTATTCAAGGTGAAAGTGTTAAAATCCTATGGAAGGTCTTGGTTTTTATCAAAACATTATAGGTCATTTTTTGTCCCTAAAAGTCTAGAAATTTTTCTAAGTGTTTTGTTGATTTTGAACCTTTTCATGGAGGCTACTTTAAAGGATCATATCTCTCAACTAAGATTTCCAAGTCAATAATTTCTTTTCACATTGCAAAGATTATGTCATCCTTTATCTAATGCAAGAAGAATCATCTCATGAAGCCTCCTACATTGTGAGAACCATGGTGGCAAAAGTTGAATTTCAAAGCTGAAAAATCCACTTCAAGTCAGAATTGAAATTGTTTCAATTGGCCTCTAATCACCAAATTAAGCCACGAATTCAATGTAAACATGATTAAAAAACTTGCCTGGATTGATTAGAGCCTTGAAACGCAAGGTTTGAGTGAGTTTTGATAACATTCAAGTCACATTTTGCTCATGCTGCAGATGTACACGAATTTGTTGAAATTGACATCATTCACCCTCCCTAAATATTCAGAAAGCTTCTCCTATAAATAAGGGACTCATTCCACCCATTTTCACAGGCTTTGGTAGCCAAAATCACCCTGTTGAGATCTCATTTAAACTCTTAAGCTTGAACTTCAAATTTTCATTTCCGTACCTTAATCACTCAAATTCTCCATTCAGCTAGCCTCGCCAACATCCAGTGAAGCTAACCAGCTCAATAACTTGAAGGATCGTGACCTGAATCAAGCTTGAGGACTCCATTTTCAGAGCTTTGAAGTTGAACTTCAACAGGTACAATTCGTAACCATTTCAACTCAAATTTGTTGCTAAGATGTAGTCCTTGATGTACTGATGTTGTAGGATTGTTAGATTTTAGTTTTGGTTGAGTTTTCATGTTTAATTTTCAAATCCATGTTTGCTTTTTCTTCTAGGTTTTTTCAAATTGAGTGAACTAGGGTTTAAAGAAATATGGCGCGATGATATGGTTGAGATCGTCTTGAAAAAACGCATCAAATGAAACCATTATGAGCTCTAATGGTTATGGTTTGAAGAACCTTCAACTTTCTGTAATTCTCTGATATTTTTCAGTGGCTGGAGGTTGAAGATGATGATCTCACCGTCCATCATGGCACTTGTTTTAATCTGGTGTGTTTAAACTTCGTTGGTTGGAAATGATGAGTTTGACTCAGATCCACCATGGATGCACGCTTTCTGGCCTTTGGATTAGCCACGTCATTTAATGAAGCTGGATCCAACGCATCTTGTTTTCTCTATTTTATTTTATTTTTCTATTTTGTTTTTAAATTCATTTTTGTTTTAGAAATTCATAGAAAAGTCATTTTTAATCAGAAAAATACCAAAATATTTTCTAAAATTCCCTTTAATTTTTCTCTTTCTGATTTTTATTTTGGTGCATTGCTATTTTTCTTGAATTTTAATTTATTTGAGCCAATTTTAATTAGTTTAAAATGGTTTTTAGACATTTTAAAATTATGAGAAAAATATTATATGATCCTATGATAGTTTTGAACCCATGGTGATTTTCTTTGATTTCTATTTTTGTTTTGCTATTTTCCATGTATTTTTGATTTATTTGGTTAATTTTAATTGGTTTTAAATTATTTTTGAGCCATTTAAAATTATGAGGAAATTCGCATATGATCCTATGATGGTTTTTGATCTATGGTGATGATCTTAGATTTTTGTTTATGGTCTAACCATTTTCCATCCTTTTTAGGTTTAGTTTTCCTTTTCCTTTTATTTGTTTTTTTTTAATTGCAAAATAGTGTGATTGTGTTTTTAATCCATGATTGGGTGTCTTTCTGTCTTTCCTTAATTCATTTGAGACCTTGATGCTTGCTTGAGTGTGGTTTGCTTTTTATGGATGATTTGATGTTTGGATTCCTCTTGAGGCATGTTCTTGATTTCCACTTGTGTGATTTTTCTTGTATGGTCATATTTGATTGTTAAACTTATTGATCATGTTGGATGTTTTGTTTTCATATTTGGTTTCATGCCATGTTCATTTTCTTTTCTCTTTTGGGATTGTTTGTATGCATTTTTGTGTGATATGGTGTTGACTTGTGTATTAATGGTATGCATGACTTGTTACCTTGTGCTCTCTCTTTCATCTCATCTTGCTTTATGATGGTTTGATGTTAACTTGATGATGATGCTTGCTTTGTTTGAGATTGAAATGAATGTGCTTGTTGTTTTCATTCTGGTATGTTAATGACTTCTTGTTTGTCCATTCTTCATCCTTTATTCTTCTTCATCTTTCTTCTCTTTTTGAAACTTGTTTAAGTTTCATTCATGTTTTCATTGGTGATTGAACTGGTTGGTGTTTACATGTGCTTGCTCACATGATCCCTTAGGATTCCTAGTCCCTATGTTTAAGATGGGGGTTGGAGAGACATTAGGATTTTAATCCTTTGCATGATAACATTTAGGATAGTCCCTTTTATCTCAACTTTAGGTCCATCATTTGTATGATAACATTAGGTATATTACCTTTTCTTCCTAACCTTAGGACCATTTTGTATGACAACATTAGGGTTTTCAGTTTCCCTTTAGTGTTTTCTTATGTGTCTTCTCTTTTTATCTCAAACAATCTAAAGACACTTAATAAATAATGATGAACATTATGCGCCACGAGTCTTAAGTATATGGAAAATAATGAGTGGGATGTTTCTCCTCATTTGTTTAGAGTGTTTAGTGTATGCCTTTTGGGCGATATGCGACACATTCGCTCCTATGTCAGAGTATTTAGTGCAACGTGAATCTCAAACAAATTCAACTCACTTCACTAAAACTTACAAACAAAATTCAAACCTTTTTACCCTTCAAGATTGTTCTTAAGTCATTTTCAAAAAAGAGTATGTTACTTCTCCGTTCTATCGCAAACAAGCATCGACCCTAACTGCTGGAATGGAAACTTAACGTCACTCATGAAAAAACACTTAACGAACCGGTGGTTTAGTTACCTGAACTACGTTTGTGCTGATTTCTCATACTAGATGAGTATATGTAGGCACAAAAGGGTGATGTCTTGGCGAGCAACCTTCCCCCCATCACCTGTAGTTTTCCGAACTACGTTGACTCTAACTTTCCCATTGCACGAGGGAGTACGTAGGTATAAGGTGGTAATATCCTATCGAGTCTTCTTTCTCTTTTCATCCCCTGTTTAGCAGTAGCTTTTAGATAACTCATCCCTTTTGATAGACAACAAGCATGGATCCCGTTGAGTACAACGGACGTGAGGGATGCTCATACCTTCCCCTTGCGTAACCGACTCCCGAACCCAAGATTTGGTTGGGATAAATAAAATTCGGTTGTGACTCTTCTATTTGTTCCCGCCGACCCTTTTCACAGTTGCGACAGCTGGTGACTCTACTAGGGACTCTGGTTCCCTATGCGAGCCAATCCTAGTACTTGTCTGTGTTTGATGTTTTGGGTGTTTACTTTTATGCAATTATTTGTATTTACTATTGTATATTATTACATTTGCATTTTTATTATTATCATATTATGATGTTGTTGTTGTGCTGTTGGATGGGTTGTTCTATGAGAGATATGCTAAATACTCAGGCTTGAGTACATACATAGGATTAGTGTGGAAAGTAGTATAGACTTGTGTGGCATTTAGTCATGCAAGAGTTCGCACAAAATTTAGGTCCAAACGAGGTTTTCTTTGAAGAAATCCTATCATGTGCATTTAGGACAGTTGAGGGGATGTTGAATTAGAAAACTAATGACTATGGAGACCGTTCATTGGGAAGTCAGTTGAGACCTCCTTGATTGACCATGATGCCAAACCAGAAATGGTGAATGTAT
Organism: Lathyrus sativus; assembly: GCA_963859935.3. Lineage (NCBI taxonomy): Eukaryota > Viridiplantae > Streptophyta > Magnoliopsida > Fabales > Fabaceae > Lathyrus > Lathyrus sativus. The sequence goes on from OZ012735.1 coordinate 74,900,347, forward strand.
CATCATTAGTCGACCTGAGAGTCCATGATACTAATGAACTGCATAGGATGTTTTACCCTTCAAGACTAGAACCTACATGTGAGAGGGAATGGTTTTGCAGAAAAAATTGACCTTCAACCAACCCAATTTTCTGGTTTTCTCGTCAGTACGGACCTAAAATCTTGGACGTTGTGATATTCTAGATTTCTGGTTTTCTTATTGGAGCAAAACTCTGGTCTAATTTAGTCAGCAGCACAGAAGCTTTTGATGCCTTGATCCTTGTTTGCATTTTCATATTCATACTCATCTTTACGTTGTATGTGTATGTGTTTTAGGTTTTCATCTCTCCTTATATTCTAGTCCTATATTTCTTTGAAGATGGAAGTAGAGAGGAAGAAGTTTATTCTATACAAGTTTCCTCTACCAGATCTTGGACCTTTATTTGGTCTCATTACTATGACTTATTCTGGTACTCTTGAGGTGTTTAGAAGAGATTATTGGAGAATTCTGAGTCTTATTCATAAAGTCACAAGTTAAGAGCAGAGAGCTATCCTTACTTTGCTACAGTTCTATGATCCTCCACTGCATTGTTTTACCTTCCCGGATTATGTTTTGGTTCCTACATTAGAAGAGTTTACTTTTATCCTAGGGATCCCAATCCAAGATAAAGTATTGTTCTTTCATTCATAAGAGGAGCCTGATCTGGAGAAGCTTGCAGTCGCTCTTTATTTGAGCGCGTCTGAGTTGGTAGGCAGTATGGTTACCAAGAATGGGGTATCTGGCTTCACTTTGTCTTCCTTGGTGGAAAAATTCCATAAGTACGCCAAAGAGGGTTGCTGGGTGGTCTTTAGTGCTATCTTGGCTCTGTGCATGTATGGTATTGTGATGTTCCCAAACATACCTGACTTGGTTGATATGGACGCCTTCAAAAATTTTGCATCCAGAAATCTGATACCCACTCTCCTAGGAGATCTGTATCACTCAATACATTACAAGAATGAAAAGAGAAGAGGGAAGATTGTATCTTGTTGTATCCCACTTTTCCATAAATGGTTCATAGATCATCTTCCTCGCGCATGAGCTTTTTTTATACTTGATAAATACACATGAGTGGTCTCAGAGGCTTATGGGTTTGAATACTAAGGACATTACTTGGTTCAATCAGGATATGCCTGGTGTGGAGATTGTTTTTAGTTGTGGTAGTTTTCCAAATGTACCTCTAATGGGGAGTAAGGGGGAGTTAATTATAACGCTTTTCTCACTGTTAGACAGTTTGGATATGCTTTGAGAGGACCTCCGAAGGATGAAGAAGAACAGGAATCTTTGTACTTTACTGGTGTAGCTAATCCAGATGTTTTGGCCAAGGTAGTTGAAGCATGGGGAAAAATTCATAAGAAGGGGGAGATTTCTTTAGGAAAGTGTGACTGTAGAGCATATGACCCTTACTTAGAGTGGATTCAGAGGAGTGTGGAGAAGATAATGTTCTCGTTTCCTGTTGGATAACCATTGTATCCTCTGTTGATTGAAGAGCCTATGACGGTTGATATTGAGAGATATGATAAGATTTAGATTAAAAAAAAGAAGAGTTGCATAGGGAAAATGAAGAGCTAAAAAGAGAGATCAGTCAATTGAAAAGTGATAAGAATGAAGTTATTTACCTAGCTAGAGTAAGGATAGAAACCTTGGCTAAGGTGGAGAAGGAGTTGGTTGAAGAGATTCGGGTGCGGGAACGAGTTGGCCAAGATTTGAAAAGTATTGATAGCTTCCTTAAGCATAATAAGAAAGAACTAGATAGAGCCTATTTGGAAATATCAAAGCTCAATGATCAATGGAACGCTACATTGACTGCCAACAAAGGAAGAGAGGGTGAACTTCGTAGACAGATTGACCATTTGAAGGCATAGCTCAAAGTCAAAGGAAAAGAAGTCTTAGCAGAATCATCCCGTAGTTATACAAGTGAACAGAGGCTACAGGAAACCTTGTCAGCATTTGAGGAGCTCAAGGTAAGAGTCGAATTGACGAGGCAAAGACTTGAAGATGCCTTTGGAGAAGATGCCTGGGAGGACTATGTTCAAGGCTTGAAAGATGTCATTTGTAGAAGGGATATCCTCGTCTAGGAGCTGATTGCAAGACCTAAGCATCCAGATACAAAAGAGCTATTAGAGGAAGCTCATACTTGGTACAGGGCCTACAGTAGTTGAAGGTTGTCTGATGGATTCTTTTCTCTTTTCTTATATTTTGGCCATCACCAGATCTGTTGGATGGGGTCATAGACTTGTATGCAGTTGTATTTCATATTGGTGATTTGTATACAATGAATTTTTTTCTCATTATGCTTTTCTGGTTCTTCCTTTTATCTCTACTGGCCTGTTATTGTGAAACTAGAGTCGAGGGGGAGATCTTCTTAGAATACATATACATGTTTGCATTTTGCATTATCATTATCATTTGCATAGCAGGTGCTCTTGGTGCTTTCAATCTTATATCTCTGCCTGGTTTTCTTCAACAGTTAACAGGATTGCAATTCAGTTTTCCATAGATATTCCACGAGAGGAAATCAACGAAGATTTATGGATCAAGTGCAACACGAGCTACAAGAGGCCAGAGACAGAATGGTATATTTTACGGAGATGATGCAAAGTGTGGCCAGTGGGCAAGAACAATTGAGAACTTTGGTTCAACCGCTAATAGCACGGGTTGATGGTAGTGGTACTTTGCATGGAGGGACTGCTAGTATTCCTCCTCTAGTGTATGGAAATTTTCTTCATGGCAACGGTGTTCCGACAATTATTAACCCTCTGAGCAGAGGAAATCAGGGTGGAGTTCATGTTGGAGGTGTTGGGACTAGCGTATGTGCTATTCAGCGAGCTGCTGGTTCCCAATAGGAAGAAGACAACCAAGTTGATGTATTCTTAATGAGAGACTTAGATGTGGGGCTCCCCACAAAAGCTGATAGGAGATTCAAATTGATTGAAGAAAATATGAAAGCCTTCAAGAGCCAAAACTCTTTGGGATTCGATATGTCTGATTTGGGACTGGTGCCAGGGGTCATGATTCCCCCAAAGTTTAAAGTACTAGATTTTGATAAGTACAAAGGAACGAATTGCCTAGAATACACCTAAGGGCTTATTTCAGGAAGATGTCTGCCTATTCAGATGATGTGAAGTTATTAATGCATTTCTTTCAAGACAGTCTGTCAGGTCCTTCTCTAGAGTGGTACATGTGTTTGAAAAGGACACACATAAAAAGTTGGAGAGAACTGGGGGAATATTTTGGGCGTCACAATCAGTATAATAGTGACCTAGCGCCAAATAGAGTACAATTTCAGAATCTGTCACAGAGAAACAACGAAGGGTTTAAAGAGTACGCCCAGAGGTGGCGAGATTTAGTAGCTAGAGTGCAACCTCCAATGGTGGAGCATGGGCTGATTGATATGTTCATGGCGACCTAGCTAGGAACATATTATGAAAATTTAATTGGATGTATGTCTGGGAGTTTTTCAGATTTGGTGATGTCAAGAGAGATCATAGAGAATGGTATTAAGGCAGGAAAAACACCAAGCGGGGCAGGATCTTCATCAGGAGGGAAGAAGAAGCCATACAGTGGAAACCCAAAGAAGAGAGAGGGAGATGCGAACACAATATCATCCTATAGAGGCAAAGGTCTAGCACAACCTCATCAGCATCAACAGGTTGCTAGTATAGCCATTCCGGATGTACCGCAGCAACAAGCTAATATGCCTCGTCGGTACCAGGACAGAGGAAGGATGGGCAACAGGCAATTTGAGACACCACATATGCCTTATTCTCAGCTTTTGCAGCATTTATTACAGTTACAACTTATCCATAAGAGAACCTTGGCACCACTCACTGGTGCGCCTCCCCTAGGTTATGATGCAAACGCCAGGTGTCAGTTCCACTACGGAGCTCCAGGCCATAATATTGACAATTGCAAAGCGTTTAAGCATAAGGTTCAGGATTTACTCAACTCAATAGGAATCAATTTCACCAATGAAACCCCCAACATAAATCAGAGCATAATGCCGAACCATGGGGTGGCCAGGGACAATGTAGTTATTGAAGGAGAAAGGTTAAACGTGATAACTGATGTTGCAGAGTTGAAGACCCCTTTAAGCTTCGTGAAAGAAATATTGTTGAAGGGAGGTGTATATTTGGGTTGTTCAAAAGATTGTTCAGAATGTGTTGTGCATCCAGAGGGTTGCAATTCTTTGAGAAATTGTATTCAGAGTTTGTTTAATGAAGAAAGTCTACAGTTTGATAGGGTTGTAGGAGAAGAGTTGGTTGATGAGGTCAATAATGAACGAGATGAAGTCGCAACGACTTTAATTCCGTATCTGATGATCAATATCTCGGCGCCACCAAGGCCAGCTCCGATCATTATTACCACTCCAGAACCTGTACCTTATGAAAGCACCAAGCCATTCCCTGGAATTATGGGGCAGATGTGTTTTACAATGGATAAAAACAGGAATTGACAGGGTCATCATATGGAGGTCTTTCAGTTGAAAAAATCGTCGAAATAGGAGGAGTTACTAGGAGTGGAAGTATTTTCTCTCCTCCAGGAACTAGTTTTGACAAAGGTGATAAGGATAAAGGGAAAGTTGTGGTAGAAGAAAATGTTCAGCAACAAGTTGATAAAGATTCTTTTGTGAAGGATAGTGAAGAGTTCATAAGGCTTACCCGTAAAAGCAATTACAAGATTATAGATCATTTGCACCATAAACCATCAAAGATTTCTATTCTATCATTGTTATTATGTTCTAAGGCACACCAAAACACGCTGTTAAAAATTCTGAATTTGGCATTTGTGTCGCAAGAGATTTTGGTGAACCAGCTAGAAGGCGTGGTAGCTCATGTGAATGCTGGTAATGGTTTGGGTTTTACATATTTGGATTTGACTCCTGCCCGGAGGAACCGTAATCATGCTTTACATATATCCATGGAGTGCATAAGGTCTCTTTTGTCTCATGTCTTGGTAGACACAAGATCATCCCTTAATGTATTGCCAAAGAAAACTTTCATGAAACTAGATACTCAATGGCTAATATGCACGCCAAGTGACTTAGTTGTGAGAGCTTTTGATGGATCTGTTTGGTGAAATCACTATGCCCGTACAAGTGGGGTTGAAAACTTTTGATGAAACATTTTACATCATAGATATTCAGCCAACTTACAGTTGTCTACTGGGCCGACCTTGGATACACGTTGCCGGGGCAGTTACTTCAATGTTGCATTAGAAATTGAAATATATGATGGAGGGGAAAGTGGTTTCGTTATGTGGAGAGGAAGACATCATGGTAGGTCATCTATCATCTTTTAAGTATGTGGAAGTGGATAGTGAAATCCACGAGACACTTTGTCAAGCTTTTGAAATTGTGCAAATTCAGGAGAAACCTCCTGTAGAAGCTAAAGTGCCAGAGGTCTCAATGTCGTCATTTAAGGAACCCGTGATATAGTGGAATTTGGGTCTTCCCAGAAGTTAGGCCAGATACTTGATGTTTCTGCTAAGCATGACAAGTTCAATTTGGGATATAGTCCATCTTCTTCTTTAAAGGACCGTCCAAAGGACCTGTTCGGTTTACTAGTGGTGGGGTTATATTTGATAGAGTAAATGTTATTGGTAATGACAAAGGAGACATCTACTGTGATATGGATGCTTTGATTCGTCCATGTGTCCCTGGGTAGAAGCTTTGCAACTGGACTGTGGAGGAAATCAACCACGTCACATCAAAAGAGTAATTTCCACTTTTGTTTTTTATCATGATCGGTCCTACGTTCTGCCCAAGGTGTAGTGACTTATTTTGTAGGGCCCTATTTTAACACTCTAAAGTTATCATGAATAAAGATGTCCCTTTTTGGATTCAAATATTTTGATCCTTGTTTTTTCCTTTTTGCTTTTACATTAAAAAAATAAAAATGGTAATGTGTTTTGTGTTTGTTTGCATATCATAATTAGCATAAAACATCAATCATGCAAGTTTTACATCTCAGATACCATCTATCCTGATTCGGCTATAGCTCGGTATGATTTCAATAATCCCATTTATCAAGCTGAAGAGGAGGCTGATGAAGATTGTGACCTACCTAAGGAACTGGCCAGGCTTCTGAGGCAAGAGGAAAGGATTATTGTGCATCATCAAGAAGATATTGAAGTTATCAATCTGGGTACCGAAGATGAGAAAAAAGAAGTCAGGATAGGGGCCGCAATGGAAGGTGATGTCAAGAGAAGACTGGTTGAAATGCTTTATGAGTATAAAGATGTCTTCCCTTTGACTTATCAGGATATGCCAGGGTTAGATACTGATATAGTGGTGCACCGTCTACCTCTTCGAGAAGAATGTCCGCTCGTGAATTAGAAGTTGAGAAGGATCAGACCTGACGTGGCAGTCAAGATCAAAAAGGAAGTCCAAAAGCAGTTGGATGTTGGTTTTCTTGATATTACTAATTACCCTCTGTAGGTCGCTAATATTGTTCATCTACCTAAGAAAGATGGAAAGGTCAGGATGTGTGTTGATTATCGAGATTTGAATAGAGCGAGCCCAAAAGATGATTTCCTCCTCCCCCATATTGATGTGTTGGTTGATAACACCGCTCAATACTTTGTGTTTTCCTTCATAGATGGCTTCTCTAGGTATAACCAAATCCAAATGTCCCCAGAGGACATGGAGAAAACTAATTTTATCACACTGTGAGGGACATTTTGCTATAAAGTGATGCCTTTTGGGTTGAAAAATACAGGGGCAACTTATCAGTGGGCGATGGTGACTGTCTTTCATGATATGATTCATCATGAGATCGAAGTATATGTTGATGATATGATTGCAAAGTCACAAACAAAGAAAGAACATATGGTCAATCTTCTGAAGTTGTTTGAAAGGTTAAAGAATTTGAGGTTGAATCCTAACAAATGCACCTTCGGGGTGAGATCAGGAAAGTTGCTATGTTTCTTTGTCAGTAAAAGAGGTACTGAGGTGGATCCTGCCAAAATAAAATTTATACAATAAATGCCTGAGCCAAGAATAGAGAAAGAGGTTTGTGGTTTCCTTAGGAGATTGAACTACATTGCAAGGTTCATTTCTCACCTTACAGCCACTTGTGAACCAGTATTCAAATTGCTAAGAAAAGATCAGTCAGTTGTCTGGAATGAGAATTGTCAAAAGGCTTTCGAAAATATGAAAGAGTATTTGTAGGAGCCTCCGATACTAGTGCCTCCAGTTGCTGGGAGACCTTTGATTATGTATTTAACGGTTCTGGAAACCTCGATGGTTTGTGTGCTTGGTCAACACGACAGGACGGGTAGGAAAGATCATGCTATTTACTACCTGAGTAAAAAATTCACTGATTGCGAGTCAAGGTAGTAAATGCTAGAAGAAGCATGTTATGCACTTGCTTGGGCAGCCAAACGCTTAAGGCAGTACATGGTAAACCATAAAACCATGTTGATTTTGAAGATGGATCCGATTAAATATGTGTTTGAGAAACAACCTCTTTCTGGAAGAATTGCTAGATGGCAGATGGTGCTGACAGAGTACGACATTCAGTATGTGTCCCAAAAGGCCATTAAAGGGAGTGTTTTGTCAGAATATCTTGCCGAACATCCAATTGAGGATTATCAACCAATGAGGTTTGAGTTTCCTGATGAAGATATAATGTTTCTGAAGATGAAGGACAGTGACGAGCTTTTACCTGACGAGGGCCCCGAGATTGGGTCTCAGTGGAAATTAATTTTTGATGGTACTGTTAACTCATACGGCAGCGGAATTGGGGAAATTATTACAACTCCTCATGGTTCCCACTTACCATTCACCGTCCGATTGACATTTTCCTGTACGAATAATGAAGCTGAATATGAAGCATGAATCATGGTCTAGAAGAGGCTATTGATTTCAGAATCAAGAATCTAGATATGTGTGGTGATTTAACCTTAGTCGTCAATCAAATCAAGAGAGAGTGGGATACTCGTCAGGCCAACCTGGTGCCTTATAAGAACTACGCCAGAAGATTATTGTCGTTCTTTGATAGAGTTGAGTTTCATCGTGTACCGAGGGCTAAAATTTAGATGGTGGATACTTTGTCAACGCTTGCATTAATGTATAAAGTGAATTTCTGGAATGAAGCGCCAACAATCACTATCATGCGCCTTGATAGGCCAGCCTTCGTATTTGCAATTGAAAAAGCGTCAGATGGAAAGCCCTGGTATTTTGACATCAGACATTTCCTCAAGATTCAAGAATATCCGCCTGGGGCATCAAGTAAAGACAAGAAGACTATGAGGAGGCTGTTGGGAAACTTCTACTTGAACAAGGATGATGTACTATACAAAAGGAACTTCGACATGGTGTTGCTACGTTGTGGGGATGAGCATGAGGCAAGTTTGTTGATGGAAGAGGTCCACGAAGGTTCTTTTGGTACTCATGTCGGTGGGCATCCAATGTCTAGAAAACTATTGAGAGAACGGTATTACTAGATGACCATGGAGTCCAACTGTTTTAAATATACCAGAAAATGCTATAAATGCCATATTTATGCTGATAAAGTACACGTGCCACCGAGCCCTCTAAATGTATTGACATATTATTGGCCCTTTTCTATGTGAGGCATTGATATGATCGGGAAAATTGATCAGATCAAAGGTCACTAAATTATGGAGAGTGGTCAGAAACATAAACAGTTTTTTTGTCCATTGTCCACAAGTCAACCAAACTAGCATGTTGGTTGATGCTTTTGCATGATGAAACAAAATCTGATTTTGCATAAATTGGTACCATTGGTTGCTTGAGGAGAAAGTAATGGGCTTGATGAAAGGGTATTGATGAAATCTTGCACTTGATTATTGATGAGAGAAGACCCTTGATCAATGTTGGATGAATTAAGGCTTGAGAGAATGAGAATCCCACAAACCTTTGACTGGCCAAATTCTTAATCTTTTTGACACCAAAACCTTAGCTCATGATCAAAGCAAACCAAAGCACACACTCTTGGATTCAAAAAGGATTAGCAATGAATAAAACACACACATGAGGTGATTGATGTTATTCCAAAATGACGCAAATGAGGTGGAATATTAGGGTTAAAAATTAGGGTGTGACGCCAACAACCAACTTGATTATTTCAATTCTAGCAACTGGTGCAAATACTTCATCAAAGTCGATTATTTATTTCTAATGAAATACTTTGGCTACAAGTCTTGGTTTGTGTATGTTTACTTATCCTTTTGGATTCAACTTCACTTTGTACACCCACTTCACATTAAATACCTTATCACAATTTGACTAATGTTTAGGTTTTATTAACCTCTATGGATTTCAGTTCCTCCATCATGGCTTTCATCCACTTTGAGTCCTTCAATGCATCAATTACACTAACTGGCTCAGTCTCTACATAGAAAGCATAACGTACCAGTTCTTCTTTGTCATTTACCACATCATTTGATGTGATCACACATTCATGCAACCTTACAGGCATATTTATTGTCTTGTGAGGTCTGCTTGTACCTACTCGAAGCTTGTCTCCTTTTAATCGAATATCCTTGTCATTTTCACTAGTTGGTTCATTACATAAGACTCTTGTTGAATCCTTCTTGAAATCATCATTCCAATCCCACTATTTCATCTCATCTATGAACACACCTTTCTTGATCATAAATTTTCTTATTCACAGGGTCAAACAGTTTTAAACCACCAGTTAAGTGATATCCTATCAGGATCGTCTGGTTTGACTTGTCATCAAGTTTCCTTCTCAACTAGTCAGACACATGTCCATGTGTTATGGATCCAGACACCTTCATATGAATTAAATTAGGCTTGACAATAGATCAATATTCTTCTGGTGTGATTCCTTCTAGATTATAGATTATACATCTATTTAGGATGTATTATGTTGCAGTTGATATAGCTTCACCCCATAACTCATTTGGTAGATGCCTGGCTTTTAACCTAGTTTTTACCATGTTCATGATGATTCTGATTTTCCTTTCAAGAATACCATTTTGTTGAGGAGTGTATATCGATACCACCTCATGCATAATCCCTTCTCTTTCACATAATTCATTAAACTTTCTCGGCATATATTCTCCACCACCATCAGTCCTCAAAGTCTTGATCTTATGGCCACTTTGTCTTTCCACCATAGCTTTGAACTTGGTGAATACCTGAATCACATCACTTTTCTACTTGATCAGGCAAGTCTATAGTTTTCTTCTATAGCCATCAATGAATATAACAAAGTACTTGTTACCTTAAACCTACATGAAGACAACCACACACATCTGAGTATATGACTTCAAGGGTAGAATTACTTATTTCATCTTTTTTATAGTTATTCTTGTGTTACTTTACCTTAACACATTCTTCACACACTTCATTTGGAATTTGGATTTCTAGTAGACCTGAAACCATGTTCCTTCTCTTCATATTACCAATTTCTTTGATGTTGAGATGGCCAAGCCTGTAGTGCCATAGCCATTCATCCCTACTAGTTGCAGTTTCTAGGCACTTGTGTTTTATCACATCGAGTTCAATCTTGAATATTTTGTTCTGGGTCATATGTGCCTTCAAGACTAACTTGCCACTTGAGTCTAGTTCTCTTATTGTGTTATCTTGTATCAACACTTTGTAATTCTTTTCAATTAAATTACCTATTTTGAGCAAGTTGTTTTTCATGCATGTATGTTCAATTGGAAATCACTGATTGTTTTCCATATTTTCTCATGATCAGGGCATCACCAATACCTTCTGAGATAAGGTATTGTCATGAGCAAATTTCACCTTGTTCTTCATAGAGGGATTGACGTTAATAAACCAATCTTTCATTCATGTGATATGTTATGAGCATCCTGAGTTAAAGTACCATTGATCTTTGAATTTATCTTCGTCTTTTGTTGTGAACATCAATAACACTTCTTCTTCTCTTCCAAGTTTCACATCACTTTCTTAGTTATTTCTTTTGTTTTTAGGGAAAACACTAGCATAACGACCATGCTTTTGACAATTTTAGCACTGAATATGACTCTTAACAGGTTTCCTTCCATCACATCTTCCTCTACCTGCATCATCATATATGTGACTGCTTTGATTCATGGATTATCTCTAATTTGACGGATTTCCATCTTATTGGTGTCTCCTACCATTTGAATTGTTGTAACCTTTTATACCCTTGTTCCTGCAGAGCTACTTCACCTTTCATCTTGCTTGAAGCTCTTCTTTTATCATGCTTGACAGGTTCTTCTATTCTTCTATAAATACTACCACATGATCATACTTTTGAAGTAATAACCTCAATATCTTTGCAACTATCAACCTCAATGTCAAAACGTCTCCATACATCTTAATTTGATTCACTGTCTTGTTACCCTAGCTAAGAAATTAGTCACACTTTCACTTTCTTATATCTGAAGCAATTCATACATTCTTTTTTTAGTTTGTAACCTCACATATTTCACATTCTCAACACCTCAAAAATAATTTTCCAAGATGTTTGATGCTTCCTTCGATGGATCTGCATTACTAACCTTCTCAAAGTTATTTGGATCAATCCATTCATGGATCATAAATAGGGACTTATAATCTTTCTTCTTCAAAACTTTATGTTCAACCTTTTGTTCATCCATGACATTGTCGATAATTGGTGTCACTCTATTCTTCACAAGATCCTAAAAATGTTGATAGTAGAAGACAACCTTCATCTACTTACACCAATTATCATAATTCTTGCCATTCAAATGGGAAAATTGGCTAGAAAATGCCCATTTGGATGAGAATACATTTTTTTATACTTCCCAAGAATCACTGATAGTGCTCTAGATACTAGATGTTGGAATCGGTCTTGATAGAACAAGATTCAATCACTTTCTAGATTAATTTTAAGATTCTTGTTCTTAACTTTTCACTCAAGTAATTCAACCACACGCTTGGTTGCAAGAAGAAAAAAATTGAACTTATGAGGGAGAAGATAGAATTGAGAAAGTATTTGTTATTCAAGTGAAAGGTAGAAAATATTATTCTTCTCTAGAACTTACTGATATGCTAGTATTTTTACAAATTCAAAATGACTTTCTATTTATAATGAGACTACTTGCACATCAAGCAATCTCAAACTAAATAACTAACTTTGACATACTGTATTCGACTCTATCGAATACACACAACTTTGACTACTACAAATTGTAGTTGACTTTCTGCCGAATGCATGTTGATTCGACTACTACAAGCTATATTTAACTCTATCGAATATATACAACTTTGACTCTATCAAATAGAAACAGACTCGTTTACATAAATATGGGGGCAGATGCCTCCACTGAACTCTCAAAATACTGTATGGTTTATATGTGGTGTATAATAACATTTAGACAAAATACCCTTTTTTGTCCCTTAACTTTAGCTCGGGATCCATTTTGGTCCCTTAATTTTAAAATGTTCAAATTAATCCCTTAATTATTTAAAATGGGTCACAATACTCCTTCTGTCAGTCTCCGTTAGTGAGGGCTGAGTAAGAGTGTCCATGTGACTATGACGTGGCTTGATATACCTTACGTGACCTTAACTTGGATTTAACCTTATATGTTATATTATTGTTCAGCATGACATTTTAAGAAAGACATGTGAAGAAGTGAAGAAAGCAACGAAAGCAACCCCCACGAAAGGTTAAAGGCGAAAATCATCAATCCAGAAAGCGTTTGAGTTCAAGCGAAAGATTGAAGAAGGCGTTGCAAACAGGTTAGTTTGCTGTTCATTTGTATGAGTTTTATATGTGTTATGTTTTCAATATGAGAATTTAGGGTTTCCTAAAAAAATAGGGCTTTCTATTTTTTCAATTAGGATTTTTAATATTAAGGATACTGAACATGAATAGGTGTAACAGAGAAATTTATAGTACTAAGAATTCATCACAGTGGTGAATTCATTGATGATGACTTTAGAGTGTATGAATGAGGAAAACTTGGTGAGCTAAAAATAGATGCAGACAGATGGAGTTACTTTGAGTTGATAGGTACACTGAATGACTTAGGTTATGATTTAAGCAGTAAAGCGACAAGCAAAAGTATTATTTTGGGAAGAATTTCCTCCGAGATTTATGTCATCTCCACAAGGATCGGTTTGAGGGAAAGAATGTCGTTCGACAATCTCCACGTACTAAGCTTGGGTTTGAAATGGTTCTCCAAGGGTAACATGCGGAAATTAAAAGTATAAAAGTAAATAAATTAACATATTCTTTAGAAACGAGAAATTCATCAAGAGTTGCATTTCCTTATACCCATCATGTATGAAAAGAAAACATATCGATCAAATGCATTCACCCTAATACTCGTCAAAAACCCCATGTATCGCTTACAAATAGAGGTTATGTCTAATGCAAAGTCTGAGAGATCAGCCGCATACTTTCGAAGGTGATATCTCACACGACAAAACAACACTGAGCATTAAGCTCTGATGCACATACATGAATATTTAGCCATTACTCATAGCCAATAGATCATCATCTTAGGTCGAGTTTGAAAAGTATATGTCTACAGCGACCCAATCCCATTAAGATAGATATTAAATCAAAGATAACATTGATTAAGATTTGTATAAGGGATTTTATACAAAAACCCATAGATAAACATAAAATCTAAGTAAACATACATACAACGTCTCCAACACAATAAAAAATACAAATAGAAGAAATAAGAAGAAGAAATTTCTCACAGTTTTTCATCTCCGATTAAAGTATGATTTGGTTCTGAATCATCTAGATGCATCATCCATGTGTTGTTTCTAAGCTAAAAATATAAAGAATATGGTTCTAATCAATTTGGTCCAAAGGTTTCTAAAATATGACCTTAAAAAATCTAAAAATATGACTATAGGCAAAAATGGGTTTCCATGCTCGCTGGGCGAACTCCAGTTCGCACTGCAAACATACCAAATATAGTTTCTGCCTAAAATAGTGTTTTTCCATGTTTCTAGGCAATTTTTGGTCACCTTGGGTTCGTTGGGAAAAATCTTGGTGAGCTCGCTCACCTCCAGTTCGCATATTGAACATGACAACAAACTCAAAATTGTTTCGACCATAACTTAAGAACCGTAACTCTATTTTACGTGCGGTCGGAAGTGTTTGAAAGCTTATTCAATGCTCTATAAGACAAAGACAAAATATCATTGCTTATATAGCTACAAAAATGAGAGATAAACTATCAAACTCAAAGATTTGTATGTGATTACGCATATTACGTACTATAATGTAAACTACACAAAACATACACTAAAGTTGAGGTTTATTGGTATAATTAAGTTGAGTGCCAATTATTTACACTTAAAATCACTATAATTTAGCACTTATAAACTCTCCATAACTTAAAATTGTTTGTCCTCAAACAATAATCAATCAACTCGAAGAAACAAAAGCAATTATCGAGAAATCATGCTCAACTAGTTTTTACAAACGAAAAACAAACGTATGGTAAAAATATCAAAAAAAATGGAAAGTAATGCTTACCACTAAATTACAAAAAGAATATGACAATGAAGAAAACTCCAAGCACAACACATGTCAAAAAATTCTAAAGCAATACAAATATTCAAGAATGAGTCGCACCTAACACACAACATCATCAAGGGATGAAAAAAACACATGATGGACTACTCACACACAACAATCTTACTAACAACAATTCAAATTAGGAATTCATAAAAAAAACTCATATTGAAAGTATAAAAGCAAAAACTACAAGGGCTTTAAGGATTGTAATGTGGCTTGGTTAACAAGGAAATATCATATCTCAAGGTAACTGAAACAAAAATAATGTCTAACAAATAAGAGCTATCACATCTCAAATACTGAAGCATTTACAACTTCAATCACCTTTTTTCTCATTGCAAATTTGTCACATCAATCCACACAACTTATTAGCACAATGTTATTCTATATTTTTCAAGTCCTTATTTTTTTTCTTTTCTTTTCATTTTTCTTTTTCATTCATTTTTTTTATTTTTCAAACTTTTTATGTTTCTCAATATTTTAGCAATCAACCTCTTCTCTCCAACTTGAATACAACCACACATAGTGACATGCTCCCAAACTTATTAGGAAATGGTAAAAACTTAAATAACAAGTCATGGTTATGGTTCAAGAAAAAACATTAGAATCCATACAAAAATGAACTTAACACCACATGTATTCTAACAAAGGCTCAAAAGGGGTAAGCAAATTCTCACTCACTCTCAAGGTAGATTGACTATTTGGTCAAGTGGTTATGCTCAAAATTAAACAAAGTTCCTTCATCATTTTAGTGCTATCATATAAATTAACACAAATGCAAGATTAAACATAATTCAAACGAGTTAAACAAGAAAGTTGGTCTCCATGCAATTTAGTAAACAATGGAAAGATTCCTCACATTGGGCTATGAACTAAAGTGATTCACAAATGAACAAAAATTACAAGAGAATGAATGACATGTTATTTGTACAAAGTCTAAAGTTCATAACATGTTATGTTCTAGGAAAGTAATAAACACAAACCTTAGCAATGCAACTCTCTTTAAACTTTTCACACTACCATAACATTTTCTTGTTGAAACAATCAAACTTGAACAATCACAACATGCATCTTCAAGCTAATAAAAAACAAAGCTTGAGACAAAACACAAAATTTTTCTACCGACCTAACAAAATTGAACTCGACTTAATAAACATAGTTATACAAACTCGAAAATGGTTGGGTTGCCTTCCAACAAGCGCTTGTTTCACGTTGTTAGCTCGACGCCTTTGTTGTGCTTGTCTAGTAACTTCCTCACAAACATGTTGATGCTTTCATCAAAGTGCCAACCAAAAAAAAGTGTCCTAACCAAACACTTTAATAAACGTTACGAGAACAAAATATATATACAACACTTTGAATAAACATAATGGAAAACAAAAGTAAAATAAGTATCTATACAAGTATATACAATATAGACAATTACGTAGAAAGCTTAGAAATATAAAAATTATCGCAATGCGACTCAATATCAAAACCAATCCCCGGCAATGGCGCCATTTTGTTGAAGTGGTAAAATGGTAAACAAAAACATTATTTTCGGAAGAATTCCCTACGGGATTTATCTCGTCTCCACATGGATCGGTTTGATGGAAAGAATGTCGTTCGATAATCTCCATGTATCTAAGCTTGGGTTTGAAATGGTTCTCCAAGGGTAACATGCAGAAATTAAGAGCATAAAAGAAAATAAATAAACACGTTCTTTAGTAAGGAGAAACTCATCAGGAGTTGCATTTCCTTATACATATCATGTATGAGAAAAAATGTATTGATTAAATCCACTCACCCTAATACTCGTCAAAACCCCCACGTATCGCTCACATACAAAGGTTATGTCTAACACAAAGTTCGAGAGATCAACTGCGTACTTTCGAAGGTGATATCTCACACAAAAAAACACACGGAGCATTAAGCTCCGATACACACACGTGAATATTTAGACCATTTTCCATAGCCAATAGATCATCATCTTAGGTCGAGTTTGAAAAGTATATGTCTACAGTGATCCAAACCCATTAAGATAGATATTAAATCAAAGATAACATCAATTAAGATTTGTAAAAGGTATTTTATACAAAGATCCATTGATGAATATAAAATCTAAGTAAACATACATATAACAACCCCAACACAATAAAAAATACAAAGAGAATTATGAAAAAGAACAAATTTCTCACGGTTTGTCATCTCCGATTGAACTTCTCACGGTTTGTTATCTCCAATTGAAGTACAATTTGGCTTTGAATCATCTAGATGGATCATCCATGTGTTGTTTCTAAGTTAAAACTACTAAAGAATATGGTTCTAATCAATTGGGTCCAAAAGGTTCCCAAAAGATGACCTAAAAAATCTAAAAATTTGACTTTATATGTAAAAATGGGTTATGGTGCTCGTTGGGCGAACTCCGGTTCGCACTGTGAACATACTAAAGATAGCTACTGCCTAAACCAGTATTTTTCCATGTTTCTGGGCAATTTTTGTTTGCCTTGGGTTCATTGGGCGATCTCTTGGCGAGCTCGCTCGCCTCTAGTTCGCAGAGCAAACATGACAGCAAACTCGGAACTTGTTTCGACCATAACTTGAGAACCACAACTTCGTTTTACATGCGGTCGGATGCATTGGAAAGGTTATCCAATGCTCTATAAGATAATGACAAAGTATCATTGCTTATATAGCTACATAAATGAGAGAAAAACTATCAAACTCAAAGATATGTACATGATTACGCATATTACACACTATAATGTAAACTACATAAAACATACACTAAAGTTGAGGTTTATTGGTATAATAAAGCTGATAAGTGTCAATTATTTACACTCAAAATCACTATAATTTAGCATTATTCAGTTATAAAGATTTTGGGAAAATCTATTACAATGAACTGACATTTACGATGAACTCATTGAATGATGATGCATGTGCATTAAAATAGCTGATCTTTATAGGGTTCACCTAGGTGTAGACATTTACATTCAACACAAACTTGATCAGTCTGATTACTATGATGGGACTATAGAAATAGAATTAGGAAATGGTGACAATGTGAATGAGGGATCTGTTGTGGTTGAGGATGTGCTTTCTAAATTGTATGAAGAAGCGGTTAATGAAAATGATGCTTGCA
The DNA here is from genome assembly GCA_963859935.3 of Lathyrus sativus. NCBI lineage: Eukaryota > Viridiplantae > Streptophyta > Magnoliopsida > Fabales > Fabaceae > Lathyrus > Lathyrus sativus. The sequence continues at coordinate 74,917,990 of OZ012735.1, forward strand.
AAGAAGCTAAATATTTTGGTTTGGATGGGCCTATAGAAAAAGAATTGATTGTTCAAATTTTTAGTTTGGATGCTCAAAATGTTGGTTTAGAACATCCTACATTAGCATAATTGGATGCTCAGAATATTGATTTGGATGAGCCTATAGAAATAGAATTTGATGCTCAAAATGTTGGTATGGATGCACATAGTATTGGTATGGGTGCACATAGTGTTGGTACGGAAGGTCGTGAGGTAGATGAGGGTCTAAGTAGTAACGATAGTGATGATTCTTTGTACAAGTATGATAGTGCTCTAGAGGTAGATTTTAATGATTCTTCTAATGGTTTTGATGATATAGATGAAGATGAGTTGGCAAATCTACTTGAATATGAACAGCTCGATGATGGACAGTCCAAAAAAAGAGAACTGGGAAGATGACAAGGGTGAATTTAAAGTGAGTGATAATGAAATTGATGAGCCAGTGAGTGGCTGTTATAGTGATGATAATTGTGGTGTTCAAAAAAAGGCTCACCTAATGTTTAAGATGCAAAAAATATGGTTGATTTCAAATGGGAGGTAGGTGTGCTATTTAGTTCAAAAGATGATTTCAAGGAGGCAATAACATCATATGTTGTCCATAGTGGTAGAAATCTTAAGTTCAATAAAAATGACAAGGTAAGGATGAGGGTAAAATGTAAGCATGAGTGTCATAAGGAAGCTTATTGTGCCAAATTGTCAAATGAAGAAACTAGGAAATTAAGGAAGGTGAATGATGTACATAGTTGTAGAAGGGATTATAATGTGAAGATGGTGACTACCAAGTGGCTGAGCAAGAGGATCCAAAACTCCTTAAAAACTAATCCTAGGATGAAAATAAAGGATATAAGGCAATGGCACAAAAAACTGAAATATAGGTGTGATAAAAACTAAGGCAATAAGAGCAAGGTTTAAAGCTAAAGATTATGTTGATGGATCATTATTAGGGGATTACACCAGAATATATGAATATTGTCATGGGTTGTTGAGACCAAACCCAGGATCTACAGTAAAGCTTAGTGTTGAATTACTCAAAAAGGTTCAGATGATTAAAGATCATAATTCAAGAGGCTATACATATGCTTTGCTGCATGTAAGGAAAGCTTCAAGTTTTCTAGGCATGTCATATAACTTGATGGATGTTTTCTTAAGGGGCTATGTGGTGGGAAAATTCTGGCTGGTATAGGTAGGGATCCAAATGATCAAATGCTACCTATAGCATTTGTAGTGGTGGAAGGGGAAAATAGAGACAGTTTGACATGATTCTTTGAGTTATTGATTGATGAACTTGGAGGAAAAATGAATGTCTCACATACACATCCATTTCTGATCAACAAAATTTATATGCAAATGATTATATTGAATTCATTTACAAATTTTAGTGGCTTGTGTGTACATCATCGTATTAATGTTGTTGGCTGTTTTGCAGGCTTTACTACCAGCCATGGATAAACTTTTGCCTAATGTTGAGCAAAGGTTTTGTGTTAGGAACTTGTAATAACAATTTCATAGAAATATCCTGAGAAGATGCTAAAGAAAATAATTTGGAGAGCTGTTAAATCAACTTATGCACAAGCCTGGGAAAGAGAGATGAAGGGAATGAGGCTGATAAATGAAGAAGCATGTCTTCATATGATGAAGACACCTCCAAGATTTTGGAGTAGATCTTATTTTAGAGGAACTAACAAATGTGGTGTTGTACTCAATAACATGTCAGAATCTTTCAACAATGTTATTCTTGACTCAAGGTCCAAACCTTTAGTCACTATGGTGGAAGGGATTAGAACATATTGAATGAAACAATGGCCAACAAATAGAATGAGGTTTCAAAATCTACCTGATGATGGTGTCTTGCCTAGTATCAGAAGGAAGGTTGAAAAACCAGTATTTACACCAACTTATGGATTGTGAGATATCTCTCTTGTACACCAACTTATCACCTTTATATTGTGTTTTCTATTGTCCATGCGTATGCTGATGTAGGTTGTCTGTCAATGTAGGATGTTTTTTGAACATATATTTGAGGTTAGACATATCGAAAATGTTGCAGACATATTTGTTGCGGATTTGAAAGAAAGAGTATGCTCTTGTAGAAGGTGGGTTCTAACTGGCTTGCCATGTGTTCATGCATTGTCATGTATGAAATTAGGAACTTCAAGATTGAGGAATACATCCCTGATTATTATAGGAAGTCAGTGTACATGAAGATCTACTCACCTGTGATTTATTCTATAAATGGATCAAATATGTGGGTGAGAACAGAATATCCAGATGTGCAGCCTCATAAATATAAAAAGATGCCTGGAAGACCAAAGGAAAGAAGAAATCTTAAGCAATGTGAGCTGGATGGGACTGACAAAAAGATGAGGAGAACAAGGTTTTTTGTTAGGTGTTATAGGTGCAAACATCCAAGGCACAACAAATCAACTTGTAAGGTAACACCAATTACTCAAGGCACTGCACAAAATACTCAAGGTTTTCAACAAATACAAGGTTCTCAGCAAACTCAAGGCACTCCATAACATGCTGCTCAAGGAAGTCAGTCAACTTTTTTCAACAACCACAAGGTACACCTGCTGCTCAAGGAAGTCAGCCAATTGTTGAAGGCACACAAGGATCTCAAGTGTCAAGAACTAGAGGTACACAAGATTCTCAATAGCCAAGAACTAAAGGTACACTTGTTGCTCAAGGAAGTCAGCCAATTGTTGAAGGCACATAAGGATATCAAGCGTCAAGAACTAGAGGCACACAAGGTTTTCAACAACCAAAAACTAGAGGCATAACTGCTACTCAAGTATCAACACTAGAAAGGCCAAGTAAGTTGGGTGTTAGGAAGCCATCAACACCTTTTGTTCATCTTGGACCTACTACAAGACTAAGTGCAACCAAGAATATGATAGGCCAACTACAAGGAGGACAACTCCAACTAAGAGGACCACACCCAAGAAAAAAAATTAGATCTACTTAGGAACAAGTTAATGTAATTTTGTGTTATTCTTATGTTTGTCATTTTAGAACAAGTTACTATAATTTTGTTTAATGCTTAGGTATGTCATTTTGTGTAATGCTTATGTATGTCACTTTGGAACAAGTTGTTGTCATGAATATATATGTAATGCATATGTAATGAACAAGTTTATGTGTCAATGTACAATTATGTCTTATGTTGAATTTTTGTTAAACACAAGTTTACATGTTATAACAAATATGTGTTATGTTGAACAATTGAATAAAATGTTACAATTAAAACATTTCAAATCAAAGAACCAGAACTGATACAGGGTTCAGGGTTCAGCTAAGACATTTTAAACCATAACTGCTACAATGTTACAATAATACAAACCAAACTATAACCTTAGAATTGTTACAATGTTACAATGATAAAAACCAGAACTACATAATTAATCTGACAAATGTTACAAAGTTACAATGATAAAAACCATAACTGCTACAATGTTCAAGGTTCACCTAATTTGAAGTACATACTAAAACATTTCAAATCATCATGATAAAACTCAGAACTGCTGTAACTACAATAACAATTGGGATCCAATAATTTTTCCACTTCAAAATCTTGTTCATGTCATTTTGAAACTGATCCATCTCCTTCCTTAATTCTTCATTTGTCAATCTAACTTTTTTAATCTCAATTGTTGCATCATCCAATTTCTTTGATAACTTTTCCAATCTAGCCATTATAAATTTCCCTTTATCATCTTGAGTTTCATCATAGACCCATTCAAAAAACCCACATTTAGGTTGCATTGTACCCTGCAATTTACAATTGATTATTCAAAATTGTAATAATCATACAATGTTACATATAACATACATACCTTAAAATGAGAACAACCCCAAAAAAAATTTCCATAACTCTTTGTCGTTGTAGACCTTCGAAGAATAGTCGTGTCTCCACAGTGCCAACTCAGTTTCTATGGTAGATGCGCGCTCGTGAGCACATTGGACTTCACACTTTCATGGTTGTTCTGTTTCATAGATGAAGAAGCATATCCCGATTTCATGAAGGATAAACCCTAATCTTCAATTTTTGGGAAACAAAATCAATTAACATGATGAGTAAAACCCAATGAAGAAAAGGAATAGCAAATCAAAACTTTGATAATGTAGAAATAGAGAACTGAAGAAGAAGAAGAAGAAGAAGAAGAAGAAGAAGAAGAAGAAGAAGAAGAAGAAGAAGAAGAAGAAGAAGAAGAAGAAGAAGAAGAAGAAGAAGAAGAAGAAGAAGACAATCCATATCATCTGCCATGTCTGCAGCCCCAAACGTTTGTTTGGAGTAAATGGACGGAAATGACTAATCTGCTCCCTTTTAAGTAATTAAGGAATTGATTCAAACATTTTAAAAATTAAAGGCCAAAATAGACTCCGAACTAAAATTAAGAGACAAAAAAGATATTTTGCCTAACATTTATAACTAAGATATTAAATTAAAAATTATTTCATAAATCTTCACTCCTCCACACCTAGGACTAATTAATAATCATTTTTATAAGTATATGGAGTTTTGACAACACATAATTGACCGTTGTTTTTAAAACTATCACAATAATAATTAATAACTTGAAGACATTTTTGCTATGAATATTTACAACAACCAAATGAAAATTTATATGAGATAAATAATTTATAAGTTACTTATATATACAAAGAAAAATTTATGTCGATACAAAAAATAAAATTTTATATCATTAAAAATGTTTATACTTTAAATTAATGTTATATTTTTAAATTTATGAATTTATGCATGAATTTGCCTCCATTCATGTATTCTATAAATATATTTAATATAAAGAATTACATAGTTAACACTTTCCCATTTAAACTATTATTTTCTGAAGAAAAATAAAAGTAGAAGATGAGAAAAGTTGTGTGAGATTTAGAATAATTAAGATTTTAGACCACTAACTCCTTAGGATGAATAGACGTGCAAAGTGGAAATATACTATGAGAGACATTGAGCAGACGAGGCAAAAACTCAGTCTAAAACTTTTATTACAAGTTAACAATTGTCCCCAATTAATCATTATATTAAATTTATTACCAAATTTAAAAGAGAAATTATATGATACTTTATTTACATATACTTATAATTATTTATGAGATGTTAATCAAAAATACATTAATTATAAAATGAAAGAGTTTATTTATTATATATTGAAGGGAGATTGGGGTTTAGCCTTTATTTACATTAAAAAGGTATTGAATGAAAAAAAAATAAAGAGTCAAATTATTTTAGACTGATGTCAAATAATATTATTATGTTTCAAAATACTATTTTTTTTCCTTTCAATAATATTAGTCATATTTGTAATTAAAAAAAAAAAGATTTGAGGACTAATGAATAGAGATATTCTCCTTTTATTGTTTTACTCAAAATCGGATCGAATTGGCCGTTCAACCATTAAACTGAAAATCAGAGATGAATTCGGTTAGGTCAATATTTTAAAATCGCTAGTGAGTTAAAATTGGAGTTAAATCGAAAAAATTAAAGTAAACCGTCTAAAATCATTCGAATCAAAGAATCAGAGTCGATTTTGTAAAATCGTCTTGTTCAAAAAAAAACATCAAATTGAACATATTTTAATTTTTTAAAAATTTTAAATATGTTAATATCAAAACTTAACATACATTTCTCAATTGCAAAAAAAAAAATTGTATTTTCACACCCATACAAACTTCTATGTTTTGACACTTTATTATAATTTTTCTTTCAACCACACTCCATCATCATCATCTCTTTTAAACATAGTCAAGATGTTCAAGTCAATATTGTTTATTGTTGTCAATTAAGATTTGTTTGTCGTAGTTCAACTCAAATTCGATTTTTTGTTGTTTAATAAAGTATATTGTATTATTTATATTTTGGTATTCTATCTTATTTAATTTAGGTATTTTTAATTATTTGAACTTTATTTTAGTTATTATATTCTATTGTTTTAATTTTGGTTTGAATTAATTTAATTTATTTTATTATAATTTTTTAGTTTGGTCAAAATATTCTTAAATGATGTTTGAAATGAAGTGTAAAACTATGTTATGTTATGTATTATTGATATTGTTGTATTAAATTTTTAATAAATTTCTGAAATATTTATTTTATTAAGTTGAAAACATATAATAATGTGTTACATATCTATGAAATTTAATTTCATATTATTAATTTATTTAATAAACGGTTCGATCATAGGTTTAACTAATTTAATCAGTTAGAACCTTAAAACATAAATTTCACCGGTTTGATCTCCAGTCCGATTTTTTAACACTTTAGTTTTACTCTTTTTTTTTTTTGAATCAATAGAAAATGTATTAATTCAAAACCAAGGATTACAAGAGAGTAAAAGAAACCCATCAATCCCAAAAAAGAAATTACATCAAAAGCACTACTATTTACTTCCTATAATATCGGTTATACCAACCCCTTTGAATAATGAATTCTATAATGTTATTTACAACTTCAAGTTTATCTATGTGATGGCTCATATCAAAGCAAATCTGGTTCCTATAATTCCAACAATGGTAGACAGTTTTCGTTATGGCAATTTTCATCACACCAACTCTTTTCCCTTTACCCTTGCAGTACTTGGTGATCCACTTCAACTTCTCCTTCCAATGACTTGGCTTGTGATCAACTTGAAGCCATTGAAGAACTTTCGACCATATCTCATGCATCTCAATACAGTTAAACAACAGATGGTCTGTATTCTCATTGGCCTGACAAAAGCAACAGGTTATGTCTGTTATCATTCCCCACTTAGTAAGTCTTTTCTTAGTGGCTAGCTTCTGGTGGCAGGTCACCCACAATCAGAAAGCGCTCTCAATCTGACCCTATTTCCATCAACCACAATGTGTCAACTAACAATATTCAAGAAGAGTTGTTCCAGGATCGTTGCACTCTAGGGATCATTTGCCTGGCCTTCTTGATGCCTTTCAAGATTCAAGAAGAGTTGTTACTCACTTTAGTAAACAATATTGTTTTTATTTAATTATTATTTTTTAATAATTATTTTTTAAAGTTCAATATAATATAAACTTCTTAAAAATTATTTATTAAAAAAAGAGAAAATAAGATGGCGTGTAATACTAAATTATTTTTAAAAAGACAAATGATGATATCAAAAGTAACTTGGTATATATTCTTTATGTGAAAATATTTATAAAAAAAAAAAGGGTAAGAATGTTTTATTAGTTTTATGTTTTTGTTGTAATAAAAAAATTCAATTTAGGGAGCTATACCACATGCAAGATCGTAGAGATTCATCAACCTTATTGAAAATTTACATTGAATATTATGTATAATTTTTTTACTAATGTAAGTTAAAGATCTAGTCATATGTGAAACTATATTTAGTATAAATCATTTCTTTAAATATAAGTAACTCAAACAGATTCACTTCATGAAATTAATAGTAATAAATGACAACATTTATATTTATCAATGTATATATTTATTTTTCTTAACGAAAGCTAAGAAAAGAAAGATGTTTAAAAAAAAAAATAGTTTGTTTTGTAATTTTTCATTGAGAAACGTGAAAAAGTAATGAGTGATGAAATCCTTGTGTTTCATGGATGGACTCACGCTTGTCTTTAAGTCATGTTTGGTCAGATACATTGAGTGAATAATTTAAGGAGAAAGCATTTGTTTGGTATTAACTTCACATTCTCGTTTATATCTGATATCATTTATTTAGAGTACTTTTACCTTTATATTCTTTTTTAAATTTTGGAAATTTATATGTGTTTATTGGAAATTTATAGTTTTGTATTAGAAATTTGCGAAATTTCTATTTTATTTTATTGCAATAAAAACATAAGTACAGTAAATTTAAAATTTTTGAAAAAACATATTAAAACTTTTAAATTTTTGGTTATACGTAGAGGTATAACGGAAATTATGATATTTCATTAAATGCCACAATATTTTGGAAATTTTAAATTTTCAATATGAATTCAGAATTTCAAAGAAAACTTAAATTTTTTGATATTTTCCATAGAAACCTGCATAACTGTTTCGATAAAAAAAAACACCACACATAATATATGCATATAATAAAAATTGGGCTACATACAAGATTACAAAACAAATTAGGATGACTTCCTAACTTCAATTCTCAGTGCCTAATTTGTCCTGTATATGCTGATTTTTGCATCTTCAGAACAAATTTGTCTTCAACGGTTAGTGATGGGAGGCAATGGACAATCATGTTTCAATTTTATCTGAACCCAATTATTGTTGTTGACAAAACCAACAACAATGATTTTATGTCTACCTGTATACATAGGCGAACCTAAGGTAAGAGGGAAAAAGGTAATGTTAAGTTTTTTTGACTGGGAGACAAATACGACACTATATTTACAAGCAATAGGGTAACCCATATCAGGAATCGCCATCCATTTATGAGTACCATGCACACCCAAGTGTTCTACTAAAAAGGAATTCCTAACGTCAGAAATTGTGTTATAGAACAAATTAGAAAATAATTTAGGGTGTTGATGAACTTAAGTATCTAACTGCGTCTAAATTAACGACCATGACTCCTCGCCCCATCCAAGTAAAGCTGCAATAGTCTAAAAACCATAATTTCCATCGTCATCCATATCAATAATGTCATAAATGTATGGATGCAAGAAAACAAGAAACTGAGACAAGTAAAGATGTCTCGAAGACGCAGTGACTTTGACCTATCATACTTGACGATTAACTTCATGTTGGTTGTATGCATGATCTCTTTGTAGTCTGACTCTCCTATGTGCCCTCACCATACTTCCACTGTGAAGGATTACGATGCACATCACTCTCTTCATCCTTTTTACTCTTTTTATTTCCCCTCTTTGGCTTGTATTTCACTAACGGTGAACACATAGAAGTCATGGATGGATGTGTTAATTCTCGAACCTTTTTATTTATCACCATATGGCCTACAATATCCAAAGTATTGAAATATGTCTCCAACTCTTCACACTTTCCTTCTAAATCCAATTGTGTGTAATTTTCTTCGTGACTGGCATCATGGTCTTCAATGTGTAATTTCTTCCAAAAAAACATGAATTAGTTCTAAAGGAATAGGATTGTCTTGTATTTGGAAACCAGGAAGTTGACACATACAGGGTAACCCATGTGTTGTTCTAATGAAGCAACCACAAATATATTTGTTTGCACCAATAAAGTTTACCTTTTATAGTTCCTTTCCAATGTGATGTATACACTGCCTTGAAACAAATCCATGCAAATTGGTATAGAATGGAGTGTTATACCGATGCTTAATGTTGACAATAGTTTTTTGAAATGAGACCTTGATTGAACCTAGCTGCAACTTTAACATGGTATTCACAGCATCCCAACTTCGACATAAATCTCTCGGGCTTGTATTCAACATATTTTTTACTCTCTAATGAGCAGACTCCACTTTAAAAATCATAATTAGAAATATATGTTAAATTATGTTTACTAATCTAATAACATCAAAATGATGTTCGTGTACCTATTTGTTGTTGTGTTCCTTAAATGAGTGACTCTGTTAGTCCAAGAAACAACAAACCTTTCTTTATAAGGTGTCAACCATGTTTCACTCTCATACTTAACAAACAAAGGAATATCATCACAAATAGTCTCAAAGTGCATCAAGCGTGCGAAAAACTCATTTTCTCTATTATCATATATGATCTTGGTTCGTTACCACAATCTTTGATAGTTATTTTTACAGAAGAGAACAACTCTTTGAGCCTCTCCAGTACCCATTTGAAGTTCTTCTCCCTTTCATGTTCCAAATAGGGAAAACCTACCGAAAACGTCAATTTTGTTGATATAACACCAACAATATCAAGCAGTGGTAGTCGGTACATGTATGATCATGATGCACATAATAAAAAATATAATAAATCAAAGTATGTCGAAATGATATCAAAGTATGATCAGGATGCACATTACCTATTTGTCTTGTATGTACAATAAAAAATCAACACTAAATGAAACATATTCAACAACTTCATGGAATTAGGATGTGTCTAGAAGATATCAACAACAACATTTGAGTCTTCCCTATTTCTAGTCAAACACATGTATTTTTCTCTATGAATAAGAGTCAACAATATTTCATTTCTGTCAATGGACCTCTCTTACTTGCATTGTATGCAGCTTTAGCTTTATACACCTGGGTAACACTGGTGAAGTTTTCTGGATCTTTTTATTTCAAAGTAGCAACTATGTACTATGGAGTCATGTTGTACTTCATCATGCCATTAAAAAAATGTCATTCATGAACTTTTAGACAACCCAATATGTCATGGCCTTCTAAATTCTTAGATAGTTTATGATTATGCAACACATACCTAACTGTCCTGCAGATCTCAGCTTAAAAGGACATTTCACTTTCATATTATAAATTCCCTTTGAGGATTTACTACTTTCATATGCATTATTTCTTTTATAATTTCATCCTCTCTCACAACCAATAATCAATTTATCTTTCCTACCCCGTTTACCATTTGCAGTATTAGAATGAACAATCACAATAATAATACCATGTTGTTTGCCAATATTTTGCGCCCATGCCAAAACTTCAGATCGAGACTCAAATATTTGTCATTTACAACATATAAAAATTATACTATTAATATCATATAGAGGCGGAAAAATATTTAAATTAAACTTGTTATATAGAAAACATATTGCGTCAGTGGTGAAGAACTGCATAAAATTTGTACATGAATATGTAGAAGACACTGTCGGCTCCGGACCATACAAATATAGTTTTTTTCCTATCGGAAATTTGGAGTACAGGCTAAATTTCTGGTATACCATAAAATTTAAAATTTATGATATCTAGAAAATGTTAAATTTACGGAAGTCTTTGTTTTTTTTTTCCAAAATTTTTGGAAATTTCCTGTATAACTTTAACATTTCCTAGAAAAATACCTGATTTTTTGAAATTTTCGGTATCTCTTCACCAAAAAATTTCAAATGTCTGGTACAAATGCGAGAACTTTCATAAATGAAAAAAAATGTGTACCAAAAATTTGTTTGTACTACCAAAAATTTCATTTTTTGGATGTTAATAAGAGTGAAATTTTTTGAAGAAAGGTAAATTTTTGTTGGTAAATAATGACAATGACATTTTTAGAATTTTGAAATTATGGAGGGTGGCAAGTTAATACCTCATTTGTTTGGATAACTCTTTTTATCAACAAGAAGTAAAAATAACAAGCAAGAAACAGGAAAAAACTACATACAGAGAAACCGAGTTTTTAAAGTATCAGTTAAACAATAGCTTGATGAAGTTTATGAAAAAATTAAAATCATCCTAAACTCATTAGAAAGCGAAGCATCCGATTTGGTGAAATCATAAACACAAAAGTTTCCTTCATTTAAGGTATGAGTCAACATAACATTTCAATCTCTCAAGAAAAAAGAAAGAATGTTATCAATAAGAGGAGCATATTGGTGAGTATGTAGAACCCCGTCCTTGATAAAGCACTACTACAATAGAACTTATGAGAACGATTTCACCTCAAGTATTGAAAAATCGAGGTATATTTCTTGGACGCACCCTGTTTTTTTATAAATATATTTAATATAATTCATATGTTATTTTGAAAGCCAATGGGTAAACCTATTCAGCGTACATGCTTCGAATCCCATTACCCTCGGTTTATGTTTTTATCTCATTATAAGTGGCACCTTCTTGAATATTTTATTTTTAATCTAAAATTATGCCACATTTCACCTCAGTTTTCATTTATCTAAACAACACAAACAGAACCCTAACGAAGAGCCCATAACAAAATAGCCCTAAATAACGAGAGCCATAATTCAAAACATAAATGTTATGTATTTAGTGCTATCGTTTCTTCTTCAGAGGTCTAAATCATATTATTTTACTTCTTCTTCAGAGATATGATACGTCAAATATCACTACTAATATTGTTGTCATGTGTTCTTGTTGTTGTTGTGGTGGTGGTGGTGGTGATGGTGTTGTTGAGATCCTAAATCCTATAGGTTTTCTTGTTGTTTTTGTTATTGTTATTGAAATTGTTTTTGTCGATGTTGTTGTTATTGTTGTTGAGACCTTAAACCCTAGAGGTTTTTTATTGACGTTGTCGTCATTGATATTGTTGTTGATGTTATTGATTGTTTATTTACATTGTTGTTTTTGATATTGTTATTGATGTTGATATTGTTTTCTTGTTGTTTTTGTTGTTGATATTGATATTAAGATTATGTTTTTTGTGATTCTTTATGCAACTTTCATCTTGTCCCGTCGAGTTGAGTTTATTATATCTAATGTTGATTATTTCACTAACCCCTCTTTGAACATGTAACCTAGTAAATCGATTTTAGAAATAATCATATCCAAAAGTATGTTGTATCTTAAACTTATCTTCCACTGATTAATGATTTTCTAGCATTCTGCAACTCATCATTCATCTCATGTTGTTTTATTGTTAAAATCTCTCTAATACTTCTAGTTTTCGTTCAAATATCTTCCATATTTGTTCATTTTTCAAAGCATAAAATTTTATGCTTTCATGAATGGGTTAGTAGAAAATGAAGTGTTGAATAAAGAACTTGAAACATTTGAGAGATTTTAACTATAAAACATCGTGAGATGGAGGATGGGTTGTAGAATACTTCAAAATCACTAATCAATATAAGTTGTTCTTCAAATATAACATAACTGTTCATATAATTATTTCTCTAACCAATTTTAAGATGTTATATGTTCAATATAGGATATAGTGAAATAAGCAATCCACGTTAGATTTAATAAACTCAAAATTGTTTTATTCGACAATTTTATGAGATAATTGAGGTGAAAACAGAGTATATCCGTCGATAAATGACAAAACTGAAGGAACATGTGTTTTCACCATTCACTAAAAGAAAAATTTGATTTTGCCTAGTGATTTAGTGACGTGGTAAACACGTGGAAAAAAATACGTTGCGACGTGTAAACCACGTCACTAACATATTTAATTAATAAATCTTGTAAACCTAAAATCTGCAACGAAATATTTGAATTTCAAGAGGGAGAGAAATTTGAATTTTTCAAAAATTAAGTTGTGGCGTGTTAAACACATGGGAACAAAAAATTCAAAAAAGTATTTGTATTTGCGACGTGGGGAACATGTCACAAAATACCCACATGGGATTCACGTCGCAAGTTTATAAATAATAAAGATGGTCAGCTTTTACTTTAACTTTTCAGACACATTAATGATGAAATTGACTGTGACAGCGTTCCCATGTGAGTCTCACGTCGCAAATGGGATACATAAATGTTTCAAACTTCATTTTGTACCGTTGGTTTGGCCTTTAGTAATGCAACGTTAAAATATTAAATGCTGGGAATGTTCCGACGTGTAGCTCACGTGACAACTTTCCCATGGTGCATTCAGGTCGCAAATGATAAAGCATATAATGGGTTCCGACGTAGTTTTCACATGGGTACGTTCCCACGTGTCCACCACGTCGCAAGTGTAGCTATATATCAAAAACCCAGAATTTCTTTCACGCATTCTCATTTCTTCTTCCTTTTCCTTCTTTCTTTCCTTTCCTCCTTCTCCTTCTCCTTCTGCCTGTTACTCCTCCATTGAAGCAACGAAACCTACACAAAAAATTTAAGGTAAATGATATTTTTCTTGTTTTTGTTTTTGTTTTACAGTTTATTTTAATTTTTTCTTATTATTAATTTATTGATTTTTTTTCCAGATCTAAGATTAAGAAGTTGCTCCATTGAAGCTTTGGGAATTTGCTCCATTGAGGTATTTACGCAATTAAATTTATTTATTTTTCAGATTTATAGTGATATATGAAATGTTAATTTGGTTATTGATTATAAAATTTTAGATTTGTTGTTGTTAGTGTATGTAAATATGTATTGTTATTGTTGTTGTTGTTGAAAGATAAAATTAAAAATATTATAAGATATATTATATTAGAAACAAAATATATATTTTTAGAATTAAAAACAGAATATATATTAGAAAAATATGTAATAGAATATATATTAAAAACAAAATATATAATGTTGTATTTAAATATGTATTTAATTTTTAAAAACAGAATATATATTATATTAGAAAAAGTAGAATTTTTAAAAATATTTTTAGTAAACAAAATTGTAAATAGAAAAAATTAAAATGTATTTTTAAAAAAAAACATAATGAATATGTATTATATTTAAAATGTGTTATTTTTAAATGTGTTATTTTTTGAAAAAATATTTTTATTAAAAAATAATTAATATGTATTATATTTTAAATGTGTTATTTTTAGTAAACAAATTATATATTATCTTATAGAATATTATATTATATAATACTTATTACATTTTAGTAAACATAATATATATTATTTTAGAAAAAAGATTTATAAAAATAATGAATATATATTATATTGTAAAAGTGTTATTTTTAGTAAACAAATTATATTTTATATTTTACAATATGTATTATATTTTAGTAAACATAATTTATGTGACTATATATTTATATTTTTTTAATGTATATATTAAAAAATTTAAAAAATTTAATTGAATATTATTTTAATTTTTTATTTTATTATTTATTAATTCGTTATTTTCAATTAATATTTTTTTTTAATTATTAAATTTTATAGTGAAGTGTAAACCATGTCACTAATATAAAACATATTTTCAGTTGTGGCATGCAAACCACGTCACTAATTAGTGACGTGATATTCACGTGGGAGCATTTTCTATTATTTTGGTTATTTGCGACGTGAATCCCATATCACAACTTAGTGCCGTGTTTTTCACGTGGGAAAATGTTCCCATCATTAGTTTTTCGACGTGTTTTACCCACGTCGCAAATGTTGCTTAGTGAAGTGTGTTTTGGGTTAGTGACGTGAAAATCATTTGGGAAAATACAATTTTTCTTGTAGTAATTTCAGAATTTCAAAAAAGTATCCATGGGGACCGAACCCGTGACCTTGACACATACTCATCGATTTTTTTAAAACCGAGAGATAATGTGCACTTTTCATGTCGTCTTTTGATGCTTCGCCTGTGAAACCAAGGTAAGAATACTTTTCAAGCGAGATAAAAGACGTTTTTTCTTTAGTGAAGGTCAATGCCATTTAAGAATATAACTCACAAATGATATCTTTAAAACCAAGATCCCAAGTAATCTTCAACCTATGATAAATAGCATGAAGCTCGCCGTTAATATTAGTAGTATGCTACCATCAATATTAACTTTAAGCATATTATCTACAAAGGAGTGCTAAGAAACCATTCTAGGAGAATAGATAGAAGAAGGACTGCAAAACACTTTGTTCATGGAATTATAATTAGAGTAAATTTGGCTAAGTATATACCAGATAGGATGCCTGATATCGAAGAAAGCTTTCTTATTTCTAGATTTCCAAATGAACCAACATCTAATAAGGAAGATAGTGCTTTGTTGATCAGTATCATATCTTTTGAGCCATAATTGAAGATCATTATCATAAGTACCATTTTGGAAACTACAAGTAAAACTTTTCCGAACTTAAATAGCCTTTGGAGAATCACACAACACATGTAAAATGGTTTCTAATGAAGAACATGTAAGACAATAAGTTCTCAATGATATATGATGTGCACACTGAATATGATTTGTTTCCAACTTCCCATGCATAACAATCCACATTAAGTGACAGATGTGTTTTGGGACTTTGAGGATTCCAAATCCATGACCAAATCATGACCTCTTTCGGATCAGGGCGTGGTAGAAGGGTTAACCTATAATATCTCAATTTAGTGGTATAGCTCCCTGAATTAGAAGAATAAAGAAGGAATTATCTGGTGTATTGTCCTTTAGGGGATTTGGAAGCATATAAATGAAATTCTTTTTTAAGGCATATTTTGTGATGTGATCAGTTTTTTCTGGTATATTAAACTCTTAGGTTGGAAATGGTCCTTAATAGGAGATATGTCTAATTCCAACTTTAACTTTCATGTTTTTTGTACTTCCCATTTGCAATGTTTGTCCTAGTTTTAGTTAGTTTGGCATATCTTGTTCTGTATCCCGGGTTGAGTAGGGGTGTGCATGAATTATAAATCAAACCAAACCAAACCACATATATGGTTTGGTTTGGATCTTAAAATCGTTTATATAAAACCGGTTTATTTTTTAAAAACCGGTTTACAAGTGGATTGGTTCAGTTTTAAACTGGTTTTAAAAAAACAGTTTTTTTAAAAACTAGTTTTAAACCGATTTCTCTCAAAATTAATTTTTTATTTTCTTTAAAGAAATCAGTTTTAAAACCAATTTTATAAAAAAACCAGTTTTAAAACCAATTTTTTAAAAAAATCAATTTTATTGCAAACTATCAAATAATTGATAAACCATCTGAAACATTTTAATTCTATCCTTTGTATTAAGAAATGAAAATGTTCAAGCACGAGTATTTGGCAGTACAGAAAAATTGATTATTACATATATGGAAAATCCATATGGAAAATTAAACATGAATATAATCAAAGTAATAAGACAACAATCATTAAAACCAATATATTAGTCTAGGATTCTCAAATCTACCAAATTATTATTGCAAAGACAGAAACTACAACACCGATACTGAGAGCAGTGAACACTGCAAAAGACATTTTTAACCTCTGATGCTTCATCTGATCCAAATTGTAGATGTGATATGAATGCCATATCCACCTCTAGGGGTGTGCATGGATAACCATTTAATATGAACCAATCCATTTTTATGGTTATTTTATAAATCAAATCACTTGTTCTGAACTGGTTTAAAACTGGTTTTAAATGGATTTTGATTTTAATCCAAATTATTTAGTTAAATTTAAATTTAATTTTTTTTAAATTATATCAATTTTTAAATTTAAATATTTAGGTTTTAGTATATTTTTTAAAAAAAATAAAAAAATTTAAAAATTTAAAATAAGACTGAATATAAAAAATTCTAAAATAAAAAAATCCAGTAAATTATATGGACTTAAAATCGTAATTAATATGTTATAATACATATATTTGTATATTTCAAAACCTCTATCTATTGGTGGAGAAATCTATAATATTTGTAATCATTTTTTCGTAAAACTTTAATGATTTTTGAGATTTATAAATGAAAACTAAAGTCAAATCCAACAAATCAAGTTTTGGTATATTTTCTTGCACGTGCCAAATCAAACTCGATGCGCTAAGATCTATATAATTAATTACTCAAAGTTTATATAATTAACTGCTAAAAATCTATATAATTTATGAAATATTAGTACACAATTTTAGATAGTTAAAAAATTTGTAAATAATTTTTTTTTCATTTTAAAATATAAAATTCTGAATTTTTTATAAAATAATTTTGTTTATCGGAAATTTCTTTGCTTATCCCTGAATAATTTTATTTATCGAAAATAATTTGCTTATCCCGGTTGAGTACTCATTAATGAAATTTATTTAAATTCCATCGTACTCATTAATATTTAAATTCCTATTTAAATATCTTGAAGAATATGTGTGGATGTGAGATTGAAATTTCACACCCTATTGCAACATAAACAATTAATATTGAGAATTATATCATTTTGCTCAACATGAGTACCACAAAGACGACCATTAGGAAACCATTTATCATATCATATGAAGGCATCGTTTTTTCCCACACGTGGCAAGAATATGACTTTTTACTATGAGCCGTTTCCAGAAAGATATGTGATTCCTTCATTTATTTACTCATGAGGAGGTAGATCCATAACTTATGAGGATTATGAATAAGCTCATATAAATTTCCCCAACACAGCCATATTTACTGGTCTAGGTCTTCCAATATCGAATCTTTGAGGAGATTGAGTAATATTGGGTGAGAATAATCACTATAACTGGTCAAGAGGGGGATGAGTAGCCTTCCAAATTTGAAAATAAATCAAATTTCATTTGAAAAAGTTTATAGCCAGATTTCAAAAACAAAGTTTATTTGCATGGCGGAAGAAAGTTTGCATAAAAGATATTATACTTATATTGAGAGATTCATAAATGTACTCAATGAGTTTACAATATATCAAATTGAACAACTGAATTTCACCAAAGTACAAACTAATAAAATTATAAAATCTTTCAAATTCACAAGATCTGATATCGAATGATTTTCAATTAAGAACAAAATTCTACCATCAGAGTCTTTAAACTTAATCCACATTAAAACAATGTTGAATTACAAATTCTAACAAAACCTACAACTTATACAATAAATCACTACTAACTGATAAGCCTATCACATATAATTTTAGAAAGCAATAACAACAAACTAATCATGCGATCAACTATAAAATTCAATGTGTGTGTGAGAGAGAGAATGTAACACCCCAAATTTTAATTGAAATATTTTAATTAATTTATTTAATTGAGAATATTCATTTTTCGGTGATTTTTGGTAGTTTGGTGGATTATTGAAAAAGTGTGCATTTTTGAATTATTTATTTAATTAATAGTATACAATATGGAAATATTAGTATTATTATTAGTTAAAATAAATATAAGTGAAATAAGGATAATTTGGTCATTAAGTGGAGTTAGTAAGGGTGTTATGGGAAAAACCCAATTGTGTGGCCCAAGACTAGGTTTGACAAAAAGGAATTCTGAAGGGAATTAGGATTCACTTTGTTAACCGTGAAAAGTATTGAGGCCATAACTCTGAGAAAAAGATGGGAAGCAGAAGCTGCGAGAGATTCCCTGAAAGATTGAGAAGGCTTTGATCGACAACTAAGGTATGATGAGTATAGCCTTTCATAATTTTCCATGTGTGACTTTCAGTGTATTTAAGGTTGGTTTAACGGTGTAAGAGTTTTGATTTTTGAGGCGAATAATGAGAAAAAGGGATTTTTGGCCTTCGTGGCCTAAATCATTTTTGAGAATTTTAACCGTAGGGATTTATTTGGGGAAAAGGGAAACTAGACCTTCGTGGCCAAAAACTATGATTTAACATTGGTCTAACCCTGTAGGAAAATTTGATAGTGAGAACCCTGATGGTTGTGGTGTAATGGGAAGTATTCCTGACTGTTAGAGCATACATATGAGAAATAGTGATCTTTGACCTTCGTGGCCTAAACCTATTAGTGTGAATCTAACCTGGAATTTGTTGGGGAAAAGGGAAAGGTAGGCCTTCGTGGCCAAAACCTTGAATTGTTATATGTCTAACCCTAAAGGAATAGGAATATTTGATAGTGAGTAACTCTGATGCCTTATGGTGTAATTGAAGGAAAAATTGTGATTTAGGACATGAATATGTTACGGGATTGGCCTAGTAAACCGTAGGTTTTGTGCCTTTATCGCCATAAGACCTTAGGGATGATTTAGGGGCATTGGAGAAGTGAATCGTGTGGACTTTTGGGTTGATTTTGGTTCCGGAGCGTAATAGTGTTTTCTTGTCCGTCACGACTGTTCATGTTTTTGGTCGAAATCATTTTGGACGTAACTTTTGATCCGTAAGTCCGTTTTGGCCCCCGTTAGAAGCGTTGGAAAGCTAATGAACAGGGCTATAACATAGTATAGATAAGGAAATTATTTTCCAAATATTTTTATATCTAATTATGTTTGAGAAGTCAATTGTGTATGTGTTCTATTAATGAATCATGTTCTGGTTCAGTGATGTCTTGATGTTTTTGATGCTGTGATTTTCTTGATGAATTACCATGAGGGTAAATATAATAATATGTGATAATATGATGAATTAACATGAGTAGGACTGTGAAGTTTATCTGATTAATAGTCGATAGTATGAGAATTATCGCGAGTATAATTATGAATTAATATGTGATAATATGATGAATTAATATGAGTATGACTGCGAGCGCTATGTGATTTGCATATGATTATATGATGATTTCTATGATGTATGATGATGATTATTATGATTATATGATGACATGATGTATGATGATGATTATTATGATGAGCTGTGATGACATGATGTATGATGATGATTATGATGATGAGCTATGACGTTTGATGATGATGAATATGATGATTGATGATGCACCTATGATGTTGTTATCAGGATGATTTGTGACATGTGCATCATGCATTCATGTGCATCCGGACTTCGATTCAGGACCTCGAGTATAATAGGCGATAGTATGAGAATTATCGCGAGTATAATTATGAATTAATATGTGATAATATGATGAATTAATATGAGTATGACTGCGAGCGCTATGTGATTTGCATATGATTATATGATGATTTCTATGATGTATGATGATGATTATTATAATTATATGATGACATGATGTATGATGATGATTATTATGATGAGCTATGATGACATGATGTATGATGATGATTATGATGATGAGCTATGACGTTTGATGATGATGAATATGATGAATGATGATGCACCTATGATGTTGTTATCAGGATGATTTGTGACGTGTGTATCATGCATTCATGTGCATCCGGACTTCGGTTCAGAACCTCGATTACTTTGGCTTCAATCCCATTGTGTGGGTGTGAAGTGTTTTGTTGTGCTTCGGTTCTCTAGTAGAATTGATCCTTATGATGGGGATCTATAGAGGGTTGATGGCCCAGTGTCCATCGTGCTGTGAGGATTGGTACCACATGCATGGAGTCTTGTTGCATTGTATTTTTGAGTCCTTTTGTATGAATTATGACGTTGTGGCCTTTGAGGCATATTGAAGAATATGAATGTGTTGAATATGATTATGACGTCGTTTATGTTAATTTTTATACATTGATTATTATGAACCGTTTTACTCACACTGCCCGTTTGAATGTTACCTCCACGTGGGTAACTTGCAGATGACCAGGTTTAGCCGTGGACGTCGTCGAGGATTATTTTTGAAGTTTAGAGTTGTTAGCCTTTTGGTTAATTTAGAGGGTCTTGCTCTGATATGTAATATCGGGTTGGGTTCTTTGAGTTAAACTATATATTGTTGAGTTATTTTGCTTATTTTCCCTGATGAGGAAACCTAGACTTATGCATTTGAGTTCCGCTGTTTTATGCTGTTTGATGTATTTTGGGAAAACCCGTTGTTTACGGAGCCGTGACCTATTGTGATGACATTGGGAAATGTACGTCCTTTTGGTGGCTTTTGTGAAATTTAATAATTTACTCTGATATATGTGTTATTTTTGCCTATTATTTGTGGAGTAGAAAAGGGTGTTACATTAGTGGTATCAGAACAGGTCGGTCCGTCCGAACAAGTTGTCTAATATTGTTTGTTCCCTTGTATGCGACATGAGTGTGAAAACATTGTCGGTACACGTTTGTTTTCTAACCTTTGTCTGCAGAAGTGGGAATGAATCAACTGGGGGCGAAACTTGTGCTTCTCCAGGATGCTGCAAGTATGGAGTGGTGGCTCAGTGTGTCGATGAACGCTCTTATAGTTTGGTAAAGATGGTTTATACCCCATCATGTTTTTCGGCTGTCTATTGACAAATTAAGGAACTGATCACCCTTAATCTCTTGTTGATAGTAGACGGGGTCATGTTGGATGGCATAGACGTGTCTTGCAAGCTTAAATGGCGTGTGCATTGAATTGTTTTGAGTTAAGCTAAGCGCTTACGAATTGTTTTGATGAGTCAGTGCAGGATGGAGCTGAGAGGTTTATTTTGATGGAGACTTTGAGTGTTAATAAAAGTGGATAAGTTGGTGGGTTGCCAATTAATTGTGATTATCCGAAAGTTTTTCCTAAAGAGATAAGTGATTTACTGTCGGAACTTGAAGTGGAGCTTACGATCGACTTAGTTTCTGGAACTAATCCGATATTGATGGCTCCATATTTTATGTCTGTGTTGGGATTGAAAAAGTTGAAGAGTCAACTTAAAGAGTTGTTTGAGGAGAGGCTCTTTTGTCTGAGTGTGTCACCGTGGGGTGCACCAGCTTTGTTGATTATGATGAAAGAAGGTTTTGTGAGGCTTTGGGTGGACTATAGACAAGTGAACAAGGTGACTATCAAGATAAGTGTTCACTTCCAAGGATTGATGATTTGATGGATCAGTTGGGTGTTGCAAGTGTGTTCAGTAAGATAAATTTGAGATCTGGGTATCATTAGATTCGTGTGAAGGTCGAGGATATTCAGAAGACTGCTTTTATAACAAGGTATGAACATTATGAGTATTTCATGATGCCATTTGGTGTGACTAATGCACCATGTGTATTTATGGAGTATATGAACAGGATTTTCCATCCTTATTTGGGCAAGTTTGTGGTTGTGTTCATTGATGATATTTTGATATATTCGAAGAGTAAAGAGGATCATGCTAAGCATTTGAAAATTGTGTTATCAGCGTTGAAAGAGAAGCAGTTATGTGCAAAACTGTCTAAGTGTGAGTTTTGGTTGAAGGAGGTGAGTTTCCTTGGTCATGTGATCTCGAGTAGGGGTATTGCAGTTGATCTGTTTAAGTTCGAAGTTGTATTGCAATGGGAAGCTCCAAAATCCGTTTTTGAGATTAGAAGTTTTCTTGGGTTGGAAGATTATTATTGAAAATTCATTGAAGGATTTTTCCAAGTTATCTTTGCCATTGACGCTGTAGACTAGGAAGGTTCAAGCTTTTGTTTTGGGATTCAAAGTATGAAGAAAAGTTGCAAGAGCTTTTGAGAAGACTGACAACAGCTCAGGTTTGATTTTTCCGAATCCGACAGAACCATTGTGGTACATTGTGATGCTTCATTGATGGGATTGGGAGGTGTGTTAATGTAACATCAGCAAGTTTAGCTTATGCTTTAAAGTAAATTAAAAGGCATAAAAGGAATTAGCTGACGTATGATTTAGAGTTGGTTGTTGTTGTGGGTATGTCGAAGCTTTGGAAGCTTTATTTGTTTGGTTCG
Source organism: Lathyrus sativus (assembly GCA_963859935.3). Classification (NCBI taxonomy): domain Eukaryota; kingdom Viridiplantae; phylum Streptophyta; class Magnoliopsida; order Fabales; family Fabaceae; genus Lathyrus; species Lathyrus sativus. Next base: position 74,940,838 of record OZ012735.1, read on the forward strand.
AGAACTGATATGTGTAGTAATCGTAAGAATTCAAAGTACTTCTTTGATCAGAATGAGTTGACTGTGAGGAAGAAGAGATGATTGGGACTTCTGAAGGATGATGGTTTTGAGTTGAATTACCATTCGGGTTAAACAAACGTGGTAGCTGATGCATTAATTTGGAAATCTTTGTATATACTGATGATGATGGTAAAAGAGTTAGAACTGATTGAGAAATTTCGTGATATGAGCTTGGTTTATGAAGAGACTTCTTATAGAGTCAAGCTTAGTATGTTGGACCTTACTAGTGGTATTCTTGATGAGATTCGAGGTCAGAAATCTGATTTGGGTTGGTAGATCGGTTGAATTTGATGAATCAAAGTCGAAGGACTGATTTTCAGATTAATGGAAATGGTATCATGAGATGTCGTGATAGAGTTTGTGTTCCATATATTGTTGAGTTGAAGAAGAGTATTCTTGAGGAAGGACATTTAAGTGGATTGAGTATCCATCCCGGTGCTATGAAGAGGTACCCAGATTTGAGGAAATTATTTTGGTGGCCAGGGATGAAGAAAGAAGTGGTTGAGTTTATATATGCTGGTTAGACTTGCCAGAGATTGAAGATTGAACATCAGAGACCGTTGGGTCTGATGCAACCGTTGAATATTCTAGAGTGGAAATGGGATAGTATTTCCATGGATTTTGTGTTGTGTTTGCCGAAGACTGTGAGAGGGATATGATTGAATTTGGGTGATATTAGATAGATCGACTAGATCAGCTCATTTTATACCAATGAAGATTAATCATTCTATGTTGAAGCTAGCTGAGATGTATATTGAGAAAGTTGTGAAGTTGTATGAGATATCGTCGAATATTGTGTCAGATGGAAATCTGAGATTTACATCGAGATTTTGGGAGAGTTTGCAGACGCTTTGGGTACCATGTTGAAGTTGAACTCTGCCTATCATCCGCGGACGGATGGACAGACAGAAAGAACTATCCAGTCTTTAGAGGATTTGTTGAGAGCTTGTGTGTTGCACAAAGGTGGATAGGGGGATAGTTATTTGCCGTTGGTTGAGTTTACCTACGATAATAGTTACCATTCTAGTATTGGAATGGCACCATATGAGGCTTTGTATGGCAGGAGGTGTAGGACTCCTTTATGTTGGTATGAGTCAGGCGAGAGTGTTGTACTCGGACCTGAGATTTCGCAAGAGACAATTGAGAAGATCAAGAGGATCTAAGAAAAGATGGATGTTTTGCAGGGTCGTCAGAAGAGTTACCATGATAAGAGGAAGAAAACGCTTGAATCCCAAGAGGGAGATCACATATTTTGAGAGTTACTCCGGTAACTGGTGTTAGCCGAGCTTCGAAGTCCAGAAAGCTCACACCGCGTTTGGTTGATCCGTATCAGAGTGGCGCAGCAGAAGCGTGGGAGAAGTAGCATGCCGGACTGCTTTACCGATGTCGTTATGATGTGTTTCATGAGTTTCAGTTGAGGAAGTACATTCTAGATCCGTCGCATGTGATTCAGATGGATTATGTACAAGTGGGAGATAATTGTTGAAGCGTTGTTGGTTCGGATTGATGAACGAGAAGTGAAGCAACTGCGAGGTAAAGAGATTTCCTTGGTAAAGGTAGTTTTAGGAGGACCAGCTGGAGAAAGTTGGATTTGGGAGCGTGAGGATCAGTTGAGGGAGTCGTATCCGACTCTATTTCTTTGAGGTAATTTTCGAGGGCGAAAACTCTTTTAAGTGGGGGAGAGTCGTAACACCCTAAATTTTAATTGGAATATTTTAATTTATTTATTTAATTGAGAATATTCATTTTTCGGTGATTTTCGGTAGTTTGGTGGATTATTGGAAAAGTGTGCATTTTTGGATTATTTATTTAATTAATAGTATACAATATGGAAATATTAGTATTATTATTAGTTAAAATAAATATAAGTGAAATAAGAATAATTTGGGCATTAAGAGGAGTTAGTAAGGGTGTTATGGGAAAAGCTCAATTGTGTGGTCCAAGACTAGGTTTAACAAAAAGGAATTTTGAAGGGAATTAGGAGTCATTTTGTTGACCGTGAAAAATATTGAAGCCAGCACTCTAAGGAGAAGATTGGAGACAGAAGCTGCGAGAGATTCCCTGAAAGATTGAGAAGGCTTTGATCGACAACTAAGGTATGGGAAGTATAGCCTTTCATAATTTTCCATGTATGACTTTCAATGTATTTAAGGTTGATGTAAGGGTTTAAGAGTTTTGAGGCGAATAATGAGAAAAAGGGATTTTTGGCCTTCGTGGCCTAAATCGATTATTGAGAATTTTAACCGTAGGGATTCATTTGGGAAAAATGGAAACTAGGCCTTCATGGTGTAGTGGTAAGTATTCCTGACTGTTAGAGCATAGATATGAGAAATAGTAATCTTTGGCCTTCGTGGCTTAAACCTATTAGTGTGAATCTAACCTGGAATCCATTGGGGAAAAAGGAAAGGTAGCCCTTCATGGCCAAAACCTTGAATTGTTATATGTCTAACCCTAAAGGGATAGGAATATTTGATAGTGAGTAACTCTTATGCCTTAAGGTGTAATTGAAGGAAAAATTATGATTTAGGGCGTGAATATGTTACGGGATTGACCTAGTAAACCGTAGGTTTTGTGCCTTTATTGTCGTAAGACCTTAGCAATTATTTAGAGATGTTTTGGGGGAATTGGGGAAGTGAATCGTGTGGACTTTTGGGTTGATTTAGGTTCCGGAGTGTAACAGTGTTTTGTTGTCCGTCACGACTGTTCATGTTTTCGGTCGAAATCGTTTTGGACGTAACTTTTGATCTGTAAGTCCGTTTTGGTCCCCGTTCAAAGTGTTGGAAAGCTAATGAACAGGGCTATAACATAGTATATATAAGGGAATTGATTTCCCAATATTTTTATATCTAATTATGTTTGATAAGTCAATTGTGTATATGTTCTATAAATGAATCATGTTCGGGTTCAGTGATGTCTTGATGTTTTGATGCTGCGATTTTCCTGATGAATTACCATGAGGGTAACTATGATAATATGATGAATTAACATGAGTAGGACTGTGAATTTTATGTGATTAATAGGCGATAGTATGAGAACTATCGCGAGTATAATTATGAATTAATATGTGATAATATGATGAATTAATATGAGTATGACTGCGAGCGCTATGTGATTTGTATATGACTATATGATGATTTCTATGATGTATGATGATGATTATTATGATTATATGATGATATGATGTATGATGATGATTATTATGATGAGCTATGATGACATGATGTATGATGATGATTATGATGATGAGCTATGACGTTTGATGATGATGAATATGATGAATGATGATGCACCTATGATGTTGTTATGAGGATGATTTATGATGTGTGCATCATGCATTCATGTGCATCCAAGTGCATCCAAACTTCGGCTCAGGACCTCGATTACTTTGGCTTCAATCCCATTGTGTGGATGTGAAGTGTTTTGATATACTCTGGTTCTCTAGTAGAATCGGTCCTATTGATGGGGATCTATGGAGGGTTAGCCTTTTGGTTAACTTAAAGGGTCTTGCTCTGATATGTAACATCGGGTTGGGTTCTTTGAGTTAAACTATATATTGTTGAGTTATTTTGCTTATTTTTCCTGATGAGGAAAACCTTGACTTATGCCTTTGAATTTCGCTGTTTTATGTTGTTTGATGTATTTTGGGAAAACCCGTTGTTTACGGAGCCGTGAGCTATTTTGATGACATTGGGAAATGTACGCCCTTTTGTGGCTTTTGTGAAATTTAATAATTTACTCTGATATTTGTGTTATTTTTGCCTATTATTTGTGGGGTAGAAAAGGGTGTTACAGAGAACACCGTAATTTATAGTGTTTTGGAATGTTCGTCCTTGGTTTGTACTTAATACATTCTCCAATGGTTGCTCATTGAAAATTCATTGGTTTTCGACTATGATTTCTAACAATATTATAAGATTTCATACAATTACTAATCCAAAAATAAATTTTGAATGTATAATTTCTCTTATTCTAGATTTTAACTTGTAAGCAACTCCAAGAACTGAACGCTATGCGAAATCTTTACTCAATATTACTTCTTGAATCTTCCAGACCCAACAACCTGCTCTTAAGTGTCCGTCTACGACAATTTCCACACAATTGCACTGACATCTTGAGTGTTGGTCTATCTGAAAAATAATAAGAAATCATACTCTGCCTTAGACTTCTATGCAATACTAACAAGGTCAACCTGGAAAGAAGAACCTTCCTATTTTCCACATGAATTATCACAACCATACACAACACCATACACTCTTGCAAGCCCTTAAAATCTTAAACAAATCTTCAAAGAAACTTTAAATTCAAAAATAATCTCCTTAATCAATCATGAATTATGGAAAGCAGATTGCAAATGTCCTAACAACATGTCACGACATTGTTTTGTGCATAACTTTAAAACAATGGCAGAATAAATAAGTTGATACTCTGAATATCAACAACAGAATCATAACAGATGTTTCAACATCTATTACAACATGTTAATCAAAAACAAATACTGAAATGTAAATTTGCATAATGATAAATAACATAAGATATGTTAACCCAGTTCGGCGCAAATTACCTACATCTGGGGGCTACCAAGCCAGGAAGAAGAATCCATTATCAGTAGTATAGTTTTATATAAACAAGCTCTAATTTACAGTAAACAACCTTCGGTTTACCTATCACTATCAAATAAAAAATTTATCATTAGAAGTCATATCTAATTGATAAGATAAATTCATCTCACACCCTTAATCATAATTTGTGATATCTAATAGTTATAGTCACAATAATTGTATCATCCTACTTGAAAGACACCTCTTTCAATAGAAAGTTCAGCCAAGCAACCTTGACTGAAAATCTATTGGATTTGATTCAAAGCTTCATCCAAGAACAATACACGATTCATTACCTACAGGTTTCTGAATCTGCATAAACATCTATGTCTACCACAATGTATCAAACCGATACAAAGGGAGACTTACAACACAAGAAATCCTACGACTCTCAAAACCCTAAACACTTATTTCCTTTACAAAAGTCTTACAAGAGGTTCAATTATTCATCTTTAGGTCTAGGTCTTCTTTTATAACCTTATATTGTCCATGGGATTCAAAATATCTGTTTAGTTCTTCCTTGATCCATGTTTTGATTGCTCCTTAAATCTTGGACCAGATTAGCAACAACCTGCTATATCAGGTCAAGATGGCGAAACATAAGCTAAGACATCTTGTCTGACATGTCTTCTTCACCAGACTTCTTTATATTGGAACATCTTGCACAACATCCTATTTTACCAAAATTTGTTCAAATCTGCAGAGCCTTCAATCTCCCCATTTTGACAAATTTTGGCTAAAACTCCTTAGGTAGAAAAAGAAAGTCCTAACGTCATTCAAGTTCATCAAAGGAGTGGTGGATATGATTGGCACACTTTTGAGGCTCCCCATTTCTTTTGAAATTCCTAGCTGCATGTTGGTGTACATGAGGAAGAGGATGTAACACACTCCCTCTGAAACCTATACTTGCCACAGAGAGATAAATCTTCCTCTTAAGGGGTATAAGAGAACCCTTAAGGAGATCTAGAAAGAGCTTAAGAAAAAACAGATGTAGCATATGTAACACAGAGTACATAAAGGATGTAACTCAGGTCACAAGGCAGAACCTGCTTCATAACTCAGACTCTTGGATAGCACACATGTCATGCCTTAGACTCTTGGATTGTTTGACTGGTATATGTATTGTATGGCTGAGATCATTCCTTAGATTGGTTTACTGACTTAGTGGACCTGGGCCAACTTTGCTTTTGACACCCCCTGCACACAAGCCCAGTCAGTTTACACGCATCTGGGCTGCTATTCACACCTTGGTTTTTCTTATTTTATTTTCTTTTCTTTTTATTTTTGTTTTGTGACTGTTTGGAATTAATTCAATATAAAATACTTCTCCAATTAATAAAATTCATCAAAAACATTTTCTAGACAATTCGGAATGTCTTTTATTTTTTAGAATTTTATTTTTATTTTTTTATTTTTTCATTTAAAAAAGAATTATTAATTGGAGGGGTATTGTTTGAGTTAATTTTTGACATTGTTTGATTTTTTATTTGTTTCTCCCTTTTCCTTTTGATCCAAAGACTGAAAATTAATCCTCATATCCATGATGAGTTGATGAATTTTTTAGGACCATTTTTCCCCTGTTGGGTTGACTTTTGGTTTGACTTTGAGTGTATTTCATTTGACCCTCGACAATCCTCATTCACAATGGGACACCCTTATGAATCAATTTATTTGGTGGTGTTGTGAATTTATTTTGATTCTGATTTCTTGGCCACTATTTTCCAACATGTTTATGGACTTTGTGCATTTTATTTGGTTATTTTTGAATTATTTTCCTAATTTTGAGGTAACTTGCAAGTCAAGTTACCCCGAATGGAGGTTCATACATACACATTGACCTAGTTTGCCTTGGATATGACTTTGATGGATCCTTTGAGCCTTTGATTCCTTTTGATTCATGTTTCTAACATGTTAAGGTTGCTGGTTGCTCAATTTTATGTCATGATATTGTGTTTTGATTGTTCATTTGTGTGCTTCTTTTGATGTTTCCATTTAGGGTTTCTATATGTGACATACTTGCATTCTCTTGTGTATAAGCTTGTTTTCTCTTATGATGTGATTGCTTTTGCTTTTGAGCTCTCTTCTCTCATCTCCCATTCTGTCCAATGACCTTGGAGTATCATTTAAGGTGGATTAGTCCCTCCTTAGGAGGTTCTTGAAGCACACCTAAAATGATGAATCCTTGAGGACACCTTTGTGCTTCTTTTGCACTTTGCTTGTGATGCTTATGGTTGAGTGCATACTATGAGTTCCTTGATGTCCTCATATAGCCTCCCATCCTAAATTTATTTTGAGCTTCTTTTCCTTTCATTTGATTTGGCTTTTGGCACTTGTGGTTGATGTTGTTTGACTTAGGTCATTTCATCCCACTTTTGGTGCATTTTTGTGTGGTTTTTCCTTGTTGTTTGATCTTATCTTGTGCATTTCTTTCTCTCTTCTTCTTTTGCATTCTCATATGCATGCTTGAGTTTGAGATGAGCTTGTGGAGGCTACTGCCCACACATATTTCCTCCCTCACTTTCATCTTACTTGTGCATTCTATGTTTGCATTCTTGCATTTTTATGTTCTTTCTTCTTCTTCTTCTTTTGTCTTCTTGCCCTTAGGATCTCTAATCTCTCTTCTTCAAGAGAGGTTATGATAGACATTAGGTGCTTAACCATGCATGATAACATTAGGTAGTTCCCTTTTGTATCCCAACTTTAAGTCCACTTTGCATGACAACTTTTAGAATTGAATTAGTCTCCCATTAGTTGTCCTTTCTTCTCTTTTCATCTTCATACAATCTTAACATACTTAATAAAGATAATGGATGTTGTGCCATGAGCCTTGTACTTGAGAAATGGTGATTTAGCGGTTACCTCTCAATTTCCTAGAGTGTTTAGTATACATCCTTAGGACGATATGCGACGCATTCGATCCTAGGTTTTAGACTTTAGTACAACATACATTATAAACATTCAATAATTCAAAATACTTCTTCTCTAAAAAACTCAAAAACACTTCAAACCTTTTTCACCCTTTGGGGTTCTTAATCAGGAAAATCTTTTCAGATAAAAGAGTGTTGTTAACTTTTAGTTCTACCGCAAACGGTAACGCCTAAGTCTCCAATAGTCGAGCTGCATACACCAACTGCTAGAACTACTTGTTAACCCTACTCGGGACTAAAAAAAGCTTTTAAACCAACCAGTGTTATTTTTAGCCCGAACTACGTTTGCTCTTATCTTTCATACCAGATGAAAGTACGCAGGCACAAGACGCGATGTCTTGGCGAGCAACCTTCCCCCCTTTCACCCGTAGTTAGCCGAACTACGTTGACTCTGACTTTCCCATTGCACGAGGGAATACGTAGGCACAGAGCGGCGATGCTCTGCCGAGTCTCCTTTCTTTTTCTTTTGTCCCTTGACCTCTAGCTAGATAGATGATCACCCTTTTAGATAGCCAACAAAGCGTGGATCCCGTCGAGTACGACGGACGTGAGGGGTGCTCATATCTTCCCCTTGCATAACCGACTCCCGAATCCAGACTTGGTTACGATGACCTTGTCTTTCCCTTTTTCGTTAATTTTTTCCGATCGTTTCCTTTCCCTCTCTTTGGGATAAATAACGAAAGGTGGCGACTCTTCTGTTTTCTGCCAGGTGTTTTTCGCAGTTGCGACAGCTAGCGACTCTGTTGGGGACTCTGGTTCCCTATGCAAGTCAATCCTAGCGCTTGTTTGTTTATCTTTGGGTGTTGTAGATATGTGTTTTATTTACTTTCGCATTTTACTTTCTGCATTGTATCATTATTGTTATGCTGTGGGTAGGGAAGTTCTGATGAGTGATAAGCCGTACATGGGCTTGAGTACAAACCTAGCATTAGTAATGGAGATTAGTGGGGGGCTTGCTTGCTTAGCAGGTACAGTTTCCCATAAAATTCACACTCAGACGAGATTCTCTTTGATGACTTCTCCTCTGGCCCTTAGGGCTCGACAGGACGTTGGATCTGAGGGTTGTCGACTATTGGAACCGATCATCTGTGATTCAGCTAAGTGAGGCCTCTTCGTGAGATGATGATGCCAAACCAGAAATGGTGAACGTATCATCATTTCTCGAAAGTCTGTGACGTTGATGAACGCATAGGATGCCGAACCTTGTCAATGGATAGGTCCATACCTGTGAGAGGGATTGGGTTATGCAGGAAACCTTGGTTTTTCAGATTACCCAGTTCTTTACAAGTGTGAATCTGTGTTCTTGATATCAGTGGGTCCTATTGTCGGTACTTTGTTCTTGCTAAAGCGGAGCGCTGGTTCTTCTCGATCAACAACACATCAATCTTGATCCGCTGTGTGCATTTGCATTTGCATTTTTATTTTCATTTCATTAACATGTATTTGTGTTGCAGGTGCATATTTCCTTCCTGATTCTAGTGATCTTGTAATGGAGCCCTTGAAGAGAACAGTAGCTTACAGGTTCCCTACCCCAGATGTCAGTTCCTTGCGGAGTTTGATTACTTTGGCCGACAGGGAGGTGATGGAGGATTTTAGGCAGTCTTATGGGAGGTTGGTGAGGTTTATCTGCAAGCCTTCAGCATATGGGATTAGTGGTGTCTATACTCTTCTGCAGTTCTATGATGCCCAGCTGAGATGCTTCGTCATTCCTGACTATGTCCTGGCTCCTACTCTAGAGGAGTATTCTGAGCTGTTAGGGGTACCTCTAGTTGATCAGATGTCGTTTGTCCATGTTGATGTTGAGCCTGATCTAGCTAAGCTCGCTGGTATATTATACTTGGATGCTTCAGAGTTGAAGGGGAAGCTGGTTAAGAAGAGTGGGACATATGGTTTTATTTTGCCTTTTCTGGTGGAGAAAGCTCAGCAGTTCGCCAAGGATGGGTGTTGGATTGTGTTTGGTGTCATTCTAGATCTTTGTATATACGACATTGTACTGTTTCCCAATCTATCAGACTTTGTAGATGTGGATGCTTTCTACTTGCTAGCTTCAAGGAATCCGGTACCCACGCTTCTCAGAGATGTTTATCATTATGTGCACCATAAGAATGAGAACCAAAGGGGAAAGAATGTATCTTGCTGTGCCCCTTTATTATATAGGTGGTTTTCTAGTCACATGCTCAAGGCAGGTCCGTTTGTTACTACTGCTGGTACTTCAGAGTGGTTCGATAGGTTGGTGGGTTTGTCTGCAGAGAATATCACTTGGTTTGACAGAGACCTGCTTGGTACAGACAATATTTATAGTTGCGGTGGATTTGCTAACGTCCCTTTGGTCGGAAGGAAAGGTTGCGTCAACTATAACCCTTCATTATTGGTCTGACAGTTTGGATATGCACTGAAGGATCCTCCTAAAGAAGAGGAGATACAGGAATCTCTGTATCTCACCGGTTTATTGGAAGGCGATGCCTTAGCCAGATTAGAGCATGCTTGGAGTAGTATTCATCGGAGAGGGAAAGTAGACTTGGGGAAGAGTAATAGCCGAGCATATGACCCTTACCTGACTTGGATTCATGATAGAGCTGCGAAGTTTCTGATGCTGTTTCCTTCAGTTGCACCTCTATATCCTCTCATGATTAAGGAACCCACTACCGTAGACATTCAGAAATACAATCAGTTATGGTTCGAGAAGGAAGAGTTGAGAAAAGCTAATGAGGAATTGGAGAAAGAAATCATTCAGCTTCGAAGTGAGAAGATTGATGTTGTTCATTCCTTCAAGAAATAAACTGAGCTTGTAAACAAATTGGGTACAGACCTGACCAAGGAAACCAATTCTCGGGAGCGTTTGGGTTTGGATTTCAAGGCTGTTAATAGTGTTCTTGCCTCCAAGAAGGAAAATTTGGATAGAGCTTACTTGAAGATTTCGAAGTTTGAGAACCAATGGAATGCTACGCTCACCAACAACAAAGAACGAGAAGACAGGTTAAAGCTACAGATCAGCAAGTTGAAGACGCAGCTCAATGCCAAAGACGAGAAGATTGCAGCGAAGGCGTCACTCAGACGGGATAGTGAGTACAGGTTGAACGAAGTGATTGCAAACTTGAAGGATTTCAGGTTGAGAGCTGATTCCAAGAGATGCAAGCTCGAGGCGTGTTTCGGGGCAGGAGCTTTGGAAGACCATGTTGAGGGTCTACGGCATACTGTTAGCCAGCAGGAGTTACTTATTCAGGGACTACTTGCTAGGCCAGATAATCCTGAGACGCAGAAGTTGCCAGAGGACTTCCGATCTCGTCATCCTGCTTGACTATCTTGTTTATCTCTGTTGTAGCTTATTGTTTGTTGTGTTAACCATCACCAGGCTTGTTGGTTGAGGTCTTTTCTTTTGTACTCAGTTGTAGCTTGTACATTGCCTGTTGGCTTGTGATTATATACGAGGAGTTTCTGTTATATGCTTGTCTGTAGGGTTCTCCAATGTTGTGTTTTTCCCAAAAACTTGAATCGAGGGGGAAATTTCCCTGTTGCATACATACATGTCTGCATTTTTGCATTTTTCGCATTGCAGGTGCATCGGAACTGTTAATCTTATTTTTCCTGTGGTTCACTAGTGTTTCAGGATTGCTGATCTAACGACTCACCGGTACGTAACTAGGGGAAATCATAAGAGAGTAATGGAGCAGATGCAAGCAGAGATGCAGGAAATAAGGGACCGAATGGCCCAGTTCATGGAGGTAATGCAAGGAGTGGCTAATGGACAAGAGCAACTCCGGACTCTAGTGCATCCTTTGATTGCATGTGTTAATGGCAGTGATGTGTTGCATGGTGGGAACGTTGTTAATCCTCCACATGTTGAGACTCCTAGAGCTGATAACTCCATGCTTACTTTAGTCATCCCTACTGCTGGAGGGAGTGGTAATGCTGTTGGTGTCGATAATGCTGCAGGTTTCAAGAACACTGGTTTTGGTAATGGTGGTAATGGTAATGGGAATGGTTATGGTCCTGACACCACTTGTGTTATACATGGTAATATGGATCACCTCTGGAATGAAGACAGGCAAGAGGATGTGTTCTCGCTGAGGGTTGTGGCTGCTGAGTTACCCTCCGAAGCTGATAAGAGGATTAAGATGATTGAAGAAAAAATGAATTCCCTAGAAAGTCAAAACTCTATGGGCCTTGATATGGCTAACCTGGGACTGATTCCAGACTTGAGAGTGCCGCCGAAGTTCAAAGTCCCAGACTTTGATAAATACAAGGGTACCACCTGCCCGAGAGTTCATCTGAGATCCTACTACCGTAAGATGTCTGCCTACCCAGACAATGAGAAATTCCTCATGCATTTCTTCCAGGATAGTCTATCTGGTCCTTCGTTAGAATGGTACATGAGCCTAGAACCAGTAAATGTCCACAGTTGGAGGGATTTGGCCGAGGCCTTTGTGAAACATTATCAATACAACAACGACCTTGCTCCTAACAGGGTTCAACTTCAGAATCTTTCACAAAGGAACAATGAATGTTTCAAAGAATATGCTCAAAGATGGCGAGAGTTAGCAGCCAGGGTGCAGCCGTCTATGGTGGAACGTGAGCTCGTTGATATGTTTGTCGCCACTTTGCCTGGTGTTTATTATGAGAAGCTCATTACCAGCATGTCGGGTAGTTTATATGACTTAATCATCATCGGAGAGAGGGTGGAAAATGGTATCAAGCTAGGAAAGATAAGTGCTGGTGAAATGCCCTCAGCTGGAGGAGGTAAGAAGGTGTTCGGTAACAAGAAACGAGAAGGAGATACCAATTATGTGTCCAGTTCTCGCGGGAGAGGTAGAGGTCAGAATTGGCACCAACAGCAGATTGCCAGTATTACAATTCCCGCAGTTCAGCAACCACAACAATAACAACGTCAACAACAACAACAACAACAACAACCGTAGCAGGGTTATAGAAGATATCAGGACTGAGGCCGGGCGGCAGTGAATAGACATTTTGATGCGCCTCCCATGCCGTATTCTCAGCTATTGCAAGCTTTGTTGCAACTGCAGTTAATTCAAAAGAGGACCATGGCTCCCCTGACAGGGCCTCCTCCACCCAGGTATGATGCAAACGCTCGATGTGAGTTTCATTCAGGTTCCCCGGGGCATAACATCGATAATTGTAAAGCCTTTAAGCATAAGGTGCAGGACATGATTGACAGTAAAGTAATTAACTTCTCTAATGATGTTCCTAATGTCGTACAAAATCCCATGCCGAATCATGGGCAAGCTAGGGTTAATGCAATTATCGAGAAGGATGTTTTAGATTTGGTAATAGATGTTAATGAACTGAAGACACCTTTGAGCTTTGTGAAAGCTAGATTGTTGAAAGGGGGTGTTTTCCCAAGTTGTGCTAAAAATTATGCTGAGTGTCTGGTTAATCCTGAGGGGTGTGGGCAGTTGAAAGGATGTATTCAAGAGATGATGGATAGGGGAGTCTTGCAGTTTGACCGGTCTGTTGAAAGAAAGTCTGAAGAGTCAGTGGCCGAGGAAAGGGATGAGATTGCAACAATTTCCATTCCGTACAAGATCGTTACCATTTATGCGCCAAAACCACCAACAATAACCATAACTAAAGTAGGTCCCGTACTGTTTAAAAGCATCAAGGCTATTACGTGGAATTATGGAGCTTAAGTGTATTGCAACGGACATAAACTAGATTTGAATGGTTCCCCTATGGATTCAATAGATAATCTTGTGGGAGCAGGAGGCATTACCCGTAGTGGCCGGGTCTTTTCATCGCCTGAAGTGGTTGTTGACAAGGTTGACATGGGGAAGATACCAGTGGTAGAGGAAACTTCTCAGGATGGGGAGAAGGAATCTTTGTCAAAGGACGCAGAAGAGTTTATGAGGCTGATATGGAAAAGTGACTACAAGATAGTCGATCATTTGCAGCAAACTTCTTCTAAGATATCTATCTTGTCTTTGTTACTATGTTCTGAAGCGCATAGGAATGCACTGTTGAGAATACTGAATACTGCTTACGTACCGCAAGAAATTTCGGTTAATCAACTCGAAGGGGTTATTGCACACGTAAATGCAGGGAACAGCTTGGGGTTTATAGACTTGGATTTGACGCCAAGGGGCAGAAACCATAACTGTGCGTTGCACATATCATTAGAATGCCGAGGGGCTGTTATGTCTCATGTACTTGTGGATACAGGATCATCCTTGAATGTAATTCCGAAGAAAGCCCTAATGAAGTTGGACATGCAGGGATTGATTTGCACACCAAGTGATTTGGTGGTGCGCGCTTTTGATGGTACCCGAAGATCCGTGTTCGGAGAAGTGACATTGCCCATTCAGGTAGGACCGGAAGTGTTTGATGTAGTGTTTTACATTATGGACATTCAGCCTGCCTACAGTTGTTTATTAGGTCGTCCATGGATCCATTCAGCAGGAGTTGTAACCTCCACGCTGCATCAAAAGCTAAAGTATATGGTTGGTGGTAGTGTTGTTACAGTGTGCGGAGAAGAGGATATAATGGTCAGTCACTTATCATCCTTCAAGTATGTCGAGGTGGACGGAGAGATACATGAAACCCTTTGTTAGGCTTTTGAAACAGTCAAGATTAAAGATAAATCTACTATTGTGAGCAAAGCACCAGAAGTGGCCATGTCTTCTTTTAAAGAGGCCCAAGCAGTAGTACAGACTGGGGCAGCGCAAGGTTGGGGCCAGGTATTGGAGATTCCCCACAAGTAAGACAAGTTTGGTTTAGGGTACCACCCGTCATTTTCTTCATCCTCACAGAGTGCACCGCACTATAAAGGACCTGTGCAGTTCACTAAAGGAGGAGTTATCTTCGAAAGGATCAATGATGTGTCAGACGAAGAGGGAGATAGTGATTGTGATATGGATGCTTGGATCAAGCCTTGAACTCCAGGACAGAGCCTGCGCAAATGGTCTATTGAAGAATTCATTCAAGTGACAACAGAACAGTAATGCTTTTTTTTCTGATTATTGTACTACCCTATGTTTTACCCGGAGCATAGCGGTATTTTATTTCAGGGCCTTATTGTTTGTGTTTGAACATTGCTTTATCAATTAATCAAATGGCGTTTTTCTCATTCAAAATTTGTGATCTTTGTCTTTCTTATTTTTATTTTTCACAATAAAATGGCAATGTGGTTTGTACTCGTTTGCATATCGTTTGAAACATTTAACCCTTTTTATTGCAGGATTCCTATTGCAGATGACACCGATTCAGAAACTCCTATGACTCGCTTCGACTTTGATCAACCGATATATCAAGCTGAAGAAGAGATTGACGAAGATGGAGACTTGCTCGAAGAGCTAGCTAGACTCTTGAAACAAGAAGAGAAGATCACTCTGCCTCATCAGGAGGAAATTGAGGTTATTAATCTGGGTTCTGAAGAAGTTGTCAGAAATGTTCGGATAGGGGTTGTGCTGCAGAGTGACATTTAGCAAAGAATGATTGAGATGCTTCGAGAGTATAGTGACACCTTTGCTTGGTCTTACGAAGATATGCCCGGGTTTGACACTGATATAGTGGTTCATCGCCTGCTGTTGTGTGAGGAATGTCCGCCGGTCAAGCAGAAGCTTAGAAGGACAAGACCAGATATGGTTGTAAAAATCAAAGAAGAAGTCCAAAAGCAGTTGGATGCTGGATTTTTAGCCGTAACAACTTACCCTCCGTGATTCGCCAACATCGTGCCTGTACCTAAGAAGGACGGTAAGGTACGGATGTGTGTAGATTACAGAGATTTGAATAAGGCGAGCCCAAAGGATGACTTCTCGCTCCCTCACATTGACGTATTGGTTGACAATACTGCTCAATACTCCGTATTTTCTTTCATGGATGGTTTTTCGGGTTATAACCAGATCAAGATGGCACCGGAAGATATGGAGAAAACGACGTTCATTATGCCGTGGGGGATGTTTTGTTACAAGGTAATGCCTTTTGGGTTGAAAAGCGCAGGGGCAACTTACCTGCGGGCTATGGTCACTTTGTTTCATGATATGATTCATCATGAGATTGAAGTCTATGTTGATGACATGATAGTAAAGTCGCAAACGGAGGAAGAGCATCTGGTTAACTTGTTGAAGTTGTTCGAGAGGCTCAGGAAGTTTAGATTGAGGTTGAATCCAAATAAGTGCATTTTTGGAGTTCGGTCCGGAAAATTATTGGGGTTTATTGTCAGTGAAAAAGGAATCGAGGTCGATCCTGCAAAAATAAAAGTTATACAAGACATGCCAGCGCCGAAAATAGAAAAGGAGGTTTGTGGTTTCTTGGGGAGATTGAACTACATTGCTCGGTTCATATCTTATCTCACAGCCACGTGTGAACCAATGTTTAAATTGCTAAAGAAAGATCAGGCGGTCGTCTGGAATGAAAATTGTCAAAAAGCATTTGATAAGATAAAAGAATACTTGCACGAGCCTCCGATATTGATACCCCCAGTAGCTGGAAGGCCTCTAATCATGTACTTAACGGTTCTTGAAAACAGTATGGATTGTGTTCTCGGTCAACACGACGAGACTGGAAGAAAAGAGCATGCGATCTATTATCTAAGTAAAAAGTCCACAGACTGTGAGTCCCGTTACTCAATGCTCGAGAAAACATGTTGCGCACTTGCTTGGGCTGCCAAACGTTTGAGACAATATATGCTTAATCATACAACCATGCTGATTTTGAAGATGGACTCGATCAAGTATGTCTTCGAGAAGCAAGCGCTCTCAGGAAGAATTTCCAGGTGGCAGATGGTACTGACAGAGTACAATATACGATATGTTTCCCAGAAGGCCATCAAGGGAAGTGTTCTGTCAGAGTACCTTGCTGAACAGCCAATCGAAGACTATCAACCAATGAAGTTTGAATTTCCTGACAAAGATATCATGTTTCTCAAAGCGAAAGACTGTGAAGAGCCATTACCCGACGAAGGTCCATAAAAGGGTTCTCAATGGCATATGATATTCGACGGTGTTGTCAACTCCTATGGTAGTGGAATTGGGGCAATTATTACAACTCCTCATGGTACTCATATCCCGTTCACTGCCAGGTTGACATTCCCTTGCACTAATAATGAAGCCGAGTACGAAGCGTGCATCATGGGTCTGGAAGAGGCTATTGATTTGAGAATCAAGAATTTGGATGTATATGGCGATTCAACGCTAGTGGTTAATAGGATTATGGGAGAGTGGGAAACTCGTCAGCCAAACCTAATTCCTTACAAAGATTATGCAAAGAGGTTGTTAATCTTCTTTGACAGGGTAGAGTTTCACCATGTGCCGCGAGTAGAGAATCAGATGGCAGATGCTCTGGCAACGCTATCTTTGATGTATAAAGTGAATTTTTGGAATGATGCTCCAAGAATAGTCATTTCTCGCCTGGATAGGCCGACTTTCATATTCGCCATTGAAAAGGCTGCTGATGGCAAGCCATGGTTTTATGATATACAGAACTTCCTCAAGAAGCAGGAGTATCCGCCAGGGGCTTCGGCCCAGGATAAGAAGACTCTGAGGAGGTTGTCTGGTAACTTTTATCTAAACCCAAATGGTGTGCTTTATAGAAGGAACCATGATTTGGTATTGTTAAGATGCGTAGATGAAAAGGAAGCAACATTGCTTATGGAAGAGGTCCACGAGGGTACTTTCGGTACACACGCCGGCGGGCATGCCATGTCTCGGAAACTGTTACGAGCAGGGTATTATTGGCTAACCATGGAGTCAGATTGTTTCAAATTTGCAAAGAAATGCCATAAATTCCAGATTTATGCAGATAAGATTCATGTACCGTTGTGCCCATTGAATGTTATGGCGTCCCTGTGGCCTTTTTCCATGTGGGGCATTGATATGATTGGCAAGATTGAGCCAACCGCATCCAATGGTCATCATTTCATCTTAGTTGCCATTGATTACTTCACTAAATGGGTTGAAGCAGCCTCGTACGCCAATGTCACAGAGTAAGTCGTAGCCCGGTTCATAAAGAAGGACATCATCTGTAGATATGGAATACCCGAGCGAATTATTACTGACAATGGTTTGAATCTGAACAACAAGATGATGAAGGAATTATGCCAGAATTTAAAAATCGAGCATCACAACTCATCGCCCTTGTTGCACCCTAAAATTTGCTCAACCTATTTCACTTGGTTTATGTTTCAATTACATTAGCATTTGCATATAGAGTCATATACATAGTCTAATCATCTGCATAGCATAGCATAGCAAGTTATCCAACAAGGGACCAGGTACTATTCTTATCTCTATGAGCCTATCAGGAGGTTATTATTCAAATTCAAGCTTATCCAAGTCATCAGAAAGAAATTGAAGTCTAGGAAGTCAGTGGATCAAGCAGTGGATCTCTCTCCTATCTTGAGTGTATTTGAAGATCATCAAAGAAGTTGTGAGCTGTGAGCTGAGTATGGAGGATACCTAGACATCATGGAGGACCTATGAGGCCATTTTGAAAGAGAGACAAGTCATTGATGTGATCACAAGAGTTGCAGTTGAAGACAGTCAACTAGGGTTTCATCTGGGTCAACCCTGGGTCAACCCTAGGTCAAATGATTGATTGAAAGGCATTAAGGTCTATTTGAGAGATGTGGGGTTCATCATTTGGCATGTAGATAAGGATGTGGTGTTGTTCCAAGAAGAAATCAAGAGAAACCAAGAAGAAGAGGAGTTTCTAAATTAGGGTTTCTGTGTAAAATCCCCTGATTTAGGTCAAACTTCCAAGCAAGATAAGTCAAAATTCAAGATTCAAATGGATCCTTGTCCAACATGAAACTTGTAGAGGATCTCAAGACCTTTAATTTGAGTGGTGGAAGACATCAAGGAGATTTATAGAACTCAAGTTATGGTCCTTGCAAGTTACAGGTCATCTGAGGTATCTGAAATTTTGTCTGTGAAAGTTACTTGTCTTCCAAGCAACTTTTACCCCTCAAGGAGATTTCAAATGAATTCCTGGTCAACATAAGAGTTGTTCCTAATTGTCTTAGATTTCTAGAAAGGTATGGTATGCCTTCATCTTATTTGTGGAACTCTACTTATGACCTTGGCAAGCAAAGGGTATTTTGGTCATTTGAGAATTACAGGTCATTTCAAGCCTATGCCCAAAACTCATGCAAGGAAGCTTCAAATGAAAAACTTCACAACATCAAACTTGCTCCAAATGACATTTTGAGTCTTGAAAAGTGATTATGAAAGTTTGGAAATGTCCATAGCTCAAGGTTTCAAATTTGGTCATTTAAAAGTGAATTTAATGAATAAAAGTGACCTAAAATTGAGATTTTTCATAACATGGCCAAATGGGATGAAATTATAGGTCATTTTGATTGGAAAAAATGTTTTAAGAACATTGGCAAAAGTAGATTTTTGAGTTTGGTTCAAAGTTTGGAAGTTATGCTAGTTGGCTTACAAAGGAAGTAACATATCCAAAATTCAAGGAAATTGTGCACAAGAAGTTTCTACCAAGTTCTAGAGTGTTCTATGAGTGTCTATATATTGAGTAGAGTGGCTTCATTCAAGGGTTGGTGATTCATTTTGATCAAAACACATAGTTACATCTCATTCTTCCATTTTGCAAATCACATAAGAACTCTATCAAATCTTCATCATTCTCCACAATTCTTGATCCTATCATCATCTACATCCATCATAGATCAAGTTTCTACCAATATCTGATTGAATTGAAGCTGAATTCGTGTGCTACCAACTTCATCATCCAAAGTGCAAGAAGATTGGGATTGCAAGATTAAGGACATTTGAGCAAGTGCTATTGCATACAGAATCAAGAACCAAGTTTATTGAGCAAGTCCCAAGCATTGCAAGCTGTGCATCCAAGGTTTTCTGCATCTGTTTCCATCTTCACACCAGGTTAGTTTTCCTATCGAATTAGCTAGAATTAGTTAGAATATTAGAGAATTTTAGGGTTAGAACTGTTAAGTTAGGTTAGATGATTGAATTCAGAGAGTTTGAGAGGATTCCATGAGGGTTGATAATAGGTTGTTAAATCTTTAATGATCAAGATTTCTCAGGACGATGAGTGTTAATGCACATATAGTAGCTTGTTGAGATCAGTGCAATGTGTAGAGCATGCTAGTGCCAAGAATTGTCAAGAATAACATAGTGCATGTCAGTGAATTTTGGTGAGCAGTGATCTTTCTACCTATCGGGTTTTACACTGGAGTGAGTTTCAGGAGAAACTGAAAGCATGGTCTTGTTCATGGGAAAGTGTAGGCCATTTTTGCTTTTTGCATTGTGGAATTTCATTGAGAATCGAGGGAGAACAGAGGTGATGAAGATTCGTGCATGGGAGGATTTTTCTGAAACTTAGGGTTTCTAGAGGTAGGAGATGAAGGAGGGTCGTTGGATCATGAGATGGACTTTGACTCGTAACCTAATCCAATGGCCAGCATTCAAAACAAAATTTGGAGGGAAGTATTAGGCAGCAACGCTGCGTTTCATTTAATTCACTCAGACTGGGCTTTAGTTCCAATGCTATTCGCACCCCATTCACCCAGGCCCAAACCAATTACACTGATTTAATTACTAATTGCACCGTTTCCCTTTTTTTATTTTTGTTGTGTTTTCTGGTTAGCTGGGCCCAGACGCGCTTTGCTATGCGCGCCCCCCAGTCTGGGCCCATCATCTTGTTTTAACTGAAAAAATCACTCATTGCACCCCTAACTCAATTTTAATCATTTCTAATTTCTTTTATTTTTGTTAATTCTTTAAAAAATCATAACAAATAGAAAATTGCATATTTTTAATTGGTTGTTTTTGCATCTTTTTCATATTTTTGTTAATCAAATTGTCATATAATAAAATTAGCATTTCATTTTATTTTTGTATTTTTAGTACATTTTTCTTTTAAATAGGTTTTAATTGATTTTAGGTTTGTACATGATATTGTTGATTTTAGTTTAGTTAGATACTTTTATATTTTGGGCCTATTCTTTTTAGAGTACTTCACTTAGAACTTTAGCTTGTATATAAGATTTTATTAATGATTTTAGGACTTAATTTTAGATGGTTTGTTTAGGTGTGATTAGGAGGATCAAAACTAGGGTTTAGATATAACATAGGTGTAGTAAATCATTTCTTTTAGGAGTTGTAGTTTGAATTTTGGGGTATGGGACTATAGGGGTATTATGGGTAGATAATAGACCCTTAGAAATTACTAGGTTTCCCCTATTCTACTATTACTATTAGTATACTGCTTGTATTTGCTTGACTGTGTGGTGTGCCCTCTTTAGGGTTATTTTTTTTACTGTGTGGGGTATTGGGCTTGTTTGGGGCTTGGGGTTTGAGCCGAAGACTGTGCTGATGAAGCCCATTTGAGGATTAAAGAATGAAGACCAATTTCCAGAGTTGAGGAGGAGTATATCTTGCTGGCAGCTGTTGAAGGTTATAGGATCTAGGAGTTAGGCAGAGCTCTAGAGTAGAAAACTTGATTCACAAACATGGAAGGTCTTGATTGCCTCCATCCCTCTCTATGATGCAGAGTCTCTCTAAGACACTCACCCCCTTCCTTTGGAAGGCTTGGTGATAGTGTCTAAGAGATAGAACTCTTGAGAGAAATATTCTATGTGTTGTTAGCAGTCTGTTTGCCACCTTTGGTGGTCAACTAATTGCTTAACACCCCAGTTCATTCTTGTGATTGGTTCCTCAGCTGGGAGATCGGGACTTGAAGAAAAGCCCTGAAGACTGATGATAAAGAAGCCATTGAAGACTGTGAAGATGAATACTGATGCTTGCTTGAAGCCTGAAGATGGTTGAAGATGACTTGAAGACAGATGCTGATGAAGACTGCTTTTGCTGTTTATTTTTGCTGTTTATAATTCCTGATGTATTGATTTAATTTCCCTGACTGTATTGCTTGCTGATTAACCTGTTAGGTTGAAAGTGAACCTTGTTCACTTTTGCCTGTTGTTTTCTAGGTTCGAGGTTGAGTGGGACTCCCTTGCCTCGTTTGTATTGTTGCATCCATGCATTTTACTGCTTTATTATATATGATATTGCTTCCGTTTCCGTCTATTCCCTTAGGATCTCTGTTTCTCTCTGTGCAAGAGAGGAGCATGATAGACACTAGGTCTTAACCCATGCATGATAACATTAGGTTAGTCTGATTCCCTTCGCAACCATAGGATAGAGTGCTGTCTCTTCTTTCTCAAAACAAATAGAAAAACACAATAAGATTTCAAACATAATAAAAGACACTTCTTCCGTAAAAGAATGTGAACTCATCAAAACGTCAATTTTTGTCCGCTGGGACTGTTAATCAGAAAAAACCCTTTTTCAGAAGGAATAAAAATAATCAAAACAGACTTGTGTCGTACGTGGCCCGAACTACGTTTGCTCTGATCTTTCATGCTGTATGAAAGTACGTAGGCATAGGATGCGATATCCTAGCGAGCAACCTTCCCCTCCTTCCCCGTAGGTAGGCGAACTACGTTGACTCTGATTTCTCGTTCCAGACGGGAATACGTAGGCATAAAGTGCGATACTTTGCCGAGTCATTTTATTTTCTTTTTAATCCCAGACCTATAGAGTAGATAGAAATAACAATCCATACCCGAAAACAAGCGTGGATCCCGTCGAGTACGACGGACGTGAGGGGTGCTAATACCTTCCCCTTGCGTAACCGACTCCCGAACCCAGGTTTTGGTTGCGATGACCATTCCTTTCCCGTCTTTGCGGTAGGTTTACTTCGAGCGTTTCCTTTCCCTCCGTTGGGATAAATAACGCACGGTGGCGACTCTTCTGTTCAGCCGGCGTCGATTTTCGCAGTAGCGACAGCTGGCGACTCTGCTGGGGATCCAACGTCCCCTGGCTGCTAAGGACTGCGATAGTTCCTTACGGATTTGGGATCCAACGTCCCTTAAGCGAGTCAATCCTAGCGCTTGTTTTCCCGTCGAGGATTTTGTATGGATTTATATTTCTGCCATTTACTTTCAGCATTATATTATTGTTATTATTGTTGTATTGGGGTGTGACGGGTGTTCTATGATTGAGAGATAAGCCGGACCTGGGCTTGAGTGCACCTAAAATTAGAGTGGAAATTAGTGGTGGCGCACGTGCTTTGCATGTCCTAGTGTCCCACGAAATCCACACTCAGACGAGGTTCTTCTAGTTGGCCTCCTGTCCTGCCCTTTGGGTGGCTCGGGTTGCTAGTTAGTTGGATTGTCGACTCTGGGAACCGATCATTTGGAAGTTGGCTAAGTGAGGCCTCTTCAGGATTTGATGATGCCACTCCTTCTGGGAATCGTATCATCAACCCTGAAAGTCTGTGACGCCGACGACCGCATAGGATGCCATACCTTTGTCAGTTACTAGGACACCTACCTGTGAGAGGGTTTTGGGGTTATGTAGGTAACTAGACCTTCAGATACCGGTTGTTTCTCGATCTGAGATCCTGAGTATTTATGGACAGTTGTGAGGTCTATCAGAGACCAGTCAGAGTTATGGTTAAGGTCTATCAGAGACCAGTTGGAGTTATGTTATGGGGTCTATCAGAGACCAGTGTTGGAGCTTTGTGTTGGGTCTATCTGAGACCAGGGTTTGAGGAATTCTGGAGGGTCTATCTGAGACTTTTGATATGGTTCAGGCTTCTCAGCTATGGCATTTGGTCCCTGTTGCATGTTACTTGCATTGCATTGTTTGCATAACCATTATCATTGCATCCCATTAACGTGTGTCTGTGCTGCAGGTGCATTTGCATATTTCCTGGTTCTAGTGTCCGGACTTCTGAGTATTGATCATGGCTGGTTTGAGGATGACAGTTGCCTACAAGATACCTATCCCTGATATTACTCCCCTCCTGGGTCTGATTTCTCTTGCTGATGAGGATGTCCGTAGAAGCTTCAGGCAGAGTTACGGACGGTTGTTGAGATTGGTTCGCAAACCAACTGATGATGAACTGAATGGACTGTACACACTGATGCAATTCTACGACCCTGCTTTGAGATGCTTCACATTCGCTGACTTTATTTTGGGGCCTACCATGGAAGAGTATGTAGAGTTTACCGAGCTGCCAGTACAGAATAAAGTTCCTTATATCCACTCTGCCGCTGAGCCCAAGTTGGAGGATTTAGCTAAGGCCTTGCACATGAATGCTTCTGAGCTGTTGATGACTTCTTGGCGCGGGGTTCCAGGTTTCTCTCTCCAGTTTCTGGTTGGTAAGGCTCAAGAATACGCCAAGAATGGATGTTGGGTGGTCTTTAACGCTGTTTTGGCTCTATGCATTTATGGGATAGTGTTGTTTCCCAATTTCCCGAACTTCGTGGACATGGATGCGTTTCATTTGTTTGCTGCTGGCAACCCGGTACCCACATTGATCGGGGACTTCTACCATTCGATGCACTACCGAAATGAGAACAGGAGAGGCAAGAACGTCTCTTGTTGCGTGCCTTTGCTGTACATGTGGTTTAAGAGCCATCTTCCCCTGAAGGGACCTTTTGTGAATAGTGCAACTACAGCTGACTGGCCAGAGCGTCTGATGAGACTATCTTCTGAAGACATTGAGTGGTTTGACCGAGACTTGTTGGGGTCTGAGCTTATTTTCAGTTGTTCTAGGTATCATAATATTCCGTTGATAGGGAGAAAAGGGTGCATCAATTACAACCCATCTCTGTTTATTCGCCAGTTCGGATATGCGTTGAAGAACCCACCTCAGGAGGAGGAAGTACAGGAATCTCTGTACTTCACCAGTGATTTGAATGGAGAGTTACTAGCCAAGCTTCAGCATGCCTGGATGCGCATTAGCAGAAAAGGGAAGCCACTGTTGGGGAAGAATGATTGTCAGGCTTATACACCCTACAAAGTTTGGATCCAAGAGAGAGCAAGACAGTTGCTAATGCCATTTCCAGCTGCACCAGTCCCTGTTCATATTCCGGTGGAAGAACCAACCACTGTTACTATGGAGGTCTACGAGCGAGTTGTAAAAGAAAAAGAAGCCTTGATGAAGATCAATGAAGAGTTAGAACAGGAACTGGCTCAGATGCGTAGTGAGAAGAACAAGGCTGTGCATGCTTTCCAACAGCAGATCGAGTTAGTAAACAGGCTAGGCGCTGAGTTGACTGAAGAGAAAAAGAAGCGTGAACGTCTGGGTCAAGAGTTCAGAAGCTCTCATGACATGTTGGAGTCCAAAAAGAAAGCACTCGATGCCGCTCACCGAGAAATCTCTTCTTGTAACAAGACGTGGAATGCTACGCTAACCAACAACAAAAAGAGGGAAGACAAATTGAAGCAGCAAATTTCTGAACTCAAAGAGCAGTTGAAGGCTAGCATTAAGAAGCATGAAGAGGAGGTAATGGCCAGATATAGTCTCCAGAATGCATTGAACAAGGCCATCGAAGGCAGGAACGAAGCTGTGTCTCAGAAGCGGAAGCTAGAGGATCGCTTCGGAGAAGGGGCATGGGAGGAAACCGCTGGTGACGTGCGACGCGTTCTCAAGCGAAGAAATCAGCTTGTTGAGGGTCTGCTTACCCGACCAAGTCATCCAGAGACTAAGAAGTTGTTAGAGGAATACCAGGCATATGGGAGTACTTGATCGTTTCATGTATTAATTTGTATGCTTTATTTGCATAGCGCTGACCATCACCAGGATTGTTGGTTGAGGTCATGCCTTCTTATTGTACACTCAATGATATTGTATTCTTGGCTTAATGGATTTCTCTGCAATATACGAGGTTTTCTATGATTCGGCTCCGATCACCGTATTGCTAGCACTGTTACTGCACTGACACATTCGCACTAGAATCGGGGAATGACATTCCCTAATGCACAGACACATATTGCATTGCATTCACATTCATATTGCATTACAGGTGATTATTGCACGGTATCTCATTTCTTGCTCTGTACCAGGTCTTTTCAGGATTGAAGATCAGCGCCCGCACCGATACTCCACTCGTACCAACTGCCGAAGAATTATGGATCAAATGCAGAATGAGATGCAAGACATGCGTGAGAAGTTGGCGCTCTTCATGCAGACAATGGAGACCATTGCGAAAGGACAGGAGAATTTGCAAGCTTTGGTGCAGCCTCTGTTGGTAAGGAATGCTGGGCACGGAAATGAAGATCATCAGTCTGTGCGAGTCGACACTATTCATGGGGATGGTACCCCCACACCAGTGGCTCCACCTGTAGTCAACACACCTGCTGTCAATATGAACAACAGCGCTGCTGCCGGGAACGGTAACGTCGGAATTGGTAACGAGACTATCATTAACAACGTAGGGCTCGGAGATGTCAACCTGGGTGATAATATGGGAGGCAATGGCTTCGGTAATAATGGACTTGGCTTCAATGACCAGGGGTTTGACTATGCTGGGAAATACGACTTTAATACTCAAGGCTTCGGGCAGGACGGATTTGGTATGACTAATCATGGTTATGGCGGATTCGGAAATGGAAATGGCACTGGGTTAATAGCTTTTGGACCTGCAGGAGTCGCTCCGGGGTACGGCAACAGGGGGCGAGGCCCGGTAATGAATCAGACCAGAGTTGGTCGTAACAACGGATACGATGGATATGGAACTGGGAATGGTAATTGGCAAGAAGACCAGCAAGAGGATGCTTTCTCCGGTGGAGGTTTCGAAGGGCCTATGGATGACTCTCAGAGAATCAGGATGCTCGAGGAGCAGATGAACGGGGTCGTAAATCAAAGTGTTGTTGGCTTAGATATGTCAACAATGGGTCTGGTGCCTGGCCTGAGGGTGCCAATAAAATTCAAAGCTCCCATATTCGACAAATATAAGGGAGACACCTGTCCAAAGGTGCACGTGCGGTCATATTACAGAAGGATGTCGGCGTATTCTAACGATGAGAGGATGCTAATGCATTTCTTTCAAGATAGCTTGTCTGGTCCTTCCCTCGAGTGGTATATGGGATTGGAACCAACACATATAAAGACATGGAAGCAGCTGGCTGAAGCATTCATGGCTCACTATAAGTACAACAGCGACTTGGCACCCAACCGGGTCCAATTGCAGGGGTTGTCCCAGAAGAAGGGCGAGAGCTTCAAAGAGTATGCGCAGAGATGGCGCGACATGGCTGCCCGAGTTCATCCTCCTTTAGAGGACAAAGAAATGAATGATATGTTCATAGGAACATTCACTGGTATGTTTTATGACAAGTTGTTTCATACTTCTTTGGGCAGTTTCTCAAATTTAATCCTGATGGGAGAGAAGATTGAAAGCAACATTAAGCAGGGAAGATTCCAAGCTGAGGAGTCCACCTCAGCTGGCAGTAACAGAAGGGCTTTTGGTGGGCGTCGTCAAGGTGATGCAAGCGCGGTGTTTGGGGGCCGAGGCCGAGGCCGGGGCAGAGGTCGAAACCAGTACAATCAGCCGCAGCAGGTGGCAAGCGTTACTATTCCGTTTCAGCAACAACCGTTTCAGCAACAACCATTTCAACAACAACAGCAGCAACAACAGCCACAACAGGGGGCACACTCTACCCAGCGCAGATTCCAGGGGGGTAAACCAAGGAGGGTGTTTGAAAAGCCTCCTTCAACGTATGCAGAATTGCTGCAGACATTACTGGGTTTGAACTTGGTGGAAAAGAGAACTCTGGCGCCAATAACAGGCACTCCTCCGTACGGTTACGATGCAAGCAGGCACTGTGAATTCCACTCCGGGGCTCCTGGCCACGATGTAGAGGGTTGCCACGCATTCAAGATTGTAGTGCAGGATCTATTGGATAGTAAGGCTATCAATTTTGGACAGGCAGGTCCAAACATAGTGCAGAAGCCCATGCCCAACCATGGGGCAAACACCATTTTAGCAGAGGAGGGTTTGAACTTGATTATGCATGTTGATGACCTCAAGACACCGTTGTGCGAGATAAAGAGCAGATTATTGCAAGGGGGTGTGTATCCTGGATGTGACGAGTATTGTTTAGAGTGTTGGACCCTAGCTGGGGGTTGTGCTGACTTAAAGAAAGGTATTCAGGCTTTAATAGATGGAGGCACGTTGCAATTTGATCGAGCAGCGATTGAAGAATCGGTAGGGGTATTAGCAGACAAACAAAGTGATGTGGCTACTGTGACGATTCCCCGAAAAACGATAACCATAACGACGCCGGCCAAGCGACCGCCGATCACCATCACCAAGGCAGGACCAATCCCTTATGAGAGCACTAAGGCAGTCCCCTGGTCCTATGGTTTGGAAGTGTATTATGACGGGGTGAAAATTGATGTTAATAAGCAGCCAGCTGAGACTGTAGACAATGTTGTCGGTACCGGAGGTATGACAAGAAGTGGGAGGATCTTCATATCGCCTGAGGTAGAGGCTGAACGACTGGCAAAGGGGAAAGGAAAGATGAATGAGACTGTCCCTGTGCAGGCGAACGGAAAAGAAACGGCGTCGAAAGATGTGGAAGAGTTCATGCGCTTGATTCGTAAAAGTGATTATAAGATTGTTGAGCATCTTCAGCAGACGCCGTCAAAGATATCTATACTGTCGTTGCTATTGTGTTCTGAAGCTCACAGAAATGCATTGTTGAAAGTCCTGGATGCTTCCTTCGTACCCCAAGATGTTTCCGTGAATCAGCTGGAGGGGGTGTTGGCGCATGTGAACGCAGGCCATAGCTTGGGATTTACAGACTTTGATTTGACCCTAAAGGGGAGAGAGCATAATATGGCGTTGCACGTCTCTGTGGAGTGTAGAGGATCAGTCATGTCTCATGTACTGGTAGATACCGGATCGTCCTTAAACGTGCTACCTAAGAAGGCGATGATGAAACTAGATGTCAGAGGTATCCTGTGTACGCCCAGTGACTTGGTGGTCAGGGTATTTGATGGTACGCGAAGAACAGTCTTTGGATCCATAACATTACCTTTACAGGTGGGGCCGGAGGTTTTCGCGACTGAATTTTATATCATGGACATCCAGCCTGCATACAGCTGCCTTCTCGGACGACCCTGGATCCATGGTGCTGGGGCAGTCACGTCTACCTTGCATCAGAAGTTGAAATACATGGTAGGGGACAGTGTGGTCACAGTCTGTGGGGAAGAAGATATATTGGTCAGCCATCTGTCATCATTCAAGTATGTGGAGGTTGATGGTGAGATTCATGAGACACCCTGTCAGGCATTTGAAGGGTTGCGCATCAAAGACAAAGGTCTCGGGCCGAGTAAAGCGTCAGAGGTAGCTGTCTCGTCATATAAGGAAGCTCAAGCTCTAGTAGAGACTGGTGAGACAAAGGGCTGGGGCAAGGTGCTGGATATTCCCGTGAAGATGGACCGATTTGGGCTGGGATATCAACCGTCGTCATCAACACCTGCTGTGGGGGCACCCCGTTTCAGAGGACCGATAACCATCACTGCTAGTGGAGTGTGTCACGAGACCATCAACGCTGCTTCAGAGTCTGACGAAGGAGACAGCGACTGCGATATGGACGCCTGGATTCAGCCGAGCGTGCCAGGACAGGGATTATGCAATTGGTCTATTCAGGAGATTGTTCCTGTGACTCTTAAACAGTAATACTTTGTTTTTTAATTGTTGAACAATCTGGTGTCTTACCCGGGGCATCATGATTTTGCTTAGGGTCGTGATGTTATGAACATTGCGTGTTTAATCATTAAATAAAAGGCGTTTTTTCATGTGCAAATATTGCGATCTCTGTTTTTCCTGTTTTGTGTTTTACAATAAAATGGCAACGTGGTTATTCGCTTTATACGCATTTTGAAGCATTTAACCATTCCTTTTGCAGGATAACATTTTCAGATGACATCATTGAACCACCTATGACTCGTCTCGACTTTGAGCACCCGGTATTTCAGGCCGAAGAAGAGATTGTTGAAGATGGTGACGTTCCCGAAGAATTGTCTTGGTTGGTGAAGCAAGAAGAACGAGTCATTCTGCCTCATGAAGAGGTCATCGAAATTATTAACCTGGGGTCGGAAGGGGTTGAAAAGAACATCCGTATAGGAGCCGCGCTGCAGAGCGACGTCAAGCGAAGACTGGTTGAAATGCTCAGAGAGTATAGTGATGTGTTCGCTTGGTCGTATGAAGACATGCCGGGGCTTGATACAGATATGGTTGTGCACCGCCTGCCGTTGAAAGAAGAATGCCCGCCGGTCAAGCAGAAACTTCGCAGAACTAGACCTGATATGGCAGTGAAAATTAAAGAGGAGGTTCAAAAACAGCGGGATGCTGGTTTCCTAGCTGTGACAAAATACCCCTCATGGGTCGCTAACATTGTACCAGTGCCAAAGAAAGACGGTAAAGTGAGAATGTGCGTAGATTACCGTGATTTAAATAAAGCGAGCCCAAAAGATGATTTTCCGCTTCCTCACATCGATGTGCTGGTTGACAACACTGCCCAATTCTCCGTATTCTCCTTCATGGATGGCTTCTCGGGCTATAATCAGATTAAAATGGCACCAGAGGACATGGAGAAAACTACTTTCATAACGCCTTGGGGAACATTTTGTTACAAAGTGATGCCCTTCGGGTTAAAGAATGCTGGGGCAACGTATCAGCGTGCAATGACGACTCTTTTCCATGATATGATGCATAAAGAGATCGAAGTTTATGTCGATGATATGATTGCCAAATCTCAGACGGAGGAAGAGCATTTGGTGAATCTGCTGAAGTTATTCAAAAGGCTTAGGAAGTTCAGGCTGAGACTGAACCCTAACAAGTGCACCTTTGGGGTGAGATTGGGTAAACTGCTAGGGTTTATCGTGAGTGAAAAAGGAATAGAGGTTGATCCTGCAAAAATAAAAGCAATACAAGAGATGCCGACGCCTAGAACAGAGAAAGAGGTGCGCGGGTTTTTAGGGAGGTTGAACTACATCGCTCAGTTCATATCTCACCTAACAGCTACGTGTGAGCCATTATTCAAGCTGTTGAAAAAAGACCAAGCTGTAACGTGGAACGAAAATTATCAAAACGCGTTCGATAAAATAAAGCAGTATTTGCAGGAGCCTCCTATTTTGATACCCCCAGTGGCAGGGAGACCCTTAATTATGTATTTGACAGTTCTTGAGGGAAGTATGGGTTGTGTTCTCGGTCAACACGACGAGACAGGAAGAAAAGAGCATGTGATCTACTACTTGAGTAAGAAGTTTATCGAATGTGAATCTCGATATTCAATGCTTGAAAAAACTTGTTGCGCACTAGCCTGGGCCGTCAAGCGTTTGAGACAATACATGCTGAATCATACAACCATGCTCATCTCGAAGATGGATCCTATCAAATATGTATTCGAAAAGCAGGCGTTATTAGGGAGAATTGCCCGTTGGCAGATGGTCTTGACTGAATACGACATCCAGTATGTCTCGCAGAAGGCTATAAAGGGGAGTGTACTGTCTGAGTACTTGGCAGATCAGCCTATTGAAGATTACCAATCGATGAGGTTTGATTTTCCTGACGAGGATATCATGTACCTAAAGATGAAAGATTGCGACGAGCCGTTGCCAGACG
Organism: Lathyrus sativus; assembly: GCA_963859935.3. Classification (NCBI taxonomy): domain Eukaryota; kingdom Viridiplantae; phylum Streptophyta; class Magnoliopsida; order Fabales; family Fabaceae; genus Lathyrus; species Lathyrus sativus. The sequence continues at coordinate 74,971,836 of OZ012735.1, forward strand.
AAGGACCAGAATCGGGCTCCAAATGGAAGTTGATCTTTGACGGAGCTGTAAACGCCTACGGTAGCGGAATAGGGGCAATCATCACTACTCCACACGGGTCGCACATCCCGTTTACCGCTCGATTGACCTTTCCGGTTACCAATAATGAAGCCGAATACGAAGCTTGTATCATGGGGCTTGAAGAAGCCATTGATTTGCGAATCAAATATCTGGATGTATACGGAGACTCAGCTCTGGTGGTGAATCAAATAAAAGGAGAATGGGAGACACGTCAGCCTAATTTGATACCGTACATGAATTATGCGAGGAGATTGTTGCCTTTCTTTGACAAGGTTGAATTGCATCATGTACCACGAGCGGAGAATCAGATGGCTGACGCCCTGGCCACTTTGTCTTCTATGTATAAAGTCAACTTCTGGAACGAGGCTCCCAGAATTATTATCTCTCGGCTTGACAGACCTGCCTTCGTATTTGCCATCGACGAAGCATCCGGTGATAAACCATGGTATTTCGATATCCTTAATTTCCTGAAGAATAAAGAGTATCCGGCTGGGGCATCCAGTCACGATCAGAAGACTCTCAGGAGGTTGGCGGGTAATTTCTATATGAATCCGGACGGTGTCTTATACAGAAGAAATCACGACTTGGTGTTGCTGCGTTGTGTAGATGAGAAAGAGGCAAAGCTGCTCATGGAGGAAATACATGAAGGTACATTTGGTACGCATGCTGGTGGGCATGCTATGACGAGGAAGCTGCTGCGGGCAGGTTATTTTTGGCTGACTATGGAAACTGATTGTTTCAAGTTTGCGAAGAAGTGTCATAAGTGCCAAATCTACGCTGATAAGATCCATGTGCCTCCGAGTCCTCTGAATGTGATGTCATCGCCATGGCCATTCTCAATGTGGGGAATTGATATGATTGGAAAGATCGAGTCGACGGCTTCTAACGGGCACCGGTTCATTCTAGTAGCAATCGATTACTTCACCAAGTGGGTAGAAGCGGCGTCTTACGCAAATGTGACTAAGCAGGTGGTAGCCAGATTCATCAAGAGAGATATCATTTGCAGATATGGAATCCCCGAGCGGATAATTACTGATAACGGTTCAAACCTGAATAACAAAATGATGAAGGAGCTCTGTCAGAATTTCAAGATCGAGCATCACAACTCCTCCCCTTACCGACCCAAGATGAATGGCGTTGTTGAAGCGGCCAATAAGAATATAAAGAAGATCGTTCAGAAGATGGTGGTGACCTATAAGGATTGGCATGAGATGCTACCCTTCGCTTTGCACGGTTATCGTACGACGGTACGGACATCAACCGGGGCAACCCCGTTCTCGTTGGTATATGGGATGGAAGCAGTGTTACCATTGGAGGTTGAGATTCCTTCGCTGAGGGTATTGCGAGACGTCCAACTAGACGAGGCAGAATGGGTGAAAGACAGGTTGAACCAGCTGAGTTTAATGGATGAGAAGAGGCTAGCTTCTCTAGCATACGGTCGTTTGTACCAGAGCCGAATGAAGAAAGCATATGATAAGAAGATACATCCGCGGAGCTTTCAGACGGGCGACCTTGTGTTGAAAAGGATTCTCCCGCCGCAGGCAGATCACAGGGGCAAGTGGACCCCTAACTACGAAGGGCCATACGTTGTCAGAAAAGTCTTTTCAGGGGGAGATTTATTGTTGTCCACCATGGACGGTGAAGACTTTACGTCGCCTGTGAATTCGGACGCAGTTAAAAAATACTTTGCTTGAAATTGACCCGCTGGACAGAAAAAAGAGAGTCCAGGCAAAAATGGGGCATCCTGGCGAACCAAAAATAGAATGAAAGGTTCGGGCAAAAGTTAGGGATAAAAATTGAAAAAATGTACACCCGCGAAGTTGAAAACCTACACTGGGCGGCTTCGGCAAAAAAGGGTATCCCGGTGAACTGAAAACCCGTAAAGGGCGGTTCACGCAAAAGTTAGGGATTTGAAAAGCAAATGAATGCGGTCCGAATGTGATACTACATTGAGCATTGGTGCGGGAGAATTTACCTGAGGGGTCGATTATCAGATACAATCTCTTCGGAAGTGTGGATATCGGGAAAGCGTTAGAGTCGGGCGAGTCATAGGAGGATCAGTTCATGATGTTCGTCTGCATCCCGTTGCCGACATGTGTACAAATTTGATTTATCATTATACTTATGCTTCTTGTGCATATTTGTATATTTGTTATGCGTAGCTTCCTCTTTTCAGGAGTTACATCCCGTGTACAAAACTCCGCCCATTCAGGGGCCCAATCAATAAAACATGTTATTCAATATTTGATGCTGATTCTTTACTGTTTTGTGCATGATAAACGCCTAGGTTTAATGAAACTAGCAAGTACATAATGTCGCTGGCCCTTGCCAATAATTGCTAAAACTTTGAATTAACTGAGAATAATGCCACTAACGCTAACCTGGATATATTTGGTTGCGTAGACTTGTCTTGTCTTGTTTGTGGTGTTGCAGGGTTCATAGCCGTACAAAGTGGACGATCAAAAGATTGCAGTATTGACCAGAAGCCCGTAACGAAAAGACTCGATCCCCATGCAGGTCGCGCTTCTAAGATAACACTGTTCCTCACTGAAGAAGGATCGAATTCCCCAGCTAGTCGTAGCTTATCCAAAGGACATTCTCCAGCAAAGTCTTTTATCCTCAGCAGAGTTTGGCGGTTCCAAGATTGCAGACTGTATTCAGACAGTGCATCTCAAGCAGAGTGGCTTAGCCTCAGAAGATTAACATTTCCGACTTGTGAGCTGTACTCAGGCAGTCTACCCTTCCCAGTAGGTTCATTTACTCTCCCCCAGCGGAGTCAGTGGATTTTCCCCCAAGAGAATCGTTTCGTCCCCAGCGGAGTTCTCTTTCCAGCAAGTGTTTTCCTTTCCTCCCAGTGGAACTCGAAGATTAAAACTCTCCCTGACAGAGTTGGTGGTGTGTCCTGGCATTTATTTTGTCGGAATACTGTGTGATACCCGTTCACTCCCCAGCAGAAGTCCAATCCTGATTGGCGCATTCAGTTATTCCTCAGCGAAGCGGGCTTCACTCTTCCAGCATTTATTTTGCTGGAATAATTCTGTGACACCTGGTTATCCCCAGCGGAGTTGGCATTGTCTTCAACATTTATTTTGCTGAAGCGGTTTCTGTATCCCAGCAGTTCGAGTCTGCATTTGCATCGGCATATAGTGTCATATTCGCATCTACCAAATGAAAGCGCGTAGCATTTCCATGTCGAATGGAGCATTACGCCATTGTCAAACATATGCATTTTGAAACATAAGCCAGGTTTGCTAACCGTTTGTTTCAAGTACTGTTCTCTTGCAGGCGGAGAGAGCTCTTGCTCAAATGAATTACCAAACATTCAAGGTCTCGCCGTGAGACATGTGATGATACGGTTCATCTTACTATTTTCCCCACAGAGTTATCATGATAAATTTCTCTTTGTCCCCGAGCAGAGTTATTTGTTTAGATTTCTCCTATTTTCCCTGCCAGAGTTGCTTGTTGAAGTTTCTCTAGTCCGGCCAGCGGATTGTTTTCTTCGAATTGTTGTTACGTCAGCATCAAAGGGTTATATGAATCAGAATGTCAGAGGCTGCCACCGGTTATCAGAACAAGCGTCCGGTAGTTTGGTCTCCGAATATCCTCAGTAGAGTCCGCCCCAAAGTCGATGTCACGTCAGTGCTAAGAAGTTTGTGGGTTGGGACTAATGGAGAAATGGGTCCTGACGTGGACAATCTATTCCTATATTGATGGGATTTCTTCGTGCTAGAGAAGTGGGTGTCCTAACGTGGACAGATTTATTTCCCCAGGTTGATGAGATGTGCTAGTCCTAACGTGGACAAATTTGATTTCTCCGTATTGATTGAATGTGAAGTCCTGACGTGGACAAAATTGATTACTCTTCGTGTTGGTGTCCTGACGTGGACCATTTATTTCCAGCAGATATCTTTATTCGTAATGGTGAACTGTGTGTCCTGACGTGGACAAGTTTATAGTTCTTCGTGATGACAAGATGCGCGAGTCCTGACGTGGACAAAATTATCTTTCTTCGTGTTGGTAAAGCATGAGTCCTGACGTGGACAAGTTTTATTTCCTCAGCGAGTCAAGATGTGAGTCCTAACGTGGACAAATTAAGACGAAGCGTGAGTCCTGACATGGACAAGTTTCATTTCCCCAGCGGGTCGAAGATGCGCGAGTCCTGACGTGGACGAATTTATATTTCTTCGGGTCAACGAACGGTGTCCTGACGTGGACGATGCTACCCCCATGCTGATAGGATTTTCTTGTGCAGACGAGATGTGAGTCCTAACGTGGACAAATCAAGATGAAGTGTGAGTCCTAACGTGGACGATGTAGTCCTGACGTGGACAAATCAAGACGAAGATGTATTCCTTACGTGGAAAAGCTTATTCCTAACGTGGAAAGGTGAGTCCTAACGTGGACGATGTATTCCTAACGTGGAGAGTTTAGTCCTGACGTGGACAGATCCAGACGAAGTCTTATTCCTTACGTGGAAAGATGTATTCCTTACATGGAAAGGATATTCCTAACGGGGAAAGGTTATTCCTAATGTGGAAAGGTTATTCCTAACGTGGAAAAGGTTATGCCTAACGTGGAAAAGTTATTCCTAATGTGGAAAGGTTAGTCCTAACGTGGACAGTTTGTTCCTAACGTGGAAACTTTATGCCTAACGGGGACGATTTATTCCTGACGATATGTGCTAGTCCTAACGTGGACAATTCATTCCTAGGTTGATAGGATCCATTCGTGCTGATAGAATGCAGACGAGTCATCCCCAACGAAGTCGCCGTGATTTTTCCGTGTTGACGGTAGATGGAGTCCTGACGTGGATAAGTTTTAGTCGAGATTTTTTTTCGTGTTGACGAAATGGGCGTCCTAACATGGACAAAGTTCTATCCTTGCGATAATAGAATCTTTTTCAGGCTGATGAAAATAATCCCCAGCACGGTCGCTAATGGATCAGCAACCAGATCCAGTCAGCGGATGTTGTTATTCAAGCAGTTTGTGCAGTTTATTTCTGCGGTTGGCAAATTTCCGGGTTCTTAGTATTCAACCGTCTCGTACCTCGAATGTTTGAAGATCGTTTGCTCTTCACCCAATCGGGTCCAAGTCGCTTGAATAGGGGCAGCTGTTGCACCCTAAAATTTGCTCAACCTATTTCACTTGGTTTATGTTTCAATTACATTAGCATTTGCATATAGAGTCATGTACATAGTCTAATCATCTGCATAGCATAGCATAGCAAGTTATCCAACAAGGGACCAGGTACTATTCTTATCTCTATGAGCCTATCAGGAGGTTATTATTCAAATTCAAGCTTATCCAAGTCATCAGAAAGAAATTGAAGTCTAGGAAGTCATTGGATCAAGCAGTGGATCTCTCTCCTATCTTGAGTGTATTTGAAGATCATTAAAGAAGTTGTGAGTTGTGAGCTGAGTATGGAGGATACCTAGACATCATGGAGGACCTATGAGGCCATTTTGAAAGAGAGACAAGTCATTAATGTGATCACAAGAGTTGCAGTTGAAGACAGTCAACTAGGGTTTCATCTGGGTCAACCCTAGGTCAAATGATTGATTGAAAGGCATTAAGGTCTATTTGAGAGATGTGGGGTTCATCATTTGGCATGTAGATAAGGATGTGGTGTTGTGCCAAGAATAAATCAAGAGAAACCAAGAAGAAGAGGAGTTTCTAAATTAGGGTTTCTGTGTAAAATCCCCTGATTTAGGTCAAACTTCCAAGCAAGATAAGTCAAAATGCAAGCTTCAAATGGATCCTTGGCCAACATGAAACTTGCATAGGATCTCAAGACCTTTAATTTGATTGGTGGAAGACATCAAGGAGATTTATATAACTCAAGTTATGGTCCTTGTAAGTTACAGGTCATCTGAGGTATCTGAAATTTTGTCTGTGAAAGTTACTTGTCTTCCAAGCAACTTTTACCCCTCAAGGAGATTTCAAATGAATTCCTGGTCAACATAAGAGTTGTTCCTAATTGTCTTAGATTTATAGAAAGGTATGGTATGCCTTCATCTTATTTGTGGAACTCTACTTATGACCTCGGCAAGCAAAGGGTATTTTGGTCATTTGAGAATTACAGGTCATTTCAAGCCTATGCCCAAAACTCATGCAAGGAAGCTTCAAATGAAAAACTTCACAACATCAAACTTGCTCCAAATGACATTTTGAGTCTTGAAAAGTGATTATGAAAGTTTGGAAATGTCCATAGCTCAAGGTTTCAAATTTGGTCATTTAAAAGTGAATTTAATGAATAAAAGTGACCTAAAATTGAGATTTTTCATAACATGGCCAAATGGGATGAAATTATAGGTCATTTTGATTGGAAAAAATGTTTTAAGAACATTGGCAAAAGTAGATTTTTGAGTTTGGTTCAAAGTTTGGAAGTTATGCTAGTTGGCTTACAAAGGAAGTAACATATCCAAAATTCAAGGAAATTGTGCACAAGAAGTTTCTACCAAGTTCTAGAGTGTTCTATGAGTGTCTATATATTGAGTAGAGTGGATTCATTCAAGGGTTGGTGATTCATTTTGATCAAAACACATAGTTACATCTCATTCTTCCATTTTGCAAATCACATAAGAACTCTATCAAATCTTCATCATTCTCCACAATTCTTGATCCTATCATCATCTACATCCATCATAGATCAAGTTTCTACCAATATCTGATTGAATTGAAGCTGAATTCGTGTGCTACCAACTTCATCATCCAAAGTGCAAGAAGATTGGGATTGCAAGATTAAAGACATTTGAGCAAGTGCTATTGCATACAGAATCAAGAACCAAGTTTATTGAGCAAGTCCCAAGCATTGCAAGCTGTGCATCCAAGGTTTTCTGCATCTGTTTCCATCTTCACACCAGGTTAGTTTTCCTATCGAATTAGCTAGAATTAGTTAGAATATTAGAGAATTTTAGGGTTAGAACTGTTAAGTTAGGTTAGATGATTGAATTCAGAGAGTTTGAGAGGATTCCATGAGGGTTGATAACAGGTTGTTAAATCTTTAATGATCAAGATTTCTCAGGACGATGAGTGTTAATGCACATATAGTAGCTTGTTGAGATCAGTGCAATGTGTAGAGCATGCTAGTGCCAAGAATTGTCAAGAATAACATAGTGCATGTCAGTGAATTTTGGTGAGCAGTGATCTTTCTACCTATCGGGTTTTACACTAGAGTGAGTTTCAGGAGAAACTGAAAGCATGGTCTTGTTCATGGGAAAGTGTAGGCCATTTTTGCTTTTTGCATCGTGGAATTTCATTGAGAATCGAGGGAGAACAGAGGTGATGAAGATTCGTGCATGGGAGGATTTTTCTGAAACTTAGGGTTTCTAGAGGTAGGAGATGAAGGAGGGTCGTTGGATCATGAGATGGACTTTGACTCGTAACCTAATCCAATGGCCAGCATTCAAAACAAAATTTGGAGGGAAGTATTAGGCAGCAACGCTGCGTTTCATTTAATTCACTCAGACTGGGCTTTAGTTCCAATGCTATTCGCACCCCATTCACCCAGGCCCAAACCAATTACACTGATTTAATTACTAATTGCACCGTTTCCCTTTTTTTATTTTTGTTGTGTTTTCTGGTTAGCTGGGCCCAGACGCGCTTTGCTATGCGCGCCCCCCAGTCTGGGCCCATCATCTTGTTTTAACTGAAAAAATCACTCATTGCACCCCTAACTCAATTTTAATCATTTCTAATTTCTTTTATTTTTGTTAATTCTTTAAAAAATCATAACAAATAGAAAATTGCATATTTTTAATTGGTTATTTTTGCATCTTTTTCATATTTTTGTTAATCAAATTGTCATATAATAAAATTAGCATTTCATTTTATTTTTGTAATTTTAGTACATTTTTCTTTTAAATAGGTTTTAATTGATTTTAGGTTTGTACATGATATTGTTGATTTTAGTTTAGTTAGATACTTTTATATTTTGGGCCTATTCTTTTTAGAGTACTTCACTTAGAACTTTAGCTTGTATATAAGATTTAATTCATGATTTTAGGACTTAATTTTAGATGGTTTGTTTCGGTGTGATTAGGAGGATCAAAACTAGGGTTTAGATATAACATAGGTGTAGTAAATCATTTCTTTTAGGAGTTGTAGTTTGAATTTTGGGGTATGGGACTATAGGGGTATTATGGGTAGATAATAGACCCTTAGAAATTACTAGGTTTCCCCTATTCTACTATTACTATTAGTATACTGCTTGTATTTGCTTGACTGTGTGGTGTGCCCTCTTTAGGGTTATTTTTTTACTGTGTGGGGTATTGGGCTTGTTTGGGGCTTGGGGTTTGAGCTGAAGACTGTGCTGATGAAGCCCATTTGAGGATTAAAGAATGAAGACCAATTTCCAGAGTTGAGGAGGAGTATCTCTTGCTGGCAGCTGTTGAAGGTTATAGGATCTAGGAGTTAGGCAGAGCTCTAGAGTAGAAAAGTTGATTCACAAACATGGAAGGTCTTGATTGCCTCCATCCCTCTCTATGATGCAGAGTCTCTCTAAGACACTCACCCCCTTCCTTTGGAAGGCTTGGTGATAGTGTCTAAGAGATAGAACTCTTGAGAGAAATATTCTATGTGTTGTTAGCAGTCTGTTTGCCACCTTTGGTGGTCAACTAATTGCTTAACACCCCAGTTCATTCTTGTGATTGGTTCCTCAGCTGGGAGATTGGGACATGAAGAAAATCCCTGAAGACTGATGATAAAGAAGCCATTGAAGACTGTGAAGATGAATACTGATGCTTGCTTGAAGCCTGAAGATGGTTGAAGATGACTTGAAGACAGATGTTGATGAAGACTGCTTTTGCTGTTTATTTTTGCTGTTTATAATTCCTGATGTATTGATTGAATTTCCCTGACTGTATTGCTTGCTGATTAACCTGTTAGGTTGAAAGTGAACCTTGTTCACTTTTGCCTGTTGTTTTCTAGGTTCGAGGTTGAGTGGGACTCCCTTGCCTCGCTTGTATTGTTGCATCCATGCATTTTACTGCTTTATTATATATGATATTGCTTCCGTTTCCGTCTATTCCCTTAGGATCTCTGTTTCTCTCTGTGCAAGAGAGGAGCATGATAGACACTAGGTCTTAACCCATGCATGCTAACATTAGGTTAGTCTGATTCCCTTCGCAACCATAGGATAGAGTGTAGTCTCTTCTTTCTCAAAACAAACAGAAAAACACAATAAGATTTCAAACACAATAAAAGACACTTCTTCCGTAAAAGAATGTGAACTCATCAAAACGTCAATTTTTGTCCGCTGGGACTGTTAATCATAAAAAACCCTTTTTCAGAAGGAATAAAAACAATCAAAACAGACTTGTGTCGTACGTGGCCCGAACTATGTTTGCTCTGATCTTTCATGCTGTATGAAAGTACGTAGGCATAGGATGCGATATCCTAGCGAGCAACCTTCCCCTCCTTCCCCGTAGGTAGGAGAACTACGTTGACTCTGATTTCTCGTTCCAGACGGGAATACGTAGGCATAAAGTGCGATACTTTGCCGAGTCATTTTATTTTCTTTTTAACCCCAGACCTATAGAGTAGATAGAAATAACAATCCATACCCGAAAACAAGCGTGGATCCCGTCGAGTACGACGGACGTGAGGGGTGCTAATACCTTCCCCTTGCGTAACCGACTCTCGAACCCAGGTTTTGGTTGCGATGACCATTCCTTTCCCGTCTTTGCGGTAGGTTTACTTCGAGCGTTTCCTTTCCCTCCGTTGGGATAAATAACGCACGGTGGCGACTCTTCTGTTCAGCCGGCGCCGATTTTCGCAGTAGCGACAGCCCTATCGTCCGAAGATGAATGGCGCTGTCGAAGCGGCCAATAAGAATTTTAAGAAGATAGTGCAAAACATGATTGTCACTTACAAAGATTGGCATGAGATGTTGCCCTTTGCTCTTCATGGTTATCGTACTACGGTACGCACATCAACCGGGGCAACTCCTTTCTCGCTGGTATATGGTATGGAGGTTGTCCTACCATTGAAGGTCGAGATTCCTTCTTTAAGATTTTTGGTCGACGTCAAGCTCGATGAGGCAGAATGGATAAATAACAGATGAATCAGCTTAGCCTGATGGATGAAAAGAGGCTAGTGTCTATTGCATACGGTCGGTTGTACCAGAGCCGGATAAAGAAAGCTTTCGACAAGAAAGTGTGCCCTTGAAGCTTTCAGACGGGAGATCTTGTGCTGAAAAAGATTCTCCCACCACAATTAGATCATAGGGGCAAATGGACTCCCAACTATGAAGGTCCATATGTCGTTCGAAAGGTCTTCTCCGGAGCAGCCTTGGTGTTATCCACCATGGACGGCGAGGATTTTACATCCCCTGTGAATGTAGATGCAGTTATAAAATACTTTGCTTAGAAGAGACCCGCTGGAAGAAAAAAAGAATATCCAGGCAAAAATGGGGCATCTCGGCGAACCATAAAAAAAGAATGGGTTCGGGAAAAAATTAGGGATAAAAATGAAAAGATGTAAACCCACGAAGTCGAAAACCTGAAAAGTCGACTTTGGCAAAAATGGATATCCCGATGAATCGAAAACCCGAAAGGGCGGTTCAGGAAAAAGTTAGGGATTGAAAAAGCAAATGACTGCGGTCTGTGTTGGAACCTCATTGCTTAGTGGATTGGGAGGACCCGAGGGCCGTTTATCCGAATCAATCTCTTCTGAAGACGAAGCATCGGGAAAGCATCAAGGTCAGGCGAGTCATAGAGGGATCAACTCATGGTGTTTGTCTGTGCCACATTGCTGACATTTATGTACACTTTTGTATATTTATGTGCATATCTGTATTGTTTTTGTGCAGCTTCCTCTTTTCAGGGGTTACATGTGTTGTAAAACTTTGCCTATTTACAGGCCGTCTATCAATAAACCTATACTATTTAGTATCTCATTTGTTTTATTTTAACTTTTACTGTTTTGTTTTTGAAAAATGCCCAATGTTTTGATAAACTTGCACATACATAAACTTGCAGGCTTTGGCCAATAATTGTTAAAACTTTAAATTAATTGAACAACATCACGAATAATGACTGAGATAGTTTCGTTTGCGTAGGATATCTTGTCTGTTTGTTCAGTTTTGCAGGGTCGTTACCCTTGGGGCAAAGAGGTGTGGATGAAGTTCGTCTTATCTCCGGCCGGATTCTGTTTCCCCAGCAAGTGGAATTTACATCTCTATCCCCAGTAGAGTTTGTATGTAGTTTGAGTGAGCAGGTAGCGTGTGCGCTTTCCCTCGGCAGTTAATGCATATCTAATCCCCACGAAGTGCATGTTCGTACGCACTCCCCGGTGAGTTATGATTGGATTTTCTCCCCACTGAGTAGTCTACAGCCAAGGTAGGTTTGTCCCCAGCGGAGCAATCTCCAGCAAGTGGGAGGAAGATGGTTTTCCCAGCAAATTTGTTCTTTTCCCCCCAGCAGGATAGAGGAATGTTGTTACCCCGACATTTTTCTTTGCAGGAGGTCAGCGAGGGCTCGTTTCCTCGGCATAAGTCTAATTGCTATTGGCATGAGTAGGTTATTTCCCCAACAGGGTGGTTTCTGTATCTCTAGCATTAATTTTGCTGATTCAGTTCCGTTGCATCTGCATGCGTGCATGGCATCTACCCAAATGCGTAGCATTTCCATTTCGTATAGGGCATTACGCCATTTTCAAACGTATGCATGTGAAACATAAACCAGGTTGTTATCTCTCTGTTTCAGGTGTATCACGCAATTGGTGGATATCTTTGCCCGCGTGGTATCTAAACCCCGGCTTATGTTATTTCCCCAGCGGAGTTTCCTTGTGATTGTTATCATCAGATGATTGTAACTTCGTATGACTCTTGATGTTCGCTTTTATTTAGCGAAGGCCTGGCGGCGATGTCAGATGCCCTTATCTTCGGGTCCGGTGCAAAAAAATTTATCCCCTACAGATGCCTGACGGTGATGTCAGATGTTTCTCAAGTTTACAAATGCCTGACAGCGATGCCAGATGTTCCCCAGACTTTGTGATTATCTAACGGCGATGTCAGATCTTTGTTTACTCTGTGGTGTTCTGGCGGCGATGCCAGGTATTTTCTCAGTATCAGGTTTTGTTTGGTGGTGATGTCAAACGTTTTTCTGGCGGCGATGTCAGATGTTTTATTAACGTGGTGATTATTTGACGGCGATGTCAAATGTTTACCAGAAGTGTGGTTATTTGACGGCAATGTCAGATGTTTCTACTCGTACTGACGACGAGGTCAGAGGTTTCTCAAATTTTTGGTTACTGGCGGCGATGTCAGGGTTCTTTTATCCCCACAGGTGTCTGGCAGCGATGTCAGATATCTTTACCTTTTGGGGTTGAAGTGTGCTTTTTATTTAGCAAGTTACTGACGGTGATGTCAGAGGTTTCTTAACTGCGCAGAGACTTGGCGGCAAGGTCATTTTGTCTTATCCCCCGCAGATTACTGAAGGCGATGTCAGGTGTTTCTTAATTTCATAGAGTTTTGGCAGCGATGTCAGAGGTGCATCAGCTCAATAGAGGCATGATGTCAGATATGCTGTGTGGATTTGATCTTCGGATTTGTCACTCGCTTTTATTTAGCGATGACCTGGCAGTGATGTCAGAGGATCGTATCTTTGGATTCGATGTCTGTTTTTATTTAACAGAAGGCTAACGGTGATGTTAGCTATTTTAACAGATTGAGGTAGAGGATTGACGGTGATGTCAAATGCTTTTACTGACATAATGCCTATTCCTGACGGTGAGGTCAGGTGTCTGACGGTGATGTCAGAGGAATTTAATACGGGTAACTGACGGCGAGGTTAGATGTTTCTCCGAATAGGCGGCGATGCCAGAGGTTCACGAAAATTAATGTTGACGCTTGACGGCAAGGTCAGGCGCCTGACGACGAAGTCAGGGATATATTTTTCTTTCAAGATTGATGCGAGTAATTGACGACGAGGTCAGGTGTTTTTCCAAATTGATGTTGATGCTTGACGGCGAGGTCATGTATTCTTCAGACTGCGTGTCATTTTTGTTTATCGGATTCGGTTATCTCCGGAGATTTTTGCGGTTGGCAAATTTTTGGGTTTGTTGGTATTCAACCGTATTTTACCCCGATTTTTTTAAAGTCGTTCTCTTTTCACTCAGTCAGTTCCAAGTCGCTTGAATAGGGGCAGCTGTTGCATCGCAAAATTGTCCTAACCTTTTCTTAACTTGGTTTATGTTTCATTTCATTTTCTTCTAGCTTTTGCATTGCATAACATTGTTCATTTAGCAGGGGATCAAGAGGTTGTGCATAGCAAGATAAGGTCACTAAGAGTGTTGAGCCTAAGCAAGGGGTTTACTCAAGCATGAGTGGTCATCAAGGTCATCAAGAGGTGGTCAAAGTCTGGTGAAAGAGTTGATGGATGTATGTGGAATAGCTCCTAACTTAGAGGCCAGTTGAAGATCATCAGAGGTTTATGAATTCATGAGTATGGATATGGGATGTTGAGAAATCTTATTGAAGGCTTTGAGAGCCATGTTGGAGTTTATTCAAGTTGTTGTGTCATGTGTAAGAAGCCACAGCTAACGGTGTTGCAGTTAGGGTTTTCATCTGGTCAACCCTCAGTCAACTGTGAAATTGAAAGAGATTAAAACTAAATTCCAAGTCTTTGTGACCATGGAATGTTGTGTTGAGATGCCTAATATATCATTTCAAGATCAAATCAAGAAGAATCAAGAGTGTGAGAAGTTACTAAATTAGGGTTCTCAGTGTAAAATCCCATGTTTAGTGTCCAACTTCAAGACCACCTATCTCAAGATACAAGTCTCATCTCATCTTGACCCCAACATCAAACTTGTAGAGAATGTTTCTAGCTTTATTTTGAGTACTAGAAGTATTTCATCTTATTTCTAGAACTCAAGTTATGATACTGACAAGTTACAGGTCCTCAAATGAATGTGATTTTGGTCAACAAAAGTCAATCAACTTCCAAGACATTTTTGACCTAGAAGGATGTTTCTCCTCACTTTGACCCAAACATGAAAGTTGTTCCTCATGATCTTAGCTTCCCAAAGAGTAATATAAGTCCTTCATCTGATTTGTAGAACTCAAGTTATGAGGCTTGCAAAGCAGGGGTATTTTGGGAAAGTAAGATTACAGGTCATTTTCACTATAGGTCCATTTCACTATCTTGCACACTTCAAATAAAACATTTCTCAACATGGGACTTGCTCCAAATGGTCCTAATTTCATCACCAAACCATCTCATGTCATGATTGAAGCTTGGATTGGAGAATTGGTGTGAGACTTTTTCATGAAGAAAGCTTAAAAGGGGGAAATGGCAATTATTTGATTTTGAACCAAAACAATTCATGTTTATACATATTTTGAGTGCCAAAGATATAAGGAACATGACGCAAGTATTGGATTTCAGTTTTGGTGCCATTTTCATGTGTAGTTCAATGGCCATTTCAAGTGGAAAATTGACAAACCAATTTCAACCATGTGATCAAACCAAGGGTTGAATCTCATCCACATGATCAAATTAAGTTCCCAGCAATGATTTTGAATGAAAACCAAGGCATTCTGTAGCAGTTTGGCTCGTGAAAATGAAGCTTACAACACAAGGAAAGTTGAATTTCAATTGGACTTAAGCAAACTGTAATTATGCCTCATTTCCTCCCATATCCATCATATATAACTTCAGGATCATGAACAAATGATCAGAATGAATTTTGGATGAAAATTGAGAGAGAAAACAGTTGGAGAAAGTGAGGGAAAAGTGAAATTCAAATTTGGAGATTCATCAAGATTCAAGGCAAATCAAGCACATCTAAAGCTTCAGGGAGGATTATGGAGTAATTCTGGTTTATTTCCAGCAAGTTTCATCAAGGTTTGAAGGCTCAGTGGAAGCTCTCCACTAGGTAACCTTCAATTCGACTTTTCTCTCTATTTGTGATCCAATTGAATGCCATTTTTGCATGATAATGACCTAGGAACTGTGTAGATTAATTCTAACTAAAATTGTCTGGCATTGGTGATGATTTGTGATTTGAGCTCCAAACTGTTTGTCTTCGATTTGGCTTGTACATGGACTTAAAGTTAAATTGAACCTTGGATTTGAGTTGTATGAAGCATGAGGAATCGATTGGTGTAAGAAATTTTGTGTTTCATGAACTTTTTTGAGTTGCCACTGTTCATCGTGGCCGGAGAAGATGACCGGAGGGAATTCGGCCACCGTCTGGTTTTCCCTCTTATTTTCCATGTTTAAATGAAGAAGATGATACATGGCTTGTTGGTATGCATTGGATCTGTGTTTGATTTGTTTACTGAGACCAGATCTGATGGTCGTGATTTGTTTTCATTTTGTGTTGAGTTTTGTTGCTTGCATGGCAGCCTGATGGCCTTTGGATGGCAGATTAGTAATCACACCATAAGGCTAGGATTTTGTTGGCTGAGCTTTAAGTGAAACGGTGAATTATTTGTGTGGTTGTGATTTATTTTGGTTTTTGTTTTATTCTAATAGCACACGTGTCATGCCTTAGACTCTTGGATTGTTTGACTGGTATGTGTATTGTATGGCTGAGATCATTCCTTGGATTGGTTGACTGACTTAGTGGACCTAGGCCATATTTGCTTTTGACACCCCCTGCACACAAGCCCAGTCAGTTTACACGCATTTGGGCTGCTATTCACACCTTGGTTTTTCTTATTTTATTTTCTTTTCTTTTTATTTTTGTTTTGTGACTGTTTGGAATTAATTCAATATAAAATACTTCTCCAATTAATAAAATTCATCAAAAATATTTTCTACACAATCTGGAATGTCTTTTATTTTTTAGAATTTTTATTTTATTTGTATTTTATTATTTTTCATTTAAAAAAGAATTATTAATTGGAGGGGTATTGTTTGAGTTAATTTTTGACGTTGTTTGGTTTTTGATTTGTTTCTCCCTTTCCCTTTTGATCCAAAGACTAAAAATTAATCCTCATGTCCATGATGAGTTGATGAATTTTTTAGGACCATTTTGCCCCTGTTGGATTGACTTTTGGTTTGACTTTGAGTGCATTTCATTTGACCCTCGACAATCCTCATTCACAATGGAACACCCTTGTGAATCAATTTCTTTGGTGGTGTTGTGAATTGATTTTGATTGCGATTTCGTGGACTCTGTTTACCAACATGCTTATGGACTTTGTGCATTTTATTTGGTTATTTTTGAATCATTTTCCTAATTTTGAGGGAACTTACAAGTCAAGTTACCCCAAAGGGAGGTTCATACATACACATTGACCTAGTTTGCCTTGGATATGACTTTGATGGATCCTTTGAGCCTTTGATTCCTTTTTATTCATGTTTCTAACATGTTAAGATTGCTGGTTGCTCAATTTTAGGTCATGATATTGTGTTTTGATTGTTGATTTGTGTGCTTCTTTTGATGTTTCCATTTAGGGTTTCTATATGTGACATACTTGCATTCTCTTGTGTATAAGCTTGTTTTCTCTTATGATGTGATTGCTTTTGCTTTTGAGATCTCTTCTCTCATCTCCCATTCTATCCAATGACCTTGGAGTATCATTTAAGGTGGCTTAGTCCCTCCTTAGGAGGTACTTGAAGCATACCTAAAATGATGAATCCTTGAGGACACCTTTGTGCTTCTTTTGCACTTTGCTTGTGATGCTTATGGTTGAGTGCATATTACGAGTTCCTTTATGTCCTCATATAGCCTCCCATCCTCACTTTTTTTTTTAGCTTCTTTTCCTTTCATTTGATTTGGCTTTTGGCACTTCTGGTTGATGTTGTTTGACTTAGGTCATTTCATCCCATTTTTGGTGCATTTTTGTGTGGTTTTTCCTTGTTGTTTGATCTCATCTTGTGCATTTCTTTCTCACTTCTTATTTTTCATTCTCATATGCATGCTTGAGCTTGAGATGAGCTTCTGGAGGCTACTTCCCCACACATATTTCCTCCCTCACTTTCATCTTACTTGTGCATTCTATGTTTGCATTCTTGCATTTTTATGTTCTTTCTTCTTCTTCTTCTTTTGTCTTCTTGCCCTTAGGATCTCTAATCTCTCTTCTTCAAGAGAGGTTATGATAGACATTAGGTGCTTAACCATGCATGATAACATTAGGTAGTTCCCTTTTGTATCCCAACTTTAAGTCCACTTTGCATGATAACTTTTAGAATTGAATTAGTCTCCCATTAGTTGTCCTTTCTTCTCTTTTCATCTTCATACAATCTTAACATACTTAATAAAGATAATGGATGTTGTGCCATGAGCCTTGTACTTGAGAAATGGTGATTTAGCAGTTACCTCTCAATTTCCTAGAGTGTTTAGTATACGTTCTTAGGACGATATGCGACGCATTCGATCCTAGGTTTTAGACTTTAGTACAACATACATTATAAACATTCAATAATTCAAAATACTTCTTCTCTAAAAAACACAAAAATACTTCAAACCTTTTTCACCCTTTGGGGTTCTTAATCAGGAAAATCTTTTCAGATAAAAGAGTGTTGTTAACTTTTAGTTCTACCGCAAACGGTAACGCCTAAGTCTCCAATGGTCGAGCTGCATACACCAACTGCTAGAACTACTTGTTAACCCTACTCGGGACTAAAAAAAACTTTTAAACCAACCGCTGTTCTTTTTAGCCCGAACTATGTTTGCTCTGATCTTTCATACCAGATGAAAGTACGCAGGCACAAGACGCGATGTCTTGGCGAGCAACCTTCCCCCCTTTCACCCGTAGTTAGCTGAACTACGTTGACTCTGACTTTCCCATTGCACGAGAGAATACGTAGGCACAGAGCGGCGATGCTCTGTCAAGTCTCCTTTCTTTTTCTTTTTTCCCTTGACCTCTAGCTAGATAGATGATCACCCTTTTAGATAGCCAACAAAGCATGGATCCCGTCGAGTACGACGGACGTGAGGGGTGCTCATATCTTCCCCTTGCATAACCGACTCCCGAATCCAGACTTGGTTGCGATGACCTTGTCTTTCCCTTTTTTGTTAGGTTTTTCTAATCGTTTCCTTTCCCTCTCTTTGGGATAAATAACGAAAGGTGGTGACTCTTCTGTTTTCCGCCGGGTGTTTTTCGCAGTTGCGACAATGTTGGCCATAAATTTTTTTTTGTAAAGTTTATGATTACACCACTAACTTCATGAAAGTCTTGAACTTTTTTGTAATGAGACCAAATTACTTGTCTTGTAAAAAACATTGAATCTTGAAGTTAACTTGTAGATCTTGAATGTGATAGAACTTGATCTTGGATATTAATCATATGAAAATATTGTCAAACCACTTCTTTTGAATTTGTAACTTGGATATTTGGATGGTGAATTCTTCATGGTAACATAGGAACCACATTCTTGCAAAAAAAAATCATGAATTTTAAAATGGGAACCATTGTAACTTGAACCATAGCTTGATTTGAATTTGAACTTTGTAAAACACAGTGAATCAATCTGAATTTTGTAAAGAACATGATTTTTGACTTTCGCTTTGAGAACTTACTAAAACTTGATTCAGTATTTTTGTCCAAACTTACAACTTCAAACCATCAACAAGAAAATCCAAACTTCATTCTCTTAAGTTCAAAAGAACCAACTTCATGAATAAGAACAAAATCTTGCTTAAGGAATCCTTTGAAAGTGGGGATACCATTTGTAATGCCACACACCACAAAACTCCATCCAGTTCTCAAGTGACCATCCTTGAAACCAAAAGGGAGAAAACCCTAATCCTCTCTTGCGGAAACCTCTAAGAAATCTTGGAGAGAAACAATGACCTTGTACTGGCTAGGGGACTACGAATGAAGACATATCCCTTCTTCAGCTCTACAGAACTCAACACAACTTTCAGGGGACTAGAAGCACACACAAAGCTTCCATGACCTTTGAATCTTCTTTAGCAACAACTCTAACTTCACAAATTCAGACAAATAAACAAAGTCTAGTAAATTGGTTAGCTATGCATGGATGATTTCCCTAAGATGATGTGCAACATATCAAGGAATCTAAGGGTAAAATTTGGGGTATGGTACTTGTCATACTCCAACTTTGTCCTACTTGCTTATTAACGAGTATTTGTGTTAATTAAATGTTTTTCTTTAGATGTTCATTTTTCCTTTGGTCTAGATCCTCTAAAGGTGGTTTTAGGTCACATTTCGGGACGAGTCTGAGTTGTGTACTAATATGATGCTAAGGATATTTGGTCACATTTAAATGTGTTTAAAGCTTGAAATGATTCAAATATTGGTGAATGACTTTAAAGGCATCTACAAGTAAACCATCAAGGGGGTTCATGTCATAATCACCATAAAGAGCTAAGCTTATGTTCAAGAATAGCTTCGTCCTTAAGGACACTTGTGTCTAAAAGCAAGTTTGATTATGCTCGTTTAGAGGTTTAACCGTGAATGGTTAATTTTCGAAACAACATTAATTTGTGTTTAAGTCGTGAGATCCAAAGCAAGTCACAATGGTAGGATATTCAAATCATGTTTTAATACACCAATCATAATGGGTGCTTTTGGCAGGATGAGTTTTAAATTATGGTTGTGGGGTGTCTCTTTTAAGTTTTGGTTTTGGTTAATGATAAGTTGGCCAAATCATGTTACGGTTCTTCAAGGCTTGATGAGGTTTCCCAAATAGCATGAAATGGTCAAGTTTTATTTCAAAATAAGAGATGATGTTCTTAATAAGTAATCTTTTTAGCCAGGAATGTCGCACCCACTTAGAAGCTTTGTTACATAGTTGTGCTTATAAGATAAACATCAAATTGGTAGGCATAATATGCATGAAGAGTCACATGCTACAATTCACAAGATATTTTCTTTAAATTTAAATCAATATAGCCTGGTCTAAATAAGACAAACAACATGCCAAAATCATAGGGGTAAGCATAATTTCATTTCCAAAAAGCTTGCACAAAAGGCGTTCCGCCACGATGTTGCCAAACCATTCTGTTAGCACGGATTCCTTCATTCCTTCCCTCAAATTCTCGCTATTTCTCTCTTTGTAAAGCCATATTCTCTTTCTTTTCTTCCGAAGAAGTCCTTGTTATGCAAATAATACAGCTCACTACTAAAGGCCCATCCTGCAAAATGATACAAAATTAAAAGAAAATATTCCACAACAGACAAAAATATTGTAGCCATACAAGCCACTTTGTAATAAGGTACAACGACTTTATTCAGTAGCCCACTCCTCACAAAGGCTCTGTAGCAAGAGGATACAACAATTAGCCCACAACCACGATCTACGCAAGAGAAAAAACAGGACAGCTGCAAAAGGACGTAACGTACGATATGATGGGATAGCCAACAATTCAAAACGCGGAGTTTGTGGCAAAAACGGCAGCATGCTCCAACCAGTACAAAGAGAAAAGATGCATTTCATAGAGGTGGGGGCGGCACACAAAATACAAAAAAAAATGCAGAATAACTTCTCATCAAGCTTGAATTTTTTTTTACAGATCCCCAACCCCAACGATTCTTTTTCAATCTCCCTATCTCATAACCTGAGAATTTTCAACCAAACCAAAAGAACCAAAGAAAGTTTTCGGTTCTTCTGTTCATCTAATCTCCTTCATTCCTTAAAAACTCAACAACCTTCAACCTACAAAACCCCAAACAGCATCCCAAAATCACCCAAACAACTACAAAACCACCAACCTTCCACCACACAGTAACAAACCATAACACCAAACCTTCAAATCCGAAGACCAGAAATCAAGACCATTTTCTCAAATCTCATAAATTCGAAAACCCACAAACCTTATTCTTACCTCTTTTTGAGTCTAACCCGTCAACTTCCACCCTTCAAAAACCTCCAGCCTACAACCCACAACTTCTTTCAAAACCTCCCCTTTCTCAAATCCCTTTTTTTAAAACCCAAATCTCTAAACCCAGAAGTAGAAGAAAACGAACCAAATGAGAGAGATGGAAAAGATGATGAAATAATGAGAAGAAGAAGTTTAAAATTGTGATTCAGATAGAGAGAGTCGGAAATCGCGACCATAGTGGGAGAGGAGGAGAGATGAATCGAAAAGGGTGGAATACGTTGCACATTTTTGTTGTTTCTCTAGCCATGTCGTTTCGTTGTTGAAAAATTTGGATTTGGAGAAGAACGACGTGAGACTCGCGTTTCCTTTTTACACCATGGCCTTGTTAACCTTGTTTCTTCTTTTTTTTATTATCGTTGTTTTTCTAAGGTTCTGATGACTCATCCTTATCATCCAAATAAAACCATATATTTTTTAATGAGTGCAAGATGGGTGTTTTGGGCTAACTAGCCCGTTTGGGTTTACTTATTTAAATTGATGCATTTGAAAATGATGGGCTCATTTGGCCCGTCCTAGTTTTTATTTTCCCCACCCTTTGTCTTGTGTTGTAATGTGAATCAAGTAGATGATGGGCTTCATTTTGAAGCCCATATGATTCTACCACCTCGTTTAAATCCTTGCCTCTTTGTCAAGTTTTTTTTATTAGAAATTTTATTTTCATGGAATTTTGGGAGGAGCTTTGAATTTAGATTTTGTTTATTTTCACTTTAGGGTCGATGACGAGACCTCCAAGTTATAGTTTGTCAAATTATTGACAAATAATAACAAAACCGAGACCAACTTCTTTCTAACTTCTCATTTTCGATTTTTGTCTATTTTTTATCTATTTTTATTCATTTTATTTCATTTTTATCTTTTTTGGGTCTATGACGAAAATTCCGTAATTCATTACCAGTCAAATTATTGATGAATAATGTTGGATCCGAGACCACCTCATTTCTTCTTCTTTTCGATTTTATTTTGACTTTCTTGGATCTATGATGTCTTCTGATTCGTAAGCGTTGTGTATCGAAATCGATAACCTTCTCGATTTCAAATCTACGGAGAATGACCATTTGGGTCATTTTCTTTACTTTGGGATCGTGATAGGCTACCTTCGATTAATCGACATTTTATTTACGATTAAGACGAGATCCCACTTCTTTTTCCCGTGCGACACGATTAAATTGGTGAATGATTCTCAATATCATTTCTCCATCTAACTTCATAGCACGAAAGTCAACTCACGAGGCCTCCTATAGTTTGACTTTCATCATAAGTCGAGCTATGATGGTTTAGCATTACATTCGTCCCGACTTAATTCCTAACCAAACTAACTACTAACTTTAATTTCCGTCAAATATTAATTGCTTTAAATTCCGTCAAATATTATTGTGGATATTATTGTTTATTATTCATATTGTCATACTCATATCTATTCATTCTTATTCACTCATAATCAAAAACACATAATAAACTAACGAAATCCTAAAAGCTAAATTGGTGGATTGTTGGATCATTGGTCATTTGCAGGAACCGTAATATCGAGTTTGTACCCGACTTTACTCAAGGCGTAGTTTATGACACAATGCACACACACGACTTTCTCTTGGGCTACTGTCGCTACTGCGAAAAACGAGGCCGGCAAAACAAAAGAGTCGCCACCTTTCGTTATTTATCCCTCAGAACAGGAAAGGAAACGATCGGGAAAAACCTGACGAAAAGGGTATAAGACAAGGTCGTCGCAACCATTGTCTGGGTTCGGGAGTCGGTTACGCAAGGGGAAGGTATTAGCACCCCTCACGTCCATCGTACTCGATGGGATCCACGCTTGCTGGTTTTTTTGCGGGTGAAAAACAATCTATCTACGGTTGCTAAAGCTAAACAGAAAAGAACTAACTCGATAGAGCATCACACTCTATGCCGACGTATTCCCTCGTGCAATGGGAAAGTCAGAGTCAACGTAGTTCGGGAAACTACGGGGGAATTTTCTCGCCGAGATATCGCATCTCGTGCCTACGTACTTTCACACGGTGTGAAAGATCAGAGCAAACGTAGTTCGGGCTAACTACGACTAGACAGGGTGTTCTCGATCACACAGGGGTGAGAGAAAGGATTGACGATACTAGCGTACGCATTCTAGCGGTTAGGTGTATGCTGCTCGCTCGACGGAGACTAAGGTGTTACCTGTTTGCGGTAGAACGGACGTAGTATGTCGGGTTTAAAGGTATGGGAACCTACGGGTTTTATAACTACGGTCTGTCTTGATTGCGCTCGGGCAAGAGAAAGGAAAAGATTAGTCGTTAGCGGGAAAGTCTCGATCGCACGGCAGCGAGAGAACCAAGAAGTTAGTTGTTAGTGTGCTCGCTAGGATATCACATCCTATGCCTACATATTCTCGTTTGGTATGAGAAATCAGAGCAGCTGTAGTTCAGCCAACTACAGCAAACGGGGAAACGGGGAAAAGGTAGCTCGCTAGGATATCGCATCCTATGCCTACGTACTCGCGTCTGGTACGAGAGATCAGAGCAAACGTAGTTCGGCGGGAAAACGAGTCTCGATTGCACAGGGGCAAGAGAAAGGGTCTCAATCGCCTGAACGCAAGAGAAAAGGGTTTCGATCGCACGGAGGCGAGAACAAAGAGGAAGCAGGCTTACGCCTAAACGGGAAGGAACTCGGGACACACACGCAAGAACCTAATACGTAGGAGCGGGTGCGTCACATGTCACCCAAAGGGTACCATACTAGACATCCTAGACGATTGAGAGGAAACCCCCAACTGTCATTTCCTACGTATCTAACGTTACAGCTCACAACACTCGACGATTGCCTGAAGACTTGAATAAGAAAGATGATATTGAACGAAGCGGCTTTGTTGGCTCCTGACATGCGCGCAAGCTCCATTCCAATCTTCTCCTCTCTGGATCCTTGATGAAGACGCTCGAATCAGAACCAATGTAACGCTTAGACCGTCTTGGTTCGACTTATACGATAAATCGAACTCTAAGAGGTAGCGTATTGATATCCGTGTCAAAGACAAGATAGAGAAATGATATCGAAAATCATTCTCCAATTGAATCATGTCACACGGTCAGCCCGGAATAAAATCGAAGATAAAATCGGATAGAAAAGAAATGAGGAGAGAAAATAGGAGAGAAATCCAATCGCAAATGAAAATAAAGTTCTACTCCTAAAATACGGCAATTAATTCCTAATAGAAAATATTCTAAAGAAATATTAAAAGGAAATTGTATAAAGAAAATAGAATATAAAATCTATCTAACTCTAATAATATCCTATAAGAAAATAAGATGAAAATTCTATATTATAAAATCTATAATATTCTAAAAACAATTCTATATTAAAATTTCTATAATATCCTATAAGAAAATAGAATGAAAATTCTATATTAAATCTATAGTAAATATATGCATAATATTCTAAACTATAAAAATAATCCCTAAAGAAAATAGAAAAATAAAACTACACTATTACAATCACACCTCCAATACAAGAGAAATTGAAAATTGTAAGGGGAGGGGGGTACAGCCTGTAAATTGGGTGTAAAATGCAGTAAAAACAAACTCTGGGCCCAGCCCACAATACAATAAGAAAACAAAATAAAAAACTGGGGGTGCGTGCAGGGAAATGGAGGGTATAGCTAGAAAAAACGTTGTTGTTACTGGGCCCAGCCCATTCGTAACAAAAATATTGAGGAAAGGGGGTGTAACGAAAAAAAAAGGGAGGGGTATGGATCCAAAGTTGAAACTAGGCCCTAAGGCCCACCAAACCCTCTCGCCTCTCTCACTTCTCCCAAATCCAATTCTGAAACCCTAGGACATTCTCTCTAACCTCGCCTTAAGATACGCCACAGCTGAAACTCGCCCTCCCTACTCACTTCGTCTCTTCTCCGTTCTCTTTTCCATCAAACCTCTCACGATCTCAATCTGCAACCTACAAACCCTAATGAACTAACAAAATCCTCCACCTCAAAACTAAACAAGAACTCATCTCAACTCCCCGTCTTGACTAGAACCGGAAATCTAGTAATGAGGTTTGTTTTGCGTGGATGAAGCTGATGATTGTTCTTGCTCGTGATCTTGGATCCAGATCCGAAACTTGTGAAGCGGAACATTGATGAAGGTTGCATGAATGGAGTTCTTGATGAAGAATCTGGGAAGAATGGATGAACACGGTGATAACGAAATTTCTCGCACGGATGATTTCTGGAAATCTTGTTCTTGATGAAGATCTATGACGATCTGGAAATGATGGGCGTTGATGATGATTCTGGTGACGGCGGATTCTTGAATCTTGAGGAACTTCTAAAGGTTTGATGGATGAAGACGAACAGAGGCGATACACACGGTGGAGATCTGGGAATTCCTGGAGAAGTTCTTGGATGATTGTTCATGGAGATTTGCGGATGAATCTGGAAAAACTTGAAGGTTTGATGAGATCTGTGGTGAAGATTCTGGCGATATCTTTGAAAGCAAGTTGAAGATCTTTGATGGTTGATGAATTTGATGAGGCTTTCTGGAAAAATGATGAGAGTTTGTGAAGATTTGGACGAGGATCTTGAAGGAGGTTGAAGAAAACGGGGAGAGGATTGATAAGGAAGATAAATGTTCATGATTCTTGATGAAGATTCCGGCAAAGAAATGAAATTTCCGGCGAGAAGAAACGGTTACCGGCGAGAAGAAACGGTTATCGGCGAGCCTCCGGTGGTTGTTGCATGGCCGGTGGAAAAGGGTACAGGTGGCCACGTGGCGCTTCGCATGCAAAGGAGGGAGGGACGCGTGTGACCATGCGAGTGAGGTGGCATCAGCGAAGTGTGTGCTGGGGATTATGTGGCCACACACGTGGTAGCATGCAGAGTGATGTGGGGACTTTATACTGTGACATGTGGCAGCGAGTTGGGCCCCCACGACTGGATAAGTGGCCCACGAGGATGACAATTACAAAACCAATTAAACTCTGACTCCAATTAATGACAATTAAGACTAGATTAAAAATTGATTAAACTTAATTAATTCCACTAAACCGAAAATTAATACTATACCTAATTAAAAACTGCTAATTAAGACCCTAATTAACATAATGATTAATATCTAATTAAAATAAAATGATTAATATCCTAATTAAAAGAAAAGGATTAATATCTAATTAAAAGAAAATGATTAATATCCTAATTAATGTTTAACTAATCCTAAAAGAAATTAACACCCAATTAACTCTTAATCTATTAAATCCTAAACTCAATTAATAGCTAGGAAAGAAATTAAATCTATTCTATCTAAACAAATTAAATCTAGAAACAATTAAATCTATTAAATTCCAAATCTATTTAAAATTCTAGTAAAATTCATTAAAAAAAACTATTTAATATCTAGAAAAGAATTATCTATTAAAATCTATTAAAAAAATCTGTTTAAAATTCTATTAAAATCTAGAAAAGCAATTAAATCTATTAAAAACTATTTAAAAGACTATTTAAAATTCTAGAAATATAAGGAAAAAAATCTAAAAATGCAAGGAAGGTCAATTAAATCGATTAAAAGAGGATGCGCGAACATAGCGAAATAAACGGTAAAAATCGGGCACCGAAGTGTCCTAAAAAACAACAGCGAGAGCTGAAAACACCGGGACGAGCACCAATTCTCAAAACAGCTTATTCGAACTGGCTTGAAATGCCTGCGGCGCTAGGAGAAGGCTGTAATCCCGATAAAATCAATCTGACTGCAAAAATGCAATGTATACGGTATGTAAATGCAATATGCAAAATGAGTCGAAACATAAGCCAAATGCGATAATTGGTTGGTCAAATTTTAGGGTGCAACAGCTGCCCCTATTCAAACGGCTTGGACCTGAAGGGTTGAGAAGCGAACGACTTTCAATCATTCAAAGGTAGAAGACGATTGAATACAAAAGAAACCCAGAAGTTTGCCAACCTGCAGAAATAAACTGCTAAAACTGCTTGGGGAACAAATATCCAGCACCGAATCCAGTTGTCACGGCAACAAACTGATCAATCATCTGACAAAGAAACTGACTTTAGCACTAGTTATCTGCGTGACGGCACAAATAACAAACCCGAAGGTTGGATCAACATGCACTTGATCCTCTCACGTCGTCTAATGATAGACAGGAGAAAAAACAATCTTGATCTCGCATCGTCTAATGATAGACGAGAGAAAAATCAATCCAAATCTCGCATCGTCTAATGATAGACGAGAGAAAAATCATATTCAAATATCGCATCGTCTAATGATAGACGAGAGGAAAACCTTGTCTGAAGAGCCACATCGTCAGTGAGAACTAGCGGAAGGAAAACCATATAAACTTCAGCACTACCCATCAAATCTCAAAATCCTTTCGTCTACAGGAGTTGATGGAAAGAACAATATCCTCAAAGGGGCCACATCATCAATAAGGATTGACAGGAAGAAAACCACCTTCAAAGAGCCATCTCGTTGATAAGGATCAACAACTAGGAAAATCGAACATTCTTTAAAGAGCTTCGACGTCAATAAGAATCAACAGTCAGAAAAACCCCTCTTGAAATGTCATCTCATCCGATAAACAGAAAGAAATCCAATATCTGAAAGATCGCCTTGAAACGTCTCGATGTCTAAAGATATACAGAGAGAAAATCATACCCAAACTCACGACGTCTAAAGATAGACGGAGAAAATTCCTGCTCAAACTCACGACGTCTAAAGATAGACGGAGAAAACCATATCCAAACTCACGACGTCTAAAGATAGACGGAGAAAATATCTTGCTCAAACTCACGACGTCTAAAGATAGACAGAGAAAACCATATCCAAACTCACAACGTCTAAAGATAGACGGAGAAAATATCTTGCTCAAACTCATAACGTCTAAAGATAGACAGAGAAAATATCTGCTCAAACTCACGACGTCTAAAGATAGACGGAGAAATCCATACTCGAACTCATGACGTCTAAAGATAGACGGAAAAAATTCCTGCTGGGGGAAATACATCGTCAATAGGAATTTACGGGAAGAACAGTCTGTCGTCATCAGATGATTGATAGACAAAGCATAACCGTCGCATGATCTGAAAATCATATAAACCAAAGAGTTGTCTGAACATAACTGCTGGGTAATTGCCCCTGAACTGATTGCAGAGTGATTCACATTGCCACAGAAGGCTGATAGAAAAATTGGCTTATGCTTCGTATGCATATGCGTATGTTCGAATTTTTCTATGGCGTAATGCTCCGTATAAGATGGAATGCTACGCATTTGACGATGAAATGCAAATATGATGATATATGCAAGATGCAAATGCAGGCTCGGGCTGTTGGAGAAAAGCTGTACACAGAAGGACCATTCCAGCAAAATAAATGCTGGAAAGGTGAAGCCATCTTCGCTGCTGGAGAAACTGGATACGGAACCGCTTCAGCAAAATAAATGCTGAAGACAAAGCCAACTCCGTTGGGGATAACCGGGTATCACAGAATTATTCCAGCAAAATAAATGCTGGAAAGATGAACCGATCCCACTGGGGATAACCAAATGTGTTGAGTAGATTAGACTTCCCTAGGGATAACTTACACGTGCCAATGAAAATTAAACTTTTGCTGGAGAAAACAGACGAAGTCTTCCTGCGTACCAATGAAGATTAGATTTTGAGACTGATGCGCCAACACGGATTGAACCTCACAGTGACTCCCAATATGGATTGGGCTTTAGGAATGGCGCACCAATAAGGATTAGGCTTCCTGAAAATTGCCAATAAGGATTGGGCTTTAGGCTATCTGTGACGGGTCAGGTACGACTAACGCTGGAAAACATCCTGTCTGAATGCGCAGTCTCTGGTTGAAGGGTCAAGGGATAATAGCGCGACTTCCCGACATTTGTCTCACACTTGAATACTGGCTGAACTTGCTTGAGTAGCTCTGATGACACGGAGAGGAACAATTCCTTCGCTTCTAATATGCCCCAGTTTGTAGGATCTCTGTGGGGATATTCCTCGAATGGAAATCTAAAAATCCGTACCCTGATGGTCTGACATGAACTGCCCCAGCACTCTGAACCTTGGAGAGATGCTTTGGATCAAATGCCCCTCGGGCAAGAAACAACTTCTGCGCTTTTCTCAGAGTGGCCTGCCCCTGTCTGCGACGACTTTGTCCCTGATTGGCTGATCTGTGGGGAAATACACTGGTTGTCCTCGAGAGATTCATCAAATTTCGACCTGAATGCTTCAGAATAAATGACTTTGGATGGCTGACACCACTAGAGATTACTTGATATAGCTTGCCCCGGTTCACAGAGTATTCGGGCGTTCTGCATTCTATCCTGACCAGACTTTCCACTGTAGGAAACTTTCCTGCTGTCAAGCGCTTTCTTGCAAGTGACACAAGTTGTTCTGCATAAAAGATACATTAATGCAATGCATATGACAATTTTGACATCCAATCTGTTCACTGGAAAAGGGAAAAATAGTTTATGGCATATAATGAACAAATCATTTATCAGAATATCAACATCAGTACCAACATGGTAAGAAGAATCCTTTTAGGAGTCAGTTTCGACGTGATCTTTACCGAAGTATGCCTTTGAAACAAACCCTGCTTCAATTAGGACTTTTTCCAGTTGTATCGCAGTCAGGTTCACGGTTTTGAAGGAAAGGATAAAGGCTCAAAAATTTATTTTAACCCACCTGTTCACCTTGATGTTCTCCCATCCTAAGTTTAGCTAATTCGACCTTAGCGCTCACTTCTCAGAGGTTGAAGGATAGGAGTGATAGTTCGAGAAACCATGAGTTTTTTGGAGTGACAGCCACTCGCTCTTCGTCTTTGACACTTGGGGTCACACGACTCGTATTTTGTTCGAGGATTTTTCTTTTGTAATCCTTTTTTCAATTTTCTTTTTCCGCTTTCCCTAACTTTTGCCTGGACTGACTCTTTTGAGCTTCTTTTGCTTATCAAGTTCAGCGGGATGCCCTCATTTTTGCCTAAGTCATTTGCTTTCAAGTTTTCGACTTAGCGGGCTTTTGATTCTTTTTGCTTTTCTCTTTCTCTGTTTTTTTTGAACAAGTCGTGTGACACTGGTTGTCTGACTCTTTGGGGAATAATGTGACTGTTTCACTCCTGACGCTTAACCCCTGTGGTTTTTAGGCACGACCTCTAGAGGTGTGATTGATCCTCGAACGGACACTCCCTTTTCTGCAATTTGGATGCTCAGTCAAATTAGCTAACACCTACCCTGCCCCGGGTTAAGATTGAGGGTTTTTCGTGTTCCAAAAGAAATTCCTACTACTAGGCTCAAAGGGGTTGACAAGGAATTATCTTCCTTATAACTTCGGTGTTTAGGGATTTGAAACAATACCTGTACATCATCAGCAGGTTTTATTTTCAAAAGCATATAATTGAAAGCTTGCACGTCTTTAAACTTCGTCATCCTCCCCAGATTCCGCTTAACCAAGCGTTGGATATCTTAAAAAATTGAGTGAACACGACTGGATTAAATCAAAACATGCATACTCATTTCATTATTAATATCAATTGAAAACAATACAAGTTTTACGAATGCAATTCGCGCTTTAACAGAAAAGAAACTACAAATGCAAAGAAATGACATGACAAAACACAGATTGCCAGTTGCTGGGAACTGGGCTTTTCGAACTTGATTTGCTGCTGAGGCAGCCATCTTCAGAATTGATCATCGAAGTCATCCTGGTACTCCTCTGAACATCTGCTTTCAGTGAACTCTCCCATAAAATGAGATGATTCACCCACTTGGCTGGATAAAGGAAGGTCGACACCCTGAGGCGTGACAGATATCCTGTTAGAGTCCAACAAGGTCTGAATATGGCTTCGAAGCACCTTACAGTCATCTGTTGAGTGCCCCTGTGCCCCAACATGGTACTCACAGCGAGCGTTGGTATCAAAACCTGGAGGGTAAGGCGGGATCATTGGATCAGTCTCTTTTGGCACTACCATCCCACTTTTGACCAAATCCGGCAAAAATTAACTGTACGACACCGGTAGCTGAGTAAACTGCCTTTCAGGTTTCCTTGGTCTTCGTCGGGCGTGCTGACGCGATTGGTGACGATATGATTGTTGACTCTGGCGGGTAACAGAGATCTGACAGACAGACGCAACAGGTTGCTGGCTCTGAGCACTCGAAGTGTCTGGATACTGAATCTGAGGTACGGGAGATTCCGGGATGACATCACTTTCTTTCTCCCATTCTTCTTAAGAACTGGCAATTGATTCATCTTCATAAACTGCAGTATAAGGAATGTCTTGAATCTTTCCGCTATTGATTCTGCTCTCAACACATTCTCCTACTCTTATCAAGTCCGCAAAGCTTGCATTTACACAACTGAACAATGTGTCATAGTAACGGCCCTTCAAAGTATCCACGAAAAGGTCAACCATTTCTCTATCCACAAGCGGTGGTTGAACACGAGCAGCCAATTCTCTCCATCTCTGCACATACCCTCTAAAGGATTCATTCTCCGCCTGAGATAATTCTTGCAACTACACGCGACTAAGAGTCATGTCCAGGTTGTAGTCGTACTGCTTCACGAAGGCATTGGCTAAATCAGACCATGATTTGATACTGTCACTCTTCAACTGCATCTACCAATCCAAAGATGCTCCGATCAAACTATCTTGGAAACAGTGAATCATGAGCTTGTCATTGGTGACATGTGAAGTCATTCTTCTGCAGAACATAACCAAATGTAGCTTCGGACAACTATCCCCTTTGTATTTCTCAAAATTGGGCATCTTAAACTTCGGAGGCAACACAAGACCTGGCACCAGACACATTCTCGCAGCATTCAGATTAAGAGTATTCTTATTTATCAAGGCAGCCATCTGATCTTCCAACAGCTGACGTTTTCTCGTATCCTCAACAACCCTCGGGTTCTCAGCAATAACCTTCGGAGCAACCCTCTGATGATCTGGCACAGGGAAAGTGAAACGCTGATAATCTGTGTCACGGAGAGAAGATGCATCTCTGTCTCTGACAGGAATCTGCGCTTGAGCAACATTGTTTACCGGAGTCCTCTGAATATGGTTCTCTCCTCTAGTCATGTCTGTTATGGTTTCCATGAACTGACTCAACTGGTTCTTCAACAATTCAAACTCGGCGCGGGTAACAAACTGATTTGCTCTTCGGAGTTCATGACCCTTCCAGAAACTAACTCAAGTCCAATGTGAATGTCGGGAAGTCAACTGCAAGTTGGACAAAAGATGGGTAAGCTCTCTGATCCGGCCGAGGATGGATATGCAAGCATGAGATGCACATGAAATGCAATGCAAAATGCGACAAACATGGGATCACATCCCCCACAAAGCTCTGAATACTGTTGCGCTGCTGACGGGATAAGTTCGCTCTGACGAGAGAAAACCAAAATACCGGGTAGGCTGGAAGTCAAGTTTCCTGCAAAAACCCTCCCACTCACGGGTATGGACCTAAATTGACATAGGTTCGGCATCCTATGCGGTCATCAGCGTCATAGACTTTCAAGAACGATGATACGATACCCATAAGGTGTGGCATCATCACCTCTTGAAGCGGCCTCACTCGGCTGAATCACAAGTGATCGGTCCCCGGAGTCGACAATCCTCCAAACCAACAACCCCTCAAGCCCAAAGGGCTGGAAAAGAAGTCAATCGGGAGAACCTCGTCTGAGCGTGGATTTCATGAGACACTAGTGCCTGCAAAGCAAGCACGCGCCCACTAATTTCCATAACTAATGCTAAGTACACTCAAGCCTGGGTATGGCTTATCACTCATCAGAGCTCCCCTCCCACAACAGCATAATAGCAACAGATAATAATAAGTGCGGGAAATGTAAATACAACAGTACTATACAACATACAACGCACAAAAATAAACACCCACAGACAAGCAAACAAGCGCTAGGATTGACTCTCGTCGGGACGTTGGATCCCTCAATTGACTCGCATAAGGGACGTTGGATCCCTAAGAAATTATCGCAGATCCCCGGCAGAGTCGCCAGCTGCTGGGGATTGCCCAGGCAGCTAGGAAGAGAATCTAAGACAAGACTTGCTTAGAGAACCAGAAGTCCCCAGTAGAGTCGCCAGCTGCTGGGGATTGCCCAGGCAGCTAGGAAGAGAATCCAAGACAAGACTCGCTTAGAGAACCAGTATCCCCAACAGAGTCTCCAGTTGTCGCTACTGCGAAAAACGAGGCCGGCAAAACAGAAGAGTCGCCATCTTTCGTTATTTATCCCTCAGAACGGGAAAGGAAATGATCGGGAAAAACCTGACGAAAAGGGTATAAGACAAGGTCGTCGCAACCATTCTCTGGGTTCGGGAGTCGGTTATGCAAGGGGAAGGTATTAGCACCCCGCACGTCCATCGTACTCGATGAGATCCACGCTTGCTGGTTTGTTTACGGGTGAAAAACAATCTAGCTACGGCTGCTAAAGCTAAATGGAAAAGAACTGACTTGATAGAGCATCGCACTCTATGCCTACGTATTCCCTCGTGCAATGGGAAAGTCAGAGTCAACGTAGTTCGGGAAACTACGGGGGAATTTGCTCGCCGAGATATCGCATCTCGTGCCTACGTACTTTCACACGGCGTGAAAGATCAGAGCAAACATAGTTCGGGATAACTACGGCTAGACAAGGTGTTCTCGATCACACAGGGGTGAGAGAAAGGATTGACGATACTAGCGTACGCATTCTAGCGGTTAGGTGTATGCTGCTCACTCGACGGAGACTAAGGCGTTACCTGTTTGCGGTAGAACGGACGTAGTATGTCGGGTTTAAAGGTATGGGAACCTATGGGTTCTAGAACTACGGTTTGGTCTCGATTACGCTCGGGCAAGAGAAAGGATAAGATTAGTCGTTAGCGGGAAAGTCTCGATCGCACGGCAGTGTCGCACCTCAAAAATTCATCTCGAACATACGACCCTCGCGCGAAAGGCACGGAAATACGGTTCGACAGAGTCGCCACCGAACTTTATTTTTCCCAAATACACGGGAGAGGAAAATATCGATAAAACCTCATAAACACGGAAGGAACACGGTCGTCGTAACCAAATGTTCCTGGGTTCAGGAGTCGGTTACGCAAGGGGAAGGTACTAGCACCCCTCACGTCCGTCGTACTCGACGGGAACCTCTTAATTCGAGTTGTGATGGATGTTAGCTAAGCTTAATTCTTCTCTTCTCACTACTAAATGCTAAAGGATACTATAAAGGGATGAAGACACTAGGGGGAAGGGGATGGTTAGAGGATAGGGTGCTCGCCAAGGATTGGGGCCCTTGTGCCTACGTATGCTCATTCGGACGAGAATGAGAAATCAGAGCGTCGTAGTTCGACTACGGGATAGGATGGGGAAATGGAAGATGGAGGGGATTGTGGACGAAATAATGGAGAAAGGTAGAAGTGTGCTCGCCAAGATCATCTCAATCTTGTGTCTACGTATCTTATATTCAAGAATGAATAAAGAATCAGAGAAGTCATAGTTCGTGGTAACGACCACGAAAGAAACTGGATTTGAATTGAGTTTGAAGGGGTACGGATGACGATTACTCAAAGTTTAAGAAAGACTTCTCGGACCTAAGTAATCGGGAGAGCGAACCAAAGACTTGGAACACTCTCTTTTTAATCATGAAGGAATGATGTGTTTGAAAGGATAAGGTTGAAATGATGACGATCACTTGAAGCCTAAGAAAGACTTCACAGACCCCAAGTAATCGGGAAAGCGAACCAAAGACTTGGAACACTCTCTTTTTCATCGTAAAAGAAGGTTGTTTGAATTTTGAAATGGTGTATAAAAGGATGAGATTGGTCGGATGACGACTACTTGAAGCTTGAGAAAGGCTTCTCGGATCCAAGTAGTCGGGAGAGCGAACCAAAGACTTGGGGCACTCTCGTTTTCATCGTAAAAGAAGTTGTTTGAAAGGTGAGCGAAAGGATGAGTAATTGGAGATGGTTGAGTATTTTCGAGTTTGTTAATATTATTTAAAGGCGTCAATTGCTCACACACGAATAAGATAACTCGCATATAAACAACGGAATGCAAGATCAAAGACTTGAACCTACTCTTTACACCTTGAAAAGAATTGAATAATTGTTAATTTATTGATAGTTTGTTACGAAAATCCACTTGATGTTGGATCAAGGGTTTGACTTATTATCGCGTGCAAAGCGTGTTGGAAATGAAATGGTTTGAAAAAAAGAGACCGACTTGACTTGCGCATCAAGGGTCGAGTTGTAATAGGTTGATGGCGAATGCGTATGAGCACTCGACTTACGAGGTTGTTTGAAAGTGGCTCGATGATAAATCGAGAATTAGTTTGAAAATAATTTGATCCGCTCTAGTCCCTATGGGTGCTCCTAGGAGATAAACTAATAATCAAAGAAACGCGAAACATACATCAGAATGGGAGGGGGTACATGTAAGTTACACGGGATTGCACGAAATAAAGGGGTCTCGTTGTAAGGTAGCCCAAGAGGAAGCCGTGTGTGTGCATTTGTGTCCTAAACTACGCCTTGAGCAAAGTGGGGCACGACTTAAAATTAAGATACCTGCAAATAACCAATGATACAACAGTCCGCCAATTTGGCTTTTAGGATTTCGATAGTTTATTAGGTGTTTTCGATTATGGGTGAGTGAGAATGAATAAATATGATAATAATAATATATAGTAAGATAAATATGATAATATGAATAATATGAATAAAATGGATAAAAAACGATAAAAAATAGAAAATGAAAAGTTTAAAAAAAAGTTGGTCTCGGGTTTGTTATTCTTCATCAATAATTTGACAGAAAAATAACTTTGAGGTATCGTCATCGACCGTAAAACGAAAAAAGAATAAAAATGTCCAATAAAAAAATGAAAATAACAGTTAACTCTAAAATAGAGAATAAACTATAAAGTCTAATATTATAAACTAGGGATTAAATAATATAAATCTATATATAAAATATTAAGAGAAAATATATAATATACATATACATACTAAAAATTAATAAATTGAAATAATAAAAAACACAGGGGTATGAAACGGGAAAGACAGGGGGTATGAATGTTTAAAACAGGAGGGTGTGAAAACGTGTTGAATCATATGGGCCTCTAAGGATCCCATCATCAACCAAAACAAAAACGGTGAAAATAAGAACAGATAATGCAGAGATTCAACCATGGCCAAATGAACCCGATACAACTCAGCAAAATCATTGTCGCCCATGGTCAAACGCAGAGATTCAACCAATATGAAAATGAATCATTACTCAACCTTCAAAAATAGTTCTCCTTGCTTTGTCCTATCCCCAACCTCATTTGTGATTCAGGCTTGTCTCAGAATCAATTTGTTTCCAGATTTGTTATCGTGTTCGTTTGTTAGATGAAGGTTAACAGTGGGTTTAGGAAAGGGGTTTGGGTGTTTGAGTTGTGAAGGTTTCGAAACGGTGGATGGAGTTTCTGTTTCACTGGGTTTTGGAGATGGTTGGTGTTGTTCGACGATGAACAATAAGTCGTTCGTTTGGATTTTGAGCAAAAGGGAAATGGGTTCGATTCAAGGGTTTCGTTTGGTTTCTGAAGTTTGAATAATCGTTTGAAGGTTTGTTGAGGTTAAAAAAATGGAAACAGAAGAAGGTTGTTTTGGGTTTGTGTTGTTTGGTTGGAGAGGATGGAACACGGGGCGGAGATTTGTTGTGGTTGATTGATGATTGAAAATTGGGTTTGAAGATTTTGAATGAAGAAGAAGGTTTTCTAATAGTTTGAGAAGCGGGTATTGAAGGTTGTTAGAAGGAAGATTTTTGTTGTTGTGGTTTACTGGTTGGAGAGATTTTTGTGTTGAAGGTTGATTGAAGCTGCAGGGTCAGGTTAAAGAAGAAGAGAGAGTTTTTATCTTGGAGGTGAAGTTCAGGGAGAAGAAAACGAGTTAAGGTTTTTTTTTTGAGGAAGATGGTTTGAACTTGAAGGAGTTGAAGGTGAGGGTGTTCATTCCAAGAAAGAGAGGCTGGGGTTTGATTTTAAGAAAGAGAATCACTGAGGGGTTTTCGATCTCCTCTTGCTTTCTGGTTTTTTACCCCTTTTTTCATTGTGGCGGTCTTGTTATTTTTTGATGTAACTTCGCTTTCAATGCTGCAGGAAGTTGTTTGTTTGTATGCAGGTCTGATGGTAGCAGGTTTGTGGTAGAGTGGTCCATGTTCTGCATTTTGGTGTCTACTTTGCAGGTTGTGGAAATGGCCTCTTTTGCATCATGTGGGCCGTTGGGCATCCTTCTCATTGGTCTTTCAATGCTGATGGGCCTTACTTGTAATAGGAATTGGCCTTATGGAGTCCTCCTTTTTCTTTTGCTGCTGCGTACTCCCTCGTCCAATAAATGTTCGTTTAGTTGTGGCCCAAAGATAACTAAAGGTTTTGCCCAAGCTTTTGGTTTTGCACCTGTGCTTGGAGTGCACTGAAACGTTGTAAGTTTACTCATGCTGTCAATTATTCTGCGACGCGTAACTGCTGGCCGTAGGTAGTTGCTGGCTGCAATGAAACTCTTCCTGATTACAGTTTTATTTTCATTTAACAGGTGAGCTATGAACTGAAGCAATTGGATCATGATTCAAAATCTGGCGAATCTTTGGCAGACGATTGAAACAGTGAAAGATATGGTCTAAACACATTCTAACTTTGTTTTCATGGTCGCCGACATGGTATTATATATGACTGATACTCAATGGCACGAAGGGAATGCAATGGGAGTCAAACTCATATGTCATTGTTCTCAAGGCTAAAGCACATATGAAGAGACCGAAACCCCCCCCCCCCCCACCCCAAAACGTGAACTATATGCTCTGATTTAAGTAGCAACTTGAGGTATGAACCTTGATCATCTGTCTATTAGTTTTGGTGTGATAACCTTGTTTACGTTGTTCGTAATCTCTAGAAGTAGCATCATGTACAGCTTTGGCTTTGTTAGAATAATTTGTGTGAGATCGTAGCTCACGGTAACCTTGGTTTCTGATTGTCACTGCAGGTTGCATCTGATCTCGCTTAAGAGCTTGTTGGAGTTGGATGCCTTGTTGCTGCTGCTCTGGTGGCAGGGAACTCAATTGCTCCGATGTTAGATTCAATACTTGTTGCAGCAAAACAGACTCCACATCAGTGGGAAGATGTGAAGATTGTTGGTCAGGGTGCCGCACTTCGGCCTTAGGAACTGCAGGTGCAGGTAATAAGCTACCTCTAAGAACATGGGATGATCCCTTGGAGACAGGTACGTCTGAAATCCCAGGAGCGAGAGAGGATCTCCTTCCATCATTCAATCTAGTTTGCTTTAACGGACGTGTGAAGGATTCTGGAATATCACGAGTTCTGCTTATATTCTCTAATCCCGCAGACATGTTTGAATAATTACTACTATTTTTGGTCTAATCCTCAGGAGCTTTGGAAAATCTATCACCTTCCTTACCAAATAGCAGATGACATGGAATTAATTGCAACTGATATGATTCTTTTTTCCGGGCATAACAGTTTTCTCGTGGACATAAGAACATGACAGCTAAAGGTTTCGCATTAAACTATAATTCTTGTTGGGCGTGGATGCTGGTGAAACTTGCTGCGTTTTGCAATTATGAATTCACTTCATTGTTATTGTCCTTTTTTTTACCTTTTATTTTGCTAAAAAAAACTCACGGGACTGATATGACTCCGAATATTATGGTGCATATGTCCACAACTTGGCAGATACGATATTGTTTTTGCTCACATGGTTCAGCTCTTTGGTGTATTTATCACGGAGGCTTGATTTGTGCTTGTTTAGGTGTCTCCAAGTAGCCTACTTATGTGTAACATCATCAAGTTTGCGGCTGCTGATAGAGTTTTGGCTGGACATGGTACATTAGGACAAAAAATAGCCGCGAGATGTAACGTGGAAAGTTGCACCGTAATCTGTCACGTAAAGAACTTGCAAGCTAATTTTCCTCATTTTATTTTTACTAAGATTGTGAGGATTTGGTGTGAATTCCAACTATTCTTCTGCATTGCCTTTTTTTGCTGTTTGCAGGTTACGTAGTGGATGAATTGCGCTACAGTTTTGAAGTTGGGGCCATGGCGTGAGAATCGTAACAACTTGCTAGTTTTGCAAATTACCTTCATGTCTTGTTTGTTGCATTTCACAGGTTATGGTTCATGAATCACACACCGGTGTTACCAGCTTTGTGTAGTAGGATGATTAATGATCGTTTCGGCGAAGTACGAGCTGTGTTTATCAGAACAAAACCTGCAATAATTCTGTAACAGTTTTGTGATTGCTGGTATTATTCATTCAACTTACATTCTCATTATTGATATGCATCTCATCCTTGAAAATATCTTATTAACCTATATTTCTGTGTCTGGCTTTGCAGATCATGCTGCTATCATCACAACATTGAGACACCGTCTGGCCTTTGTAACGAAAATCAACCATTTTGCCAAGGTCAAATATCGATGTTGACTCGTCTTCATGAGATTCTTCAACAGAAACTAGTTTACTCCAGCTCTTATCACAGATTCTAGGCTATAGTTAACATCTTGTCTTGTTTGTAAAAACGTCTTGGAACCTTAATCTCAGAACAACCATCACTGTCATGCTAATTGTTGCCTTTTTTCTGCAGCAGAAAGGGCAACATGATGTGGGTCGTGGTATGCTGACGGTGAGGGGCATCACGTACGGGACAAACAACATGTTACTTTTTGTGAAAAATGTTGCAGCTGGTATTTTCCTTTTACTACTTTTTTCTTCTTTTTCTTCTCCTGCAGCCATGAGAATGATATAAAAGCCGGATGTCAAGGCTTAGAGCAAAGCTTGGAGATTGCATTGAGACAATGATAGACCCAGTAGGCCCTCTGCAGAACTCGGCATTCCGGATTGACGGGAGTTTCAATGAAGTCTTGGATAATAAGCATTGGCATGAAGTCCCAAGTGGATTCAAAGTTTTGACAGATTTTAAATCTTATTCTTTTGTCATAACTTGTACTACTAACTTCAAGTGTTGGATGCACTGTGTATTTCAATTCCCTGTCTTAAAACCTTGACAGTGTTTATTTGTCAAAACTGATGGTTTATCTCATGAATATTAATGTTGCTGTACTAATAACTTGACATGAGACCTTATGCATTTTGGAGCTCAATTTAAGAGTGCTTGTTTCTTTAATGTGGGCTAGGAACATAATATTTTTTGTAATAACATAGCACATTGAAACTTTTGTGAAGTTCTTGATGTAAAAGAGCCACCCGGAAACCTAATGAGCCGTTACACCTTTTTTGAAATGATCTATTTTTTAATTAGAACAATGGGCTTGAATTTTATGTGGGCTTTGCTGACTTGCATTAGCAACTTGATGATGAAATTCCAATATGAATTCAAAAAACCAAAGTCCTATTTACTTAACTTCTCACTTGAAAATGAATGACACTTGAATGAGTCCAGAAAAAGTCATAATTCCAAATTGGCCTTAAATAAAAATTGAAAGAATCACAATAATAAATCCACCTTCAAACTTGAGATTAAATAGGGAGTGAAATTGCATTGCCATGAACCAAAACCTCATTGCCTTGAAATCAAGGGATAATGCCTTCAAATATGCACTGTAGTGAAAAATCTGCAAAAATTAGCTTCAACCAAGTGGCCTGAACCATTCCTCATTCAACATTGTCCACACGTCTAACCTGACATCCTCAAGTGAAAATAACAACATATTTGCGGACATTTGGAATAAAGCAAGTGGGTAAATATACAGAATGGAGGTTTTACAAAGGTAGGACAAATTTGGGGTATGACAGGCAGCGAGAGAACAAAGAAGTTAGTTGTTAGTGTGCTCGCTAGGATATCGCATCCTATGCCTACATATTCTCGTTTGGTACGAGAAATCAGAGCAGTTGTAGTTCAGCCAACTACAGCAAATGGGGAAATGGGGAAAAGGTAGCTCGCTAGGATATCGCATCCTATGCCTACGTACTCTCGTCTGGTACGAGAGATCAGAGCAAACGTAGTTCGGCGAGAAAACGAGTCTCGATTGCACAAGGGCAAGAGAAAGGGTCTCAATTTCCTGAACGCGAGAGAAAAGGATTTCGATCGCACGGGGGCGAGAACAAAGAGGAAGCAGGCTTACGCCTAAACGGGAAGGAACTCGGGACACACACGCAAGAACCTAATACGTAGGAGCGGGTGCGTCGCATGTCACCCAAAGGGTACCATACTAGACATCCTAGACGATTGAGAGAAAACCCCCCAACTGTCATTTCCTACGTATCTAACGTTACAGCTCACAACACTCGACGGTTGCCTGAAGACTTGAATAAGAAAGATGATGTTGAACGAAGCGGCTCCGTTGGCTCCTGACATGCGCGCAAGCTCCATTCTAATCTTCTCCTCTCTGGATCCTTGATGAGGACGCTCAAATCAGAACCAATGTAACGCTTAGACCGTCATGGTTTGACTTATACGATAAATCGAACTCTAAGAAATAGCGTATTGATATCCGTGTCAAAGACAAGATAGAGAAATGATATCGAAAATCATTCTCCAATTGAATCATGTTACACGGTCAGCCCGGAATAAAATCGAAGATAAAATCGGATAGAAAAGAAATGAGGAGAGAAAATAGGAGAGAAATCCAATCGCAAATGAAAATAAAGTTCTACTCCTAAAATACGACAATTAATTCCTAATAGAAAATATTCTAAAGAAATATTAAAAAGAAATTGTATAAAGAAAATAGAATATAAAAATCTATCTACCTCTAATAATATCCTATAAGAAAATAAGATGAAAATTCTATATTATAAAATCTATAATATTCTAAAAACAATTCTATATTAAAATTTCTATAATATCCTATAAGAAAATAGAATGAAAATTCTATATTAAATCTATAGTAAAAATATGCATAATATTCTAAACTATAAAAATAATCTCTAAAGAAAATAGAAAAATAAAACTACACTATTACAATCACACCTCCAATACAAGAGAAATTGAAAATTGTAAGGGGAGGGGGGTACAGCCTGTAAACTGGCTGTAAAATGCAGTAAAAACAAACTCTGGGCCCAACCCACAATACAATAAGAAAACAAAATAAAAAACTGGGGGGTGCGCGCAGGGAAATGGAGGGTATAGCCAGCAAAAATGTTGTTGTTACTGGGCCCAGCCCATCCGTAACAAAAATATTGAGGAAAGGAGGTGTAACGAGAAAAAAAAGGGAGGGGTGTGGATCCAAAGTTGAAACTAGGCCCTAAGGCCCACCAAACCCTCTCGCATCTCTCACTTCTCCCAAATCCAATTCTGAAACCCTAGGACATTCTCTCTAACCTCGCCCTCAGATGCGCCGCCGCTGAAACTCGCCCTCCCTACTCACTCCGTCTCTTCTCCGTTCTCTTTTCCATCAAACCTCTCATGATCTCAATCTGCAACCTATAAACCCTAATGAACTAACAAAATCCTCCACCTCAAAACTAAACAAGAGCTCATCTCAACTCCCCGTCTTGACTAGAACCGGAGATCTAGTAATGAGGTTTGTTTTGCATGGATGAAGCTGATGATTATTCTTGCTCGTGATCTTGGATCCAGATCCGAAACTTGTGAAGCGGAACATTGATGAAGGTTGCATGAACAGAGTTCTTGATGAAGAATCTGGGAAGAATGGATGAACACGATGATGACGAAATTTCTCGCACGGATGATTTCTGGAAATCTTGTTCTTGATGAAGATCTATGACAATCTGGAAATGATGGGCGTTGATGATGATTCTGGTGACGGCGGATTCTTGAATCTTGAGGAACTTCTGAAGGTTTGATGGATGAAGATGAACAGAGGCGATACACACGGTGGAGATCTAGGAATTCCTGGAGAAGTTCTTGGATGATTGTTCATGGAGATTTGCGGATGAATCTGGAAAAACTTGAAGGTTTGATGAGATATGTGGTGAAGATTCTGGCGATATCTTTGAAAGCAAGTTGAAGATCGTTGATGGTTGATGAATTTGATGAGGCTTTCTGGAAAAATGATGAGAGTTTGTGAAGATTTGGACGAGGATCTTGAAGGAGGTTGAAGAAAACGGGGAGAGGATTGATGAGGAAGATAAATGTTCATGATTCTTGATGAAGATTTCGGCGAAGAAATGCAGTTTCCGGCGAGAACAAACGGTTACCGGCAAGAAGAAATGGTTACCGGCGAGCCTCTGGTGGTTGTTGCATGGCCGACGGCGAAGGGTACAGGTGGCCACGTGGCGCTTCGCATGCAGAGGAGGGAGGGACGCGTGTGACCATGCGAGTGAGGTGGCATCAGCGAAGTGTGTGCTGGGGATGATGTGGCCACACACGTGGTAGCATGCAGAGTGATGTGCGGACTTTATACTGTGACATGTGGCAGCGAGTTGGGCCCCCACGACTGGACAAGTGGCCCACGAGAATGACAATTACAAAACCAATTAAACTCTGACTCCAATTAATGACAATTAAGACTAGATTAAAAATTGATTAAACTCAATTAATTCCACTAAACCGAAAATTAATACTAGACCTAATTAAAAACTGCTAATTAAGACCCTAATTAACAAAATGATTAATATCTAATTAAAAGAAAATGATTAATATCCTAATTAAAAGAAAAGGATTAATATCTAATTAAAAGAAAATGATTAATATCCTAATTAATGTTTAACTAATCCTAAAAGAAATTAACACCCAATTAACTCTTAATCTATTAAATCCTAAACTCAATTAATAGCTAGGAAAGAAATTAAATCTATTCTATTTAAACAAATTAAATCTAGAAACAATTAAATCTATTAAATTCCAAATCTATTTAAAATTCTAGTAAAATTCATTAAAAAAACTATTTAATATCTAGAAAAGAATTATCTATTAAAATCTATTAAAAAATCTGTTTAAATTTCTATTAAAATCTAGAAAAGCAATTAAATCTATTAAAAACTATTTAAAAGACTATTTAAAATTCTAGAAATATAAGGAAAAAAATCTAAAAATGCAAGGAAGGTCAATTAAATCGATTAAAAGAGGATGCGCGAACATAGCGAAATAAATGGTA
The DNA here is from genome assembly GCA_963859935.3 of Lathyrus sativus. Taxonomy (NCBI): domain Eukaryota; kingdom Viridiplantae; phylum Streptophyta; class Magnoliopsida; order Fabales; family Fabaceae; genus Lathyrus; species Lathyrus sativus. The sequence continues at coordinate 75,015,736 of OZ012735.1, forward strand.
AAAACCGGGCACCGAAGTGTCCTAAAAAACAACAGCGAAAGCTGAAAACACCGGGACGAGCACCAATTCAAAACAGCTTATTCGAACTGGCCTGAAATGCCTGCGACGCTAGGAGAGGGCTGTAATCCCGATAAAATCAATCTGACTGCAAAAATGCAATGTATACGGTATGTAAATGCAATATGCAAAATGAGTCGAAACATAAGCCAAATGCGATAATTGGTTGTTCAAATTTTGGGGTGCAACAGCTACCTGTCAATGACACCCCTTTGTTTCGTGCAATCCCGTGTAAATTACATGTATCCCTCTCCCATTCCGATGTATGTTTCGTATTTCTTTGATTATTAGTTTATCTTCTAGGAGCACCTTTAGGGACTAGCGTAGATCAAACTATTTTTCAAACTAATTCTCGATTCGTCATCGAGCCACTTTCAAACACCCTCGTAAGTCGAGTGCTCATACGCATTCGCCATTAACCTATTACACACACTTCACCATGGTTTCGATATTGGGGGAACCCACAGAGACTAGTATCGTTTCTCACAACTTGACCCTTGATGCGTAAGTCAACTCTTGGATTTAAGAATCGTGGTACTGTCATTTGATCTATCCTCCTGAGGTTTCAACAACTCTTGCAGTATTAGTTTAAAACCTTCACACTCTTCAACTAGGTGCCCTGTTGTCCCAGTATGATAACCACATTCCACTCTTGGGTGGTCTTCCTCGAGGATCAAGCATTTGCAATGATCAGCTCTTGCACCAAGTAACCTAATGCCAGACATGCATCTAAGTTGTGTCCTTCGGCTCCTTTGTGAAATTCACAGGTTAGACTCGTATTGTGCCATGGTCCTGGAACAGGATTGGATAGTCGCGGAGTCACTAGTGAGTTCTAAATCAGTAGCGGGTAAAGTTTGCTTAACGGTACTGGAATTGGTTTACCACAAGTCTTATTTTTCCTGACATGATTCTTCTTGTTCAAGCTCTGGCTTTGAGAAACTTGAGGAGGAACAAACACTGAATGCTGAGAATCTTCAATTGAACACCCCAGTACCCCAGTACGATGGTTGCATTTAGCGTTGGTATTAAAGCTCAGAGGGTAAGGAGGAATTACTAGTTTTAGCTCCTTTGGTATTATCAATCCGCCTTGGATCAAGCCTGCAGTATATGACTGTATGACATTGGAAACGGATTCTCTAGTTTCCTTGGTCTTTGTCGGGCGTGCTGACGCGATTGATGGTTATTTGGTTGTTGATACCGAGAATGTCCTTAAGTTGGAGGAACCATCAAAGATAATACATCCCTAGTTTCTCTGGACGCAACATGGTCAGAGTGACCTTCCCTCTTCATCATGTTCTGCAGTGTCTCTAGAACCCAATTCATCTGACACTTGAGAATTCTAATGTCCTCTTTTAGCATTTCCTGAGCTCTTAAAAGTTCACTCATTGTTTCCATTTGTCTTGGATATGTACTAGGTATCCCTTCTTCCTCTCTCTGAACAAAAGGGAAACAAAGCGACGCAAGGCTGAGAAATGCAAATGCATAATGTAAATGCAATGCAAAAGGCAAACTGGTTTTACAAAACTCAGAATATCGATTAGGTCAAAACCCCATTTCATTAATTATTGGAAAAAGTAAAGTTACAACTTTTAAAAAAAACCAGAAGTCGACTGAGTTTTACAAAACCAGTTGCGACATGATATGCTCATGGTGATATGATGGGATGATGTACACATAACACAAAGGAAAGTATTCACAAATACAATGCATTACACACACAAAGGCTCCCTAGGCCTGAAGCCCAAGCAATGGAGTCAAAGTTTTACCCATCCCCAAGGATTTGTACTATGGGTTAATTTGTACCTGTCGAACAGGTTCTTAATAAAGTTCGCAGGGTCAATAACCCATGTTTCAGATATTATCAATTTCTCAAATCACTCGGTAATCGATAATATTCTCAAGAGAGTCTCGTCCAAGTGTAGCATCGCATATCAACTACTTCGAGACTACTCCCTCATAGTCATCGCATTACGTCCTAATAAGGCCAAAGTGGGGTAAAAAATGTAATCTAAAGGTCCACAGTGTCACGGGCTCCTTCGTCGAAAGTAGCAATGTTTTCCCGAATACTCGTTTAACAAAACTAACTCTCAAGAGGGCCTCTACTGAGCGATGGTTTCTCAAGCTAGCTTGGTTGGGAATCAACTCCCTACAGGCCTTCTTGAATATACCACCATCCTATCATAAGTGCACTCGAGTCCGGGTATAGGACTTTCTCACCACTCAAAGCACCCAATATCCAACATACAAACAAATATATTGACAAATATAGCATGCAATCAAACAAAATAGGCTAAACCCTCAAGTTTAAGTATGGTCCCCAGTGAAGTCGCCATTTCTGTTGCGGTGAGAATCGTGATACCAAGCTATTGATTAACTTGAACCTTAATTCTTAAAATTCACAACCAGACTTTAATTTATCCAAATGAAAGGTCTAAAGAAATAAAGAACCTTTTGCGCGATGTAACAGCAATGCTAAGAGATTCGGGGATCGGGGTTGGTTATGCCTAGGGTAGGTATTTCACATCCTAAACATCTGTAGTACTCTACAGGAACCTTTTGTTTGTTTGCATGCTAATACTTGCTAAATGTTTGCTATGGTATGGGATTGGGTAAAAGGTTAAGGTAAGGTAAAGACCTAAGGATAGTTTCTAAGTTTGCTCGCAAAGACGTCGCGTCCTCTACCTTCGTATCCTAACTAGGATAGAATCAGAGCAATTGTAGTTCACCTCACTAGGGTTAAAGAACACTTGATTATGATCAAGGTTCAAAGGGGAACAAACATAATGCTTGTATAGAGTTTATCCAAACTCTCTAGATCTACATTGTACACTTAAGAAAGGGGAGTAAGTAATCATTTCCATGATTCTTACATAGAGTTGACCAAACTCTACCTAATTCTACATTGTAAGACCAATTGGTTCTATCCAGACCAAAAGGTGGGAGAAAGTTGAAAGGTTGATTGGTTCTATCCAAACCAAAGAGGAGGTTACTCGTCAAGATATCGCATCTTGTGCCTACGTATTCTCATAATCCAATGAGAAATCAGAGCGGCCGTAGTTCGGGAGCAAACTACAGAATAAGGATCAATTGGTTCTTTCTAGACCAAAAAGAGGGAGAAGGTTCTATCCATACCTATGAGTTTAAATCCTTTTGGTTCTATCCAGACCAAAAGGGGGAGAAGGTTCTATCTAGACTTATGAGGGTATTGAGCTATCTATGACCCAAGGGTCAATAGAGATACTTTCCTTTGGAAGGGAAAAGATGAGGCAACTTGGATGAGAACAAAAGAGTTCCATCACTTGGGGAAAGTAAACTTAACAAAGCATAAACATTCACACATGATGAATATAAGGGATATGTTTACAACCAAGAATAAGCAAGCATATTACAATAAGCAAGGATTTCAATCAAGATAAATGATTACAACCAAAGCAAGCATTTAAGATATTACAATATCAAGCAATGATTTCAATCAAGCTAAATGGTTACGACCAAAACAAACATTAAGATATTACGACATCAAGTAATGATTTCAATCAAGGTAAATGGTTACGACCAAAGCAAGTATCAAGATATTACAATATCATGAAGGGGAAAGTTCTTTCAAGACTTAATGAAAGGTAAAAAACCAAAGCATATCCTAACAAAGATGGGGGTACATCTTAACAAAGATGGAAAGGGATCTTAACAAAGATAAAGAAGTATCTTAACAAAGATGAGGTTTCATAGGGGTAACAAGATGACATGTATACTTACAGGCATCATGCCTAAACAAACAATGTCACAACAAATGTAAGGGAGAAGTTCAAAACTTCAATGGGGGAAAACTTTCAAGTTTTAAGAAAAGATTGAACACAAATGCTTACAAGCAAGAGTTTAAGTCAAACTTAAGTACACAAGGATGCTAAAAAGCCAAGTTCAAACCAAACATCAAAATAAACTTAATCAAAATGATATCCAAAGTTTTGAAATGAAGATTGAAAGATAGGAGGGTTAAAACCCTAAAACGGATCGCAAATTCCCCATAATGCAAAGTGTTTCTAAAATAAAATTTTTAGAATTCTTTAAGCATTATATGAAAGTATTTACTAATACAAGAATTTAGATAAAAGAATCACTAAAAAATGATTAAAAATGAAAGCGTTATGAATTTTTGAAATTTAATGACAATTAAATAAAAATCAAATAAAATCCACTTATTAAAAAGTAAGAAATGCCTCCCCCAAGGCTTGAACCCAAGACCTTGGGGTCATGGGCTTGAAATTAAGCCAAGTCAACCACTTGTGGTGTGTGTTAGAGTGATGGACAAAGAGAATAAAATAGTAAAAACTAAAAAAAATCATGAAAATGAAGCAAAAAATCCCCTCACAGAGGGTCGAACACGAGTTCTTATGGCATTGCAAGTTCTTATGGTCGAGGCATTAACCAATGGGATGGCGATACATCCATTGTATCCAGCCACCCCAGTTGAATATATACATAACAAGGCATAATTCTTGGGAATTCTCATGGCAAAAATCAAGTGAAACATACAAAAACGATTTGATCCAACTTTCTCAAAACTCAACCAATTTCCACAAAATTTAAACCAAACCTGCTTGAAATTTGAAGAGGATTATGATGGTAACAACTATTTTTCAAAAAAGTGTACACATATTGAAACACGAATGGAAATGCAGATGGAGGCTTTGAAATGCATTTTGGAAGTCAAAGTTTAAAACAGATGCAATTAAGTTCAATGCAAGGTATGCACATGTTCTAAATACATTGTACATGAGGTTTAGACATCAAAATGTCTTGAAAACATAGTGGAGGGGAAAATTACCAATGAAACTACAACTGTTATTCATGTTTGTCAAGACAAAAATCAAGCAAATCTGGCCAGGTAAGCAAACATCAATAAATGCATACAAACAAGTTTCAAACCAAACTGATCTAGTCCACATCTTGGTATATGATTCACAGTTTTAAAACATTTTGTAAACAGCAACAAGGATACATTATGCAGGAATCTTATCAACATTCAGTTTGGTTATCAATCGCCTAGCATTCCTAAGTTAAATTCAAATAGCAACCATGGCATGAACTTATACATGGATTCTAAAAAACATACTGAAGTTCTGATAGGAACATAGGTTGAGAAACTTCAAAACAAGTCTGGACAGCAAGGTTGTATCAAATCAACATTATTCACCATATCATCAATGTTTGAATTTCAACTTGGCATAAACTCAAACAAACAAGGTTTTTCAAATGTTCAATTGAAGCTTGGTAGCATAAAGAGATTAATCAATCTCAAAACAAGCCATGACAGCAAAGGTAAATAATGATTACCAGATCATGTTTCAATCAACATACACTATGTTGTATCAGCAATGCCTTTACAATAGCAATACACACACAGAGTTTCACATCTCAAACAAATTGATCTTAAACAAACTATAGACTTGTATGCCTACACATGATTAACAGATTTTACAACAAGGCATCCACAATCAATTTTAAACAAAAACAACAGCAGGTTTATGTTCACCAAATCAAAGTTTCAATTAGCATACATAATGAATTCTAACCAACAGTGATGCCTTCACAAAAAACACACATAGAGTTTCCACACCAAACTCAATTTGGTCTAAATAGACAGCCTAACAAACTTGTTTCACTTGATATGAGTTAACACCTTTAACTAGAGATCAAACACATAGCAAACCTAACATGAGTAATAGATTTACCACAAAACTTCAATCAATAAAGCCACATTTAGACATAAACAACAGTAATTTTGACATCACAATGACAACATTAAACAAAGCATACTTCAAAATGAAAGTTACAACTCTAATGTAAGCAAACACAAATCAAAATCTCAATACAAAAGCAGTTTCAACAGAAACAGTTGCAAACTTAAACATGACAATGTCAAATATCAAATAACCAATTCAATATTGTTTCACATGATAGTCACAACTTCATGAAAGTAAGCATAAACCAAATTCAGCAAGATCTAAAGATTCATGACATTTTAACTTATGCATATTGTTGAAAGAGTTTGAAGTCACATACCTCTTGTAGATCTCCAAAATGAGCTAGTTATCTTGATTGAGAATCCTTTTGAGCAAGATGTCCACCTTTGATGCAAGCTTTGAAGTTAATTCCTATTGAAGTAATGAGTGACAAATGATGACAGTGAAGGTGAGAAAATACTTAGAAGGGGGGTTGAATAAGGGTTTTCAAAATATTATGGCAATAAAAACACAATGATTTTTATCCTGGTTCGTTGAACTCAACTAATCCAGTCCACCCTATCAAGAGTGATTTGCCTTTCTCCACAAGGACTTAATCCACTATAATCAAACGGATTACAATGTCAACCACTAAGAACAACTGTCTTAGTCTTCTTAAGAACTACTGACCACACCTTGGTCTTCTTAAGGAACTTTTACAATCAAATGTAAACTAAACAAGTGTTTAAAATGCTTCTAAGAAAGCTATATCACAACTGTGATTTATACACTTAAGATTAAAAACGTATGAAACTATTCAACAAAGAAATATAATTTGTATAAGAGCTTTGAGAGAGTTTTCAATGAATTTTTCAAAATATGTCAACTATAGAAAGTTGTTGAAGACTTGCTTTTATAGTCAAAGAAGTCCAAGACGTTGCAAGCTTGAAGACCGTGTACTGTAAAGTAGCTGTAGCCTTTTGTCTTCACATGACTTAACCTTTCCTAGAAGTAGAACGTTCAGAGAAATCTTTTTTGCCTGAGTTCTTGTGTCTAGCATAGAAGAGGAAAGATATGTTTGGAATATACCAACAGATGTAACTTTGAATAATCTTCTTCAACAAGTTTCTATTTCACAGTGTTGCACCCTAAAATTTGACCAACTTGTTTTACCTGATTTGTGTTTTCATAGCTTTATCATTTGCATAGTAGATCATATACATAGTTCATTCATTTGCATAGCATAGCATGGGCAAGTCATCCAACAAGGGATCAAGTGCTATTTTCATCTCAAGGGGTATATCCAAAAGGTTTTTATCAAGATTCCAGCCTATTCAAGTCACCAAGAAAGAAGGTGAAGCTTTGAGATGTTAATAGATCAAGCAGTGGATTCATAGCCTATCTGGGGAGTATGTGAAGATCATCATAGAGGTTGTGAGCTATGGACTGAGGCATGAAATGTGTGTAGACATCATGGAAGACCTAGAGGGGCATTTTGAAAGTAAGACAAGTTATGGGTGTGGTTGCAAGAATTACAGTTGAAGACAGTCAACTAGGGTTTCACCTGGGTCAACCCTAGGTCTAATGCTTGATTGAAGGGCATCATGGCCTACTTAAAGGATGTGGGATTCATCTTTTGACATGTGGATATGGATGTGGTGTTGTGAAAAGGAGAAATCAAAAGAAATCAAGAAGAAGAGAAGTTTCTAAATTAGGGTTTCTGAGTAAAATCCCCTGGTTTAGGTCAAACTTCCAAGCAAATAATTCAAAATGAAAGTCCCAAATGGATCCTTTGCCAACATGAAACTTGTATAGAATCTCAAGACCTTTAATTTGAGTGGTGGAAGGCATCAAGGAGGTTTATAGAACTCAAGTTATGGTTCTTGCAAGTTACAGGTCATCTGAGGACACTGAAATTTATCTGTGAAAGTTACTTGACTTCCAAGCAACTTTTTCCCCACAAGGATTTGTCAAATGGATTCTTGGTAAACATGAAAGTTGTTCCTCATGATCTTAGATTTCTAGAAAGGTATGGTATGCCTCATTTTGATTTGTGGAACTCTACTTATGATCTTGACAAGCCAGGGGTATTTTGGGAAAGTAAGATTATAGGTCATTTCAAGCATATGCCTAAAACTCCTACTTGCAAGCTTCAAATGGAAAAATGTTCAACATCAAACTTGCTCACAATGATGTTTTGAGTCTAGGAAAGAGGTCATGCTGGCTTGGAAATTCATGGAACTCAAAATGATAAAATTGACCAAATATGGAAGGTAAAAGTCCATTTTCAAGTGACCAAATTTGGGTTTTTTTGATCCAAGGCTAAAATGCATCATGTGATATACCAAATTGAAGGGAAAATACATTTTGAGATGATTGACATCATTAGATTTTGAATTTAAGGTCAAGAAATTGGACTTATCATTGGTTACTTATATAAGAAGCTACACTTGCCAAACCAAGCTAGGAGTGAATTACAATGCAAGGAACTATCCAAGCACATTCTAATTCTCATTTGGAGAGAAATTAAAGCCTTGTTCATGTGCTGTAATAGGCCAAGCTCCAACTGGTTTTTTGAAACTCATTAAAGGATTTACCATGGCATGAGATACCCAATTTCTCATAGGATCATTCCAGCACTTTCTAGATCCTTCCTACATCACCTATAAAGCCATTTGAGTTGATTTAAATCAGGGTTGGGTGTCATTTGGTGCAGAGAAGAAAGATTGGACCTCAAATTTCTCCATTGCAATTCATAATCGAGTTCCCTATTTTCTTCACAATCAATCTAAATTCTTGATTCAATTCAATTCAATAATCATCACTGAGTGTGTAGAGATCAAAATCAGAGTGAATCATTGGCCAAATCGTGTTCTTGAGTTTTCACATATCCAACTGCAAGTGGAATTCTGTTATGGTGATTCAAGCTGTTAGAGGAGAATCTAGTGCATACAGAAGTAAACAAATGTCATCTTGAAGGAATTTGGAGATTTGCAAGCCCTAATTTGAAGGTTTCTACCATCTGTTTTCATCATTTCATCAGGTTAGTAACTTTCAAACCATGGCTCGATTTATTTAGAATTGGTATAAATCTTTAGGTTAGAAACATAGTATGAGGCTAGGTGAAACTTTCTGGAGAATTTGAAGCCATTTGGTGATGATTGGTATAGTGACCTCATTTCTGTTTCCACCAAGAATATGATGAATATGGAGAATTAGAATGCGTGTTATAGCATTACATGATCAGTGTTAGATGATGAAGAGGTTGGGATAATTAATTTGATGATTGATGACAATTGATGTTGGACCAAATTTTGGAGATGGAATCGTGTTTGCTGTTAGAGATGATATCAATGAATTTCAATGTCATAGATAAACTTAGGGCAGAAAATAGAGCATGTTAGGGTTTTAGTTTATGATTTTTGATCAAGAATTGGTGATGTTCGATTTGCTGAATTCTGAGTGTTCTTGGAGGTCCATCAATCGAGTTTGGCTCCAATTTTCATTTGAATGAGGAAGACGAGTTGGTGACCTTTGGATTGAAATGGACTTGTTGACTGAAATCCCCATCGTGTGGTTCAGATCTCGTCTCAGTTTGTGAAGATTTTGGCTGAAGATTGAAACACAGTCGTTTCATTTAAGTGGAGCATTGGGCTTAATTTGGATTGTGCTATCCCCACCCCACTCACGGGCCCAATTGAATATTGCATTGAATTCGTTTACTTCCTGCACCGTTTTATTTTCTTTTTTTTCTTTTTTCTTTTTCATTTTTCTGGCATATGTTTGGGCCCAAGGCGCTTTGATACGCGCACCCCCCAGTTGGGCCCAGCTAGTTCACATGTTTTAATTTCTTGCTATCTGCACCAGTATTTTCTCTTTTTAAATTCGCTTAATTCATTTCTCTTTATAACTTTAAAAAATTATATAAAATTGAAAAAGAAGTATTTTGACCTGAGAATTTTTGCAACATGTTGATAATGGTTTCAAGAAAATTGTGAATAAATAAAAATATTAGTTTAGGTATTTTTTATATTTTTTGTGAATATTTTACATTTAGTTGTTTTTATTGAATATAGTTGGTACATAATTTTGTAGATTTTTGTTTAGCTAGCTCCCTTTACATTTTAGTGCTATTCTTTTTAGAGCAATTAGATATAAACTTGAGCTTCCCCCTGGATTTATTCCATGATTTTATAATTGGGTTTTGATTAGTTTTGATTAGATGACATTAGGATAGTATAATTAGGGTTTAAACATAACATAGGTGCACTTGAACATTTTATTTTTGGGTTTTTAGATTGAATCAGAGTATGGGACATATGGGGTATATAGGGTAGATATAGTACTTCCCTTAGAATTAATATTAGGCTTGTAAATATCATATTGCTATTTTTAGTATATTTTACAATTGTGTGCTTGTTTGGCTTGCCCATTTTTGGGGTTTGTATTGTTGTGTGGGCTTTTTGGGCATTTGCTTGGGGTGTTGGCTTGGTTTGAAGAGTATGATGGTGAAGCCTAATGAAGACAAAGTTGAAGATCAAAATCAAAGCTTGATGAAGTTTGCTTGGCTTGCTTGGGGTTGTTTGAAGACCATAGGCCATAAGGTATAGGTAGAGCCTTAGAATAGAAATTTTCTTCATAAACATGGATGGTTTCTTTTGCCTCCATTCTTCTCTGTGATTAAAAGTCTCTCCTTAATACTCACATCCCTCCTTTGGAAGGATTAGTGACTGTATCTAGGATATAGAACTTTGAGAGAAACAGTTTGTATTATGTTAACTTTCTGTAGGCCACCTTTGGTGCTCAGCAGACTGTTTAACATCCCAAATCCTCTTGTCATCATTTCTCTGCTGGAGAGCTTGCTTTGAAGAAGCCCTTGAAGATTGAGGATGAAGTACATTGCCTTGAAGACTGTTAGAAGTAGGAGCTGGTGCTGTCAGAGCTGTGCAACTGTTTGAAGTAGGACTTACTGCTACTTAGCTGTTTGATGCTTTCTACTGTCTAAAGTTTCTGCTTGTTATAGCTTGCTGTTTTCCTTGAAGATTGGATGCTTACTTGAAGCTTGTAGAAGGATAAAGACCTTGCTTGAAGATGTTGATGGATTTTGCTGTTTAGAGCTGTTGGTTCTGTTTAGAGCTGTTGATGTATTGTTTGAGTTTCTTGACTGTATTGTTTGTTAATTTTCCATAGGGTTGAGGTGAAGTTGTTTCACTTTACCCATTATTTTCTAGGTTCTAGGTCGAGTGGGACTCCCTTGCCTCGCTTGTATTGTTGCATTCATGCATTTTACCGCTTTACTGTATATATGCTGTTGTTTTTCCGTCTATCCCTTAGGATCTCTGTTTCTCTCTGCGCAAGAGAGAAATATGACAGACATTAGGTGCTAACCCATGCATGATAACATTAGGGTAGATTTTGATTCCCTTTTCAACCATAGGTTTTAGAGTTGATGTTTCTCTTCTTTCTTAAAACAATCAGAAAAATACAATAAAAGGATAAACATCAATAAAAAACAGTTCTTGCGTAAAAGACTGTAAACCAATCAAAGAGACATTTTTGTCCGCTTGGACGCGTAATCAGGAGAAAACCTTTTTCAGAAGGATAAAAACAATCAAGACAAGCTTATGTCGTACGTGGCCCGAACTACGTTTGCTCTGATCTTTCATGTTGTATGAAAGTACGTAGGCATAGGGATGCGATATCCTAGCGAGCAACTTTCCCCTCCTTTCCCGTAGGTAGGCGAACTACGTTGACTCTGATTTCTCGTTCCAGACGGGAATACGTAGGCATAAAGTGCGATACTTTGCCGAGTCATTTTATTTTCTTTTAACCCCAGACCTGTAGAATAGATAGAATAACAATCCGTACTAGAAAACAAGCGTGGATCCCGTCGAGTACGACGGACGTGAGGGGTGCTAATACCTTCCCCTTGCGTAACCGACTCCCGAATCCAGGACTTGGTTGCGATGACCATTCCTTTCCCGTCTTTGCGGTAGGTTTACTTCGAGCGTTTCCTTTCCCTCCTTTGGGATAAATAACGCACGGTGGAGACTCTTCTGTTCAGCCGGCGCCGATTTTCGTAGTAGCGACAGCTGGCGACACTGCTGGGGACTCCAACGGTTCCCTACGCGAGTCAATCCTAGCACTTGTTTTCCCGTCGTGGATTTTGTATGGATTTACGTTTCTGTATTTTCTATTCAGCATTATATTATTGTTATTATTTATGTGGGTATGAGGGGGCTCTATGATTGAGAGATAAGTCGGACCTGGGCTTGAGTGCACCTAGAATTAGGGTGGAAATTAGTGGGCGCGTGCATGCTTTGCATGTACTAGTGTCTCATGAAATCCACGCTCAGACGAGGTTCTTCTAGTTGGCTTCTTTTTCAACCCTTTGGGTTGAAGGGGTTGTTGGTTAGTTGGATTGTCGACTCTGGGGACCGATCATTTGGAAGTTGGCTAAGTGAGGCCTCTTCAGGACATGATGATGCCACACCTTCTGGGTATCGTATCATCAGTCTTGAAAGTCTGTGACGCCGACGACCGCATAGGATGCCATACCTTGTGTCAGTTATTAGGACACCTACCTATGAGAGGGGTTGGGACATGCATGTAACTTGACCTCCAGATTACCGGTTTTCTTGATTGAGATTCAGTGGTTTGATATTTGAGGACAGTGTTATTGGGTCCGTCAGAGACCAGGTTGGAGCATTGTGGATGGTCTTGAGCAGTTTGTGGGTCTATTTGAGGCCAATATGGTGGATTGGGCTTCTCAGCCAGGGGGATGTGATCCCGTGTTTGCTGCATCTTGCATTACATTTGCATAAACATGTTTGCATCATATTGCATATCATTCTCCAGCTAGTCAGAGCTCTTATCCAGCCGTTGTTTTGATTCTGAGGGTGATTCTCCGATGATTGTTCTGAGCAAGTGTTGATTGTTAGAAGACAACCAAGGGGTTGAAGCAGATTTGAGCAGAATCAAGTAGTAAAGTCAGTGGAAGGTTGTCGGTAGCTATGTCAGAGAGCAGCTTCCAGTTTGTTGATGCCTTGTCGGGTTTCACTGTGACATCCAATCCTCTATATGATTCTCTACATGACGAAGAATCCCCGCAAGTGAACAACTTTACTTCAGCTCAACTTGTATAGCCTTCTGTTGAAGACCGAGATCTACATGAGTTGTTTGTTGTCCGAAGTGAGCGTTCTCCTTATGTTGATCCCTCAGATTATCAAGGTGTTGTCTTCCCTGTACCGAATTCCCGAAGAGAGGTCCCGATAACCAAGACCGAAGACCCAAGAGCTCCTGAGTATGCTATAAGATTCTGAGCGTCGGAAGGAAAAGTTAAAGCCTTGAAAGTTAAAGATGCTGTTAACTTCAATGCTGCATACATGTGTTTGGTTCCTGGCCTAGTGTTACCTCCGAAGTTCAGAGCACCGAGGTTTGAAAAGTACAGAGGAGATAGCTGTCTGAAGCAACATTTAGTGATGTTTTGCCGGAGAATGACTTCGTTTGTGCAAGAGGACAAGCTAATGATTCACCGCTTCCAGGATAGTCTGACTGGGGCATCTTTGAGTTGGTATATGCAATAGAGAGTAATCAGATCCGATCATGGGTGGATTTAGCCAGAGCTTTTCTGAAGTAGTACGATTATAACCTAGACATGGCTCCTAGTCGCATGCAGTTGCAAGAATTGTCTCAAGAGAATAATGAACCTTTCAGGGAGTATGTTCAGAGATGGAGAGAAATTGCTGCCAGAGTACAACCACCACTCCTAGACCGAGAGCTAACGGGCATGTTTGTAGACTCACTGCAGAGTCCGTACTTTGAAAGAATGCTTGGAATTGCGTCAAATTTCTCTGACTTGGTAGGATTTGGAGAACGCATTGAGCATGCCGTAAAAATTGGGAAAATTCATATCGTTTCGGGCGGTCAGGCTAGTGAAAATGAATCTCTTTGTATCTACCAAACTGAAGAAGGAATTGTGATCAGTGCCATCATGTCAGATGTTGGGTATTCTCTAGGTGAATCGGTGAAATCTGTTGGTTCTTCATCTTCTCAGAGACCAGTACCTCCTGTGGCTTGTTATGCTGGACAGACAATTGTGCCCAGGGCACCATATCAGGAACTTTATGTCGCTTCTCATGCAAATCAGCGAACTCGTGGCCGAGGTTATCAGAATCAGCGCCCTAATCCGAACAGACCTCGTAACAACTTGGAACGAAGGAATGCTCCTTCCCACCCAGTGCCTATGCCGTATAGCCAAATTCTGCCATCTTTGATCCAGAATTCTTTGGTGGAACCTAAAGCTCTTAAGCCTGTTCCAAAGCCTTACCCTCCTGGGTACAATCCCCACGCTCAGTGTGGTTACCATGGCAGATCCCTGGGACATTCAACTGAAGATTGCAAAGCTTTTCAGGCGACAGTATAACAGTCGATCGACCAAGAGTGCATTTCCTTTCGAGAAGGAGTTTTGTCTGTTCACGCCTACCTCTCAGCTGTCTGAGCTTGCAGATTCAGAGGGTTTATTTTCGAGAAGCCAGAGGTCCAGACAGGCAGACGCCCTCAGCATTGGCAGTCCTCGGACTTTTTATCATTTGCATTTGTAGTTTCTTTTCTGTTAGTTACTACTTGCTATTAAACATTGTTTGTTTCGAATGGTAATATTGATAAAGTGACTATGCATTTTTCTGAATTAATCATGTCGATGTCGCTCATTTATTGCATTACACTGACACTTGCATTTTATTTACTCCGCTTTATCACAATGATTAGCAAAGATTGGAGGGAGGATGACGAAACTGAATACTCATAACCGATGATCGTATGCTTTCAGATAAAACCTTGTCGATGACGTACAAGGCATTGTTTCAAATCCCCAAACACTGGAGATATAAGGAGTTAGTCCCTTGCTAACCACTTCGAGCCAGGAAGTAGAAGTTTTTTCGGACTTTTAAACCCTCACATCTTAACCCGGGGCAGGGTAGTTGTCAGTTAGCTTGACCAAGCGTTCAAGTCTTATAGAGGAGTGTTTCCTTTTGAGGACCAACCAAAGTTTATTCCTCTCAAGAGGTCGTACCTCGCCAACCACCATGGTTAAACCTCACCAAACAGGAGTAAGACAGTTGCAACCCTTTCGGGGCAATCAAGACAATCAGTGTCACACGACTTGTTCCAAGAAAAGAAATAAGAAAGCCCGCTAAGTAAAAAGAAAATGAAGAAGCTGGAAAGCTAATACTTAGGCAAAAATCAGGGCATCCCGCTGGACTTCAAAAATCAAAAAGAACTCAAAAGGAGTCAGTCCATGCAAAAATTAGGCAATCAAAAAAACGAAAAAAAAGGGATATAAAAAGGAAAATCCTCGAACAAGGACAAAGTCGTGTGGATACAGACACCGAAAATGAAAAGGAGTAACTGTTACTCCGAAAACCTTGTGAGTTTTCCTTAACTATGGTTCTCACCATTCAACATACCTCTCGAAGAGGCGAGCGCTCGAGCCAGGTTAAGTGAACTTTAGGATCGGAGATCATCACCTAGAAGGGGTGGGTACAAAACATAATTTGAGCCAAATATCCTTTGTTTCACGAACCGTGAAACCGACCACGATACAACCCTTAAAAGACCTAATTGAGGCAGGGTTTATTCTGAAAGCGCATTACGATAAGGTTGAGTAACCTGACTCCTTCATGATTTGCTAATCATATCCTCGTTGTATTTTTTTCACTGATCAAATCAGCACTGCGTTTGAACTATTGGTTCATTCGCCACTCACAATCATGACATGTAAATGAGTGACAGCACAAGGTTTTTTCAAAATCTACATGAATACTGCATTAAAATTACCATTCATAAATAAACAATTTTACTTGCAGGTCAGTAGTGGACATAAAGGAAATTCCTACAGGGAATAATCAGACAGGACTGAATAATTCAGCAGTCTGAATCAGAATGATGAATGTTGAGAAACCCTGTGAATCCGGGGCATCGACTTCCAGTGAGTTCGGAATCAATTAGTCTGAGGAAAAGTCCTGAAGCATCAGTTGATTATGGGGAAGTTTACTTGAGAAGCAGTTGATCAGAAGCGAATCTTCTCGAGAGCCAATCAGGGGCAGTTATCCAGAATGCTATGTTTGATCAGGGCAGGTTAAGTCGCTCAACGCTCGTTCAGGGGCAAGTCACTATGTTGATAGTTGTTAAATTGAGGGAATCCTTTTGTCGTGCAAACACCGGGGTAAGCCATCGCAAGGTCGTATTGTAGCAAGGTGCTTTCGGTTCAGAGTGGGTTTTTCCGAGAACCAGATTAAGGCAAAGTCATTGCAGACAGGGGCATGTCTTTATTTGAGAGACGTTCGATTCGAAGTATCTCACGGAAGTTCAGAATGCTGGGGCAGTTCATATCAAACCATCAGGGTACAGATTTTCAGACTATCCCACAGAGGTTCCTGCAGGTCGGGGCATAACAGAGGCGAAAGAATTGTTCTTCTCAGTGTCATCAGAGTTACTCAGAGCTACTTGAGCAGATTCAGCCAATCTTCAAGTTTGAGACAAATATCGGGAAATCGTGCTGCCAATCGTGACCCTTCAACTAGAAGCCGTGAATTCAGACAGGATATTGTCCAGCATCAGGCGTGTATGACCCACCACGGATGTACAGAAGTCCAACCATACGGGGCACGGTCGGTTATCCCCAGTAAAGTCATACGTTCGAGAATCAGTTAATCTGGGGCATTTAGGTCGAGATTTGGCAAATCTCTCGCAGCTATGGGCACTGCTCCACGAATCAGTCGATCAGGGGAAAAAGATTATTGCAAGACCGGGGCAGAGCACCCTAAAAACAAAAGATGTTGTTGGGACATTCTTTTGGGGTTTGACGTGCAGAAACAGTTCAGATCTAACCGTCAGGGTACAGAGATCGAAGAGTCCTTATCAGAAGGTTGGTGGCGATTCAGGGGCAAGGTATTGTGAGTAGCACTATGGTTAGCCTTTCCTTTCCAGACGAAATGCTCAGACTAGGGCATGTTGGTATTTTGGGGCAAATTTCCGAGCAGGAATAGAGTTCATGTTGCCCTAACCAGAGGCTCGTGACGAAAAGACTTGATCATTATGTGAAGTGAATCTCCATGCAGGTCGCGCTTCATTCCCGGAAGCTGAGATGACAATGTTCCTTACTGAAGAAGGATCAAATTCCCCAGCTAGTCGCAGCTTATCCGAAGGACATTCTCCAGCAGGGTCGTTTACCCTCAACAGAGTTGGTGATTTCAAGATTGTAGGTTGTATTCAGACAGTGTGGTGTCCCCCAAAAGGATTCCCTATCTCGAGCAGAGTTGTGTAGCCTCAGAAGATTAATATTTCCAAACTTGTGAGCTGTACCCAGACATTCTACTCTCCCCAGTAGGGTCATTTATTCTCCCCAACGGAGTCAGTTGATTTTCCCCAAGAGAGTCGTTTCGTCCTCAG
The DNA here is from genome assembly GCA_963859935.3 of Lathyrus sativus. Classification (NCBI taxonomy): domain Eukaryota; kingdom Viridiplantae; phylum Streptophyta; class Magnoliopsida; order Fabales; family Fabaceae; genus Lathyrus; species Lathyrus sativus. The sequence continues at coordinate 75,032,967 of OZ012735.1, forward strand.
CGGAGTTCTCTCTTTTCAGCAAGTGTTCTCTTTCCTCCCAGTGGAACTCGAAGGTTAAAACTCTCCCCGACAGAGTTGGTTGTGTGTCCTGGCATTTATTTTGCCGCAATACGTTGTGATACCCGTTCACTCCCCAACATGGTGGCATTTGTCCTCGAAGGCAGATTTGATGAAGCAAGCTTGTCATAGCTTTTCCTAGCAGCTAGAGCCTGCATTTGCATTGGCATATAGTGTCGTATTTGCATCTACCAAATAAAAAACGCGTAGCATTTCCATGTTGTATGGAGCATTACGCCATTATCAAACATACGCATTATGAAACATAGATCAGGTTGGTTAACCTTTCGCTTTTAGGTGTGTTTTCTCAATAGGAGTATGGAGTTCTAAAGCTCAGATATTACCAGACAATTGAGGTCTCGTCGGGAGACGTGTGATGATGTGGTTCAGTTTATTATTTTCCCACAGAGTTGCCAATTGAGGCGTTATTGCATCCGGCCAGCGGAATGTTTCTTCAAGTTTGTTGTTGCGGCAGCATTTCAGGTTTTCATAAAATCAAAGTTCAGAAGTAGCCACTTGTTATCGAGACGAGTGCTTGACAGTTATTTTCGGAATATCCCCAGTGGAGTTAGTTAATGCAAAGAATAGGCAAAGAAGTTATGTCCGAGAAAATTTTCTTGCGTGATGGGCAGAAGTGTATTTTCCTGTGTGATGGGCAGAAGTGTAATTTTCCTACGTGATGGGCAGAAGTGTATTTTCCTGTGTGATGGGCAGAAGAATAATTTTCCTGTGTGATGGGCAGAAGAATAATTTTCCTGTGTGATGGGCAGAAGAATAATTTTCCTGTGTGATGGGCAGAAGAATAATTTTCCTGTGTGATGGGCGGAAGAATAATTTTCCTGTGTGATGGGCAGAAGAATAATTTTCCTGTGTGATGGGCAGAAGAATAATTTTCCTGTGTGATGGGCAGAAGAATAATTTTCCTGTGTGATGGGCAGAAGAATAATTTTCCTGTGTGATGGGCAGAAGAATAATTTTCTTGTGTGAGGGGCAGACGTGTAATTTTCCTGTGTGATGGGCAGAAGAAAATTTTCCTGTGATGAAAACAGAATAGGATTCCCGTATTGGATGGGCGAATGAAGTGTTATTAAATCGATGCATGTTTCCCGTAAGAGATAGGCGGATGAACTCCTCAGTATTTAGACGGATGATTTCCCCGTAAGGGATATAGTATGTGTCCCATGACAAGACAGAGTTGCGTTCTTATATTCAGAAAAAGTACTTCTCCCAGTGAAGCCAATAAGTTTATCCCGATATTGACAAGATAGTATTGAAATCAGATTTGTAGATAGTGTTCCCCAGATAGTGGTGCAGTTTATTTCGCAATTTATGTTTGCAGTTGGCAAATTTCCGGGTTTATTGGTATTCAACCGTCTCGTACCTCGATTTTCTGAAGGCTCCGGGCGTTTCACCCAGTCGGGTCCAAGCCGTTTGAATAGGGGCAACTGTTGCACCCTAAAATTTGACCAACTTGTTTTACCTGATTTGTGTTTTCATAGCTTTATCATTTGCATAGTAGATCATATACATAGTTCATTCATTTGCATAGCATAGCATGGGCAAGTCATCCAACAAAGGATCAAGTGCTATTTTCATCTCAAGGGGTATATCCAAAAGGTTTTTATCAAGATTCCAGCCTATTCAAGTCACCAAGAAAGAAGGTGAAGCTTTGAGATGTTAATAGATCAAGCAGTGGATTCATAGCCTATCTGGGGAGCATGTGAAGATCATCATAGAGGTTGTGAGCTATGGACTGAGGCATGGAATGTGTGTAGACATCATGGAAGACCTAGAGGGGCATTTTGAAAGTAAGACAAGTTATGGGTGTGGTTGCAAGAATTACAGTTGAAGACAGTCAACTAGGGTTTCACCTGGGTCAACCCTAGGTCTAATGCTTGATTGAAGGGCATCATGGCTTACTTAAAGGATGTGGGATTCATCTTTTGACATGTGGATATGGATGTGGTGCTGTGCAAAGGAGAAATCAAAAGAAATCAAGAAGAAGAGAAGTTTCTAAATTAGGGTTTCTAAGTAAAATCCCCTAGTTTAGGTCAAACTTCCAAGCAAATAATTCAAAATGCAAGTCCCAAATGGATCCTTGGCCAACATGAAACTTGTATAGCATCTCAAGACCTTTAATTTGAGTGGTGGAAGGCATCAAGGAGGTTTATAGAACTCAAGTTATGGTTCTTGCAAGTTACAGGTCATCTGAGGACACTGAAATTTATCTGTGAAAGTTACTTGACTTCCAAGCAACGTTTTCCCCACAAGGAGTTATCAAATGTATTCTTGGTAAACATGAAAGTTGTTCCTCATGATCTTAGCTTTCTAGAAAGGTATGGTATGCCTAATTCTGATTTGTGGAACTCTACTTATGATCTTGACAAGCCAGGGGTATTTTGGGAAAGTAAGATTATAGGTCATTTCAAGCATATGCCTAAAACTCCTACTTACAAGCTTCAAATGGAAAAATGTTCAACATAAAACTTGCTCAAACTGATGTTTTGAGTCTAGGAAAGAGGTCATGATGGCTTGGAAATGCATGGAACTCAAAATGATAAAATTGACCAAATATGGAAGGTAAAAGTCCATTTTCAAGTGACCAAATTTGGGTTTTTTTTATCCAAGGCTAAAATGCATCATGTGATATACCAAATTGAAGGGAAAATACATTTTGAGATGATTGAAATCATTAGATTTTGAATTTAAGGTCAAGAAATTGGACTTATCATTGGTTACTTATATAAGAAGCTACACTTGCCAAACTAAGATAGGAGTGAATTACAATGCAAGGAACTATCCAAGCACATTCTAATTCTCATTTGGAGAGAAATTCAAGCCTTGTTCATATGCTATAATAGGCCAAGCTCCAACTGGTTTTTTGAAACTCATTAAAGGATTTACCATGGCATGAGATACCCAATTTCTCATAGGATCATTCCAGCACTTTCTAGATCCTTCCTACATCACCTATAAAGCCATTTGAGTTGATCTAAATCAGGGTTGGGTGTCATTTGGTGCAGAGAAGAAAGATTGGACCTCAAATTTCTCCATTGCAATTCATAATCGAGTTCCCTATTTTCTTCACAATCAATCCAAATTCTTGATTCAATTCAATTCAATAATCATCACTGAGTGTGTAGAGATCAAAATCAGAGTGAATCATTGGCCAAATCGTGTTCTTGAGTTTTCACATATCCAACTGCAAGTGGAATTCTGTTATGGTGATTCAAGCTGTTAGAGGAGAATCTAGTGCATACAGAAGCAAACAAATGTCATCTTGAAGGAATTTGGAGATTTGCAAGCCCTAATTTGAAGGTTTCTACCATCTGTTTTCATCATTTCATCAGGTTAGTAACTTTCAAACCATGGCTCGATTTAGTTAGAATTGGTATAAATCATTAGGTTAGAAACATAGTATGAGGCTAGGTGAAACTTTCTGGAGAATTTGAAGCCATTTGGTGATGATTGGTATAGTGACCTCATTTCTGTTTCCACCAAGAATATGATGAATATGGAGAATTAGAATGCGCGTTATAGCATTACATGATCAGTGTTAGATGATGAAGAGGTTGGGATAATTAATTTGATGATTGATGACAATTGATGTTGGACCAAATTTTGGAGATGGAATCGTGTTTGCTGTTAGAGATGATATCAATGGATTTCAATGTCATAGATAAACTCAGGGCAGGAAATAGAGCATGTTAGGGTTTTAGTTTATGATTTTTGATCAAGAATTGGTGATGTTCGATTTGCTGAATTCTGAGTGTTCTTGGAGGTCCATCAATCGAGTTTGGCTCCAATTTTCATTTGAATGAGGAAGACGAGTTGGTGACCTTTGGATTGAAATGGACTTGTTGACTGAAATCCCCATCGTGTGGTTCAGATCTCGTCTCAGTTTGTGAAGATTTTGGCTGAAGATTGAAACACAGTCGTTTCATTTAAGTGGAGCATTGGGCTTAATTTGGATTGTGCTATCCCCACCCCACTCACGGGCCCAATTGAATATTGCATTGAATTCGTTTACTTCCTGCACCGTTTTATTTTCTTTTTTTTCTTTTTTCTTTTTCATTTTTCTGGCATATGTTTGGGCCCAAGGCGCTTTGATACGCGCACCCCCCCAGTTGGGCCCAGCTAGTTCACATGTTTTAATTTCTTGCTATCTGCACCAGTATTTTCTCTTTTTAAATTCGTTTAATTCATTTCTCTTTATAACTTTAAAAAATTATATAAAATTGAAAAAGAAGTATTTTGACCTGAGAATTTTTGCAACATGTTGATAATGGTTTCAAGAAAATTGTGAATAAATAAAAATATTAGTTTAGGTATTTTTTATATTTTTTGTGAATATTTTACATTTAGTTGTTTTTATTGAATATAGTTGGTACATAAGTTTGTAGATTTTTGTTTAGCTAGCTCCCTTTACATTTTAGTGCTATTCTTTTTAGAGTAATTAGATATAAACTTGAGCTTCCCCCTGGATTTATTCCATGATTTTATAATTGGGTTTTGATTAGTTTTGATTAGATGACATTAGGATAGTATAGTTAGGGTTTAAACACAACATAGGTGCACTTGAACATTTTATTTTTGGGTTTTTAGATTGAATCAGAGTATGGGACCTATGGGGTATATAGGGTAGATATAGTACTTCCCTTAGAATTAATATTAGGCTTGTAAATATCATATTACCATTTTTAGTATATTTTACAATTGTGTGCTTGTTTGGCTTGCCCATTTTTGGGGTTTGTATTGTTGTGTGGGCTTTTTGGGCATTTGCTTGGGGTGTTGGCTTGGTTTGAAGAGCATGATGGTGAAGCCTAATGAAGACAAAGTTGAAGATCAAAATCAAAGCTTGATGAAGTTTGCTTGGCTTGCTTGGGGTTGTTTGAAGACCATAGGCCATAGGGTATAGGTAGAGCCTTAGAATAGAAATTTTCTTCATAAACATGGATGGTTTCTTTTGCCTCCATTCTTCTCTGTGATTAAAAGTCTCTCCTTAATACTCACATCCCTCCTTTGGAAGGATTAGTGACTGTATCTAGGAGATAGAACTTTGAGAGAAACAGTCTGTATTATGTTAACTTTCTGTAGGCCACCTTTGGTGCTCAGCAGACTGTTTAACATCCCAAATCCTCTTGTCATCATTTCTCTGCTGGAGAGCTTGCTTTGAAGAAGCCCTTGAAGATTGAGGATGAAGTACATTGCCTTGAAGACTGTTAGAAGAAGGAGCTGGTGCTGTCAGAGCTGTGCAACTGTTTGAAGTAGGACTTACTGCTGCTTAGTTGTTTGATGCTTTCTACTATCTAAAGTTTCCGCTTGTTGTAGCTTGCTGTTTTCCTTGAAGATTGGATGCTTACTTGAAGCTTGTAGAAGGATAAACACCTTGCTTGAAGATGTTGATGGATTTTGCTGTTTAGAGTTGTTGGTGTTGTTTAGAGCTGTTGATGTATTGTTTGAGTTTCTTGACTGTATTGTTTGTTAATTTTCCATAGGGTTGAGGTGAAGTTGTTTCACTTTACCCATTGTTTTCTAGGTTCTAGGTCGAGTAGGACTCCCTTGCCTCGCTTGTATTGTTGCATTCATGCATTTTACCGCTTTACTGTATATATGTTGTTGTTTTTCCGTCTATCCCTTAGGATCTTTGTTTCTCTCTGCGCAAGAGAGAAATATGACAGACATTAGGTGCTAACCCATGCATGATAACATTAGGGTAGATTTTGATTCCCTTTTCAACCATAGGTTTTAGAGTTGTTGTTTCTCTTCTTTCTCAAAACAATCAGAAAAATACAATAAAAGGATAAACATCAATAAAAAACAGTTCTTGCGTAAAAGACTGTAAACCAATCAAAGAGTCATTTTTGTCCGCTTGGACGCGTAATAAGGAGAAAACCTTTTTTAGAAGGATAAAAACAATCAAGACAAGCTTATGCCGTACGTGGCCCGAACTACGTTTGCTCTGATCTTTCATGTTGTATGAAAGTACGTAGGCATAGGATGCGATATCCTAGCGAGCAACCTTCCCCTCCTTTCCCGTAGGTAGGCGAACTACGTTGACTCTGATTTCTCGTTCTAGACGGGATTACGTAGGCATAAAGTGCGATACTTTGCCGAGTCATTTTATTTTCTTTTAACCCCAGACCTGTAGAATAGATAGAATAACAATCCGTACTAGAAAACAAGCGTGGATCCCGTCGAGTACGACGGACGTGAGGGGTGCTAATACCTTCCCCTTGCGTAACCGACTCCCGAATCCAGGACTTGGTTGCGATGACCATTCCTTTCCCGTCTTTGCGGTAGGTTTACTTCGAGCGTTTCCTTTCCCTCCTTTGGGATAAATAACGCACGGTGGTGACTCTTCTGTTCATCCGGCGCCAATTTTCGCAGTAGCGACACACATCAATCAACATCAGAGCCTTGAGTAATCAGAGTCTTGATGTCATCAGAGTTTGTTGTATTAGAGTGTTGCAGCAAGTGTGCTTCAGCGTGAGTAATAATCAGAGCAGAGTTTGGAGATCAGATCCTCAGTACTTGCAGCAAACAGTACTATCAGAGTCTTCTGAAAAACAGTGCTTGAAACTCTTCATACAAAGTCTTCAGTTTACACTTCAGATACTTCTGTAGCTTCTGCTTCAGAGTCTTCTGTAGGCAGCGCTCAGAGTCTTCTTAACGAGATGCTTCTAACGCTTAGAGCCTTGCGTAGTTCAATGTTCAAATTCGTTTTTGCTTTCAGAAGAATATTAAATTTAATATCTGCAGCAAAAATACTTGAACAAATTTAGAGTATATAATTTCTTAATACAAAATTTCATTAGTGTTATCATCAAAACATAGAGATATAACTAAGAACCAATTTGTGTTCTAACAGACAGTTCTAGCAAATGGTGTTCCAACTGCTTTTCAATGATTTGAACAGTTGGTACAACATAAATGTATGGTGTTCAAAGTGTCAAAGAGATCAAAACTGATCTAGGCAATGTGTTTCATCATCTTGTGCAGAAAAGTCAACATTTAGGGTGTGAGAGGTTGACTTTTTGTGTTGTGGTATTTTTGGCTAAGTTAATGGTTGGAACACATTCTATGTGTGATTTAGAGATTGTGTGTATGGTTTTTAGGGTGGTTGAATGATTGGAAATGGAGCTGGTGTGAAACTTGCAACAAGGCAATTTTGGTGGTTTTGTCTTTCCTTACTTACAAGCAAAGCAAGATAGAATGAGAGCTATATTTTCTCTTGGGTTTTAGAGGGCTCTGGTGTAAGTTTAGCATAGAGGGAACCTCTATTTATAGGCAAGGAAAAATGAGGACAGATTGTGAAGTATGCATTGCAAATCTTGATTTTGGAAGGAAATCTTAGCAAATCTAATTTGTAATTTTCTCTGCAGATCTCTTGCTTGCTTCCAATGTGTTTAGTCCCCTAAAAACAGCTAACATTGAGTTTTGAGAAGTGACTAAAGAGTGAGCAAGGACATCCCACCTGCTACAGCCCCAAACACTTTCTCTCATATGTAACTTTTGCATTTTTTCTTATTAAACTAATGTGTATTGTCAAGAACTTGAGATTTGCTTGGATTCTTGTCTGATCCAGTCCATTTCACCCTCTAACACATCATATCGGAGGCTATTCCATGGTTAGAGATGAAGTGCATAGTTGGAAATCAAGTCCATGTTGGGTTTTGACAAGTTGACAAACTAGTGCACATGCCTAACTTGCTCCATTTGAAACTCTCAGCTCACAAGGGCTATGGAAGAGTTATATAACTTTTTAGAAAGACCTCATGTATCTATACAACTTTCATGTTTTTGGAATTTTCAAATTCCAAGTAGAACTAGATCAAAAAACCCCTCAAAGTTGGTTGAAAACATGCCTAAAAAGGCCAGCAACTTAGAATTTTTCTAAGTGTTTTCTCCCTCTTGTGATAATTTTGGCCCTAACTCCAAATCTATGCATTTTCTTCCCATGGACCACTTTGAGACTTTTGTAGGACTTGCCAAGACCTTTCCAAAAAGCTTTGAACCAGCTCAATTGGATGTGTGGTTAGGGAGTTATGGTCTTGCCCCTTTCAAAACCCTAATTTCCCGATTTCTCGATTACTCCTCAATCCTTGATCCAATGGTCATGAAACTTCATGGATAGGTGTAATATGTTTCTGGGAACATTTTTTCTTCATACTTTAAGTTCAAATTCCTTATGGTCAAGGAGTTGCTTTTCGGTCAACCGAACGATCGATTTATGACTAGCGCGTCGACTGTTGATGTTCTGGGTCTCCTGAGACCTTGAAACTTCTTGAGTGGAATTCACTAATCCATATGAACTTCATGGACCATGATCCCACCATTGGAGCACCATTTAAATCAAAATTCCAACTACAATTGACTTTTCCTGATCGGAAACCCTAATCGGGGATCCCAGACTGCACTGTTCTTAATCCTTGGGTGACAACCTCAAATTGGATTCATACTTGAAACAATGGAGTATCTTTGATGATGTAGATACTTATTTCATGGAGAATCAGTCCAACACATTGACTGATTAAACCGTCGAGACTTCGATTCCTAGCTGTACGGAACCCTAATTCACCTGTATCTTAACAAAGACAAACTTGAAATGGGTTACGGTTAGATAAAATGAAAATGACCCTAGAATGATGATGAAGATATAAGGGGTCAAAATTTGGGGTGCAACAGTGGCCGATGTGAGTTTCGCCCCGTCATCCTTTTGGTGGGGGTCTGCCATCGTAATTGATGTCAGATTGTGTGATAGTGTTTGTCCTATCATCCTTTAGGTGGTAGTGGCTGGTGTGAGTTTCGCTCTGTCATCCTTTTGGTGGAGGGTTTGTCATCTTGTCTGGTGTTAGATTGTGCGATAGTGTTTGTCCTATCATCCTTTTGGTGGTAGTGGCCGGTGTGAGTTTCGCTCCGTCATCCTTTTGGTAGGGGTCTGTCATCATATTTGATGTCAGATTCTGCCATGGTGTTTGCTCTATCATCCTTTGGGTGGTAGTAGCCGGTGTGAGTTTTGCTCCGTCATCCTTTTGGTGGTGGGTCTGGCATTTTGTCGATGTCAGGTTGTGTGAGTCTTTTGACTTTATCATCCTTTTGCTGGTAGTAGCCCATGTGTGTTTCGCCCCATCATCCTTTTGGTTATGGTGACATTTTGCTAGTTATTCACTGTCTACTCGAGAGTAGATATGGGTCCATTATCCCACCTCCCAAGCATTCCCCTTTTTTTCGACAAATTTAGGGTTTTCTTCGTATCTAATTGACTTCTACCTCTAGAGAAAGAATGTTGTGGTGGTTCATCTTACTCGATTTAAGCCAATTAGATAGGGGCATCTGTCATACCCCAAATTTGTCCTACTTGCTTATTAACGAGTATCTGTGTTAATTAAAGGTTTTTCTTTAGATGGTCATTTTTCCTTTGGTCTAGATCCTCTAAAGGTGGTTTTAGGTCACATTTCGGGACGAGTCTGAGTTGTGTACTAACATGATGCTAAGGATATTTGGTCAGATTTAAATGTGTTTAAAGCTTGAAATGATTCAAATATTGGTGAATGACTTTAAAGGCATCTACAAGTAAACCATCGAGGGGGTTCATGTCCTAATCACCATAAAGAGCTAAGCTTATGTTCAAGAATAGCTTCGTCATTAAAGACAGTTGTGTCTAAAAGCAAGTTTGATTATGCTCGCTTAGAGGTTTAACCATGAATGATTAATTTCAAAACAACATTAATTTGTGTTTAAGTCGTGAGATCCAAAGCAAGTCACAATGGTAGGATGTTCAAATCATGTTTTAATACACCAATCATAATGGGTGCTTTTGGCAGGATGAGTTTTAAATTATGGTTGTGGTGTGTCTCTTTTAAGTTTTGGTTTTGGTTAATGATAAGTTGGCCAAATCATGTTACGGTTCTTCAAGGCTTGATGATGTTTCCCAAATAGCATGAAATGGTCAAGTTTTATTTCAAAATAAGAGATGAAGTTCTCAATACGTAATCTTTTTAGCCAGGAATGTCGCACCCAGTTAGAAGCTTTGTTACATAGTTATGCTTATAAGATAAACATCAAATTGGTAGGCATAATATGCATGAAGAGTCACATGCTACAATTCACAAGATATTTTATTTAAATATAAATCAATACAGTCTGGCCTAAATAAGACAAACAACATGCCAAAATCAAAGGGGTAAGCATGATTTCATTTCCAAAAAGCTTGCAATAAAGGCGTTCCGCCACGATGTCGCCAAACCATTCTGTTAGCACGAATTCCTTCATTCCTTCGCTCAAATTCTCGCTATTTCTCTCTTTGTAAAGCCATATTCTCTTTCTTTTCTTCCGAAGAAGTCCTTGTTATGCAAATAATACAGCTCACTACTAAAGGCCCAACCTGCAAAATGATACAAAATTAAAATAAAATCTTCCACAACAGACAAAAATATTGCAGCCATACAAGCCACTTTGTAATAAGGTACAACGACTTTATTCAGCAGCCCACTCCTCACAAAGGCTCTGCAGCAAGAGGATAAAACAATTAGCCCACAACCACGATCTATGCAAGATAAAAAACAGGACAGCTGCAAAAGGACGTAACGTACGATATGGTGGGATAACTAACAATTCAAAACGCAGAGTTTGTGGCAAAAACGGCAGCATGCTCCAACCAGTACAAAGAGAGAAGATGCATTTCATAGAGGTGGGGGCGGCACACAAAATACAAAAAAAAACGCAGAATAACTTCTCATCAAGCTTGAATTTTTTTTTTACGGATCCCCAACCCCAACGGTTCTTTTTCAATCTCCCTATCTCATAACCTGAGAATTTTCAACCAAACCAAAAGAACTAAAGAAATTTTTCGGTTCTTCTGTTCATCTAATCTCCTTCATTCCTTAACAACTCAACAACCTTCAACCTACAAAACCCCAAACAGCATCCCAAAATCACCCAAACAACTACAAAACCACCAACCTTCCACCACACAGTAACAAACCATAACACCAAACCTTCAAATCCGAAGACCAGAAATCAAGACCATTTTCTCAAATCTCATAAATCCGGAAACCCACAAACCATCTTCTTACCTCTTTTTGAGTCTAATCCATCACCTTCCACCCTTCAAAAACCTCCAGCCTACAACCCACAACTTCTTTCAAAACCTTCCCTTTCTCAAAACCCTTTTTTTTTCAAACCCAAATCTCTAAACCCAGAAGTAGAAGAAAATGAACCAAATGAGAGAGATGGAAAAGATGATGAAATAATGAGAAAAAGAAGTTTGAAACTGTGATGCAGATAGAGAGAGAGTCGGAAATCGCGACCATAGTGAGAGAGGAAGCGAGATGAATCGAAAAGGGTGGAATACGTTGCATATTTTTGATGTTTCTCTAGCCATGTCGTTTCACTGTTGAACAATTTAGATTTGGGGAAGAACGGCGTGAGACTCGCATTTCCTTTTTACACCATGGCCTTGTTAACCTTGTTTCTTCTTTTTTTACTATCATTGTTTTTTTAAGGTTCTGATGACTCATCCTTATCATCCTAATAAAACCAGATGTTTTTTAATGAGTGCAAGATGAGTGTTTTGGGCTAACTAGCCCGTTTGGGTTTACTTATTTAAATTGATGCATTTGAAAATGATGGGCTCATTTGGCCCGTCCTAGTTTCTATTTTCCCCACCCTTTGTCTTGTGTTGTAATGTGGATCAAGTAGATGATGGGCTTCATTTTGAAGCCCATATGATTCTACCACCCCGTTTAAATCCTTGCCCCCTCCTTTCTTTATGTGATTTTATCAAGTTTTTTTATTAACAATTTTATTTTCATGGAATTTTGGGAGGAGCTTTGAATTTAGATTTAGTTTATTTTCGCTTTACGGTTGATGACGAGACCTCCATGTTATAGTTTGTCAAATTATTGACAAATAATAACAAACCCAAGACTAACTTCTTTATAACTTCTCATTTTTTATTTTTATCAATTTTTTAATCTATTTTTATTCATTTTATTTCATTTTTATCTTTTTTGGGTCTATGACGAAAATTTCCTAATTCATTACCAGTCAAATTATTGATGGATAATGTTGGATCCGAGACCACCTCTTTTCTCTCCTCATTTCTTCTTCTTTTCGATTTTATTTTGACTTTCTTGGATCTATGATGTCTTCCAATTCGTAAGCGTCGTGTATCGAAGTCGAAAACCTTCTCGATTTCAAATCTATGGAGAATGACCATTTGGGTCATTTTCTTTACTTTGGGATCGTGATAGGCTACCTTCGATTAATCGACATTTTGTTTACGATTAAGACGAGATCCCACCTCTTTTATCCGTGCAACACGATTAAATTGGTGAATGATTCTCAATATCATTTCTCCATCTTGTTTCATAGCACGGAAATCAACTCACGCGACCTCCTATAGTTCGACTTTCATCATAAGTCGAGCTACGATGGTTTAGCATTACATTCGTCCCAATTTAATTCCTAACCAAACTAACTACTAACTTTAATTTCTGTCAAATATTAATTGCTTTAAATTCTGTCAAATATTATTGTGGATATTATTGTTTATTATTCATATTGTCATACTCATATGTATTCATTCTTATTCACTCATAATCGAAAACACATAATAAAATATCGAAACCTTAAAAGCCAAATTGGTGGATTGTTGGATCATTGGTCATTTGCAGGAACCCTAATATCGAGTTTGTGCCCGACTTTGCTCAAGGCGTATTTTAGGACACAATCCACACACACGGCTTTCTCTTGGGCTACCTGACAATGAGACCCCTTTATTTCGTGCAATCCCGTGTAAATTACATGTATCCCTCTCCCATTCCGATGTATGTTTTGTATTTCTTTGATTATTAGTTTATCTTCTACGAGCACCCTTAGGGACTAGCGTAGATCAAACTATTTTTCAAACTAATTCTCGATTCGTCATCGAGCCATTTTCAAACACCCTCGCAAGTCGAATGCTCATACGCATTCGCCATTAACCTATTGCACACACTTCACCGTGGTTTCGATATTGGGGGCACCCTCAGGGACTAGTATCGTTTCTCACAACTCGACCCTTGATGCGTAAGTCAAGTAGGTTCCGTTTCTCAAACCATTTCCATTCTCACACATTTTGCACGCGATAATAAGTCAAACCCTTGATGCAACGTCAAGCGAATTTTCATAACAAACTATCAATCAATTAACAACTATTTAGTTCTTTTCAAGGTGTAAAAAGTGGGTTCAAGTCTTTTATCTTGCTTTCGGTTGTTTGGATGCGAGTTATCTTATTCGTGTGTGAGCAATTAGTGAAGGTGAGAAAATACTTAGAAGGGGGGGGGGGGTTGAATAAGTATGAAGATTAAAACTTAGAAATAAAAACTCAAGTATTTTTATCCTGGTTCGTTGAACTCAACTACTCCAGTCCACCCTTCCTAGAGTGATTTGCCTTTCTCAATCAAGGACTTAATCCACTATTTAATCAACTGATTACAATAGTAAGCACTAAGAACAACTGTTCAAAGTCTTCTCAAGAAATATTGATCCTAACTGGATCTTCTTAAGGTTTACAATCAAATGTAATACAAATACAAGTGTTTAAGATTGCTTCTATAAAGCTTTATCACAACTGTGATTTTTCACTTAACTATTAAGAATAAAGAAATGAATTCTTAGAAAGAATAGTATGAGAGCTTGAATGTTAATTTCTTTTCAATAAAGCGTCAACTGAAGAAATTGGTGAAGTCTTGCTTTTATAGGCAGTTGATCCAAGGTGAGTTTCACGTTGATAAGAGTGTCCAAAAGGTCTGAGCCTTTTTGTCTTCACATCAAGTGACCTTTCCTAAAAGAAGAAAGCACAGAAAAATCATTTTTGTCTGTGTTCTTGTGTCAAGCATAAATAAGGAAAGAGACGTTTGGTTCACTCCAACGGATATAAACTTTGAATAATTCTTCTTCAGTTTTCAGCAAATGCATCAGAGTCTAAATAGATCAGAGTCTTCTGATGATGATCAGAGTTTTGCTGAGTCAGAGTCTTCTGCAGCAAGTGTGCTTTTAACGTGTTTAAGATCAGAGCATATTTGAGACAGATCTTCAGTACTGGCAGCTTTAGTACTTTCAGAATCTTCTGTAGTAACTATGCTTTGAAAACTCTTCATACAGAATTCTTCTTTTGTTCAGATGCTTCTAACTTGCTTCAGATTCTTCTGGAGCTTCTGCTTCAGATCCTTCTGGAGCTTCTACTTCAGATCCTTCTGGAGCTTCTGCTTCAGATCCTTCTGGAGGCTACGCTCAGGATCTTCTGTTGGCAGCAATCAGAATCTTCTAATGGGTGCATCTGGAGCTTCCGAGTCTAGCTAATTTCTTGTGTTCAATTCTGATTTGCTTCTGGAGTGTTAATTTCTTTACTATCTGCAGTAAAAATTCTCAAGCAAAATTTAGAGTATATAATTCTTAAATACAAAATTTCATAATAGTTATCATCAAAACATAGAGATATTATTAAGAACCAATTTATGTTCTAACAATTAGCGCCTTTAAATAACATTAACAACTCAACAACATTCAACTATCCCTTCAACTACTCATCATTCCAAACACCATTGAAACACAACTTCTTTTGCGATGAAAAAAAGACAGTTCCAAGTTTTTGGTTTGCTTTTCCGATTACTTGGGTTCGAGAAGTCTTTCTTAAGCTTTAAGTAGTCGTCATCCAATCAACCTCACCCTTTCAAATACAACCTTATCTTCAAGATGAAAAAGAGAGAGTTTTAAGTCTTTGGTTCACTCTCCCGATTACTTGGGTCCGAGAAGTCTTTCTTAAGCTTCGAGTAATCTTCATCCGTACCCACCTTCAAACTCACTTCAATCCCGTTTCTTTTCGTGGTTGTTACCACGAACTACGGCCGCTCTGATTCTTCATTCTCGTCTGAATGTAAGATACGTAGGCACAATATTGCAACGATCTTGGCGAGCACACTTCTATCTTCCTCCATTATTCTATCCACAATCCCCTTCATCTTCTGTTTTCCTCCATCCTATACCGTAGTTGAACTACGACGCTTTGATTTCTCATTCTCGTCCGAATGAGCATACGTAGGCACAAGGGCCCCAATCCTTGGCGAGCACCCTATTCTCTAACCATCCCCTTTCCCCTAATGTCTTTATCCCTTTATAGTATCGTTTTAGTATTTAGTATTGAGAAGAGAAGAATTAAGCTTGGATAACATTCATCACAACTCAAATTAAGAGGTTCCCGTTGAGTATAACGGACGTGAGAGGTGCTAATACCTTCCCTTCACGTAACCGACTCCCGAACCCATGAACATTTGGTTGCGACGGCCATGTTCCTTCCGTTTTAAGAGGTTTTCTCGATAATTTCCTCTCCCGTTTATTCGGGATAAATAAATTTCGGTGGCGACTCTGTCGAACCGCATTTCCGCGCCTTTAGCGTGAGGGTCGTGTTTTCGAATGAATTTTCGAGGCGCGACAACAGTTATGTTCTGAATAATCATTTGATAATGATGTTTCCGCTATTTTATAATATGTTTATTTTGTTGTTGTTATTATTATTAATAATAATTAAAAAAGAAATTCATGTGTTACATATCATGTTATATGAGCATGTGTTTGTTGATTTGTGATATTCTAAATGTCATTGATTTAAATTTACTATGATAATTTATTTAAATTACGTGGGGAATATTTAGGGTGGTACAAATATCACATTCCATTACAAGGAACTCAAGGAGGGAGTAAACTAAGATAATTGCCTCGTCCTTTCCACGTCTCTAAGGAAGAAAGCTGGGATAACTACTCCCTAACTCATACCCAAATAACCAACATAAATACCTTAACCTTAAGGATAAGGAGAAATATCTAATTTTTTTACTGAAACACAAAGATAAAACTTATCACCACTTTGTGTGAGATAGTCATACATTTTGTCCAAATACCTTAAATATCTCAAACAACCCTTTAAACATATAACTACTATTAGGTTATATGCTTTATGAGTGGCTGCATTTTATTAAAACAAGTATTCTAGGGAGATGTTATACCAGATGTCGTGACATGTTGGTGTGATACTAAAGCAGATCTTGTTCAAGTATTTTAGCGAGATGTCGTACCAGATGTCATGACATATTGATGCGGTATCGAGCTGATCTTGTTTCGTGTTTTGGAAGATTTAGTTTTATTAGGGAATGTTATATGAAAATTTGATTTTAGTATATTACAATCCAAGAAACGTGTGTTTTTAGAAGCTCAAAGTTCTGCTCCATTTGTGCAATATTCCCTAAGAATGGTTGACATATCATTTAAGGAAACATGAGATTTGATGAGATTTTATTTTATTCGTTTTTGCAGAAGATTTGATTTGGATCTGAACTTTAGGAAATAATATATTAGGGATATGCATTTAATAATATATTATTTTCTAGAAAATTATGGATGTGCTATTTAATTTAGCCCGATTTGCTCATCAAGTCTATTCTTTTTCGAAGGCTATTTATAAGAAGAATCTAAACCTAAAGTGAAAGAAAGGGCAACCGTAATTTTGTGAGAGTTCTTTAGGTTTTTGGTTGTTCATTGCTGTTTGTGAGCCACTCTTGTATCACCTTGATACTAGGGTTGGACTGTTTTAGTTGATTTGTATTTTTGAATCACTCATAAACTTTTAAGTAAGAGTGTATTCCATTTCTTAAAGTGTGTCTTCTTTTTTTACTATTTGATTTATCATCACTGTTGTGTAATTGAGGGGGAGTGAGAGAGGTATCATATCTAAGAATGTCTTAGATAGAAATTGCACGGGTAGTGATTAGGTGCGAAGATTGTAAATTGGAGGTTATTCACTTAAGAGCTTCAAACTAATACTATTATAGTGGATTTTCTTCCTAACTTAGTAGCCCCTAGATGTAGGTTATGTTGCACCAAAATGGGTTAACAACTTATATGTGTTATTTACTTCATGCAATTTTGTTTAAATTATTTATTGTTAATTCTGCTATTACGATGTCTTGAGATCGCATCGACATCCTGGTGTCCTGACATCGTATACGACATCTGTCCACATCGTATACGACATCTTTCAAAAAAGGGAAGGTTTTTATGTCTACAAACAAGCCTTCTAAGGAATCTAAGAAAATTACTAAGGTTGGACCTAATAAAGGATGAAGTAAAGTTTTGGCCCCTGCTACCAAGAAAAAGTCATTAAAAAGAAAGGAAGTGCCCTCAAGTGACTCCGAGTATGATGTTGAACAAGATGTTCAAGACATCATGCCTTTTGCTAAGAAAAAAGGTGTTGATGTGGATCAAAGTTTATACAGGAGTATGATTGGTAGTCTGTTGTATCTTACAGCTAGCCGACCAGACATCACTTTTGTTGTAGGAGTTTGTGCAAGATATCAGGCCGAGCCTAAAATGAGCCAAATTATTCAAGTAAAGGGGATCTTGAAATACATAAATGGTACTAGTGATTATGGAATATTGTATTCTCATAGTCCAAATTCCATGCTTGTAGGGTATTGTGATGCAGACTGGGCAGGTAGTGCAGATGATAGAAAAAGTACTGCTAGAGGATGTTTCTTCTTGGGAAACAATATTATCTCTTGGTTTAGTAAGAAGAAATTTTTTGTGTCTTTGTCTACAGTTGAGATTGAGTATATTGTTGTAGTAAGTAGTTGCTTTCAATTGATTTTGATGAAACAAATTCTAAAGGAATAGAATGTCAAGCATGATGTCATTAAAGGGGTGAAAAACACAAGAAATGAGGGTTTGAATTGGGTTTCACCAACTATGATATCTTTTGAGGAATTTCAATATCACTGCTAACAAGACAATAAAAATAAATTGATACAATTATTTTTATCCCAGTTCACTATTAACAAAGTTACTCCAATCCACCCACCAAGGTGATTTCGTCTTAGACAAGGACTTAATCCAAAAATCTAGAAAGGTTACAACATCTAAGTGTTAGAAAACAACTTAGCCCTCTCAAGTATTCAGACTAATGACTTAGTCACTTGAGGAATCTACACTTTGAAAAGTGTTACAAAGGTGTGTAGATGAATTGCTTATAAACAAGTAGGTGATAAAATAAAAGTACAATAACACAAAATTGTTTCCAGCAAGATATGAACAATAACTCCTTGCTATTTTACAAAACTATCTTAAGAATAATCTCCTAGATATTTACATCGTATAAGCATAACTTTTGTGGGCTTAAAAGCTTCTTTTAATGCTTCTCTCTTCTCTTGTAGAGCAACACTATAATTTGTTGAGCATTTGCGCATCTTCTTCTTGAATGTGTAACTTAGTGCATGCTTCCGCCTTGCGCACATACTGTCAAGTATTCTTTAGCTCTTTTGAGTTATTCTCTCATGATTTTATCTTTTAATTGTTGCAGAATTTAGCACTTCAACATTTATCATTTGTACATGACTTGTAGCAGCAACTATAACAGTATTTCTGTTTGACGCGCGGCTCATTAGCAGCACTCTAGCGGCATTCCTTCAAGCATTGAGATCTTCAATAAAATAAGCTTGAGAATAGATATGTTGGATGGTATAATAGGAAACATATTTCAACTACAATATCCCAATGTTCAGTTATAAGAATGGTCACATCATAATTCTAAAAGGTGTCCTTGCGCCAACTAATCATGGTAGAGGTTACAAATTACTTTGTACTATTATATTCAATGAAACACACAGACCATTCTGCTGTCTTCTAATCTTTAAAGGCTTGAGATGTGTAATTGATGAAGCATGTAGAGAGATCAATACTTGTAACTTCAAAACCTAAGTCTTCAGAATCTCAGATCTTCGTTCAGCAAAACTAACTTAAGAGTCTTCATCACTTGGTCTTTAAAAGTGATGTCTTCAGAGAATACATAACTTGCTCAATAGAACCTTGTCTTTAGAATCATCAGAATTTTATTGAGCACACATTTGTCTTTAGAGTCTTTAGAACTTCGTTCAACAGAACTTTGTCTTCATAAACTTCAGAGCTTGATCTTTAGAAATGATGTGTTTAGAATCTTCAGAACTTTGTTCAATGGAACCTTATCTTCAGAAACTTTAGAGCTTGACTTTAGAAGTTATGTCTTTAGAATCTTTAGAACTTTGTTCAACAGAACCTTGTCTTCAGAAACTTCAAAGCTTGATCTTTAGAAATGATTTCTTTAGAATCTTTAAAAATTTGTCTTCAGAAACTTGTTACGATAGAAGCATATCTCTAAGAAAGATTTCAAGTCTTACTTACAGAGTCACAATCAGAATCTTTGATACACACGTTCTTTGAAACTGTTGCATTAGAAATTATTCTAGAATAATAACTTTAAATCTTGTACACAACATATGTTTTCTTCCAGAGTGTTTAGGTAAGGATATGATGACGTCACACGCCTTTAAATCAGATTCATATCCTATTTAGCAAAAGCTACACACTATACAGAAACCATAAAGTATCAAATTGTTCTATATGATAACATGTAAAGTTATCATCAAAATTGAAGGCCAGATGTAGAACCACTCTTTTTCTAACAATCTTCCCCTTTTTAATGATGACAAACAATGTATTTTGATATAGCAATTAGTATAAGGTAATCACCATAAAACGACAGAATCAGAGTTAAGCTAACCAGCTCCCCCTGAATCTGTTACTCTCAAAATTCATTTATGCTTGTTTAGAGTATCCCCTTGATCCCAAGACTTACAAAATAATTTTGAAGTACAGAGCATACAAATAGAGAAGGAATACTTCTTAGACACGTCTCACCAGAGTTTGACTAGAACTTGTTGCACCCTAAAATTTGCTCAACTTTATGCACTTGGTTTATGTTTCAATATCATTAGCATTTGCATATAGAGTCATGTACATAGACTAACCATCTGCATAGCATAAGCATAGCAAGTCATTCAACAGGGGACCAATCATTATTCTCATCTCTAGAAGCCTATCAAGAGGTTATTATCCTGATTCAATCTCATTCAAGTCATCAGAAAAGAATTTGAAAGCTATCAAGTCAATGGGTCAAGCAGTTAATCTATCTCCTGGCTGAGGGTATCTGGGGATCATCAAGGAAAGTATGAGCTGTGAATTGAAGGCACGGGGAATATCTAGACATCTTGGAGGACTTAGAAAGTCATTTGGAGAAGGAGACAAGTCATTGGTGTGATCACAAGTATTGCAGTTGAAGACAGTCAACTAGGGTTTCATCTGGGTCAACCCTGGGTCAACTCTAGGTCAATTGACTGATTGAAAGGCATTAAGGGCTATTGGAGAGATGTGGGGTTCATAATTTGACATGGAGAATAAAGATATGTTGTTATGCTAAGAATAAATCAAGAGAAATCAAGGAGAAGAGGAGGTTCTAAATTAGGGTTTCTAGGTAAAATTCCCTAGTTTAGGTCAAACTTCCAAGCAAAATAAGTCAAAATGCAAGCTTCAAATGGATCCTTGGCCAACATGAAACTTGTAGAGGATCTCAAGACCTTTAATTTGAGTGGTGGAAGACATCAAGGAGATTTCTAGAACTCACGTTATAGCTCTTGCAAGTTAGGGGTCACCAGATGGCACTGAAATTTGTCTGTGCAAGTTGACTGTCTTCTGACAAACTTTTGGCGCTCAAGGATAATTCAAATGGACTTTGAACAAGCAAGAGAGTTGTTCCTCATTGTCTCCCCTTTCCAAAAAAGGTATGGTATGCCTTCATATGATTTAGGGAACTCTACTTATGGCTTGTGCAAGACAGGGGTATTTTGGTAATTTGGAATTACAGGTCATTTTTAGCCAATGCCCAAAACTCCTACAAGGAAGCTTCAAATGGAAAACTTCCCAACATCAAAGTTGCTCAAAATGGGATTTTAAGGCTAGATAAGATGTTGTGAGAGTTTGAAAATGCATGGAGCATGGATATTTTAAAATGGTCAAAATGGCTTGTAAATGGCTTATAAGTTGAAAAAGTTGGAATTGAATTTTGGTTTGAGAGATCTACAAATCCAAAATGGGGCATATGATAGATGATTTTGATTGGAAACATCATTTTGAGAACAATGGTTTAGCCACATTTTTGAGTTTAGGCTTAAAAATTGGAGTTTCTTTGTAAATTTGTTATTTGCACTTTAAGGCATCAAAAGGAAAGATGAGAAAATGCTACATAAAGGTTTGTAAGACCTTATTTTCATGTCATAATACCATATGAGGAGAATTTAAGTAAGATTGCATGGTTTATCATGAGATGGCATGAGATTCACTCAAGATGACAAATTCAAAATCTCATTATGTGATACATTCTAGAAACTTCATGGAAGGTTCTACAAACTTCCACACATTTCTATTCTCATCTATATAAGCCCTAGAGTGACTCCATGCATTGGTTGGTGATTCTAAAAGCTTGCATGCTACACTTTGATTCCTTCACTCCAAAATTGCATTTTCATTCCAAACTCCATTAAAACACCATCAATCACTACAATTCTGATCATCATCATCATCTATAATCAACATTGAGCATTTGGCAAAGGAAAGGCTCAAGAATTCGTGGCTGGATTATGAGATCTCCAACTTCACTCCAACTTGCATGAAGAGTTGAATAGGTTGATTCAAGAAGATAGAACAAGAACTACTGCAACCAGAGGCTTCAACATTCATCAAAGACCATACAAAGCAATTGGCAAGGTCTGAATTGGAGGAGAACCATCATCACCATCATCACTTGCAAGGTATGCATTTTCTCATGAAACTCTCTATTTATCCATAGTTCAAGCATGTTGTTAGGAGAAATCTAATAGAGACCAATTAGGGATGTTGTATGATGAGTTTAAGGGCTGTTTGTGAGGTTTGCTTCCATGGTGTCAATTCTTTAATGATCAAGAACTCACGATTTAGTGTACTATAATCTTAGGTATTAGGCTTAGGATAATCCCCATAAGATGTAGTACATGATAGGTTAATATGAGACCATTTGATTACCATGCAAACTAAGGTGCGAAAATGGTGACCACCCCTTGTAGCCTTCGTATTTCTTTCTTGAGGGAGAGTTAGAGAATTCTAGTACCATGGCTGTGTAGAGGGAGAAGAGTAGATGAGTTTTCATCTTTGGATCGTGAAAAATGGTGGAGAAATGAGAGAGTTAGAGAGGGTGGAAGTTGCTTGCATGAGTTTTGGTTTTTAGAAACCCTAAGTGTCCAAGGTAGAAGAGATAATCTCTACCATTGATTCATGTTGGGATATTTGACTTTGTCCCTCAATCCAGCGGCCTAGATTTTATTAAACTTCAAAAATTCATAACTAAATGGAAAATGCATATTTTTAACTCATTCTTTTTTTAATATTTTCCTTAACATGTCTAGAAAATTAAAAAAATATAAAAATTGCATTTTATATTTTTTTCGCATTTTTTCCATATTTTACAAATAAATGCATATTTTGAAGGTTTTATTTCATACATGATCTTGTAGATTTTTGTTCTTACACTTAGAAATAGATTTTTTGCCCATTCTTTTTTGTGGTGATTAATATTGAATTGTAGTATTCCCAGAATTTATTACTAGATTTTTTAGAATAAAATTTGATTAGTTTAGATAATTGAACTTAGGATAGTTTAATTAGGGTTTTTAAGTAGTATACTTGAACTTCAACATTTCATTTTTGAAAATTCATAACAAATTAGAAATTGCATATTTTTAATTCATTCTTTTTGCATTATTTTCTTTAAAGAGTCTAGAAAATTATAAAAAATAAAAATTGCATTTTATTTTTTATTTGATATTTTTCCCATATTTTACAAATAAATAGCATTTTAAATAGTTTCATTTCATGCATGATTTTGTTAATTTTTGTTCTATTAGATGCTTTAATATTTTTTGTCCATTCTTTTTAGGTTGTTTAGTTTAGACATTAAACTTGTAGATACAATTTAGTTCCCATTTTTAGAAATTAAATTTAGGTGCTTAGTGTAGGTGTGAACAACATGAACAAACTAGGGTTTTAGGTGATGACTTAGGAGAATCAATTCATTTCCCTTAGGACTTAGGGTTTGAATAGTTTAGCTATGGGACTATAGGGGCTATGGGTAGTTATTAGATCCCCTTAGAAAAGTCAGGATTCCCCTACTGCTATTAATGTACTGTATATATCTGATTGACTGGTGTGGTGTGCCCTCTGGGGATTATTGCTTGCTTGCTTGGGTATTGGGGTTGTCTGGGGACTTAGGAGAGCTGAAGACTTGAGAAGATGAAGGCCACTGGAGATCCAGATGTTGAAGATCCACTTCCAGAGTTGAAGAGAATATTCTTGCTAGCAGATGCTGAGGAACTAGGGTTTAGGAGCTAGGCAGAGCTCTAGGTTAGAAAGTTTGTTTCTCGAACATGGATTGCCTTGTCTGCATCCATTCTTCTCTGTGATTCAGAGTCTCTCTAAGACACTCACCCCCTTCCTTTGGAAGGCTTGGTGATAGTGTCTAAGAGATAGAACTCTTGAGAGAAAATGTCTTTTGTGTTAAAAGCAGTCTGTTCACCACCTTTGGTAGTCAGCTGATTGCTTAACACCCCATTCACTCTTGTGACTGATCCCTCATCCTGGAGGATAGGACTTGAAGAAAACCCTTGCAGACTGAAGATTGATGATCAAGATCTTGCTGGAAGGCTGTGGAGATGGAGAGTGATGCTTGCTGAAGCTTGTAGCTGATTGGAGATGACTTGAAGACTGGTGTGATGCAGAGCTGCTGTGGCTGTTTTTTTTGCTGTATTTCATTTCTGATGTATTGCTTGGTTTTCCTGACTGTATTGTTTGCTGTTTACCCTGTTGGGTTGAAAGTGAAGTCTGTTCACTTTTGCCTATTGTTTTTCAGGTTCGAGGTTGAGTGGGACTCCCTTGCCTCGCTTGTATTGTTGCATCCATGCATTTTACTGTTTTACTGTATATCTGATATTGTTTCTGTTCCAGTCTATTCCCTTAGGATCTCTGTTTCTCTCTGTGCAAGAGAGGAGCATGATAGACACTAGGTCTTAACCCATGCATGATAACATTAGGTTAGTTTGTTTCCCTTCGCAACCGTAGGTTAGAGTTCTGTCTCTTTCTTTCTCAAAACAAACAGAAAAACACATAAAGATTTCAAACACAATAAAAGACACTTCTTCCGTAAAAGAATGTGAACTCATCAAAGCGTCATTTTTGTCCGCTGGGACTGTTGATCAGAAAACCTTTTTCAGAAGGAATAAAATCAACCAAGACAAGCTTGTGTCGTACGTGGCCCGAACTACGTTTGCTCTGATCTTTCATGCTGTATGAAAGTACGTAGGCATAGGATGCGATATCCTAGCGAGCAACCTTCCCCTCCTTTCCAGTAGGTAGACGAACTACGTTGACTCTGATTTCTCGTTCCAGACGGGAATACGTAGGCATAAAGTGCGATACTTTGCCGAGTCATTTTATTTTCTTTTAACCCTTGACCTATAGTTTAGATAGAATAACAATCCATACCCGAAAACAAGCGTGGATCCCGTCGAGTACGACGGACGTGAGGGGTGCTAATACCTTCCCCTTGCGTAACCGACTCCCGAACCCAGGTTTTGGTTGCGATGACCATACCTTTCCCGTGTTGTGCGAGGTTTACTCTGAGCGTTTCCTTTCCCTCCCGTGGGATAAATAACGCACGGTGGCGACTCTTCTGTTCAGCCGGCGCCGATTTTCGCAGTAGCGACAGCTGGCGACTCTGCTGGGGACCCAACGTCCCCTGGCTGCTAAGGACTGCGATAGTTCTTATGCATTTGGGATCCAACGTCCCTTGAGAGAGTCAATCCTAACGCTTGTTTTCCCGTCGAGGATTTTGTATGGAGTTATTTTATATTTCTAACCTTGTATTTTCAGCTTTATATATTGATTATTGTTGCTGTATCTGGGGTGTGACGGGTGTTCTGATATTGAGAGATAAGCCGGACCTGGGCTTGAGTGCACCTAGAATTAGAGTAGAAATTAGTGGGCGCCCGCTTGCTTTGCTTGCTTCGGTGTCCCATGAAATCTACGCTCAGACGAGGTTCCTCTGGTTGGCCTCCTGCCCCTTCCTTTGGTTGGCGTGGGTTGCTGGTTAGTTGGATTGTCGACTCTGGGGACCGATCATTTGGAAGTTGGCTAAGTGAGGCCTCTTCAGGAATTGATGATGCCACTCCTTCTGGGAATCGTATCATCAACCCTGAAAGTCTGTGACGCCGACGACCGCATAGGATGCCGTACCTTGTGCCAGTTATAGGGCCACCCACCTGTGAGGGGATTCAGGGTTATGCAGGTAACTAGACCTTCAGACCACCGGTTTGTTGATCAGGATCTTGGATATTTATGGAGGGTTCTAAGGTCTGTCAGAGACCAGTTGGTGTGTTCCGAGGTCTGTCAGAGACTATTTGGAGATGTGTTCTGAGGTCTGTCAGAGACCAGTGGGGGGTATGATCTGAGGTCTGCCAGAGACCATTCAGGTTATGATTATGGGGTCTATCAGAGACCAATATTGGAGCTTTGTTTGAGGTATATCTGAGACCAGGGCTTGAGGACTTCTGGATGGTCTATCTGAGACCTTTCTTGATTGGGTTCAGGCTATTCAGCTACAACTTTGGTCCCTGTTGCATGTTACTTGCATTGCATCACTGCATATCCATTACCATTTGCATTTCACTAACGTGTGTCTGTGCTGCAGGCGCATTTGCATTTCCCTAGTTTTAGTACCCAGACTTCTGAGTGTTTGATCATGACTAGCTTAAGGAGAACGGTTGCTTACAAATTGCCTACGCCTGATATTGTTCCTCTACTTGGGTTGATCTCTCTTGCTGATGAGGGTGTTCGTAGGAGCTTCCGGATGAGCTATGGTAGACTACTGAGATTGGTGTGCAAACCTACAGAGGTAGAGTTAGATGGGCTGTATGCTTTGATGCAATTCTACGACCCTGCTTTGAGGTGCTTTACGTTCTCTGACTTTATTATGGGACCAACCCTGGAGGAATACGCTGAATATGTTGAGCTGCCCGTGCAGAACCAGGTTCCATTCATTCATTATGACGCCAAGCCCAAGCCGGAGGATTTGGCAAAAGCCTTGCATATTGATGCTTCTGAACTTGTGACTACTGTCTCCCGTGGAGTTCCAGGCTTCTCACTCCAATTCTTAGTTGGTAAAGCCCAAGAGTATGCCAAGAGCGGGTGCTGGGTTGCTTTCAATGCTGTGTTGGCCTTGTGCATTTATGGCATAGTACTGTTCCCCAATATACTGGATTTTGTGGACTTCGACGCCTTCTACTTGTTTGCCGCTGGTAATCCTGTACCTACCTTACTCAGAGATCTCTACCACTCACTGCATTACAAGAATGAGAAGGGAAGAGGGAAGAATGTTCATCTGTGTGTACCCTTGTTGAGTAGGTGGTTTGAGAGTCACCTTCCTAAGAGAAGATCTGTTGCAGAGACTACAGTCCCAGCTGGTTGGCCAGAGCGCCTGATGAGGCTATCGTCGGAAGATATGGAGTGGTTTGATCGAGACCTGTTGGGATCTGAGCTCATCTTCAGTTGTTCTGGGTACCCTAATGTGCCGTTGATAGGAAGAAAAGGGTGTATCAATTACAACCCTTCTCTATTCATTCGCCAGTTCGGATATGCACTGAAGAATCCACCTCAGGAGGAAGAAGTACAGGAATCTCTGTACTTCACAGGTGATTTGAAGGGAGAATTGCTAGCTGAGTTGCAACACGCCTGGACACGTATTAACCGCAAGGGGAAACCACTGTTAGGTAAGAACGATTGCCAGGCCTATGCACCTTACAGGGTTTGGATCCAGGAAAGAGCAAGTCAGTTATTAATGCCATTTCCAGATGTACCAATCCTTATTCCTATTCCGGTAGCGGAGCCAACTACGGTTTCTAGGGAAGTCTATGAGCAAATTGTGAGAGAAAAAGAAGCCTTGATGAAGATCAACGAAGGGTTAGAGCAAGAGCTAGCTCAAGTACGCAGTGAGAAAAACAAGGCCGTATATGCTTTCCAACAACAGATCGAGCTGTTAAACAGGTTAGGGGCTGAGTTGACCGAGGAAAAGAAAAAGCACGAACGTCTGGGGCAAGAGTTCAGAAGCTCCCATGACGTGCTGGAAGCCAAAAAGAAAGCGCTTGACGCGGCACATCGAGAAATCTCCTCTTGCAACAAGACTTGGAATGCTACACTCACCAACAATAAGAAGAGGGAAGATAAGCTGAGGCAGCAAACCTCCGACCTCGAAGAGAAGCTGAAGTCTAGCATCAAGGAGTGTGAGGAGGAAGTGATGACCCGGTATAGTGTCCAGAATGCACTGAACAAGGCAATCAAATGCAGAGATGAAGTTGTGTCCCAAAAGCGAAAACTAGAAGATTGCTTCGGAGAAGCGACATGGGAAGAAACTGCTGGAGACGTGTGTCGTGTTCTTAAGAGAAGAAACCAGCTGGTTGAAGGACTGCTCACCCGACCAGGTCACCCAGAGACCAAGAAGTTGATAGAAGAGTACCGGGCTTTTGAGAGCATTTGATTATTTCCCGTATTCGCCTGTATGCTTTATTTGCATAGTGCTGACCATCACCAGGATTGTTGGATGAGGTCATGCCTTCTCGTTGTACTCAGTGATATTGTACTCTGGGCTTATTGATTTTCCCTGCAATATATAAGGCTTTCTATGATTCAGCTCTGATATTCCTATTGTCAACACTGTCACTGCACTGGCACCTTCACACTAGAACTGGGGGAATGAATCACCCTAATGCACAGGCACACACATTGCATTGCATTCATATTCATATTGCATTACAGGTAATTATTAAATTGTATCTCATCTCCTGTATCCACCAGGTTCTCCAAGATTAGCGACCGAAGAATTCCCTGGCGTTCAACCAGAAGCAGCAGCAAGGAAGTCATGAGTCAGGATCCGACTGAGATGCAAGAGGTGCACGACCACATAATGCGGATCATACAGGTAATGGAAGCCATGGCCGAGAGTCAGAAGCAGTTGCAGGATACGGTGCAGCCTCTGATGGCACGGGCTGATGATAGGGCTGCCGACTTTGCTCAGCTAGAGAATCAAGGTTTTCTCCCAGGCCGCATACGCCAACTTGTGGGGGTAGCCATCAAACAGGTTCAAGCAGAATTAACGGATGTTCGAGGCCAGCTGGGGCAGTTCACGAAAGATATGCAAGAGTTGCGCTCGAATCAAGAGACGCTAGAAGAAGAGAACTGCCGACTGAAGGCACAGATAGGGTTGATGGCTGAAGTATTAAGGAACGTACTCAGGAGAGAAGGAGGGCAAATGTTGGAAGACGCGGCTGGCTTATCTGTTCCTCAGGGGTCTGAAGAACCATTACCCATGCAGGATAGGCTTAAGAGACCCTCCCCACGATTCGAAGCTCAGAATTCTCCTCGTCAGCAGTCGCAATTGATTTTGCAGGATAACTCAAGAAGGTGTGGTAAGAGGATGAGGTCTTCTAATAGAGTATTTGATGAGATCCCTGTGGATTATGATCAGCTGGTGCAACTCTTGTTCCAACTTCAACTGGCTGAGCCCCGCATTTTGGTTCCACTGACAGGGCAGCCACCACCAGACTATGACCTGAACGCCCATTGTGCCTTCCACTCCGGAGCACCGGGGCATAACATTGCAAACTGCAAAGCTTTTAAGCATAAGATTCAAGATTTGCTGGATGAGAAAATAATTGAGTTTGTACCGGGGGGCATAAAAGTTGCAGGGACTGATATTCCCATTTCTCCGCCAGAGGTTGCAGATGAATCGAGGTATATCCCAGAGCCACTGGAAGCTAAGTCTCCATGTCCACAACAGTTGCTGATGCCAGGGTTGAACTTAAGGATGATAACGCATGAGCCCAAGGAATCGCTCGAGCAAAGCCAGCAGCATACAAGATGCCAGTATACGACTCAACAAAGAATTCGGGGAAAGAAGCCGAGGAGGGTGTTTGAGAAGCCTCCCTCAACATACGCAGATTTGTTACAGACACTACTAAGATTGAACTTGGTGGAGAAAAGAACTCTGGCGCCAATAACCGGCACTCTGCCGGATGGCTATGATGCGAGCAGGCACTGTGAATTCCACTCCGGGGCTCCCGGACATGATATTGAAGGTTGCCACGCGTTCAAGCATAACGTCCAAGATTTAATCGACAACAGGGTCATTAATTTCTCTGACATGGTTCCCAAGGCGGTGCAAGGCCATCGACAAGCGAAAACCGGGGTGATGAAAAAGTTTCCCAGATTTGATCGGGCCGGTGAAAGAAGATCGAGACAGCAGTAGACTACCCCTGATGATAGCTTCTGAGGATGGTTGACTCGCCAATAAGTCAGAGTGCGGGAAGTCCAGTTCCGAGACGCCGACATTTTTCATGTTATCTTGTTCATGTCCTCACATTTGTAGTTTCTTTTCTGTGTAATTGCAAATTTCGCTCTTAAAACTTGTTGTTTTTCAATTGATATTAATAAACGAAATGAATATGCATGTTTTGAATTAATCCAGTCGTGTTCACTCTTTGTTTTTCTTTAATGCTTAATGCTTGTTTTAGCAGGAATCTGGGGAGGATGACGAAAACAGATGACGAATAATATTCCGATCATATGCTTTTGGATAAAGAACCTGTTGATGAGATACAGGCATTGTTTCAATCCATAAACACCGGAGATATAAGGAAGATAATCCCTTGATAACCCCTTTGAGCCAGTAGTAGAAGTTTCTTTTGAAAATGAAAAAAAACCTAAATCTCAACCCGGGGCAGGGTAGGCGTCAGTTAGTTCGGCCAAGCGTTCGAATCGTGAAAGGAGTGTCCGGTTGAGGATAAATCACACTTGTATAAGTCGTGCCTAAAGAACCGCAATGGTTAAACCGTGCCGACAAAGAGTGAAACAGTCACATTACCCCACAAGAAGTCAGACAAACCAGTGTCACACGACTTGTTCAAAAAAAAAAAAGAGAGAGAACGAAAAGCAAAAAGAATCAAAAGCCCGCTAAGTCAAAACTTGAAAACAAGCGACTTAAGCAAAAATTAGGGCATCCTGCTGGACTGGAAAATCAAAAGAATCTCAAAAGATACTCAGTCCAGGCAAAAGTTAGGGAATGAAAAAGAAAAAGAAAACAAAACAAAAGACGGAAAGGATTGTCAAAGACAAAGAAAAATCCTCGAAAGGGACAAAAGTCGTGTGATTCTGGGTACCCAAAGACGAAAAGCAAATGACTGTCACTCAAAAAAGAAAAATGTGTGGTATCCTAAACCATCACTCCTATCATGCCACCTCTAATAGGTGAACGCTGAGGTCGGATTAGCTGAACATAGGATTGGAGAACATCACGAAGAATGGGTGGGTCGAAATAAATTTTGAGCCTATATCTTTCCTTGTTAACCGTGAACCTGACCACGTTACAACCCGCAAAAGTCCTAATTGAAACAGGTTTTGTCCGAGGGCATACGTCAGTAAAGATCTCGTTGATTCTGACTCCTAAAAGGGTTCCTCTTACCAGCTTTCATATTGACATTTTGATAATTGATTCATTACATGTCACAAAATTTTTTAGTGAACAGACTTGGATTTTGAAACTGTCATATGCATTGCGTTTAATATATCTTTTATGCAGAACAACTTGTGTTACCTGCGAGTAAGCGCATGCCGACAGGAAAGATTCCTACAGTGGAAGGTATGATCAGGATAAAATGCAGAATGCCCAAATATTTCGTGAACTGGGGCAAGCTATACTGATTAATTCAGGTAGAGTCGGTCATCCTAGAATCAGTAAATCTGGGGCAGTCAGGTCAAGATTTGGCAAATCTCTCATAGCTATGGGCAGTGCTCCACGACACAGTCGATCAGAGACAAAAGATTGTTGCGAGACCGGGGCATGTCACCCTAGAAGCACGAAAGTTATGTTCTTGAAACACCCCTTCAAGGTCCGAAATGTAGAAGCCGTCCATGTCTGGTCGTCAGGATACAAAGACTGTAGGGTCCATTCCAAAACTGTTGCAGATTCAGGGGCAAGCTATACAAAATACAGACTGGGGGCACGTTAGTATCCCCGAAGCGGAGTTCTCTCTTTTCAGCAAGTGTTCTTTCCTCCCAGTGGAACTCGAAGATCAAGACTCTCCCCAGCAGAGTTGGTGGTGGGTCCTGGCATTTATTTTGTCAGGGATACTGTGTAATATCAGTTCACTCTCCAGCAGAAATCCAATCGTACTGTGCACATCTGCTATTCCCCAGCAGAGTTATATTCCCCAGCAGGATGCTACTTCAACAAGGTGTTTGGTTTAAGTTCCTAATTTCCCAGCTGAGTCGACTTCACTCTTACAACATTTATTTTGCTGGAATAATTCTGTAGCACCTGGCTATCCCCAGCGGAGTTGGCATTATCTTCAGCATTTGTTTTGCTGAAGCAGTTTCTGTACTCTAGCAGCAGGTGGGGAAAGCACTTGCTCAAATGAACTACCAAACACTCAAGATCTCGGCATGAGATATTCAATGATAATGTCAGTTTCGACAGTATTCCCCACAGAGTTACCAGGATAAGTCTCTCTTTATTCCCAAGCAGAGTTATTTGTCATCAAAAGGTTTCATGAACCAGAATTTCAGAAGTGGCCTCCGGGCATCAGAACAGGCATCCGGTAGTTTGGTTTCCAGATATCCCCAGTAGAGTCTGCCTCAAAGTCGTTGTCACGTCAGTGCTAAGAAGTTTGTGGGTCGGGACCAATGAAGAAGTGAGTCCTGACGTGGACAAGTTGTATTTCCCCAGCGGGTCGAAGATGCCTGAGCCCTGACGTGGACAAATCAAGACGAAACATGGGTCCTGACGTGGAACGAAGTTATTTCCTTACGTGGAAAGATTGAGTCCTTACGTGGACATATCAAGCCAGAGTCCTTACATGGACAGATTGATAACGTATTCATTACGTGGAAAAGGATCATATTCCTTACGTGGAAAGATTGGAGTCCTTACGTGGACGGATTAAGATTGTGTTCCTAACGTGGAAAGATGAAGATTCCTTACGTGGAAAGATTTGAGTCCTCACGCGGACATATCAAGATTGATTCCTTACGTGGAAAGATTAGAGTCCTTACGCGGACATATCAAGAGGAGATTCCTAACGTGGAAAGAAGGTAGATTCCTTACGTGGAAAGTTTAGTCCTGACGTGGACAGATTCAGATCAAGATCATTCCTTACGTGGAAAGATTGGAGTCCTTACGCGGACATATCAAGAGGAGATTCCTAACGTGGAAAGATGGAGATTCCTTACGTGGAAAGATTTGAGTCCTCACGCGGACATATCAAGATTGATTCCTTACGCGGAAAGATTAGAGTCCTTACGCGGACATATCAAGAGGAGATTCCTAACGTGGAAAGAAGGTAGATTCCTTACGTGGAAAGTTTAGTCCTGACATGGACAGATTCAGATCAAGATCATTCCTTACGTGGAAAGATTGGAGTCCTTACGTGGACAGATTAAGATGGTGTTCCTGACGTGGAAAGGTGGGTCCTAACGTGGACGACGTTCTCCTTACGTGGAAAGACAATGTTTCCTTACGTGGAAAGAAGATGGTTTCCTTACGTGGAAAGACGAATTTATTCCTTACGGGGAAAGAAGTTGGTATTCCTTACGTGGAAAGATTGAGTCCTTACGCGGACATATTGAGATAGATTCCTTACGGGGAGATAAGTGCATTCCTAACGTGGAAAAGTTTAGTCCTGACGCGGACAGATGGAAAAGAAGTTGATTCCTGACGTGGAAAGAGAAGGTTATTCCTTACGTGGAAAGATTAAGTCCTCACGCGGACATATCAAGATTGATTCCTGACGTGGAAAGAAAGAGATTATTCCTGACGTGGAAGAGTTTAGTCCTGACGCAGACAGATCAAAGAAGTTATTCCTAACGTGGAAGAAGAAGATAGATTCCTTACGTGGAAAGTTTAGTCCTGACGTGGACGGAAAGAAGAAACGGTATTCCTAACGTGGAAAGAAGAAGCATTCCTAACGTGGAAAGAAAGATCGATATAGTATTCCTCACGTGGAAAGATTGGGGTTCCTTACGTGGAAAATTTGTGATTCCTAACGTGGAAAAAGAAAGAGTCCTTACGTGGACAAAGCAAAAGAAGACGTATTCCTTACGTGGAAGAGTTTGACAAAGCAGAGAAAAGTCACCCCTGACGGGGAAAAGCGATGTATTCCTTACGTGGAAAGGTGAGTCCTAACCTGGACGGTGGTATTCCTAACGTGGAAGAGTTTATTCCTAACGTGGACGATTTATCTCTGACGAGAAGGCAGACGAGCCGTCCCCAGCAAAGTTGTTGAAGTTTTTTCCGAGTTGACAGCAGATAGAGTCCTGACGTGGACAAGCAAAGGACGAAGTTTCCGATAATTCAATCTTTTTCAGGATGATGAGAAGAATCCCCAGCACGGTCGCACGAGATCAGTGGGTTGCCGTAACAGTTAAATTCAGCTGATGAATGTCGTTCCCTAAGCAGTGGCGCAGTTTATTTCTGCGGTTGGCAAATTTCTGGGTTCCTAGTATTCAACCGTCTCGTACCGCGAATGTCTGAAGGCTCCGGGCTCTTCACCCAATCGGGTCCAAGCCGCTTGAATAGGGGCAGTTGTTGCACCCTAAAATTTGCTCAACTTTATGCACTTGGTTTATGTTTCAATATCATTAGCATTTGCATATAGAGTCATGTACATAGACTAACCATCTGCATAGCATAAGCATAGCAAGTCATTCAACAGGGGACCAATCATTATTCTCATCTCTAGAAGCCTATCAAGAGGTTATTATCCTGATTCAATCTCATTCAAGTCATCAGAAAAGAATTTGAAAGCTATCAAGTCAATGGGTCAAGCAGTTAATCTATCTCCTGGCTGAGGGTATCTGGGGATCATCAAGGAAAGTATGAGCTGTGAATTGAAGGCACGGGGAGTATCTAGACATCTTGGAGGACTTAGAAAGTCATTTGGAGAAGGAGACAAGTCATTGGTGTGATCACAAGTATTGCAGTTGAAGACAGTCAACTAGGGTTTCATCTGGGTCAACCCTGGGTCAACTCTAGGTCAATTGACTGATTGAAAGGCATTAAGGGCTATTGGAGAGATGTGGGGTTCATAATTTGACATGGAGAATAAAGATATGTTGTTATGCTAAGAATAAATCAAGAGAAATTAAGGAGAAGAGGAGGTTCTAAATTAGGGTTTCTAGGTAAAATTCCCTAGTTTAGGTCAAACTTCCAAGCAAAATAAGTCAAAATGCAAGCTTCAAATGGATCCTTGGCCAACATGAAACTTGTAGAGGATCTCAAGACCTTTAATTTGAGTGGTGGAAGACATCAAGGAGATTTCTAGAACTCACGTTATAGCTCTTGCAAGTTAGGGGTCACCAGATGGCACTGAAATTTGTCTGTGCAAGTTGACTGTCTTCTGACAAACTTTTGGCCCTCAAGGATAATTCAAATGGACTTTGAACAAGCAAGAGAGTTGTTCCTCATTGTCTCCCCTTTCCAAAAAAGGTATGGTATGCCTTCATATGATTTAGGGAACTCTACTTATGGCTTGTGCAAGACAGGGGTATTTTGGTAATTTGGAATTACAGGTCATTTTTAGCCAATGCCCAAAACTCCTACAAGGAAGCTTCAAATGGAAAACTTCCCAACATCAAAGTTGCTCAAAATGGGATTTTAAGGCTTGATAAGATGTTGTGAGAGTTTGAAAATGCATGGAGCATGGATATTTTAAAATGGTCAAAATGGCTTGTAAATGGCTTATAAGTTGAAAAAGTTGGAATTGAATTTTGGTTTGAGAGATCTACAAATCCAAAATGGGGCATATGATAGATTATTTTGATTGGAAACATCATTTTGAGAACAATGGTTTAGCCACATTTTTGAGTTTAGGCTTAAAAATTGGAGTTTCTTTGTAAATTTGTTATTTGCACTTTAAGGCATCAAAAGGAAAGATGAGAAAATGCTACATAAAGGTTTGTAAGACCTTATTTTCATGTCATAATACCATATGAGGAGAATTTAAGTAAGATTGCATGGTTTATCATGAGATGGCATGAGATTCACTCAAGATGACAAATTCAAAATCTCATTACGTGATACATTCTAGAAACTTCATGGAAGGTTCTACAAACTTCCACACATTTCTATTCTCATCTATATAAGCCCTAGAGTGACTCCATGCATTGGTTGGTGATTCTAAAAGCTTGCATGCTACACTTTGATTCCTTCACTCCAAAATTGCATTTTCATTCCAAACTCCATTAAAACACCATCAATCACTACAATTCTGATCATCATCATCATCTATAATCAACATTGAGCATTTGGCAAAGGAAAGGCTCAAGAATTCGTGGCTGGATTATGAGATCTCCAACTTCACTCCAACTTGCATGAAGAGTTGAATAGGTTGATTCAAGAAGATAGAACAAGAACTACTGCAACCAGAGGCTTCAACATTCATCAAAGACCATACAAAGCAATTGGCAAGGTCTGAATTGGAGGAGAACCATCATCACCATCATCACTTGCAAGGTATGCATTTTCTCATGAAACTCTCTATTTATCCATAGTTCAAGCATGTTGTTAGGAGAAATCTAATAGAGACCAATTAGGGATGTTGTATGATGAGTTTAAGGGCTGTTTGTGAGGTTTGCTTCCATGGTGTCAATTCTTTAATGATCAAGAACTCACGATTTAGTGTACTATAATCTTAGGTATTAGGCTTAGGATAATCCCCATAAGATGTAGTACATGATAGGTTAATATGAGACCATTTGATTACCATGCAAACTAAGGTGCGAAAATGGTGACCACCCCTTGTAGCCTTCGTATTTCTTTCTTGAGGGAGAGTTAGAGAATTCTAGTACCATGGCTGTGTAGAGGGAGAAGAGTAGATGAGTTTTCATCTTTGGATCGTGAAAAATGGTGGAGAAATGAGAGAGTTAGAGAGGGTGGAAGTTGCTTGCATGAGTTTTGGTTTTTAGAAACCCTAAGTGTCCAAGGTAGAAGAGATAATCTCTACCATTGATTCATGTTGGGATATTTGACTTTGTCCCTCAATCCAGCGGCCTAGATTTTATTAAACTTCAAAAATTCATAACTAAATGGAAAATGCATATTTTTAACTCATTCTTTTTTTAATATTTTCCTTAACATGTCTAGAAAATTAAAAAAATATAAAAATTGCATTTTATATTTTTTTTCGCATTTTTTCCATATTTTACAAATAAATGCATATTTTGAAGGTTTTATTTCATACATGATCTTGTAGATTTTTGTTCTTACACTTAGAAATAGATTTTTTGCCCATTCTTTTTTGTGGTGATTAATATTGAATTGTAGTATTCCCAGAATTTATTACTAGATTTTTTAGAATAAAATTTGATTAGTTTAGATAATTGAACTTAGGATAGTTTAATTAGGGTTTTTAAGTAGTATACTTGAACTTCAACATTTCATTTTTGAAAATTCATAACAAATTAGAAATTGCATATTTTTAATTCATTCTTTTTGCATTATTTTCTTTAAAGAGTCTAGAAAATTATAAAAAATAAAAATTGCATTTTATTTTTTATTTGATATTTTTCCCATATTTTACAAATAAATAGCATTTTAAATAGTTTCATTTCATGCATGATTTTGTTAATTTTTGTTCTATTAGATGCTTTAATATTTTTTGTCCATTCTTTTTAGGTTGTTTAGTTTAGACATTAAACTTGTAGATACAATTTAGTTCCCATTTTTAGAAATTAAATTTAGGTGCTTAGTGTAGGTGTGAACAACATGAACAAACTAGGGTTTTAGGTGATGACTTAGGAGAATCAATTCATTTCCCTTAGGACTTAGGGTTTGAATAGTTTAGCTATGGGACTATAGGGGCTATGGGTAGTTATTAGATCCCCTTAGAAAAGTCAGGATTCCCCTACTGCTATTAATGTACTGTATATATCTGATTGACTGGTGTGGTGTGCCCTCTGGGGATTATTGCTTGCTTGCTTGGGTATTGGGGTTGTCTGGGGACTTAGGAGAGCTGAAGACTTGAGAAGATGAAGGCCACTGGAGATCCAGATGTTGAAGATCCACTTCCAGAGTTGAAGAGAAGATTCTTGCTAGCAGATGCTGAGGAACTAGGGTTTAGGAGCTAGGCAGAGCTCTAGGTTAGAAAGTTTGTTTCTCGAACATGGATTGCCTTGTCTGCATCCATTCTTCTCTGTGATTCAGAGTCTCTCTAAGACACTCACCCCCTTCCTTTGGAAGGCTTGGTGATAGTGTCTAAGAGATAGAACTCTTGAGAGAAAATGTCTTTTGTGTTAAAAGCAGTCTGTTCACCACCTTTGGTAGTCAGCTGATTGCTTAACACCCCATTCACTCTTGTGACTGATCCCTCATCCTGGAGGATAGGACTTGAAGAAAACCCTTGCAGACTGAAGATTGATGATCAAGATCTTGCTGGAAGGCTGTGGAGATGGAGAGTGATGCTTGCTGAAGCTTGTAGCTGATTGGAGATGACTTGAAGACTGGTGTGATGCAGAGCTGCTGTGGCTGTTTTTTTTGCTGTATTTCATTTCTGATGTATTGCTTGGTTTTCCTGACTGTATTGTTTGCTGTTTACCCTGTTGGGTTGAAAGTGAAGTCTGTTCACTTTTGCCTATTGTTTTTCAGGTTCGAGGTTGAGTGGGACTCCCTTGCCTCGCTTGTATTGTTGCATCCATGCATTTTACTGTTTTACTGTATATTTGATATTGTTTCTGTTCCAGTCTATTCCCTTAGGATCTCTGTTTCTCTCTGCGCAAGAGAGGAGCATGATAGACACTAGGTCTTAACCCATGCATGATAACATTAGGTTAGTTTGTTTCCCTTCGCAACCGTAGGTTAGAGTTCTGTCTCTTTCTTTCTCAAAACAAACAGAAAAACACATAAAGATTTCAAACACAATAAAAGACACTTCTTCCGTAAAAGAATGTGAACTCATCAAAGCGTCATTTTTGTCCGCTGGGACTGTTGATCAGAAAACCTTTTTCAGAAGGAATAAAATCAACCAAGACAAGCTTGTGTCGTACGTGGCCCGAACTACGTTTGCTCTGATCTTTCATGCTGTATGAAAGTACGTAGGCATAGGATGCGATATCCTAGCGAGCAACCTTCCCCTCCTTTCCAGTAGGTAGGCGAACTACGTTGACTCTGATTTCTCGTTCCAGACGGGAATACGTAGGCATAAAGTGCGATACTTTGCCGAGTCATTTTATTTTCTTTTAACCCTTGACCTATAGTTTAGATAGAATAACAATCCATACCCGAAAACAAGCGTGGATCCCGTCGAGTACGACGGACGTGAGGGGTGCTAATACCTTCCCCTTGCGTAACCGACTCCCGAACCCAGGTTTTGGTTGCGATGACCATACCTTTCCCGTGTTGTGCGAGGTTTACTCTGAGCGTTTCCTTTCCCTCCCGTGGGATAAATAACGCACGGTGGCGACTCTTCTGTTCAGCCGGCGCCGATTTTCGCAGTAGCGACAAAACTGTCTGGTCTTCATCTCAAAACTTGGTTTGTAATCTACATAATGCTTCATATCATTTATCAGATTTAAGTTCTTTTGATATTTTAAGCATGTCACCATAAGGTGCAGAAATCAATATGCCATTAGAAAGTTCACAACTTGAATATTTTCTGAATGACCATTTAGATTATCCATAAGGTCTACAATCATTGAAGTAATAGAGTCTATCTACCATGCTTTCAGAGATTTCATAACTTGTAACAAGCCTGAGGTATTAGAGCACTCCCAGACATTCTTTCAGATTGTTCTTTTGCATCTGATTAATGAATGGTCAAAGCCAATTTTTCATTGAGTAATGTAATGTATCAAAGCAAATGTATAAGAGCAAACTCATGTATAACTTACTTCTTTTTTATTGAACATATCTTCTGATAACCTGTTCTAACACATAGTGAACTTTTATAAAGTTCCTGATCAATTATTAAACAAAGGTTAGTGGTAAAAGTATATTGAAATATATATTTGGGATCAAAAATATTGGAATAGGTATATCAAAATCATTTCACTTTCTCCCCTTTTATCAGA
The DNA here is from genome assembly GCA_963859935.3 of Lathyrus sativus. NCBI lineage: Eukaryota > Viridiplantae > Streptophyta > Magnoliopsida > Fabales > Fabaceae > Lathyrus > Lathyrus sativus. Next base: position 75,072,120 of record OZ012735.1, read on the forward strand.
AATAAAAAAGGTAAAACAAATTTAATAGAAATATTGATAAAAGATAGAAGAACAATTGTATGAGAAATTCATTTAGAAAAAATATACAAGCGAAACTGTGATGTAATACAATAACTAAGAAAATAACAACACGACCAAAAACTTTTAGGGTCTGAGGTTTGTGAGTTCCCCCTGTGTCAAATATTCTTAGAGAAGAGGTCTGTAAGCTCCTCATAATTTCTATTTGTAATATTTAAGATATGAAGTTAATTTCACAAAAAAAAGGGAAAGAGAAGTTTTCATTCAACTAACAAATAATTAATACAAAAGACAAACAAAAAAAGGTTAATCCTAATGTGCCTAAGGTAAAGAAAAGGACGATGTTCTTGAGATGAGCTGAGTGAGCAAGTTCTGAATATTTTTGTTGAATTCTTATTGCTTCTCAAGTCTAGTTCTTAGCAACTTCTGCTCTTTATGAATATCTTCTAAGACGTTCATCAACCGAGGAAGAAGATTAGTATCAGAATTGAGTGATTGATCAGAATTAACAACATGACCCATAGAGGTTTCTACAGATTCCTTTTCAGTGGCAATAATTTTAGAAACTTCTTTCTCCTTTTCTTTAGACACAACAATCATTGCAGCCTCTCTCTTTCTCTTTCTGCTTGAACTAGTTTCCAGAATCTGTCTTTCAGATGCCCCCAATCACATTTGTAATTAAGGACATATCTACTAGGTCTTCGCCATGAAAAGGTTTTCCAAAAATGATTTATGGTGCAGATGGAGGATTCAATAACTCTATAATCTTGCAATCAGTCAGAATAGCTGAGATTAATCTTCCAAAGGGAATCCATGTTCTCGGATTTTTGGAAATTTTCTTAGCATGTTTGATAGAAGAACAAAGATAGTAGAAAAGACATGCTGACAGGTTGATTTTGTCTCCTCTAGCCAAATGAAACAACATGTACTTGGTATCTAAATCCACATGTTTGGAAGAATTGGATGAGAACTTGTGATATATGCAACCAATGATGATCCTGTGCCAAACCCTTGGATTATCAAAGACATTAGTTGCTGAAGATGAGTCCTTTACATTTTTTAAAATGATAGGTGTGATCATTTCTAAAAATTCTTCACAATTCATCAAGGATTCAATATGCCTAGCATGCTGGTCGTAACACCGAACGCCAAAGTTGTCATGAAGAAGTAATCTAGCAATGTCAGTTTCACTTATGCATATAACATTCCCCTTAATGTTTGAATGAACCTTGTTGTCATTCGAAACATATGCATTCTCCCAAAATTCTTTGATAAGCTCCGGGTAAGTTGGCCCTTTTAGAAGTTCAAAGAAACTCTTTCAACCTAGGGTTTCTAGTGTTTCTAAGAGATCAAAGCCATTAACAGATAGACCAGTGAAGTCCACTGTTAACTCATATAGAACAATTAAGTATTCGTTAGGGAGGGATAAAGTGATTTGAGGAGTAGCATCGCCTTAATGGTTTCCCAAACATTGTTATTGTAGAGCCATGATTTGACTAATGGACATGTAGTCATCCATTTGTTTAAAGAGAGAAGAGAACACACTCTGGGCTTTTAGGGTTAGGAGAGCGAAAAGATTGAAAGATTAAAAGTGTGGGAAGTTGCAGCGTAGGTGTGTGATGTGAAGTGAGTGAGTATTAGTAAGAGATTTTGCAATGATTACAATAGATTAAAGAAGAGGAAATAGTTTAACAAAGAGAAAGTTGAAGAGGTTTATCACATAATCCCAATAAAATCTTGATTCCCAAGGTGTCATGAAAAGCACAAAGTGACATGAGAACTAAGCACGGTTATCAAAAGACAACCGTATTATAATGACTGTGAAAATATCACTGCTAACAAGACAGTGAAAATAAATTGACACAATTATTTTTATCCTAGTTCACTCTTAACAAAGTTACTCCAGTCCACCCACCAAGGTGATTTCGCCCTAGACAAGGATTTAATCCAATAACCTAGAAATGTTACAACTTCTAAATGTTTGAAAATAACTTAGCCTCTCAAGTATCCAGACTAACGACTTAGTCACTTGAGAAATCTACACTTTGAAAAGTGTTACAAAGGTGTGTACATGAATTGCTTCTTTACAAGTAGGTGACACAATTGAAGTACAATAATACAAAAGTGTTTCTAGCAAGATATGAACAACAACTCTTTACTATTTCACAAAACTATCTTAAGAATAATATCCTAGAGATTTACATCGTATAAGCATAAGTTTTGAGAGCTTAAAAGGTTCTTTTAATGCTTCTTTCATCTCTTGTAGAGCAGTACTCTAATTTTTTGAGCATTTGAGAATCTTCATCTTGATCTTATAACTTGGTGCTTGCTTCCGCCTTGCACACATACTATCGTGTATCCTTCAGCACTTTCGAGTTATTCTCTCATGATTTTCTCTTTTAACTTTTTCAGTATTTAGCACTTCAAAGTTTATCATTTATACTTGGCTTGTAGCAGCAACTACATCAGCTTTATATTTCTGGCTCACGAGTTGCTCATTAGCAGCATTTCTTCAAGCATTGAGATCTTCAATAAATAGAGCTTGAGAATAGATCTGTTGGAGGGTATAATAGGAAACATATTCCAACTTTAATATCCCAACATTCAATTACAGGAATGGTCACATCATAATACAAAAAGTCGTCCTTGCGCCACCTAATCTGGGTAGTGGTCACAAACTACTTTGTACTATTATATTCATTGAAACATGCAAACCATTCTTCTGTCTTCTAATCTTTAGAGGCTTCATATGTGTATTTGATGAAGCGTGTAGAGAGATCAATACTTGTAACTTCAGAACCTAAGTTCTTTAGAATCTCAAATCTTCGTTCAACAGAACTAACTTAAGAGTCTTCAACACTTGGTCTTTAGAAGTGATGTCTTCAGAGACGTCAGGACTAGTTCAGCAGAACCTTGTCTTTAGAATCATTAGAACTTTTTTAAGCACACATTTGTCTTCATAACTTTGTTCAACAGGAGTTTGTCTTCAGAAACTTCAAAGATTTATCTTTAGAAATGATGTCTTTAGAATCTTCAGAATTTCGTTCAACATAACCTTGTCTTTAGAAACTTCAGAGTTTCATCTTTAGAAATGATGTCTTTAGAATCTTCAGAACTTTGTTCAACATAACATTGTCTTCAGAAACTTCAGAGCTTGATCTTTAGAAATGATGTCTTTAGAATCTTCAGAACTTTGTTCAACACAACTTTGTCTTCAGAAACTTGTTACGATAAAAGCATATCTCTAAGAAAGCTTTCAAGGCTTACTTATAGAGTCTCAGTCAGGAGCTTTGATACACACGTTCTTCAGAACTATTGTATTAGAAAGCATTTCAGAATAATGACATTAAATATTGTACACAACACATGTTTTCTTCCAGAGTGTTAAGATAATGATCTGATAATGCCACACGCCTTTAAATCATATCCATATCCTGTTTAGCAAAAGTTACACACTATACAGAAACCATAAAGTATCGAATTATTCTCTAAGATAACATGTGCAATTATCATCAAAACTTAAGGCCAGATGCATAACCACTCTTATTCTAATAGTCATGACATCATATTGTGACAATCTGAGTGCAATGAATATATCTAGGAATCCCATCCAACATAGCAGGACAAAGCATATTAACATTTGTGATCATTTTATTAGGGATCTTGTTGAGGATAAAATTGTTACTCTTGATCATGTGGCTACGGAGAAGCAATTGGCATACATATTTACTAAGGCTTTGGATGCAAATCAGTTTGAGATGTTAAGGGGTGAATTGGGAATTTGCTCGTTTGAGGAGTTATAACAATTATACACATGAGGGAATGCAATAAATACTTTCTCTTTCCTCTGTTCGGTGGTGAATCTTATTTAGGATGCATGTTTGATTAAAAGTGTTTGTGGTTTTGGTGACTGTTATGAGATGCCGATGAAGAAATTCATTATACATATTTCTGAGGACTGTGACAGTAAGATGAGCAAGGAGTATAGGAAGGTTTATGACAAAGGTAAGTGTGTGGAATTTTCTCCTGAAATTATCAACAAGTTTATGGGTAGGAGCGAAGAGGAGCAAACGGAGGTGAAAGTGACTGATAAGGTGTTTACAACACTCTGGGATATTGGTTAGTTATGATATTGCATGTAGGAAGGAATCTTCTCTTTCTTTGGATTATAGATTGTTTGTAGGGACACATGTGCCAGACATTGTTGTGACATCTGGTAAGGTGGTGATAAAGATGAGGAAATAGATAGCAGTGCTGACATCTGTTGTGCCCTATTTTTTTATTGCTTTTATATTTGCTACAAAGGATGTTTTTTCTCTTGGTGAATGTATGGTTGTGTTGTCAAAATTATAGCTAAAAAGGGGGAGTAGTTTGGTAGATTTTTGTATGCTTGATTTGCCCTTAAGGGGGAGTAGTAGTTTTTGCTTTTGATCCCGAACTAGTGTTTAGGGGGAGCATGATGTTTTGTTGTCTTGACATCCTGACTAGAGATGATTTTGTGCCAGATGTCATATTTAATGTCTTGACATTCTGTCTAGGAGATGTATTTTTCTCTACAGAAAGTTTGTGTTGTAAAAGTTTATTTCTCTCTAATGTGTCATTCTTTGTGAGGTTGGTTTCATATTTTTCTGCTGCGTATGCCTCTGATGTATCTCGGAGAAGTTCCAAGTTTGTTTATTGTGCTTTTTTTTCTTTGACAAAGTTCTCTTGAGTTTATTGGATGTTACATGGTATGTTTTTCAAAGGTTATTTTAGCCGAAGTTTGCCAAATGGGGAGATTGTTAGGTTGTATGCTTTATGATTGGCTGCATTTTTTTATAACAAGTATTCTAGCGATATGTTGTACCAGATGTCGTGACATGTTGGTACGATACTGAAATAGATTTTGTTCAAGTATTCCAGCGAGATGTCGTACCAGATGTCGTGACATGTTGGTGTGAGACTGAAGCTGATCTTGTTTCATGTTTTGGAGGATTTGGTTTTATTAGTGAAGATTCTTTGAAGATTTGATTCCAATATATTATAGTTCAAGAAGAGCGTATTTTTAGAAGCTCAAAGTTCGGTTTCAGCTGTGCAATATTTCCTAAGAATGGTTGACATATCATTTAAAGAAACATGAGATTTGTTTCTACAGAAGATTTGATTTGGATCTGAACTTTAAGAAATAATATATTATGGATCTGCATTTAATAATATATTATTTTCTAAAATATTATGGATTTGTTATTTAATTTAGCCTGATTTGCTCATCAAGTCTATTCTTTTTCGAAAGTTATTTATAAGAAGAATCTAAACCTAAAGTGGAAGAAAGGGTAGTCGTATTTTTGTGAGAGTTCTTTAGGTTTTTGGTTGTTCATTGTTGTTTGTGAGCCACTCTTGTATCATATTGATATTAGGGCTGGATTGTTTTAGTTGAGTTGTATTTGCGAATCACTCATAAACTTTTAAGTAAGAGTGCATTCTATTTCTTGAAAAGTGTCTTCTTCTTTGACTTATTGATTTAGCATCACTGTTGTGTGATTGAGGGGGAGTGAAAGAGGTCTCATATCTAAGAGCGTCTTAGATAGAAATTGCACGGGTAGTGATTAGGTGCAAAGATTGTAACCCAGAGATTGTTTACATAAGAGCTTCAAACTAATACTCTTATAGTGAATTTTCTTTCTGACTTAGGAACCCTCTGATGTAGGTGATGTTATATCGAACTAGGTTAACAATTGATCTGTGTTATTTACTTTTTCCAATTTTGTTTAAATTTTTCATTGTTAATTCTGCTATTACGATGTCTTGACATCGCATTCGACATCCTGATGTCCTGACATCGTATATAACATCTATCCACTACGTGTCAGTATTTCAACTACTTTATTATATTTTTTTAGCAAATACAAATATAATTATAAAACTTAAAAAAACATTTGCTATAATTTGAGAATTTGAAATTAAAGATAAATTTTATAAAACAATGACAACTCAAAAGAAAAAGAAGAAAATACAAGTAACTTAAATAAATACTTTTGTCCTTATTTATAAATTCATTTGTCATTTTTCTATACCTATTAAGAAAATTTGTAGTGGAATAATTGTAGTCTCTTTAATTTTGAATAAAAATAAAACTCGGATGTATTTATTCCAAATTCAAATAAAAACATTTGATTTAAATAAATAAAATTAAAATTCATTTTACAAAATTATTTACGCAAAATCTATTTTTCAAACACACAAATGTTTTAGATTGTGTGTGTGTTTTAGAAATCTTGTACTAGAATCTTAGCAAAATCAAAAGTTGAACATGCCACATGCCACGGTTAAAATAGGGTGTTAGCAAACGTAGAAAGTCTCCGAAGATGAAACTTGAGCATCATGTTTACCAAATACTCCCATAAATAATGGCACAAAAGAAAGAGTGAACATTTTCAACTCTCTCTCTCTCTCTCTCTGTTCTTCTTCTCACTCACTCACTCACTCATGCCTCACATTTCTCATCTTTCTCTCTCTCACTTTCACCCTGAAATACAGGACTCATTTTAATGACTACCCACCATTTTTGAACCTCTTTTTCTCTCTCTCTATTCCTCTCACTCTTCTTCTTCACACTCCCTTTTCTCTTCATTGCTTCTGTCATCCTTCCCAAATCTTCCAAACTATAAAACCTCTTTACCTTATTCTCTTATATTTCTCATATCACAGTTTCTCAGATCTGTTCTCACTCTTTCTACATTTCCTCATCTTAGTTACAACCCTTTTGAAAAACATGAGTAAAGAAGAGATTTTGAAGATTCAGGTACCATTTTTTCTTCATAGCTTTAACTTTGAACGGTTACTTTTGAACCTTTTTTTTACTTGTTAACCTTAGTTTCTTGTTTTTCTTTTTCATTTTTGTCTTGTATGTTTCTATGTATGTGTTTATATGCATATGTCATTTCCGATAAAGTAAAGAGTTTTGTTTTATCCTTTTTGTTGTATAATTCTTGTTATTTACGATGAAATTTTCTCTTTATTCTGTTTTTGGTTTTGGGATTGCTTGTGCATGCAGAAATGTGTTCTCAAAGTGAACATACACTGTGACGGTTGCAAACAAAAAGTTAAGAAAATCTTGCAGAAGATTGACGGTATGTAATCCTTCTGTTCACTCGTATCACCAGCATATGAAAAAAATTGTGAAAAGCTTTGTTTTTTATCAGAAAAATCTAATTTTTCCACCACCCAAATCTTGAATTTGTAGAAGAGAGATGTTTATTTTATATTTGTGTAATTTTGTTATGTAGGTGTTTTTACTACTGAGATAGATGCTGAGCAAGGGAAGGTGACCGTTTCTGGGAATGTGGACCCAAAAATTCTCATCAAGAAGCTTACGAAATCAGGGAAACATGCAGAGCTTTGGGGTGCTCCAAAGGCTAACAACAATAACCAGAACAATAACATTGCGAATCAGATGAAGAACATGCAAATTGACAATGGAAAAGGTGGAGGAAACAATAATAATGGTAACAAGGGTCCAAAGGGTGATGGAAATAACCAAAATGGTGGCGGAAAGAAGGGCGGTGGTGGCGGCGGCCAAGGACAGAATCCTCAACTACAACAACTTCAGCAGCAACAACAACAGCAGCAACAGCTTCAGCAGCAGTTGCAGCATCTGCAACAACTTCAGCAGATGAAGGGGTTTCAAGATCTGAAAGTGCCTCAATTCAAGGATATGAATATGAAGATGCCGCCGGGTAATCAGAACCCAAATATGAAAGCTGTTAAGTTTAATTTGCCTGATGATGAAGATATGTCTGATGATGAGTTGGATGAGTTTGATGATGACGAGTATACTGATGATGAGTTTGATGATGAAATGGAACAACATCCTTTGAATAAGATGAAGCTTCCAATGGGTGGTAATGGTAATGTTAATGGTCCTCCTCATATGATGATGGGCGGTGGAAATCATCCACAGTTTATGAATGCTCCCAAGGGCGGTGGCGGCGGTGGAGGAAATCATCCACAGCTTATGAATGGTCCGAAGGGTGGTGGTGGTGGAAATGGTGGAGGTAATGGGAAGAAAGGTGGTGGTGGCGGCAGTGGGCCTGTGCCCGTTCAAGTTCATGGCATGGGTGGTGGAAATGATGGTAAAAATGGAGGAAAGAAAGGTGGAGGTGGTGGCGGCGGTGGTGGTGGCGGCGGTGGTGGTGGAGGAAATAATCCAAATCAAGGTGGAGGTAACAAAAACAATGGTGGTGGTAAAAATGGAGGTGGAATGCCAGAGGGTAAAAATGGAAACAAGAATGTTGGTGGAGGAGGTGGAGGTGGTGGTAATGGTGGAATTCCCAATAATAATGGGGGTAAAAAGGTAAATGTAATGGGAGGAGAAGGTGGTTTTCAAGGTATGATGAACAATGGATTTCCAAACATGAATGGTGGTGCTGGTCATCATCCTAATGTGGGCCCAATGGGCAACAACAACATGAGTGGTATCCCAATGGGAGGTGGTGCAATGGGAAACAACATGCCAATGATGAACCAAATGGGAGGAGGTAGTAACATTCCAGCTGTTCAAGGCTTACCTGCCGCCGCTGCCGGTGTTGGCGGCGGAGGATATTTCCAAGGCGGCGGAGGAGGCGGTGGTGCTGGTCAGGAGATGATGATGGGTGGAAATCCTTACCAACAACAACAATACATGGCTGCAATGATGAATCAACAAAGAGCCATACCTGCCGGTGGAGGAGGAAACGATAGATTTCAACCAATGATGTATGCAAGACCACCAATGGCGGTGAATTACATGTATCCTCCACCGTATAGCTACCCTCCACCACCGCAACATCCTCAAGATCCATATTCCAACTTCTTCAACGACGAAAATACTTCAAGTTGCAGTATCATGTGAAATGTGACCAAGAACCAGAACAAGATCAAGATTGTGATGAAGCTGACAAGAGAAGAACAAGAACAACAAGTTTTAATTTTAGTTTGATTTTCAATTTTCTTTTCTTTTGTCCTTTTTTTTCATCCAAGTTTTTTAAAAGTTAAAAAACCTGAAGTTTAAATTACCATAGGGGAGTTTTAATTTATAGATTTTATTATTATTATATAATATAATATTTTATTATCTTTGGGAAGAAAGAAAGAATTATGAGATGTAATGGGATATGGTCCTCCATGTGAGATGTGTCTATATATGTGTTTATATTCTGCAAAAACAGAAATAAAATTTCACAAAAAAAAAAATGGAGGAGAATGGGGTCAACAAAAAAAAACAAAAGCCTATCTCTCACTCATTCTTTCAACTTTTGAATTCTCAAGGACTAATTAGTAATTTAATTAAATTATTATTATTATTTTATGGTATAGTATTTATGTTTATGATTTGTTTTGGCACGCAGAGTAATGTGGTAATTAATTAAAAAATGAGTACTAGTAGTACATAGCTAGGTTTTGGAGTATTATAATTATATAAAATTGTAGTAGTACTGGTCCTTGTTTCAATGTGAGGAAATCATGGATGTGTGTGGGGTGGTGGGGTGCACACTGATGAATTTGGGAATGGACCCCAACAATATAAACCTAAACACTGTTTTTAATTTATAGGCTCTTGTGACTAGTGGGGTTTTATGGTGGGCCATATAACATCATCACATCACTATAATTGTGATAAACACCAAATTCTTCTGTCAGGACTCTATTTAATTTATGCCATTGAAAATGTTACTACATGCCATTTAATAATAATAATCATGATTACCGTAAACCCACTAATATAATTTGTACTACTAGCTAAACTAATAATTTGGCTCTACAACTCACTCTTCTAAGCTAATAATTTAGCTCTGCAAGTCACTTTGAAACTTTTTTTTTTCAAATTTTAAATCACTTTGCAATTTTAACTTTTCTTTTAAGTAGTTTAATTTGCGGAGTCCACCTTATTAGTTGGAGTCCTGTTAAAAATGAATAATAGGATATTGAGACTTCGAATTTATATTTGGGTAATGTTAACTTGCGCTCTTGGAGCACATGTTAAGTAAACTATTTTTAGTAAATTTGTATTGGAAAAAACAATTTAAAAATTAATTTTATACTTTAATTTAAGTTTGTACACAATTTCCAAGATGATATTTCTTAATTTAGTTCTTAACATATGCCCCAAGGACACAAGTTAACATTACCCTATTTATATATATATATATATATATATATATATATATATATATATATATATATATATATATATATATATATATATATATATATATATATATATATATATATATATATATATATATATATTAATAACTGAGTTGTTTTAACAAAATTTTATAATTCTAATATAATAATATTTTTTAATATTAGTATATCCTACTTATTCATTTTAAATTTTTAAATTTTTTAGTTTTTATATATATTAAATTATAAAATCATCTATAATATTTTTATACAACATAAATAAAATTTTCAATTTATGTAAAATATCCAAAATATTTTATATTGGGATGAGAGAAATATAAATTATTTCCACTCACCTCACATTTTCTTCATTCTCTTCCCCATTTTCAACATTCATGTTTAAATACATTTTGATATTACATTTAATTTTACTTATATATTTAAAATGATTTGCATGTATTTTTTTTATTTCATTTAATTTTATTAAATAAAAACTAACTCAATAATAGTAATATATAAAATACAATATAATTACTAAATTGTTCATTAATTTTTTTTTATATTATCTTACATTTATTTATCAATTATTCAAACGGCTAATTTATCAAATATTATAATTAATTTATTAATTATAAATTATAAATTATTTTTATTAAATAGAGTTTAAATCCACAATTAAGTTACAAGAAAAAACAATATTCATCAATAACTTTAAAATATTTTAGACTGTCAGTCAATCAGAGACGTTTATTTTATCAAATAGAGTGTATATGAGTTGGATAAATCCAATAAATTTAATAAAATCGGAGATTTTTTTATCCCACCCCTTAGATCTCTTAGCCACCATGCACGTTTTCTCAAATACCCTCAGCTTTCGGAGATATATCTCCGTACGCACGTTTTTTATACTAAACTTTGAATTTTTCTGGAAATATATCTCCGGAATCAGCATAAAACACGTATTTTTTTTCGTTTTTGAGTCGGACCTCCAAATTTGCAATAAATATCTCCGAAAATAATTTATTTGTAAATTTGGAGGGTCAGACTAAAACACGAATCAAATACGTGTTGTATGGTGATTTCAGAGATGTATCTCCGAAAAAATCTTAAGTTAGATAAAAAAATGCGTCCGAGGATATATCTTCAAAACCTAAGAATATTTAAGAAAATACGTATGGTGGTTAAAAGACCAAAGGAGCATGCTAATAACCTCTCTTAAAATCCACCTAAACTGACTCCAAAAAATGGATTGGATCGGATTATTGGATAAATATGGTTTTCAAAAATGAAAAACCATTCAAAATAATTGGGTTTTGGATAAACCAACATCCAACCCACAAAACCATTGGTTATTGTGTGAGTATTTTTTGACACTTTTTTTATAATTTGATTGCTGGTGACTTTGATTTTCTTAATCTTGGTTTCTTCAATTACAGTCTTTTGAATATCTTTTATTTTGTAACTAACGATTTTAACTTATTTAGGATACCAAATTTTAATGTTCTCATGTTAATTCTTGTAAGTTGCAAGTTCAATATTCAATTCTTAGTATTACTTTAATGTAATTTAGGTTTTTGCAAATATGTTTATGATAAATTTTATTGCGCATTTAGACATTTGATGTTTAAAAAATAACGGTAATAGATTAAACTATTCATTAAGAAAAAATGTGAGACACCATTTATAATTATATAAAGAAAAAAAGGGGGGGCCTATGAACACCCTATTATCAAATCATATTTTTAATTTTAAAATACTGACTAAATATTATGATTATATTGAATGATAGTATAAAATTAATTTAATTAGTCCCTAGATCCTTTAACTTTGAGCAAAATTTTCCTTTGTCCCCTGAACTAAAAAAAGTTACATAATGATCCTTAACTCCACTTCCATTAAACGATTTGATCCCTACCGTTAGTTTGTGTGAAAAAATGTTAACTATTGCTGAGTTGGCATGCCAGATAAACAGTTTTTGTGTGAAAATAATTTTTTTCTTTAAAGGACAAAACCTCTTCATCTCTTTTCTCTTGTTGTCTTGTTTGGGAGAAGACCATGGAGAGTGACCGTTTCCATTCCATTTCTTATGAAACATTATAAGGTTCCTACATTAAAAAAAAACAAGTTATAGTGGTCATATGATAACAAAACAAAATTAACAATGAAGAGAAGATTTTACAAATCCCCTAAACCAAACCTCAAGTTCTACAATCCCCACCACAAACAATAGATGTACTTCTCTAAAAACACATAAGAGAAAACATTATTTTGGACTGCATAGTGGTTGAAAAACAACTTACAAATTGGGATTGTGAGCTTGAGGGTAAGGAGGCAAATATCATACAAGACTTCATTATCACATACCTTGAAAAAAATCAGATTTAGAATAAATTAACATAGATCTCAACAAAATTTCTAAGCAAGTTAAAAAATCCATACCTTACAATCAACCACAGTTCTCAGCTTCTTTGCGAAAAACATCAAAAACATAATCATCAACTAAATTTTTAAACAAGTTGAATGTCTCGGTCGATGTATCTTTCTTAAATCGTCTTTTCGCTCTAAAACTTTGTTGTTTTTGTCAACTATTTTAGAATTGTCTTCAACGAAATTTGAAATATAGATTTTGAACTCTCACAATAAACTTAATTTTAGGATCAAATTGATGCAAACTAATACTGACTTTTGTCCTAATACCTTTTAGCTTCTTATTTTATTTATTTCTAATATTTAAATCAATATAAAATAAAAAATTCTATGTCAGCTTTAAATGGTTCAACAAGACCATATTCAAAATTTTTTTAATAAAAAATTAATGAAAAAAATTAAAATATGTAATAGAATGTTAGTTAATCAACGCTATATAATTTTTTTTAGTTAAAATATCAATGCAAAATATTAAATAAAATTAAGAGATAAAAAAAATATTAAACCTTAAATTTATAATACAGTACTTTTAATCTCTAAAATTATTGTTTCGAGTTGAAGAAGAATACAATAAAGAGTAAATCTTTTAAAAAAAAAATAATGTATGAGAAAGCATCCGAAAGAAGTTAGAAGCCAAAGGAGTATTAGCTGTGGAAATCAGAAAAACACATAGAAGGTTTTTTTGACGACAGAGACAATCTAACAACTTTTACAAACAAAGATCTAACGGCGTTGCGTTGACACTAATTTGACACATCCATGTTTTTGTAAGAGTCTAGTCGTGTCAATACAATACAAGGACAAACAAAGGGTATCAGTAGTATCATAAACTTTCATAACATAGCAACTTTTTTTTAAAAAGATAAAAAAAAAAGTGGGGTCCATTGTTTGTGATCATCATAGATAGGTCACATGATTATCATGATAATGATGGGGTCATCTAACTCCATCCATCCATCTAAATCTAATCAAGACAGTCATTGTCTGTGTGGGCTCCATCTATTTCTATGTTTTTTGTAACATCATTAATGGACTAATTAATTAGGGTTAGTTAAAGTTAAGCTAAATTCAACTCTTGATCATTTTATGACTAGTTTATTGTGGATAGTTATTGAAAGTCACTAGTCACAAAATGTTTAGGAAGGAAACAATTTAATGTGATATAGTAATGATTTATTAGGGTTGAAGTTTGACTCATTTCTTTTATTTTTAATCGGCATGATCAATCACTTTCTCACTTCATATGAATAAGGATGAATGAATGCGGGTGACATCATCATTAATATTTTGAGTGGTTTTGTTAAGTAAAATATAGTAAAATATCTTTTGATATACTTTGATATATAATTTGAAATATAGTAAAATATGCTTTGAGATGTATAATTGTAATATCAAATGAATTTGATTGTATTGTCATTTTTAGATGCATTTCCATATTGGTTTGATTTGGATTAAATTAAAATATATACTAGTTAGTGAAATAATCTTAAATTTTGTATTTGGGTTAAATTTATATAATTTAGAAGTTCAATCTAACAAAAATTTAGAAGTTTAGGTTTGATGATAAAACAAATTCTAAATTTCCAAAAGTAAAATTTAAAATTTAAACAAATACCGTAAAATAGATGTGTTATTATCATACAACTAAGAGAAATTATATTGCTATATTAGATCTCTCTTGAAGATTGAACTTTTTTTGACTATATTTTTATGAACTTTTAATGATTATTATATATTTATCTATAATCTGCAAGTGTTATATATCGGGCCATTCATATCGATCTCGGTCGACTGTTTTGAGAGAATAGTAATTCTTTCAAAATCTTTTTTAGCGCATGAGAATTTTTTCATAACGCTAAAAAAACTCAATTACCAATGCATTACACACTCTCTGCAATCCACTCCTAATAATTTAGCGAGTTCGTTATTTTATCTCTTTAAATATAGAGAAAACAACAAATTGAAGTAACAATTTTCAAATACAATTACAATTCACTCTTCTTTATCACATAATAATTTTGAGTGTTGTAATACTAACCTTGGAAGTCTCTCATCTCCACCGCGCTAGAAGCTCAAATCCACCATCACTTATGATCCTCACTCTACTTTTTGTTATAGAATGGAACAATGGCGCCGACTATGGGGAATAAGACTTTTGACTCATGCGATTTCCACTATCTCACATTCAATTCCTGATACATTAGTTCGTAACCTCCTTAGGTCACTGAATCAAGAGCATTCAGAATTGAACATGGAAATCCTTTGCATTCGATCCAATCAAGCGTCGTTTTAACTTCAATTTCTTCAAATTTCCAAATCTCAAATTCCTACTATTTCAAGTCGTGGCTAGGTCCAAAACTACTATATCCGCTGCTACGCGTGAAGTTGTTGTCGCTACTGAAACATCGATTAATCAACCACCTCTATCTCCACCTCTTCAGCAAAGCGTTGTGAATTTAAAACTGTAATTCCACTATATTCAAACTTGGTTCAAACTCCTCAAATAGTTGGATATGTCCAATTACCTCAGAATGAACCTCAAATTCCTCTTCTAGTCGCACAATCGAAAATATTGTCTGGTTTTTTATTACAAGGCGCTAACGAGTTATTGAACAACATGTGTCATATTGTTCGACAACAGAACTCACTTGCGTTTGAAGAAAGGTTGTTATGCATTGAAGAAAGCCTCCATAATACTCCTCAACGCGAGAACACTTTCCAAGAGGTTATATTAAGAAGGACTGATGTTGTCGTCCCGGAGCCGACTAGGGAAAATAAGAATGAAACTCCTAAATAAAAAAGACAACATAGGAGCAGGAAACATCAAAGTCCCCCTTAAAGTCTCGAGGGAGACCAGGGCAGTTACACTCCTTCCTTAGGCCAAGTAGAAGATCAGCCGATGAAGGTTCATCCAAAACATCCCTTGTATGCCTGGATTTTAGGAAGTAAAATACCAAAATCCATGGAGAATCTGCCAAGCTAAGTGATTACGATGGAAAGGGAAATCTAGATGAGCATGTGTAGTTCGTCAATGAGCGGTTGAACTACTTCAGCACAGACGAAGCGTCTAAATGTAAGTTGTTTGTCCTAAACTTGATCAGATCACTATACTATGGCTCAATGATTTGCTCGATGGCAGCATTTAGTTATAGACGGAATTCTGTAAGCGGTTCTTCGCGCATTTCATTGTCTAAAAGCAATGATCATTGACTGAAACCACTTTAAGCGGGAGTGTCTCTAGCCTTTTGGATTTTAGCAACCTCTATAAGAGAATTTTGACCTTATCTACCAACTATGAGAGGTTTAATTCTCTGTGGACAAAAGTATCTATATCTACTTCTTTTTAAATAATCGATATACTCGCTAGTCAAATAATTTGAAAGCACTTATAAAATTGCTTATTAAAAGAATAATTGATTTCCACAAAACTGAAAAACATGAGCACTTATGTCATTCAGATAGACGTTGCATAACACTACTTTATATCTGGTCAAAAAACTCTCACTCGAGAAACAGATGTTGGGGGTTTCTATCTTTAATTTTTAAATTCCCATATACACTCTCATCACGCTTGAAGATATTACTCAACGTAACTCTAAATTATTTTTAATAGAAATTCTATTATTGATGAGGTTTCACGCGAACAAAAACTTTTAAATAATCAAATGATAAGAATTTTGTTCAATTAATGATCGATAAAATCTTCGTTATAATACCCACATTTCACCAAATAATAAAATTCTTTGACAAGTGTTCACTCTCTAGATAATATTATCCTAGAAAACAATATCATCAAACAAAAAACTATCCTAATATATCTTCTCCTCCCAAAAGAAAAGCCTTGATAAAATTGATAATGTTTTCTAAAGATTGAAGTACTTAATAATATACAAAAATAGTTTCACTTAATTACTATAAAAACCAACATCTATTATCAAAATCAAACTATATCTTTCATTTGGGTAAGGTCACTGAACAACATAAACTAAATATTGTTTAAATAAAAAAGACTAAAAATCACATCAAAATTCTTACATTAATGCATAACCTTCATTCTCTAGCTTTTGTAAATTAAATCACATAAAGTTTCCAAATTAGAATGTAGTATTTTATATAGAAATACAATCCAAACATATATATACTAAATCTATGGGGAAAAATCCACACAATCACATAAAAGTAGAAAAGAAAATTTTAATCAAAATGAAAACCATCAAGATAGGGGTAATTTCGGAAGAAAGTAAGTTAAATATTTTTCTCAGTATAGTACTAGCACTAATTAATTGCTTTAAAAATAAAGCTGTAGTAGCAGTATTAGTATTACTACTGTAAAAAAAAAGTACCAGTAGTATTACTAGTATTAGATATGAGAGAGGGGTGCGATAAAGTGCAGTGAGACTCATGAAAAGTAGCAATGTAGAAGCATGTTTGACACGTTAGATTATAAAGAGAATGATGATGATGATGAGTAAGAGTCGTGCGCTACTGTACTGTGTGCTTGCTTACGCAACTTGCGGTACAGCCTACGCTTCGCACGGGTGCTGCTGCTACCTCAACCAACATTTAATGTGCTTCCGACCCGATCCGATAATTCTTCCGTACCCATTTTCTAACGGAGTTAACGTCGTTTTATTCCGTTACATGATATTCCAATTCTAACTAAGAGGACAACATGACGTGGGTTTGGTTTGGTTTTTAAAGGGTAAATGGAATCAAGTTAGTTTTTAGGTTAAAATAATTTTTTTTCTGTAAATTTTGTAAATTGATGTGTTTTGATTTTAATCCTTAATTTTTTTGAATGAGGTTTTTAAGTGATAGTGTCCGATTATGTGACACCAAGATATGACATTAAGATATAGTATGTGAGGACGGAATTAAAAAATAATAATTTTACATAATATTTTTTTTCTTTACTACATCTTAAACTTTAATTTTTTTTTTATCTTCAAACTTCATCTCACACCACCTTTCACTAATTACGCCAGCTTGTTCATATTAATGTTATCGTATTTTTTTACCTCATGACTTTTCATTAAATAGATTCATCTCAAATACTTAGTACCTCAACTACTACCATTTTAGAATCTTTCCCATCAGACTTAAACCCTAAAATTATTACTTTGCTTCATCAATACCCAACAATTTCCAAACCAACCTAGGCCTTCCACCTAAACGTTCTGATGACCACCACATACCCCTCGAACCCAACACTCGACCCATAAATGTCAAACCGTACCGTTATCCACATTCCCAAAGGGCAGCCATGGCCTCCATCATCCAAGATATGTTGCAGCAAGGTGTTATAATACCCAGCCACAACCCTTTCTCCTCAGCCATATTGTTTGTAAAAAAAAAGGATGGAACTTAACGTTTTTGCGTAGATTATCGCGCTTTCAATGTTGTAACTATTAAAGACCGCTTTCCAATCCCCACCATTGATGAACTCTTAAATGAGTTAGGTTATGTTCATTTTTTCACCAAATTAGACTTACGCTCAGGTTATCATCAGATACGAGTGGATTGGAAGACACGCATAAGACAACGTTTTGCACTTTTGATGGGCACTACGAGTTCCTCGTTATGCCTTTTGGACTCACAAACGCTCCCTCTACCTTTCAATCAGCTATGAACGATCTCTTACGTCCTCACTTACGAAAATTTGTTTTAGTTTTTTTCGATGACATTCCGATTTATAGTACTACTTTCAATGATCACTGTAGCGGAGAAATTTGTGAGTGTAAGCTATTGATTAACTTAACTCAAAAATAATCCAAGAGTCGCCAATGCACTTTTATTTTATCCAAAAAGGAAAGAAAAAGAGCGAACAAAACCACAAAGTTCTAAAAGAAGAACAAGAACAGAGATCTGGGTAAGGGGGTTGGTTACACAATGGGAAGGTGTTAACACCCAAAACGTCTATAGTACTCTATAGGAGCCCTTTGAAATATTTATGCTTTTTGGTTTGAAAAAGGTTTGTTTGAAAAGAGATTGGGGAGATGAGAAGAGAATTGTTTTTTAAGATTTTTGTGTTTGGAGAGACTTATCGCCTCATGCCTACGTACCCACAAAGTGCAATATAGGATCAAAACCTCGTAGTTCATGGTACAAATAACACAAATTTGTTGGTTTTGATTGATTTTAAATATAAAGACAAGTTGTCATTTTAAGGAGAAAACTACGACTAGTCGCCCATAAGTATAAGACAACATTTGCATCACCTAAAGATGGAGGATTTTGCTTGGATTATCAACAAGTCTATCACTCAACATCTAAGTGGAAAATGTCAAAATCTTAATACTATGGGGAATAGGAGAATTATATCTCAACTATGGAAATGACTCATGTCTAAACTTTATGAAAATTTTAAAAATGAAAAGTGCACGAAGGCACAAAAGGTTTGAATGAGGTGAAGTTTTTTTTATATCTTTTGAAATTTGTCAAAATATGATTAACATTGATTGGCATTTATTAAAGAAAACAAAGTTTAAAAATCACTTGACAAAGTTCAAGGTTTTATTGTGAAAGCGGTTTTAAGTTTGAAAGCAAGAAGGTTTTGAAAGAGGGGGAAGATTTTGAAAATTGAAGAAGGGGAGAAGATGAAGTGACTATCCTAGAATGCAAAATAAAAGTTAGAGATAAGAAGGGTCTAACCAACTTGTAGCACACTTCATAGCAAGCGAAATAATAATTCCATCCATCTTGAGCATAAGCAAGTGAGCAAGCCAAATAAAGGCAAAGATTCATAATACTCCAAGCATAGGGAAAAGGTCCTAATTCTAAGTCCAAGGGTCCAAGAATAGTCCAAGAAGTCCAAGGTCTAAGAATAGTCCAAGAGTATAGCCACAAAATTAAGAGAACCAATTTTTTTAGAGGTTTAATCCTTTATTAGTGTTTTGGAACAAAGTGTGGTCCAAATGGACAAAAGAAAAATGGCGGAAACATAAACATGTGTCCAACGGACAAAAGAAAAGTAGCGGAAACATAAACATGTGTCCAACGGGAAAAAGAAAAATAACGGAAGCATAAACAAAAGTATGATATGAGATGATAATAATGAAGTATAAAAATAAAAGAGAGATAGAAAGCAAGAAGGAAACATAAACAAAGTTAGTACAATTAAAATGTTAGTGAGTTAGTTGTTAGAACAAATGATCAATGACGGTTAATTCTTGCACTTAGAACAAGGTTAGTGAAAACTCATTAGAGGATTGATAAGACCAAATCCTCCTAACAACAAGCTTCATAGATGATGGACTTAAGACAAATGATCAGTCATACTTGGACTTTCAAACATAGGTTTGAGCCACGAATGATCACTTTCCGATTACGGGACAATGTAGCGCTATGTTAAGCAATCGTAATCGAGTTTATGTAGAAACCACGACTATCTGAGGCCGGTCAATACAATGTTAGTGCTAATGCATGCTAGAGAAGTGATATGTAGATCACTCTTCGAAAGCAATACCGTACAAAAAGAAAAGAGGTAACGATCTCATCTTCATCAAGAACTTGAAATAAGTTCAAACGATATTGAAAATTTTCATCGATCAAAAGAAAAAAAGAAGAGGAGAGGGAATGTCAAATTGAATTACAAGTTCAAGATCATTCCATCTTTAAGTTCATCCACTCATCTTGGTGGATTAAACCACTAAACATATCATTAACTCAAAACACCTAAAATGAATTGAACAATTCACTTTAAAGATAGATTTGAAATGATGAATGTTTATCCAACTTCATCTACACCCTAAGTCCAATGAATTTAAAGAGGAATATGACCTTTAAAAGCGTATTTCATGGCCAAAACCAAAAGGAAATGAAAGAAGAAGAAGTGAGAACCAAAACAGTCCCAAAGCAAAGCCAAAAAACACATCTTGTATTGGTGCAATCGGTTGCACAACAAAAAATCAGCGTTCTGGGCAAAAACAACATTGTGCAATCGATTACACTGATACAACAATCGATTGCACACTGACAGACAACAACAAAAACAACATTTGCAAGGCAAAACCATGATCAAACATTTCTTCAAACATCTCTTGATCAAGGATGCAATTGAGCACGAAAATTCAAGTGAAATAACAGCAAATAACACCAATGGAACACAATTTGCAAGATCCAAAGATCAAGCAACAAATCAACAATAGATCACATTGTGGAAGATGAATCAAGCACAACAATGGTGGAATAAAGGTTTACCACTTCAAATCTGAAAATTATTCAAATCAAACTCCATAAACACCACTTCAAAGCTTTGATCTACAAGAATTGAGGATGAAAAAGTGAATGGATGAAGGTTTATCTCAAAGATTAGTAAATTCTAGTGATGAATTTACTAATCTTTCAAAGGGAAAAAAACCTTTGGTGAATTTGGTAATTGGAGAAAATTGAAAGTCAAGAAAGAGTTTGACAAGGTAATTTTGGCTATCAAAAGCTTATCAAATGAGAGAAATGAGGCCTCTATTTATAAGATTTAGGCTTGGAAAATTGGGTGGGTTGGAATTTGGTTTGGGAACAAAATTAGGCTTGGAATTTGAATTTTGAGGGAAATTCAAGATCAAGTGGTGATTAGTGAGGGTGTATGGTGGAAATTAATTGTGATGAGGCAGTGGAATTATTTTTGGGTGACCTAGAATATTCTCAAATGATGAAATTGGTGCCAAATGCTTCAAATTTTGAAAAATGTTGATTTTGGCCAATTTCGTCTTGGTGCAATCGATTGCACAGTTGAAAACTTCAAATCTAGGCAGAAAATGCAAAGTGCAATCGGTTGGACCAATAGTGCAATCGATTGCACAGTTGAAAAACTTCAAAAATGCCCTGTTGGTTGGATTGTGCTGGCTCTGGCTCGACTCGTTTACTTGTCAAAGAAGGCATGGAAATAAACACATGAACCTTGGAGTCTCTTGAATAAAAGTCAATCAAAACTTGGGAAACTCTTGATCAGATGATTTTGAATTGTTTGCAGATCAACTTCGACTTTTTTCAGATGAAATTCATTTGAGCTGAGGGATTAGTATTTGATTCCTTTGATCCAAATCTTCCTGAAAAAGTTAGTAAAGGAAAACAAACACATATTTTTGGATTTTGATTAAAGGTTAGTAAACATAGACATAAAGACAAATACCAAACAAACAAGAAAACAAAGGTGCCCGGTGATCTCTCAAGAACAAACCTGCAGAGAAAGGCAAGAGAACCAAAGCTTGCAATCTTGTTTGTAGGATGAGATGAAAATGACATGTGGGATCTTAGGGGTAAAAATTAGGGTATTACAATCACTTATTTCATTTACAGGTTATTTTTTAATTACTTCAGTCAAATTCTTTTTTAGTAAAATTATCTAAGTGTGTGTTTGCAGTGAATCAAGTTAACTATCTGGGTCATGTAATCTCAATGGGTGGTGTTGCACCCGATTTGGAGAAAGTCAAGGCCATTTTATGTTGGCCCCAACCGCGCTCACTTACTGATCTTCGTGGATTTCTGGGCCTTACTAGTTTCTATCGCCGTTTCGTTTGGAACTACGCTAATCTTGCCGCTCCGCTCACCGACTTGCTATGTTCCATTAAGTTTGTATGGAGTACACAGGCGGCCAAAGCCTTTACAAAGTTACAACAAACAATGACCGACATGTCGGTCCTGGCTTTACCAGATTTTACAAAAAAGTTCACTATTGAAATTGATGCTTCTGGTGTTGGTGTTGTTTTATCCAAAGAAGGCCATCCCATTACTTTCTTTAGTAAGAAGCTTTATCTTCGAATGTAGTCGGCATCAGTGTATGTGCGAGAGATGTTTGCAATTACAGAATATGTAAAAAAGTGGCGCCAATACCTTCTAGGGAAACAATTTGACATTCATACAGATTAAAAAAGTTTGAGGAATCTTCTTCCCCAAAAGATTCAGACACTAGAACAACAAAAGTGGGCTTCTAAATTACAAGGCTTTAGCTTTGAAATATTTTACAAACCTGGGAAATCCAATCTTGTTGCAGACACTATGAACAGAAAATTCCACACCGAGGATACTGTGTTGCAACTGTCGAATCATCCATTCTAAATCTCTTGAGTATCTCTTCGACATACTTTCTTTGTTGTAGCACCATGCCTTACTTCGACATTTGAAATTCCATGCCTAGGAAGTATAACAATTTTCCCAGATCTGACATTTCAAATTCCTTCTGCATCAACTCTTTGAACTTCGAAAAGTTCTTCAGGCTATTTCCAGTTACTAGCAAGTCATCGACATGTAAGCATATTATTTTTATATCCTGTTCCTACTTGAACATAGACACCATACTCAGATTTGCATTTTATGAATCCTAATTCAACCAAGTATGAATCAATCTTATTGTTCCATGCCCTAGGTGCCTGCTTGAGACCATAAAGCGCTTTGTGCAACTTGTATACTTTACCTTCTTCCTTCTGAATTACAAATCCATGAGGTTGTGTGACATACACCTATTTTTCTAAAGGTTCATTCAAAAATGTTGATTCACATCTAAGTGAAATATTGACTAACCTTGCTTGCATGCCAAGGCTACCACTAGTCAAACAATTTGCAATCTTGCGACAGAATACTTCAGAGTAGTTGAGTCCTTCTGTCTGGAGAAATACTCGAGCTACTAATCTCGCCTTATACCTTGCTACCGACCATTCAGCATTGAGCTTCAACTTGAACACCCACTTTACTTTGACAGCTTTTGTATGAGCTGGCAATTCGACCAACTCCCATGTGTTGTTTCTTTCAATTGCTTGTAATTCTTCGACCATAGAAGACTTCCATTGTTTATCTTTGAAGGATTCTCTATAGTTTATTGGTTCAACACCTGCAACTCCCATATTATTGAAGTCTTACTAGACGAGCTCTAGTTCTTTGAGGCCTCTGATTTGTATCAGTTATATCCTCTTCGACTTCGACATCATTACCTGCTTTGACGTCTTCTTTGACTGGAGTATCAACAATGTCTTCGACTTCGACATTATTACTTACTTCATCGAAATTATATCTCATCAGTGGCTTGTCAATTGCATTACTAGAATTTCAATCCCACGTAGAATTTTCATTAATCACAATATCTCAACTCATCACAATCTTCTGATTAATTAGATTGAACAATCTATATGCTCCAGTCTTATGATATCCTACCAGTATCATAGGTTCACTCGTATCATCAAGCTTCCTTCTCTTAGCATCAGGAATATGCTTGTAGCAAATAGATCCAAACACCTTCAGATGACTCACTGATGGTCGTTTTCCACTCCACATTTCTTTAGGGACCTTGTTCTTCAGATTCTTGTCAGGGCACTTGTTTAAAATATAAACATCAGTAGAAACAGCTTCACCCCATAAGGATTTTGGAAAATTCTTCTGCTTTAGTATGCATCTAGCCGTGTCCAATATGGTCATGTTTCTTGTAACGCCTCGATTTCGATTATTCCCATTTTGTTGAGTCTTTTATTTAAATTGAGTGATAATTATTTTATTTGTGAAATTGGTGTGTTAATATGATATGTTGACATGTTATGATATTTTACCGTTTTTGAGAGTTTTCGGGGAAATTAGAATGGAGGGTATTTTGGACATTTCTCATTTAATGATAAGTTAGAAATTTAGTGGAAATAGAATTATGTGAGAAATTTAGTAAAATTGGTAGAAAAGTGATTAAGTGTAGAATGATGTGAGAAAGTGAATTAATTAAATTTGTGTAAAAAAAAGATAAGCAAAAGAAATAGGAGAGAAATAGAAAGAAAAGAGAAATAGAGAGAAAAAGGAGAGAAAGAAAGAGGAAGAAGAGAAAAGAGAAGAAAAAGAGGAAAAGCTTGGAAATCTTCAAAACAACTTCTAGGAATCGATTTAATCGGGTAAGGGTGTGAAATCTTATTATCTCATCAATGTATATCATTATGTATGTGTTTGCTTGGATATTTTCTTGTTTTCCATAGCTTGAGTTATAGGTTGAAATTGAGATTTTTGTGAGGAATCAATGTTTTTACGGACGAAAGTTGGAATAGATTGCGTAGTTGTGTCGGGTAATGTTAGGCCGTGATCAAGTATGCTTGTTTTATCGAATTTGGTTGATTTTGTAAGTTTTTGCATTTTTGGAGATTTGAGGGTTTAAGATTCGGATTGAAATCGAAAGTCGTAGATTTCACGTTTGGTGGTTCTAAATCACTACTATATGTTTGGTATGACTGAATATGTGTTTGTTTCAAAGAAAATAATTGAATCGGTCATATTTTCGAGCGAAAATGCTCAAACCCGTAGCAGTCTTTATGCAGAAAAATTCTGTTTTGGAAAGACTTCGAAAATTCATATCTCTTGAACCGTAAGTTGGGTTTGACCCCTATTTGAAGTGCTGGAAAGTTAACGAGATGCTCTTTCTATGAAAAATGGTTTTGAGGCCTGTACTTGGTTCAATTATAGTAGAAAATTGAAAACGTATCGTTGTGTTGATTTTTACCGTCGCGAATGTGTGCGATTGATGTGTTATCGTGCAGTATGCTTTTGTTATATAACGTATAGCTTGTGTGTGTTGTTATACGATATGTTATGCGTAGCCTTATGGAGTGAAGCCTAGATTGTGGAGTTTATTGTGAATTGTGTCCTTTTGGAAAATAAATGCATTGTTTAAATTAAATGTAAATGTATGTTAATTGTGAAAAAGTTCGTTACCGTTTTGGTGGTAAAGCAATGCTCGTTTTCGTTTGGCGTAATTAATGTGAATGTATATAGATTGTATGTGATAGTATGAGATGAATGCATGAATATATTGTAAATATGTATGCATTTCAAGAGTGTCTTGATTTATTTTGTATGTGAAGCATAATGGCATACATTCTTGTGTTGTGTGATTCTAATGAGAATCCGTTGTAACGTCGTGTGCTTGTGTAAGGTGTGAACGATGATTACAAACGATTGTGTGCCTAGGTGAGGTGTAAGTAATCGGATTGTGTGCCTATGTGAGGCGTGATCAATCCATAAACAATGTGTGCCTATGTGAGGTATGAGCAATGGGTGAACATTGTAGGCCCGACGGGGAGTTACATTGGTAACGAGTGATGGTTCCAATAAGTTCTTTAGTGAACTTGAGATGATTGAGCCGGTACCGCATTGCATTTGCATAGAGTCGTGAGTCGGTCTCAATGATTTGCATTTATCATCTTTGTAATTGTGCATTAATGAATAAACATGAATATGTATGTTTATGTGGAACGATAAGAATTGTGAAGGTATGCATAATGAATATGCTTGGTTTAGTGTATATATATATATATATATATATATATATATATATATATATATATATATATATATATATATATATATATATATATATATATATATATATATATATATATATATATATATATATATATATATATATATATATATATATATATATATATACACACATATACATTGTGATGTATATGGGTGAGTGGCGATGAATTTTGGTGAGAATGAAGAATATGTGTATTTTTATGCTAAGATATATAATTATATGCATTGTTATTATGATAATATTTCTCACCCTTCTGCTGTTTTATGATGCTCTATGAGGCATTGCAGAGTAGGTATGCTGGTGGTCTTTTTATGAAGCGTGTCTTCATTCTTTTGGTCGGTCGGCTCTGATATGTAACACCGGGTAGCTAGGATGATTATGATTCTTTTATGATACATTTGTACATGTATCTTGTTGATGAATGTTTTTGTAAACATGAATTATGTTGGTGGTTCATACTCGACGATATATATATATATATATATATATATATATATATATATATATATATATATATATATATATATATATATATATATATATATATATATATATATATATATATATATATATATATATATATATATATATATATATATATATATATATATATATATATATATATATATATATATATATATATATATATATATATATATATATATATATATATATATATATATATATATATATATATATATATATATATGTTTGATGTTATTCAATGTTTAGATTTTCCGCTTTTATTCTAAATTTTGAGATGTGGGTGTAAGAACTAAGTTCCTCTGTTGCATATCAATTGTTGAGCAGATGTTGAATGTTTTAAATTCATGTATAATGTGACATACCTCTTTTATAATATGTTTATAATTATACTCAGACGGAATTTTTAATATGTGCCTAAATGATTATGTGATTATTTAGGGGTATAGAATTAGGGTGTTACATTAAGTGGTATCAGAGCCAGTGTTGAGTCAGTTGTGTCTGTCTTGTCGTTGTGATGGTTGAACTGTTGTTTAACCTTGTTGTCATTTTTGGGAATGATCAGAATATGGCTGGTATAAACGACAATGCGATGGCTGCTGCTTTGGAAGCAATGGCCAGGGCGGTGCAAGGTGTGCCGAACGTAAATGCTAATGACGAGTTCAGGAAGAATCAACCACCGGTCTTCAAAGGAAAATTTGATCCCGAAGGTGCTCAAATTTGGTTTAAAGAGATTGAAAGGATCTTCAGAGTCACAGGCTATGCAGAGGGGAATAAGGCGAGGCTTGGGTCTCACATGCTGAAGGAAGAAGCCGACGATTGGTTGGTCGGTATGCGTCAAGCTCTTGAGGTGGATGATGAAGAGATAACTTGGGATTTATTTCGTACCGAGTTCTTGAGGAAGTATTACCCTGAAAGTGTGAAAGGGAAGAAGGAGATGGAGTTCCTTGAACTGAAACAAGGTAGTATGTCCGTGGTGGACTATACTGCTATGTTTGCGGAGTTGGTTCAATTCCATCCTCACTATGTTGCAATTACTGCTGAGTTCTTAAAGTGTATTAAATATGAGAATGGTTTGCATCCCGAGATTAAGCAAGCTGTGGGATATCAAAGGATAAGAAGGTTTACGGATTTGACGGAATGTTGTAGAATCTTCGAGGAAGATAGCAAGGCTCGTTCTACACATTACAAAAGTTTGAATGAGAGGAAGGGAAAGCAACAAGCTAGAAGTGGACCTTATGTGACACCCGTTGATAAGGGCAAGCATAGGGGAAACTTTGATAAGATATCTGGATGAGGTTCTGGTTCCGTTAAGTGTTACAAGTGTTGTTAAATGGGTCATAAATCATTTGAGTGTTGGAAGACCGTAGTGAAATGTTCTAACTGTGGAGGCCTTGGGCATGCTACTACCGATTGTAGAAGGAATGTTGTGAAGTGCTATAATTATGGAGAAGTGGGTCACATTAGTACTAAGTGTACTAAGCAGAAACAAGCTCAAGCGGGCAGAAAGGTGTTTGCGTTAGCGGGGACGAACACTACTAGTGCAGACTGTTTGATTAAAGGTACATGCTTTATTAATAGTACACCTTTAGTTGCTATTATTGATACGGGAGCGACTCATTCATTCATTTCTCATGAGTGCGCTAAGCGTTTGAATTTGTTTATGACTTCTTGGGGTGGTGAGATGGTTATTGAGACTCCTGCTTTGGGGTCGGTAACTACTTCTTTGGTGTGTGTAAGTTGTCCTTTGATCATGTATGGTAAAGAATTCATTATGAATTTAGTGTGTTTGCCGTTGGAGGGATTGGACGTAATCTTGGGTATGAGCTGGCTGCAATTTAATCAAGTTCATATAGATTGCTATCACAAGTTAGTGAGGTTTCCTTCTTTGGAAGATGATGAAGATGAGAGTTTCCTATCCACTAAAGAGTTGAAGAAACTTTTAATGGACGAAGCTCAATTGTTCAGTTTGTTTGCATCATTGTCGGTGGAAAGTAAAGTTGAGCTCGATGTGTTCCTAGTGGTGCATAATTTTCTAGAAGTGTTTTGATGCAAGATGGAAAAGTTGTGGCATATGCTTTAAGACAATTGAGAGTGCATGAAAAGAATTATCCTACACATGACTTGGAGTTAGCGGCCATGGTGTTTGTTTTGAAAATTTGAAGGCACTACCTTTATGGTGCAAGATTTGAAGTTTTTAGTGATGACAAGAGCTAGAAATATTTATTTGATCTAAAAGAATTGAACATGAGACAAAGAAGGTGGTTAGAGCTTTTGAAGGATTATGATTTTGGTTTGAATTACCATCCGGATAAGGCAAACATGTTGGCCGATGCATTGAGTCGGAAATTGTTACATATGTCCGCATTGATGATGAGAGAATGAGAACTTTTGGAGAATTTTAGAGACTTGAGTTTAGTTTGTGAAATGACGCCGAGAGGTGTGAGACTTGGTATGCTACATGTTACGAATGATTTTCTTGCAACCGTATGTGAAAAGAAAATGTTGTATTTGAAGTTCGTTGGTTTGGTGATGAATGAGAATGTGGATTTCAAAGTTGATAATTTTGGAGTTTTGAGATTCTGTGGTCGTATTTGTATTCCCGATGATGCGGAGTTGAAAAAGATGATATTGGAAGAAGGACACCGAAGTAACTTAAGTATTCATCCGGGAGCGAATAAAATGTATCAAGATTTGAAGAAAATATTTTGTTGGTCCGGATTAAAGAGGGATGTAGCTCAATTTGTGTATGCTTGCTTAACTTGTCAAAAGTCTAAGGTGGAACATCAAAAGCCTAGTAGATTGATGCAACCGTTGGACATTCCAGAGTGGAAATGGGATAGTATATCGATGGATTTTGTTACGGGATTGCCGAATACCCAAAGATGTCATAATGCTATTTGGATAATCGTTGATAGGCTTACTAAATCTGCTCACTTCACTCCAATTGATATTAGTTATCCTTTGGAGAAGTTAGCTGAGATTTATGTTCTTGTGGTTGTGAAGTTACATGGAGTTCCTAAGAGTATTGTATAAGATAGAGATCCTAGATTTACGTCGAGGTTTTGGGAGAGTTTACAAAAGGCTTTGGGTTCTAAGCTAAGATTGAGTTCGTCTTATCATCCGCAAACGGATGGTCAAACCGTGAGGACAATTCAATCGTTGGAGGATTTATTGCGTGCTCGAGCAAGGTGGTGCTTGGGATAGTTATTTGGCGTTGATTGAGTTCACCTACAATAACAATTTTCATTCAAGTATAAGTATAACACCATTTGAGGCTTTGTATGGTCGGAGATGTCGAACACCTTTGTGTTGGCATGAAATTGGTGATAGGACGATAGTTGGACCGAAGATGGTACAATAAAACGATGAAGAAAGTGAAGTTTATTCGGGAGAAGATGAAAGCTTCTCAAAGTAGACAAAAGAGCTATCATGACAAGAGAAGGAATGATCTTGAGTTTCAAGAAGGCGGCCATGTGTTTTTGAGAGTTACACCGGTTACGTGTGTGGGTCGTGCTTTGAAGTCGAAGAAGTTGACTTCTCGTTTTATTGGTCCGTATCAGATTACTGCACGAGTTAGTGTTGTGGCTTAACGTGTGGCGTTGCCTCCGAATCATTTTGAATTTGCATGATGTATTCCATATTTCACAACTTCAGAAGTATGTTCCGGATCCATCACATGTTATTCCTATAGACGAGGTTGAACTGAGAGATAACCTTACGGTTGAAGTTTTACCGGTTAGGATTTTAGACCATGAAATTAAGAAGCTAAGAGCCGAGGATATTGCGCTTGTGAAAGTAGCATGGGGAGGCACTTCGGAAGGCAATATGACTTGGGAACTAGAAAGTGGGATGTGAGAGTCATATCCGAAGTAGTTTGAATCAGGTAATATTTTCGAGGACGAAAATTTCTAAAGTAGGGGAGAGTTGTAATACCCCAATTTCGATTATTCCCATTTTGTTGAGTCTTTTATTTAAATCGAGTGATAATTATTTTATTTGTGAAATTGGTGTGTTAATATTATATGTTGACATGTTATGATATTTTACCGTTTTTGAGAGTTTTCGGGGAAATTAGAATGAAGGGTATTTTGGACATTTCTCATTTAATGATAAGTTAGAAATTTAGTGGAAATAGAATTATGTGAGAAATTTAGTAAAATTGGTAGAAAAGTGATTAAGTGTAAAATGATGTGAGAAAATGAATTAATTAAATTTGTGTAAAAAAAAGATAAGAAGAAGAAATAGGAGAGAAATAGAAAGAAAGGAGAAATAGAGAGAAAAAGGAGAGAAAGAAAGAGGAAGAAGAGAAAAGAGGAAAAGCTTGGAAATCTTCAAAACAACATCTAGGAATCGATTTAATCGGGTAAGGGTGTGAAATCTTATTATCTCATCAATGTATATCATTATGTATGTGTTTGCTTGGATGTTTTCTTGTTATCCATAGCTTGAGTTATAGGTTGAAATTGAGATTTTTGTGAGGAATCGATGTTTTTATGGATGAAAGTTGGAATAGATTGCATAGTTGTGTCGGGTAATGTTAGGCCGTGATCGAGTATGCTTGTTTTATCGAATTTGGTTGATTTTATAAGTTTTTGTATTTTTGGAGATTTGAGGGTTTAAGATTCGGATTGAAATCGAAAGTCGTAGATTTCACGTTTGATGGTTCTAAATCACTACTATATGTTTGGTATGAATGAGTATGTTTTTGTTTCAAAGAAAATAATTGAATCGGTCAGATTTTCGGGCGAAAATGCTCAAACTCGTAGCAGTCTTTATGCAGAAAATTTCTGTTTTGGAAAGACTTCGATAATTCATAACTCTTGAACCGTAAGTTCGGTTTGACCCCCGTTCAAAGTGTTGGAAAGTTAATGAGATGCTCTTTCTAGGAAAAATGGTTTTGAGGCCTGTACCTAGTTCAATTATAGTAGAAAATTGAAAACGTATCGTTGTGTTGATTTTTACCGTCGCGAATGTGTGCGATTGATGTGTTATCGTGCAGTATGCTTTTGTTATATAAAGTATAGCTTGTGCGTGTTGTTATACGATGTGTTGTGGGTAGCCTTATGGAGTGAATCCTAGATTGTGGATTTTATTGTGAATTGTGGTCTTTTGGCAAATAAATGCATTGTTTAAATTAACTGTAAATGCATGTTAATTGTGAAAGAGTTTGTTGCTGTTTAAGTGATAAAGCGATGCTCGTTGCCGTTTAGTGTAATTGATGTGAATGTATATAGATTGTATGTGATATTATGAGATGAATGCATGAATATATTGTGAATATGTATGCATTTCAAGAGTGTCTTGAGTCATTTTGTATGTGAAGTATAATGGTGTACATTCTTGTGTTGCTTGATTCTAATGAGAAACCGTTGTAACGTCGTGTGCCTGTGTGAGGTGTGAGCGATGATTACAAACGATTGTGTGCCTAGGTGAGGTGTGAGCAATCGGATTGTGTGCCTATGTGAGGTGTGAGCAATGGGTGAACATCGTAGGCCCGACGGGGAGTTACATTGGTAACGAGCGATGATTCCAATAAGTTCCTGAGTGAACTTGAGATGATTGAGTCGGTACCACATTGCATTTTCATAGAGTCGTGAGTCAGTCTCTATGATTTGCATTTATCATCTTTGTAATTGTGCATTAATGAATAAACATGAATATGTATGTTTATATGGAACGATAAAAATTGTGAAGGTATGCATGATGAATATCCTTGGTTTAGTGTATATATATATATATATATATATATATATATATATATATATATATATATATATATATATATATATATATATATATATATATATATATATATATATATACATTGTGATGTATATGGGTGAGTGCCGATGGATTTTGGTGAGAATGAAGAATATGTGTATTTTTATGCTAAGATATATAATTATATGCATTGTTACTATGATAATATTTCTCCCTCTTCTACTGTTTTATGATGCTCTATGAGGCATTGCAGAGTAGTTATGCTGGTGGTCTTTTTGTGAAGTGTGTCTTCATTCTTTTGGCCGGTCGGCTGTGATATGTAGCACCGGGTAGCTAGGATGATTATGATTCTTTTGTGATACATTTGTACATGTATCTTGTTGATGAATGTTTATGTAAACATGAATTATGTTGGTGGTTCATACTCGATGATCTCTCTCTCTCTCTCTCTCTCTCTCTCTCTCTCTCTATATATATATATATATATATATATATATATATATATATATATATATATATATATATATATATATATATATATATATATATATATATATATATATATATATATATATATATATATATATATATATATATATATATATATATATATATATATATATATATATATATATATATATATATATATATATATATATATATATATATATATATATGTGTGTGTGTGTGTGTGTGTGTGTGTGTGTGTGTGTGTGTGTGTGTGTGTGTGTGTGTATGTTTGATGTTATTCAATGTTTAGATTTTCCGCTTTTATTCTAAATATTAAGATGTGGGTGTAAGGACTAAGATCCTCTGTTGCATATCAATTGTTGAGCAGATGTTGAATGTTTTAAATTCATGTATAATGTGACATACCTCTTTTATACTATGTTTATAATTATACTCTGACGAAATTTTTAATATGTGCCTAAATGATTATGTGATTATTTGGGGGTATAGAATTGGGGTGTTATATTAAGCGGTATCAGATCCAGTATTGAGTCAATTGTGTCTGTCTTGTTGTTGTGATGGTTGAACTGTTGTTTAACCTTGTTGTTATTTTTGGGAATGATCAGAATATGGCTGGTAGAAACGACAATGTGATGGCTGCTGCTTTTGAAGCAATGGCTAGCGCGGTGCAAGGTGCGCCGAACGTGAATGCTAATGACGAGTTCAGGAAGAATCAACCACTGGTCTTCAAAGGAAGATTTGATCCCAATTGTGCTCAAATTTGGTTGAAAGAGATTGAAAGGTTCTTCAGAGTAATGGGCTGTACGGAGGGGAATAAGGTGAGGCTTGGGTCTCACATGCTGAAGGAAGAAGCCGATGATTGGTTGGTCGGTACGCGTCCAGCTCTTGAGGTGGATGATGAAGAGATGACTTGGGATTTATTTCGTACCGAGTTCTTGAGGAAGTATTACCCTGAAAGTGTGAAAGGGAAGAAGGAGATGGAGTTCCTTGAACTGAAACAAGGTAGTATGTCCGTGGTGGACTATACTGCGAAGTTTGTGGAGTTAGTTCAATTCCATCCTCACTATGCTGCAATTACTGCTGAGTTCTCAAAGTGTATTAAATTTTAGAATGGTTTGCGTCCCGAGATTAAGCAAGTTGTGGGATATCAAAGGATAAGAAGGTTTAAGGATTTGACGAAATGTTGTAGAATCTTCGTGGAAGATAGCAAGGCTCGTTCTACACATTACAAAAGTTTGAATGAGAGGAAGGGAAAGCAACAAGCTAGAAGTGGACCTTATGTGACACCCGTTGATAAGGGCAAGCATAGGGGAAACTTTGATAAGAAATCTGGAGGAGGAGGTTCCAGTTCCGTTAAGTGTTACAAGTGTGGTGAAATGGGTCATAAATCATTTGAGTGTGGGAAGACCGTAGTGAAATGTTCTAACTGTGGAGGCCTTGCGCATGCTACTACCGGTTGTAGAAGGAATGTAGTGAAATGCTATAATTGTGGAGAAGTGGGTCACATTAGTACTAAGTGTACTAAGCCGAAACAAGCTCAAGCAGGCGGAAAGGTGTTTGCGTTAGCGGGGACGGACACTACTAGTGCAGACCGTTTGAATAAAGGTACTTGCCTTATTAATAGTATGCCTTTAGTGTCTATTATTGATACGGGAGTGACTCATTCAATCATTTCTCATGAGTACGCTAAGCGTTTGAATTTGTTTATGACTTCTTGGGGGTGGTGAGATGGTTATTAAGACTCCTGCTTCGGGGTCGGTAACTACGTCTTTGGTGTGTTTAAGTTGTCCTTTGACCATGTATGGTAAAGACTTCATTATGAATTTATTGTGTTTGCTGTTGGAGGGATTGGATGTAATCTTGGGTATGAGCTGGATGCAATTTAATCAAGTTCATATAGATTGCTATCACAAGTTAGTGAGGTTTCCTTCTTTGGAAGATGATGAAGATGATTAGTTGAAGAAAATTTTAACGGACGAAGCTCAATTGTTCGGTTTGTTTGCATCATTGTCGGTGGAGAGTAAAGTTGAGCTCGATGTGTTCCTAGTGGTGCATAATTTTCCAGAAGTGTTTACAGAGGATATTACAGATGTACCGCAGGAAAGAGAAGTTGAGTTTTCTATTGATCTAGTTCCGGGTACTAGACCGGTTTCGATGGCACTGTATCGTATGTCGGCATCAGAGTTGGTAGAATTGAAGAAGCAATTGAATGACTTGTTGGACAA
This sequence comes from Lathyrus sativus, assembly GCA_963859935.3. Lineage (NCBI taxonomy): Eukaryota > Viridiplantae > Streptophyta > Magnoliopsida > Fabales > Fabaceae > Lathyrus > Lathyrus sativus. Next base: position 75,106,890 of record OZ012735.1, read on the forward strand.
GAGATTTGAAGGCCAAGTGCTTCTCGTTGGGGTGCTCCGGTATTGTTGGTAAAGAAGAAGGATGGGAGTATGCGGTTATGCATTGATTATCGACAATTGAACAAGGTGGCAATTAAGAACAAGTATCCGCTTCCAAGGATCGATGATTTGATGGACTAATTGGTTGGTGCGCGTCTTTTTAGCAAGAGTGATTTGAGATCGGGATATCACCAGATTCGTGTGAAAGGAGAGGATATTCAAAAGATGGCATTTAGGACACGATATGGCCATTAAGAATATTCCGTGATGCCATTCCGAGTTTCTAATGCGCCGGGTGTGTTTATGGAATACATGAATCATATTTTTCATGAAAAGTTAGATCGTTTTGTGGTTGTGTTCATCGACGATATTTTGATTTACTCTAAGTCTCAAGAGGAGCATGAAGAGCATTTGAGGATTGTGTTACACATTTTGAAAGAGAAACAATTGTATGCTAAGTTGTCGAAATGTGAATTTTGGTTGTCGGAAGTAAGTTTTCTTGGACATGTTATTTTCGGTAGTGGTATTAGTGTTGATCCATCCTAGATTGATGCGGTGATGCAATGGGAGGCTCCTAGATCGGTTACGGGGATTCGAAACTTTTTAGGCTTGGCGGGTTATTATCGGAGGTTTATTGATGGATTTTTGAAGTTGACACTTCCGTTAACGCAATTGACTTGTAAAAGAAAGGCTTTCATTTGGGATATTCATTATGAAAAGAGTTTCATTTAGCTAAAAAGAAGGTTGACAACGACTCTGATCTTGATTTTGCCAAATCCGACAGAACCATTGTGGTTTATTGTGATGCTCGTTGACTGGTTTAGGTGGTGTTTTGATGCAAGATGGAAAAGTTGTGGCATATGCTTCAAGACAATTGAGAGTGCATGAAAAGGATTATCCTACACATGACTTGGAGTTAGCGGCCGTGGTGTATGTTTTGAAAATTTGGAGGCTCTACCTTTATGGTGCAAGATTTGAAGTTTTTAGTGATCACAAGAGCTTGAAATATTTGTTTGATAAAAAAGAATTGAAAATGAGACAAAGAAGGTGGTTAGCGCTTTTGAAAGATTATGATTTTGGTTTGAATTACCATCTGTGTAAGAAAAACGTGGTGACCGATGCTTTGAGTCGGAAGTTGTTACATATGTCCACATTGATGATGAGAGAATGGGAACTTTTGGAGAATTTTAGAAACTTGAGTTTAGTTGGTGAAATAACACCGAGAGGTGTGAGACTTGGTATGCTACATGTTACGAATGATTTTCTTGCAACCGTATGTGAAAATCAAAAGTTGGATTTGAAGTTCGTTGATTTGATGATGAATGAGAATGAGGATTTCAAGGTTGATAATTTTGGAGTTTTGAGATTCCGTGGTCGTATTTGTATTCCCGATGATGCGGAGTTGAAAAAGACGATATTGGAAGAAGGACGCCGAAGTAACTTAAGTATTCATCCGGAAGCAATTAAAATGTATCAAGATTTGAAGAAAATCTTTTGGTGGTCCGGATTAAAGAGGGATGTAACTCAATTTGTGCATGCATGCTTAACTTGGTAAAAGTCTAAGGTGGAACATCAAAAGCCTAGTGGATTCATGCAACCGTTGGACATTCCTGAGTGGAAATGGGATAGTATATCGATGGATATTGTTACAGGATTGCCAAATACACAAATAGGTCATAATGTTATTTGGGTAATCGTTGACAGGCTTACTAAATCTGCTCACTTCATTCTAATTGATATTTATGTTTTGCAGAAGTTAGCTGAGATTTATATTCTTGTGGTTGTGAAGTTACATGGAGTTCTTAAGAGTATTGTATCAGATAGAGATCCTACATTTGCGTCGAGGTTTTGGGAGAGTTTACAAAAGGCTTTGGGTTCTAAGCTAAGATTGAGTTCGGCTTATCATCCGCAAACGGATGGTCAAACCGAGAGGACAATTCAATCGTTGGAGGATTTATTGCGTGCTTGTGTGCTCGAGCAAGGTGGTGCTTAGGATAGTTATTTGGCATTAATTGAGTTCACCTACAATAACGGTTTTCATTCAAGTATAAGTATGGCACCATTTGAGACTTTGTATGGTCGGAGATGTCGAACACCTTTGTGTTGGCATGAACCTGGTGATATGACGATAGTTGGACTGGAGATGGTACAACAAACGACGGAGAAAGTGAAGTTTATTCGGGAGAAGATGAAAGCTTCTCAAAGTAGACAAAAGAGCTATCATGACAAGAGAAGGAAAGATCTTGAGTTTCAAGAAGGCGACCATGTGTTTTTGAGAGTTACACCGGTTACAGGTGTGGGTCGTGCTTTGAAGTCGAAGAAGTTGACTTCTCGTTTTATTGGTCCGTATCAGATTACTGCACGAGTTGGTGTTGTGGCTTACCGTGTGGCGTTGCCTCCGAATCATTTTGAATTTGCATGATGTATTCCATATTTCACAACTTCAGAAGTATGTTCCGGATCCATCACATGTTATTCCTATAGACGAGGTTGAACTGAGAGATAACCTTACGGTTGAAGCTTTACCGATTAGGATTTTGGACTGTGAAGTTAAGAAGCTAAGAGGCAAGGATATTGCGCTTATTAAAGTAGCGCGGGGAGCCGCTTCGGAAGGCAATATGACTTGGGAACTACAAAGTGGGATGTTAGAGTCGTATCCGGAGTTGTTTGAATCAGATAATATTTTCGAGGACGAAAATTTCTAAAGTAGGGGAGAGCTGTAACGCCCTGATTTTGATTATTCCCATTTTGTTGAGTCTTTTATTTAAATTGAGTGATAATTATTTTATTTGTGAAATTGGTGTGTTGATATGATATGTTGACATGTTATGATACTTTAGCGTTTTTGAGAGTTTTCGGGGAAATTAGAATGGAGGGTATTTTGAACATTTCTCATTTAATGATAAGTTAGAAATTTAGTAAAATTGGTAGAAAAGTGATTAAGTGTAGAATGATGTGAGAAAATGAATTAATTAAGTTTGTGTAAAAAAAAAGATAAGAAGAAGAAATAGGAGAGAAATAGAAAAAAAAGAGAAATAGAGAGAAAAAGGAGGGAAAGAAAGAGGAAGAAGAGAAAAGAGAAGAAAAAGAGGAAAAACTTGGACATCTTAAAAAAAACTTCTAGGAATCGATTTAATCGGGTAAGGGTGTGAAATCTTATTATCTCATCAATGTATATCATTATGTATGTGTTTGCTTAGATGTTTTCTTGTTTTCCATAGCTTGAGTTCTAGGTTGAAATTGAGATTTTTGTGAGGAATCAATGTTTTTACAGAAGAAAGTTGGAATAGATTGCATAGTTGTGTCGGGTAATGTTAGGCCGTGATCGAGTATGCTTGTTTTATCGAATTTGGTTGATTTTGTAAGTTTTTGCATTTTTGGAGATTTGTGGGTTTAAGATTCAGATTGAAATCAAAAGTCATAGATTACATGTTCAATGGTTCTAAATCACTACTGTATTGTTGGTTTCGAAGAAAATAATTGAATCGGTCGGATTTTCGGGTGAAAATGCTCAAACCCGTAGCAGTCTTTATATAGAAAAATTCTGTTTTGGAAAAACTTCGAAAATTCTTAACTCTTGAACCGTAAGTCGATTTTGACCCCCGTTCAAAGCGTTGGAAATTTAATGAGATTCTCTTTCTAGGAAAAATGGTTTTGAGGCCTGTACCATGTTCAATTATAGCAGAAAATTGAAAACGTATCATTGTGTTGACTTTTACCGTCGCGAATGTGTGTGATTGATGTGTTATCGTGCATTATGCTTTTTTTATATAACGTATAGCTTATGCGTGTTGTTATACGATGTGTTGTGGGTAGCCTTATGTAGTGAATCCTAGATTGTGGAGTTTATTATGAATTGTGGCATTTTGACAAATAAATGCATTGTTTAAATTAAATGTAAATGCATGTTAATTGTGAAAGAGTTCGTTGCCGTTTAGGTGGTAAAGCGATGCTCGTTGCCGTTTGGCGTAATTGATTTGAACGTATATAGATTGTATGTGATAGTATGAGATGAATGCATGAATATATTGTGAATATGTATGCATTTCAAGAGTGTCTTGTATCATTTTGTATGTGAAGCATAATGGCGTACATTCTTGTGTTGTGTGATTCTAATGAGAATCCGTTGTAACGTCGTGTGCCTGTGTGAGGTGTGAGCGATGATTACAAACAATTGTGTGCCTAGGTGAGGTGTGAGCAATCGGATTGTGTGCCTATGTGAGGTGTGAGCAATCCATAAACATTGTGTGCCTATGTGAGGTGTGAGCAATGGGAGAATATCGTAGGCCCGACGGGGAGTTACATTGGTAACGAGCGATGGTTCTAATAAGTTTCTGAGTGAACTTGAGATGATTGAGTCGGTACCACATTGCATTTGCATAGAGTCGTGATTCGGTCTCTATGATTTGTATTTATTATCTTTGTAATTGTGCATTAATGAATAAACATGAATATGCATGTTTATGTGGAACGATAAGAATTGTGAAGGTATGCATGATGAATATGCTTGGTTTAGTGTGTATATATATATATATACACACACACACACACACACACACACACACACACACACACACACACACACACACACACACACACACATTGTGATATATATGGGTGAGTGGCGATGAATTGTGGTGAGAATGTAGAATATGTGTATTTTTATGCTAAGATATATAATTATATGCATTGTTATTATGATAATATTTCTCACCCTTCTGCTCGTTTATAATGCTCTATGAGGCATTGCAGAGTAGGTATGCTGGTGGTCTTTTTGTGAAGCGTGTCTTCATTCTTTTGATCGGTCGGCTCTGATATGTAGCACCGGGTAGCTAGGATGATTATGATTCTTTTGTGATACATTTGTACATGTATCTTGTTGATGAATGTTTATGTAAACATGAATTATGTTGGTGGTTCATACTCGATGATATATATATATATATATATATATATATATATATATATATATATATATATATATATATATATATATATATATATATATATATATATATATATATATATATATATATATATATATATATATATATATATATATATATATATATATATATATATATATATATATATATATATATATATATATATATATATATATATATATATATATATATATATATATATATATATATATATATATATATATATATATGTTTGATGTTATTCAATGTTTAGATTTTTCGCTTTTTTTCTAAATATTGAGATGTGGATGTAAGGACTAAGTTTCTCTGTTGCAAAGTTACCCCACTGTTGCATATCAATTGTTGAACAGGTGTTGAATGTTTTAAATTCATGTATAATGTGACATACCTCTTTTATACTTTGTTTATAATTATACTCTGACGTAATTTTTAATATGTGCCTAAATGATTATGTTATTATTTGGGGGTATAGAATTGGGGTGTTACATTAAGTGGCATCAGAGCCAGTGTTGGGGTGTTACATTAAGTGGTCCAAAGTGTTTAAAAAATGACAGTTCTTGAATTCTTTCTTCTCATATTGAAACTAGACATATCAAGGAGAATTTCTCAAAAAGAATGGCATCAAAATGATAAAAAAAACAAAGAAGTTACGCACTTTGGAAATTTGGGTGTCAAAATAGGCAAGGCAAGGCAAAAAACTTGGGCAACTTGAACCTAGTATATGCAGATTTGCAAAAGCATTCATAACTTGCTCAAAACTTAATGCAATTGAGTGAAACAAAAAATAAAATTGTGTATTTTTTCACAAGGAATCCAATCATGGTGGTGGTTTTATCAAATCATGCATCATATGAAAAACTCGAAGACATCATTGAAATAGGCAAGTTATGTGCAATAGTAAAGTGATAGTCCAATACACATGTTTTAAGCAACAAGCAATGATTTAAACACATCATATGTGACATATATAAAGTGCTTACAAGTATCATACATTAATACCAGGTTCACTCAGGTGTGACACCCTTGGTTCACTCATGTATCTGCTCACTAATCCGACTGGGAAACATATATCAGGTCAACTGTTGCACACATATCTTAGAGATTCGACAAATCTGTTTGAACAAAGTTGCATCGATTTTGTCTCCCTCTCCATGCTTCTCTAACTTTAAATTTGGTTCGATAGGCGAAGATGCAACTGTCGAATCATCCATTTTAAATCTCTTGAGTATCTTTTTGACATACTTTCTTTGTTGTAGCACCATGCCTTACTTTGACATTTGAAATTCCATGTCTAGGAAGTATAACAATTTTCCCAGATATGACATTTCAAATTCCTTCTGCATCAACTCTTTGAACTTCGAAAATTTCTTCAGGCTATTTCCAGTTACTAGCAATTCATCGACATATAAGCATATTATTTTTATATCATGTGCCTACTTGAACATAGACACCATACTCAGATTTGCATTTTATGAATCCTAATTCAACCAATTATGAATCAATCTTATTGTTCAATGCCCTAGGTGCCTGCTTGAGACCATAGAGCGCTTTGTGCAACTTGTATACTTCACCTTCTTCCTTCTGAATTACAAACCCATGAGATTGTGTGACATACACCTCTTCTTCTAAAGGTTCATTCAAAAATGTTGATTTCACATCTAAGTGAAATATTGACTAACCTTGCTTGCATTCCAAGGCTACCACTAGTTAAACAGTTTGCAATCTTGCGACAGAATACTTCAGAGTAGTCGAGTCCTTCTATCTGGAGAAATACTCGAGCTACCAATCTCGCCTTATGCCTTGCTACCGACCATTCAGCATTGAGCTTCAACTTGAACACCCACTTTACTTTGATAGCTTTTGTATGAGCTGGAAATTCGACCAACTCCCATGTGTTGTTTCTTTCAATGGCTTGTAATTATTCGACCATAGAAGACTTCCATTGTTTATCTTTGAAGGATTCTCTATAGTTTATTGGTTCAACACCTGCAAGTAAAGAAAAATGGACTAGTTCCCCATCTATTGTGACTTCATCATCACCAACTACTTCATAGTCTTGAAGTCTTGCTGGACGAGCTCTAGTTCTTTGAGGCCTCTGATTTGTATCAGTTGTATCCTCTTCGACTTCGACATCATTACCTTCTTTGACGTCTTCTTCGACTGGAGTATCAACAATGTCTTCGACTTCGACATTATTACTTACTTCATCGAAATTATATCTCATCAGTGACTTGTCAATTGCATTACTAGAATTTCAATCCCACGTAGAATTTTCATTAATCACAATATCTCGACTCATCACAATCTTCTGATTAATTGGATTGAACCGTCTATATGCTTCAGTCTTATGATATCCTACCAGAATCATAGGTTCACTCGTATCATCAAGCTTCCTTCTCTTAGCATCAGGAATATGCTTATAGCAAATAGATCCAATCACCTTCAGATGACTCACTGATGGTCGTTTTCCACTCCACACTTCTTTAGGAACCTTGTTCTTCAGCTTCTTGTCAGGGAACTTGTTTAGAATATAAACATCAGTAGAAAAAGGTTCACCCCATAAGGATTTTGGAAAATTCTTCTGCTTCAGTATGCATCTTGCCGTGTCCAATATGGTCATGTTTCTTCTTTCTGGTATTCCATTATGTTGAGGAGTATAAGGAGCAATTATCTCGTGATCAATACCATATTCTGCATAGAATGCTTCAAATATATTGGATGTGTATTCGCCACCTCCATCTGTTCGCAGAACTTTAATTTTCTTTTCACCCTGGTTTTTGATAAGTATCTTGAATCTCTTATAAATTTCAAATACTTCGTCCTTTCGTTTGATCATATAGATCCAGAGCTTTCGACTGTACTCATCAATAAATGAGACAAAATACCTATTTCCACCAATGGTATGCTCTTCAAAAGGACCACATACATCTGAATGTATAACTTCGAGTATGCAGGATGATCTCATTGGCATAGTCGAAACGAAAGACTTCCTGGACTGGTTTCTGACTAGACAGACTTCATAGAGTTTGTCATGCATCTTAAGACTTGGTATACCAGTTGCCATATCGTGAGTGATCAGTTGATTTAGCGACCTAAAGTTTAGATGGTCAAACCTCAGATGCCACAACCAACTATTTTATGGTCGACAACTGTTTTCAGACATTGTACCTCAGTCGAATTGATCATAGTCTTAAATGTTCTATTCTTTGATAGAGTAGATTTCAAGACCAAGTTATTCTGAATGTGGAAATGTTCTAAGGCTCCATCTTTCATAATTACTGAGAACCCCTTTTCGTCTAGTTGTCCAACACTTAGCAGATTGCACTTCATTCCAGGGACATATAGTACATCTTTGATCAAGGCATTTGCTCCATTATTCATTTGAATAACCATGTTACCAGTACCATCTGCCGGCAACGAGCTATTATCAACAAGTTTCACCTTACTCTTCTTTGAATCATTGAAATCTACTAACCATGTATTTTCACCAGTCATGTGATTCGAACAACCTGAGTCGAGGAACCAGATCTTGGATTCGACATGGTCATCTGCAACTGTAGCCATAACCACCATATCATCATAATCATCTGAATCTTGACGTGCAAGATTCACTCCTTCGTCCTTGTCTTTTGTCGAACCCTTATCTTTCCTGTACCAACAATGTTTGGCCAAGTGACCATACTTTTCACAGTTATAACACTTCATACCTCTTTTCACTACTTTGTTTTTCTGATAGGAATTTCCTTCTCCTCTTTTAGAGGATTTAAAAGTTCTATCATCGATCTTATTCTTGTGAGGATTCAACCAAGACTTCTTGCCCCGAGTCTTGTCGATTCTGCCTTTGAACTTGTTGGCACCACCATTCTTCTTCCATGATTGCGCCTGTAGTGCTTGTATCAAGTCTTGAACTCCTTTCCTTTCGACAATCCTAATCTCATGCGCTTCCAACGAACCAACCAAATCTTCCAGTTTTAGTGTTTCAATATTATTGGATTCTTGGATAACTATGATAATGTGATCAAAGTGAGAGGTCAACGTACGCATTAACTTCTTAACTATCATCTTATCGGTTAGGGTTTCACCACAACCTTTCATGAGATGGACGAGTTTCTACACCTTCGACACATAGCCTGCAATCTTTTCATCTTCTTTCATTGACAATAATTCATATTATCTTCACAAAGTTTGCGACTTAACAACCTTAACATTCTCGCCTCCTTCATAGTACTTGACAAGAATATCCCATGCCTCCTTCGTCGATTCAACATGAGCGATTCTGTTAAAGTTGTCTACATCCACCGCCGATTGAATGTAGAACGCTGCCTTGCAATCCTTCTTTTTGGCATACTTGTGAGCGGTTCTCTGTGCTTCAGTTGCATCTTCACCAAGCACAAGAACGCCATTAGTAACCACTTCTAGAGTTTCATGAAAGCCAAATAGAGATTGCATCTGTTTTCTCCATTGAAGATAATTCTTGCCGTCAATAGTTGAAAGGGAGTTTGGTAAATTTCCGTTACCATTCATCTTTGCAGTGATTTATCCACAATAACCCACGATTCCGAAAACACGATCTCTGACGTTTGATTTTTGAAAACACGATCAAAAATCTAACTGGAGCTCTAGATACCAATTTGTTAGTGCGTGTGACACTTTTGTGAAAAGAGAAAGAGAGAGGATATGAAAATAAAAATTTATTTAATTGTTATAAAATAATGATACATATTATGAATATTTATATACACTCCAAATAACTAACCAAATAACAAATTCAAATTGGACTTAAGTCAACATAACTTAAATTATATCTAATTATTAAGTCAAATCTAATCAAATATAATATAATATTTCAACAAGATGTCTAAAATTTAAATTTGAAACTGTTTAGCTCTACCTTTCTATATAACATTTTTATTGATAGCATTCATATTATAACTTTATAAGATTAAAATATAAATAAATAGACAAACTCTATTAAAGTATTGATATGAGATAGTGATTTTAAGAGTCTATAAGTAATAACTGTCTTACTACAGAATATATTTAACTATGTGTTGATAGATGATTAGTTAATTTTGGAGAATTAACATGAGTAATGTTAGCTTAACACAAAATTGAACTCAATTATATATTAGCATGTATTTTGAATTAGTAATAAAATGTTAAAAATCTGAATCAATTGTATTTTATATGATGTAGTGTTAATTTATCAGATAAGGCTCATTCAACGTAAAGGGGCAAAAGAAGCACAAATATATATTATTATACATGTATGTAACTTTATTAAGAAAACATTTATTAGAAAACATTAAGAAAACATTTATTAGAAAACATTTATTAGAAAACGAGTCTTGCGAGAGAAATACGACAACAGCTTCAATACAAAAATGGAAACCGAGAGAAAACTAATAGAACAATATGCAGAAAAATAATAGAAAAATATGCAGAAAAAATACAGTTGAAAATAATAGAATAAAAAGAACCTGCAAGGAGATTGAACACTTGCTATGCTCCACCTTGACGAAACCTACTTTCAACTCATACAGTAACTTAGCTTCCATTCATAGGGTATAAATTAGATTTATTTAGGTTATTAATTAAATTGGGTTGGGCCTGAAATAATACATAATTATTTTTTATTTTTATTAAAATAAATTCTAAAGGGTAAAAGTGAGATATAGTTAAAATAATAAAAAAAATTAGAAGAAAAAATAATAAGTTATAAGTTATTAGCTAAAATGCTATTTAAAATAGCGTCTGAAAAATAAGTTATAAGTTAGTAAAATAAACTATAAGCTCGTTATAAAAAGATCGTTACTAAATAGGTCTTTTATTGTCCTATGAGCTTATAAGCTATAAGCTATAAGCTCAAAATTTAGTCTACTAAAACAGAGCCTGAGTGTCCGTATATATACTTGAGAGGGCTAAGGTGTTTTCTAACACTTAGGTAAACTGCTTGTAATCTTTTAAGATTAGTGGATTAAGTCCTTTTTGAAGGCAAAATCACCTTGGCGGATAGACTGGAATAACTTAGTTTACAGTGAACTAGGATAAAAATACTTGTATATTTATTTTTATTCACTTATTAACTTTGATATTGAAAGTTGAAAAAGATCACATTTGGTGGAAACCTATTTCAAACCCCCCCTTTCTTGTGTGTCTTGCACCTTTAATTCACATCAGAGCTCTAATTCTAGAATTGATAGTTATAAAACACTTAACTGTGTCAGATAAAGATCCAGACAATTTTTTTTATAGAAATACCATGGTTTATCATTCACCATTTCCTGCTGCTCCAGTTTCAAATGTTAAAAACAACTACATATGCTAAACCTCCCATCTCTGATGGTGAAAATTTTTAGTACTAAAAAGATAGACTAGAGAGTTTCTTTCTGGGTGCTAATATTAATCTTTGGAATATGGTAATTGATGGCTACACATCTCCCACAGATGACACTGGAAAGAAGTTTGAAAGAAAAGCTATGAATGGTCAGCAGAAAAAGGATTATAAGAATCACCTTAAAGCAAGAAATATTTTGCTGAATTCTATTTCTTATACTAAGTATGAGAAGATCACAAATAAAGACCTAATCATATCTACAGTTGATTTTCTTAAAATGACTCTTGATGAAAATAATCAAATTAAGGAGACCAAAGCTCTAGCGTTGATTTAGAAATACGAAGTCTTCAAGATGGAAGATGATGAAACGTCTAAGACCATTTTATCAATGTTTAAAACTTTGGTTGCAGGACTTAGGGTTTTGAACAAAGATTACTCAACGTTAGATCACGTGAAGAAAATCTTCAAAAGCTTCCCATTCAAATGGAAGCCTATGGTAACTGCTCTCAAGCTTGCAAAAGATATGAACAACACTTCTCTACCGGAACTAATGAGTTCTTTGAGAAGTCATGAGATTGAGCTAGAACAAGATGAACCTCAGAAGAGAGGAAAATTTGTTACGCTAAAATCTGACAGAAAAATTGAGAAAACTAGAGCTTTTTTAGCCGAATAGATTAAGAATTCAGAAGAAGATTATGATGAAGATGAAGATGAGTTGTCACTACTGTCTATAAGGGTTAATCGTCTCTGGAAGAATAATCATAGCAACGGGTTGATTTTGATTCCTCTAAAGACGATTCAGAAGAAGAGCAAGCTAACGTAACGCTGATGGCTAGTGTTAGAATTTCTGATGATAAAATCCCTCCAAAAGATGAAGCAGATTCTGACTGAGACACAGAAGAGAAAGTAAAGAAGGCATATGTTCCAAAGCCTGGAACTTACAGATGCTAGATAAGTAGGTTTCAAAGGAAACCAGAAAGGAAGAATCAAAGGATCTGGAACATTTGGTAACTGGTCTCTTCCTTCTATATCTAGTGTACTTTATGTTGATGCTCTAATGCATAATCTGTTATCTATAAGTCAATTAAGTGATAATGGTTATGACATTATCTTTAACCAACAAACGTGCAAAGCTGTTAGTCAGAAAGATGACACAGTTCTCTTCACTGGAAAGAGGAAAAATAACATTTACAAATTAAAGCTTTCTGATCTTAAAAACCAAGAGGTTAAATGCTTAATGTCTATTAGCGAAAAGCAGTGGGTATGGTATTGACGCTTGAGTCATATTAGCATGAGGAGGATTTCTCAGCTAAATAAACTTGAGTTAGTCAGAGGTCTGCCTAAAGTTTACTTCAGATGCTCTCTGTGAAGCATGTAAGAAAGACAAGTTTTCTAAAACATATTTCAAATCTAAGAATGTTGTTTCCACCTCTAGACCTTTGGAGCTTCTACACATTGACTTATTTGGTCCAGTAAAAGCAGCGCCAGTCAATGGTAAGAAGTATGAACTGGACATCCTGGATAATTATAGTCGCCGGACATGGGTAAAATTCCTAACGCATAAGAATGAGTCACATTATGTGTTTACTAGTTTCTGTTCTAAAGTGCAAAATGAGTTTGATTCTAAGATCATTAGAGTCAAAAGTGATCATGGTGGCAAATTTGAGAATCAATGGTTTGAAGAGTTATTTGACTCAAATGGCATATCCCATGATTTCTCCTGCCCCAGAACTCCACAACATAATAGACTTTTAGAAAGGAATAATAGGACGTTGCAAGAGATGGCCAAAACCATGATCAATAAAACTAATGTGGCTAAGAACTTTTGGGAAGAAGATTCCTTATAAACCGTGTAAGGGAAGAAAACCCAACATTTCTTATTTCCATCTTTTTGGATGCTCTTGTTTTATTCTGAATACTAAAGAGAATCTTAACAAGTTTGACTCTAAAGCATCTAAGTGTATTATATTGGGATGCTCATAATGCTCTAAGGGCTATGAAGTATACAATACATAAACACACATTATGGAAGAGTAAATCCGTATTAGATTTGATGATAAGCTTCACTCAAAAAAGTCAAAGCTAGTTGAGGATTTTGCAGATCTAGAAATCACTCTTGCAGGGTCTGGAGAAAAGGTAAAAATTATGAGGACAAAGACTCAAGGAACACTGATAAAGATACATCAGAAGCAACTGAATATCCTCTAACTCAAAAAAGGAAAAGACATAGACAAGCTGTTTCTGAAGAATTGATTCTAGGAGACAAAGTTGAACCTGTTAGAACAAGATCTACCTTCAAACAAACTGAGGAAATGCTTATTGGATTGGTATCTTTGATAAAACCAACCTCTTATGAGGAAGCACTTCAGGATAATGAATGGATTATGGCAATGCAAGAAGAACTAAACCAGTTCTCCAAAAATAATGTCTTGGATCTGGTACCAAACCCAAAAAGAATTCATGTTATTGGAACCAAATGGGTATTCAGAAACAAATTAAACGAGAAATGAGGAGTTGTTAGAAACAAAGTACAACTAGTTGAACAAGGTTACAGTCAACAAGAAGGTATTAAATATAATGAAACCTTTGCTCCAGATGCTAGGTTATAATCTATCTGTCTTTTAATTTATTTTGTTGTTAATCATGGTATTATTTTATGTCAAACGGATGTCAAAAGCGCGTTTATGAATGGATACATTTCTGAAGAAGTATATGTTCACCAACCTATAGGTTTTGAAAATGTCAAGTTTCCATAACATGTTTTTAAACTTAAAAGTCATTGTATCGTCTGAAACAAGCTCCCAAAACTTGGTATGTAAGACTAAGTTCTTTTCTTTTAGAAAATGAATTTACTAGAGGACAAGTGGACACTACTCTTTTCTGTAAGAACTTTGGAAATGATTTGATGATATGCCAAATATTTGTAGATGATATAATTTTTGGTTATGCTAATCCATTTGTGTGTCAAGAGTTTTCTAAGCTAATGCAGGCAAATTTTGAAATGAGTCTGATGCAAGAGGTAAACTACTTTATGGGAATACAAATAAATCAAACTCCAGAAGCCACATACATTTATCAAAGCAAGTACACAAAAGAGCTCCTAAAGAAATTTGACATGTTAGATAGAAAACCAAAAAAAGACTCCCATGCATCCTACATGAATTATGGAGAAAGATGAGGTAAGTAAAAAAGTTTGTCAGAAGCTATATCATGGTATGATAGGCTTCATTCTCTATCTGACTGCTTCTCGTCTAGATATTTTATTCAGTGTATGTCTTTGTGCTCAATTTCAATCAAATCCAAGGGAAACTCATTTAACAGCTATTAAGAGAATCCAAAGGTATCTGAAGGGAACATCTAACCTTGACTTGATGTATGGAGAAAACATCAGAATACAAGCTATCAGGTTTCTATGATGCAGATTATGCTGGACACAGACTAGAACGTAAAAGTACTTATGGAAACGACCAGTTTCTGGGTAACAATCTCGTCTCATGGGCTAGCAAAAGACAATCAACTATTGCGCTATCTGTTAGATGATGGCAATGATCTAGAAAGGGGGGGGGGGTTGAATAGATCACTAATTTTTAAACAAGAGTTAGTGCTTAAAATTTGGTTTTCAAATTTGTGCAGAAGCGGCTGAGGAACCAAATCGTCTAAACGAACCGTTATTGAAAAGACTGGATATACGAAACAAAACTGAATGAGAAATCGAATCAATGATTTGCCAGTTAATCAATACAAGTAATTTCCACTTAATTTATCCTATTTCCAAAGAATTGTAAAAAGTAAACTTAAATTGGAAATATCACAAACAATTTGTATGTACTCGACAGATCAAACACTTGGTGTGCAGAACACCCCAAGTTGAATTTCCTTGTAATTCTAGTGCAGAATTTTTCACAATTACAATCCAACAGATTGTAATTAGTTTAGCAAAACAGAATTTCAACACTACACAACAAAATAAATTTATCAAATAATCAGAACCACACAACGTAAACAACACAAATAAAAGATTTAGAGAAAGAGAGAACAACACCATATTTGTTTAGGCAGTTGCCCTTTTCGTCCTTGCTCCGGGTACGTCTACCCCCAATTCTAAAACTAGAATTGAGATTATTATTATCACATTGCAAAGTTTATACAAGGGAATCAATTGTCACCATACATTCAAACCTAGTTGTTGAAGTTGATACTATTCCATTATCTCCCCTTGATTCAACTCGAATCATGTGCATCAAACGCTCTAAACAAACTTCTGGTTACCGCTACTTGTTTGCACGAACCTGTTGCACCCTAAAATTTGACCAACATTTATTTACCTATCAAGAGTTGTATGATACTTTGAAGCTAGCCAAGAAGGCCATTCAAATGTTCAAAGGTTGATACCTTTATCAGAGAACTCAAGAAATCCTCAGAGGAATTGGTTGAAACCAAAGTTGTGTGTCTCATAACTTGAGAGTTGTGGGAGCTCCTCAGATGATTCTGAGACCATGAGGATAATGGACTTGAAGCTTTGAGAAAGCTTATGAGATGTCTTGAAAGCTATCATGAAGCATAGAGAGGTCATTGTACAAGAATTCATAAGATTCAGCCATGAGTGGTGGAATTAGGGTTTGACTGGGTCAACCCTAGGTCAACTGATGATTTGGAGAGGGTTGAGACCTAATCCAAGAGCCATGTGATCATGGAATGATGTATTGAGATACTATAAGGATGATTCCTATACCAAATCATCATGATTGAGGAGTTTGAGAAGTTTTAAGCTAGGGTTTCTAAGGATTGACAGTGTAAAATCCCCTAGTTTGATCCCTATCTTCAAGGCAGTTTAGCTCAAGATGTGATTGTCATCTCATCTTCCCCACAACATGAATGTTGTAGAGCTTGTTCTTATATTTAATTTTAGTAGTAGAATTCCTTGATAGGATTTGCAGAGCTCAAGTTATAGTTTTGACAAATTACATGTCATCTGAGGTATGTGAATTTGGGTCCTTGAAAGTCACCCAACCTGCAGACAACTTTTGCCCTAGTAGAATGATTCCTATGGATTCTTTGTCAACATGAATGTTGAAGAGCATCTTCTTAGATTTCTATAGAGTACTAGAAGTCCTTTATAGGATTTGTAGAACTCAACTTATGGCTTTGACAAGCCAAGGGCATTTTGGTCATTTGGAAGTTATAGGTCATTTCAAGCACAAGGCCATATCTCCTACTTCCAAGCTTCAAATGGAAAAATATTCAACATCAAAATTTCTTAGAATGATGTTTTAAGGCTAGTAGGGAGGTCATGAGATGTTGAAAAGGCTCATATCAAAAAGTGATAAAAATGGCCTAAAAATGAGGCATAAGTTAATTCAAGTGAATTTGAAAAATGGAAATCCCAAGTTATAAGTCCAAACCATGTCATGTAATAGGTCAATTTGAATCCAAATGACATTCTAAGAACAATGGTTCAGCCACAATTTTTATTTGAGGCTTGCATCATAGGGCTGCTTTGGAATTTGATTACTTGCATCTTAAGGTACCAAACCAAAACAAGGCAAAACTCAATAAGCAAGGTACTTATGCATTGTAACTTGTCCTAGATCTCATGTAAGGAGAATTTCAAATCAGAAACCAAGGTTGCAAGGCATTTGGCATGAGATACCATGTAAGGAGAATGAGAATTCAAAAATACCATGACATGAAAACTTCATTTTCTCATTGGATTGTTCTAGGGGGTTCTAGATGATTCTAAACCTTTCTATAAGATGTGTGCAACTTGCTCAGATGCAAGGTTGGTGTTAATTGGTGTAGAGAAGAGAGAGTGAGATCAAAATTCCTCCATTGCAAATCACATTCAAGCTCTTCATTCTTCTTCATTGCAATCCATTTTTTCTCCACAAACCTTCTCCATAGATCCTTCTGAGTGTATGCATACTGGTTTGAAGCTCCATCCATGAAGATTTGAAGGTTGCCATTGGAAATTGCAAGAAAGCAAATCACATTCGAATTCAAGGATACAAGCTCTCTCCCTCCAATCTTTTGCAAACAGAAGAAGATTCATCATCCAGGGATTATTCTTGAAGAGTTTCAAGCCTTGAAAGCAAGGATTTCATCACCTACCATATCAAGAAGCCAGGTTTGCAAAATCTCTTCCACCTCATAATCTAGGCATGGTTAGGTTAATTTATTAGTTTAGAATTGTTAGAGACAATTAGGTGATCATTTCTGATGAGTTTAGGAGTGATTGGTGAAGTTTCATTCATGGATGCCATTTCTTGATGGAGCAAGAACGTGTTATATAATGAGTGATAATGATAGTTTGATAGCTTGTTTTAACCCATGGAATGTGAGGAGCATTTTGATGTAAAGAAATTTGAGTTTGGTTGAAGTCGAGTATGGATCATATTTTGAGATTGGTTTGGATTCACCTTCGGGTTTGGTAGTAGAGACCGTTTCAATGCATTTCAAGACCATAGGCGTGATCAGGGTGAAATTCTGAGCAACTTAGGGTTTTACATTTTGGAATTTGGTCAAGAAATGAGTGCATACGAGTTGGTAGAAGTTTGGTGCATGGAAGCTGTGTTTTAATGGGAGTTACTGCAAACCCTAGGGCTGGATGAAGAAGACGAACTCGTGTGCATTGGATCACTCATAGACTAGTTGACCACGCGCAGATCCAATGCCTGAGGTTCAAAGCGAATTTGAGAGGGAGTCTGAGTAACCATGAAACGAAGCGTTTCATTAAACGCTACTCTGGGTTTTTAGTGTTTGGATTTATATTCCCACCCCCCTATACCAAGCCCACATGGAAATGAACTGTTTTGATTACTTAATGCACCGCTGGTTTTTCTTTTTTGTTTATATTTTCTTATTTGTTTTCTGAATCATTATTGGGCCTAGCATTTCACTATCCCCACCCCCATGTGAGGCCCAATTGCAGTTTTAACTGAATTTCCTGACTATTCGCACCGCTGTTTTGTTATTTTTATTTTCATTTTATTGTTTTTCTGATTTAATAATTGGGCTTAAGCGCTTTACTTTCTGCACCCCATATGTTGAGCCCATCAATAAAATGAACTGCATATCATTTCTATTCACACCCCATTTTCATGTTTGCATTTTATTTTTCTCCATTTTATTTTAATCTTTGAAAATTCATAATAAAATGGAAAATCAATATTTTTTAATGGGAGTTTTTTCTCCCTTTTCATATTTTTGTCAAGAAAATATAAAATAAAAACATTTTTCATCTCATGCATTTTAATATTTTTTGCATATTTTCTTCTTTAATTGCTTTTTAATGCTTTTAAGTTGATATGTGATTTTGTAGATTTTAGTTTAGGTAGCTCCCTTAGTATTTTTAGGATAGTTAGATATATGTTTTAGGTTCCCCCTGGATTTATTCCATATTTTTGTGATGATTATTAGGATAGTTTTGACTAGATGCTATTAGGTTGTGTAGAATTAGGTTAAACTTCAACATAGGTCCATAAGAACATTAGATTTTTGGGTTTTTAGGACAATTTAGACTATGGGACATATATGGGTATTAAGGTTAGGTATGTAGGATCCCTTAGAAATTATATTAGGATTTAATATAATAGTATGCTATTTTTAGTTGATTTTTGTGTTGGTTGATTGTTTGTGTTGCCCTTGTGGGCTTGTATTTTTGTTTGCTTTGCTTTGTGGGCTTGGAGAGCTTGGTCTTGTTCTAAGGAGCATTGAGGAGCATAGTAGAAGACTTGAAGATGCATTGAGGAGCTTGAGAGCTTGTTCTTCTTTTCTTTTTTTGTTGTTCTAGGGTTAGGGATTAGGAAGAGTTTAGACTTAGATGAGTTCTTTCTCAAACATGGATGGTATCATTCACCTCCATTCCTCCCTATGATTCAAAGTCCTTCCATGGTATACACCTCTCTCCTTTGGAGGGATAAGTGATATACCTAGGAAGTAGAACTTTTGAGGGAACCATTCCTTTGATGTTGAACCCTTATAGGTCACTTTTGGTGGTCAAATAAGCAGCTCAATATCCCCAGCTTATCCAGTAAGTGATTTCCTCTGGTTAGATTGTCTTGAGAGAGGTTGAGCCTGAGCTTGAAGATGAAGACTTCATTGAAGAGTATAGAAGAGGATGAATCCTTGAGTACTGCCATTCCAGCTGAAGCTTGAAGAACAAAGCAAGTTGACACTTGAAGACCCCTGAAGATTAGGTGAAGCCTGAAGATGGAACTGATCAAGAAGCTGAAGCTTAAAGGAGAAGATAAGTTGGAACTTATGTTGTAGGGTTGAAACCTGGAAGAGCAAATTGACATTGGTCAAGAGTGATTGAAGTCTGAAGACTGAGTTGCTGTTGGAGAAGCTGGAGCTTTCTTCTGTTTTCTTTTCTGTATTGCTGTGTTTTGCTTGACTTGTTTGATGCATTAGAATAAGTTCATATCTAGAATAGGTAGAATCCAGGAGCATGATTGCATTAGAGGTTGAGTTGCTCCCTCTGCTTGTATTGTTACTGTGTGGCTTTGCTTGCGGGTATTCGGTAGAGCCCAACTCCCTTGCCCATGTGGTTTGTTTGCCTGATGGCATTTTATTTCATTCTTTCTGTATGATTGCAGTTTACTGTTTATTGCTTGATAGCATGTTGTTTACATTTCAGTATGATTACTGTTATTTCATTCTGGCTTGAGGTTGAGATGAGCTTGTGGAGGCTGAAGCCCCACACACATTTCCTCCCTCACTTGCATTGCATGCATTTTACTGTTAAGGTGATGCTTTGTCTGTTTTGGTGTATCATTGACATGATCCCTTAGGACTCTCATTTCCTTTGATGATAGAATTTTAGGATGAAACCTATGCATGACAACTTCTAGGAGTTCCCTGTTCAAACCTTGACCATAGGATGAATCCATGGCATGACAACAGTAGGACTTGATAGTCTCCCTCCTAGTTGGGCCTGTTCTCTTCTCATCTCAAAACAGTTTAAGATACAGTAATCATGAATGATTTCCTTCGTACGTTACGAGCCTTAAGCTATCTGAGAAAGGGTTGTGGGAGAGTTTCTTTTCCACAGTCTGGATGTTTAGTATGGTACCCTTTGGGTGACATGCAACGCATTCACTCTCAGGTCATAGTCTCTAGTGCGGTTGAAATCGCAAACACAATAAAAAACACTTCTTTCGTAAAAGACAGGAAATAAACCGTAGTTTCCCGAACTACGTGAGCTCTGATCTCTCATGCCTGTTGAGATTACGTAGGCACAAGATGGCGATGTCTTGGCGAGCTACCTTCCCCCATAACCCTTCGTAGGCCGAACTACGTTGACTCTGATTTCTCATCCTTTGATGAGAATACGTAGGCATAAAGTGCGACGCTTTGCCGAGTCATTTTTCTTTTCTTTTTCATCCAGCCTTGATAGGTAGATAGAATAAAACCAACCCGTCCAAGTAAACACAACAAGCGAGGATCCCGTCGAGTACGACGAACGTGAGAGGTGCTAATACCTTCCCCTTGCGTAACCGACTCCCGAATCCAGACAATGGTTGCGACGACCTTGTCTTACCCTTTTTCGTCAGGTTTCTCCGATCGTTTCCTTTCCTGCTCTGAGGGATAAATAACGAAAGGTGGCGACTCTTCTGTTGTGCCGACACCTTATTTTCGCGCAAGCGACAGAACCACCGTTTTTCAAACCTTTTGCTCGGCTGATTTCGAACACATGACTTTCGACCCTAAATATTTCTCCACAATCCTCTGGTTACCATTACTCATTTGAATGTACCCACCGTTCTTCAAACCTTTCACTCTGCTGAACCTATGAGGCAAAGATTTGTGTAAAAACCCCCCAAATCCTCAAGATCATGGAGGGCAAAACCCTAATGGTTTTATTCAAGAAAAACCCATTAAATCCTCAACCCAAACTAGATATACAATCCTACGTTCGGACGTTATCACCTCGGCAACGCACAAGATCAACAAAATTTTTTATGTGCAATTGTTGAAGAATGCAAGTGAGAATGAAGATGAAGAGAAAAAATTCAATGTATATCTTTTGCTTTTCTTGTTCTATTTTGTAATGATGAGACAAAATGAATTTTTATGATGCCTTGGCCCAATAACTAACATAACAACATTTTGAAACACAAAAAACCAGAAATATTGACTCACAACAGCGAGCAGTCGACCTAAGCATTAGGTGGATCGACCTATGCACACCCGAATGCAAAACTACAAAAAAAAAATCAAGCTATACATTGACCGAAACAGGGCCATGCGTCGATGCAGGGTTACTTCAAAACAACATATTTTTGTTCTTCCAGTACGAGTCGACCTATTGGTCGACGTGAGCTAACCAAGGAGCAATTTATCTTTAATTAATATGTATGCGTCGACCTCCACAAGATTGTGAGTCGACGCAAAGACCTCAAAATGTCAAAAACAAGTTCTTTGCTACCATTTTGGTCCACCTAAACCATTTTTATGTAGACCTAAGGTATCTAATATGATCAAGTTCCAAAATATCATATATGAGATGCTCCTATATGTATAGACACATGAATGTAGACTATTTTGTGCATTTTAAAGAATGAATGCAATCTAAGACGCGATGATACCACCCAAAGTACAAAGTACGAGCTAATACAAGTTTTGACATCATTAAAATAAGGACTAAGGAACCTTGCCCTCACATGCTCCCCCTTTTAAAGATGGAAAAACCGTTGCAAAATCTTCAACTTATCGAGTACTTTGAGAAGCATCCTCCCCCCTGATTTTATGCATTACTCTGAAAAAATCTAATCTATCTTTTTGAAGCGCTGCTTTTGCATTTTCCCTGTTTGACAACATCAAAAAGAGCAAAGCACAAGGTCAACCGAAATCAAAACATATTCATATGAACACAATCATACACTTTGCAACAGATAAACATCAACAACCATTCACATAAAATGATGTTAACGCTAGGAATATAAACATAAATAAGACAAGAAACATAAAAAAAAGAAACTTAGCATTTTACATAACCAAATTTGTTCAATACATGTTACAAGTCAACATAACCAAAACACAAAACAAAGATACAAAATAACATGCAAAATGAAATATGAAATGCACAACACAGCTCAACATCCTATGGTCTCCTCCACCTATGTGGGTGACCCCTCCCTCTGAAAGAGTAATCCAAATGTGGCACTCGTTGCTCCTCTTGGCGTTCGGTGAAGTCAAGAACGGTCCTATTTAGAGTGTTAAAGGAAACTGAGAGAGATCTATGCTGACTTGTAGCATTCTTAGTCATAGTATGATGCTGACTTGCAGCATTCACATCCATAATATCAAACCTTCACAAGACTGTTGAGGCAAACAAATCAAAGTTATCACTTTGAGCTTGAAGCCGACTTTGCAAAGCTGTGTATCTCTCCTCTTGAAGTGTAGCAAAGTTTTGTTGTTGAATTTTCATATTTCTCAACATTTCCAGGACTTCAGAGTTATCCGGTTGGTATTAAGGTGGAGATGAAGGCATGTAGGACGATCCTTGGTTAGTCCAGCCTGTATGTTGCCATTATCCCTAGCCTTGGTTAGCATAGGGATCATGTCTAGGGGAACCACCTAGCCAATCACCATGATCGTTAGTAGGATGGTCATCCTCCTCCAGGTAATGAGTTTCCTCATCCTCTTCTTCATCATCCTCTTCATCCTCATCCGATTCCTGAACCCTTGAACTTGAGAATTTTATCTTGAACCTATACCTTTGCTCTTGACGATCCCAAAGGCAACACATCAAAGTTAGGGTCTTTTGGCTAAATTCTTGATCAGTCGTCAAAGAGCTATATGAAATACCTTGAACAACAACAACAACCCGATTAGGAACACTATGAATGAAAGAGGCATAACACAAAGTTGTACCTCGACCTGAGTTCTTTAGAGCAATATCCTACGAGCAATGTAATACCGCTAATGAACTCTTATCTTATTTTTCACCGGATAGACCAAATGCATCTCAGCTTTGTCAACCCTCGAATAACCTCCCTTCTTGGGACGCAAAATGTGAGCTACTATCTACTGTAGAATCATGTCAATAGGCTTCAAACGACTAGTAGTAACAGTTTTAGGAAACAAATCACTAGCAACAATGTATTCGGGATAGGGATCCTTCAACATTGAATTCAGAGCTGTCTTACACTCATGGTTCGGAGCCAATTTTGTATAAGATATTTTAAGGTTAGGAGACAACCGTGGACACATATCAAATATATCTTTCCAAGTATCGACATCAACCTTTAAACTTCTACCACCTATCTTATATCCAAATACAACCTTTAACCATGAATATCAACAATAGAATCACGGAAAATGTTTCAACATCTGTTACAACATGTTAATCAATAAGGAAATACTGAACTGTAAATTTGTAGAATGATAAATAATACAAGATGTTAACCCAGTTTGGTGCAATTCACCTACATCTGGGGGCTACCAAGCTAAGAAGAAGAATCCACTATCAGTAGTATAGTTTTATGTAAACAACCTCTCCTTTATAGTAAACAACCTCTGATTTACCTATCACTACCCAGTGAAAACTTTATCCTTAGAAGTCACATATAATTGATAAGAAAAACCCATCTCACTCTCTTAATCACTACTTGTGATATCTAACAGTTAGAATCAACAACAACTGCATCATCCTACTTGAAAGACACCTCTTTCAATAAAAAGTTCAGCCAAGTAACCTTGACTAACAACCCTATTTGGATTTGCTTCAAAGCTTCATCCAAGAATAATATACAATTAATTGCCTACAGGTTTCTGAATCTGTATAAGCATTTATGTCTGCCACAATGTATCCAACCGATACAAAGATAGACTTACAACATAAGAAAACATATGTCTCTCAAAACCCTAAACACTTACTTTCTACTTTACAAGTATTACTCACAGATTCTTCCTTTACCCAAGGTCTAGGTCTTCCTTTTATAATCTTCTGCAGTTTTGGGCTTCAAATCTTCTATTTATTTGATCCACTGCTAAACGTGTCTTGAATCTTGGAACATATTTAAAAACAAAACCTACTGAGTTAGTCATGATGTCGAGTCTTTATGCATGGGGATATCATTCGACATCTTTGTTATATGCAAAATTCTTCATGTTTGATCATCTTATTCTTCAACAAGTTTTACCAAAATTTAGTCAAACCGCAGGAGTTTTCAAATTGAGTGATAAATTTGAAAAACAGAATTATAATTGAATAATTTAATGATAAACTTCCACTTGATTAAACCTTGTTCAAAATAACGTTGTTTAAACCTTGCATAAATCTTGTTCAAAACAAACATGGCATAATTTGTTACAGACATAACATAAACCTTGTCTCAAAAACAGACATGATATAAACGTTCTCTCAAAACAGACTTGACATAAACCATTTTCTCAAAACAGAAATTATATAAGATTATTGCAATACAGACACCTTCTAAAAGTGATTACAAGATCGTAGATCACTTACATCAGACACCTTCTAAAATCTCGATCCTATCATTGTTGTTATGCTCTGAGGCACATATAAATGCTTTATTGAGAATTTTGAATATGACTTATGTACCACAAGAAATTTATATTAATCAACTGGAAGGAGTAGTGGCTCATGTTAACGTTGGTAATGGCTTGGGTTTTACTAATTTAGATCTAACTTCTGCTCGGAGAAACCAAAATCACGCTCTACACATATCCATAGAATGTAGAGGAGCTGTTCTGTCCCATGTGCTAGTTGATACGAGATCATCACTCAATGTGTTTTCGAAGAAAGCACTGATGAAGCTAGACACTCAAGGCTTAATTTGTACTCCAAGTGATCTGGTAGTAAGGGCATTTGATGGGACCAGAAGGTCAGTATTTGGTGAAGTCACGTTTCCGATTTAAGTGGGTCCAGAGATCTTCGATGCAGTCTTCTATATCATGGATATCTAGCCTACTTATAGCTGTTTACTCGGTCGGCTGTGGATACACTCCGCTGGGGCAGTCACCTCGACTTTGCACCATAAATTGAAGTATATGTGGAGGGGAAGATTGTTACTGTCTGTGGGGAGGAAGATATCATGATCAGTCACATGTCATCTTTCAACTATGTAGAAGTGGATGGTGAGATTCATGGGATGTTGTGCAGGCTTTTGAAGCAGTAGAGATTCAGGAGAAGACTCTTGTTGAAGACAAAATTCCAGAGGTTCCGATGTCCTCGTTTAAAGAGGCCCGTGCTATTATGGAATCCGGTTCTTCGTAGAGGTGGGGCCAAGTTCTCAATGTTCCTAACAAGAAAGACAAGTTTGGCCTGGGGTATAACCCATCTTCTCCTCAAAGTGCTCTAAAGTACAAAGGACCCGTTCAGTTCACCAGTGGTGGGGTTATTTTTGATAGGGTTAATGCTGTTGAGGATGATGGAGGAGACAACGATTTCGATATGGATGCTTGGATCCGTCAAGGTGTTCCCAGACAAAAACTTTGCAACTGGACTGTGGAGGAAATCGTCCAAGTCACTTCAGAAGAGTAATTTCCATTGTTTTTTATTATGTCTGGTCCTAAGTTCTTCCCAAGACGTAGTGGCTTTTCCTTGTAGGGCCCCTTTGGTTTATTTTCAAACTTTTTATCATGAATGAAAGGTGTTCTTTTTGAATTTAAATATTTTGGTCCTTGTTTTTCTTATATTTTTAACAAAATAGAAAAATGGAAATGTGTTTGTGTCTTTTTGCATATCATAATAAGCATAAAAAAAATCAATCATACAGGTTTCACATCTCATATACCATCGATTCAGATTCAACTATGACTCGATATGACTTCGACAATCCTATTTATTAAGCCGAAGAAGAGACTGATGAAGATGGTGACCTCCCAGAAGAACTGGTCAGACTTTAGAGTCAAGAGGAAAAAGTCATTTCGCCTCATCAAGAGGATGTTGAAGTTGTCAATCTAGGCACTGAAGACGACAAGAAAGAAGTCAGGGTCGGGGCTGCATTGGAAGACAACGTCAAAAGAAGATTGGTAGAAATACTCCGTGAGTATAGAGATGTCTTCACTTGGTCTTATAAAGATATGCCAAGGTTGGATACTGATATAGTAATGCACCGTCTACCTCTTCGAGAAGAATGTCCTCCTGTAAAGCAAAAGTTGAGAAGAACTAGGCCTGATATGGCAGTCAAGATCAAAGAAGAAGTCCAAAAGCAATTGGATGCTGGTTTTCTTGCCGTCACGAATTATCCTCCATGGATCACCAATATTGTTCCTAATCCTAAGAAAGATGGGAAGGTCAGGATGTGTGTCGACTATCGAGATTTGAATAGAGCGAGCCTAAAAGATGATTTCCCACTCCCTCGCATTGATGTCTTAGTTGATAACACTGCTCAATATTTGTAGCACCCAAAAATTTGCTTAACATTTTATTATATCTTGGCTTATGTTTCATAGCATCTTGCATTGGCATTTATGCATAACAATGGTTCTAGGCAAGGGATCAAGATATCTTGTTCAACACACATAGAAGAGCACTCCATCTTCAAGGCTCAAACAAGGGTACATCTTCTTTTTTTGTGGCACCCTCAAGCCACATGGTTTTATCACCATCAAGGTATGCCCCACAACCTTGAGTTAATGATACAAGCAAACCATACCCTCCTTTCTTTGGATCTCTAGATGGATTCTGGACATGTGAAACCCTCATGGGCAAGAATTTTGAAACCTTATCATCACCATGCCACACAAATCATCTTTTTTTGAGAAGTTCTTCAGTCTACTCACATGAATTAGGGTTTTGAGCTTGGGTCGATTTCTCTTATCTTAATGCTATTGAAATTAGGGTTTTGGATAAAATTGGTGTATGTATGATTCTTTGGGCAAGACTTGATTGCATGGTCTTCTATATGTCCTAGGGTGCTGAAGAGTGAAAGATTAATCATCAATTTCAATCAGAAGAGTTTCAATTTACCAGATGATTGTAAATCATGTGAATTGGGGAAAAGTCAACTGTACAATGAAAAAGTCAAAGGAATCACAAAAAATCAAGAAGTTTGAAACTTGCCATTTTGGGAAGTTAGGGTTTTAGAAACTTTCCATTTATAGAAAGTTTCATGGTTGGGACAACCATCTTCAAGGTCTCTTTCCTTCATGACCAAGGCTCCATTTAAAGTTTTGTCCAACACAAAAGTTAAAGATCATGATCCAAGCTTTCCATCCATTACTAACACTGTCTCATAGGATTAATGAAGCTCAAATTATGTGGATTCAAAGTTGAGGTTCCAATCTTGTCAAAATTCATAACTTAGGATTTTTTTTTGAAGTTGTTTCAAGGAACGTTTTAAATCAATCTTCCGTGCACTTTTTCACCATGTCCCAAACTCCAATCTCATTTCCTTCAAACACAAGAATCTTATATCATCATTCAAGCTTTCCATTCATGGTTTGAATTCATCATTTGATCCATTATAACACGAGTTATAGTGTCTTCAAGTTGGGTTTCTCAAGTTGACAAGTTTGGCAATTTAGTGAAAATTTCACTAAGTGTGGGGAATGGTTCTTGAGGACCAATTTTCAAGTGGATCTTTCATGTTGATTTTGGTCTTGTATCTATTTTACTCCAACATAAAATTTGCTCATTGAGATATGATCTTCATTTCTCACCCAAAATACCATCTTTTGGCCAAGTGTTCTTCAGGTTGTGATGATGAGAAATGGGTGACACGAGTTGATCCAACACATTATTCATAGAGCATTTTGGCATATCCTGTTTTTCCTTCTTGCAGCCTCTTGTTCCCACCAATTTCACACGTGTGATGTACCTGCCTTGTGACTACAAAACATTACCCAAACAACTTAGACACCACATGTACCTTCCATGCACACCTTTACACTATATTGCCAAATAAGAAACAAACTGATTTTACACGATAAATGCTCTCTCTCCAGTCTGCTCACCCAACCTCTCAAAAGAAAACAACCATAAGGCCATTAGAGGCATATGTTTGAGGTTTGCAGGCTAGGACAAGAGTCAACGAAACTACTCCGTTAGGTAAACATTCTCTATATCATCTATCTTCATCTAGTATTCTTTCAAACTCATAATGCTTATCACTGAAGTTCCACATGGATATAGGCCAGTTTGGTATAATTATCATGATGTTTAGGGCCTGTTTTAGTTTGTATGTTTTTTCTTTGTGATCATTTTTCATGGCTTTTGGATGGGAGTCTTTAGAAACTAAGGTTAGGTTTGGTTCCAACGTGAGGAGAGGTGCGAGTTGAGGTCGGTTTTTGGCAGGTTTGGCATGTTTTACAGTCCCCTCCGGTGGGGATGACCGGAGAAGACGACCGGAGGCCTAACTCCGACGTCTGACTCAGGTTTTTGTTTTGACTAGTTGACTTAGGTGATGTGGCCATGATGTGGCGCCACGTCATTTAATGAGTTCCCATATGGAACTGTTTGTCTTATCCTGAATATTGGCTGGGTTGGTTTTATATTTGGGCTTAGTGTATTTGTTTTTCGCACCCCCTTTCCTCTGGCCCATATGTTCTAACTGTCGTACCTCGAAAAATACGATCCTCACGATGGACGCAGAAAATACGTTCGAACAGAGTCGCCATCGAACTTTATTCATTCCAAGGATGGAATAGGAAAATATCGATAAAACCTTTAAAGAGATAAGAACATGGTCATCGCAACCAATATTCTAGGTTCGGGAGTCGATTACGCAAAGGGAAGGTATTAGCACCCTCTACGTCCGTTGTACTCAATGGGAACCTCTTGATTCGATTCGAGAGTAAAGTTAGCTATGATTGTTTGTTTTCTTCTAAGGTTTCTCCTATAAGGGGATGGGTGGTTATAAGATAGGGTGCTCGCCAAGGATTGGGGCCCTTGTGCCTACGTATCTTCACTTGTAAGAAGTGCAAAATCAGAGCATTCGTAGTTCATGGGACTACGGGAAAAAAAGAGGGATTGTGCTCGCCAAGATCATCGCAATCTTGTGCCTACGTATTCTCAACAGATGTGAGAAATCAGAGCAGCCGTAGTTCGGCTAACTATGGTAAAAAGTTTGGAAATGTGAACGAGTGTTTAGGTCGCATTCTAACTGCTAAACGTTGGCTTGCCTGCTCGCTAGGGGAGGCTGAAGCACGAGTTTGTTATGCGCGGAAGAAAGGACTAAACAATGTTCTTTGAGAAAGTATTTATGTTGGAGATCGCACGAGGGCGAGGAATTAGGTTTATCGTATTGGATGTTTTGGTTTGGGATATATTTTAATAGTTAATAAGGTTTCGATTGCACAGGGGCGAGAAAGGAATTGGAATGGTTGAATATTTTAAGGGAGAATGACGACTACTCGATAAACGAGACGTCAGTCTCGCAATCAATTAATCGGGATATCATTGGAATGCTAGATCCCAATGATACCTTTTTCATTCAATTAATTATGAAATTGTATTTGAATGAACAATGACGATATTTGTCCAAATAGTTAGGGCATATATTTTATAGACGAAAGGTCGAGTAATCCACAACCTAAAGCGTACGCCCTAAGAGTGGTTACTCAAGAATTCAAGGAGTGCGAGACTCCAAGAACTCAATTTTTTCAAAATTTAGTTAAGAAAATAATTTGAATTTAACATATGGTTTAGAAACAAACTAGGGTTTAGACTCGATCGCACGAAGGTGAGGAACGAGATTAGATGGTTTGAAAAATTAGGAGAAATGAAGACTACTCGATAAACGAGACGTCGACCTCGTAACCAATTAGTCGGGATATCGTTAGAATGCTAGATCCTAACGACATCTTTTTCATTCCATTAATCATAAATATGTTTGTTGGACAGTGAATACTTGTCCAAATAATTAGAGGAGGTTTTTTAGGAATGAAAGTCCGAATGACACGCTAACCGAGGTGTACACCTCGATAGTTGTCAGTCTCGATTTCAAGAAATACGTGACTCCAAGAACTCGATACTTTCGTAATTTAATTAAGCAAATAGTTTGAAAATATTAGCGTATGTAGATTAAACTAGGGTAGGCATATGGCTAGAATTAGGGTTTGCCTACTTTGAAAGGTTTAAACAAAGTTGAGGTGTTTTAACGATGAAAGACGAAACGACCACAACTCAAGGTGTGCACCTCGAGAGCGGTCGCTTAAGGATCCAAGGAGTACTAGACTCCAAAGACCCACTACTTTCAATAAAAAAAACTATCATAAATTAATAAAATATTAATTAAGATTTAATTAGAAAGAAAAAAGAAAAAAAACTTATGTGTTAATGAATTAGGATAGTCATTATTTACATATAAAAAGAATTATTCTAGAAATTATTTTATTTGATTATCACCTTCTTATAATATAACCAAAAGTTAATAATAACCTTAATCTACTATAATAGTTATCACTATAATTATTGATCAAACACTTAATGAAGCCATATTATTTGGAACAGGCTGGGGTGCAAGACATACACATGGGTACATGGTCTTACACAAGCTCATACTCCAAGGGCTCATAAAGCCCAAAGAATTTCTACCCTCGGAGGCCCATACGCCTCTTAAACTTACCCAAACTAAAGGGACAAACACTTCCCTAATAACTCACATGGTCAGTAGAAAAAAATGAATTTAAAACGAGATGCTTTCTCTAATACGCCACGTGTGCTGGCACTAATGAAGGCTATTAATTGTGTTGCGGCTTAAAGGACATGCGTCCCCAAGGTTGTGATCCCACGGTTTATGAAGCAAAACAATTAAAGGAAAAGGGGAAGAACTTAAATGAAGCTTGTGAAAAGTCATCTCAAATCTCTTTCCTATCCTCAGTTTCCAACGAAAACCTTATTCTTCATCTACCCTCTTTAAACTCTCATTCTTTCTAACTCTCTCTCTCTCAATAAACAACAATCTTTCCCCTTTCAAAACAAAACTCTCCCTCTCTCGGAACCTCTCTCATGCTTCTCAAATCAAACAACAAGGCCGGAGAAAGGCGGCAGCCAGTGTCGGTGCTACCATCTTCTGTGGCAGTCCAACACCCAAAACGGAAACTCCAAACCCCTTTTTCTTGAGCGTAAACCCCAAAATTCAAACTCAATTTAACAAATAAAATCCCTAAATCATAACTCATAACTCAAAGCAAATAAAACCCTAAATTATAAATCAAAGTTCAAACAATACACAGTGTAACATATTTAAGCAGATAAGTCATGGTGTTCATACGATGGTGAGCAAAAATCAAGTAAAAGGAAACTTACGAGCTCTGACCTAATCAGATGGTGAATCCGCGAGGTAACTTGCTTGTTCTTTATTCTTTACCGCTTTTCTTCTTCTCGGTTCGTATTCTGCTTAATGTGGTTAAGTTCAAGCTGGCTAGAGCTTCAGTGTGAAGCTCTATCAACTTTTTAGGAAGAACTTTTGAGTGAGTTGGGTATTCAATTTCGCAGAGCTTCGCTAGGGTTTTTTTCTCTGTTTTTGCCAATGGTTGGGAGTGTATTTATAGGAAATTTTAGGGTTTTTTGATACGTGTGAAAATTTGAAATTTGCTGAAAGAAATGTTTGGTATCATGTGAGGTGAGGTGTATTTCGGTAGTACAATTCTGTTAGAGGTTTATACCATGATTTCTGCTTTTCTGGGACTTGATAGTGACCTTTTCTTTGTCTGTAGTGAGGAAGAAAAATATCTAGTTTTACCCTAGTTTTTTACTGTGTGGAAATGCTTCTTTTACTAATTATCAATTTGCTGACATGGGAGTCTTTATTTGACTTTAAAAAAAATTTGTTCTTGTTGCCATATTCTGTTATAACTGTCATGCTCTTTCTTCTTCATATGTTGCTAATGTTGAGTAATCATTGCAGGTTGTAAGTCTCTTTCTTTAACTATCCAAGGATGCAGGCCAAGTGAGAGTGTTATTCATATATGGTATTCTTACTTTACACTAACATTGCTCAAATTAGGAACTTTGAACCACTCTGCTGCCCGAGTTTGTAGCTGTGAACTCAAGTTCTCGATCTTAGCTTCACCAAAATAATGTAAATGTTGGAATTTGGACTCTTGGTTTAATTTGTCAATCCTGTTGTCATCTGAAGTTGGTGAGCTTAAACAACTTCTGAGGTAAAGTAATCCTATAAAACTGAGTATTTTATGTTCCCTTATTCTTCTTGGACTCTTAACACTTTGTGAGAACTCCACTGATCTATATCCCCATTCATTATGCAGATTCCCCATCTATTGACAGTGTAATGGCCACATGCTAGTGCGGCTTGGCAATAATGGGGTTTGATACAGCCTTAGCGCAAGGTTAAGTTTTATAGAGATTTTCACAACTCATGGATCTAAGTCTTGTAAAATATTTGTAGCCTGAAATTTCAATGCCTTGTTTTTTGTAATCCTCTGTCTATTAGGTTTAGGGTGGCTATAAAGAAAACAAGGAGCTTCAAAAGGGGTCTTGTGATATTGGTAGCTTATAAAAGACTTGAGATGGGCATCACGGAGACTCTTGTGGACTGCACTTAATGAAGAGTCTGAGAATTGGTTTCGAGGAAATGTTATCCGGGAGTGCTTCAACTGGCTAGGTGCAGCTCAATGCTTCCGAAGACTATCAATAACAGTGATGTTTATTCATAGTCGTAATGAACCGTATCTACTTGTTTTTGCAGATGTATTACTCTTGGCATATGGATTAACCTTCTGGCCAGGAACACCAACCATTCAACGCATTTATGTGCTCAGGAGTACGAAGCAAATTTGAGAAACAACCATCACAAATAACGGTAAGAGGTGCACATGCTGATAAATCTTGAGCATCTCTTATTTTGTTTTTGGATCAATCTGTTTTTGATCTCATGTAACTGCTTCTTATTTCAGATATCATCCTTGGTGTATTGGGAACAGAGTATTTGAATTTCAAACTGCAGGTGAGATTGGGCAAGATATCTTCTCTATCCTTTTCATAGTTTGTTGCTTTGGCCTAATTTTCTTCATGTTATTATCTTTGTTTTGTGCAGAGCCCTCCTTTTTGATGCCCGCTAATATAACAACTTGGTGCAGCCGTGGCTCGTGCAACCGTGAAGCTTGCGTGGAGATCATCTTAGATACGACCAACCCTTACTGTCTGGAATGTATTGGAGAGTATGTGTCTCATTTCTGTATTTGAACTTTCTGAAGTAATAGTTACATAACTAGAAATTGCATACATTCCTTAAACATGCTTTTGACATTCTTTCAACTCTTATTTTAGGTACACATGCGACAAGGGCCTTGGTAATCCTCTGAAAGTATTCATCAGTTACAGTTGAGTTCTTTTTTAGATTCATTAGTTGCTTTTTCTATTGCAGAGGCAACTGCAGAGAAGTACTTATTGGTCAAGAAAAGGGAGAAGGGAGCACCTTTTTCAAGGCCTTGGAGAGCTTCATTAGCCTGAGGTAAAAACAACTTTAAATGTGCCTCAGAATCTGGGTTTGACTCGTGTCTTGCTAAAAGTACTTTGATGTCCTAATAGAGATCTACATATTTTGGGTTTGTGAGTCCTCTTTTATTCTCTTAAGTTATTACAATCTTATGCACACTGAACTCTTGATATGTTGCCCTCTAGTTTGTGATGAATCTGTCTGGATTGCAATATAGGAATTGAAAGCACTTGTTGTTCATGTTGCACTACTGCAGATTTTAACTATAACTTGAAGGAAACAAAATGCTTGGTGTGTGAATTGTTGAGCTTAAAACAAGTTCTCATGTTTCTCTGTTTTGTACGCACTTGGCGCCGAGGCTTGGGCTAGCTAGCTTTAAAACATGAACTGGTTGACTCGCTTTTGCACAGTTCTTCAGACGCAACCGCGTCATTGTTGATTAATTGTGCTTCAGCAACAATGAACTGTGTTTCAGGTATAAACACTTCCTTAAGGCTGTGCCGTTTTTCGACCAACTGATCTCTAGTTTGTATTTCTAATATAACTCATTAATCCTTCTTGTTATATGTACTGAGTGTGAGCCTGCTGATGGCATATGAAGAACAAAAGTTGGAGGTCACAACTTGGTAATGCTTTCAGGATTTTCATGATTCTATCCTTCAACCTTCATTCTGCACCACTAATTTTTGATCTCCTCAATCCTTTCCTTGTGTAGCTTGTAGATATGAGGCATGGGTTTTGAGTTACTGCGAAAGACATGATATTTTGCCGGT
Organism: Lathyrus sativus; assembly: GCA_963859935.3. Taxonomy (NCBI): domain Eukaryota; kingdom Viridiplantae; phylum Streptophyta; class Magnoliopsida; order Fabales; family Fabaceae; genus Lathyrus; species Lathyrus sativus. Next base: position 75,141,337 of record OZ012735.1, read on the forward strand.
GCCTGCATTGGTTTCAATCTGAGAATATCACCTTTATTTTGAAGGTAATGAAGTGTATGACTTTTGAAATATCGATTCTATGTTCATTTCTGGTAAAGGATCGCTTATTATATCTGGAATTCCTTTGACAGCTTCTTGAATTTCGCAGTCAGAACTGATGTGTCTGTAATGTTCTGCAGGTTTCATCATTTTGAATGAACTAGACCGTCATCGGTGTGTGAACATGTTGCAGGATATTAGGGTGACACAACTTTGAGCCTTCCGCCGGCGCCGTTGGAAAGATTCTGTTACTAAAGGAGACAAAGGATGTAGAAGGGCAGCAGGCTTTGATGATTTTTGTAACCACTTCTCCACTTCCTCCAAGTAGCAGTACGGCGACATTTTCGCAATGATTGATTGAGTCGAGGATTTGGCCAAGGGAACAATCAACAAGTTCAGGCGCTCATGAGCTTTACAACCTTTTGAAATAAGATGTACACGCTGCCTCTCATCTTAATCCTTCAATTCGAGAAAGAACGTATGCCGGAAAATTGGGATCAAGTCTGCTGTACGGTGGCTTAAGTAGTTCTCACATAAACTCCTCCACAACACCGAGGATAAACTCACCATCCTGCACAGTAAATCATATTAAGCAACATTGTATGATATGATCTCCATTCATATATCTTGCCCTATGATTTATGTAACTTTGATTAGTGTGATGCTTTAGTTTATCACTTGGCAAGCACCTTTAGGATAAATTATCATTGTAACCTTTGTACTAGCTAAACTTTGTATCATAGTTCGTAAATGCAGAGAGTTTACACATGTCATGGCTTTGGCTTGAGGCCTCTCACTATTTATTATTTTACTTGGCCAAGATTCGGTCCCAAACAACAACAACATGCCAAGCATACACCACATATGGGCTCTGTTTGATTATGGCTTAAAGGAAATTAGAAGAAATTAAAACAAATCTGGTTTGAGCATGTGTATCAGCTTAAGGTTTGTTCAACGTGATTTGAGGAGGAGAATTAATTCCCATAACTTGGTTGTGTCTGGAAGTAACTCACATATATCTTAAATCACATTAAAAACCACCTTGGCTTCAAGCCCCGAAGACCAATTTAAACTCAGCTAATCCAAAGACAAACATACTTGAGACCGAATCTCAAGCAACAAGATTCAAAAATAAACTTTCCACCATTTAAGCATTAAAATACATTAATCACATTTCATGGATTGTGAATTTCGGAAAGCGAGCTTTGTCTTAGCTAACTACTCACTAGGAGGAAAGTATATACTTTCCATTTCACCAAGCATCCATTTAATCATATCCATATCAATGAGATTGGCCTTGAGACTGCTGAACTTGCATGATAAGGGCGGTCCATTCTTAAAGCATAGATTGTATGGTTAGGAACTAATGCAGTATACCGTAAGCCTTTGAAATGAAACGAAACATCTTCTGGACTAATTGCATCCATATTATGAATTGAAATTTGCAAGCTAAATCTAAGTTTGTCACAAAATGATTTAGAATCCAAACATAGCTTGACGCTTGCCATCATGTATTTTATGCTCATTGACCATATCATATCTATCTAATCGTGAGAACGAGGACACACATGAATTTGGATATAAGGGCTGGAGGCCCATTCTTCATCGTAAATTGCTAGGGATTATAACCATAACGTGTACACATATGGTCTTTATAAACAAAACCCTAGAGAATTATGGTCAGAAGTCGTGAAGCAGTAAAACATTCATTGAATAGTGAAGTAGGACAAATTTGGGGTATGACAGATGCCCCTATCTAATTGCCTTAAACCTGAGAGAATGAATTGCTGTATGACGTTCATTTTAAGGTGGAAGTCAATTAGATATAAGAAGACCCCAAAATTTGTCCGATAAGCAAGTAAACTGCAGTGAGACATACTAGAGCAGGGTAGCAGGATGTAAAAGATAAACGAGATAATCTGACATTTTCTGGGTGGTCGAACCAGTCCCTCATTCGTTGAGGTTCTTCGTGATACCAGAGTGGTATAAACGATCCTTTTTGGGTGGTCGAAGCAGTCCCTCATTCGTTAAGGTCCTTCGCGATACCAAAGTGGTATAAACGATCCCCTTTGGGTGGTCGAAGCAGTACCTTATCCATTAAGGCTCTTCGATGATACCAAAGCAGTATCTCGAACAAAACTTGAGATTCTTCGGGTGGTCGAAGCAGTACCTTATCCATTAAGGCTCTTCGATGATACCAAAACAGTATCTCGAACAAAACTTGAGATTCTTCGGGTGGTCGAAGCAGTACCTTATCCATTAAGGCTCTTCGATGATATCAAAGCAGTATCTCGAACAAAACTTGAGATTCTTCGGGTGGTCGAAGCAGTACCTTATCCATTAAGGCTCTTCGATGATACCAAAGCAGTATCTCGAACAAAACTTGAGATTCTTCGGGTGGTCGAAGCAGTACCTTATCCATTAAGACTCTTCGATGATACCAAAGCAGTATCTCGAACAAAACTTGAGATTCTTCGGGTGGTCGAAGCAGTACCTTATCCATTAAGGCTCTTCGATGATATCAAAGCAATATCTCGAACAAAACTTGAGATTCTTCGGGTGGTCGAAGCAGTACCTTATCCATTAAGGATCTTCGATGATACCAAAGCAGTATCTCGAACAAAACTTGAGATTCTTCGGGTGGTCGAAGCAGTACCTTATCCATTAAGGCTCTTCGATGATACCAAAGCAGTATCTCGAACAAAACTTGAGATTCTTCGGGTGGTCGAAGCAGTACCTTATCCATTAAGGCTCTTCGATGATACCAAAGAAGTATCTCGAGTGAAATTTTGCTGAGGAATAGTTGAGCCAAAATCCCTATTAGAGGAACAACGTCGTCCAAACTTTGTAGGGGAGAAATCTTCAACAAACTCTCTAAGATAACCTCTGCTTGGGGAAACCACCAGAGCAATAGTTGCTGAGGATTATCATCATCAACTGCATGGTTGAAGAATGACTTGCTGGGGAGTAGAATTCCCTAAACTCGTAGGGTCTTAAATCCTTTCAGAGTCATACTGCCAACTTCACTGGAGGACTGACCAAGATTCTTGCGAACCGATCCTGGATCCTGCTACATTGCTATGTAATGCAAGGTTTTATGATGCCCAAACATGCAACTAAGATGTAACTGCTAGGGAGTGCATGATGCGAATGCAAATGATATGTTAATGCTTGATATGATTATGATATGAGGTTGTATGTCGTGCTTATGATAATGCAGCGACCAGGTATGTTGGGGATAAATCCTGTCGGGGACATCACCAGGGATTGGATTCGGTAGTTGCCAAATGGTTTGGACTTTGGTTATTGAGGATGCCAACGAGGGTGGACTTTTAGTGGTTGCCAATGAAGACTGTACTTTTAGGGTGAATTTAAGGTGCCAATTGGAGTGGCTTTTTGATGTTGCCAATAAAAGATTGGGCTTTCTGTGGGGTAGTGAGAGGATTAGACTATTCGACATCCCAGATTTAGATACTCCATGACGACCGGGGGAATTGATTGCCCCAGTTTAGTTCTTGAACTCGATGTTGGGGGGAACCACATCATACAACCCCTTTAGAAAGAGAAAGCTTTTCATGATGACAAGCTTGGACAGCTGACGACTAATTCAATGCTTCTACCTGTTGACATTTTTTTTTGTGACCATCTATCTTCTCCACTATCTTCGAACATCAAAACAAGTTCTATACCTTGTCAAAAGTTATATTTTTATTATTTTTTTTAGCTGAAGTTTTGAACACAAATTATCAAAATAAAATTAATTTGCAAACAATCAGATAAAGTAAAAGAGTGAGCACAATTTAATTGAGAAATCTCTCTTTATATTGATTTGACCCTTGAATGGGTAAATATACAAAGATGTAATCCCTTAATGAGGTGATTACAGTGCAAAAAAACATAATGGCAAAAATCAGAGTTCCTTTGAGTTTCGACACTGCTATAGTCCCTATGACTTTGGAAGTTTTCAACACCCTGCTTCATAGAAAAAATGGCCGGATCAATTATGTCTCTTGATAATGTACTAGGGTCAAGTGATCATGCATAATGGATACTTTGCCTCGGAATTTTGTCCCTAACTTTTGCTTGGATCGCCCTTTCAGGTTTTCAATCCACCGGGACGCCCCTTTTTGCCTGAGCCGCCCTTTTGGGTTTTCAACTCAGCGGGCCTATTCTTATTTTATCCCTAATTTTTTCATGAATCGCCCTTTCGGGTTTTCGGTTCACCAGGATAGCCAATTTTGCCTAAGTCGCCCTTTCGGGTTTTCGACTTAGCGGCTTTATTATTCCATTTTTTTAGGCAAAGTATCATTTGACCAAATCTGCATTCATTGGGTAAGGTAACTCCTCCCCATCCATGGTTGCGAGCTTTAGGGCACCACCAGAGAATGCTTCTGTTACCACATATGGGCCTTCGTAGTTTGGCGTCCATTTGCCCCTAGATTCATTATACATAGCCATGATCCTCTTGAGTACTAAGTCTCCTTGTGCGAATGTCCTGGGATGTACTCTTTTGTCGAAGGCTCTCTTCATTCTTCTCTGATAAAGCTGATCGTGGCATATGGCTGTCAAGCGCTTTTCCTCAATGAGATTAAGTTCTTCAAACCCTGTCTTTACCCATTCGGCTTCATCAAGTTGAGCTTCCATTAAAACCCTCAGCGAAGGGATTTCGACCTCTATTAGGAGAACTGCCTCCATGCCATAAACCAACGAGTAGGGAGTTGCCCCTGTTGAAGTTCGTACTGAAGTACGGTAGCCGTGTAGTGAAAAGGGTAATATCTCGTGCCAATCTTTGTACGTGACCACCATCTTCTGGATGATTTTCTTGATATTTTTATTGGCTGATTCCACGGCTCCATTCATTTTGGGTCTATATGGTGTCGAGTTATGGTGTTCTATTTTAAAACTGGCGCACAACTCATCCATCATTTTGTTGTTGAGATTCGACCCATTGTCGGTGATGATGCGGTTAGGCATTCCATATCTGCATATAATGTTAAGTTTCAAGAAGCGAGCGACTACTTGCTTAGTAACGTTGGTATATGAAGCAACTTCAAACCACTTGGTGAAATAGTCTATAGCCACAAGTATGAAGCGATGTCCGTTTGAAGCTTTTGGTTCAATCATCCCAATCATATCTATTCCCCACATGGAGAAGGGCCATGGTGAGGTTAAGACGTTCAATGGAGTGGTGGGTACATGAATCTTATCAGAGTATATTTGGCACTTGTGACAAGTTCGGGCATGATGATAACAATCTGCTTCCATGGTAAGCCAATAATAGCCCGCTCTCAATATTTTCTTTGCCATGGTATGTCCATTCGCATGAGTTCCAAAGCAGCCCTCATGAATGTCTTTTAGAATTTGTTCAGCTTCATGTTTCTCCACACATCTAAGCAAGACAGTGTCATAGTTGTGCTTGTACAATACATTTCCGTTGAGGAAGAAGTTGGATGCCAATCTTCGCAAAGTTCTTTTGTCGATACCCAGAGCTCCTTCGGGATATTCGTGCTTTTCAAGATATCGCTTTATATCATAAAACCACGGCTTTTCATCTGCGTCTTTATCAGCAGTCAGGCAATGTGCGGGCTCTTCAAAGCGTCGTAAATCAATAGACGGTCGATGATTAGGCCATATCAACTTGTACATGGATGCCAGAGTTGCCAAAGCGTCAGCCATTTGATTTTCTTCTCGAGGTATGTGAGCAAAAGTGATATCATCGAATCGGGGAAGCAATTTGGTCACATAATCCCGGTACAGAATTAAATTTTCATGCTTTGTATCGCAATCGCCTCTTATCTGATAAATTACCAGAGCAGAATCTCCAAACACATCGAGAGTTTTGATTCTTAAGTTAATGGCCTCTTCTAGCCCTAGTATACATGCCTCGTACTCCGCTATATTGTTAGTGCACGGGAAACAGAGTTTGGCCGTAAACGGCAAGTGAAAATTTTTGGGAGATGTAATCACTGCCCCAATTCCGTGTCCATAAGAGTTAGAAGCACCATCGAACATAAGAGTCCATCGCTCTCCTGGTTCTGGCCCTTCATCTGGCCCTGGCTCCTCGTAATCTTTTGCCATCATGATATCCTCGTCTGGAAAGTCGAATCTCAACGGCTGATAATCTTCCACGGGTTGGTGGGTCAAATGGTCCGCTAGCACACTGCCTTTGATAGCCTTCTGAGCGACATACTGGATGTTGTATTCAGACAAAAGCATTTACCATCGGGCTATCCTACCGGTAAGAGCAGGTTTCTCAAAGATGTACTTGATTGGATCCATCTTAGAGATTATGTATGTGGTGTGTGTCAGCATATATTGTCTGAGGCGTCCAGCAGCCCACGCAAGTGCACAACAAGTTTTCTCAAGCAAAGAGTATCTAGTCTCACAGTCATTAAACTTTTTGCTTAGATAGTATATTGCATGCTCTTTCTTGCATGAATTATCTTGTTGTCCTAATACGCAACCCATGGATTCTTCTAGCACAGTTAAGTACATAATGAGTGGCCTTCCAGGAACTGGTGGTATCAAGATCGGTGGTTCTTGCAAATATTCTTTGATTGCATCAAATGCCCCATGGCATTCATCATTCCATACAACCGACTGATCTTTCCTGAGTAACTTAAAAATTGGCTTGCAAGTGGCTGTGAGATGTGAAATAAATCTTGCGATATAATTCAACCTCCTTAGAAATCCACGGACCTCCTTTTCGGTCCTTGGTGCAGGCATGTCCTGAATTGCCCTTACTTTATCAGGATCCACCTCAATCCCTCTCTGGCTTACGATAAAGCCCAACAACTTTCCAGACCGCACCCCGAACATACATTTGTTGGGATTAAGTCTCAACTTGAACTTCCTCAGTCTGGCGAACAACTTTTCCAAATTAACCAAATGTTCATCTTCAGTCTGGGACTTAGCAATCATGTCGTCAACGTACACTTCGATCTCTTTATGAATCATATCATGAAAGAGTGTTACCATTGCACGTTGGTATGTTGCCCCAGCATTCTTCAACCTAAATTGCATTACCTTGTAACAAAATGTGCCCCATGGTGTAATGAACGTGGTCTTTTCCATGTCATCTGGATCCATCTTAATTTGATTGTAACCAGAGAATCTATCCATGAAGGAAAAAACAGAGAACTGAGCCGTATTATCTACCAACACATCAATATGAGGTAATGGAAAATCATCTTTAGGACTTGCTCTGTTTAAGTCGCAGTAATCCACACACATACGGACCTTTCCATCCTTCTTCGGCACTGGAGCGATATTTGCAACCCATTGCGGATATTTGGCCACTGCTAAGAACCCTGCATCGAATTGTTTTCGGACTTCATCACGGATCTTCAGAGCCATATCAGGACGGGTTCTTCTCAACTTCTGCTTGACGGCATGACACTCTTCTTTGAGTGGCAACTTGTGTACAACGATGTTCATATCTAGACCAGGCATGTCCTGATACGACCATGCGAATACATCAGCATATTCTCGGAGGAGCCCTACCAACTTTACCTTGACAGCATCCTGAAGAGACGCTCCAACCCTTATCTCCCTTTTATTTTCTTCTGAACCTAGGTTGATAACCACGACATCCTCTTTATGTGGCATAATGACCTTCTCTTCTTGCTGCAGTAACCTAGCCAACTCGTTGGGGAGCTCATCCCCGTCTTCCTCATCCGCTCGGTATATTGGACAATCAAAATCATAAAGGCCTATAGCAGTATCGATATCAAGGACCTCGGTAGTGTCTCTGCATGTTTATGATTTATGCAGCTTATTTAGGAAAGTGAGTGCGTGAAAGAAATGCCATTAATTATGAAAAAGTAGAAAAGAAAATAAGCAAAAGAATTGAATGCAAATCAAAATTTATTCACGTTAAACATGTTTCGAAACATCAGGAGGCCCGATACAAAGCTCCACTACACCTTGGGCAGAGCGTATGGTTTTGAAAATTGATTAAAACTTTACTTTTGAAGAGGGAAGAATTGGGGTATTTCGATGGTCTTCCAATTATTCAATTCTTCACCAGGTTCAGCCTGTCGGATCCAGCTTGCGGAGACTTCTTTGTCATCAGCCTCATCTTCAATTACCATGGCGGAGGTATGATCGAAGATATGCCCGACGCTCTTGAAAACTTCTGCTACATGAGGAATCTGCTTCTTGTTACGTGCAACCGTCACTGTGTTGGACGAAGGATGGTATCCTAGCCCAAATTTGTTGAACTTTTCAGCCACTTCCACCATCTTGCCCCAGCCTTGGGCGTTCCCTTCATCTACAACCATTTTAGCCTCTTCATAAGAGGCCATTGCTGATCTTGAACTCTGACTATCTGAAATCCGCTGCACCGCTAATGTATTCACCATTTCAAACGACTGAAAAGGCGTTTCCATCATTTCCCCTTCAACTTCAATGTACCTGAAGGACGTCAAGTGGCTTACCAAGATATCCTCCTCTCCTCCAATCTGAACTACCTTGTCATTACTGACAAATTTTAGCTTCTGGTGAAGGGTGGAGGTAACAGCTCCTGCATAATGAATCCAAGGTCTTCCTAATAGACAGCTGTACCCTGGATAGATATCCATTACTTGGAAAGTAATAGTGAAGACAGTTGGCCCGATTTTTATTGGCAAGTCCACATCGCCAATCACAGAACGCCTAGAACCATCAAAAGCTTTGACTACCAGGGCACTCAGCTTTATGCTAACTCCTTTTACTGGCATTCTCTCTAGGGTGATCTTAGGAAGCACATTTAAAGAAGAACCTGTATCCACTAAGACCCGGGATATCAACGTGTCTTGACACTTGATAGAAATATGGAGAGCCTTATTGTGGTTTCTTTTCTCTGCAGTCAGGTCATCATCATTAAACCCAAGAAAGTTTCCGATTGTTATGCTAGCTATCACATCATCGAACTGGGCTACGGTGATGTCTTTAGCAATATGCGCGGCGCTCAACACCTTCATTAAAGATAACTTGTGGGCCTCTGAACTAAGTAACAACGAGAGCATGGAAATTCTGGCTGGAGTCTGGTTTAATTGATCAATCACTTTGTAATCACTTTTTCTGATGATCTTCAAAAACTCCTCAGCTTCCTTTGGAGTAACCGCTGCCTTTGGTGATGATACCTCAACAGGTGGCTCAACACTTGGCAGTTCAACTGTAGTTTTTTCTTTATTCCTAGTTGGCATTTCCACTGGATTGATGGCAAATAAACGACCGCTACGGGTCATTCCACTAGGTCCAACCACTGCATCGCATTTGGCAGCGTCATACTCAATCACTAGCCTTTCTGGCCTCTGTTTAAAAACTTTGGGCTCAGATTCATTGACATAATACTCTATTACCACCGGAGCTGGTCGTGTTGCTTTTTGTCTATTGACGTCATCTTCATCATATTGCATAATCACGGGTACTGGTCGGGCGGGCCTCTGTTGAAAGGCTTCCGAAGGATCGTACTGCAAGACTACTGGTGCCGGCCGAAGTCGCCTTGTCGGATAAGCACTTGTTTTATCATACTGAATATCAATGGCAGACACATTCGAATCTCTTTGTTCTATTTGTATTATCCCATGTTCTATGAACCTTTGTAAATGTCTTTTCACCACTTCGTCAGTCAAATTCTCCACTTCTTCTTGGGGAATCATCCCACTCCTCTTCAATTGTTCTCCAATAACGGCCATCGGAGTACGGACATCTTCAACATTTGTAATTAGTCTCAAACCACTACTCTTTTCCACAGCATTGACAGAAGGACCTCCATGTTTAGGTAACGGATCTTTCGTAATATTGGCACCTCTAGGTGTAAAAGTGAGATCTTTGGACTCTATCAAGTCTTGCACCCTGTTCTGAAACGTATAGCAGTTGTCTATGGAGTGTCCAGGGGCTCCCTTATGAAACTCGTAATGGGCATTCACATCGTACCCAGGAGGGTATGGAAAGATTGTTGGATGTAAATCTCGCAACGCTAAGTGTCCGCTCTGATTTAGCTGAGCAAAAATCTGTCCATATGACATAGGCAACGGGTCAAGTTGTCTTCTTGGCTGTCTCGGCCTTTGCTGTCTCTGAGCCGGAGCATTCTGATATTGCGGTGGAGGAACTCTCTGAAAATTCTGTTGTTGATTCTGTTGTTGAGCTGGTTGTTGGTAGGGAGCTTGGGCTACTGCAGCTACTTGTTGATACTGGATATCCACCGGAGCTCTGCCCCTTTGTCCCCTCATCACGGCATTAGCCTCATCTTCTCTTTTCTTCACAAAAGGCTTTCTTCCTCCATTTGCTGTGACTGCCGCAACCTTGCTCTTTTTCAATGTGCTCTTGATTCTTTCACCCACTGATACTACTTCAGCAAAATTAGGAAAACTGGACCCAAGCATGCGATCCAAGTACTGAGGTTGTAGAGTTCCCAAAAACATGTCAGTTAACTCCTTAGTCAGCAATGGTGGTTGAACACGGGCAGCCAACTCCCTCCACCTTTGGGTATACTCTTTAAATGACTCATTATTACGTTGAGTCATATCTTGCAGTTGCGTGCGATTCGGTGCCAAATCAGTATTATACTGATAATGTTGTGAAAACGCGTCTGCTAGATCTCTCCACGTACTGATTTGACCTTTCTCTAACTGCATATACCATTCCAATGATGCCCCACTAAGGCTATCTTGGAAGTAATGTATTAAGAGAAAGTCGTTATCAATGTGAGCCGCCATCTTGCGACAGTACGCTCTCAGATGGGTTTTGGGGCAGCTGACCCCCTTGTATTTCTCAAAGTCTGGGACTTTGAATTTCTTCGGTATCACCAATCCAGGAACTAGGCACATGTCAACAACATCCAATCCTGGAGTCTTTTTGACCTCCAATGACTTGATTTTCTCTTCAACAGTTCGTAGCCTATCTGCAGCAAGGTCATTAGTAACCCCTATATTGTGTTGAGGAGGAGGTGGTGGAGGTTGGTAGAAAGCATCATATTGTTCATCCATGTCTACTTCAGAGCCCTGCCGCGCAGATGTAGAACGGTCGACAAGGTCCACGTGGGGAGTTTTAACAATCCCAGAAGTTCCTATATTGTCAGCCACCTTCTTGGCATTAGCAAAAGTCTCCTCATTGTTTTCTTTTTGGGCTAACGTCAACATTGTCTCCAGCAGCTGGTCCATCTTCATCTTGAGAGCGTCGATGTCACCCCTCATGGTGTTCTGAGTCTCTTCCATTTGTTCAAGCGTCATTTGAAAGTTGCGCCTGGTCTCGTAGCGATGTCGAGTAGTCAGCTTTCAAATTCTGGAGGTAGAAAGGAAAAGTCCGATGAGTTGTAATGTCGGGTGAAGGTGAAAAATGCTTATGTTTATGCTTATGATTATGATTGTGTTTTTTATTTTTTAGGGAAGCATTTATACCGACGGTTATTTATCAATCATTCAAACAGCACAAGAACAAATAAATTAAAAAGACTACTCCTCATTCATTCAAATTGTTCCAACATAAACAGAGTACAATCCATCAAGGAATATAAGTTTGCGAAAAATAATAGAAAAACAAAGAAAACTTCAAGCTTCATTTCTTCTTGCTTCGCGCTCCTTGAGCTCTTCCTTGAATCTTGCCAACATTTCCTTGCACACACATATGAACTCATAAATAGCCGGAGCGGTAGAGTCATCTATGGCTTCCATAGCATCTCTATGTTTCCATATGAGATCTTTGGCCAACCAGTTACAAAATTCCACCAACCCATTTAGCTTGTTGCGGTATGTGTCTCGGTTATCCTTCATGATGTGAACGGATTGCTCATATGCCGCAACATCACGAGCTAACTGGTTTCTTGCAGCAGACCAAATTGCTTGGTCTTCCTTGATAGCTCCTATCTGATTCTCTTGATACTTAATAAACTTCTTGAGCCCATCCATGTCAACACATATCTTACGCCAGTCTTCTGGTTTAACCCAAGATGAGTTTAGGGCTTCTTCCTTGAGTTGACGTTCTCTATCTTCGCCAGCTCTTAATTGGCGTAGTGCAACACCAAGTGTCTTGATTTCAGCTCCTAATGTCTCCCTGATCTCCTTATTCTGTTTAGTGGCTAGAAGATACCACTGTTCATTTTCTCGCCATTTTCTATGAGCGTGCTCTAGCTGCTCTTTGAGGGATTCTAAACAACTGTCAGCCTGGTTGATACACACTTTGGTCCTTTTCCTTTTACCCTTTTCTTCATTAATTTTGCTTCCCATCTCTTCAATTTGCTTATCCTTTCTCTCGATCTCATACCTCATGTGATTCTTTTCATTAGTCACATTTTGAAGCTTGACTTGTAAATCTTCGTTTTCTTTCCCTAGCTGGGCTATCTTGACTCTCATCTCTTCCACTTCTTCGACTGATACGGGTACAGGTTGTGGAGTGGTGAGTTTAGGAGGTGCCTCAATAGAAAAGGGGAGCTTAACTATTTTGACCCTCTCTAGAACCCACTGCCGAAAAGGCATCCTGGTCACACCATCCCTTCTTCTCAAATCTGATCCTTAAGTATGAACTTTCTGCCAAGATCGTACAATATGGCAGAGAAGTGAGGGATCCTTGGCACCTCTCTCATGGAGGATCATTTCTTCTAGTTCTTTGTCTTCAGGTTTCCCTAACATTGGGTACTCAAATTGTCGTATAGCTAGTATAGGGTTATAGCTTATACAACCTTTTGATCTGATCAATGGTACGTTGCAAAAACTACCACAGCTCATGATGATTTCACTTACTTCCAACTTGTTAGGGTACTAGGTGATGTTCTTTTCAGAAATAGATACTAGAAATTGAGCCCATTCCCCACTGTTTAAAATAGGGACGATGGCGTGACGCTTGAATACGTGAGAAGTGAGCCATTTGTAGAGAATAGGGAGACAAAATGTCAACACTGAACCCTTTTTTTCATGGCGAAGGTGTAAAGTGTAGAAAACATCAGCCAAGAGAGGGTGTACCGGGCTTTGCTCCTTCCAAACGGCCCAAAATACGCTGACAGCTGCAGAATCAACGAAATCTTCGAAAGTGGGAAACAATACTAGCCCATAGATGAGGAGAGCCAATACATTTTCCAAAGCATCCCATTGTTTATTCTTTAACATCTTAATTGCTTCTTTCTCCAGTACAATGCTTCTAAATCCAAAGAAATCTTCTCTTTTCTTCCAACCAGCTTTGGCTATTGAAATCGAAATTTTGAGAGCATCGGCCAATTCTTCCACTTCTGGAGTCTGCCCTATCATAGTATAAGGTGCCCTACCCTTGACCGGGAAACCTAGGAACCCCTCAAACTCTTCAATAGCAGGTGTTAAGTAGAAATCTTGAAATAAGAAGCTTCTCATTTGCGGATCATAAAATTGTGCCAAAGCCGTAATAGCAGGGACCCGTACTTCAATCATTAGCAGATCGGTCACCTGGCCAAACCTTCCTATCAGAGTCTTCTTCAAGATGGTAGGCATTTCTTTCAAACAGTTCATGACCACACTAACATCAGGTTTGAGTGCCTTAAGCTGAATAGTCTTTCTCTTTTCTGAACTTGCGACCATTTTGTGAATGTATTTCAACCTGTTAATATAAGCGCTTCCCTGAAAATAAAAACTAGTGTAAGTTATGATGCATATGTAAATGTTTATGAATGCAACAATGCGGGATCCAGGCTATCACAAGTATCTCCCACCCTCCTAATAGGTATAAAGATAGTTTTAGATTCTTTACCCAAAATGACCCACTCACGGGATAGTTTCTACGTTGACGGACGGTGTTCTCAAGGTCATAGATACCAATGATACAACCGTCACGCAACAGGCGAGCTGCATTACGATGGTAATACCAAAGGATCTCTCGAGAGAGGAGTCTTCGTGTCAGGCCCACGAGAAGCGAGTCCTCGGAGACCAACACTACACGACTACCAATATAGAAACTGGTTCTAAGAGCGGTTCCCAGAGTCATGGACCCTTCATGAATCAAATCGTGCAACAGGCTAGCTGCGTTACGATAGGATCTACGAAAAGGTCTATTATGGAGGAGCTTTCATGCTAGGCACACAAGGAGCGAATCCTTGGGGACTAACATTACTCGACTACCAATTCTAAACTATTTTTTCTCTCTTATTTTTCCAAAGCTCGGGTATAGAGCTTTACTTGTGATATTTTCCCGGAATCCAACAAGAAAATGTAATACATAACACATAATAGAAAGAGAAAGTAATAAATAAACAACAGGAGAACATAAACACAAAGAAAACAGTTAAGAAAAGGTCAACACTCTCAAATCGAGTCAAGTTAGGCTTGACTCTCTCTTGCATAGGGCAATGCGAGTCCCCAGCAGAGTCGCCATCTGTCGTACCTCGAAAAATACGATCCTCGCGATGGACGCGGAAAATACGTTCGAATAGAGTTACCACCGAACTTTATTCATTCCAAGGATGGAATAGGAAAATATCGATAAAACCTTTAAAGAGATAAGAACATGGTCATCGCAACCAATATTCTAGGTTCAGGAGTCGATTACGCAAAGGGAAGGTATTAGCACCCTCTACGTCCGTTGTACTCAACGGGAACCTCTTGATTCGATTCGAGAGTAAAGTTAGCTACGCTTGTTTGTTTTCTTCTAAGGTTTCTCCTATAGGGGGAATGGGTGGTTATAAGATAGGGTGCTCGCCAAGGATTGGGGCCCTTGTGCCTATGTATCTTCACTTGTAAGAAGTGGAAAATCAGAGCATTCGTAGTTCATGGGACTACGGGAAAAAAATGGGGATTGTGCTCGCCAAGATCATCGCAATCTTGTGCCTACGTATTCTCAACGGATGTGAGAAATCAGAGCAGTCGTAGTTCGGCTAACTACGGTAAAACGTTTGGAAATGTGAACGAGTGTTTAGGTCGCATTCTAACTGCTAAACGTTGGCTTGCCTGCTCGCTAGGGGAGGCTGAAGCACGAGTTTGTTATGCGCGGAAGAAAGGACTAAACAATGTTCTTTGAGAAAGTATTTATGTTGGAGATCGCACGAGGGCGAGGAATTAGGTTTATCGTATTGGATGTTTTGGTTTGGGATATATTTGAATAGTTAATAAGGTTTCGATCGCACGGGGGCGAGAAAGTTATTGGAATGGTTGAATATTTTAAGGGAGAATGACGACTACTCGATAAACGAAACGTCAGTCTCGTAATCAATTAATCGGGATATCATTGGAATGCTAGATCCCAATGTTACCTTTTTCATTCAATTAATTATGAAATTGTATTTGAATGAACAATGACGATATTTGTCCAAATAGTTAGGGCATATATTTTATAGACGAAAGGTCGAGTAATCCACAACCTAAAGCGTACGCCCTAAGAGTGGTTACTCAAGAATTCAAGGAGTGCGAGACTCCAAGAACTCAATTTTTTTCACAATTTAGTTAAGAAAATAGTTTGAATTTAACATATGGTTTAGAAACAAACTAGGGTTTAGACTCAATCGCACGAAGGTGAGGAACGAGATTAGATGGTTTGAAAAATTAGGAGGAATGACGACTACTCGATAAACGAGACGTCGGCCTCG
Source organism: Lathyrus sativus (assembly GCA_963859935.3). Lineage (NCBI taxonomy): Eukaryota > Viridiplantae > Streptophyta > Magnoliopsida > Fabales > Fabaceae > Lathyrus > Lathyrus sativus. Next base: position 75,156,899 of record OZ012735.1, read on the forward strand.
TAACCAATTAGTCGGGATATCGTTAGAATGCTAGATCCTAACGACATCTTTTTCATTCCATTAATCATGAAATATGTTTGTTGGACAGTGAATACTTGTCCAAATAATTAGAGGAGGTTTTTTAGGAACGAAAGCCCGAATGACACACTAACCGAGGTGTACACCTCGATAGTTGTCACTCTCGATTTCAAGAAATATGTGACTCCAAGAACTCGATACTTTCGTAATTTAATTAAGAAAATAGTTTGAAAATATTAGCGTATGTAGATTAAACTAGGGTAGGCATATGGCTAGGATTAGGGTTTGCCTACTTTGAAAGGTTTAAACAAAGTTGAGGTGTTTTAACGATGAAAGGCGAAACGACCACAACTCAAGGTGTGCACCTCGAGAGCGGTCGCTTAAGGATCCAAGGAGTGCTAGACTCCAAAGACCCACTACTTTCAATAAAAAAACTATCATAAATTAATAAAATATTAATTAAGATTTAATTAGAAAGAAAAAAGAAAAAAAAACTTATGTGTTAATGAATTAGGATAGTCATTATTTACATATAAAAAGAATTATTCTAGAAATTATTTTATTTGATTATCACCTTCTTATAATATAACCAAAAGTTAATAATAACCTTAATCTACTATAATAGTTATCACTATAATCATTGATCAAACACTTAATGAAGCCATATTATTTGGAACAGGCTGGGGTGCAAGACATACACATGGGTACATGGTCTTACACAAGCTCATACTCCAAGGGCTCATAAAGCCCAAAGAATTTCTACCCTCGGAGGCCCATACGCCTCTTAAACTTACCCAAACTAAAGGGACAAACACTTCCCTAACAACTCACATGGTCAGTAGAAAAAAAATGAATTTAAAACGAGATGCTTTCTCTAATATGCCACGTGTGCTGGCACTAATGAAGGCTATTAATTGTGTTGCGGCTTAAAGGACACGCGTCCCCAAGGTTGTGATCCCACGGTTTATGAAGCAAAACAATTAAAGGAAAAGGGGAAGAACTTAAATGAAGCTTGTGAAAAGTCAACTCAAATCTCTTTCATATCCTCAGTTTCCAACGAAAACCTTATTCTTCATCTACCCTCTTTAAACTCTCATTCTTTCTAACTCTTTGTCTCTCTCTCTCTCAATAAACAACAATCTTTCCCCTTTCAAAACAAAACTCTCCCTCTCTCGGAACCTCTCTCATCCTTCTCAAATCAAACAACAAGGCCGGAGAAAGGCGGCGGCCACTGTCGGTGCTACCATCTTCTCCGGCGGTCCAACACCCAAAACGGAAACTCCAAACCCCTTTTTCTTGAGCGTAAACCCCAAATCCAAACTCAATTTAACAAATAAAATCCCAAAATCATAACTCATAACTCAAAGCAAATAAAACCCTAAATCATAAATCAAAGTTCAAACAATACACAGAGTAACATATTCAAGCAGATAAGTCATGGTGTTCATACGATGGTGAGCAAAAATCAAGTAAAAGGAAACTTACGAGCTATGACCTAATCGGATGGTGAATCCGCAAGGTAACTTGCTTGTTCTTTATTCTTTACCGCTTTTCTTCTTCTCGGTTCGTATTCTGCGTAATATGGTTAAGTTCAAGCTGGCTAGAGCTTCAGTGTGAAGCTCTATCAACTTTTTAGGAAGAACTTTTGAGTGAGTTGGGTATTCAATTTCGCAGAGCTTCGCTAGGGTTTTTTTCTCTGTTTTTGCCAATGGTTAGGAGTGTATTTATAGGAAATTTTAGGGTTTTTTGATACGTGTGAAAATTTGAAATTTGCTGAAAGAAATGTTTGGTATCGTGTGAGGTGAGGTGTATTTCGGTAGTACAATTCTGTTAGAGGTTTATACCATGATTTCTGCTTTTTTGGGACTTGATAGTGACCTTTTCTTTGTCTGTAGTGAGGAAGAAAAATATCTAGTTTTACCCTGGTTTTTTACTGTGTGGAAATGCTTCTTTTACTGATTATCAATTTGCTGACATGGGAGTCTTTATTTGACTTAAAAAAAATTGTTCTTGTTGCCATATTCTGTTATAACTGTCATGCTCTTTCTTCTTCATATGTTGCTAATGTTGAGTAATCATTGCAGGTTGTAAGTCTCTTTCTTTAACCATCCACGGATGCAGGCCAAGTGAGAGTGTTATTCATATCTGGTATTCTTACTTTACACCAACATTGCTCAAATTAGGAACTTTGAACCACTCTGCTGCCCGAGTTTGTAGCTGTGAACTCAAGTTCTCGATCTTAGCTTCACCAAAATAATGTAAATGTTGGAATTTGGACTCTTGGTTCAATTTGTCAATTCTGTTGTCATCTGAAGTTGGTGAGCTTAAACAACTTCTGTGGTAAAGTAATCCTATAGAACTGAGTATTTTATGTTCCCTTATTCTTATTGGACTCTTAACACTTTGTGAGAACTCCACTGATCTATATCCCCATTCATTATGCAGATTCTCCATCTATTGACAGTGTAATGGCCACATGCTAGTGCGGCTTGGCAATAATGGGGTTTGATATAGCCTTAGTGCAAGGTTAAGTTTTATAGAGACTTTCACAACTCATGGATCTAAGTCTTGTAAAATATTTGTAGCCTGAAATTTCAATGCCTTGTTTTTTGTAATCCTCTGTCTGTTAGGTTTAGGGTGGCTATAAAGAAAAAAAGGAGCTTCAAAAGGGGTCTTGTGATATTGGTAGCTTATAGAAGACTTGAGGTGGGCATCACGGAGACTCTTGTGGGCTGCACTTAATGAAGAGTCTGAGAATTGGTTTCGAGGAAATGTTATCCGGGAGTGCTTCAACTTGCTAGGTGCAGCTCAATGCTTCCGAAGACTATCAATAACAATGATGTTTATTCATAGTCGTAATGAACCGTATCTACTTGTTTTTGCAGATGTATTACTCTTGGCATATGGATTAACCTTCTGGCCAGGAACACCAACCATCCAACGCATTTATGTGCTCAGGAGTACGACGCAAATTTGAGAAACAACCATCACAAATAACGGTAAGAGGTGCACATGCTGATAAATCTTGAGTATCTCTTATTTTGTTTTTGGATCAATCTGTTTTTGATCTCATGTAACTGCTTCTTATTTCAGATATCATCCTTGGAGTATTGGGAACAGAGTATTTGAATTTCAAACTGCAGGTGAGATTGGGCAAGATATCTTCTCTATCCTTTTCATAGTTTGTTGCTTTGGCCTAATTTTCTTCATGTTATTATCTTTGTTTTGTGCAGAGCCCTCCTTTTTGATGCCTGCTAATATAACAACTTGGTGCAGCCGTGGCTCGTGCAATCGTGAAGCTTGCGTGGAGATCATCTTAGATACGACCAACCCTTACTGTCTGGAATGTATTGGAGAGTATGTGTCTCATTTATGTATTTGAACTTTCTGGAGTAATAGTTACATAATTGGAAATTGCATACATTCCTTAAACATGCTTTTGACATTCTTTCCACTCTTATTTTAGGTACACATGCGACAAGGGCCTTGGTAATCCTCTGAAAGTATTCATCAGTTACAGTTGAGTTCTTTTTTAGATTCATCAGTTGCTTTTTCTATTGCAGAGGCAACTGCAGAGAAGTACTTATTGGTCAAGAAAAGGGAGAAGGGAGCACCTTTTTCAAGGCCTTGGAGAGCTTCATTAGCCTGAGGTAAAAACAACTTCAAATGTGCCTCAGAATCTGGGTTTGACTCGTGTCTTGCTAAAAGTACTTTGATGTCCTAATAGGGATCTACATATTTTGGGTTTGTGTGACCTCTTTTATTCTCTTAAGTTATTACAATCTTATGCACACTGAACTCTTGATATGTTGCCCTCTAGTTTGTGATGAATCTGTCTGGATTGCAATATAGGAATTGAAAGCACTTGTTGTTCATGTTGCACTACTGCATATTTTAATTATAACTTGAAGGAAACAAAATGCTTGGTGTGTGAATTGTTGAGCTTAAAACAAGTTCTCATGTTTCTCTGTTTTGTACGCACTTGGCGCCGAGGCTTGGGCTAGCTAGCTTTAAAACATGAACTGGTTGACTCGCTTTTGCACAGTTCTTCAGACGCAACCGCGTCATTGTTGATTAATTGTGCTTCAGCAACAATGAACTGTGTTTCAGGTATAAACACTTCCTTAAGGCTGTGCCGTTTTTCGACCAACTGATCTCTAGTTTGTATTTCTGATATAACTCATTAATCCTTCTTGTTATATGTACTGAGTGTGAGCCTGATGATGGCATATGAAGAACAAAAGTTGGAGGTCACAACTTGGTAATGCTTTCAGGATTTTCATGATCCTATCCTTCTACCTTCATTCTGCACCACTAATTTCTGATTACTCAATCCTTTTCTTGTGCAGCTTGTAGATATGAGGCATGGGTTTTGAGTTACTGCGAAAGACATGATATTTTGCCGGTGCCTGCATTGGTTTCAATCTCAGAATATCACCTTTATTTTGAAGGTAATGAAGTGTATGGATTTTGAAATATCGATTCTATGTTCATTTCTGGTAAAGGATCGCTTATTATATGTGGAATTCCTTTGACAGCTTCTTGAATTTCGCAGTCAGAACTGATGTGTCTGTAATGTTCTGCAGGTTTCGTCATTTTGAATGAACTAGACCGTCATCGGTGTGTGAACATGTTGCAGGATATTAGGGTGACATAACTTCGAGCCTTCCGCCGGCGCCGTTGGAAAGATTCTGTTACTAAAGGAGACAAAGGATGCAGAAGGGCAGCAGGCTTTGATGATTTCTGTAACCACTTCTCCACTTCCTCCAAGTAGCAGTACGGCGACATTTTCGCAATGATTGATTGAGTCGAGGATTTGGCCAAGGGAACAATCAACAAGTTTGGGCACTCATGAGCTTTACAACCTTTCAAAATAAGATGTACACGCTGCCTCTCATCTTAATCCTTCAATTCGAGAAAGAACGTATGCCGGAAAATTGGGATCAAGTCTGCTGTACAGTGGCTTAAGTAGTTCTCACGTAAACTTCTCCACAACACCGAGGATAAACTCACCATCCTGCACAGTAAATCATATTAAGCAACATTGTATGATATGATCTCCATTCATATATCTTGCCCTATGATTTATGTAACTTTGATTAGTGTGATGCTTTAGTTTATCACTTGGCAAGCACCTTTAGGATAAATTATCATTGTAACCTTTGTACTAGCTAAACTTTGTATCATAGTTCGTAAATGCAGAGAGTTTACACATGTCATGGCTTTGGCTTGAGGCCTCTCACTATTTATTATTTTACTTGGCCAAGATTCGGTCCTAAACAACAACAACATGCCAAGCGTACACCACATATGGGCTCTGTTTGATTATGGCTTAAAGGAAATTAGAAGAAATTAAAACAAATCTGGTTTGAGCATGTGTATCAACTTGAGGTTTGTTCAACATGATTTGAGGAGGAGAATTAATTCCCATAAATTGGTTGTGTCCAGAAGTAACTCACATATATCTTAAATCACATTAAAAACCACCTTGGCTTCTAGCCCCGAAGACCAATTTAAACTCAGCTAATCCAAAGACAAACATACTTGAGACCGAATCTCAAGCAACAAGATTCAAAAATAAACTTTCCACCATTTAAGCATTAAAATACATTAATCACATTTCATGGATTGTGAATTTCGGAAAGCGAGCTTTGTCTTAGCTAACTACTCACTAGGAGGAGAGTATATACTTTCCATTTCACCAAGCATCCATTTAATCATATCCATATCAATGAGATTGGCCTTGAGACTGCTGAACTTGCATGATAAGGGCGGTCCATTCTTAAAGAATAGATTGTATGGTTAGGAACTAATGCAGTATACCGTAAGCCTTTGAAATGAAACGAAACATCTTCTGGACTAATTGCATCCAAATTATGAATTGAAATTTGCAAGCTAAATCTAAGTTTGTCACAAACTGATTTAGAATCCAAACATAGCTTGACGCTTGCCATCATGTATTTTATGCTCATTGACCATATCATATCTATCTGATCGTGAGAACGAGGACACACATGAATTTGGATATAAGGGCTGGAGGCCCATTCTTCATCGTGAATTGCTAAGGATTATAACCATAACGTGTACACACATGGTCTTTATAAACAAAACCCTAGAGAATCATGGTCAGAAGTCGTGAAGCAGTAAAACATTCATTGAATAGTGAAGTAGGACAAATTTGGGGTATGACACTTACAACATGATGTTAGTCCATGTTGAAATTTCTGGTGCACCCCCCATGTTCAACATGGCTTTTGTTTCTTCTTTTATTTTTATTTTTTTCATTTTAATTTATTTAAAATACCTAAAAACCTTTTTTTTAAAAAAAAATACTTTTCTGTTATTTCAATGTCTTAGGATAATATTGTTAATTTTTAATTTATTTTTCATTTAGTTTTTAATTTTTTAATTAATTTATTTTGAAAGTGGTTTTATGTTTGACCTTTTGAACTTTGGCTTGAGGTTTGAGACCTTTTGTTGGGCTTCTTGATCGGATTTTTTATCCCATGTGTGAATACTTCATTGCTGATTATTGGAGCTTTGGTTTGAGGTCTTGATGATCTTTTCTTGATTGTTTTTCATTTTATTTTATTTGACCCTCGACATGAGCTCGATATTTTGCTTACTTTGCCTTGTTTGATGCACTTGGTGGTGTTCCCATACACTCCACGTCTTAATCCTTTGCAAACTTGTTCTTGGATGGTTTAACTTGAGTTTGAACATTTATTAGGATTTTATTGTGTCTTTCTTCTATTTTTGATTGAAGCTCAATTGTGACTTGACATTGATTTGCATGTGCATGAGGCCTGACCTAGTTTGAGCCCACTTTGATTGCTTGTGTTTAAGTGAGGTTTGGATGGATTTGTTGATGTGATAATGTGTTGTTTTGACTTGGCTTAGACTTTGATCATGTCACTTGGACCTTGTTTCTAACTTTGTTGAGTTGATACTTATCTCTTTGGGTTTCTGTGGTATGTGCCTTTTCTTTGAAGATGATTTGAATGTGTGAGTATGTTTTGAGGTGCATTGGAATCTTTCCTATGTGTGTTCAGAAATATAGGTCCTCCTTTGATGTATCATGATGCATGCTTTGTGTTTGTGTGATAATCAAGTTCAATGTTTTCCTGTATAATTGTTTCTTCTATTTCTCTCTTTTCTTTACTCTCATCTTTCGTGTCTTGTTTAAGTTTTTGCTTTTGGTTTTCATCTGTGATTGAGTAGTAAGGTGTTTACTTGTGTTTGTTCACATGATCCCTTAGGATTCCTAGTCCCTCTATTTAAGACGGGAGTAGGAGAGACATTAGGCTTTCAATCCAAACATGACAACATTAGGTAGGTTTTCCTCCTAATTTGACTTTAGGGCCACATTTCATGACAACAATTAGGGTTCAGTTTCCCCTAGGTCTTTGTATGCGTCTCTCTCTTCTCACCTCAAACTTTCTTCAAGACACTTAATAAAGAATGATGAGCTTCATGCGTTACGATCCTTAAGTACATGGGGAATGGTGAGTGGGGGTTTCTCCTCGCTTGTATAAAGTGTTTAGCGTATGCTCTTTGGGCGATATGCGACGTATTCGCCCCCATGTCATAGTCTTTAGTGTGATGTAAGTCTTTAACTAACTCAATTCACTTTATTGAAACTCACAAACAAATTCAAACTTTTTCATCCTTCGGGATTGTGTTAAACCTCCTTTTTAGAAAAGAGTACGTTACTTTTCCGTTCTACCGCAAACAGGCGTCGTCCCTAACTGCTGGAATGGAGATTTAACGTCGCTCATAAAAAACACTTTTCCACCTTTCCCCGTAGTTACCCGAACTACGTTTGCTCTGATTTCTCATACCAGATGAGGATACGTAGGCACAAGACGGCGATGTCTTGGCGAGCAACCTTCCCCCCATCACCCGTAGTTTCCCGAACTACGTTGACACTGACTTTCCCATTGCACAAAGGAATGTGTAGGCATAAGGTGGCGATGTCCTATCGGGTCTGTTCTTTCCGTTACCCCCATTTAGCAGTAGCATTTAGATAGTTTTCACCCATAGATTAGACAACAAGCATGGATCCCGTTGAGTACAACGGACGTGAGGGGTGCTCATACCTTCCCCTTGCGTAACCGACTCCCGAACCCAAGGTTTGGTTGTGATGACCTCGTCTTTCTCGTTCTCTTAGGTTTTCTTCGATCGTTTCCTTTCCCTCTCTTTGGGATAAATAACGTTCGTTAGCAACTCTTCTGTTTGTTTCCGCATGCCCCCTTTTTTCGCAGTTGCGTCAACTGGCGACTCTGCCGGGGACTTCGTTTCCCTATGCGAGTCAATCGTAGTGCTTGTTTGCTTTATATTTTTGGGTGTGTATATTTTTGTGTGTGTGTCTATCTTATATTTTGTATATTATTGCATTTACATTTTTATTTTTCACACTTTATCATTATTATCATATTGCTGTTGTGCTGTTGGGTGGGGTGTTCAATCGAGAGATAAGCCCAATACCCAGGCTTGAGTACACACCTAGTTTTAATATGGAGAGTAGTGCGGGCTTGCATGTTTGGAATGCAATAGCCCTCATGAAATTCACGTCCATACGAGGTTTTCTTTGAAGACATCCTATCCTATGCGTTTTGGACAGTTTAGGGAATGTTGGATCTGAAAACTAACGACTCTGGAGGCCGTTCATTGGGAAGTTAGTTGAGGCCTCCTTGTTTGACCATGATGCCAAACCAAAAATGGTGAATGTATCATCATTTCTTGACTTGAGAGTCTGTGATATTGACGACCTGTATAGGATTCTATACCTTGTGAGAGATTAGGTCCTACCTGTGAGCGGGAAGGGTTATGCAGGAAACTTTGACCTTCAACCAACCCGGTTTTCTGGTTTTCTCATCAGTGCGGACTTTTGATCTTGGATATTGTGGGTTTTCTATCATTACAGTGCTTTTGTATTCTGGTATTTTCTTGTCGAAGTATAATTCCGATTCAAATTAGTCAACAACACAACAGTCCTGATCCCATGTTTGCATTTTCATTTTCATTTGCATATTAACATTTGCATGTATGTGTGATCTCAGGTTCCCGTTTTCCCTTTGATTCTGGTAATATGATCCGCTGTCAACATGGAGATTGAATTGAAGAGGACTGTCACCTACAAATTCCAGCTACCAGAATTAAGACCTTTATTTGGTCTCATTTCCATGGCTGGTTCTGGTATCATTGAAGATTTCAAAAAGGACTATGGGAAGATTCTGAGTTTTGTTCATAAAACCTCAGGATATGAACAAGGAGCTATCCACACTCAGCTACAACTCTACAACCCTCAGTTGTGATGTTTCACGTTCCCCGGTTATGTCTTAGTTTCTACCTTGGAGGAGTTCGCTCTTATGGTGGGAGTTCCAATCTTAAAGAAGATGTCTTTCTTTCATTCTAAGGAGGAACCTGACCTGACAAAGTTGGCCAACGCTCTTTATTTGAGCAAATCTGAATTGGAGAGTAACATGGTCTGTAGAAATGGAGCCTCTGGTTTTCCTTTGTCTTTCTTGGTAGGCAAGGCTTAGAATTTTGCTAAGGAAGGTTGTTTGGTGGTTTTCAAAGATATTCTAGCATTGTGCATATATGGCATAGTTTTGTTTCCCAACATACCAGACTTTGTTGATATGGATGCTTTTCATATCTTCGCTTCCAAGAATCATGTACCTACTCTTTCGGGAGATTTGTACTATTCAGTACATTATAAAAATGAGAAGAGAAGAGGGAAGAATGTTTCTTGTTGTGCATCACTCCTCCACAAATGGTTTATGGAGCATCTTCCTTGAATTGGAGCTTTTGTTGATATATGGGATACATCTGAATGGTCAGAAAGACTCATGGGTTTAACATCTGAGAATATTGTCTGGTTTAATCGAGATCTGATCGACGTGGAAATCATCTTTAGTTGTGGGAACTTTCCTAATGACCCTCTGATAGGAAGAAAAGGTGGGATCAACTACAACACTTCTCTTGCTATCAGAAAGTTTGGTTATGCTTTGAAGGGGCCCCCGAAGGAGGAGGAAGTACAGGAATCTCTGTATTTCACAGGAGCAGCTGACTTCGATACTTTAGCCAGGATAAAGGAAGCCTGGGGAAGAACTCATCAAAGAGGAAAGTTTTCTTTGGGTAAGGGCGATTGTAGAGCTTATGGACCTTATGTGGATTGGATCCAGAAGAGGATAGAGAAAATGATGCTACCATTCCCTGTCAGAGAACCTCTGTATCCTTTGGTTGTTGAAGAACCTACGACAGTCGATATTCAGAAGTACAATAAACTGTGGGCCGAAAAAGAAAAATTACGCAAGGAGAGTGAAGAGTTGAAAAAGGAAGTTAGTCAGTTAAAAAGTGACAAGAATGAAGCAGTCTACTTAGCAAAGACGAAAATAGAAGCATTGGAAAAAATGGAAAAAGAGTTAACCGAAGAGATATGTGTACGGGGACGAGTCGGTCAAGATTTGAAGAGAATTGATAATGTCCTTAGACATAAGAAGAAAGAGCTGGATAAGGCATGCCTAGAGATATCAAAGTTCAATGATCAGTGGAACGTTGTGTTAACCGCCAACAAAGGAAGAGAAGATGAACTCCATAAACAAATCAACAGATTAAAGACACAGCTCAAAATCAAGGATGAAAAAGCTCCATTGGAATCGTCTCGTCGGTATGCAAGTGATCGTAAGTTACAAGAAACCCTGTCAACATCGAAAGAGTTCAAAATAAGGTAAGAATTGAAGAAACAGAGACTTGAAGATGCCTTCGGAGAGGATGCTTGGGAAGATTAAGCTCAAAGTTTGAAAGACGTTATCCGCAGAAGAGACTTGCTCATACAGGTGTTGGTTGCAAGACCTAAACATCCGGACACAAAGGAGTTGTTAAAGGAATTTCAGACTCATTACCGTGGCTGAAGAGAGTTATTTGATATAGTTTTCATTTATTTTTTCTTCTCTTCGTTCTTATCTTGTATTGTGGTCATCACCAGACTTGCTGGACGGGGTCGTAGGATTATTTGCATTTGTATCTCTTGACGTTGTTTTGTGTACGCTAACCTCCATTCTCATTTTATTATGAGAAAATATTTGTGATTCTATCGGTTGTTTTCCTGATCGCTATTTGTTCATGGAACTAGAATCAAGGGGAAGATCTCCCTGAATCATATATACATGCTTGCATTTTGCATTATCATTCTCATTTGCATAACAGGTGTTCTTGGGGCCGTCAATCTTATCTTTGCTTGGTTTTCTCCAACAGTTTACAGGATAGCAGATCCAGTCTTCCGTAGATACTCTACGAGGGGGAATCAACGAAGAGTCATGGGCCAAGTACAACAAGAGCTACAGGAATTCAGAGACAAGATGACGCAATTTATGGACATGATGCAAGGGGTAGCCAATAGGCGTGAATAACTGAGAACTCTAGTCCAACCACTGATAGCATGGGTGGATGGCAATGGTGTCCTGCATGGAGGAACTACGATTATTCCCCTAGTTGATGGTAGCATTCCTCAGGCCAACATAGTCCCAACTGTTGTTAACCCTCCGGGCGGAGGTCACCAAGCAGGAGTTCATATAACCGGTGCAGGAGACGGTGTGGGTGCTGCACATGGAGCTGCAGGTCCTAACTGGGAATAATACGATCAAGACGATGTATTTTTGATGAGAGACTTGGACATGGGTATCCCCACGGAAGCCGACAAAAGATTCAAGATGCTCGAAGAGAAAATGAAAAGCCTCGAGAACCAAAATTCTTTGGGACTCGACATGTCAAATCTGGGACTAGTACCAGGGGTCAAAATTTCCCCCAAATTAAAAGTATCATATTTTGTCAAGTACAAAGGGACGACCTGTCCTAGAGTGCATCTTAGGGCATACTTTTGGAAGATGTCAGCTTATTCGGACAACGAGAAACTGTTAATGTACTTCTTTCAGGATAGCTTGTTAGGTCCTTCTCTAGAATGGTATATGGGTCTGTAAGGGACACATATAAGGAGCTGGGGGGATTTAGAGGAAAACTTTGTTCGTCACTATTAATACAACAGTGATTTGACATTGAACAGAGTACAATTGCAGAATTTATCGCAGAGAAACAATAAGGGATTCAAGGAATATGTCCAGAGATGGCGGGAATTAGCAGCTAGAGTTCAACCCCCAATGGTGGAACGTGAACTAATTGACATGTTCGTGGCAACCTTGCCAGGAACATACTACGAGAAATTAATTGGGTGGATGGATGGGAATTTTTAAGACTTAGTCATAACAGGGAAAGAGTGGAGAATGGAATAAAGATAGGGAAGATACAAAGTGGAGAGGGGTCAGCATCAGGAGGAATGAGGAAAACATATGGAAACTCGAAGAAAAGGGAAGGAGACATGAATGTCGTATCAACCTACAGAAACAGAGACCGAGAGCAACATCAACGTTAGTACCAGCCTCAACATCAGCAACAAATTGCTAGTATAGCTATTTTGGTTGTACCTCCGCAACCGACTATTGTGCCTCGCTGTTATCAAGACAGAGGAAGGATGGCCAACAGGCAGTTCGACGTGCCTCCTATGCCTTACACTCAGATATTGCAACATCTGCTACAAATGCAACTTATTCAAAAAAGGACTTTGGCGCCGCTTACTGGCACGCCTCCACCAGGCTATGACGCAAATGCTAGGTGCGGTTCCATTTCGGTGCTCCGGGTCATAACATTGATAATTGTAAAGCTTTTAAGCATAAAGTGCAGGATTTGCTTAACTCCAAAGAAATCAATTTCACGAATGAGAATCAAAATCCTATGCCGAATCACAGGGTGGTCAGAACTAATGTCGTTATCGAGGGAGAAAGGTTAAACCTGATAACTAATGTTGCGGAATTGAAGACACCGTTGAGCTATGTGAAAGACAGATTGCTGAAGGGTGGTGTTTTTCCTGTTGTTTAGAAGGTTGTGGGGGATGTGGTGTGCACCCAGAGGGATGTGTTGATTTGAGAAACCATATTCAAAGTTTGACCCATGAGGGTAGTTTACAATTTGACAGAATAGTAGGAGAAAAGGATGTGAAGGAAGTTGATAATGAGCGGGATGAAATTGTAACGATTTCGATCCCATACCGAACAATTAATATTCCAGCACCACCGAGGCCAGCTCCTGTTATCATTACTACACCAGGATCGGTACCCTATGAGAGCACCAAGGACATTCCTTGGAACTATGGGGCATAAGTGTTCTGCAATGGGCACAAACAAGAGTTGGTGGAGCCATCATTTGGAGGAACGTCTGTTGACAATATTGTTGGATCAGGAGGCATAACTAGGAGTGGCAGAGTGTTCTCTTTGTCAAAGACTAATGTGGAAATAAATGAAAAAGGTAAGGGTAAAGTTGCAGTAGAAGAGGGTCAACTACAAGGGGAGAAAGACTCCTTGGCTAAAGATGCTGAAGAATTCATGCGACTCATTTGCAAAAGTGATTACAAGATCGTAGATCACTTACATCAGACACCTTCTAAAATCTCGATCCTATCGTTGTTATTATGCTCTGAGGCACATAGAAATGCTCTGCTGAGAATTTTGAATATGGCTTATGTACCACAAGAGATTTCAGTTAATCAACTGGAAGGAGTAATGGCTCATGTCAACGCTGGTAATGGTTTGGGTTTTACTGATTTGGATCTAACTCCTGCTCAAAGAAATCACAACCATGCTCTACACATATCTATAGAGTGTAGGGGAGTTGTTCTATCCCATGTGCTAGTTGATACGGGATCATCACTTAATGTGTTGCCAAAGAAAGTGCTGATGAAGCTAGACACCCAGGGTTTGATCTGTACTCCAAGTGATTTGGTGGTGAGAGCGTTTGATGGGACCAAGAGGTCAGTATTCGAGGCGGTCTTCTATATCATGGATATCCAGCTCGCTTATAGTTGTTTACTCAGTCGACCGTGGATACACTCTGCTGGGGCAGTCACCTCGACTTTGCACCAGAAACTGAAGTATATGGTGGATAGGAAGATTGTTACTGTCTGTGGGGAGGAAGATATGATGATCATTCACCTGTCATCTTTCAAGTATGTAGAAGTGGATGGTGAGATTCATGAGACGTTATGTCAGGCTTTTAAAGCAGTACAGATTCAGGAGAGGCCTCCTATTGAAGACAAAGTTCCAAAAATTTCGATGCCCTCGTTTAAAGAGGCCCGTGCTATTGTAGAATTTGGTTCTTCGCAGAGGTGGGGCCAAGTTCTCAATGTTCCTAACAAGCAAGACAAGTTTGGCCTGGGGTATATCCCATCTTCTTCTCAAAGTGCTCCGAAGTACAAAGGACCTGTTTAGTTCACCAGTGGTGGGGTTATTTTCGATAGGATTAATGTTGTTGAGGATGATGGAGGAGATAGCGATTGCGACATGGATGCTTGGATCCGTCCGTGTGTTCCCGGACAGAAACTGTGCAACTAGACCGTGGAGGAAATCATCCAAGTCACTTCAGAAGAGTAATTTCCATTGTTTTTTTATTATGTTTGGTCCTACGTTCTACCCAAGACGTAGTGGCTTTTCCTTGTAGGGCCCCTTTGGTTTATTTTCAAACTTTATATCATGCATGAAAGGCGTTTTTTTGCATTCAAATATTTTGATCCTTGTTTTTCTCTTTATTTTTAACAAAACAGAAAAGTAGCAATGTGTTTGTGTCTGTTTACATATCAAAATAAGCATAAAGACATCAATCATGCAGGTTTCACATCTCAGATACCATCAATTCTGATTCGGCTACGACTCGATATGATTTCAACAATCCTATTTATCAAGCTAAAGAAGAGACTGATGAAGATTGTGAGCTAACTGAAGAGCTGGCCAGACTTCTGAGACAAGAGGAAAAAGTCATTTTGCCTCATCAAGAGGATGTTGAAGTTGTCAATCTGGGTACTGAAGACGACAAGAAAGAAGTCTAGGTCGGGGCTGCATTGGAAGACAACGTCAAAAGAAGATTGGTAGAAATGCTCTGTGAGTAAAGAGATATCTTCGCTTGGTCGTATGAAGACATGTCAGGGTTGGATACCGACATAGTGATGCACTGTCTACCTCTTCGGGAATAATGTCCGCCTGTGAAGCAAAAGTTGAGAAGAACCAGACCTGATATGGCAGTATTGATCAAGGAAGAAGTCCAGAAGCAGTTGGATGTTAGTTTTCTTGCCGTCACGAATTATCCTCCATGAGTCGCTAATATTGTCCATGTACCTAAGAAATATGGGAAGGTAAGGATGTGCGTCGACTATCAAGATCTGAATAGAGCAAGCCCGAAGGATGATTTCCCGCTCCCCTACATTGATGTCTTAGTTGATAACACTGCTCAATATTCTGTGTTTTCCTGCATGGATGGCTTATCTGGGTACAACCAAATCAAAATGGCCCTGGCGGACATGGAGAAAAATACTTTTATCACGCCGTGGGGAACCTTTTGCTTCAAAGTTATGCCTTTTGGATTAAAAAATGCAGGGGCAACTTATCAGCGGGACATGGTGACTCTCTTTCATGTTATGATTCATCATGAGATCGAAGTATATGTTGATGACATGACTGCGAAGTCACAGACAGAAGAAGGACATATGGTCAATCTGCTCAAGTTTTTTGAAATGTTAAGGAAGTTCAAATTGAGGTTGAATCCTAACAAGTGCACCTTTGAGGTGAGATCCGGGAAGCTGTTTGGTTTCATTGTCAGTGAAAGAGGAATCGAGGTCGATCCAGTGAAGATAAAAGCTATTCAAGAGATGCCAGAGCCGAGAACAGAGAAAGAGGTCTGAGGTTTCCTTGGAAGACTAAACTACATTGAGAGATTCATATCTCACCTTACAGCCACTTGTGATTCTATTTTCAAGCTGTTGAGAAAGGATCAAGCAATTGTTTGGAATGAAAATTGTCAGAAAGCTTTTGAAAAGATAAAAGAGTATTTGCAGGAACCTCTGATATTAATTCCTCCATTTGCAGGAAGACCTTTGATTAGGTATTTGACGGTTCTTGAGAATTCAATGGGTTGTGTGCTCAGTCAACACGATGAGACGGGCCGAAAAAAGCATGCCATCTACTAGTTGAGTAAAACGTTCACATAGTGTGAGTTAAGATACTCGATGCTAGAGAAGACATGTTGCGCACTCGCTTGGGCAGCTAAACGCTTAAAGCAATACATGTTAAACCAAACAACCATGTTGATTTCGAAGATGGATCCAATCAAGTACGTATTTGAGAAGCAAGCACTTTCCGAGAGAATTGCTAGATGGTAGATGGTTCTAACAGAGTATGATATTCAATATGTTTCCCAAAAAGCCATTAAAGGGAGTGTTTTGTCAGAATATTTTGCGGAACAACCAATTGAGGATTATCAGCCAATGAGGTTTGAGTTTCCTGACGAAGACATAATGTTTTTGAAGATGAAGGACTGTGACGAGCCTCTACCAGACGAAGATCCTGAAATTGGTTCTAAGTGGAAGTTGGTTTTTGACGGTGCTGTTAATTCACATGGAAACAGAATTGGGGAAATTATTACAACTCTTCATGGTTCTCATATACCATTCACTGCCCGGTTAATATTCATCTGCACCAACAATGAAGCTGAATATGAAGCGTGCATCATGGGTATAGAAGAAGCTATTGATTTGAGAATCAAGAATCTCGATGTGTATGGCGATTCGGATTTAGTCGTCAATCAGATCAAAGGAGAGTGGGAAACCCGTCAAGCCAGCCTGGTGCCTTATATGAACTATGCAAGAAGACTGCTGCCTTTCTTCGACATGGCCGAATTTCATCATGTACCGAGGATTGAAAATCAGATGGCGAACACTTTGGCAATGTTTTCGTCGATGTATAAAGTGAATTACTGGAATGAAGCTCCAATGATCACTATCATGCGCCTCGATAGGCCAACTTTTATATTTGCAGTAGAAGAAACGCCAGATGGGAAGCCTTGGTGTTTCGAACTCAGTCATTTCCTCAAGACTCAAGAGTATCCACCTTGGGCATCAAGTAGAGATAAGAAGACTCTCGGGAGGCTATCGGGAAACTTTTACTTGAACAAGGATGATGTACTGTACAAAAGAAATTTCGACCTGGTATTGCTGCGTTATATAGATGAAAATGAAGCAAGTTTGCTGATGGAAGAGGTCCAAGAAGGTTCTTTTGGTACTCATCCTGGCGGGCATGCGATGTCCAGAAAATTATTGAGAGCAGGGTATTACTGGATGACTATGTAGTCCGACTGTTTTAAGTATGCCAGGAAATGCCATAAGTGTAAAATTTATGCTGACAAAATGCATGTACCACCGAGTCCTTTGAATGTTTTAATGTCTCCTTGGCCCTTTGCAATGTGGGGCATCAACATGATTGGCAAGATTGAACCGACTGCCTCGAATGGGCATCACTTTATCTTGCTGGCAACCGATTATTTCACCAAGTGGGTAGAGGCAGCTTCCTTCGCCAATGTAACCAAACAAGTAGTTACTCATTTTATAAAGAAAGACATCATCTGCCGATATGGAGTGCCAGAATGAATCATTACTGACAATGGTTCGAATTTGAACAATAAGAGGATGAAAGAATTGTGCCGGAATTTTAAAATTGAACACCACAACTCTTTTCCGTATCGTCTGAAGATGAATGGTGTTGTTGAGGCAGCCAATAAGAATATCAAGAAGATTGTGCAGAAAATGGTGGTGACTTATAGAGATTGGCACGATATGTTGCCCTTTACTTTACATGGTTTTCGTACTTCAGTGTGTACGTCGACTGGGGCAACCCCTTTCTCATTGGTGTATGGTATGGAAGTTGTCTTACCATTTGAAGTCGAGATTCCTTCTCTAAGAGTATTGGCTTATGTAAAGCTTGATGAAGCAGAATGGGTGAAGGCTAGGTTGAATCAACTTATTCTGATTGATGAAAAAAGATTGGCGGGTATCGCCCATGGCCGACTTTACCAAAGAAGAATGAAGAAGGCATTCAATCAGAAGGTGCGCCCTCAAGACTTTTAGTTAGGTGACTTAGTGCTGAAGAGGATCCTCCCTCCACAAACAGATCACAGGGGCAAATGGACTCCCAATTATGAAGGTCCATACGTGGTAAGGAAGGTTTTCTCTAGAGGAGCCTTAATTATTACTATCAACCATGGACGGTGAAGATTTTACGTCCCCTATAAACACATACGTAGTCAAAAAATACTTTGCTTAAAAAGAGACCTGCTGGACATAAAAAGAAAATCCATGCCAAAATGGGGCATCCCGGCGAACCTTAGAAAGAATAGGTTCGGGAAAAAATTAGGGATAAAAGGAAAATGAATAAACCCACAAAGTTGAAAACCTGAAAAGGCGACTTTGGCAAAAATGGATATCCCGGTGGATCGAAAACCCGCAAGGGCGATTCAAGAAAAACTTAGGGATTTAAAAGCAAACGACTACGGTCCACGTCTGACCCGTGAACACAGTTGGATTCTTGGAGAACCCGAGGGTTAATAAATCAGTCTCTTCAGAAAGCAAAGCATTGGTGAAGCATCAAAGACATGTGAGTCATAGTTGAATCGACACATGGTGGTTGTCTGTCTCCATATTGCCGACATTTGTATATCTTTTTCATTTGTAATTTTTACGCAATTTTCTCTTTTCAGGAGTTGCGTTGTAATTCACCTATTTACAGGCCATTTTAATCAATGAAGTATTTTTCCACAAAGAGCTTTTCCGTTCTTGTTTTTTTGCTTTTACTATTTTGTTTGCAAAAAGACGTCTGACATTTTTGATAAACATTGCATATGAAAACTTTTGGGGTTTTGCTAATCATAATTAAAACGATGATTTATTTGAAAGATATCATGGATGGTGACCCAAATAGTCATTGTTGCATTCGGGACACGCTATTTGTTTGTCATTCGCAGGACTCGCTCCATCGGGTACTATTTCCAAATCGGAAGTGTCTCACCAACAGTGACGTGCATTTATCCCTAGCAGGGTAAAATTGAGATTATTCCCCAACAGCAGGGCAAGCTCAGCATTGTTCCCCGATAGGATCTATGTCGTTGACTTTTCTCCTCAAGTAGAGACTAATGTTGATTCCCTAGACGAGTAAACCAGAAATGGTAGACATCCGCAGAAGAGTCCAGTGATCTTTATTTTTCTTCAAAGTGAGACCTTTGGGGAAACTTCTTGATGGATGTTATTCTCAATTCCTAAAAGATTGGAATTGTCCCCTGAAGACTTCTATTCCATAAGGTTGTTCAGGGCATATTCCTCAACAAGTTTGCTTGTTGTTTCTCTCGGCACCTGTTATCGCTGGTGTTCCTTTGCATTTTGCATAGCATCCTCCCAAATGCGTAGCATTTCCATTTCGTGTGGAGCATTACGCCATATTCAAACATACACATGCGAAGCATAAGCCAGGTTGGATACTTTTGTTGCCAAACATCTCTCCAGCAGATAATGACATAATTTATAAGCCTTTATGGTACTTTACCCCAACAAGAATCATTGGTGGATGTTTTCATCTTGCTTTTGCTCCCCAACAGAGTTTTCTTGTTTAAGTTTCTCTTTCCCCAGCGGAGTTCTATTTTCAGGTTGTAAATTGGTCGATTCTACTTCCTGCTTATCTTGGATGCTATCCCAACTTTTGGTTGGTAGTCCATTATTTTCTGGATGTTATCCCGACTTTTGGTTGGTAGTCCGTCGCTTTGTGGATATCATCCCGACTTTTGGTCAGTAGTCCTCTCTTGTTCCCCTACGGAGCCGTTATCTCGACTTTTCGTTGGTAGTCTCCTTTCTTGATGATCCAAACTTTTGGTTAGTAGCCTTTATCCTAACTTTTGGTTAGTAGTTTTTATTCCGACTTTTGGTTGGCAATATTTTCTTGGCGATCTTAACTTTTGGTTAGTAGCTTTCATTCCGACTTTTGGTTGGAAATCCTTTCTTGGCGATCCTAACTTTTGGTTAGTAGCTTTTATCCCCGACTGTTGGTTAGTAGTCCGTTGTTTTGTGGCGATCGTAACTTTTGGTTAATAGGTTTCAATCCCGACTTTTGGTCGATGGTTTCTTTCCTGGCGATCCTAACTTTTGGTTAGTAGTTTTTATTCCGACTTTTGGTTGGCAATCTTTTCTTGGCAATCCTAACTTTTGGTTAGTAGCCTTTATCCCAACTCTTGGTTATAATTCTCTGGGTGATCCTAACTTTTGGTTAGTAGCCTTTATCCTTACTTTTGGTTAGTAGCCTCTTCCTCATAACTTTCCGATATAACTCTCTGGTGATCCTAAATCTTGGTTGGTAGCCCTTGTCATCATTTTGATCAGTTACCTTTCTGGTTATCCCAACTTTTGGTTGGTACCCGTTGTCTTTAAGTCCACCTTCAGCTGGAAATCTCTTCACTCTGGGTATCCCCGCAGTTTATAAATTTCTTGGTTTCTCTTTGGTATTCAATCACCTTTTACCTTGAATGCTTAAAAGCGGTTGCTTTTCTTACCTTCAGGTCCAAGTCGATTGAATAGGGGCACCTGTAACACCCCAAAATTTGCCTAACATTTTCTTCTATTTTGGCTTATGTTTCATAGCATCTTGCATTGGCATTTGTGCATAACACTCGTTCTAGGCAAGGGATCAAGATATCTTGTTCAACACACATAGAAGAGAGCTCCATCTTCAAGGCTCAAACAGGGGTACATCTTCATTTTTTTGTGGCAACCTTAAGCCACAGGGTTTTATCACCAACAAGGTATGCCCCACAACCTTGAGTCAATGATACAAGCAAACCATACCCTCATTTCTTTGGATCTCTAGCTGGATTCTGGACATGTGAACCCTTCACGAGCAAGAATTTTGAAACCTTATCATCACCATGCCACACAAATCATCTTTGTTTAAGAAGTTCTCCAGTCTACTCAGAGGAATTAGGGTTTTGAGCTTGGGTCAATTTCTCCTATCTTCATGCTATTGAAATTAAGGTTTTGGATAAAATTGGTGTATGTGTGATTCTTTGGGAAAGACTTGACTCCATGGTCCTCTATATGTCTTAGGGTGCTTAAGGGTGAAAGATTAATCATCAATTTCAATCAGAAGAGTTTCAATTTACTAGATGATTGTAAATCATGTGAATTGGGGAAAAGTCAACTGTACAAGGAAAAAGTCAACTCTCAGCTCCTTGATGTCATTTTTATGTTTGACATGTTTAATATGACTAATGAGTGAAAAATGATCAAGGGATGTCAAAGGAATCACAAAAAATCAAGAAGTTTGAAACTTTCCATTTTGGGAAATTAGGGTTTTAGAAACTTTCCATTTATTGAAAGTTTCATGGTTGGGACAACCATCTTCAAGGCCTCTTTCCTTCATGACCAAGGCTCCATTTGAAGTTTTGTCCAACACAAAAGTTAAAGATCACGATCCAAGCTTGCCATCCATTACTAAAACTCTCTCATAGGATTAATGAAGCTCAAATTATGTGGATTCAAAGTTGAGGTTCCAATCTTATCAAAATGCATAACTTAGGATTTTTTTTCTAAGTTGTTTCAAGGCAGGTTTTGAATCAATCTTCCAGGCTCTTTTTCACCATGTTCCAAACTCCAATCTGATTTCCTTCAAACACAAGAATCTTAGATCATCATTCAAGTTTTCCAGTCATGGTTAGAATTCATCATTTGATCCATTATAGCACGGGTTATAGTGTCTTCAAGTTGGGTTTCTCAAGTTGACAAGTTTGGCAATTTAGTGAAAATTTCACTAAGTGTGGGGAATGGTTCTTTAGGAAAGATTTTCGAGTGGATCTTTCATGTTGATTTTGGTCTTGTATCAAGTTTACTCCAACATGAACTTTGCTCATTGGCATATGATCTTCATTTCTCACCCAAAATACCATCTTTTGGCCAAGTGTTCTTCAAGTTGTGACGATGAGAAATGGGTGACACGAGTTGATCCAACACATTGTTCATGGAGCATTTTGGCATATCCTGTTTTTCCTTCTTGCAGCCTCTTGTTCCCACCAATTTGACACGCGTGATGTACCTGCCTTGTGACTACAAAAAATTACTCAAATAAGTTAGACACCACATGTACCTTCCATGCACACCTTTACACCATATTTCCAAATAAGAAACAAATTGAGTTTACACGACAAATGCTCTCTCTCTCCAGCCTGCTCACCCAGCCTCTCAAAATAAAACAACCATACCTTGTCGCAAGAAGACAACCCATGTCTCTCTCATTCTCATCTCTCTCAATTTCACCCATGTTTTTAACCACATGTTTAACTGGCGTAAATTTTGGTTTTTAACCATATTTCACTTCCCATATAAAAGAGGGTGAACCCTAGGGCAAGGGAGGTAACTCAACAACCAAAGATCAAAACCCTAGAAGCTCACATTCCATCAAAGTTCTTTGTCCTCGAAGCTCTTTTCCTTGTCACTTTTCTATGGGCTTCTGTCTCTGTTCATCATCTCTGAAGCATCATAAGGCCATTAGAGGCATCTGTTTGAGGTTTGCAGGCTAGTGTCACTACGCGAAAAATGACACAGAGTTGCCACCTGATTTTATTTATCCCAACGAGGGAAAGGGAAATAGCGATAAAACCTTTGGCAAAAGAGTGTGGTCATCGCAACCAAGTCTTAGGGTTCGGGAGTCGGTTATGCGAGGGGAAGGTGTTAGCACCCCCTCGCATCCATCGAACTCGATGGGAACCTCCTAGGTTATTTCGCGTGAATGGGTGTTTTTTATTAAGAGTTTGCTTTGCTTAAGGAAAAGAGGGGTTGGTTTATTTATTTTAATGCTCGCCAAGGATTGTGGCCCTTGTGCCTACGTGTCCTCACTTAAAAGAAGCGAAGAATCAGAGCTCCGTAGTTCGGAGGCTTACGAAATAGTTGTTTGTTAGTTGATTTTATACCTTGAAAAAGGGTTTTTCGATTGATGCCCTAAGGCGAAAAATAGTTTGATGAGTTGGTGTTATTTTTAGGTTTTTTCTTTGGGAAGAATCTATTCTTGACTAGGATTATACAAAAGACTTTGGATAGAGATGAATGTCTCGAATAACCAAGTCGAGCGCCTTGTATTCAAAACATTCGGAACGAGTGTAGGAGGATTCCATTCTCATTCCTTCTCTACCACTTTAAAGCTCATGGTGCATAATTCTAATCGTATATTTTATTGTGTTTTAGATTTTTATGAGAAAAGAGAACTACTTGACGTTGGATCAAGGTTTAATATTTGTAAAGATACATTTGAAGCGATACGGACAAGGTCGATGGCGGTGCCCAAGGCAACCGACTTACAAGGTTAAAAATGGCTCGACAAAATCGAGAGTTTTTTTTTTTTGAAAAATGGTTTTTTTGAATCAAAAGTCAACAAGAACAATAGCAATATTCACACTAAAATCATGCAAACATATGGGGTTAGTTGGCTAAAAAAAAAATCGAGACATGAAATCAGTGGTGTAACACGGGTGGCCGTGTTGTGTGACATGACCTGTGTCAGGAGGTGCCTACAACAAGGAGTTTTTAGGGCTTGACAAAGGTGTGACACGGGTGGCCGTGTTGTGTGACACGGCCTGTGTCATAGGGTCTAGGACAAAACAAATTTTTTAGGCCAAACAGGGGTGTGACACGGGTGGCCGTGTTGTGTGACACGGCCCGTGTCATAAAGTCTGGGTGCTTTACACGTTGAAACCTCAAACAGAGGTGCAACATGGGTGGCCGTGTTGTGTGACACGGCCCGTGTCATGGGTCCTGGGCATTTTGTGTTATGAAAAGCCTAACAGAAATGCAACACGGTCGGCCGTGTCGTGTGACACGGCCCGTGTCAGGCTGCCAGGTAAAAAAAACCTACTTTTTTCTATGTTTTTCTTTCGTTTTTGCGGTTCTTTAAAAATAGTTTCTTGGTCCCCTTGGAACCTTACATGATATATATAATACAACAACACACAAGAGAGTAAATGAGATGAATATAAAAGCAAAAATAAAAGTAAAGAGAGAAAGGTTTGAAGGAATGGATACCCAAGAGCTTTCTATTCTTCTTGCAAGTCCTCCTTGGTTTTGGTTGAATGTGATTCACCACTCTTCACTCTATGTTGTGAAGGTTTTGTTTCTCAATGATCCTCTTGTGCTTCTATCTCACTCTCTTTTTCTGGTTTTTCTTCCTTTCTATTTTTCTGGTTTTTTAGGGTTTCTATTGCTCTCTCTATTTTTCTGGTTTGCAATGTGTGTGGAATGGATGAATGTGTGAAGAGTGATCCCTTTTTGTTTACAGCCCCCTCCTTTTATCTCAGCTCCTCTAGGGTTTTCTCTTCTCCCCACATATCAGATTTTTCATGGAGTGGTGTCTCTTACCACCTTTTCTCATGCCACTCTCTTTCTTTCCATTTCCATGCAAGAGCTATGCTGCATTTTTGCTGTTGCACTTTGCCTATGCTGTTTTTTCTGCAGCATTTTGTGCCTTGCACCCATTTTGTTGGCTTGTGCTTGGACAACTCCTCTTGGTCAAAGCTACTACCTCTTGACAACATTTTCAAAATCTGATATTTAGATGTATTATCATATGCTATTCTCTTGATTTTGTGACATGTAGATTTGTGTCATGAGGTAATTTGCCTCCTCTTGCATGGGGTTGTTTTGCACATGATTAAACATGCATATTCTTGGTCTCAAAACATTCCAATGTTGATTTAATTCTTGCATATTTCTTGGATGTTTGTAAACATATTGTGGACTTGGTGTGGCACTACCATAACATGAATTTGATTAGAGACTTGAATGAAGATTAGAAATAAATTAATTTCTAAACATCACTTAGAGTTGGAAATCTTGCAACAAATGACATTCTTGTAATGTCATAAAATTTCTCTTTGTAATATTCTTGCCTCTAATTCATGAATTCATGATGAATTTCCCTAGAGCCATTAAAATTGAAATGGATGAAGTCTTGAATTATGGACTTGTGATCTTGACTCATGCTTTACAAATTTGGACTCCACTTGATTAAGAATTTGAAACAAAATTGGATGAAGCAATCTTGAATTGGCCTTGAATTTCATGTTCATTAGGAATATATCTTGCATATCCTAATATTTTGTCAAGTAACTTCTTCTTGAAGAAATCTACATGAGTAGACTTTCCAATTTAGACCAAACCTTAAATAATGAACCTTTTCTTCCATGTAGTCCAAGATAGACAAGTTATCTCATTTGAAATGAAAAATGACAAATCGACCCAATTCGTACCCACATGCTCGATATGCAATAAAATGATGTATGATATGGCGAATGTAGGGTATAAAGGCTAAAGGCGAAAATGAGGGTGTGACAGCTAGGACAAGAGTCAACGGAACTACTCAGTTAGGTAAAAATTCTCTATATCATCTATCTTGATTTAGTATTCTTTCAAACTCGTAATGCTTATCACTAAAGTTGTACATGGATATAGGCTAGTTTGGTATAGTTATCATGATGTTTAGGGCCTGTTTCAGTTTTTATGTTTTTTCTTCGTGATCATTTTTCATGGCTTTTGGATGGGAGTTCTTAGAAACTAGGGTTAGGTTTGGTTCCAGCGTGAGGAGAGGTGCAAATTGAGGTCGGTTTTTGGCAGGTTTGGCATGTTTTACAGTCCCCTCCGGTGGGGATGACCGTGTAAGTTTGAGTTGCACCTAAGAGGGGGGTGAATTAGGTTCTTTGAAATTTTCTGGTTTTAGAGACTGATTTATTGCTTTCTTGTGATAAAGAGATGTTATGAAAAGCAGTAAAGGTAGAAAGTAAAGAATACCAAGAGATATACTGGTTCCCTTCACACTCCGAAGGTACTCCAGTCCCCTTTCACATGAAAGAGATTTCACTATAGTTAGGATCAGTGTACAACTTTTCTTTCTAACCTATAGGGAGATCAAAGGCTCCTAAACACCTTTAAGATCTAAACACTAAGTGCAATGAGAACAATCCTCTTCAATGCACACACTTGCTTTCAACAATCTTTAACAGCAAGGGGAAAATAATACAATCTGGTTTGTAATGATTTTGTAACAGTATATACAGATGTTTATCAATATTTTAGATTTATCTTCTCTCTCAATGAGAATTTCCAAAAGTATCTAAGACTTATTGCTCAAGAATTTTCTTTCAAAAGATATGAAATTTATGCAGAAAATTCTTTGTAAAAAGTGTTTTTAATTTAGATTGTGGAGAAAATGAAAAGTCAAAGATTTTGATTGAAAGAGAGGTTGTAAGTTTTTTTTTTAATTTTCAAAGATTTAGGTATTTATATTACATAAACACCTCTTGAGAAAAACATACAAATCGCCAAAAAAAATTATGAACAATTGCCATGTTTCAAAGAAAACATTTCATGGAGGATTGGTTGAAGAGATGCAATTTTTCAGAATGATTTTTCAAAATTGTTTAGTGAGCAATCGATTGCACATATAGACCAATCAATTGCCCCTTCACAAAAACACTTGAAATTTCAAATTTTCAATGGAGCAATCGATTGCACCTTTCAGATTTCAAATTTCAAATTTCAAAATTTTAAGCATGCAATCGATTGCACCAAAGCACCAATCGATTTCTTACTGAAACAGAAGAAAAAAGATTTAAAATTTTGATCATGCAATTGATTGCTCTAAGAGTGCAATCGATTGAACTTACAAAAACTTAGAAAAATTTTGTTTCAAAAAGCTTGTGTTAGTGTGAAATGTAATGTAAGAGTTTTTTAAGTTTTTCAGCAATCAGGACTTAAACACTTGATGAAAAATTATCATTATACCTTCTGAAGGAAAATATTTCTTCATGCCAAGTCTTTGTCCTGATTCTGATATCTTGAAGTGGTTAATCATCTTTGCCTTCTTTGTCAAATGATTTGTCTTCATCAAAACATAGGTTGATCTCTGAGAATCTTGATTTCACATTCTCCCCCTTTTTGATGATGACAAAGCATTCTCTTTTTATTGCGATGGTCTTTCCGACAAGTTTTCTCCCCCTAAATATATGAAGTGTTGAGACGTTCGATTTTTGTATTTGTACCTTAAATTTCAAGAAGAGACAAACAAGCAAGAAAAGAGTAACAATCCTTCTCCCCCTTTTGACATTATCAAAAAGAAGGTAACAATTTAAGTAGTCATAACTTGAAAGTGCAATATTAACGAGTACAATAAAATTAGAAATTACAAAATTCAAACAACAGAAACAACTTAAGGAAACATAACGAAACATGGTAACAACTTAAGACAGATCCATGTTTGGGTCAAAGGGTTGTTGATTTGAAAAAGTTTGCTGGAGAGGTGATGGACGAGTTGGAGGGACAGCCAGGTTGGAAGGATCATAAGGCAGAATATATAAGTGAGAGTAGAGGTAGGAGAATTGTTGATTGACGGCCTCTTGGAAGTTGTTGATCCTAGTGTTGGTAGAATCTTGAATAGCATTGTATTGGTTATTTATGGAAGTTTTGAGATTTCCAAACAGTTGAGTCGTGTAATCCATCAATTGTTAGTTACTAGGGCCAAGTTCATTTGGAGGAGGAGGAGGAACATCATCATCTTCTTCATTTTCTTCATCATTGTCAGTTATACCTTCACCAAGATAAATAATGGTTTTTGTTTCCGGATTGTATTTGACGCCCATCCGTGAATCCACATTTTTGATGGAGATTTTGTTGGGGTTGGAGTCCATGAGACACTTATCAAAACCTTCAAAATCTACTTCAAAATGTTCCAGAATTTTTGTTATGAACCATGCATATGGCAGAAACTTGGATTTTTCGTTGATTCCCCACATGTGAACCAAGATCAAGTAAGCCCAACTTATTTGAATATCATGCTTAATAGTGTATAGAATCTGCATTTCTAGATCAGTTACAATGCAGTGGTTTCCGGCTCTTGGGAACATTATGTAAACCATAAAATAGTGAAATAGATGATCATCAATGTTAAAGATATCTGCCGACCATGAGGTTCGAGAGGGTTCCATGCCGCCTAAGGATCTGACACATTTTGCATGGAATTCTGCTTCAGTCATACGGCCAAGACTCCAATAGAATTCTCATTTGTTGTATGCTTCCCAGAGTTCTTCATTTTCTTGATAGAGTCTCCCACCGGAGATTGGAATATCCAGAATCCTACCAAGCGTCTTTGAATTTAGTGGGACTCTTTTTCCTCTAACATATGTTACCAGTTTGCCTTCTTCCATTTGCAGGTTGTTGTAGAACAATCTCACCAGATCCGGATGATATGGTTCGGATGAGGAAATCAAGGATTCCAACCCGCATGCAATCAAGGTTTCTTGAAAAGAAAAACATTCTTTAGGGAATGATGAGAGAATACCGTATTTTGGTGTTTGCACCACCTTCTTATGAAAGAACTTAGTGAATCTTTCTTGTTGTTTATCATTCAAGTGTTGAAGAACAAGTGGAGTTTCTGAAGATGAAGAGGCTGGACCTTTGCCTTTGCTTTGTGCTGAAACCTTCCTCTTTGAACGTGAAGCCATGAGAAAATGATGAAAGGATTGTGTATTAGGGTTTGTGAGGGTAAGAAGAGTTTTGAGAATATAGGCTTTGTGAGAGATGGTAAAGTTTGGTTATGATGGAGGGTTTTATAATGATAGAGAGGAGAGAAAACGTTAATGTGAAATATGAGTAGTTATGGGTTATTGATGTTTATGACTTTGGGAATATGAGAGTTTTGTGGTCAAAGTCTTGAGAATAGGGCTAGGTAGTAAGTGATAGTAATAGGTAGGTCAAAAGTTATAATGATAGGGTTAGTTGGAAAGGTTAAAAGTCCATGGATCTATTTAAAAAATACAATAAAAAATAGGTTTATTATAGATGCAATCGATTGTCACAGTGGTGCAATCGATTGCTCTACAAAACAGAAACGAAAATAAGCAAAAACTACAGAGTGCAATCGATTGACACTAAGGTGAATCGATTACAAGCTTCAAAAAATCAAAAATTTTATAAAACTTACAGTGAGCAATCGATTGCAAGTAGTGAAAATTGAGAAAAACATCACAGATGAAGATTTTTCATGATTCAACATCGATTTCATCCAGAATTCCGAGTTCTGTCTGAATTATGAAGAAGGTTTCCTTTGCCAAAGGCTTTGTGAATATATATGAGTATCCATAAGTGTTATCTCGACATCTCCTTGAAGTACATGATCGCGCAAAAAATGATGTCGTATGTCAATGTGCTTGGTTCTTGAATGCATGACTGGATTTTTTTGTTATGTTGATTGCACTTGTGTTGTCACAAAGAAGAGGAATGCTACCAAGGTCGAGTCCGTAGTCACGAAGTTGTTGCTTGACCAAAGTATCTGTGCACAACAACTACCTGCTTCTATGTATTATGCTTCATCCGTATTAAGTGCTACGCATGCTTGCTTCTTGCATACCCACGAGACTAGTGCATTTCCCAGAATGTGACACGTTCCACTTGTGCTTTTTCTATCTGTTTTACAGCCTTGCTACCGGAGCGAATGTTTTGTCAAAATTGATTCCTTCTTCTTGGTTGTATCCGTGTGCGACCAATCTTGCTTTATTTCGAACTATAATTCCATTTTCATCGAGTTTGTTCTTGAAAACCCATCTTGTTCCAATGATATGCTTGTTGTTTGGCATAGGAACAAGATTCCAAACTTGATTTCTTTCAAATTGATTTAGTTCTTCTTGCATAGCTGTTATCCACTGATCATCACCTAAGGCTTCATCGATTTTGGCTGGTTCAATTTGTGAAACAAATTCCATATTTAGACAAGCATCCTTAAGATTTAGTCTTGTTGCAACACCTTGACTAATATCACCAATGACTTTATCGATAGGGTGATCTCTATGAGTTCTCCATTCTTTGGGTAGATCAATGTGATCTTTATTTTGTTGTGACTCTTCTTATTGTTGTTCTGGTTGATCACTTGCAACATCATTGAGAGTGTCTTTTTGAGAGGTTTCTACTACATCGTCATCATCATCAACAATAATATCATCCTTCTTGGAGGGGTTAGTTTCATCAAAAGAAACATGCATAGATTCTTCAATAGTTGAAGTTCTTTTGTTAAAAATTTTAAATGCTTTACTAGAAAGAGTAGCCGAGAAAAATACCTTCATCGGATTTCTCGTCGAACTTATCGAGGTTATCTTTGTCGTTGTTCAAGACAAAACATCTACACCCAAATATGTGAAGGAATGATATGTTCGGTTTTCTTCCTTTGAAAAGTTCATAGGGGGTTTTCTTGAGAATTGGTCTGATGTTGACACGATTACTTACAAAACATGTCGTGTTTAGCGCATCTACCCAAAAATATTTAGGAAGGTTTAAATCGCTAAGCATAGTTCTTGCAAGTTCTACCAACAACCGATTTTTTCTTTCTACGACACCATTTTTCTGTGGAGTTCTAGGTGCGGAGACGTTATGTAAGATTCCATTTTCTTCGCAAAATTCTTCAAATAAAGCGTTCTGGAATTCTCCATCATGGTCACTTCTAATAGAGACAATTGAGAGTGACTTCTCATTCTGAATTTGTTTAGCATACTTCTTGAATGCCTTGAAAGCTTCACTTTTCTGCATTAAGAAGAAAGTCCATGTATATCTAGAGAAGTCATCAACAATTACTAATACATAAACATTACCTCCAAAACTTTTTGTTCTTGATGGTCTGAAGAGATCCATGTATAACAGTTGTAGTGGCCTTGTTGTGGACACCACATTCTTGGATATGAAAGTTGATTTGGTATGTTTCCCTTTTTGGCATGCGCCACACAATCTATCCTTGATGTATTTGATCTTTGGAAGACCAACAACTAAGTCATGTTTGATCAATTTGTTCAAGTGCTCCATATGAATGTGAGAAAATCTTTTGTGCCATAACCAAGAATCGTTGTTGTTCGCCATAAGACACTTAACCTTCAAAGACATGTTATTAAGGGAAATCATAAAAATATTGTTAATTCTATTACCTTTTAGCATTAATTTAGAAGTGACTTCGTTCTCTATCAAACATTCATCTTTAGTGAAGTTGATTTTGAAACCTTTGTCACAAAGATGACTAATGCTAAGTAGGTTATGCTTTAGGCCTTCTACATAGAGGACATCTTCTATGGTTGCAAAAGGTGGTGCACTAATGCTGCCTACGCCAAGGATCTTTCCTTTGTTGTTGTCACCATAGGTCACAAATCCTTTGGCCTTAAGCGTTAGATGTGAAAATTTGGTAATGTCACCAGTCATATGCCTTGAACACCCACTATCAAGATGCCACTAATATGAGGAGGTCTTCAAGCATACCTACAAAACAAGATTAAGTTTCATTAGGTACCGAAACTGCCTTGGGTCCTTCATAGTTAGTGCCTTTCTTGACCCACACATAATGCCCCTTTGCAATATTGAAGTTTCTAACATAGCAGGCATTAGGTGTATTGCCTTTGATACCACACTAAAAATAGGTGGGCTCAAAATTACTTTTGTATCTAGGAGGATAGGATTTTTTCTTACTAAAAACCTTCTTCTTAGGGTATTGATGAACCACTTTAGGCTTGACCACTTTCTCTTTAGAAGTTTGTTCACTAGCCTTAACAAAGATGGTTTTGTTGGAACTTGGTTTAGAAAATTTTGAGTAACCAAGTCCACTTTTGTCATTTGATAATCTTAGTTGACTAAGAACAGTCTCTAATCCAATTTGTCCCTTTTCATACCTTTCAAGAACCCTTTTTAATTGGACAATTTGAAAAGAAAGTGACTCACACTTTGTGCATACAAATTTCTGTTTTTGATCACTAATT
Source organism: Lathyrus sativus (assembly GCA_963859935.3). NCBI lineage: Eukaryota > Viridiplantae > Streptophyta > Magnoliopsida > Fabales > Fabaceae > Lathyrus > Lathyrus sativus. The sequence goes on from OZ012735.1 coordinate 75,188,648, forward strand.
AATTTCTGTTTTTCATCTTTGAAATTATTTTCCATTATTTCAATCTTTTCTTCTAAAGTTAAAATTTTGTTCTTTTGTGATGAAATAGTTTTGTACAGAATTTTGCATTCACTCAGAAGTCCATCAATTGCCCCTTGAGTATCATTATCATGAATTGAAAAATTACTAACCTTGTAGTCTTCATCGTCAGAATGATGTGAGGCCATTAGTGCTATATTTGTGCTTTGATCACTATCTGATTCTGATGAAGAGCTTATCTCGTTATCCTCCCATGCTACATATGCTTTATTTTTCTTGAACCCCTTTTTGCTTTTATAGGCATCATTCTTGGAGAGTTTAGGACATTTTGGTTTGATGTGTCCTTGTTTTCCATATTCATAGCATTTGACATCTTGTGTGGACGTTGATGGCTCCTTCTCTTTGTTCTTTGAAAACTTCTTTCTTCTCATATAGTCAGAATTTCCAATATTAATTTTAGAACCAAAATATTTTCCTAACCTTTTAAAAGAAGCATGAAGTTTTCATCTTCAACCGGGTCGTCTGCTTGTTCTACTTCTTTGGAATCAACTTTTAATGTGATGCTTTTAGATTTCTTCTCTTGATTCTCATGTTTCTCTAATCGCCCAAGTTCTGTCTCATATTCTTGAAGTTTTCCAAACAATGTAGCGGATGTCATTATGGATAGACTTTTGTTTTCGGAAATTGTTGTCACCTTGGGCTGCCATTCTCTGGACAAAGATCTAAGCACTTTAATATTTAATTCATCGTTATTTAATGTCTTACCGAGTACTCTAAGGTGATGTGTCAAGTGCACGAATCTTTTCTGCAGATCAAGAATTGATTCTCCTGGCTGCATTCTGAACAACTCATATTCTTGACTCAACGTATTCAACCTCGACCTTTTGACTTCAGTGGTTCCTGCATGAGTTTCCACTAAGGTATCCCAGATTTCCTTTGTTGATGTACATGTTGAGACACGAAAGAATTCTTCCATGCTTAGTGCACTTTGTAGAAGATTGATTGTCTTTTTGTCATAAAGAACATTTTTCTTATCATCGTCATCCCATGAAGTTTTGGGCTTTGTTGATCCAACACCGTTAATGACCTTTATAGGAACGAAGGGGCCATTTTGGACAACATCCCATATTTCATCTCCTTGTGCTTCTAAGTGAGCCTTCATGCGAATTTTCCAGAAATCAAAGTATTCACCACAAAATAGTGGAGGCTTGTTGCTACTGTCACCGTCTTTGAAAGCGCCTATGTGGTTTGCGGAAGCCATACTAAATCGATTAGGAATAGGTTACCTAAACCTGCTCTGATGCCAATTGTAAGATTGATTTGCACCTAAGAGGGGGGGGGGGGTGAATTAGGCTCTTTGAAATTTTATGGTTTTAGAGACTGATTTATTGCTTTCTTGTGATAAAGAGATGTTATGAAAAGCAGTAAAGGCAGAAAGTAAAGAACACTAAGAGATATCCTGGTTCCCTTCATACTCCGAAGATTGGTGGAAGAGATGCAATTTTTCAGAATGATTTTTCAAAATTGTTCAGTGAGCAATCAATTGGACATATAAACCAATCGATTGCACCTTCACAAAAACACTTGAAATTTCAAACTTTCAAAGGAGTAATCAATTGCACCTTTCATACCAATCGATTGTAGACTAAAACAAAAGCGAAAAAGGAGAAAATTTTAACCATGCAATCAATTGCACCAAAGCACCAATCGATTGCTTACTGAAATAGAAGCAAAAAGATTTAAAATTTTGATCATGCAATCGATTGCACTTACAAAAACATAGAAAAATTATGTTTCAAAAAGCTTGTGTTAGTGTGAAAAGTAATCTAAGAGTTTTTTAAGTTTTTGAGCAATTAGGACTTAAACACTTGATGAAAAATTGTCATTATACCTTATGAAGGAAAATATTTCTTCATGCCAAGTCTTTGTCCTAATTCTGATATCTTGAAGTGGTTGATCATCTTTGCCTTCTTTGTCAAGTGATTTGTCTTCATCAAAACATAGGTTGATCTCTGAGAATCTTGATTTCACAGACCGAAGAAGACGACCGGACATGGAACTGTTTGTCTTATCCTGAGTATTGGTTAGGTTGGTTTTGTATTTGGGCTTAGTGTATCTATTTTTTGCACCCCCTTTCCTCTGGCCCATATGTGCTTACAACATGATGTTAGTCCATGTTGAGATTGCTAGTGCACCCCCCATGTTCAGCTTGGCTTTTGTTTCTTCTTTTATTTTTATTTTTTTTGTTTTAATTTGTTTAAAATACCTAAAACCTTTTTAAAAATTCAAAAAAATAATTTTCTGTTATTTCAATGTCTTAGGATAATATTTTTAATTTTTATTTTATTTTTCATATAATTTTAGTTTTTTAATTAATTTATTTTGAAAGTTGTTTTATGTTTGACCTTTTGAACTTTGGCTCGAGGTTTGAGACCTTTTGTTGGGCTTCTTGATCCAATTTTTTCTCCCATGTGTGGATACTTCATTGCTGATTGTTGGAGCTTTAGTTTGAGGTCTTGATGATCTTTTCTTGATTGTTTTTCATTTTATTTTATTTGACCCTCGACATGAGCTCGATGTTTTGCTTCCTTTGCCTTGTTTGATGCATTTTTTGGTGTTACCATACACTCCATGTCTTGATCCTTTGCACACTTGTTCTTGGATGGTTTAACTTGAGTTTGAACATTTATTAGGATTTTATTGGGTCTTTCTTCTATTTTTGATTGAAGCTCTATTGTGGCTTGACATTGATTTGCATGTGCATGAAGCCTAACCTAGTTTGATCCCACTTTGATTGCTTGTGTTTAAGTGAGGTTTGGATGGATTTATTGATGTGATAATATGTTGTTTTGACTTGGCTTAGACTTTGATCATATCACTTGGACCTTGTTTCTAACTTTGTTGAGTTGATACTTATCTCTTTGGGCTTTTGTGGTATGTGCCTTTTCTTTGAAGATGACTTGAATGTGTGAGTATGTTTTGAGGTGCATTGGAATATTTCCTATGTGTGTTCATGAATATAGGTCCTCCTTTGATGTATCATGATGCATGCTTTGTGTTTGTGTGATAATCAAGTTCAATGTTCGCTCGTATAATTGTTTCTTCTATTTCTCTCTTTTCTTTACTCTCATCTTTCGTGTCTTGTTTAAGTTTTTGCTTTTGGTTTTCATCTGTGATTGAGTAGTAAGGTGTTTACTTGTGTTTGTTCACATGATCCCTTAGGATTCCTAGTCCCTCTGTTTAAGACGAGAGTAGGAGAGACATTAGACTTTCAATCCAAACATGACAACACTAGGTAGGTTTTCCTCCTAATCTTGACTTTAGGGACACATTGCATAACAACAATTAGGGATCAGTTTCCCCTAGATCTTTGTGTGCGTCTCTCTCTTCTCACCTCAAACTTTCTTCAAGGAACTTAATAAAGAATGATGAGCATCGTGCGCTACGAGCCTTAAGTACATGGGGAATGGTGAGTGGGGCGTTTCTCCTCGCTTGCCTAGAGTGTTTAGTGTATGCCCTTTGGGCGATATGCGACGCATTCGCCCCCGTGTCATAGTCTTTAGTGAGACATGAGTCTCCAACTAACTCAATCCACTTCATTAAAACTCACAAACAAATTTAAACCTTTTCATCCTTCGGGATTGTGTCAAACCTGATTTTTAGAAAAGAGTACGTTACTTTTTCGTTCTACCGCAAACAGGCGTCGTCCTTAACTGCTGGAATTGAAATTTAACGTCACTCATAAAAAACACTTTTCCACCTTTTACCGTAGTTACCCGAACTACGTTTGCTCTGATTTCTCATACCAGATGAGGATACGTAGGTACAAGATGGTGATGTCTTGGCGAGCAACTTGCCTCCATCACCCGTAGTTTCCCGAACTACATTGACTTTGACTTTCCATTGCACGAGGGAATACATAGGCATATGGCGACGATGTTCTATCGAGTCTGTTCTTTCTGCTCCCCCCCGGTTTAGTAGTAGCATTTAGATAGTTTTCACCCATAGATTAGACAACAAGCATGGATCCCGTTGAGTACAACGGACGTGAGGGGTGCTCATACCTTCCCCTTGCTTAACTGACTCCTGAACCCAAGATTTGGTTGCGATGACCCCGTCTTTCTCGTTCTCTTAGGTTTTCTTAGATCATTTCTTTTCCCTCTCCTTGGGATAAATAACGTTCGGTAGAAACTCTTCTGTTTGTTTCTGCCGATCCCTTTTTTTTGCCGTTGCGTCAATATTATGTGTTTTCCTTCATGGATGGCTTCTCTGGGTATAACCAAATCAAAATGGCCCTAGAAGACATGGAGAAAACTACTTTTATCACGCAGTGGGGAACCTTTTGCTACAAAGTTATGACTTTTAGATTGAAAAATGCAAGGGCAACTTACCAGCGCGAAATGGTGACTCTCTTTCATTATATGATTCATCATGAGATCGAAGTATATGTTGATGACATGATTGTGAAGTCACAGACAGAACAAGGGCATCTGGTCAATCTGCTCAAGTTGTTTGAAAGTTTAAATAAGTTCAAGTTGAGGTTGAATTCTAACAAGTTCATCTTTGGGGTGAGATCCGGGAAGTTGTTGGGTTTCATTGCCAGTGAAAGAGGAATCGAGGTCGACCCTGCAAAGATAAAATCTATTCAAGAGATGCTAGATCCGAGAACAGAGAAAGAGGTATGAGGTTTCCTTGGAAGACTAAACTACATTGCGAGATTCATATCTCACCTTACAGCCACTTGTGAGCCTATTTTCAAGCTGTTGAGAAAGGGTCAAGTGATTGTTTGGAATGAAAATTGTCAGAAGGCTTTTGAAAAGATAAAAGAGTATTTGCAGGAACCTCCGATATTGATGCCTCCAGTTGTAGGAAGGCCTTTGATTATGTATTTGGCGGTTCTTGAGAATTCAATGGGTTGTGTGCTCAGTCAACACGACGAGATGGGCAGAAAAGAGCACGCTATCTATTACTTGAGTAAAAAGTTCACAGAGTGTGATTCGAGATACTCGATGCTAGAGAAAACATGTTGCGCACTCGCTTGGGCAGTCAAACGCCTAAGGCAATACATGTTAAAAAGTATGTATTTGAAAAGCAGGCGCTTTCCGGGAGAATTGCTAGATGGAAGATGGTTCTGACTGAGTATGACATTCAATATGTTTCTCAAAAAGCCATTAAAGGGAGTGTTTTATCAGAATACCTTGTAGAGTAGCCAATTGAAGATTATCAGCCAATGAGGTTTGAGTTTCCCGACGAAGACATAATGTTTTTGAAGATGAAAGACTATGACGAGCCTCTACCAGACGAGGGTCCCAAAATTGGTTCTTAGTGGATGTTGGTTTTCGACGATGTTATTAATTCATATGGAAACAGGATTGGGGCAATTATTACAACTCCTCACAATTCTCACATACCGTTCAATGTCGGGTTAACGTTCGCCTGCACCAACAATGAAGCTGAATATGAAGCATGCATCATGGGTATATAAGAAGCTATTGATTTGAGAATCAAGAATCTTGATGTGTATGGTAATTCGGCTTTAGTCGTCAATCAGATCAAAGGAGAGTGGGAAACCCATCAAGCTAACCTGGTGCCTTATATGAACTATGCGAGAAGACTGCTGCCTTCATTCGACAGGGTTGAATTTCATCATATAACTTGGTGCCTTATATGAACTTTATCATCGATGTATAAAGTGAATTACTGGAATGAAGCTCCGATGATCACTATCATTCGCCTCAACAGGCCAACTTTTATATTTGCAGTAGAAGAAGCATCAGATGGGAAGCCTTGGTATTTTGACATCAAAAATTTCCTCAAGACTCAAGAGTATCCGCCTAGGGCATCAAATAGAGATAAGAAGACTCTGAGAAGGTTGCCGGGAAACCTTTACGTGAACAAGGATGATGTACTGTACAAAAGAAATTTTGACCTGGTCTTGCTGCGTTGTGTGGATGAAAATGAAGCCGATTTGTTGATGGAAAGGTCCACGAAGGTTCTTTTGGTACTCATGCTGGAGGACATGCAATGTCTAGAAAACTATTGAGAGCAGGATATTACTGGATGACCATGGAGTCCGACTACTTTAAGTATACCAGGAAATGCCATAAGTGTCAAATTTATGCTGACAAAATGCATGTACCATCGAGCCCTCTGAATGTATTGACATCTCCTTGGCCCTTTGCAATGTGGGGCATCGACATGATTGGCAAGATTAAACTGACTGCCTCTAATGGACATCACTTTATCCTGGTAGCAATTGATTATTTTCACCAAGTGGGTAGAGGCAGCTTCCTTCGCCAACGTGACCAGACAAGTAGTTGCTCGCTTTATAAAGAAAGATATCATCTGCCGATATGGGGTGCTAGAACGAATCATTACTTATGAAAGAATTGTGGCAGAATTTTAAAATTGAACACCACAACTCATTTCCGTACCGTCCGAAGATGAATGGTGTTGTTGAGGCAGCCAGTAAGAATATCAAGAAGATCGTGTAGAAAATGGTTGTGACTTATAAAGAATGGCACGAGATGTTGCCCTTTGTGTTACATGGTTATCGTACTTCGGTGCATACATCGACTGGGGCAACCCCATTCTCGTTGGTGTATGGTATGGAAGTTGTCCTACCATTAGAAGTCGAGATTCCTTCTCTAAGGGTATTGGCTTATGTGAAGCTTGATGAACCGGAATGGGTAAAAGCTAGGTTGAATCAACTTAGTCTGATTGATGAAAAGAGATTGGCAGCTATCGCCCATGGCTGGCTTTACCAGAGCAGAATGAAAAAGGCATTTGATCTGAAGGTGCGCCCTTGGCATTTCCAGGTAGGTGACTTAGTGTTGAAGAGGATCCTTCCTCCACAGACAGATCACAGGGGCAAATGGACTCCCAATTATGAAGGTCCATACGTAGTAAGGAAGGTTTTCTCTGGAGGAGCCTTATTACTATCAACCATGGACGGTGAAGATTTCACGTCCCCTGTGAACGCAGACGTAGTCAAAAAATATTTTGCTTAAGAAAGAGACCTGTTGGACATAAAAAGAAAAGTCCAGGAACAAATGGGGCATCCCGACGAACCTTAGAAAGAATAGGTTCAGGAAAAAATTAGGGATAAAAGAAAAATGAATAAACTCGCAAAGTTGAAAACCTGAAAAGGCGACTTTGGCAAAAATGGGTATCTCGGTGGATCGAAAACCCGCAGATTCAGGAAAAAGTTAGGGATTTAAAAGCAAACGACTATGGTCCATGTCTGACTTGTAAACATAGTTAGACTCTTGGAGAACTCGAGGGTTAATGAATCAGTCTCTTCAACAGGCAAGACATTGAAGGCATCGAAGACATGAGAGTCATAGTCGAATCGACACATGGTGGTTGTCTGTTTCCACATTGTCGACATTTGTATATCTTTGTCATTTGTGCTTTTTGCGTAACTTCCTCTTTTCAGGAGTTGCATCTGTTGTAATTTTCCTATTTACATGCCCTTTTAAATTAATGAAGTATTTTCCACAAAGAGCTTTTCTTTTCTTGTTTTTTCTTTTACTATTTTGCTTGCGAAAAGACGTCTGAAGTTTTTGATAAACATTGCATACGAAAACTTTTGGGGATTTGCTAATCATAATTAAAACAATCACTTACTTGAATGATGTCATGGATGGTGACCGTAATAGCCATTATTGCATACAGGATACGCTATTTGTTCGTCATTTACAGGGTTCCCTTCACCTGGTACTGTTTCCAAATCAGAAGTGTCTCGCCAACAGTGATGTGCATTTATCCCTAGCATAGATTAATGTTGATTCCCTCGACGAGTAATTCATAAATGGTAGACACCTGCAACAGAGTCCAATGGTCTTTATGAAGGCCTTGAGCATGATACCAAATACTACTACAGAATTTGAAGTGGTGATTCTTCTCTAGAATTTTGGTTTGAAACACCTCTTAAAGTTGAACCAGATGCCCCTTACAAATTTGGGATCATTGGTGATTTGGGGCAAACATTTAATTCTCTTTCCACTCTTGAGCACTATATATAGAGTAAAGCACAAACTGTTTTATTTATTGGACATCTGTCTTATGCTGATAGGTATAAGTACAGTGATGTTGGTTTACGGTGGGATACATGGGGCCAATTCGTTGAAAGGAGTACAACATATCAGCCATGGATATGGAATACTGGAAACCATGAAATAGAATACTTTCCTTACATGGGAGAAGTTGTTCCATTTAAGTTCTATCTTCAACAATATACTACTCCTTATTTGGCACCCAGTAGCAGCAGCCCCCTTTGGTACGCAATCAGGTGTGCATCTGCTCATATAATTATACTATCCAGTTATTCACCATACGTGAAGTACACACCATAATATGAATGGCTCGCTGAAGAGCTGACTCGGGTTGATAGGGAAAAGACACCTTGGCTCATTGTTCTCATGCATGTGCTCATCTATAACTCTAATGAAGCTCACTATATGGAAGATGAAAGCATGCGAGTGGCTTTCGAGAGCTGGTTCATCAAGTATAAGGTTGACGTGATCTTTGTTGGCCACGTCCATGCTTACGAGAGATCGTATCGAATATCCAATATAGATTACAACATAACAAGTGGTAACCGGTATCCAGTAGCGGATAAATCAGCACCTTGTACCAATTCTTTCCCCAAAAGGACCCTGATGTAACCTGCAAACCGAAAAAACAATGACAGCATCATTGAAAAACTCATAGACAGTAAAAACGAAACAGAATCATAAAAATGGAAACATTTTCAAAACATCAAGAAAATGGTTAACAGGCTTGCCGTATTTGTTTTTCTTTTCAAAAGATTCAAATCTGAAAACCCTAATTCTACTAGTATATAACAAGCTCTTGAGATTCATGAATTTACCTGAGAACTTGGATATTGAAGCCGCCGCACCCAAGCTTAATAAACCCTAATCCTTTAGAGTTCTAATACCTATAAAGAAAAAAAAACACGAAAAATTAAAAGGATTAGGGTTAGGGTTCATCCGTTTAGGGCTAGTTTTCTGGCGACTTCGGAGGTTTTTTGGGTGTTTCTGGGTTTGAAGTTAGGGTTAGGGTTCGTGAGGAACCCATGAACTTGTTTTTTGTGAGGATGCTCTGTTGAGATAAGAGAGGAGATTGTTTTTTGTGTTTGTTTTCTTTTTTCTAAGTTGAGATTGTAAGAGTTGAGAGAAGATGGAAGGCTTTTGTTGTGAGGTCAGAAGAAGATTTATGGAGAAGAGAAAGAATAACGTGGGAAAAGAGATAAGGGTCGGGAGAAGAGAAAGAAGATTCATGGGGAAGATGAAGACGCGTGTGGGGAAGAGAGAGAGGTGTCTGTTGGAAGGAGAGAAAGGATGCATTGGGAAGAGAAGTGGATTTTGAAGAAGAGAGAGATTCTGCGTTGGAAAGAAGAGAGGAATTTGGGAAAGGTGGAAGTTCAGAAGAGAGTTTTTTCATCCGTTGGAAGAAGTGACACGTGGACGACCGTTTGTGCCTCCACCTCTCATCACCGGTGACACGTGTCACCGGATCTGAGCTCCTCCATCTTCCGGTGTGACCCATCCTTGAGGGTCCACCGTGTTCCCTTTCGTGTGAGGCGTAGATCTCATATTCTTTGAGATCTGATGCTCCTGGGCTGCGAGTCCACAGTGGGGTCTCATTGGACCCCCTGTACTGGATCTGGTGGGTAAACTCAGTTTTGGGTTGGGCCAGATTTCTTTCCTCACCCCCCATTTTAGGCCCTTTTATTTTTTTTTCTATTTCTTTTACTGATTTGTACCCCCTGGTTTATTAATTAGTTTAGTACTTAGTTAATTGATTTAGTATTTGGTTATTTAGTTTAGTATTTTATATTTTTAATTAGTTTTAATTATTTTAATATTAGTAATTTTAATTTTAAGATTAGTTTTATAATTTAGGATTTTAGTTAGTAATTTCATTTAGAATTATATTAGGATTAGTTCTATATAGATAGTTATTTTAGAATTAATTTTAGATTAGATTTAGTAATTACTTTATTTTTAGTTTAGAATTAAGTTTTTATATAACTAGGATTTAGTTAGTTTATTTTTAATTAATATTGGTATTATATGTAATTTAGAATAAATTTAGAATTTGATTAACTTAGGTATAGATTAGAAATTAGTTTTTAATTTTAGAATTTATCTTAGTATATAATAGTTTATTATTTTGATTAGTTTAGATTTAATCTTGATTAATTTAGGATTATCTTTAGGTTTTTTTTTATTAATTATAGATTTTAGTTAGTTAGGATTTAGATTTAGTTTTGACTAATTAGACTTTTAACTTAACTAACTCCTTTAATTCTTTCTAATTAGATTTCTCGAGTGCGTCTGTAAATACTTATGCTTATTTTCTGTAAATATTCATTTGAGTTTAAAACTTGACGTTGTCTGTGATTGCGTTGCTTCGTATTTACTTGTTGTTTACCTCCTGTACTCGCATGATCCCCTTAGGATTCCTAGCTCGACTTAATTTCTGATTAAGTCTGAGGTAGGAGAGACATTAGGCTTTCAATCCAAGTATGACAATACTAGGTTAGTTTCCCTCCTAATCTTGACCTTAGGGCCACATTTCATGACAACAATTAGGATTCAGTTTCCCCTAGGTCTTTGTGTGCGTCTCTCTTCTCAACTAAAAATTTCTTCAAGACACTTAATAAAGAATGACAAGCATCGTACGCCACGAGCCTTAAATACATGGGGAATGATAAGTGGGGGGTTTCTCCTCGCTTGTCTAGAGTGTTTAGTGTATGCCCTTTAGGCGATATGCGACGCATTCGCCCCCGTGTCATAGTCTTTAGTGCGACGTGAGTCTCAAACTAACTCAATCCATTTAACTAAAACTCAAAGACCAAATTCAAACCTTTTCATCCTTCGGGGTTGCTCTTCAAACTTCATTTTCAAAAAAGAGTATGTTACCTTTCCGTTCTACTGCAAACAGGCATCGTCCCTAACTGCTGGAATGGAGATTTACCGTTGCTCGTAAAAAAATACTTAACCAACCAGTGGTCTAGTAGCCCGAACTATGTTTGCTCTTATTTCTCATACCAGATGAGAATACGTAGGCATAAGACGACGATATCTTGGCGAGCACCCTTTTCCTTTGTCCCGTAGTTTCCCGAACTATGTTTGCTCTGATTTCTCATACCAGATGAGAATACATAGGCACAACACGATGATGTCTTGGTGAGCACACTTTTCCTTTGCCCCGTAGTTACCCGAACTACGTTTGCTCTGATCTCTCATATCATATGAGGATATGTAGGTACAAGACGGCGATGTCTTGGCGAGCAACCTCCCTCTTGAAAGTGAGAAAAACACTTAGAAGGGGGGTTGAATAAGAGTTTCAAGAAATATAGCAATAAAAACACCTCAATATTTTTATCCTGGTTCGTTGAACTCAACTACTCCAGTCCACCTTATCAAAGATGATTTGCCTTTCTCAACAAGGACTTAATCCACTATTAATCAACTGATTACAATAGTAAGCACTAAGAGCAACTGTCTTAGTCTTCTCAAGAACTACTGACCAACCTTGGTCTTCTTAAGGAACTTCTTACAAATTAATGTAAACTAACAAGTGTTTGAATGCTTCTAATAAGCTGTATCACAACTGTGATATTTACACTTAAGATTAAGTACAACAAAAACTATACAGTTTTATGAAAGATCAAATGAATAAGATCTTTGTGAGATTTTCACTTTTATGAATCAAGCGTGTAAGAGTATTTCTCTCTGAGTAAACAAGTGGTGAGCAGGAAATTAGCAGCATCAAAATGTTGTAGAAGTTCTCCTTTTATAGCTTTTCCAAATGTTTTGAGTGACGTGCAGCTGTATATAATATTAGAATATAAGACTTTTCATTACCAAAAAGTATGGGGAGAGGTATGCTTTCTGCAGAAAAGCTATGGTTGCAGAAGCCTTGGGATTTGCACCACGTCACTTCTTTGGACAAAATAGTCGTTGGTTACTTTGGAAGTAGCACCACGTCCAATCAAGTTTACAGTTTCTTCAACAAGCTTCCTTCAGGATGAAGTCTTCATAATCTGCACTTCAGAACTTGTAGCAAGCTTAAAGATGAAATACTTTAAGATGATCAGAGCTAAAATGATTGAGATGTTCAGAGCCTTGAATAGATGATCAGATCTTAATATATCAGAGTCTCAATCTTGATCAGAGTCTTCATCAGAGTATGCAGCAGTATGTGCTTGAGCGTGACTATTAATGATAAGAGTCTGATTATCAAAGCTTTCAACTTTTGTACACTTCTTTCATTAACGCTTCATATCATTCTGTAGCTTCTACTTCAGATCCTTCTGGCAGCGCTTCAGAATCTTCTGATAGTCTTGTATCTGATGCTTCAGAGCTTTGCATAGTTTCTTGTACTTATGTATTTTGCTTCTTTAAGAGTATTTAATTTTATACCTGAAACAATAATACTAGAACAAATTTTAGAGTATATATTTTCTTAATACAAAATTCCATAAAAGTTATCATCAAAACATAGAGATATAAGAAACACCAATATGTGTTCTAACACCCCCATCACCTGTAGTTTTCCGAACTACGTTGACTCTGACTTCCCATTGCACGAGGGAATACGTAGGCATAGGGTGGCGATGTCCTATGAAGTTTGTTCTTTTCGTTCACCCCCATTTAGTAGTAGCTTTTAGATAACTTTCACCCATAGATTAGACAACGAGCGTGGATCCCGTTGAGTACAACGAACGTGAGGGGTGCTCATACCTTCTCCTTGCGTAACCGACTCCCGAACCCAAGATTTGGTTGCGGTGACCTTGTCATTTCCGTTCTTTTAGGTTTTCTTCGATCATTCCTTTTCCCTCTCTTTGGGATAAACAATGTTCGGTGGAGACTCTTCTGTTTGTTTTCGGCAGCCCCTTTTTCGCAGTTGCGACACACACACACACACACACCTCGGTACTCTGTTCTGACCCATAAATTGGTTCCATTGATAGGATAAATGTTAGGTTCATAAACAACTTGATACCTTGATTTCTTATAAAACTCTGGAATGTAATCATCAATACATAGACTTCTACTCTTTAATGCTGAAATAGCATGAACACAGGGGAGAGATGTCAGTTTCCACTTTCTGCATGAACATTCATGGTCTTTTAAGTTGATAAAAAGCATATCAGTTTGATTCTTAATGTGTCTGACTTCAAAGATGAACTCAGATGACATCCTACAAAAAATCACAAATTGTATAAGTATTGAACATCATATTCTTTTTCTTCTTTTTACTAGGTCCTTCATGGTTTCCATCATATTCAAGTTGGTTATATAAATTTTCTTTAGCATAATCCTCACTCATATCAGAATCATTAAATGCAACTTCCAAAGAACTATCATAATTGTATGTCTTATCCTCACTGTCGTCAGAACTTGTAACAACATTCAACAAACCAACATTAGTATTTATATCATCATGCACATCACCATCATTGCTCAAATCCTCAGGACCTACATTCACACCCTCAACACCATCGTTGTTCAAACCCTCAACACCATCACTGTTTAAACTCTCAGGACCTACATTCATACCCTCAACACCATCTATGTAAATTTCAACTGTCAAGTGTACCTTATAGAGGTCAGTAACCTCTAACGCACCCTTGTTATCATTAAGAACATTCATCCCAAAACTAGAGCCATTATAATATATGGTGTCTACCTCAGTATAACCTAGATCTTTCAGTATACCAACCAATTCAAAGTAACTTCACCTATCCACATCTACTTTTAAATCATATCATTTCCCCCACATACATAGTTTTTTCAGAGTCCCCAAACTCACCACTATGATGAATTTTCAAACACAAACTTTCATCTATTTCTTCTACCTAAGACAAGAAAACAAAAATTATTAAATAGATTACAAAAGGGGTAAAAACCCTAGATTTCTAAACTCAGCTAACGAAACAAAGAAAGGGGGACGAAAACTATGAACATACAATGATAGTAATAAAACTAAATCTAGAAAAAGACATGGTTAGAAGTAACCTCGATTGAGACCTTCCTCGTCTTCAACGCCTTTGCCGTCTACAATGCCTTTTTTGTTCCAATGATTGTCTTCTCTCTGCTAGGGTTCCTCTTTTAATTTTTTAAAGAATGAGAAATCAAATGTGAAAGATAATTGTCTAATCTTCATTGTATGCATTCCTTTCCTGCCACCTACAAAATAACTTACCACGTCAGCAAAGTCTATGAGGCCAATCTAACGTTTCTAACATAAAGGATAAACATGGTACACTTTTGATAATGTAAGAGACCAAATTGGACGTTTTAAAAGAAAGGTGACCAAAATGGACTTAGTAGTTTAATTAAGGGACCAAAAAGGATATTAAGCCTTTAACTTTTATTCTAACTATAGGAGTTTAACAACAAAACACCATATTCCAAAGAAGATATGAATGACATCATATCAAGTTGGACCAAAGTCTTTTTATCTTATTATGATTCTCTAAGACAATAGTTTTTTCTTGTTTGTAAATGTGTAAATTTCATTAATGTGTTTTATGTAAATATGTAAATGTGTGTATTATGTCTTGATGATCAGAATAATGTAAATGATATGATATATTCCAATTCTGTCGCATATTTTGTAGTTTCTGTGTAAAAAATGATACATGCAGGTTAATATATTTACAATGATATTATACAGACTAGTGAACATGATACAAACAAAATTATACAAGCCAACGAAAATGATACAGGCAGTGAAAATGATACAGACAAAAAAATGAAATTTTATCCCTCGGTTATTACTTAAAATGAGGTCAATAAATACCTTATTACCTTGGTCTTTAAATACACGCGAGAGATAAATGGCACACACAATAAAATTTAAAAAAATGTGCAGTTAATGAATCGAACTCATGACATGTTAATATATAACATGGTTTTATTAAAACTGAGGTGACAAGTGATTGCTTTTCATATCATCGTTCATTACCTCAGTTGTGTATTCGAGGTTAAATGCATTTCACGACCGATGTTAGATGTGTTATTTGTTCTATCAGCCATAGTAACAACCAAATATATATCAAAGTTTTTCTCACTGGATCTTTACTGCCACTGTGAAGTGGTAGCACACACAGAACCGGAGCTCTGATGCCAACTGAAGGTGAGAAAATACTTAGAAGGGGGTTAAATAAGTATGAAGATAAAAAAGAAATAAAAACTCAAGTATTTTTATCCTGGTTCGTTGAACTCAACTACTCCAGTCCACCCTTCCTAGAGTGATTTGCCTTTCTCAAACAAGGACTTAATCCACTATTTAATCAACTGATTACAATAGTAAGCACTAAGAACAACTGTTCAAAGTCTTCTCAAGAACTACTGATCCTAACTGGATCTTCTTAAGGTTTTCTTACAATCAAATGTAATAACAAATACAAGTGTTTAAATTGCTTCTAATAAAGCTTTATCACAACTGTGATTTTTCACTTAATATTAAGAACAAAGAAATTAATTCTAGAAAGAATGTGAATAGTATGAGAGCTTTGAATATTGATTTCTTTTCAGGTAAAACGTCAACTGAAGAAGATGGGTGAAGACTTGCTTTTATAGGCAGCTTGATCCAAGAGAACTTCACGTTGAGAAGAGTGTCCCAAAAGGTCTGAGCCTTTTTGTCTTCACATCAAGTGACCTTTCCTAGAAGAAGAAAGCACAGAGAAATCCTTTTTGTCTGTGTTCTTGTGTCTAGCATAAATAAGGAAAGAGTCGTTTGGATTATTCCAACGGACATAATCTTTGAATTCTTCTTCATCAATTTTCAGCAAGAATCATCAGAGTCTAATTTGATCAGAGCCTTCTGATGTTGATCAGAGTTTTGCTGAATCAGAGTCTTTGCAGCAAGTGTGTTTTTAGCGTGTATAAGTTCAGAGCATATTTGAGTCAGATCCTCAGTACTGACAGCTTTAGTACTTTCAGAATCTTCTGTAGTAACTATGCTTTGAAAACTCTTCATACAGAATTCTTCTTTGGTTCAGATGCTTCTGACTTGCTTCAGATTCTTCTGGAGCTTCTGCTTCAGATCCTTCTGGAGCTTTTGCTTCAGATTCTTCTGGAGGCTACGCTCAGGATCTTCTGTTGACAGCATTCAGAATCTTCTAATGGATGCATCTGGCGCTTCAGAGTCTAGCATATTTCTTATGTTCAGTTCTGATTTGCTTCTGGAGTGATAATTAATTTAATATCTGCAGCAAACACTCTCAAGCAAATTTTAGAGTATATAATTCTTAATTATAAAATTTCATAATAGTTATCATCAAAACATAGAGATATTATTAAGAACCAATCTGTGTTCTAACAATCTCCCCCTTTTTGATGATGACAAAAACATCAGAAATTTTGTTTAATTGAAAATAGAATAATTATAACTCCCCCTGAGATGATGAATCTCCCCCTGAATTAAATATAAATAAGGAATAGAAACTTCCCTTTTGTCTTGAGTATTTTTCAGAGTTAGAGCTTGATTGTTCTTTAACATTTGAGAGTCAGAGTATCTTGCATATTTCAGAGTCAGAGTCTGATAATTGTCAAATGATCTGAGAGACTCAGAGTTTCTTTTACAGAATGTACCTATCAAATGTTCTGAAATACTCAGATTTTATGTTAGATAAAATTGATATGTCTGAAGTTTCATTCTGGTGAAGTTTAATTAAACAGTTCAGATCTATATTTTCTCCCCCTTTTTTGTCATAAGCAAAAAGTAATAGCGTTGAAAAGACAAATAAAAGGAAACAATAAACGAGATAAATCATGTGGAGAAAACTTTGAAACATTCATTCATTCAATTCAGAGCAAGAGTACACACATCAGAAGATATTCAAAATACATAAGCAAATATCAGATGCAAACAACAGAAGAAACAAAATGAATAAACTAAGAGTGTTTTGACAAAAGCATCTTCAACAGATCCGTGATCTCAGAAGAGGACTGTTCTTGTTTTGACATCCACTTAGCCATTGTTTCATTCTTCTGATCCTGTTGGGACATCCACTGAGTCATGTCTTCAGACTTCTTATCTTGTTTAGCCATCCATGACTTGATTTCTGATTGACCAGCTTCCAGAACTGCAATCTTATCTTCAAGATCTGTATGTTCTTTCTTGATCTCAGATGAAGAAGGTGGAACAGTTTCTGAAGCTTGAACAGAGTCAATTTCCATAGGGGCTTTGGAGCTTGGAGCAGTAGAGCCAGAAGGATGTTCTATCCGAGTCATGGCTAGAGGGTTGTCTTCAGATGCAGATTCAGTATTCTCTTCTGATGATGAAGGAGCATCTGTAAGAAGCAGTGGTCCAGATCTCTTAACAGTCTAGAACAGACTTCTAGCAGCTTCAGCAAATCTGAGCTTCGCATCATCAGAACATACATTCTTCAGATTTGATGCTACAGTGTTGAATCTGTTTATGAAGCCATTCCAAATGACATCAGATTCCTTTGTATCCATTGTTGCTGAACATTTCCTCTGTACAGAACCTAAATACATCTGTATTTCTTGCAAAAAACATGTAAATAAATGATCAACATTTAGTCTAGGTCTGGGGTGTAACAGAGTTTCCAAGGTTATTGGCTTGGGTTGGGGAGTAGGTGGAAATATGGATTTGTGAATGGAGATCAGAGGAGGAGGGTAGTAGGGTATGAAAGGAATTTCAGAGGATTTGTCAGGTTTTGATCTGTTTAAGGCATTCAACAGATTTGGTTTTGCTTTTGTGTGATAGGAAACCATATCAAAGGGTTTATTAGAGTAAGGTTGGAAAGCAGATTTAGCAGGTTTATCAGAAGTAGCAGGTTTATCAGAATTAGCAGGTTTATCAGATGAAGCAGGTATATCAACTTTAGCAGATATAATAGAGTATGGTTTTGGATCTGATGAAGGTACTGCTGACATGGTTTTGATATAGGTTTTAAGCACAGATGGTAGAATGATGGTAAGTTTGGGTTTGAGAGGAGTGATGGTTTTAGAAGGTTCAATTCTGGTGTAGAAGTTTTTCAATGTGAAACCAGAAGGAAGTTTGTTAGAATTGGATAGTTTGCACGAAGCAGAAGGTACATTCTCAGATGTTCTTGGCTTGGGTGTAGGGGTAGGATTTGGAATGATAATTTTAGAAGATGGTTTAGGTGTTGGAATAGGATCTGGAATAATAACTTCAGAAGATACAGGGGGTTCTGGTTGGTTTACTTCAAAATCTCTGTGAGAGGGGGATACCAGAAAATCTGGATGTATATCAGATTCTGAGGAATTTGATGATGTGGTTGGTGTGCAAGAGGTAGAGGACACTTGAAAGACAGTTTTGAGAGGTGTAACATCTGGAACCTCTGTCTCAGGGATATTGGTTCCAGATGGGTTGGTTGATTCTGAAGGATTTTCAAAAGGTTTTGATGGGGGTTCAGATGTAGGTGGTTCTGATGTGGGTGGATCAGATGTAACTTTTATTGATTCAGAGGTAACTGGAACAGATGCAGTGGGTTCAGATGTGTTTGATGGTGGTTTTTCTAGTTGTTTTTCTTGTTGTTGTGTTTGTGGTTCAGATTGTTTTTCTGATTGTTGTGTTTGTTGTGATACAGATTGTTTTTCTTGTGGTTGTTGTTGTTGTTCAGATGGTTTTTCTGGTTGTTGTTCTGATTGTGGTTTTTGTGGTGCAAATTGTTTTATAGATATTTCTGGTTGTGGAGTCTGATTTTGTGGTTTTGTTGTTGTTGGTTTTGGTACAGATGATTTTGTAGTGGAAGGTTTTATAGGTGAGATGGAAGCAGGATTAGATGATTTTTGTGGGGATGGAACAAATACATGAGGTGGAGCAGTAACTGATTGTTTCTGAGTAGAAGGTGGTTTAGGGATAGACTTAAGTGTTGAATCATTTATAACAATATTATTTACAGAAGATACAAAAGATTTGGTACCTTTAATCTTGATTCGTCTGGCAGGGACAGAAGGAGTGTCTCCAGATGCTTTCCTCTTGATCAGCTTCTGAGGCTTCTCAGCAACCTTGGGCTTCTTCTGAACAGGTGCAACTTCTGCTTCTGATTGACTTCTTTTTCTTGGAATCTCTTCTTCTACAACATGCAATGGTTCTCTTGCTCTCTTCAGAATATCTGCAGGAATGGGCGTTCCATCTACCTTGCAAGCATCAATGTAACTCACTATAATTTCTCTTGGTTCTTCAGCAAAGAACAGAGGATAGTCATCTACTGGGATTCTCTTCTGACTGAGTTCAGTGATGTTCAACTTCTTGGGTGCTGTTGTGAGTTCTTCTACTATTTTTAGTCTCTGAAGACTCTTTGCATTCAGAGGTTTTCCAAGAATAAATTCAAGTTCATCTGTGACGCCAGCAGCATATAGAGCAGTCACCAATCCATTTTCTGTCAGAAAATCTGAGATTAACCTTCCAAAGGGAATCCAAGTTCTGATCTTCTGACCTTTTTCTTTCACAGATTCTCTGGAGGCATTTATATGATTCCATAAGTGCATAAACAAAATGTAGGGAAGATCTACCTTGGTGCTCTGACTTAAGCAATACATAAAGTAGAGTTGTTCATTGTTTACATAGTCTGGAGAGTTTGTAGACTTTCTGTGATGAATGCATCCCATGAAAATCTTTGCCCAGATCTTGTAGTCAGGCTTCAGATCTTTGAACTTATTAGAAGCTTATCCAGCAGTCATCACTTCCTCATATATTTCATCCATATCTACACGCCCAGCTGGCAGATGTGATACTCCATCTGTCTCCTCATATCCAATGAGTTTCCTGATCAGATCTTCTATGATGATTATTTCTTTACCCAGAACAGAAGATAAAATGAACTTAGGGTATACAGCAGCATGGATCCAGAATTCTTTCACCAGAAGGGGTAGAATGGTCCAAAAAGTCTGTCAAAATATTTCACCCATCCTTGAGCATCTATTATGGAGCGAAACTCAAATCCATTCTCAGCCAGTGAATCAAATTCCACCATTGATTCACAGAGAACCTCCAGTTTGTCAACAGGTGTTAACAAAGTTCTCTTTGGTGTCGTATATGGAGTTACACCCATATTTGCAGAAGTAACTGCAGCCATGGTTGATTGAAACTGAGCAGCAGTGGATGATGAAGTTGCCATTGAAGATGAGTTTGTCAAACGCTTAGGGTTTTTTTGAAGAGAGAAAAGAAGACAGAAATGCATAAACGATTGAGATGTGAAAAGTGTGAATGTGGTGAGAAGTGTGATATTTATAGTAAACACTTAGGCATACAAACAGTCAGATAAAAACATGTTTCACACATAGCATTTAATGAAAAAGAATAAAAATCATTTCAAGCATTTATTGATTCTGAAAAATTGGGGGGAAAATCAAGATTTTCACTATTCAAACTTCACCTCAAACGTCTCTTCAGTAGTGTACACGCCACCTTTGCAGATTCAGAGTGACACGTGTTTGCTTGCATGTGCTTGTGAATTCTCTTGAGAAATGAAACGTTAACCAACGTTCAGATCCTCTGAGTATTGTTAGTTCAGAGTTTCACACACAAAAAATAATTAAAGGAAATGAATAAGTAATCAGAAGAAATACTTCAGAGCATTAAACATTTTTGCATCTGTAAAATTTACTTCTGACAAATATTATTCTGGAGAAAAATCCATACCAATATTTTTCAAAATAAATTTGAATCTATCTTCAACAAGGGGTTTTGTGAAAATATCTGTCCATTGATGATCTGTATCAACAAAGGCTAAATTTATAATTCCCTTCTGAACATAGTCTCTGATGAAATGATGCTTAGTTTCTATATGTTTTTCCTTAGAGTGTAAAATGGGGTTTTTAGACAAACATATAGCAGAAGTATTATCACAGAATATAGAAATGTTACTTTCAAATATTTGATAGTCTTCTAGCTAACTTTTCATCCAGAGCATCTGCGTGCTACATCCAGCAGCAGCAATATATTCTGCCTCAGTGGTTGATAGTACAATTGTGGGTTGCTTCTTGCTGTACCAAGAGATTAGATTTCTTCCTAGAAATTGACAACTTCTAGAAGTACTTTTCCTTTCCACTCTGTCTCCAGCGTAGTCAGCATCACAGAATCCAACTAATTTGAAATCATCAGATTTTCTGTAACACAAACCCACATTAGAAGTACCTTTCAAATACCTTAGAATCCTCTTGACAGCTGTCAAGTGTGATTCTCTAGGATCTGATTGGAATCTAGCACACAAGCATACACTGAACAATATGTCAGGTCTAGAAGCAGTTAAGTAAAGAAGAGATCCTATCATACTTCTGTAGAGTTTCTGATCTACTTTCTTACTTACCTCTTCCTTGCCTAGTGAACTAGTTGGATGCATGGGAGTCTTTGCCAGCTTACTATCAGTCATGTTAAATTTCTTCAAAAGTTCTTTAACATATTTGGTCTGATGTATGTAAGTGCACTCTGGAGTTTGGTTAACTTGAATTCCCAGAAAGAATCTCAATTCTCCCATCATGCTCATTTCAAATTCTGCCTGCATACATTGAGCAAACTCCTTTCCCAGCATAGTATTGGTAGATCCAAATATGATATCATCCACATATATTTGACAAATTAGAAGATCTTACTTAAATGATTTACAAAAGAGTGTTGTGTCCGCTTTGCCTCTGATGAAATTTTTCTCCAGAAGAAAATTGCTCAATCTCTCATACCAAGCTCTGGGAGCTTGTTTTAAACCATACAGAGATTTCTTTAGTTTGAAAACATGATCTGGAAATTTTTCACTCTCAAAACCAGGAGGCTGGTGGACATAAACTTCTTCTTCTATAATACCATTTAGAAAGGCACTTTTAACATCCATCTGATACAGAGTGATGTTATTTTGTGCAACAAATGAAATAAGAAGGCGTATAGATTCTAACCTTGCCACTGGAGCATAAGTTTCAGTATAATTAATACCTTCTTGTTGACTGTACCCTTGAGCAACAAGCCTTGCCTTATTTCTTTCAACTTCTCCTTTCTCATTTAGCTTATTTCTGAAGACCCATTTAGTTCCAATTATATTGAATCCTTTTGGTCTTTGAACTAAATCCCACACATCATTTCTAGTGAATTGATTTAACACTTCTTGCATGGCAATAATCCAATCATTATCTTGCAGAGCTTCATCTATAGAAGTTGGTTCAATTACTGACACCAGTCCAAATAATGATGCTTCAGATGATCTGAGAAAGGATCTTGTTCTGATAGGATCATCCTTCTTTCCAATAATAACATTCTCTGGATGAGAAGCTTTGATTCTGGAAGATGATCCTCTAACAGTTGATTCTTTAGAAATGTTTAAATTGTTCATCTGAGAAGTTAAAGGAATTGCATCTGGTGTTGCTTCTGGTTCCTTCACTTGAGCTTTGTCTACCTCTGAGCCTTCAGAGTCTGTGAAGACTACTTCTCTATCTGCAGAGTTTTCAGACTGCTTCGGCTTTTTACTGCCAAGCTTATCATAAAATATAACATGAATAGATTCATCCACAATCTGTGTCTCAGTGTTGTATACTCTGTAGCCTTTAGACCGTTCAGAATATCCAAGCATGAAACACTTATGTGCTTTGGAATCAAACTTGTTCAGATTTTCTTTAGTATTTAACATATAGCAAATACATCCAAAAGGATGAAAATATGAAATGTTGGGCTTTTTGTTCTTCCACAATTCATATGAAGTCTTCTCCAGAAGAGGTCTTACAGACACTCTGTTCTGAATGTAACAGGCTGTGTTGATTGCTTCTGCCCAAAAGTGTTTTGCCAGATTAGTCTCATTGATCATGGTTCTGGCCATTTCTTGCGGAGTTCTGTTTTTCCTCTCTACAACCCCATTTTGTTGTGGAGTTCTAGGACAAGAAAAATAATGAGCAATGCCATTTTCATTAAAATATTTTTCAAAATATTTATTTTCAAATTCACCACCGTGATCACTTCTGACTTTTATAATTTTGAAATCTTTTTCATTCTAGACTTGTTTACAGAAGTCAAAGAACACAGAATGTGACTCACCCTTGTGTTTTAAGAACTTTACCCATGTCCATCTACTATAGTCATCAACAATGACTAATCCATACTTCTTGCCTCTGATGGATGCAGTTTTAACTGGTCCAAACAGATCAATATGAAGTAATTCTAGTGGTCTGGAAGTAGAAACAACATTTTTTTGATTTAAAAGATGATTTTGAAAACTTCCCTTTTTGGCATGCTTCACAAAGAGCATCTGAGGTGAACTTCAGATTAGGAAGTCCTCTGACAAGATTAAGTTTATTAATCTGAGATATACGTCTCATATTAATATGCCCCAATCTTCTGTGCCAGACCCATTGCTCTTCATTAACAGACAAGAGGCATTTAACATTTTGAACTTTAAGTTCTGAAAGATTTATTTTATAAATGTTGTTTTTCCTCTTTCCACTAAATAGGATAGAGCCATCTTTTTGACTAATAGCTTTACAACATTTTTGATTAAAAGTTATATCATAACCATTGTCACTTAATTGACTTATGGACAATAAGTTATGCTTTAACCCTTCAACAAGTAAAACATTAGTAATAAAGGGAAGTTTATCATTTCCAATGGTGCCAGATCCAATGATCTTGCCCTTCTGATTCCCTCCAAATTTCACATCACCTCCAGATCTATGCTCCAGACTTTGGAACATAGACCTTTCTCCTGTCATGTGTCGCGAGCATCCAGAGTCCAGGTACCATGATTGGCGTCCTGACCTTGCTGCTAAGAACATCTGCAACAGGAATTATTTTACTTTTAGGTACCCAGATCTTCTTGGGTCCTTTAGGGTTAGTTGTTCTGAAGGTTTGTCTAAACTCCTGTTTTTCAACATAAGGTTTATTCTGACTAGCCTTAGATTTAAACACATGAATATTCTTTTCAGAACGTGTTTGTTCAATATCATTCAAGTGACCAAATTTAAAGTGGGAATATAAAGCAGTCTTTTTGATGATAATTTTATCAACAGGTTTTG
Organism: Lathyrus sativus; assembly: GCA_963859935.3. Taxonomy (NCBI): domain Eukaryota; kingdom Viridiplantae; phylum Streptophyta; class Magnoliopsida; order Fabales; family Fabaceae; genus Lathyrus; species Lathyrus sativus. The sequence continues at coordinate 75,212,677 of OZ012735.1, forward strand.
GATTTAAATCCTTTCCAGAGGAAGATTCATATCCAATTCCTTTTTTGTTATTTCTGCTAACTCCATAGATCATAGAAACCATTTTGCTTCTGTCTATGCTTTTAGCAAGAAACTTCTGAAAGTTATAATCATATTTTTCCAAAATATTTTTGCATTCAGATTCAGTTTCACAATCAGAGTTTTGTTGAGCTAATTCAGAATCATTTTTGAATTTTAAGTTCTTTTCGTTTAGCTCAGTTACTTCTGATTTGAGAATATTATTCTCAGATACAAGATTGCTTTGACGCTTCTTGTATTTGAGCTTAATATTGTTACAGCTCTTTAGAACTTCTGATAACACTTTGATAAGTTCTTCTTTAGTGAGTTTAGCCATTACCTCTTCAGCGTCAGAGTCAGATTCAAAGTCAGATTCAGATCCTTAAGTTCCTTCCTCCTGATCTTCTATGTCTGCCATCAAGGCTACATTGGCACATTCCTCTTCTGACTCAGATTCAGATTCAGATGTATCTGAATCATCCCAGGTGGCCATTAGAACCTTTTTCTTCTTATCAGATTTTCTTTTAGGCTTGTATTTAAGCACCTTTGGACATTCATTTTTGTAATGTCCAGGTTCTTTACATTCATAACAGACAACCTCCTTTTTGCCAGATCTTATGTGTCCAGAAGATTCTTTTCTTTGGTCAGGCTTCCTGAAGTTTCTGAACTTCTTTCCTTTATGCTTCCAGAGTTTGTTTATTCTTCTAGACAGCATGGATAGTTCATCTTCATCTTCAGATGAGGATTCTTCAGAGCTTTCCTCTATTACCTGCAATGTTTTAGCAGATTTATTAGATTTTAAAGCAACAGATTTACCTTTCTTTTGAGGTTCATCTTCCTCAAGTTCAATTTCATGACTTCTTAGTGAACTGATTAGTTCCTCCAAGGAGATCTTGTTCAGATCTTTAGCCATTTTCAGCGCAGTCACCATAGGTCTCCATCTGGTAGGTAAGCTTCTGATGATCTTTTTCACATGATCAGCAGTAGAGTATCCTTTATCCAGAACCTTTAGTCCAGCTGTAAGTATTTGAAATTTGGAGAACATAGCTTCAACAGATTCAGAGTCTTCCATCTTGAAGACTTCATACTTCTGGATCAGAGCCAGAGCCTTTGTTTCCTTGACTTGAGAGTTTCCCTCATGAGTCCTCTTTAAGGACTCAAACATGTCAAATGCAGTTTCCCTATTTGTAATTTTTTCATACTCAGTGTGAGATATTGCATTTAACAATATTGTTTTGGCCTTGTGGTGATTTCTAAATTCCTTCTTTTGAGCATCTGTCATAGATTTTCTCTCTACTTTCTTGCCATTCCCATCAGTGGGATGAACATATCCATCTATGACCAGATCCCATAAATCAGCATCATATCCAAGGAAAAAACTTTCAATTCTGTCTTTCCAATAATCAAATTTCTCCCCATCAAACATAGGGGGTTTAGTGCTGATTCTGTCCCTTTCTTCATATTTGTTGTTAATGTTAGACATAGTATTATCAGCCATAGTAACAACCAAATATATATATCAAAGTTTTTCTCACTGGACCTTTACTGCCACTGTGAAGTGGTAGCACACACAGAACCGGAGCTCTGATGCCAACTGAAGGTGAGAAAATACTTAGAAGGGGGGTTGAATAAGTATGAAGATAAAAACTTAGAAATAAAAACTCAAGTATTTTTATCCTGGTTCGTTGAACTCAACTACTCCAGTCCACCCTTCCTAGAGTGATTTGCCTTTCTCAAACAAGGACTTAATCCACTATTTAATCAACTGATTACAATAGTAAGCACTAAGAACAACTGTTCAAAGTCTTCTCAAGAACTACTGATCCTAACTGGATCTTCTTAAGGTTTTCTTACAATCAAATGTAATAACAAATACAAGTGTTTAAATTGCTTCTAATAAAGCTTTATCACAACTGTGATTTTTCACTTAATATTAAGAACAAAGAAATTAATTCTAGAAAGAATGTGAATAGTATGAGAGCTTTGAATATTGATTTCTTTTCAGGTAAAACGTCAACTGAAGAAGATGGGTGAAGACTTGCTTTTATAGGCAGCTTGATCCAAGAGAACTTCACGTTGAGAAGAGTGTCCCAAAAGGTTTGAGCCTTTTTGTCTTCAAATCAAGTGACCTTTCCTAGAAGAAGAAAGCACAGAGAAATCCTTTTTGTCTGTGTTCTTGTGTCTAGCATAAATAAGGAAAGAGTCGTTTGGATTATTCCAACGGACATAATCTTTGAATTCTTCTTCATCAATTTTCAGCAAGAATCATCAGAGTCTAATTTGATCAGAGCCTTCTGATGTTGATTAGAGTTTTGCTGAATCAGAGTCTTTGCAGCAAGTGTGCTTTTAGCGTGTATAAGTTCAGAGCATATTTGAGTCAGATCCTCAGTACTGACAGCTTTAGTACTTTCAGAATCTTCTGTAGTAACTATGCTTTGAAAACTCTTCATACAGAATTCTTCTTTGGTTCAGATGCTTCTGACTTGCTTCAGATTCTTCTGGAGCTTCTGCTTCACATCCTTCTGGAGCTTCTGCTTCAGATTCTTCTGGAGGCTACGCTCAGGATCTTCTGTTGACAGCATTCAAAATCTTCTAATGGATGCATCTGGCGCTTCAGAGTCTAGCATATTTCTTATGTTCAGTTCTGATTTGCTTCTGGAGTGATAATTAATTTAATATCTGCAGCAAACACTCTCAAGCAAATTTTAGAGTATATAATTCTTAATTACAAAATTTCATAATAGTTATCATCAAAACATAGAGATATTATTAAGAACCAATCTGTGTTCTAACACTCTACATGCTACAAATGCCCATTCGGTTCTCTACAAATGCTCAATTCCTTTAACATTCTATGTCTCAATGCCTCAGCAAATGTTACAAAAAAGACTGATTACAAAGGAAACTAGAGAAACAATAGACTTGGCTTCCATGGATCAAATGGAAAGTGGAAAGGCTCCAACTCGAGAGGTTGGAGATGAGGCAGAGGTAGAGGCAGGTTCTCTAAACCTACCTGTCAAGTATGCTTAAAGACTGGTCACACAGCAGTGTAGTGCTTCTATAGGTTTGATAAAACCTACTCATGATCAAATCACTTAGTAGAAGAGGAAGAGAAATTTGTATTCCTAACATCACAAGGAACCAATCAAGAATATGACTGGTACTTTGACAATGGAGCAAGAAATCACGTGACACATCAAACTGAAAAATTCCAAGAAATAAATGAACACCATGGTAAGAACTCTCTGATTATTGGCAATGGTGAGCAACTAGAAATTATAGCCACATGCTCTTCCAAACTCAAGTCACATAATCTACATGATATATTATATGTCCCTAACATTACCAAAAATCTATTAAGTGTATCTAAATTGGCTGCTGACAATAACATTCTTGTTGAGTTTTATAAGAATTATTGTTTTGTGAAAGACAAGTTGACAGGGAAGGTAGTACTAAAAGGAATACTTAAACATTGATTATACCATCTCTTAGGAATTGAAAGGATCTTAAGTGCTTATATATCTGTCAGGGAGAGCTGGAATAGGAGACTTGGTCACCCAAACAACAACACGTTAGACAAAGTCTTAAAAAATCATAATGTCAAAGTATCACCTAGTGATCACTTTAGTTTTTATGAGGCTTGTCAATATGGAAAAATGCACCTCTTACCCTTTAAGTCTTCTTCATTTCATTCTAAGGAACCACTTGAGTTGGTTCACGCTGATGTATGGGGCCCTGCACCAATAATGTCATCTTCTGTTTCCAATATTATGTGCATTTTGTTGATGATTTTAGTACGTTCACTTGGATTCATCCTTTAAAACAAAAGTATGAAAATGTGCAAGCTTTAATTTAATTTAAAGCCTTGACTGAAAATCAACATAATAAGAGAATCAAAGTAATTCAGTGTGATGGTGGTGGTGAATACAAACCTGTGCAGATACTTGCAATAGAAGCTGACATAGGTTTTAGAATGTCTTGTCCTTATACCTCTCATAAAAATGGAAGACCTGAGAGGAAACACTGATACATAGCTGAGTTTAGTTTAACTCTGCTTGCATAAGCTCAAATGCCATTCTAGTATTAGTGGGAAGCATTCTCCACTGCATTATACCTTATAAACAGACTGCCATCTAAAGTTACCCAAAATGAGACCCCCTACTCACTCATGCTTCATAAGGAACATGACTATAAACTCTTGAAACCCTTTGGTTGTGCTTGTTATCCATGCCTCAAACCCTAAAATCAACACAAGCTTCAATTTCATATAATCAGATGTATGTTCTTAGGCTATAGTAACTCTCACAAAGGGTATACATGTCTCAATTCCCATGGCAGGATCTTCATATCAAGACATGTTATCTTCAATGAAAATCACTTCCCATTTCATGATGGATTTCTCAATACAAGAGGTCCTCTAAAAATAACTAACAATCCATCATTCTCTTTTCCCTTGTGCCCTGCAGGTAATCTATTACTAATGCAGTCTCTGAAGGAGAAATCTCAGATGAAGTGAACTCAGCTGACTCACAATTAAGCAACAATCACAAGTTGACAACAATTCCACAGAAGTTGACAACAATATCACAAGACAGTCTGAAGATATTGTACTAAATGATGCAACTCATCCAAAGACACAACCTGACATAACCCAATAAAGTACAGGTGAAGCAAGAAATGGAGGCATCATACAAACCAGAAGCAATTCAGGAATTCACAAGCCCAATCTTCCTTACATTGGTTTAGCTGAAACCTACAAAGATACAGTGGAACCTACAAATGCTAAGGATGCTCTCACAAGGCCCTTGTGGAAGGAAGCAATGCAAAAGGAGTTTCAAGCACTCATGTTTAACAAAACTTGGACACTAGTCCCTTATCAAGATGAAGAAACCATAGTTAACTCAAAATGGGTCTTCAAGACCAAATATAAGTCAAATGGTACCATAGAAAGGAGAAACGTTAGGCTAGTTGTCAAAGGATTTCAACAAACAAATGGCATTGATTACGAAGAAACCTTCAGCCCTGTAGTCAAAGTTAGCACTGTCAAAATCATCCTTCCAATTGCAATCCATTTCAACTGGGAAGTCATGCAACTAGACATTAACAATGTTTTCCTAAATGGATATCTCAAGGAAACAGTGTTCATACATCAACCTGAAGGATTTGTTGATCCAACCAGGCCTAATCACATATGCAGGATATCTAAAGCAATCTATAGACTGAAGCAAGCACCAAGAGTTTGGTTTGATAGTCTCAAGGCTGCATTACTGAAGTGGGGCTTTCAAAACACAAAGAGTGATTCCTTTCTTTTCCTTCTAAAAGGTAATATCACATTACTTTTCTGCCTATCTATGTGGATTACATAATAATTACAGAAAGCAACACCAAGTTCCTTCAAGCTTTCATTACTCAGCTTAATGATGTATTCTCTCTCAACGACTTGGGTCATCTACACTACTTTCTGGGCATAGAAGTCAAAAGAGATACCAGTGGAATGTATCTCAAACAATATAAGTACATCAATGACTTACTGAGTAAATTCAAGATGGACAAAGCCTCACCATGTCGCACACCTATGATAACAGGTAGGCAGTTCATAGTTGAAGGAGATAAACTAGTTGACCAACTGTGCTTAGACAAGTCGTATGTGTCATACAATACTTGACTCACACAAGACCTGGTCTAGCATTCTTCGTTAACAAACTCAACCAATACATGAGCTCGCCAACACTTGAACACTGGCAAGGCATAAAAATAATCTTTAGGTATCTCCTAGGCACCATAAATCATTGCTTACACATCAAGTCATCCACTGATTTGGACATTCATGGCTTCTCTGATGCAGACTGGACCACTAGTGTTGATGACAGGAAATCCATAGTTGGTCAAAGTGTGTTCCTTGGTGAAACACTTGTTTCTTGGTCATCAAGGAAGCAAAAAGTGGTATCAAGATCAAGCACTGAGTCAGAATACAGAGCCCTAGCTAACCTAGCTACTGAAATAGCATGGTTTCATTCATTCCTTGCTGAACTTAAACTCCCACTTCCAAGGAAACCCATACTGTGGTGTGATAACTTAAGTGCCAAGGCACTAGCCTCAAATCCTGCCCTCCATGCTCGCTCCAAACACATTGAATTGATATTCACTATATCATAGATCAAGTATTACAAAATAAAGTTGTTGTGGCCTATGTTCCTACAACTGATAAAATTGCAAACTGCTTCACCAAGCCATTAAGTCACACACGTTTTAGCCAACTCAGAGACAAACTTGGTGTTATCCACTCACCACCAGTTTGAAGGTGGGAATTAGAAACATGATTTCTTAATATCAGCATCATGTCCCTATTATTTCATGTATAATCAATAACATTTATGTTCTAACTATAGGCTAGAATATTATGTTTTCATATTCAGTGCATAGTCATAAATATTAGCTTAATTATATGATCATGTTCTCCCTTCTCATCATTATATATGTGTATGTTAGTGATGAATAGAATCATCACAAGTTTATACATATTACAATTCTTAACTCACTTCCATCGTAACTCTGAAGTGTGACTGCTTCTCATTAAAATATTGTCAATTCGGAAAAGACAGTTTGATTCCTTCGAAAAACAACCTCTTATACTGTATTGCTCTTTAGATTTGTATGGTGCAAACTTTCTTCTATGTGAAATGAGAAACCTATAATTCAAATTTAAGAGATATGAATTTTTAGTTCGAAAAAGCTTCAACTCAACTTAGAGAATTGAGCGATAAATATTTGAATGTAAAAATTGTAAAAATCAAATGTTAATTTTGACGTACGGCACGAATGTGAAAAAATAAAAAAATCTTTTCATGGACAAGTCGTTTTTTTTCAAGCGACAGGGTATATATTAAAGAGATAAATTTTAATTTGTTCCAAAATATATTGATTAGAGGAATGGTGCAAATTGCACAAAATCCAATTTGTATCATATGTCTGTGGTTCAAGGTGGGTTACACGTGGCAGGTGAAAAAAGAGATAACGTTTGACTAATGATATTGATTTCTCACATCACATGGGAATGAAAATAGAGGAGAGTAAAGACACAAGTAAGTCACAAGAGGTGCAGTGTTTGTGTTTGGATGCAGGGCAAGGCAATAAGCACAGAGTTACATAAACCTAACAACACAACGAATTGCGTGTCCGTGTCGTTTCCTTTGGTTCTTTCTTTCTCACTGACACAAACACATCTTGTTCTTCAAAACTTTCCTTCGGTTACGTTTTCACCGCGTTTTGCTTCTTCAGGTAATTATTACTCGCACTGTAAATTCTGTTAATAGTTTAAAAATAGGTTTGTTTGAAGATTAGTTTTTTTCTTGTAGGCAAGTTGAAAGGAAAAATTTGGCAGAAAATTGAGGGTTTAGGTTTATGTCGATCATGGAAAATGCATCAGTGGTTCATGTTATTGTTGTTTGTTATTTTGTGGCAGTTCATCATCTTGTTGCTTTTAGTGGGTCCTTTAGGTTTGACTTTTGACTAAACGGAAAGCCCTGGGTTTTCACGTGGATGCTCTCTGCATGTTAAACTACTGTTGGTAATTTGGTAGTATTCAATGATCACTGGTCCTACATGGTGTAAATTTACCTAGATAAGTGGTGAATATTAATTTTAAATATTAATTATATTAATAGTCTAACATTGAATAATATTAGAATGGCCTAAACATGTTTGTATGACAATATAATCCGTATTCATGAGGGTTTATTTGAATTCGTTTCGATTTTGATGGAAAAAATCTTTTTGATTGAGTATAGATTTGAGTTAAATTTTGTGTGATTATAAAATATAAGACCGGAGTACCTATTTCAAACCTGCTCGATTTATTTCATTATTTATTTTATTATTTAGTTTTTTATTTAGTTTTGATAATTTAAAATATTAAATATATGATTAATATTTTAATAATTTAATAATTATTTATTATTTAAAATATTTAAAAAATATGAATGAAATTTTTTATATTGATTTTATTTTATTATTTATAATATAATTTAATTTTGAAAAAAAATTTTATTAAAAAATTGATTTAATTAAATATTGTGAGGGAAAAGCCTCAGATACTAGATATGCGTGTTTCGATGATGTCAAAATTTAGCCGCATGGAAGAATTGATATTTTGCGTTATCACCGAGATGCATGAGCATACATTAGTTCTCATGTTTTATTTGCTTGCACAAAATATCTCGAGTACTGCATTTAGAGTGTCAAAATATGCGTCATACGAGTTAAACTCAATTGGCCTATCATAGGTATCATCTAAGAGAATCAAAAATATGAAATTAGGCATTTTCTGAAATTGCAGGTCTTTGAGTCGACCAAACCTCTGCTCTGGTCGACTCATAATGTGTGTCCTAAAACTGCATTTTCCTCGGGTTAGGTATGGTCGATCCATCGGTCGACGCATATTGTTGGCATTTTTATTTGTCTAAGAATTCAGGCTATGCGTCGACGCATGTCTTGCTCCGGTCGACACATAGTTGTTTGTTTTGCACAATTTGTTTTCCTCGGGTTAGCTCAGGTCGACCCTGCACTCTGCATGGGTCGACCGCTCGCTGTTTGTTGCATATTTCCTGATTTGTCTATTATTTTTGAAAGGTGTTTTATCAGTTATAACAGTTTTGTCTGGTATAAATATTTAGTTGCTCTTTTCATTTCATATCAATTGAATCAATTAGAAAAACAAGAAAAGTGAAAAATGTGTTAATTCAAGTTCTCATCATCTTCATCTTCTACATTTCATACCACAACAATCACACACAATAATCTTTGTTGTGCATTATGCATTATTAGAAGTGATAACGTTCGAAGCCGCTGATTGGGTAATCCGGTTCGGGTTGAGGAATTGACAGGTTTTTCTTGAATAAAACCTCTAGGGTTTTGTCCTCCAAGATTATCTAAACTTAGGGGTTTTTGCACGAGTCTTCTCAACACATATTCAGCCGAGTGAAGGTGATCGAGGTGCGGTGGGTTCCGTCGATCTAGTAGCGGTAATTAGAGGATTGTGAAGGAGAGGTTCGGGTTCGACACATGAGTGTTTGAGATCAGCCGGGCTGGGGTTTGAAGACGGAAGGTTTTTCAAACATAGAGCTGTAATCGGAGGTTCATTCACAAGTTGTCGAATGACTTGATTTGACTCAAATCAAGGGGTAAGAGGAGATAGCATCTACAATAACTAGGGTGTTCGTTTGTTTGATTGTCATTCAATTCTTGTATATCCGATTCTACAACAGGGTAAATTTATACTATAAGAGCTCAATTCTATTGTTAGAATTGAGGGCAGACGTACCCCGAAGCGAGGACGGCGGGGGAACTGCCTCAACAAATCCTTGTGCCTTTTACCTTACGCTTTTACATTGCTTAATATTTGTGTGGTTTTAGTGCAAACAATTATATCAAATATATGACTGGTTTGAGTAAGTGTTGAACTGATTTTGACTCTAGTACAATCGTTGATTGTACAAGGAAACTAGAGCAACTCACTCAAAGCGGAACTCACTTGTAGTGCTCCGCACGCCAAGTGTTTGATAAATTGTTTGAACCCAAATCCTTGTGAGTTGTCCATTTAGTGTGGTAATATTTTAAGGCATTGGAACTAGTCATACCAAGCAGTGAGCTAAATCAAATTGATAGTGTGACTAGCGTAGTGATTCTCATTACTCGTTATCGTTTTCCATAGGCTTGACGCATATCCGGTTTTCTAGTAACCGTTCAAGTCGGCGACTACCTAAAGGATATTCCTGATCTACCCTCCAACGAATCTTTTTCTGGCTATATAAGGAATTGATTACTTGAAGAAATTAAAAAGCTTTACAACGATTAATACAAATGTCACCCTTTGATTGAAAGCAACCTATGAAGAACTGAAGCTACAGTATTGAAGCACCACAATACAAAGAAAGAATATTGTTCATACTATATAAGTGTTTTAAAGACATTTGATCTACTAATAGTGTTTATATATGCTTGATTAGAAGCAATTTCATTGTAAACATCTCTGTTCAAACTGTTGTTTGTAACTCCTTAAGGGAACGGCTAGGTCTGTATTCTTAAGAAGAGATGGTTAATCTTTGTTGTTAGTCACCAGCGGTTGCTTGTGCAGTTTGTATTTCTTTAAGGGACCAGTTGGATCAGAATCCTTAAGAAGAGACAGTTGTCTGAGTTGTTAGTCACCAGCGGTTGCTAGTGCATTGTAATCTGTTGATTATAGAAGATTAAGTCCTTGTGTTAAGGCGAAATCACCTTGGTGGGTGGACTGGATTAGCTTGGTAGTTTCCAAGTAAACCAGGATATATCGTGTGTCTTTATTTCTTGATTAGTCTATTTGTGATCTTTGTTTGAGTTTCACAAAAAGCTTTCATTTTTGAAAACCCAATTCAACCCCCCCCCCCTTTCTTATGTTTTCTCACACCTTCAATTGGCACCGGTGCTTCGTTTCTGAGTGTGATAAATGTTTTATCAACACCTCACTGTGTTCAGTACCGATCCAGTATTTGTGTGAGGTATCATGGTTGTAGCTAATGTTAATCATATTCAAGATTAGAAAGATCATTATAGTGCAAAACTACCACTCTTTGATGGTGAAAAGTTTGACTACTAGAAAGATAGATTTGAAATTTTCTTTCTTGTTTATGACGTAGATCTTTGTGATCTCATAGTTGATGGCTATACTCATCCAGTTAATGCTGACTGAGTAAACGTATCAAGAAGTGCTATGACCAACCAACAAAAGAAAGATTACAAGAATCATCACAAGGCAAGAACTATACTGCTGAATGTTATTTCTTATACTGAGTATAAGAATATAACAAACAGAGATACTGCTAAGTCTATTTTTGATTCTCTAAGAATGACCCATGAAGGAAATGCTCCAGTTAAGGAAACAAAGGTGCTTGCCTTAATTCAGAAATATGAGGCATTCAGAATGGAGGATGATGAAACAATTGAGAATATGCTTTCAAGATTGAAAATACTAGTCGCAAGACTTAAAGTTCTGGACAAAGGATACTCAATTGTTGATCATGTCAAAAATATCATCATAAGCCTTCCCAAGAAATGGAGACCTATGGTAATTGCTCTCAAACTATCCAAGGATCTAAATAGTATAAGTCTTGAAGAACTCATTAGTTTTTTAAGAAGTCATGAGGTAGAGTTGGAGCAAGATTAACCTCAAAGGAAGAATAAATCTATTACTCTTAAGTCTAAACCTGAAAAGGAAAAGGCTTATCAAGCTGAGGAATAATCAGAAGATTCTGATGAAGACTCAGAAGAAGAGCTATCACTTATCTCCAGAAGGGTCAACAAACTCTGGAAAAATAGGTAAGGGAAGTTTAGAGGATTAAGAAGAAATAAAAGTCGTGTTGACTCATCGTCTAGACAGAAGAAGCAGAGCTCTGGAAAATAAGTCATTTGCTATAAGTGTAATGAGCAGGGAATTATAAGAATGATTGTCCAAAGCTTAAAGATAAGAAGTCAAAGAAGAACTCACCAAAGTCAAGAAGGGACTCATGGCAACTTGGGACGACTCTGATTCTAAAGAAGAAGAAGAATCTGATGAAGAACAGAAAAATGTTGTGCTAGTGGCAAAATCAGTTAATACTGAGGTCTCTGAAGGACCAGAAGACAAATCAGAATCAGAATCAAACTCAAACTCAAACTCGAGGTATTATCTAAACTCTCTCATTGTGAATTAGAGTCTTGTCTTTTAGAAATGTTGGAAAAATATCAAGCTCTTCTAAAGCCAGAGATAAGCTTGAAAATAATAATTCTTCTTTGAATGAAAATATTTTTTCTTTAAAAAATAGTAATTATGCCTTAAAAAGCAAAGTTTCTAAACTAGAAGAAGAATTAGTCTCTAATACTTGTTATGTCAATAAGTATGATAGAGGATTCCATCACTTTCTAGCTAAAAGCATAGATAGAAGTAAGATTGTTTCAATGATCTATGGAGTTAGAAAAAATGGTAAAAAAAAAAGGTTTGGGTGTACAAAATCATTTGAATATGAAGAAAGTCAACCTGTAAAACCAAAACCTCTCTATGATCATTTTGTACCTTCTGACACTGAGCTTGATTGTTTTGAGCATGTGAAAGCACCTTCACAGACACAAAAATTTATTTCTAAATAGAATGCACAAATTCCACTTGATTATCTTGTTGCACATAAGCCCAAGGTTATTAAATACTCTGGGAAAACTAACAAAAGACGGCCCAGAAAGTGGGTACCTAAGGATAAGACTATCAATGTTGCAGATATCCTTAGCAGCTCAGCTGAAACACCAAACATGGTACCTGGACAGTGGTTCCTCATGACACATGACAGGAAGAAGGCATATGTTCCAAAATCTGGAACTTAAGCCTGGAGGCTTCGTCGGTTTTGGAGAAAACCAGAAGGGTAAAATCATTGGCTCTGGAACTGTTGGTAATGGTAAACTTCCTTCTATTACTAATGTTCTTTTAGTTGATGGTTTGATACATAACTTATTGTCTATTAGCCAACTTAGTGACAATGGTTATGATATCATTTTTAATTAAAATTCCTGTAAAGCTGTTAGTCAGAAGGATGACTCAATCCTTTTTAATGGAAAGAGGAAAGACAACATTTACAAGATTAAACTTTATGATCTTAAAGAACAGAATGTCAAATGCTTAACGTCTGTTAATAAAGAGAAATGGTTGTGGCATAGACGTTTGGGCCATGTTAGCATGAGAAAGATTTCTCAGCTAAATAAGCTTGAATTAGTTAGGGGCTTACATAATATGAAGTTTTCTTTAGACGCTCTTTGTGAAGCATGTCAGAAAGGAAAATTCTCCAAAACTTCCTTCAAAGCGAAAAATATTGTTTCTACTTCTAGTTCGTTAGAACTTTTACACATTAACTTGTTAGATCCAGTGAAAACTGCTTCAATCAGTGGAAAGAAGTATGGATTTGTTATTGTTGATGACTATAGTCGTTGGACTTGGGTAAAATTTTTGAAACACGAGGATGAGTCACATTTTATGTTTTCTACCTTTTGCTCACAAGTGCAAACTGAAAAGGATTGCAAAATTGTCAAAGTCAGAAGTGATCATGGTGGAGAATTTGAGAACAAATACTTTGAGGATATTTTTGATTCCCATGGCATTTCCCATGATTTCTCATGTCCCAGAACTCCACAACAAAATGGAGCAGTGGAAAGGAAGAATAGAACTTTGCAAGAAATGACTAGGGATGGCAACGGGGCGGATCGGAGGCGGGTTTTACTATACTTGCACCCGCCTCCATGTAACACACCCAACCTCGCCCCCAAACCCAATCGGAGGTAAAAATTTACCGCCCAGACTCGCCCCTAGTAGAGAACGGGCGCACCCGCACCCGCTCTGCCCCCACCCGAAAAAAATTAATTTCTTTTTAATTGCAATGAAAATTAATAATTTAATTAAAAAATTGATTATTTTAATAAATTAATTATTTATTTAATTAAAATTTTAATTAGTAAATGGATATTAATTTGATTAATTTAATTATTTTAATTGCAATAAAGGTATTAATAATTTAATTAAAAATATAATTAATAAATGACTATTAAAATAAGTAAAATAAGAGAATTAAACTAAAATGAATTATTCGGGAGCGGGGCGGGGCTGGGTGCGGGCGGGTCTTAGTGTCTCCCCGCACCCGTACCCGCACCCGTAATTAAAAGTCAGATTTTCTCCGCACCCGCACCCGTACCCACTCAAACCGGGTTTTCCCCGCTAATTTCAGGGCGGGTCCGGGTTTTTTTGCCATGCCTAGAAATGACTCGTACCATGATCCAAAAAACGGACATGGCTAAGCATTTCTGGGCAGAGGCAATAAATACAACATGTTATATTCAAAACAGGATTTCTATCAGACCTATTTTGGGTAAGACTCCATATGAACAGTGGAAGAATAGAAAACCCAACATTTCATATTTTCATCCGTTTGGTTGTATATGTTTTATGTTGAATACTAAGGACAATCTTGGCAAGTTTGACTCAAATGCTCTAAAGGCTACAGAATATATAATACAGAAACATGAATTGTTGAGGAATCAATTCATGTCAGATTCGATGGTAAGCTTGACTCTGAAAAGTCAAAGCTAGTTGAAAAGTTTGTAGATTTGAAGATTACCTTATCAGAATCCAAGGAGAAAAATTTCAATGAAGAAGACAAAGATGCAGAAACTACGGAATCATATACAATTTCACTATAAATAGAAAATAGTCCAACTCATCGTAAGAAAACAAAACTAAGGACTTCTCATTCTGAAGAATTGATTCTAGGTGACAAAGTTGATCCAGTCAGAACTCGTTCATCATTCAAACCTTCTGAAGAAATTCTTCTGGGTTTAGTATCAGTAATAGAGCCAACAAAAATTAATCAAGCTTTTTAAGAAAATGAGTGGATTTTGGCCATGCAAGAAGAACTAAATCAATTCACCAGAAACGATGTTTGGAAACTTGTTCAAAAACCTAAAGGTGTCCACGTCATTGGAATAAAATAGGTATTTAGAAACAAGCTTGATGAGAAAGGTGAGATCGTAAGAAACAAAGCACGACTAGTAGCACAAGGTTATAGTCAACAAGAAGGAATAGACTATACTAAAACCTTTGCACCAATTGCCAGGTTAGAATCTATTCATTTATTAGTCTCTTTTGATGTTAATCATAACATCATTCTTTATCAGATGGAAGTAAAGAGTGCATTTCTAAATGGATATATTTCTGAAGAAGTGTATGTACATCAACCTCCTGGTTTTGAAAGTTCTGAAAACCTAGATTTTGTTATCAAACTTAAAAAATAGTTACATGGTCTGAAACAGGCTCCCAGAGCTTGGTATGAAAGGCTAAGTAACTTTCTTTTGGAAAATGACTATACCAGAGGAAAAATGGATACAACACACTGTAAGAACATAGATTGTTTCTTAGTAATATCTCTATGTTTTGATGATAACACTTATGAATTTTGTATTCAAGAATTATATACTCTAAATTTGTTCTAGACTGTTTGCTACAGGTACTAAAGAAAATATTCTTAAAAGAGCAAATTTGGATCTGAACAATGATATTATGAAAGGCTTCAAAGGTTCAAGAGCATCTTAAATGAAGATCTGAACGCTGCTCCCAGAAGAATCTGAGTGCTGTCTATTGAAGATTCTGAAGCAGAAGCCTCTAAAGAATAGAAGACTCTGAGAGTTTAGAAGCTTAGCCATCAGAAGACTCTGAAAATACTACACTGCATAGTATTGAGAATCTGATATAGAAGACTCTGATCTGACAGAACTACACGCTCAAGCACACAAGCTGCATATACTCTGATTCAGCATAATCTGAAGAACATCCCAAGACTCTGAAGATCCAGAAGATCTCTACTCTGGAGATTCTGAAGATCCAGACTCTAATGTTGATAGCTGAACTTACTTAGTGAAGAAGATTTGAATATGTACGTTGGCATATCTCAACAGCTCTTTCCTCTTTTATGCTAGACACAAGAACACAGACAAAAAGGTTTTATCTGTGCATTCCATTCTAAGGAAAGTTTCTGCAAAGTAAAAGACAAAAGGCATCAGGCTTTTTCAGCACAGCCTCCAATGTAAAGACAAAAGGCACCAGGCTTTTCAGCACAGCCTTCAACATTGAGAAGACTTCATGGATCTAAGTGCCTATATAAATAAGTCCACTCCATCTTCTTCAGTAACGAACCACTTGCAAAATTCACTCAAAGCGAATCTCTCAAAAGCTCTTATATTCTATTTGCTATAACATTGTTCTTAAAAAACTTAAGAGAAATATCACAGTTGTGATAATAGCTTTTTAGAAGCATTCTTACTCTTGTATTAGTTTTACATTTATCGTAAAAGGTTTCCTTAAGAGGATCCAGTTGGGATCAGTAGCTCTTGAGAAGACTAAGAACAGTTGTTCTTAGGTGTTACTATTGTAATCTGTTTGATTAAATAGTGGATTAAGTCCTTGACTGAGAAAGGAAAATCACTCTTGAGAGGGTGGACTGGAGTAGTTGAGTTCAACGAACCAGGATAAAAATAACTGTGTTTGAATCTTTGATTATTTGTCATACTTATTCAACCCCCCTTCTAAGTAACTTTCTCACCTTCAGTTGGCATCAGAGCTCCGGTTCTGCGTGTGCTACCACTTAACCGTGTCAGTAAAGATCCAGTGAGAAAAGTTACCGTGATGTTTCTACATTCAACTATAACAAATATGAAGGGGATAGTAAACCAGAAAAGACACTTATGAATCCTACATGAATTCTAGAGAAAGAAGAAGTAAGTAAAAAGGTTTTCCAGAAGCTCTATCGTGGTATGATAGGCTCTCTTATGTATCTAACTACTTCTCGTCTAGATATTTTGTTCAGTTTTTGTCTCTATGCTCGTTTCCAATCAGATCTAAGTGAAACTCACTTAACAGCTGTTAAGAGGATCCTAAGGTATCTAAAAGTAACAACTAACCTTGGCTCAATGTATAATAAAACATCAGAGTACAATATTTCTGGTTATTATGATGCAGATTATGCTGGAGACAGAATAGAAAGAAAAAGTACTTCTGGAAACTGTTAGTTTCTAGGTAACAACCTCGTCTCCTGGGCTAGTAAAAGACAATCAACCATTGCACTATCTACTATAGAAGAAAAATATATCTCAGCATCACTGTGCAACACTCAAATACTATGGATGAAGAATCAACTAGAAGACTTTCAGATATATGAGAGTAACATTCACATCTTCTGTGATAATACTTCTGTTATATGCTTATCTAAAAATCCTATCTTCAATTCTAGGGCTAAACATATTGAAATAAAACATCACTTTTTACGTGACTATGTTCAGAAGGGTGTTTTTCTATTAAAATTTATGGATACAAATCACCAGTGGGCTGGTATCTTCACAAAACCCCTTGTTGAGGATAGACTCGTATTCATTCTGGAAAATCTATCTATAAAACCTTTTCCAAAATGAGTAGATGAAATTTTCTAATATGTCAAGTCACCAGAACTTCTGAGATAAGATTCTAAAGATTAATCAGATTACTTCTCTATTATTTAATGATTCTCTGATTGACGATACTTCTACAAGTTAGAAGATGTCTTAGTCAGAAACTTGTCTAGTCAGATACATCTTGGTACTCTTGACCTTGGGAACATCAAACATGTTATCTTTGAATAGACAAATATGATTTTCTTATGAAACTTATCCAAAATTAAATCATATCTTACTATTGAAAAGACACCTCGAGTGCTGTGATTTTGTGAGACTAGGTTCAAGTAATTATTTCCTATTACTCCCACCTTTTCACAATCTATTTTTTTATAACTACCCACACTCTCACTATCACACACTACACCACTCTTTCACTTCTCACACTTTTTTCTTAGAAACCCTAAAACCCTTTGGGTTCCAAGAAAAACTCCATCATCTTCTTAAATAGATCCCCAATAACAAAGTGTTTTCGAATTTTCTCAACAACATCAACTTGCAGAATCATCTACAATGGCTCTGATGGCAACTGCTCAGACTGCTTCAACTTTGCAACATCAATCACTTCAAAAATCTGTTGAATTTCACATTGTAGATCGTCTGCCACACATTCATCTCTCTACTCCTTTTTCAGAACTAGACGTTCTATGTGAATGGTTAGTTGATTTCGATAACTTATTTGAAAATGGACTAGACTTGTTTAAGTAACTCAATGCTCAAGGTTGGAGAACATACTTTGATAGTCTCTACGGTCCCGTTTTTCCTAAAATCATCAAGGAATTTTGGAGATTCACTGATGCTGATGAATACTTCATAGTATCGTATGTATTGGGAAACAAATTCATCATTACTGAGAAATCTATAGCCACCTTACTTGGAATGGAGAACTTCGGCGGAAAACGTATGTATAAGATGATATCCAAATCAAGATTTTTATCTGAAGTGGTAAACCCATCAATTCTCACTCAATCAGCTGATGGTAAACCTCCCTTCAAGAGTCAAGATTTATCTAAGGAACTTAGAGTCTGGCTCAAAATTATTTTGGGTGGCATATACCATAGGCCTGCTACTAGTTCATCTGATTTCATCAATACTTATCAGAAATACATGTTTTATTATCTGATGAAAGGTGAAAATATCCACCTTCCTTCCATTTTATTCAGATATATCATAGATTCCATAAAGAAAACTAGAAATGATTCAAAGAAGCCTAGAAACTACATTCCTCTTGGAAGACTAATCTCAGATATTCTTATTGAAAGTGGAATGGTTAATCATCTGGCAACCTTGAATTTCATAGAAGAACTGGAAATTATAACTGGAACACCTCTGAATGGAAAAAATATAAAGCGGATGTAGATTATAAATGAGATCAGAGTTGAACCAAATATGGCTACAGATTGGGAAAGTTTGAAGTCCAGAAGAATAATTGTCGACGATTTTCCTCTGTTTACTGAACATGATGATCCAGAAGCTATTGCGCAATACATAAAGATGTGAGAAGCTGAAGGATATGATATATCTAGATTCAGGTTTGAAGATTTACCAGAAAACCCCCCTGATCTAATGAGAAAGAAAAGAACTCCCAACAAAGCTCCTCAAGAAAAGATTGCAAAGAAGAAGAAAAGTCTGGGAGAAACCAGCACGAAGAATATTCCTTTGAAATCTTTAGATTCTTCCGTAACAACTTTTATTATTACTAACATAAATATATCGTCATCTCTTCCAACACCACCTCCACTACTCTCATCACCACCAACCTTTTCCTTTATTGTCACCACCACACTCATCTTTATTTCTGAAACAAACACTCAAATGATTCCACCCTCTACACAACTTCCACCATAAATACTCTAAATCACTAATTCAAAACCAATCCCTATCATATCCGTACAATCATCTCCAACTCTCTCCTCCCTATTAACCTCTCCACAGATAATCCTAGAAACCATTCCAGAACATCCTGAACCTTCTCCATAACAATCAAAATTTGAACATCATAATTTCACCAACTTGGGTGATTCTGCCGAAGAAACCCACTCAATTCCTGAAAATCAATCTTCTGACCCTCTCCCTCTTAACCAAGATGAAATTATTTATGTGTTTAAGGACAGTGTTATTATAAGATTCAAGGCACTCTCTGATGAGTCAAGTTCTAGTGAAGACCCTTCTGCTTTGGGTGCTTCCTGAGATCAATTCAATCAGTGGATGTCAAATGAATTTCAAAAGATTCAGAATCTCTCTATTTAGTTGAAAGACTATCTTGTTCAGCAAGCTGAAGAGAGATTGAAGGCTAAAAAGGAAGTTGAAGCTATGTTAGTTGCTGAAAAGGAATTAGTTAAAGGAATGGCTAAGGAAGCTCTTGACAAAGATGCTCAAGATCAAGCTGAGAAGGAAGCTGCTTTGAAAAGTCAAGAAGAAATCATGAGAGCTACTGAAAACTCTACTTCTGATCCTGTTCTACAAACTTTGGAAAGAATTCAAAAGGATCAAGAGTTGTTCAGAACAAGGATGGAAAAGCAAGATGAACTCGCTTTCAGCATTCAAAATGCCCTTGCTCAGATCCTTCAGAGGCTCCCTCCTCCTCCTCCTCAACCTTAGACACTCCTTAGGCCACCCCTTAGTTTTTCTTATGTTTATCTCATGTTGTTTGAACTATCTATTACCTTTTTTATTAGGACAAAAAGGGGGAGTACTTGAAATGGAAAATTATTTTGATTAAATAATATCTTGTCTTCGAATTATAGCTCAAACATTCTAACTCTTAAAATGCATTCAATTGATATATTGATAATCATGCTCTGATTTAACCAATCACTATCTCTATCTGATGCATTTGATAAGAATCAGACTTGAACTATCTCAGATTTTATAAGTTTAATCAGGCTCGAATATATAATCAAGCAATGTTATTGTGTATCTAATGAGAACTTTAGAATCAGGCTCTGACATACCAAATCTGATAAGATTTTTTTGAGATCTTAGATTCAGGGGGAGCTTTGATTAAGGGAAGTTATTTCTAAACTTATCTCTATCATTTCCTATTGATTATCATCATACAAAATTGTGTCATTAAAATACATGGTTTTGTCACTATCAAAAAGGGGGAGATTGTTAGAACAACATTTGGTTCTGCAAGATATATCTAACGTTTGTTTTTCTAAAGAAATAACAAACGTGTTCTGACTCTAATAGAGATCATATTTAATGATTACTCTGATATGACCAAAGTTACTTCCGTGCTATAAGAAGCAAGTTTGCTTCTGATCTACTCTACTTCAGAAAGATTCTAAGACAATATGTTGATGCTGCAATGTTCTCTTGGTTTCTATTTCTGATCATTACTCTGATGCTTTACTTTTTAAGGCTTTCAAGCTTCTAAAGTCATAATCTTCTAAAGACTAAGTGCTGAAGACTCTAAAGATAAAGTTCTGTTGAATGACGTTCTGAAGAATCTGAAGAATATGAAAACATAAGTTACTAATAACCAAAGGTTCTGAAGACTGAGTGCTTATAGTTTTGAAGACTCTGAAGACAAGGTTCTGGTGAACAAGTTTTGAAGACTCTGAAGACTCGAGACTCTGAAGACCTACTGATCAACTCTTCTACTCATACTTCAATCATCTCCATTCAGAAGCCTCTGATGTAAAGAAAAGAAGCTCAAACGTTTGCGAGGAAAATAGTACATAGTATGTTTTAACGTCTCATTCCACTACCATGCCACTACCCTGATTTGGTGGTACAAAGGACAACTTTTGTGTACAGTTTTCATCCCGGCGTAACAAAATTATTTCAAGTTGCCCGCTACCTAAAGGATATTCCTAATCTACCCTCAAACGGATCTTTTTCTGGCTATATAAGGACTTGATTACTTGAAGAAATTAAGAAGCTTTAAAATGATTAATACAAAGGTCACCCTTTGATTGAATGTAACCTATGAAGAACTGAAGCTAAATTATTGAAGCACCACAATATAAAGATTAAATATTGTTCATACTATATTAGTGTCTTTAAGACATTTGAGCTACTAATAGTGTATATATCTGCTTGTTTAGAAGCAATTTCATTGTAAACATATTTGTTCAAACAGTTGTTTGAAACTCCTTAAGGGACCGGTTAGGTCTGTGTCCTTAAGAAGAGACGGTTAGTCTTTGTTGTTAGTCACCAGCGGTTGCTTGTGCAGTTTGTATTTCCTTAAGGGACCAGTTGGATCAGAATCCTTAAGAAGAGACGGTTGTCTGAGTTGTTAGTCACTAGCAGTTGCTAGTGCATTGTAATATGTTGATTACAGAGGATTAATTCCTTGTGTTAAGGCGAAAGTACTTTGGCGGGTGGACCGAATTAGCTTTGATAGTTTTCAAGTGAACCAGGATATATCATGTGTCTTTCTTTCTTTATTAGTCTATTTGTGATCTTTATTTGAGTTTCACAAAAAGCTTTCATTTTTTAAAAACCAATTCAAACCCCCATTTCTTGTGTTTTCTCACACCTTCAAAAACTTGGAGTGATTAGTTTACAAGATTCAAACTAAGATTTTACACGGGCTGATCTTAAACTTGGGTTAACTTTAATCACGGGATGAACTTGAACCAAACCGGAGTTTTCAAGGGCTAACAATGAACATACGATACTTTATACAGGGTTGATCTCCAACCTTAGAAAGCTTTTAACACTGGGTTGAGCTTCAATAAAAATAAGTTTTTATCGTACGATAACCATAAACCAAAATAAGATTTTAACACCAGGTAGATTTTGAACCTTTGAAAGTTTTTGAACGGGCTGAACTTTCGTACCTAAACGAAGTCTTGGTGACACAATCCCCAAAGCAAAGCTTTTCACGGGTTTAGCTTAAATAATTCCTAAATGGATTAATTATTCAACCAAGGTAAAAGCAAACCCCTTGGTAAATTTACAATACTACCCTTCTAGAATTAAAATTTTGTCATTTACAAAACAACTTTCTCGAAAGCGCTACGACAAATTTTAGTTGGAAAAAGCAAAGGAAAAATATTTTAGAGAGAGACTGAGGAGTGAGACATGAAATCTCATGTTTCTAGATATGAAAATATGTGGAAAGGGACATCTATTTATAGGCTAGAGTTTGACAAAAAAGGAAATATTTTAGGGCCATAATTGATTAGTCAATCGATTAGCATCATGCACCAATCAATTGGTTGACCTAAAATAATCGATTAACAAAGTGAAAAAGGAAAGAAAATATATTTAGTTGTTACCATTCATTAAGATGTTGTTTTAATAGTTTATGGGGTATTGTTGAACTGTCCCAATTGATTGGGTAAAGTGCCAATCAATTGACATGAATAAAAAATTGCTTAGAGTTTTTCTAATAGTTCCAAAATCATCTGGCATGACATTAAGACAATTTTAGAAATATTTTATTGAGAAAAATAGGTTTAAAATGTTGCTTTAGTATGTGTGTGTGTGTGTATGTGTGTGTGCGCGCGTGCGCGCGCGCGCGCGCGTGTGTGTGTGTGTGATTATCCGTATAACTTAATGATAAAGCCCTTATGCTTTTACAATATTATTCACTTAGACGCGTCAGGGCGAGCTTTCACATTCTTCAAGTCTTGTTAGATACTTCATTTTTGTAGACACTTTTTTAAGCTTTACTTTGAGACGAGACTTGAGTTATATTCCAATTAGGTTCCATCACTAGATAGTCGAGTTCATCAAACCCTAATAATCTGGTTGCATCTTTAACCGCTTTATACTTAATTTTAGTTGTTGTCATTAGTAACTAGTTTTCATCATTGAAAGCATATTCATCTTAAATAGATCTTCCTAGATCAATAATCTGTCAAACAAGGTTCTACAAGAAGAAACAGATAGCCTTAAAGAGAAACAAAATACTTTCCAAAGAAATATCTAATTTGAATCTTATTTTAGGAAAACAAATAGCCTCATATAATAAAGTTGGTATAGGTTATGAACCTAAGAATAATATTAAAAATTTCAAAAAACATATGTCATGCTAATAAGACCTGCAAATGAAAATAAAAATGACCATGTTGCTTTATTTTTCGTTGTTAAGAAAAATCATGGAAGTAAAAATGATTTTCCTCATCCTCATTTTTATAAAGAATACCAGGAACATAAAATGGAAAACATGTTTGCTTCATTTTATTCTTGTAATTATGATCCTAACAAAAAAATCTAGAGAAAATGGTTATCACACTAACACTGGAGGATCCAAAATGATTTTGCAGGAATACTTTATAGTATTGAATACTAAGTGGTACGTTTATGTTAGTTATTCAAAGCATATGACTTGAAATAAATCTCTTTTCTCTTCCTTTACTCCTAAAAATGGAGAATTTGTCCCTTATGGAGATAACAAAAAAGGAATGATTATCAGCACAAGTATCATTGGTAAGTTCCCCAATCCAACAATTGGGAAAGTTTTTTTATTTTTTATTTTTATGGTTTAAAACATAATTTGCTAACTATTATCCAATTATGGGACATATGTAATAATGTGACATTTGATTCTTTTGGATGCATGGTTATAAAATCTAAGTTAAATAAAACTTTTTTTAGTATTTCAAGAAGTGGAAATATCTAAAATATAATTAAAATATTTTTTTTTGCAAATGATGTTTTTCTCTTGAGTAATGAGGATGAATAATGAACATGTCATAAAAGAGTAGCTCTCATCCACATGCACCATTTGAACAAATTGACCTGTAAGAATTTAGTAATTGGTTTAAAAACTTATGTTTTGAAACGAGTTAGTTATGTGATGTGTACCAAAAAATAAAAACAAGTAAAGGCCTTCTTTAAATTGAAAAGTATCATTTTCTACCGAAAAGTCTTTACAACTTTTACATATTGACATTTTTGGCCCATATAGAACCATGAATTTTGACGGGAATTTATTTTGTTGTAGTGGTCTATGATCTTTCTCGCTATACCTGAACATTATTCTTACCTCATAAAAGAGACATGTTTCTCGCCTTTCAAATTTTAGCCAAGGTTATCTATAAAAAATAAAGTTTAATCATTGCATCGGTCCTAAGTCATCTTGGCGGTGAATTCCAAAATGCGTAGTTTGAATTTTTTTGGAATGATAATGACAATGAGAATACGTTTTCTACTCCACGAACTTCCCAACAAAATAGGGTATTGGAAAGGAAAAAATAGATCTCTTGAGAAACTATCAAGGATGATACTCAAAGAGAATAGTCTTCCTAAATACTTTTG
This sequence comes from Lathyrus sativus, assembly GCA_963859935.3. Lineage (NCBI taxonomy): Eukaryota > Viridiplantae > Streptophyta > Magnoliopsida > Fabales > Fabaceae > Lathyrus > Lathyrus sativus. The sequence continues at coordinate 75,236,956 of OZ012735.1, forward strand.
GGTTGATGTAGTAATCACTACTTGCGACATAATCAATCATGTCTTGAAGATAAATTCTAAAGTAGACGCCCTACGAGTTTTAAATATGGAAGGAAGCCTAATATTCTCACTTCCATGTCCTCATATTCAAATGCTTTGTACTTAATAACATGAAGGATAATATCAGAAAATTCGATGCTAAAGCTTATGAAGGTTTATTTTTAGGATATTCCACTTTTATTAAATATTTTAAATTTTACAATAAAATAATTCTATGTATAAGAATAATTTCATGTCACCTTTGATGAATCTAACTCCAAGTCGGTTGAGGTAAAATGTGATTGATTGTTCTGTTATCTTAGAGAAAAATCTCTAGAATAAAAGGATCATGATAAAGATCAAGAAAAAAACCAAGTTCAAATAAAATATCATCTAAATAAATAAATAGAGGTTAGTCATCAATATCTTTCCAAATTATGAAGGCTATCAAATATAATCAAATCTAGAAAATCATTGAGGATATTCTTAAGGGAGTTACAACTCATTAATCCCTAATCTAGGTATATAGAATTTAAGGGTTTTGCTTTCCAAGTTGAACCAAAGGAAGTTGATGAGGATTTCACTGATTAGCATTGGTATTTTGATATGCTAGATGGGTTAAATCAATTAAAAGAAACAATATTTAGGAGCTTATTTCCAAACCTCTGTCTATTTTAGTTATTGGAACCAAATTGGTATTTCACAATAAGCTTAATGAAAATGGAAATGTTTTGAGAAATAAAGAAAACGTGTTGTGAAATGTTCAAAATAAATAGTAAGACATAAATTCCTATAAGACTTATGCTCCTCTTGCAAGATTAGAAGCAATAAGGATGCTTTTAGCTTTCTCTTGGATTTTAAATTTAAAACTCTTCTAAATTGATATAAAAGTGTGTTCTTGAATAGTTACGTTCAAGAGAAAGTGTATACTGATAAACCTTCTAGAGTTTAAACAAACCCCTAGAGCGTGATATGATTATTTGAGCAAGTTTTTGATTGAAAAAAAGTTTTAATGTAGTAAGGTTGCTAAAATCATTTTCATCAAGAAATCTAAACATGATATTTTACTTGTGCTACTAATAAATCCTTGTGCAAGGATTTTTTTTTGATATGGTGCACAATGAATTCAAAATATCTATGATGTGGGAGCTTCATTACTTTCTTGACTTACAAATTTATCAATCCAATAAAAGCACCATTATCAATCTAGATAATTATCATTAAGATTTATTGAATATATTCACAAAACTAATATTAACTCCAATAAGCAATTAATGTAGTTTGGATAAAGACGAGGAAGGAAAAATAATTGAAAAAAGAAATATTGAGGTATGATTGGTTCTCTTACTTTATTGCTTCTCATCCTTATATCATGTTTGTTGTGTGTCTTTGTGCTCACTTCCAAGCAAATCCCAATGAATCACATCTCCTCGAGGTCAAATATCGTGCAACGGTACATGCCACAAATAAAATAATATAGCTACTTAATTTGTTAGAGACTCTGCAAGTTTCATGCATCAAACTCACGCTTCTGCATTATGACACCCAAGTAGCCCTTCATTTAGCTGCAAACACGACACATTATGCTATATCTCACAAGCACAACATTTATAGAGACAAATTATGCTCAAGTAATGTACTATATTTTTGATTTTGTATAAATTAGATTAAAAAAGCACCAGCGGTACATGCCACTTACTTGGTAACTCACATGTCTCTTAGCATAGTAAAAAATAAGCAAGTGTCGTGTTATCCTTCACAAGTGAATAAATATCAGCTAAGTGATTACAGAGTTGATCTCTGAGTTGTCCCGACCAAATGCGACAACACTAGAGCTATAAATATCACTAAAAACATGACACTTCACTCTCAAACTAAACAAATTGAGATTATGCACCATTTTGTTAGAGATCATGTCAAAAAAGGGGATTGTGTAGTTGAGCTTGTGTCTTCATCTAATCAACTAGAAAATATTTTTACAAAAACTCTTCCTAAAGAAAAATTATTATTATAATAACTGAATTTGGAATTTTAAATCAATATTGATGAATTAATTCGCTAAGTGTTTCTTCACATTTTTATTCCCTTTCTTAGAATGATATATGTGTTGTTTCTTTTTCTTGCTTTTTGATAATTACAAGTGGGAGAAGTATACTCTAAATGGGAGTAGAGTATACTTTTTTATATGTGAAGGGGATTTAAAAAATCATATTTTTATATCTATGTATTTCTGTTTTACTACCTCTCTAAGACATGTGTTGTCATCATCAAAACGAGGGAAGATATGGATCTACGTGTTGTGCAGGCATAACAATTCTTGAGTTTTGATGATGACATGTGTTAAGAAGTTTAAAATATGAAAACTCTATAAGTCAATAGACATTTTGTATTAATGAGTCAAGAAGTTCTTCGTGACAACTTTCAAAGGGAGATTTAATTGCAAATACCCAATGGTTCCTAATTATGGCATCCGAACAAGATACCACAAACCTCATCACTCAAATATATCATATTCAAGTTGAAAGTGATAGACAATATTGAATCAAGTGAGGGACTTGAAGTCGTGGAAATGTGAATGTTTGTTTGGTCCAATGCTTCGGGTTTTTCCTAGTCTTGATCACTTTATTGTAAAAGGAAAAAGAGTAAGTCTTAAGGTACTAAGACAATACACACGCACACACACAAAATGCTTTTAGACCTATTTTCTATTTTGATGAAATCTCTTAAAATCTTTGCGAGAACATGTTTAATTGGTTAGAAGCTTGATTAATCAACTATGAAGGTATTTTACATTGGCTAATCAATTAAGGAACTCACTAAGAAATTAAACCTATTTGTAACGCCACCTACGTATAAACTCAAACTTTCTTAGTTTTAATTAGTTAATCGATTATTACATAAGGTTAATCAATTAACTCATTAAAAATACTCATTGACCATTTACAAAATTGTCTTTATTACAATATTTTTTCATCTAATCTGCTTTTTGTCTACTTAAATAATAAGGTCTTTTTACTAATATAAAGTGTGTATATATTCGATCCAATGTTGGTCGATTTCCAGTTTCACCATTAAATCTAAAAACCCTAAACAGTTAATTGACCGATCAGGTTTTCTTATTACCATTGGGTATGATAACACAACTCTTAACCAATTAAATATTTAGTTAAAAAAATTAAACAAAAAACACTTTTAAGTGTAGGAGAGGTATTTGACTGTGAAAGATAACACTATCATTTATGTATGAGTCAGAATCGAATCGAATAAAACCTAAAAAGTGAGAAGTCATAAAAAAAGTCAACTACCTACCTATAAATGGGACAAGCCCATTAACTCCCAAAACTACACTTACATAACTTTTATTTTACACTATGAATTGTCCTTAATGGTAATTTACTAAATCAAATAATAAGGACCAATAGAATTCAACCATTATGCCAAGTGGCTCATTTGGGAAATTCCATTTCAAATTTTCATAAGCATTTTGTCTCCCCTGGCATTTCCTTTCCATCTCTCTCTCTCTCTCTCTCTCTCTCTCTCTATATATATATATATATATATATATATATATATATATATATATATATATATATATATATATATATATATATATATATATATATATATATATATATATATATATATATATATATATATATATATATATATATATATATATATATATATCTCATTTTCTCTCTCTTTGGCCATCAAACCCTAGCACGTCGTTGCCGAATCTCTGTGAAATGGAAGGCAAAGTGATCTTGCAAATGCAATAACTCATGCTTCCGTAAATCTTCTTCTCCGATTCTTTGGTATCTTAGAAACTCATATTTCATTTCAATTTGTCTTTCAATCCTTTTTATTTTATTTATGACTATGCATTTTACAATGAATTCTAATATAGCATCACAAGCTCTGTAATTTTTTGAAGTAAAGTTTGCTTCTAAGTTTGTGTCAGTTATTTTGCTTTTATGATTCTTCATCTATATAAATACAACTTGCTTACTATTATATCTATCTTTGACCATGTCCCAGCATCACTTAAGACTACTCATGAGTATTAGAAATTTAAATTAATTATCTCTTTTTCATTTGAGCTTCTAATTTAAATTGGTAACCTTGCTGATATCTTTTTGTACTTACTTTCTTTTTCTTTCCTAATTTGTACAAGGCTTACATATAATGAAACAGTAGATAATGACCATGCGCGGAATATATATACTAAAGCTAGAGGTATACCGAAAGTTGTAGTAGCTTTTATAGAGAATGAAATTTGACAAGATCATGATTTATTTCAAGCAGGTAATTTTACTATTTTTGAACCCACATAACCACTTATGTAAATTGATTTTGGGTCCATTATGACTTTATTTCATGTTTTGATTTCTAATTCCCCATCTTAAATAACAATGTATTCAAAAATGAATGACGAACTTGACCATCACTATTCAATAAGCAGCAATGTCATTTGAATTAAAGAAGCTATAATGACTTTCAACAAAAACTTATAGATTTTCAGACGAAGAATCAGAAGCACCATTATTAAAATGGTATTCCTCTTCTTACCATCACACAAGAAACATCATCAAAGAGGAATAATAAAAATGAGTTCCAACAATGTTGTCCAGGTCAAAGAAGCTGTAGAGGTCCAACAAGTTGTCCAGGTCCAAGAAGCTGTAGAGGTCCAACAAGTTGTCCAGGTCGAAGAAGTTGTCCATACCCAACAGGCGGTGACTATGCAAAGAAGAAGAATCAGAAGGAGAATAAGGAGATCAATAAGAAGGATAAGGAGGACATCTATGTTTGATTCAGATGATGATGACGAAGCACCTTATAGTTGGAGTAACTTTATGTTAGCTAAGGCATTTGGATTTGATTATTAAAAAAATAAAAGTGTCTTTGTTGTCTTCAATATGTAGGAGTTTTTATTGTCTTCAATATGAAACTTGCACTTGTGAAACATGCACTTCGAATGATAATTTTAACGCCCGTTTAATTTTAATTATTTTTTCTAATTAAACTTATGTGATTGTATGTGATTATATGTGTGTTTTATTATGTTGTCGTACTCTAAGGTAAGAGGTAATTACCTTAGTGTTAGTGATCTTAAGGGTGAGGGGTGTGTGGCTAATTTTGTAGAACTTGGTGCTATGGTAAGAATGGTTAACTAATTAACATTAGCAATATTTGATTAATATTATTAAATTAAATTATTAGGATATATTATTATTATTATTTAATTGGTAAAATCAATAATAATAATAATAATAATAATAATAATAATAATAATAATAGGATAATAATAATATTATGAAATAAAAATAATATTAGAAATAGAAAAGGAGAAGTGGAGAGGAAGTTTTATCAGAACGTGAAAACAGATGAACGTGAGAAAAGAGGAGAAAAGGCTAGGGCTCAAGGAAGAAGGGGGAGAACTCCATTGTTGAGGAAGGATAATGTCGCGGTGAAAATCGGATACCAAACTATTGATTAGTTTGAATCTTTAATTCAATTTGCAACCAAACTTTGATTTGTCCAAAGGAAGGGATAAAGATCGAAATTCCCACAATGCAATGCAAATGCAAGGTTTAGAGAGTTATAGGTTCGGGGGTTGGTTAAACTTAGGGAAGGTGCTAGCATCCTAAGTTTCTGTAGTACTCTACAGGAACCTCTTTTTATATTTGTTTATTGCTAAGTGTTTATCTGCTTAAGGGTTGAAAGACCCTAGTGGTTTATTTCTAAGTATACTCGATAAGATGTCGCATCTTATGCCTACATATCCTTACGGGAGTGGAATCAGAGTATCTGTAGTTCCCCTAAAGGGTTTGAGGAGTTCTTTGACTGTGGTCAAAGTTCCTACGGGTTTAGGGTAGTTGGTTGATTGATTTTAGGAGATGAGATGGGTCATCATTTTAAGGGAGATGTAACCGCCACAAGTTGTAGGAAAATAGTCTTTGCATCGTCTTAAGAAAAGGGCTCAAGTACTCGAATTGTTTGACGAGTACGCCTTTATCTCTCTTAAGGCAAAGTCCCTACATGTTGATTGTATTGTTGTGGGGTGGAGATTCTATCTCACTTAAGATGATTTACATCTTTCTCTAATGTGTTTGAATATTGTTGTACTGTTGTGGAATTGTTTTCCTATGTTGTAAGAATAAGGTCTTTCCTATGGGGTAGGGTCTATCTTAATTGATCAACTTGAATGGGATCAAGGATCAAGCGGGAAAATGAAGCAAATGATATACACTACACACGACTGTTGAATCATGTGTAGGTTTTTCCTTTGGACGGACAATGCAATAATAATAAATGACGATAATGTAAATTGCTCGTAAATAAATTGCGGAAATAAAATCATACACATACGCATGAAAGCGCTGAAGTGTATGGGAGTGAATGTGAATGTGCATGATTGAATTGATTTTTTACGATGTTGATTTTAATTGGATTGCTTTGAAAAGGGGTGTCATCGATGAGATTTGATTTTAAGGGTGGTGTTGGATTAATTTTAAGAAAGAGGTTGCGTTAGATTCGTTTTAGTAAAAAAGTTTATTATCACATTAGAAGTTAATTTACTTAAAAATTTTCTAATATATAAAAAGTGTAGTTGTTATTATTAACAATTGTTATTTAAATTATACAAATGACCTTACTATACGAAATTATTTTCTCTTACTTAAGTTGTTATAAAATGTTTTATTTATTATTATTTTATATTAAAACAAATTAATTAAATGTGAGACCAACCAATTAAAAGTTGATGGCTAAATAAAATGCAATTTATAAAAGGTTTTTCTTTCTTAATACAATTGTTAGTTATTAACAAATGAGGTGCAAATTATTTTTAAAAGATTATTAAAATTGGGGGAGTAAATTATTAAGTAAATTATTATAAAAGAAAGTTTTGATTAATAATAGTGAAGGTTGGTTAATTAGAAAAAAACTGATTTAAATAAAAAGGATTAATTAATTGGGATTATTTAAGAGGTTAAAAAAGTTTTTAGTTATTAATAAAAATGAGAGTCATTTAAAAAGGTTATTAAGATAAAATGATTCTAATTATTATTATAAGAGCCAATTAAATTCGAAAATATCTTTATGAATAATGTGAAAAAAAAGATTTTATGATAACATGATATATTAAAAAGAGTTTAGTGAAATATTAAATTAAATAAATAAATCATCTAATAAAGAGGTTAATTAAAAAAGATTATTAGTTTAAAAAGAGTTGATTAAGGTTTGGTTACTGCTTAATTAATTTTAGAAAGATTAATTAATTAGATATTAGACAGGTAATTAAATTAATTTAAAAAGCTTAACGGTTAATTGGTTGATTAGGGGGGATTAGTGAGTTAATTAGCAGAGGGCGTGTGATCAAGTGTTACGCGGGTTATGAGGGTTTACCGTGGGCGGCAACGTGGATCGCATGATGGAGATCAAACAGGGACTGGGTAGTGATGTGTGGTGGTGACGTGATGATGCATGGTACTACCATGGGTGCGCGTGCGTCTGATTACAAGGTAAAATAAAATGCAGAAAAACAAAACAATAAAAAAAAACCCTAAATCCCTAAATCGTTCTCTCTCTCAGTAACCGATTCTCGACCCTTTTTGCTCCTGTCTTCCCCTCTTTTTCGATCTCAATTCCCTTTCCCTAACTCTTCTTGTTCGTCTTCTCTTCTCCTTCTCGATTTTCTATCTGATCTCCCGTCTCTTTTCTTCTTTAATTTCCTACACAGACAAACAACAAATTAACATTAGCCAAAAAAACTCTTACGCTTTGAAATGGGTTTGTTTTGCGGGGGCTTCCGATGGTAGCTAGTGGGTAACTGAGGGGTTTGGCAAACGGCGACGAGGGGCTTATTTGCGGTGGAGTTTTGAGAGTTTTTTTTTTGGGTTCGATGCGTTGAGGGTTCTCTGTCAACTTTCAGCGGCAGTGGAGAAAGCAAAAAGATAAGTTGGCGAAGGAATGAGATAAGTTCCCTCGATCCTCTTGATTTCTATGTTTTAGGGTTTATGTGGATCTGTTGTGATTTGGGGATTTTCGTGCTGAACTTGTTTGTGGATTTTTTTTTAATGAAATTTTTCGTGGATTCCTATTATCATTCATTCCTAATCTCCTCCTTTTTGGTTCAGATGTGGACTCCTTTATAGCGCTCAGGTTGGAAATCAAATTGATAGGTAATAATGAACTTTCCCTTTCTGTACTAAATTGTTTTGGAAATTATTTGAACTTGCTCAATCATGTCTGAATTCATTTGGAAAGAAGAGTTAAGCATTGCCTTAAAGATGTATTGTCTTGATTTCTGTTTAACTTTGTGCAGCTGGCTACACCAAGGGGCAAATACGATATCGCAAAAACAGAACACCAGATGGGGGCAACTTCTCTTTAAACATGAGTTATTAGATTCATAACAGGTATCTAAAGAGGAGAGTAAACTTAATAAAACCTGCAGATCAGGAAGATAAGGTTGAACATAATTCGAAATTTCTTGCTTGACAGATACCAAATGCTGCATCAAAGGATTGTTTGGACCAACATTACGATCCAAACCACCAAAAAGGGAGTCCAGTAGTTCCAATAACTCCAGAAGAAGTCTTAGAGTACCATGTTTCACAAAAGAGTTAGCATGATGCAACCCTTTATTGAACATTGACCTGCAAATTCCTTGGAAATGCCATTGCTGATTGAAGAAACCAAATCAACTGCCAGAGATATTTGTTAATGAGTTGAAGGTGTATGTATGTGAATCTGTATGTGTTTATATTTCTGTGTAAAAAATTCTCTATGATATGACCACTACTTCGGTTTCCTGCCGTGCCCCCTCCCTCAATTATGAGTTCTTTTCCATTTTTGATTTACATAGAAAACTTTGATTAAATGCAGGGATATTATCCTCACTGATGTCGTAACAAACGGTTAAGGCTGATGATGCCCTCCTCAACAGTGGTGGCATTTAGCACCTGAGGAACACAGTCATGCTTGAAGGAAATAGGTCCAGACGACAACAACTCACGAGTACCAGCTCGCTTGCTCGAAAACTAGGCTCCACAAACTTGGTGCTTCAAGAGTTTTGCTGACAGATAAAATCGAGCTTGCGACATGTCAGCCGCCTTCTGCAACGGTAGATTTATGCATCTGCAGAACTATGTTCTTGTTATAGGAGTGTGATGGTTAGACTCTAACAGCTGCTCACAGGGCTTCTCCGCATTCTTGTATAATCAGAAAAGGTATTCAAATCCAAAGTCCTGGTGTGATTATATTTTAGAAGTCAACAACTTCTTTTGGTTACAGATGATCTACTGAATAACCGGTAACTCGCAGGTATCCTTGCGGCGGCATGACGAAACCTCAGGTATGATGAAGTTGCGATGGTGTGGGATTCAAAATTACTCTCAACATATGTTGAATGTTCAACATTACGAGCCATAATAACGTCCTACGATTTTCCCTGCGAGTATCTCTACTGTGAGCATGCTTCTATGTCATTACTTTATGTTCTTTATAATGTATCTTCAATGGATGCTTGCATTTAATTTGAGCACAAACACTTTGGTGCAGGGGTCGATTGGAGAGATGGCGCATGTATGACATCCATTAGTGAACTTCTGCTAAGTTCAATATTTATGGAAGCTTTCGGGTCCTAATGCTGAAAGGTTGTGGTTTGCTGCGATGAATCAAGTATCTTATTAACTCAATTCCTGTTGGCTTGGCAAGCGTATATTCATGAAACATGTTTAACACTTGCGGAAGATGGAAAGCAGCGTACGACCAGATCGAACAAAATTCAATAATAGTGACCTTCTTTAATCTAAGGTAACACAGACTGCTTCCAAAATCTTGCATATTAGACAAGGATAGTTATTACATCTTTACCCTGTTTCACAATTTATGCTTGTTTTTCCATGGGGCTAACTTGGTCATTGTTCTTAACTGAGGGCACAGTTGGAGGAAACTATAATTGTGCCAAAGTTGTAGTTCGACCTTGGAAGGGCTGAGATATAGGGCTGAGTCCTCCCTCCTCAGTGGGATCCGTGCAGCACCATTGTAAATAAATTGTTTCCAACATGTATAAGCAACAACAGGTACCAGTGAGACTTGGAAGATATGCTAATTTGACATGCTCAAGTTTCCATCTCTTAATTTAATCTGTTAAATCAAACAGCAGGTTAAACTTTGGCTTCGTAGCCGTATGCATAGCTCTTGGATTTTCATGGGTTTGCGGTATGCCATAGTTGTGATGTTGTTTGGTTTGTTCATCGTGAATGCTTCTTGTCTGAATTTACAACCCGACTGCTGCATGATAATATTTACGATTTGTTGCAGGAAATATGTGTTTGTGGCCTGAACTGGGATTCGTAGAAGACTTGGCGACGTTTGCTAGCGCATCATTCTTGTTTGGTCAAGGCAGGCAGCTTGGAACACAATGGAGTTTGGCAGCTCAAACTCATCGGTTTGATGACAGTTGGGTGTGCTGGAGATGACCTTATTATAACAGCCTGATGTTGCCGGTAACCCAATCTCGTCTCGCCCGTATATGTCGTCGTATAATGTTTGTTTGCCCTTCTCAATGGTGATTGACACCCTCCTTCTTCTGCTACTACCTTTTAATGTTACAGTCACTTCCCGCAGTTCCCATGGTCGATTCCATCTTTAATAGTCTTGAGTCTGTGGGATGATGCGTTAAATTTATTTTGATGTTTACTTTCCTGATTTTGTTCTGAGCAGGTCATGGGTGGTTGGTGTCGTAAGCTGTGACGAAGTTGACGGAATGAGATGTAACTTTAAGCTGGTTGTGTCGAGGCACTATCACGTTTTCATCCAAGAAGCTGAACTTGTTTTGTTGCGGGGAAACCACACATAGTTGCAGTCAACCTGTGAATGGCCGAATTTCTGACGTTTCTGTTTCTGTTATTATCCGACTTGTATGCCTTGTGGCTTTCCAAAGTTTTTTTTAGAAAAATGCAATCCCCTGTATTATAAATACTTGTATAATTGTAAAAAAATCTTGAGTTGGTATATCATAATATTAAATGCCTCCTGCTGCGGTTGTTGTTACATCACGTCCAATATGTAATAGAATAGAAGGAGAAAACCCGCTGTAATTTGTAAAATTTTGTTGAGTAGGTTACGAACATGGAAGCCTATGCATACATAGTGAATCACAATTCTGCAACTGAATGACCTTATATGTCTCCCTTTTTCAAAGATGATATTGGTCTTGACTTGTGCTCAAAATTCTTATATATAAACCAAACAAATCTCTCACTTAGTCATCTTAAAAGCTTCTGAAATGAATAAAGGTCTTGTATTTAGAATCTGATGACATCAATGCGAAAGTCTTTTGTCCACCCTTGATTTAATACTCTTAACCTGATATACACGATTCATAGGTTTTCAACAGCGAAGTTTAAATTTCCCTTCAAGGCTAAAAGGAGGGAATTTTCACATCTCAGTCTTTCAAAAATAACAGGCTTTGAGGGAAGATGCTGAAAGGGGTTACTAACACCCTCGTACTCATGAACTCTAGAACAAATGAATCCTACTTAAGTTCTCTAATGAATTTATGAGTCAAAGTGAACCGTGTCCTTGCGATTGAGGATGAATGCTATCTATATTTGGAATTACTGCAAGCTGCACAAGTTGATTAGCCGTAAAACATAAATATTAAATCAAATGTTAAACAACGAAAAAAAACAAAAATAGGTGGGATCTTACAGTCAAAAATTAGGGTGCTACAGATGCCCCTATTTAAGTTACTCCTATTCGGAGATATGGAGATTGAAATCTCCGTCTCGACGAGATATGAGGGACTTAAATACAAACATTGCACGAATTTTTGGCCATAAGAAGCCACCGAATGCCAATGATATGCAATGATATGAGAATGCAAGACAGAGAGGTCCTGTGGAGAAATGGCGCCACAGGGGGAAAACTAGACACAACGCACGGGAAGAACAGGCTCAGTAGAGCGAGATTCCGCGGGGGAAAATTGACAATCATAAAGTGTCTGTAAATATGTTGTGAAGAACTTGGTGAGAAAATCTATTGGAAGAACCGACCGTATAGGTCAAATGTAATGATTTCGAGATATCAGCTGGAGAAGTCTATTGTCGAGACTTGTAACTGTAATTGAGAATACTTTTGCCAAAGTATTTACTGTTAGAATCTGTAAGAAATCTACTGCCGAGATTCTGTGTTAAAGTCTGTTGGAGGAATACTTCTGACGAAGTCTTCTGGAAATCTACTGTCGAGATTACCCAGGAAATGAAATAGAACTATACTACCTACTGCCGAGGTCTTCTGGGAATCTACTGCCGAGATTAACCAGGAAATGAAATCGTAATACCTACTGCCGAGGTCTATTGGTAATCTTCTGCCGAGATTAGCCAGGAAATAAAATTGAACTATCTACTGCCGAGGTCTAATGGTAATCTTCTGCCGAGATTATCCAGGAAATGAAATCGTAATACCTACTGCCGAGGTCTACTGGTAATCTTCTGCCGAGATTAGCCAGGAAATAAAATTGAACTACCTACTGCCGAGGTCTACTGGTAATCTTCTGCCGAGATTAGCCAGGAAATAAAATTGAAATACCTACTGCCGGGGTTTGCTGGTAATCTTCTGCCGAGATTAGCCAGGAAAAGAGATGTCTTTGAATAAATGTTCGAAAGGATGTAGAACCTCCCCGAGCGTCATGATATGGAAATCATGAGCTGGTCTCAGTCTCTGATATAGGACCTCCCCGAGCGTCATGATATGGGAATCATGAGCTGGTCTCAGTCTCTGCCCGAAATGATGAAAACTCGTGCGAGCATATTCGTAAGGGATTGTAGATTTTGTGGTTTGTAGAGTCATGGTAGATTGTAGATGTTGTAGAACTTCTTGGCTGTGAGCCATAATGTATTGTAAATTGTAGAACTTCTTAGCTGTGAGCCATAATGTATTTGTAAATTGTAGAACTTCTTAGCTGTGAGCCATAATATGTTGTAAATTGTAGAACTTCTTAGCTGTGAGCCATAATATGTTGTAAATGTTACTGAGATTGAAAAAAAACTTCACCGGGGATCTTCAGGAGAGATGTGAGCCAGTTGAATTGTAAAGTATGTCTTCTCAAAATAAAGAGAGACTAATGTGATAAACTTCCTCGACTTCTTTGGGGAGATGCCGCTTGACGGAAATAAACTTGTGTGATGAACTCACTGGGGAAGTCATTCCTGAGGAATGTCTTAGTTGTTGTAAAAAATGTGTGAATTCTTAAATAAAGAGAAATGTCTGTAACTGTCTTCTCTAATGAATCAATAATGTTGAAGGACCCACTGAGGGTAAATGATCTGTCTTGTGAAGACTGTCGTTTGTCGTTTTGAATAAGATCCTGGTCAAAACGAGTTGCTCAAATAAAGAGGTTGCTTGTAATCTTGCATAAATTGTTAAGAAAATCTTGTAATATCGTTGGAGAAATATCCATATTCAATAGTTATTTTCATAGAGATTCTCTTGGGGAGTGAGAAATAAATGTACAACCAATCCAATTTGAAAAGTCTGGAGATATCCACAATGTGATCGCCAAGAACTGAAGTTCAATTCGGGAAATAGCCGAAGAGAAACTGTCAAGAAAGACTCGACCATTGAGATATGAACTCAAATGGGATTATACTAAAACAAACGTCTTCCACGAGGATTGAACTCAGTGGGGAAATGGAAATATTATGCTCTTTCTGCTTAGGGTTGACAACTCTAATTGGAAGGAGAAGACGCGCCCAACCACCTAGGGATAACTATAGCCAAAGCGATAGAATAAAACAAACACAGAGAATGCAAAAATGCACATGTCATGCTGTCTACTTTAATGCTATGTGTATGCCTGTGCTGACAAAACAAACAGAAAGAGGTGACCGGAGATAAACATCTCGGGATAAACGTCTCGACCAATCTTCGCAGATAGATAGTACCACTGAGGATATACGGAGAACCAAATATGGGATCACAATCATGCTTCAGGGCTTCAAAAACTCGTATGGGGAATAGAGAATATTCCACTTGGGGACGTAATATTTTGATAAGTCTGAAAGATTATCCTGTTGAAGGCGAGGATAAAGATCCACTAGGGGAGGATCAAACTCATAACTGTAGAAACTTCATGGATAAAAATAGGTATCCGCTTTACTGGAGAGACTCATGCTGGAGAAGATCGACGTCGTAGAAGGTCCACTGGAGAGTGAAATACGTCCACTTCATTAGGAGGGTGTAGTTGAAGAAGATCCACTGAGGATTAAAATAGTATCCACTTCATTGGGGAAGTGAAGTTAAGCAGATCACTGAGAATTCTGCATCGAAAAGCTGGAGAATCCTTGTATCGAGAAGATTCATCGGAGAATGTCATGACTATCAGAATTACAATTCATTGGGGACATGAGGAATGTTGAAAAGTAGTGGTAGTCGCCATTTTTGAACAATAGTTTATTGCGCATGGATAATATGATCTTCACTTCTTAGATGCCCCAAGTTACAGGGTAATGAGAAGAAGTCTGATGGGCTAAAGACGTGTCTACTTATGCGTCTAGCGGTATCTTACTGCAAGTGCACAGCCTATCGAAGTAATATTTAAGATTATCGATCCACAGGGATTCTATGGTTACTTAGTGCTAGATGAACTTCTAGTTTAGCTAAGGCGAATGGTTGTCACGATTTTTTGTTGATTTTTAAGACTATTAAAGGCGGAATTAAATTTAAGTTTTAATAAAGTAATACTAAGGCGGTCGGTATGTAATTATACTAACTTAGGTGGGTCAATCTAACCTAGGCTTATAAAGATGTTCACTTAATCTATTCGGTAGAGATTACCAGTTTAAATACCCTCAACTCACACTCTCGTGGTCTTATATCAGATCTTATCCCTAAAGCCCTATGCCTGCTCTCGCTAGCCCATAAGTGTTTAGAGGTAATTTTTGGAAACTAAGTAATTCTAATTTATCTTAAAGCGCTCTCGCTATGTTTAATTTAAATGCCTAACTTTAGCTATCTGGTTAAAATCTCACACTCTCGTGGTCTTGACCTAACCTAATACTCTTTTCTTACTCTCGTAACGAAAAGGTCTATTTCAATTAAAAAGTATCAGCCAGAATGTTAAGTGATTAATTATTTTTAGCCTATGGTTATATTTTACCGGTTAAGTTTGTTATAACTACATACCGCCCTAAGGTGTTTAGCTACTCATCGATGTTGAACCAGACAGAGATAGAGAATTTAATAATAACGTACTCATGGCAGAAAAATAAATAAACATTATAATTAAATTAAATTGCAATATAATGAAAAACCTGGTTAACAAATATTCGAGCAGACTCCTTCTTCCACAGACCGAAAAGCTTGGAGTTAGCGGAAATTGAAAATAAACGGATGCTGAAGGTTTAGAAACAAATAAATGTATAACAATTCCCTGATGTTGGAAATTGTTATATGGCGGGTTTGGATACAATAAAAAACGGAACAGAAAACTAAAAATAATGCAGGAATAGAAAGGCAGGTTCGTAATACAGTTCGGCAGAGCTTCCGCAGGAATTTGAATAAAAAATGCTCTCTCCTTGTTCATAGAACTTGTACTATTTATAGAATCCTTAATGGGCTGGATTTTTGGACCTTTGTTGCATGGGCCTTGCTGAATTTGTGGAAGGAATGCAGGAACGTGGCAACAGAATAGGAGAAATGGTCTTCACGTAATGCCAATAGGAGAAATGGTCTTCACGTAATGCCTTGACGTAGTCTGAGTCAAAAACCTAATTTTACCCTTGTCACGGTCGTGACAAGGTCTTCACGTTCGTAACTTGTGGTTTTTAAGTGTCACGGTCGTGACCACTCTCTTACGGTCGTGATGGCTCAAATTGGGGTGTCACGGTCGTGACACCCTTGTGACGGTCGTGACTACAACAGATTATGCAGTCTTTTGCAGGCTTCTTCATTTCTTCATCTCTTTATGGTTTCTTTTGTTCCTTTTGCTCTTAATTCATGATTTAGCTCCATATAATGATGTACCTGCAAAATGGTAAGAAAAACTCGAGAAATCGAGTGTTAAAACGGTGAATATGCGATAAAACGTTAATGAAACCTAGCAATATAATCGATGCGTTTTCTCGTTATGAAAAAATCTTTAATTATTCGCATTACCCGACTTACCTACGGAATCGTAATTAGGAAGCCGAGAACGATTAAACAAGACCAATACAATCTTGACATCTTTGACTCCCTACTTAAGCAATTCCATCCCGATTACCATTACGAGTACACTTTTAGTTTCAGTTCAAAAGCAACCCCTAGTAGTTTATACTAGCAGTCAGCACCGTCTGAACACAAACCACGTGGGGAGCCGATGAATATAAGCGTTTGATTCCTAATCAATAATGATCCTTCATATCTCGATGCAAAATGAAAAGAAATTGAAAAGAAATTGCACCAAAGTACACGGTCGCATATAAGAAACGAGAAATATGAGAAGGAGTCCATTGCAAGTTGGTTCAGAGGTACTGGTTCTGAACTCGGTAGGGCGTGCTACGGCTCGATCCCCCACAACCTCCAAATCGGATAAAATATGTAGGGTTACCACACTCGTGTACCAGACCCCGTGCAAAAAAAAAAAAGGATCAAAGTCGCTAACCGGCTACTCCACTACGTGCGTGCTAAGGCAAAGGGCTTAATGTGATTGCGCTAGAATGAAACCGGGCGAAATAAGATCGAAAAACTCCAGGTGAAATCGTAATGTAATTGCCGATTGTTTCGTTTAACGGGAAGTCAACGACATAGCTTGTTGCTTGTGTCATTAGTGTATCGGTAGTGTTCTATCAAAGTACCGGATTATCCGACAAAACGATCCCTCGTACGGTTTGTTATGAGTATGCGTGAATAAAATCTTGTCCGCCGATTTTCAACAGACTATTTGCTTGAGGACAAGCAAAGGTTTAAGTTTGGGGAAGTTTGATAACGAGAAAACGCATCGATTATATTGCTAGGTTTCATTAACGTTTTATCGCATATTCACCGTTTTAACACTCGATTTCTCGAGTTTTTCTTACCATTTTGCAGGTACATCATTATATGGAGCTAAATCATGAATTAAGAGCAAAAGGAACAAAAGAAACCATAAAGAGATGAAGAAATGAAGAAGCCTGCAAAAGACTGCATAATCTGTTGCAGTCACGGCCGTCACAAGGGTGTCACGACCGTGACACCCCAATTTGAGCCATCACGACCGTAAGAGAGTGGTCATGACCGTGACACTTAAAAACCACAAGTTACGAACGTGAAGACCTTGTCACGACCGTGACAAGGGTAAAATTAGGTTTTTGACTCAGACTACGTCAAGGCATTACGTGAAGACCATTTCTCCTATTGGCATTACGTGAAGACCATTTCTCCTATTCTGTTGCCACGTTCCTGCATTCCTTCCACAAATTCAGCAAGACCCATGCAACAAAGGTCCAAAAATCCAGCCCATTAAGGATTCTATAAATAGTACAAGTTCTATGAACAAGGAGAGAGCATTTTTTATTCAAATTCCTGCGGAAGCTCTGCCGAACTGTATTACGAACCTGCCTTTCTATTCCTGCATTATTTTTAGTTTTCTGTTTCGTTTTTTATTGTATCCAAACCCGCCATATAACAATTTCCAACATCAGGGAATTGTTATACATTTATTTGTTTCTAAACCTTCAGCATCCGTTTATTTTCAATTTCCGCTAACTCCAAGCTTTCCGGTCTGTGGAAGAAGGAGTCTTCTCTTCAGCCATCTCTGCGTCCTTTGATTTTACGACTGGTTTAGGCGGATCTAATTGAAGATCTGGAATATTGTAATTATTTTCGAAATCGAATATACGTCTTCTTACGTGTAAGAAGCGTTCCGATTCAGGGATTAGAGGTTGCAAGTCTTCGCTTTTAGAGCGAGTACTTGGCATACACTCGGAGATTAGATTAAATTAAATAGTTGATACCTTAGTCTAGACAATGCTACCTAAATGTACTAGTAACTAAATTAAGGAATCCCCGGCAACGGCGCCAAAAACTTGATGGGCTAAAGACGTGTCTACTTATGCGTCTAGCGGTATCTTACTGCAAGTGCACAGCCTATCGAAGTAATATTTAAGATTATCGATCCATAGGGATTCTATGGTTACTTAGTGCTAGATGAACTTCTAGTTTAGCTAAGGCGAATGGTTGTCACGATTTTTTATTGATTTTTAAGACTATTAAAGGCGGAATTAAATTTAAGTTTTAATAAAGTAATACTAAGGCGGTCGGTATGTAATTATACTAACTTAGGTGGGTCAATCTAACCTAGGCTTATAAAGGTGTTCACTTAATCTATTCGGTAGAGATTACCAGTTTAAATACCCTCAACTCACACTCTCGTGGTCTTATATCAGATCTTATCCCTAAAGCCCTATGCCTGCTCTCGCTAGCCCATAAGTGTTTAGAGGTAATTTTTGGAAACTAAGTAATTCTAATTTATCTTAAAGCGCTCTCGCTGTGTTTAATTTAAATGCCTAACTTTAGCTATCTGGTTAAAATCTCACACTCTCGTGGTCTTGACCTAACCTAATACTCTTTTCTTACTCTCGTAACGAAAAGGTCTATTTCAATTAAAAAGTATCAGCCAGAATGTTAAGTGATTAATTATTTTTAGCCTATGGTTATATTTTACCGGTTAAGTTTGTTATAACTACATACCGCCCTAAGGTGTTTAGCTACTCATCGATGTTGAACCAGACAGAGATAGAGAATTTAATAATAACGTACTCATGGCAGAAAAATAAATAAACATTATAATTAAATTAAATTGCAATATAATGAAAAACCTGGTTAACAAATATTCGAGCAGACTCCTTCTTCCACAGACCGGAAAGCTTGGAGTTAGCGGAAATTGAAAATAAACGGATGCTGAAGGTTTAGAAACAAATAAATGTATAACAATTCCCTGATGTTGGAAATTGTTATATGGCGGGTTTGGATACAATAAAAAACGAAACAGAAAACTAAAAATAATGCAGGAATAGAAAGGCAGGTTCGTAATACAGTTCGGCAGAGCTTCCGCAGGAATTTGAATAAAAAATGCTCTCTCCTTGTTCATAGAACTTGTACTATTTATAGAATCCTTAATGGGCTGGATTTTTGGACCTTTGTTGCATGGGTCTTGCTGAATTTGTGGAAGGAATGCAGGAACGTGGCAACAGAATAGGAGAAATGGTCTTCACGTAATGCCAATAGGAGAAATGGTCTTCACGTAATGCCTTGACGTAGTCTGAGTCAAAAACCTAATTTTACCCTTGTCACGGTCGTGACAAGGTCTTCACGTTCGTAACTTGTGGTTTTTAAGTGTCATGGTCATGACCACTCTCTTACGGTCGTGATGGCTCAAATTGGGGTGTCACGGTCGTGACACCCTTGTGACGGCCGTGACTGCAACAGATTATGCAGTCTTTTGCAGGCTTCTTCATTTCTTCATCTCTTTATGGTTTCTTTTGTTCCTTTTGCTCTTAATTCATGATTTAGCTCCATATAATGATGTACCTGCAAAATGGTAAGAAAAACTCGAGAAATCGAGTGTTAAAACGGTGAATATGCGATAAAACGTTAATGAAACCTAGCAATATAATCGATGCGTTTTCTCGTTATCAAAGTCGTTTTGAGAATATTTTACAGAAAATATGGCGTCCCAAAATTTTCAAACTCCTGGAGAGATTCCTTGAATCTTGACGTAACTGGCCCTGATTGACGGTATTATGAATGAGTCTTCAAAAATGGCTTTTCGAGTGAAGTTGAATTTGCACAAGACAAACCACTTAGACATAACTTGCCCCAGGTTAACAGAATCTTCAAATTTCAATCAGTGATATCTTCACATAATCCTTCTAAGATGTCAAGCAAACTTAGCAAGTCAGAAATGTTAATTTCGAAATTGATAATGCAACACACGTTTGTCTTGAATTTTTGAAAAGAGATATTACGATAACTTGTGACCGAAATCACTAGTTAGGGTATGAAATTATTTTATAAAGCCAATCATTAAATTGAGCATAGCTCGTAGGAGTCAGGAAACGTTATCTCGCTGAGTATGCATTCGAAGTAAACCCTACCTCAATTAGGACTTTGAAGGTTGTATCAGGGCTTAGTTAAAGGTTTGTGAAACAAAGGAAATAAGGGTCAAAGTATATTTGCCCGCCCATTTTTTGAAAAAATGTTCACTTTTTGAAAGGTTTTAAGTGTTCAATCGAGCTGACTGAAAAATTTCCTGCCCCAGGTTTAAAAAATGAGGTTGTAATGGGTTAAAAAGGACTTAACTTCCTTATGTCTTTGGTGTTTAGGAGGTTCGAAAGAATGCCTTTTATCATCAGTAGGTTTTATTCGAAAGCATACATCAAGAGACCTTACGTTTTTTATTCGTCATCCTCCTTCCAATTCTTCACCAAAGTGAGGAAAAAAATGGATAAAGTTGGCATTATAAAATTATGAAAAAGATTTTAAGAGTGAAATGAATGGATTTCTTCAAGACAAACACTTATTGCACTACTTATTCAAAATAACATGTTCTTACATGCCAATTATGCTTTTAATCAAAGAAATGAAACACGTAAGCAAACAAAGGTGAATCAGCATAATGGTGTTCCATTCACGATTGGTCTTTCTCCCTTGAAGGTTAGCACTTCCTCATCAATCATTTCTTGAACTTTCTCTTGAAAAACTTTGCACTCTTCAATCGAATGCCCCAACACTCCATCATGAAAATCACAGCTGGTGTTCGGGTTGAACCACGGTGGGTGAGACTTCATGACACTAGTCCTTTTGGGAGTCATTACTAAGTTTCTAGCAAAATAAGACCATAGTTGACAGTAAGTCATTGAGATAAGATCAAACCAGCAAGTTTCTTCTTTCGGAGAATTCAGAGGGAATTTCTGATTCTGAAACCGTCTTTGAACTTGTCGACCTTGATGTTGATCTGGAGATGTCATCCTTCGCTTATGAGGTAGTTGATGCTTGCGTCGAGCAGGCGCTACATACTGATGTTGAGGATGAGGTACTGGAACCGGCAGGATTTGAGAGGAATCCCAAGTTGCATTAACATCAATGCTTCTTTCCTCTAGGGAATCATCAATTGGAAATTCTTCATTAGCTTGGCCATTCAAGTTATCTTGAATTCTTCCACTTTTGAGTGCATTCTCAATGTTTACTCCAACTTCCATAATTTTAGAGAAATCTGATGGCACAACGCCTACCATCCTAACATAATAAGAGTCTGGCAGTGTTCTTAGAAACATCTTGGTCAAATCTTTCTCTGGAAGTGGTGGACGAACTTGGGCTGCCAACTCTTTCCATCGTTGAGCATATTCCCTAAAAGTTTCATCATTATTCTTACTCATTCCTTCTAGTTGATCACTGTCTGGAGCGATATCCAAATTATAATTGTATTGCTTCACAAAAGCATCAGCTAAATCTTTCCAAGAATGAATTCGATTCCTTTGAAGCTTCATATACCATATCAAGGATGCCCCTGATAAGCTTTCTTGAAAACAGTGAATCATCAATTCGTCATCGTCAACATAAGCGGCCATCTTGCGACAAAACATCGTAAAATGGTATCTTGGACAACTAACACCCTTGTACACTTCAAAGACAGGCATCTTGAACTTCGAAGGAATGATTACACTTGGAACCAGACATAGGCCACGAGCATCAAGATCAGATGCATTAGCTTCTTTCACTATTTTCAATTGTTCTTTAAAATCACATAATTCTTTCTCTATTGTTATGAATCTAGGATCATCCATCTTTCATCTCAGCATGAACATTTGGAGGATTCGGTATACACTGCGGAAACTGAGAAACTCTTTCATCAACTTGAACAACCAAGTTATCTTGCACAGGCTGAGATTGTGTAGGAACATCCACTTGTTGAACATTGTTGTCAGAGAGAAGATCAAATAACGGATTGTTCATAATTCTGAAGCTAGTCATGGAATCCATATTCTTCGTCCTCTTTACTATCCTTCGGTAGTACTTCATGCTTGGTCAAATGGTCGATATGTCAACTGACAGACAAGGACAGAGTACCGGATGAGCCATAGAAGAGGAGAGACACATGCATATGCAAAAATGCTAAACGAAGGATACCAATGCGAGAATGCAGAAATGAAAGGTTTCATGGAACTCAAGTTCTTATAACCGTTACAGAGTACCAAAGAAAATTCATTTACTATTTTTATTTTTTTATGATATTGGATTACAAGGAAACATTCTTATAAGAGTCCTTACTTAATAGCTAAAAGCTAAGAAAGCCCTAAGGAAGTCCTTCATCGTGCTTTGTTGATCTGCTTTCCTACTTGGATCTTCTTGAATATAAGTTGTCCATGATCAACGTCTAAAGATTAGTTTGATGGAGGAAAATAAATCCTCCATCTCTTCTTTTGTTCTTGTTGGGAAAGGAGTCCCTTGGATCTTGGACCTTCAATATTGATGAGAGTCTTTTGAACTTCTAAGGATCCTCTATGATAAGGGAGCTTCTTGTATGGGAATTTACTTCAATCTGAGCTCCTACTTCCTTAGGCCATCCAAGTTAGGACTCTTAAAAGGATATTTCAAAATATTTTTCTTTTGTAATCCTTATTGGTTTCTGTAATGTTTATAAATAAACTAATAATCCCATTAAACCTAATGCAAAATGATGCTATATGGATGCAACAAACACAAGTAAGCACATAAGGACACAAAGGTAAACAAATAAGGGGGACCCTAGGTTTGCAACGAGCATGGAGCCAAAGGTATACCCATTCCCAAAGGTTGTAGACTAGAGATTTATTGTACCTGCAGAACAAGGTTCTAATAAGGTTCCCAAAGTCATTAGCCCATCTTTCGGATATTATCAACTTCCCAAGTACTCTGGGGTTAATAATATTCTTAAGAGAACTTCTTTTGAGTGTAGCATCGCGTAGCACTATTTCGGGGGTACCTCCTCATAGCCCCGCACTACATCTTAATAAAAGTCAAAGTGGGGTTAAGGTAACTACGGTCCTCAATATCATAGGCTCCAACATCGAATATAGTGCATGTTTTCACGATTAAGGACTCGTTCAACAATACAACTTTCGAGAGGGCCTCAATTGAGCGTGATTTTCAAGTCAGCTTGGTCGGGATTCCACCCCCTATAAGCCTCTTTGAACATATCACTATCCTATCTTAAGTTCACTCAAGTCCGGGTGTAGGACTTTGTCTCACCACTCAAGAGTATCAACCCAAGAACACAAACAAATAAGCAAGTAAACGAGTAAGCAAATATAAGCAAATATAAACATAAAGAAAACAAGTTAGGGAAACCCACTGAACGATCCCCAGTGAAGTTGCCATTTCTGTCGCGGTGAAAATCGGATACCAAACTATTGATTAGTTTGAATCTTTAATTCAATTTGCAACCGAACTTTGATTTGTCCAAAGGAAGGGATAAAGATCGAAATTCCCACAATGCAATGCAAATGCAAGGTTTAGAGAGTTATAGGTTCGGGGGTTGGTTAAACTTAGGGAAGGTGCTACCATGAATTTTGTGAACCTTGTGAACCTTCTTGGAACATAAAGTCTTCTATTGTGAGGGCAAATTTTGGGGTGCAACAGCATCGTCTTAAGAAAAGGGCTCAAGTACTCGAATTGTTTGACGAGTACGCCTTTATCTCTCTTAAGGCAAAGTCCCTACATGTTGATTGTATTGTTGTGGGGTGGAGATTCTATCTCACTTAAGATGATTTACATCTTTCTCTAATGTGTTTGAATATTGTTGTACTGTTGTGGAATTGTTTTCCTATGTTGTAAGAATAAGGTCTTTCCTATGGGGTAGGATCTATCTTAATTGATCAACTTGAATGGGATCAAGGATCAAGCGGGAAAATGAAGCAAATGATATACACTACACACGACTGTTGAATCATGTGTAGGTTTTTCCTTTGGACGGACAATGCAATAATAATAAATGACGATAATGTAAATTGCTCGTAAATAAATTGTGGAAATAAAATCATACACATACGCATGAAAGCGCTGAAGTGTATGGGAGTGAATGTGAATGTGCATGATTGAATTGATTTTTTACGATGTTGATTTTAATTGGATTGCTTTGAAAAGGGGTGTCATCGATGAGATTTGATTTTAAGGGTGGTGTTGGATTAATTTTAAGAAAGAGGTTGCGTTAGACTCGTTTTAGTAAAAAAGTTTATTATCACATTAGAAGTTAATTTACTTAAAAATTTTCTAATATATAAAAAGTGTAGTTGTTATTATTAAGAATTGTTATTTAAATTATACAAATGACCTTACTATACAAAATTATTTTCTCTTACTTAAGTTGTTATAAAATATTTTATTTATTATTATTTTATATTAAAACAAATTAATTCAATGTGGGACCAACCAATTAAAAGTTGATGGCTAAATAAAATGCAATTTATAAAAGGTTTTTCTTTCTTAATACAATTGTTAGTTATTAACAAATGAGGTGCAAATTATTTTTAAAAGATTATTAAAATTGGGGGAGTAAATTATTAAGTAAATTATTATAAAAGAAAGTTTTGATTAATAATAGTGAAGGTTGGTTAATTAGAAAAAAACTTATTTAAATAAAAAGGATTAATTAATTGGGATTATTTAAGAGGTTAAAAAAGTTTTTAGTTATTAATAAAAATGAGAGTCATTTTAAAAGGTTATTAAGATAAAATGATTCTAATTATTATTATAAGAGCCAATTAAATTTGAAAATATCTTTATGAATAATGTGAAAAAAAAGATTTTATGATAACATGATATATTAAAAAGAGTTTAGTGAAATATTAAAGTAAATAAATAAATTATCTAATAAAGAGGTTAATTAAAAAAGATTATTAGTTTAAAAAGAGTTGATTAAGGTTTGGTTACTGCTTAATTAATTTTAGAAAGATTAATTAATTAGATATTAGACAGGTAATTAAATTAATTAAAAAAGCTTAATGGTTAATTGGTTGATTAGGGGGGATTAGTGAGTTAATTAGCAGAGGGCGTGTGATCAAGTGTTACGCGGATTATGAGGGTTTACCAAGGGCGGCAATGTGGATCGCATGATGGAGATCAAACAGGGACTGGGTAGTGATGTGTGGTGGTGACGTGATGATGCATGGTACTACCATGGGTGCGCGTGCGTCTGATTACAAGGTAAAACAAAATGCAGAAAAACAAAACAATAAAAAAAAACCCTAAATCCCTAAATCGTTCTCTCTCTCCGTCGGCGATTCTCGACCCTTCTTGCTTCCGTCTTCCCCTCTTTTTCGATCTCGATTCCCTTTCCCTAACTCTTCTTGTTCGTCTTCTCTTCTCCTTCTCGATTTTCTATCTGATCTCCCGTCTCTTTTCTTCTTTAATTTCCTACACAGACAAACAACAAATTAACATTAGCCAAAAAAACTCTTACGCTTTGAAATGGGTTTGTTTTGCGGGGGCTTCCGATGGTAGCTAGTGGGTAACTGAGGGGTTTGGCAAACGGCGACGAGGGGCTTATTTGCGGTGGAGTTTTGAGAGCTTTTTTTTTGGGTTCGATGCGTTGAGGGTTCTCAGTCAACTTTCAGCGGCAGCGGAGAAAGCAAAAAGATAAGTTGGCGAAGGAATGAGATAAGTTCCCTCGATCCTCTTGATTTCTATGTTTTAGGGTTTATGTGGATCTGTTGTGATTTGGGGATTTTCGTGCTGAACTTGTTTGTGGATTTTTTTTTAATGAAATTTTTCGTGGATTCCTATTGTCATTCATTCCTAATCTCCTCCTCTTTGGTTCAGATGTGGACTCCTTTATAGCGCTCAGGTTGGAAATCAAATTGATAGGTAATAATGAACTTTCCCTTTCTGTACTAAATTGTTTTGGAAATTATTTGAACTTGCTCAATCATGTCTGAATTCATTTGGAAAGAAGAGTTAAGCATTTCCTTAAAGATGTATTGTCTTGATTTCTGTTTAACTTTGTGCAGCTGGCTACACCAAGGGGCAAATACAATATCGCAAGAAAAGAACACCAGATGGGGGAAACTTCTCTTTAAACATGAGTTATTAGATTCATAACAAGTATCTAAAGAGGAGAGTAAACTTAATAAAACCTGCAGATCAGGAAGATAAGGTTGAACATAATTCTAAATTTCTTGCTTGACAGATACCAAATGCTGCATCAAAGGATTGTTTGGACCAACATTACGATCCAAACCACCAAAAAGGGAGTCCAGTAGTTCCAATAACTCCAGAAGAAGTCTTAGAGTACCATGTTTCACAAAAGAGTTAGCATGATGCAACCCTTTATTGAACATTGACCTGCAAATTCCTTGGAAATGCCATTGCTGATTGAAGAAACCAAATCAACTGCCAGAGATATTTGTTAATGAGTTGAAGGTGTATGTATGTGAATCTGTATGTGTTTATATTTCTGTGTAAAAAATTCTCTATGCTATGACCACTACTTCGGTTTCCTGCCGTGCCCCCTCCCTCAATTATGAGTTCTTTTCCGTTTGTGATTTACATAGAAAACTTTGATTAAATGCAGGGATATTATCCTCACTGATGTCGTAACAAACGGTTAAGGCTGACGACGCCCTCCTCAACAGTGGTGGCATTTAGCACCTGAGGAACACAGTCATGCTTGAAGGAAATAGGTCCAGACGACAACAACTCACGAGTACCAGCTCGCTTGCTCGAAAACTAGGCTCCACAAACTTGGTGCTTCAAGAGTTTTGCTGACAGATAAAATCGAGCTTGCGACATGTCAGCCGCCTTCTGCAACGGCAGTTTTATGCATCTGCAGAACTCTGTTCTTGTTATAGGAGTGTGATGGTTAGACTCTAACAGCTGCTCACAGGGCTTCTCCGCATTCATGTATAATCAGAAAAGGTATTCAAATCCAAAGTCCTGGTGTGATTATATTTTAGAAGTCAACAACTTCTTTTGGTTACAGATGATCTACTGAATAACCGGTAACTCGCAGGTATCCTTGCGGCGGCATGACGAAACCTCAGGTATGATGAAGTTGCGACGGTGTGGGATTCAAAATTACTCTCAACATATGCTGAATGTTCAACATTACGAGACGTAGTAACGTCCTACGATTTTCCCTGCGAGTATCTCTACTGTGAGCATGCTTCTATGTCATTACTTTATGTTCTTTATAATGTATCTTCAATGGATGCTTGCATTTAATTTGAGCACAAACACTTTGGTGCAGGGGTCGATTGGAGAGATGGCACATGTATGACATCCATCAGTGAACTTCTGCTAAGTTCAATATTTATGGAAGCTTTCGGGTCCTAATGCTGAAAGGTTGTGGTTTGCTGCAGTGAATCAAGTATCTTATTAACTCAATTCTTATTGGCTTGGCAGGCGTATATTCATGAAACAGGTTTAACACTTGCGGAAGATGGATAGCAGCGTACGGCCAGATTGAAAAAAATTCAATAATAGTGACCTTCTTTAATCTAAGGTAACACAGTCTGCTTCTAAAATCTTGCATATTAGACAAGGATAGTTATTACATCTTTACCCTATTTCACAATTTATGCTTGTTTTTCCATGGGGCTAACTTGGTCATTGTTCTTAACTGAGGGCACAGTTGGAGGAAACTATAATTGTGCCAAAGTTGTAGTTCGACCTTGGAAGGGCTGAGATATAGGGCTGAGTCCTCCCTCCTCAGTGGGATCCGTGCAGCACCATTGTAAATAAATTGTTTCCAACATGTATAAGCAACAACAGGTACCAGTGAGACTTGGAAGATATGCTAATTTGACATGCTCAAGTTTCCATCTCTTAATTTAATCTGTTAAATCAAACTGCAGGTTAACCTTTGGCCTCGTAGCCGTATGCATAGCTCTTGGATTTTCATGGGTTTGCGGTATGCCATAGTTGTGATGTTGTTTGGTTTGTTCATCGTGAATGCTTCCTGTCTGAATTTACAACCCGACTGCTGCATGATAATATTTACGATTTGTTGCAGGAAATATGTGTTTGTGGCCTGAACTGGGATTCGTAGAAGACTTGGCAACGTTTGCTAGCGCATTATTCTTGTTTGGTCAAGGCAGGCAGCTTGGAACACAATGGAGTTTGGCAGCTCAAACTCATCGGTTTGATGACAGTTGGGTGTGCTGGAGATGACCTTATTATAACAGCCTGATGTTGTCGGTAACCCAATCTCGTCTCGCCCATATATGTCGCCGTATAATGTTTGTTTGCCCTTCTCAATGATGATTGACACCCTCCTTCTTCTGCTACTACCTTTTGATGTTACAGTCACTTCCCGCAGTTCCCATGGTCGATTCCATCTTTAATGGTCTTGAGTCTGCGGGATGATGCATTAAATTTATTTTGATGTTTACTTTCCTGATTTTGTTCTGAGCAGGTCATGGGTGGTTGGTGTCGTAAGCTGTGACGAAGTTGACGGAATGTGATGTAACTTTAAGCTGGTTGTGTCGAGGCACTATCACGTTTTCATCCAAGAAGCTGAACTTGTTTTGTTGCGGGGAAACCACACATAGTTGCAGTCAACCTGTGAATGGCCGAATTTCTGACGTTTCTGTTTCTGTTATTATCCGACTTGTATGCCTTGTGGCTTTCCAAAGTTTTTTTAGAAAAATGCAATCCCCTGTATTACAAATACTTGTATAATTGTAAAAAAATCTTGAGTTGGTATATCATAATATTAAATGCCTCCTGCTGCGGTTGTTGTTACATCACGTCCAATATGTAATAGAATAGAAGGAGAAAACCTGCTGTAAGTTGTAAAATTTTGTTGAGTAGGTTACGAATTTGGAAGCCTATACATACATAGTGAATCACAATTCTGCAACTGAATGACCTTATATGTCTCCCTGTTTAAAAGATGATATTGGTCTTCACTTGTGCTCAAAATTCTTATATATAAACCAAACAAATCTCTCACTTAGTCATCTTAAAAGCTTCTGAAATGAATAAAGGTCTTGTATTTAGAATCTGATGACATCAATGCGAAAGTCTTTTGTCCACCCTTGATTTAATACTCTTAACCTGATATACACGATTCATAGGTTTTCAACAGCGAAGTTTAAATTTCCCTTCAAGGCTAAAAGGAGGGAATTTGCACATCTCAGTCTTTCAAAAATAACAGCCTTTGAGGGAAGATGTTGAAAGGGGTTACTAGCACCCTCGTACTCATGAACTCTAGAACAAATGAATCCTACTTAAGTTCTCTAATGAATTTATGAGTCAAAGTGAACCGTGTCCTTGCGATTGAGGATGAATGCTATCTATATTTGGAATTACTGCAAGCTACACAAGTTGATTAGTCGTAAAACATAAATATTAAATCAAACGTTAAACAACGAAAAAAACGAAAATAGGTGGGATCTTACGGTCAAAAATTAGGGTGCTACAGATAAATCTTTGCAAAACTCTAAGCTAAGTGTGGGGTTCTAACTAGCTACGGGATAGTGTGATGATCATGGCGGGTAAATTCTATCATATAGGTTTTGTATCTCTCGTATTGTTGTTCGTAAATTCAATTGAATGGTAATTGTGAATTGAATCTTTTTTCGTAGATCGTTGTATGTTGATGTTGGGATTGTTGTTATTGATGAATTTGATACAATTTTTATAGTTGTTGATTCGTCGAATGATGGTTAATTGATGTCGTTGTGTGAATTCGAGAATCAGAGTCGGAACGAAAGTTTTAGGTGTTTTCGGGGGAAGAAAGCGGAATTTTTGTGTTGATAAAACCTGAATTTTGAGTTAAATAATACATTACACATTTTATATGAAAAGTGGGTTTCTGGTTTGGGATAAAAAGCATTTTTGTATTGATAAACAGAAGAAAAGTGATCCTGTTGCAAGTGCAATCAGTTACCAGATATAGAGTAACTCATTACACTGTTGAAAAACATCATTTTTGAGCAAACTGTGAAGGGGTAACTGGTTACCCTGATTTTGGTAACTTGTTACCCTGTGTTAATTTTGCATGGTTGGCTGGTTTCCAAGGGTGTAACCCGTTACCCTGATTTAGGTAACCCGTTACATTGGAAAACTTTATTTTTGAAAAAAAAAACTTTAAAAGTTCATAACTTTCGTTCTGGGAGTCTGATTCGAGTGTCGTTTGAAGCGTCAGAAAGTTGACGTGATGACCTTTAGTTTAAAAATAGTTTTAGTAGTAGAAGTTGAGTAAATTTTCTGTTTGTTGATGTTGAACGCATTATTATCATTTTGTTGTGGTGTAAGATTATTTTAAATTCCTTGTGGATGTTTGCTATGTTATTGTGTTGCTATTGTGGAACTGTTTTAACATGTATGTTGAGCATGATGACCAGTATTGGTGGAGTACATGACTATGAAGGTGTTGTTCATTGTACTCGTTGTTTTTTGTTGTTTTTGTTATTTTTGTAGGAACTGAATGGTACCACATGAATTAAGTCAAATTGTGAGTCAAATTGTGAGTTGAATTGCATTTGCATACTGATTGCACTGGTTGTTATGAATGATGTTTGTTGTATGTTAACTTTGTAGATGTATGTTGGATGTTATTATTGTGTTGGATGGTTGTTATGTGGTTATGTGGAATGGGTGATGTGCATGAAATAATCTATTACCTGCTTATTATCATGCTTTTCGTTATCTATTTATGATATCTAACCCCTTTTGTTTGAATGTTGTCTTTACATGGGCATTGTGCAGATAACTCGCAGTAAAGGAGTTGAAGTAAGTAGAAGATGAAGTCTTCTATTTTTATTTTTGTGTTAGCGTCTGCTCTGATGTGTAACACCAGGGTCAGGGAACATTTTGCTATTTTTGTAGATATTTTTGGATATCTCTAGAATTTGTGGTTTATGTTATTTTAAAGAATGATTATGTTTTGAATATCTTCTTATGTATGCTTCCGTTATTTTCAATAAAGTTGGAATTTAAGACTTGTTGAATTGTTATAGTTATTATAACTAATTTTCAAACATTGCATGGGTTACATGTCATCGTATATGAGCAGTTGTTTTATGTTTAGTTGTGTGACATCCTAAACATAAATGATGTATTTGCTCTAATATTTTAATTATATTTCGCAGGTATATTTGGGGTGTTACAATAATGACTTCAAATTTTTGAATGATAATGTCTTTTATTTAATGTTTTTTTAATTTCTGTAGATTATGTAAAACCATGATGAAGTTATACACATCTACTAGATTAGTGCATCATTCTGATGGTATTTGATAATTATGGAAATTATGGAATTTCGGCTCACTAGATTAGCAATTGCTTCTTACACAGGACGACGAAAATACTGCTTTCTTTCATTCTGGAAAGTCTGATGTTCCAACTATAAAAGTTAAGAAAAATACAGACTCAACACATTTAGCTTACCTAATGGTTTCCATATAGGGTATGGTCCAACAAGACTATTTGATGTAAGTAATGAATGGTTTGTCTGTGACATTATTGTCAATCAAATAAAGAAGTCTTAAAATATTCAATTTTGTTACAGGCTAGGATCATTTCTGCATTAGATCTGAACATGTCATTAATGCGTTAAACCTAATGGTTGTTCATAGTTTGTTCATTCTAATGTTAATTATTTGATTATCTTTTCAGGTCTAATATCTTGGATTTCATGGCCACGATTGCAGTAGTCGTGAGTTTTGTTATTCCATGTTATTTGTTATTCATTTTAATTTGAACATTACTGCCTGTGCGGCAATACAGTTTCATAAGGTATTGCCAGTAGCATACTAAAGGTGTATGGTTGTGGTTGATGTCTACAAAACAAATGTTCAAATTTGGTTACCTTATTATTTTCTAATATTGGCATGCACTTATAGTATTGTGAATTTATAGTGTCTTTGAGAGCATGATTTAATTTGTTGCTATTAGAGTTTGGCCTAACACTACCTTACAAAACCAATTGGTAAGGTGAGGGGCGTCACTCTATATAAACTATTTCAATGCTCTATCTCCAACCAATGTGGAACTTTAGGATCTTCCTAACAGTTGCTGACACTTTTGTCATTAGAATTTACTTGAAAATTATATCGTAATTGATGACATAGAGGAGGAGAATGAGTTTAATGCATTAGTGGTATGTGATTTCATTCTGAGTTATCATGTTTTTCTTGATTTTGACACTAACAATTCTATTGTTTGTGTTATCAATCTAATTGTATGTACATGTTTTCTTGATATCAATATTAAACTTTATATTAGTATAAAATATCACTATTAACATTTTCATTTTCATTTTTTTTAGATTATCACATGTGTACAACCGATCCAAACAATTTCAACTATTTAATTTTTCTATTATGTTTTATTTCAAACATGTCCAATTCTTACAATGTATTTATGATGTAACATGAAATCAAATATGTGCATGTGCGCGCGTATGTGTGCGTGCATGACATTTTTATCAAATTATCAAAAATAACAATTCACATTTTTTTCTTTTTGTATGGTTTTCTTGCTAATGAATAACACGACTCTAAAAAAAAATAGATAAAGTATATTCTTATTTAAAATATTTTTATAAAATAACTAAAACTGTGATGCATTTCAACAATGTAAATTTTTTCCCTCAAGAATTTAGATTCTATATAGTTAGGGGATATCGCATTCATACATATAGGGGATATCGCATTCGTGCATGCATTGATGACTATATAATTAAGATATGACTCTCCAAAAACATTAGATATTAACTTTATTCTTTAAAATGTTAAATCGAATTTGAATCATATAATCTTAATTGAACACTACATATACTTTTTAATTCACTTGTATGTTGCTCGAAGTCTAAGTCTGATATGATAACCATATGAATTTCTTTCATGCCCCAACAATATTGTTTGACTAAAAGGTAACAAACACCTTATATTAAAAAGGATTAATAACATTTTGTCTCTCATATATGGAAGAATTCTGCTTTACACTTTTGTGAAAGAAAAAAAATTCTCATGATTCTAAGCTTATCATCTAAAAATTCTCATAATGGCATGACACTTCTTCATCTTCGTCTCAACCAACTTCTTCTCAAACTCAACAACCTTTTCAATAAAATCTTCATATTAAGTTTCAAAGTTGTCAAAATAAACATGATTATACTTGAAGAATTCACTCTAAATATTTTTCTAACTCAATTTCAACTGTTTTCTTTTCATCCTCTATGCTAGAATTCTTATAATATCCATTATGATGATTTCTTCTACGAAAATCACATCTCACATTTAAGTTTAAAATTTTAACTTCCAACCACCATATCATGTGAAATATTTTTAAATGTTCATACTCATTACGTCAGAATTGACTTTTAGCAGCGCATATAAAGACAACGTTTTTAAAAAAAACGCTGCTAAAGAGTCATTAAAAAAAAAGAAAAAAAACAGCATACCTAAGACAACGATTTTTGAAAAGCGCTGCTAAAGGGAGACCCTAAGAAAGCGCTGCTAAATGTATGTCTTAAGAAAGCGCTTTTGTAAAGCGCTGCTATAGGGGACCCTAAGAAAGCGCTTTTGTAAAGCGCTGTTGTAGGTGTAACCTACGAGAGCGCTTTCTTTATAAGTGCTGCTATATGTTGTAGGAAAGAAAGCGCTTTTATAAAGCGCTGCTATATGTCATTAAGAAGCGCTGCTATAGGTATAATTAGAATTAATTTAAAATACCCACCAGAATTTTTAAAAGAAACAGAACAGTCGTACGTGCATCTTCTTTCCTTCTTTCTCCTTTGGCGAACGTTGTCCTATTCACCACGACCGATCCGTCGATTTCCTCCATCCAACATCCGCCACTAGTGGAAAAAAGGCTTTTTAAGTCGGTTAAAAATGACTTTTTAAGTCGGGTCCGAGCCCGACCTAAGAATTACCGACATAAGAAGTTTTGACTTCTTAAGTCGGTTGTGGACCTGACTTAACAAACTATTATTAGGTCGGTTAGACAGAACCCGACTTAATAAGTCCAGCCTGCAGAAACCATTTATACCCGACCTAAGAACTTACTTTCTTAAATCGGGTATAACTAACCGACCTAAGAAGTTGTTTTTTTTTTGTAATAACACTTTATATATATATATATATATATATATATATATATATATATATATATATATATATATATATATATATATATATATATATATATATATATATATATATATATATATATATATATATATATATATATATATATATATATATATATATATATATATATATATATATATATATATATATATATATATATATATATATATATATATTAAAGAATCGGTTAACAATCAAAATATTTTAAAGATTGAAAGGTTGGAAGTTCATAACAATGTAAAGTCAGTATTGCTAAATTTGGTTTATTAACCAAATTAACAGTTTTTACAAATTGCAAGTTGTATCCGAAATTTACAGCTTGGAAACGCGACTCAATTATGAAAATTTCTAAAGCTAAGTTGTTACATGAGGAACAAGCCATTATGTAAATCCTACAAAATCCATAGAAACTCAAGCGACCATTTGTTTGAATAGGCTTTTCACATTGAAGCAGTCCCAAGGACTCCGCCGAGTGAAATACATGTTGCTATGGTGCTTGGTATATCTCACGGTAATCACCTATATTTGAACAAACAATGAAGATTCAGTAACTATGGTGTTTGGTATATCTCGCGGTAATCACCTACATTTGAACAAACAATGAAGATTCAGTAACAGCTGACGTCAGACGATATCAGAATGACAAACCAATTGCAAGAATAAAAATCAATGGCAATTGTGTTCTCACTTATTCATGACAGGAATCATTTGCTTACCGCCAAATTTCAGAACATAACAATTGTTGGCGGCTGGTGGCAATAACTCAATGGAGCCACAGGCATCCGCAGGCAAATCACGCAAGAGAGCTCATTGAATCCACAAAGACCAGAGTTCCTGCACAAATATAGAGGAATATGTGAATATGTTGGTGAGGATACCGAATACAGCAGCAAACAACATACAACAGAACAATCATCTTACGTTATTGACCCGTACCACGCCCACGACTTCACTCGTCACAACTTCGTAAGCTTTACTTTGAACAATCATAAAACAACTCCGAGTGTCCGCTGATCCAACTCGAACGATGCCTTCGCAACCTTCACGATAATAAGGGATCAAGGTATCATTCAGACTTAGAATGTACCTTCCACCAGCATAAACCGAAACCATCCACGAAACAAGTTTTGAAGAAAGCTCCTGCACAATTTCTGAAAAGATCGAGCCGTATCTCGAGTTGAGAACGAAATCTTACTCTTGACAGCCATCATTATCCTGCAATAAGCACATTGGTTTGATAAGTTTTCAACTCGTTTCAAAACTTGTAAAGACAAAAAGAAAACATCAAGAACAACACGTGTACAAAAGGAAAAACAATGTTCTTCCTACCCTCAGTATAAAAACTAACAAAATTAACATTGACCATTTCAAAAAATAAAAACTGCATATGTCCCTCTACCAATGAGTTATAGCACAATTGATGCAAGTGCAACTTCATTTTAAATTTGTTTTCTCTCAAATGGTAATAAGAGTACTATCAGTTAGAGGGTTAACGACATGCTTAGGATCTAAAAGGAAAGAGCAGAGGCGCACCTAGAGATTATAATTCCTGAAAGGGTGCTATTTCGCTAACCTCTAGGAGCCAGGATAAACTTTGATAATGTGAGTTTTCTAGGTTATATACTTCAGTCTCTTGTTTTAAATTTTTACATTCCTACAACAGTAAAGTTCACATCCCATTCCAATAACCTAACCAAATATGGTATGAAATGGGAATCAGTCATTTTAATTCTCATTATCATTCCCTCCCGAATTCAACCAAACATGCTCTAAGGTCATGCTCCACAAGGTAGAACTAGAGTGCTAAAGAAACCACTCCTACATACGCTGCGTATTATTCAAACCTGGTATATCTAGGGACAAACAAATCACATTACTAATATGGCCTGAATATTGATATTCTGAGTGTGACCCCAAGTATGATTCTACACTTTCTCTTTTCCTCCTTGTCTGTTAGTTCTATTACATAATAATTCAAAAATCAATATTAACTAATTGTTATTTCTGCTT
This sequence comes from Lathyrus sativus, assembly GCA_963859935.3. Classification (NCBI taxonomy): domain Eukaryota; kingdom Viridiplantae; phylum Streptophyta; class Magnoliopsida; order Fabales; family Fabaceae; genus Lathyrus; species Lathyrus sativus. The sequence goes on from OZ012735.1 coordinate 75,273,090, forward strand.
AAACCATCAAACATGCACTTCTAAATACAAGAATCACAATTGAAAAGGAAATGAGAGCAAAAGACAGAGAGTTGAGAATAACATGCATTAGGATAGGGAGAATAGGAAACTACCGATCCAAGTTTCATTTTTGGCTTGGACTCAACAGATCTTTTCACATGACCATTTTCTGTCTCTTGGTTTCCAACTTCCGGGATATCTGAGGATAACACACTTTTATTATCACTATCATTTTACTGAATGGATCCGTTTCCATTTGTACCGAGCTCTTGTGGCACTTTAGTCTTTTTCCTTTGTTTTATATGCACAGGAGGGGGCAAAAGAGTATCATGTATATCCTGCAACAACAAAGACCTAACATAAGAAATATATTCCTTACTTAAAACAAATTTTCACAACCAGACACATCATTCCCGCTCATACCATCCATAGCAAGATGCATAGGATTTCTATGAAGAAGTTATAAAAATAATCTAAAATCAGCTTATGAACATGTTAAAAACAGTTTTCATAAACCAAATCGAAAAGTCTCATGAGTGTTAATTCCTGGAGATAAACTCAACTAAATCAATTCAAATAATGCTCAAATGATCAAAACAGTTAACGGAATTACCTCCGGAAACCGCAGGTGCCTGTGCTGAGCTTTCGAAGATTTGTAGGATTTTGACTCTTTCTCAGATCTTATATACAGAACCATGATCTTCTTATAGCCCTTATGTACTCCATCTTCTATTACAGCTTTGGTCTTACCAGTCTTGTGCCAGCGTACATGATCTTCGGTTGAACCATGATGTTGAATCTTTCGACGCTTACGTTGACCAGTACTATATGCATTCATTGTTCTGTGAAAGAAGTGAACACTACTCCCATCTTTCTTAGCACCTAAAACAACAAAACAGGCAAAAATGTTCTTAGTTACAGAAAAATATCACCAAATGTCATTGAAAATTATTCAACAGTCATATAAACATAGCATGTAGAAAATTAATTATGAAATATAATCAGCAGCCACTACATTTATTTGAAGGCTTCCTTTCCTCAATCTCATCAATCAAGGGTAGGTCTAATAACTCTTATTTTCTAATTCAAATGATCTAAATCTTGATTAGGTTCTAGTTTACAGGGAAAAATGTAGGTCTTGTAACTTGAATGTAAGGCCAGCATTGGCAGTTACATCATGATTGAGATTCAATGAACCATAACTGACACTCATTGAGTGCTGGCATGCTGAAGATAGTCCAGTATTTGCTGATTTTTGTCAGGTTTAAAATAAAATAAGAACCAAAGCATTATTCTATTAGGTGAGGTCTGTCATAAGGATCAAAAAGTCGAAATACACAATATTAACTAACCGGCAATGACTTTAGAAAGGATATGTACTCCATCCACAAAGGGCCAGATGCTATGTCTGCTCCTGTTAGCACATCATTAGAAAGATGTGTCAATATACATACATATATAAGTGCTACAATAATCAAAGGAAAACTGAAATACAAAAGTAATAGGACAATGAGAAACAAGTTACCGATATAGTTGAGCATAAACTCAAAGGCTTTTATGGTCTCTTCTTGACCCTCTGTGCCCTTCTTGTCATTGACCTTTCTAATGAAACGAATGTAACACCACCTATAAACAAGGATAAACAACACTGAATTCTCACATATAATCAAAACCTTTCAAACAACATATCCAAAAGGAAACTAATATATCAACCATTGACATAATCAAAATAAGAAAACGACATACCAGAGAGGAACTTGAAGACAGTTCAACAAACAACGACTAAAAATCTGCTTGGTAGTGTCATCATTATTTACACCCATATGTGCCTCCACATACTGCTTCCAAAACTTGGCCTAAATACAAATCAAAATAAGCATTGTTAAAAACTAGTTCATTAGGTGCCAGGTCTCGAATGTGACTCCAAAGTCTCTCTATTATTAACATTCTGCAGAATCATAGAGAAATGAAAGGAAAAACATGAACAGAATTAGCCAGCTAAAACAGGGAAGAGCATTAGTAAATTACAAAAATTGTATCATATAGACAAACAAAACGACACAACACAAACGGAAATTTCATCCCGTTTGCAGCCACAACGGAAGGAGGTGGATATAAAGTGTTGGACCACACAACACAAACGCAACATATGAGAGCCAAGCTAAATCCTCTTTGAATTCTCTCGCACTAATTGCAATATCAACGCTGCTGCTAATGAAAGATCACAGACTACACGACTTCTCCAACCGCACCAAATGTACCTGATGGAAAGGAATCAAATTCCATCCCAAGAATAGGTCCATCCTCTCTTAATGTCTCCCCCAACTGTCTTTCCACCAACGCAACAGCTCACAGCTCCTGCAATGTCTGATGAGCTTCATGGCAACTACTGCTTTCCAATGCAGGCAATCCAGCTCCCATCCTAGTAAATCCCATCACCCTATACTTTGGCACAACTCGTTGTGCATGCATAACATCAGCAACTGCTATTTGCTCAATACCCTCCTCTCCCATTGAAGCCAAACTCGTCGCCGCAACGTTATTAACCATCGGCGAAGCTTTCCTATCCTTCACTCTCCGGTGAAAAAACCACATTTGTAACTGACGATCAGATAAACCCAACTTCACAGATAACTCAGCCCTCAACTCCTCAGATGGATAAAGCTCGGCTGAACCAAAAACACAAAAATGAACATTTCAACCCAAATTCAACTTCAAGTCAAAGAAATGCACAAAAAAATACCTAAAATTTTACTCACTTACCAGCATATGCTTTTTCCAGAATCCTCAACTGTGAAGCAGACTTCATTTTGCATTTGACCTTGTTCTCCTCCTCTAATAGCTTTTTCTCCTCTCCTCCTGAACAACCCTCCATAGCTGAAGCTAAAGCTCACATTCACTCAAACCCTAACACATTGAACCGTACAAAACAAAAACCCTTGCTCTCGAAAACCCCAAACCCACACTCAGAAACAATCTAGAAACCAAAAACACACAAAGAAGAAGAAAATAATCCCAGAGTAGCTAGAAGCGTGAATTTTTGGAGTTTATCTCTCTAACATTTGAGCTAGAGCAACTCTCTCTCTCTCTCAAAACTAGAACCGAAGGGAGTGTGATTGAGATGTGTGGTTAGGCTTGAGATTAGGAGAAGGTCACAAATCAAATGAATTTTAGGGTTCCGATGACAGGTTTGGAGAAGGTTTTGGAGAAGAAGGAGTTCATTTGTTGAATGAAAGGTTTGTTGTGAAGAAGAAGGGTTTGTAGTGAGAGAAGGGTTTGAATAAAACTTATTAGGTCAGGTGGGCAATACCTGACTTAATAAATATGTTTTTTAAGTCAGTTAGTGAACACAGGCGACTTAAGAAATTTAATACGAATTATATATTTTTTTTTATTTTTTTTAAGTCAGTTCTAAATGTAATTGACCTAACAATGTTACAAATATTTACGAAATTGCCACCGCATCACTTCTTAAGTCAGGTGGCAGGTGAACTGACTTAACAACCTCTACTATAAAGTGTTTTTTCTAATAGTGCACCGACTGTCGCCATACTCCGTTCATTCAGTCTGTATTGCATTTCTCCGCCATTTGTCTGTCCGTTTTCGACAGCCTCCGTTCGTTCATTTTGTAGCGCATTTCCGCCATTGTTATTGTATTTGAAGTTTTTCATTTTGTATTTTTCTGGATTATTGTCTTAGTATTTCATTTTTCTGGATTATTGTTTGATATGATGTTAGTGTTACTTCTTTTCTGAGTTATTGACTTGTTTCTGTTGATACCGTTGATGAGAATTACTCTTTTGATATTGGCTTGAGTTTTGTAAATAGGGTGTTTGTTGAAATGCCACAATGAGTTTAATTATGTTAACTTTGAGTATAACTCAGTTCATAATAATCGTAACACGTTTGCAAATATATATTGGTTGTTGCAAATGTCTGGTTTGTTACTTGAATACAATTGCAAGAATTCCGTTGTCACAGTTCTCTTAAACTACATTTCTGCAAATATTGAATTTCTAAATCTAGAGAAAACTCCCAATTTAGTTACCTCCTCATCATACCTTAACTTGGTTAAATGTGATCAATAACTTTTACGGGTTCGATTGAATCTCGATGTCTAGAAAAGTTTACAAGATAAACATCTAAAATATGAAGTAGATTATTCTTTAGTTGAATGAAGTGTACTTTAGATAATTTTTTATAATCCAATTTATTTGTATTTTCTTGTTTGCCAATTATATTGTGTATAACTGGGATAAACAATCGGAGAAATACATTGCTTAGTTGAGTAACTTTTGTTAACCTTGTTAATGTTTAAAATATGAGTAGTCTGTTTGACCCATATAATTAAAAATTCTTAAATTGTACTAATATTTATGTCAAGTAGTTCGTATGAAATATGAGTAGTCCGTTCTATGGTATCTTATTTTGTTCCTCATTTTATAGTTTCTTAGTTGTTCCACCTTTTTCTTTTAATATTATAAGGCTTTATTAAAAGAAATTATCAACTATATAAGAAGTTGTTACATTATTGCAAGTTTTATCAACAATTGATGTTCCAAGAATTATTTAATGTTGATGATGTTATTAATTTTCTCTGTTATAGGGGTTACCTGTGAAGAGCAAGGTTGTGATCGTTTTCAAGCATCCTACTGTGTAGCTTTCCTAGAAGTTATTGATTTCTTTACAGGTATTCTTTGTTTTTGTTTAACTTTCTTAGTTTAGTTTAGACTACTCAATTAGTATGGATAAAAATGGATGTCTTCTAATCGATTGTCTAAAGAGTACGAGAATGGGGTATCAAAATTCGTTAAGTTTGTTGTTGAACACACCAAAGACCCCAGTAGGATCACATGTCCTTGCTTAGGTTGCTGTTATGGGCGTCGAATTGACGCTGTTCAGTTGGAATCTCATTTAATGAGACATGGAATTGATTGAAGTTATACATGTTGGACATTACATGGTGAGATAAGTAACGAGAATGTCGAACCCGAGGATAATACGACCTATGCTTCAAAGGACAATGACAGAGATACATATGATTGTGATCGAGTCGAAGAGATTGCAGAAGCACTTGAAGAAGATCTTCAAGGTTGTCCCAAGATGTTTGAGAGGTTGGTAAACGATACAGAGAAACCGTTGTATAAATTTTGCACTACTTTCACAAGATTGTCTGCGGTATTAAAGTTGTACAACTTAAAGGCGGGTAATGGATGGTCGGATAAAAGTTTCACAGAGTTGTTAGCCCTACTTCAAGAGATGCTTTCGGAGGATAATGTTCTTCCCAAACGAACCTATGAAGCTAAAAAAATGTTATGCTCTATTGGCATGAGCTATGATAAGATACATGCTTGTCCAAATGATTGCATTTTATTTCGAAATGAATATGCATCATTAAACAAGTGTCCTAAATGCGGTGTATCTCGGTATAAGAAAAAGTTGTCACCAACAAAAGTCTTATGGTATTTTCCTATAATTCCGAGTTTTAGACGCATGTTTCGTAGTGAAACAGATACAAAACACCTGACTTGGCATGCAGATGATAGAATTATAGATGGGAAGTATCGGCATCCGGCATATTCACCACAGTGGATGAAAATTGATAATGAGTATCCTGATTTTGGAGAAGAAGCTAGAAACCTTTGCTTGGCATTATCGACTGATGGAATGAATCTGCATGGTCTGCAAAGTATCTCACATTCCACCTGACCTATAATTATTATGATTTATAACCTACATCCATGACTATGTATGAAGCGTAAGTACATGATGTTATCTATGTTAATTTCTGGCCCTAAACAACCAGGGAATGACATAGACGTATACTTGACACCTTTAATCGAAGACTTAAAGAGTTTGTGGGAGAACGGTGTGGAGTTTTATGATGGATATAGGAAAGAAAGTTTCAATTTAAGGGCGATGTTGTTTGGCACAATTAATGATTTTCCAGCATACGGAAATCTATCGGGGTATAGCATTAAAGGTCAATGTGCGTGTCCTATCTGTGAAGAAAACACAGATTGGACGCGGTTGGAATTTGGTCAGAAGAATGTCTTTCTTGGTCATCGTAGATTCTTAAATTCTAATCATCACTGCCATGGGTGGAGAAAAGCATTTAATGGAAATTCAGAACAACATAGAATTCCACCTACATTGACCGACGAACAAATTTTTGAAAAGGTGAAAGATGTGAGTACTTAGTTTGGCAAGCCTTTTGCTCATACGCTTGTCACGCGTGGGTGGAAGAAGAGGTCAATTTTGTTTGAGTTGTCGTATTGAAAGTCGTTGTATGTAAGACATTTTCTTGATGTTATGCATATTGAAAAAAATATATTTGAAAGTGTTATTGGTACGTTACTCAATATACAAGGAAAGTCTAAGGATGACCTTAAAGCAAGAAAGGACTTGGTAGCAATGGGAATAAGAAATGAATTAGGACCCTTGAAGAAAGGAAATCGCACATATCTACCACCTGCTGCTTATACTTTATCTAGAAAGGAGAAAAATATATTGTGTAAGTTTTTGAGTGAAGTTAAAGTTCCAGAAGGATAGTCTTCAGATATTAGAAGACTTGTTTCTATGAAAGACCTCAAGTTAAAGAGTTTAAAGACACATGATTGTCATGTTATAATGGAACACTTTCTACCAATAGGTATACGTTCTATTTTGCCAGAAAAAGTGAGAGGCGCAATAACTAAATTGTGTTTTTTCTTCAGGTCAATTTGTAGTAAGGTGATCGATCCTGCGATCTTACCATCATTGCAAAAAGAAATAGTTATTACTTTGTGTGAGCTTGAAATGTATTTTCCTCCATCATTTTTTGACATAATGGTACATCTAGTTGTCCATCTTGTGAAAGAGACACAATTGTGTGGACCAACTTATATGAGATGGATGTACCCTGTTGAACGTTATATGAAAATATTGAAAGGGTATGTGAAAAACTGAAGTCGACCAGAGGGATGTATTGTTGAACGATACATTGTTGAAGAAGCTATTGAGTTTTGTACTGAATATTTGTCCAACGTTCAATCCATTGGCCTCCCAAAATCCAATGTTGTTGAAAAAATAGTAGGTAAACAGTTAATTGGAAATAAAGTTGTGACAGTTTCAAGGGATGAACGGGAGCAAGTGCATTTGTATGCTCTGCACAATGACATTGCGCTTTATGAAGGAAATTATTCATTCTGGTCAAATAGAGATTCCAATCATGGTATGGATCAATTCATAAATTATATGATTCATTTTGATAATTAACCGATGTTTCATCTGAGTAATTAGTTTTAAAACTAAATCGTGCATGTTCTATTATATTATGTAGTACTTTGATGAATTCAAGTGCAGTACTTACTCGAAAGCAGGATTGGAAGAAATAAAGGAGGAATGGTGTCAATTTATTCTTGATTTGAGAATTGTATAAGGTATATGTATCATCCAATATTGATGCGGGATAATAATATTTCTGGAAGTCGTATCTATTTGTAAAGTTAACGGATTTGTAATTATATGTAAATTGACTGTATTTGTGATGTTGTAATTCTGAGGATCGGATTGTGTTGTAATATATTTAAGCAGGTTTATGTGTATTAAAATGATTATGGGCAAAGTGATGAATTACAATGTATACTTAAAGGCCAAAGTGTTGAATTGTATATATAAGGCCAAAGTGTTGAAATAAACGCCTGAATTATAAGCAGGGAATGTAATATAAGCAGGTTTATCGAAAAATATATAAAAATTGTGATTATTTAAAAAAAAATTAAAATCGTGAAGATTAGACAACGCTTTTACAAAAAAGCGCTGCTAAAGGGGACACAAAGAGCGCTGCTATAGGTGGGGAAAGGGGGGGGGGGGGTCTAAGAAAGCGCTTTAAAAAATCGCTGCTAAAGGGGGGGGGGGGTCTAAGAAAGCGCTTTCTAAAAGCGCTGCTAAAGGGGGGAGGGGAGGGGGGAATAGGCATCGCTTTTATAAGCGCTGCTAAAGGGGTAAAAAAAGCGCTGCTAAATGTGCTGCTAAAGGGAGTCTTTAGCAGCGCTTTTTCCATTAAAAAGCGCTGCCTTTACCTTTAGCAGCACCACTTTAGACAGCACTTTTAAGCGCTGCTAAAGGCCAAAAAAAGCGTTGCTAAAGGTCTTTTTTGGCATAGTAACTGAAGGATATTTATCTCTTTAGTTATGACCATTGCTACAAAATTGAGAGAAACTTGTTAGTAGCAAAGCATAATGTGAATGACATAGAAGGCATCATATTTTTTTAGTCGAATAGGGCATTTAGAGATCTGTGACACCGTATTTATGTACCAAATTTGACTAAAAAACATCATTTTTTCTTATATCCCTAAATATTGTGGCATGAGAGATTCAAAATTAAAAATTTAAAAATTAATGTTGTGTTATATTTGTAAAAGGACTCACCTAGAGCAAAAATAATAAAGAAGGTTTGGAGTATGATAAAGACTGCTCTATTTATAATGTTTCATTAAAACTACTTCCAAATCCTTGCTCATCCAGCATTGCTCAAATAGTGTTAAGTAACTATTTTGTTCCTACTGGTAATAATGTGAAAGTTATGAATTTGACTAAATCTATTGATCCGAAGTTGAAGGATATTGTGATATCAGAACCTGATAGTTCACAACATCTCAGTCTCCATTTCACAGACTTCGCACTGCGAACTCCAGCGAGCTGCAGGCAAACATCTCATTCTGCTATGTTTGCACTGTAAGCTGGCAGCGAAGTGGAAGCGAACATTCGTCCAGGCCTCACACTGCGAGTACTGAGGCCTTTCGCTACTGCTATCGTTTTTCCTAGTTCACCTAGAGTTCGCACAATGAACTCAAGGAGAAGGACCTCGCCCAGGCTTCGCACTACGAACCCTGCAGTTTTTCCCATTTTGTTTCTTTCATAACTTTTAAACTGTAACTCGGATCGAGGCACGATCGAAAGCGTTGGAAAGATATTCCAATGCTCTACATAATAAAAAGTTATATGCATTGGTTTGATAGGATGACTTTGAATTTACAGAATGTGGAATATTATGTGAATGGGTGAAGATGAACACCTAGTGTTGTGTTGAGCACTATGTGATTGGTTTGATCTTTGGTGAAGAGATTGGCTCCGAAAGGCCTTATGTGAGATGTTTATGCTTGATGTATTATACTATTTTACTGTATGTGTTTATGCATGATATATATGAAAGTGATTGTGTGATAATATGCTTAAAAAACTATAATAATGGTGAGGCAACCATTGACATTAATTAATGGAATGAATTAGTAAGGTGATTAGGACATGATGAACATAGATGGCAATGCTTGTGCGACAATGCCTAGGTGTGCATTGTTGGCAAGTAGTTTCTAGTTGTGAGGAAAGCTTTGTACGGAAGATGTATGGATTTTATGTTACTTGTGATTAAGGTGAATGTTTTTTCCTTGTGATTGTAGAATACAACCATTTTGTGTTGTGTCATATCACATAGTCGGAAATAACTCTTGACTTGTGTCGTCTCAAGAGTTGATGCATATGTAAAGCTCATTTGGGATGTACGCACCATTACTTTGGTAGAAGTTACCTTAAATGAATGGAGCCTACATGCAAAAGACTTGAGATGGGGGTGGTCTCATGGGAAGTGACGATTCATGTGGGAATAACCTTGAATTCGAATTCATTCATTTATCCCGTGTGTAGTACAAATGGAGCCTACGGGTAAGATACTTGAGATGAGGATGATCCCATGGGAAGTCACGATTCATGTGGAAAGCACATTGAATCCAAATCTATTTCGTATGTCAAAGTAGATACAAGGATCTATGACCCACGATAAAAGTCCTAAACGTAGGTGAGGCGGCGGGGAAGTTTACTTTGGTATGGTTTCTAATTAGTGATTGTTTGAGTTGATGAACTCAAGAGGCATGTTTCCATACATTGCTTACTGTGAACTCAAGTCTTGTCTCTTTCCTTTTTTACTTGAGATAGAAATTGGCTAGAACCATATAGAGCCGAGTGAACCCATAAGATTGGAGAACTCACTGAAATTATTATCTCACCCCATTATTGTTGTTGTTTTTCAGGTATTATTTGCAGGTTTAGTTGCATGTGGAGCTATGCTTGGACGTTTTAAGAGAAGCTGAGTTTTGTTTATTCCACCGTGTATTGTGTATCTTGTACAATAAATGATATTATACTTAGATTTTAGCTTTTATTATTTTAGAACTTTCCATATCTTATACCATATGTTATTTTTTATGTTTTAGAAATGGTTAAGTATGTAAATCATGTCAATATGAACTTATGATTGGTGTCAGTACTATATAATAACTTTTGTATGGTATTATTCTTGATATATATTATACAGGGTGTTACACTATTAAAGGGCTTCCAGATCTTGACTATTACTCAAATGCTCTCTATGAAGCATGTCAAGTTGGAAAGATTGTGAAAACCTCTTTTAAAACCAAAAACATTGTCTCTACCTCTAGACCCTTGGAATTGCTTCACATTGATCTGTTTGGTCCTATTGGGAATGCTTTAATCAATGGGAAGAAATATGGTTTGGTCATTGTTGACGATTTCACCAGATGGACTTGGGTAAAACTTCTTAGATCTAAAGATGAAACATACGAAATATTTATCATCTTCTGCATTCAAGTACAATCTGAGATGGAAGTAAAGCTTCTGAAAGTCAGAAGTGACCATGAGGGAGAATTTGAAAATGAACCATTTGAGTCCTTTTGTGAAATATATGAAATTATCCATGAGTTTTCCTCTCCTAGAACTCCACAACAAAATGGGGTTGTTGAGAGAAAGAATAGATCTTTGCAAGAAATGGCAAGAACAATGATTCATGAAAATAAACTCCATAAGTACTTGTGGGAAGAAGCTGTTAATACTGCATGTTATATTCAGAACATAATATATATTAGACCAATTCTAAATAAAACATCGTATGAATTATTTAAAGGTAGAAAACCAAATATTTCTTATTTTCATCAATTTGAATGTACTTGTTACATTTTGAACAATAAGGTCTACCTAAAGAAATTTGATGTTAAAGCTCAAAAGGGTATCTTATTAGGATACTCTGAAGGCTCAAAAGCATACATAGTGTATAACTCAGAAACCAGAATGGTTGAAGAGTCTATGCATGTTAAATTTGATGACAAAATACCTGACTATCGAAAGTCAGAGTCTTTGGCCCATAATGATAACACTCAAGTATTCAGAACACTGAACAATAACTTGTGGTATGTGTTCCTAAAAAAAAAGGGTATATATGATGATACTTCAGAATCTATTATTATTATCGAAGGATTACCAGAGGCTATAGAGAATGAAGTTACTCCAACTGGTCCCACTGCTACTGATTCAGTGATTGCTCAAAATGGTACTGAAGCCTCTGCTCCACCAAAGAGACTGTTTAAATATAAAGCATTCCATCCAAAAAGGCAAATCATTGGAAATAAAGACAAGCCATTGAGAACCAGATGTGCTTTTAGAAATGATCAATCAATGCTTGGACTTATTTCATTGGCAGAGCCTACTTCTACACAATTTTTTTTAAATTCAAACTCGACTCATTATAAGTTCACGAACAACTCAATTCAACTCATTAAATTCATCTTGTTATGTTCAGCTTGTTTGCTTCACGAATTTAAAAGCTATTTTTTTAAAATCTACTTTTCTTTTTTATATATATATATATATATATATATATATATATATATATATATATATATATATATATATATATATATATATATATATATATATATATATATATATATATATATATATATATATATATATATATATATATATATATATATATATATATATATATATATATATATATATATATATATATATATATATATATATATATATATATATATATATATATATATATATATTACATTTTGAATTAATATTTTTTTTAAAAAATGTTGAAATAACATAAAAGTTGTAAGATTGGAATTTAGTTTAGTCTCAGAAATCTATTAATTCAAAAACTACACAACTTTCAAGAGACACATTTGAAGTCTAATTCAAAAACCACTCAATTAAAGTTTAAATTTGTGTAAAAAAATCCACAACTTCATTTTAATCTTTAGGAACTTTACATTTTTAATGAAATAGTACATCAAAAACTACTAAAAATTTATACATTATCATCAGAGAATGATTACACCACTTGCAAGCTTACAATTTTAATAAAACAATACACAAATATTAGATACTTTTTAAATTTAAAGAAAATATAGGACTAAGATTTTGAGTAAATCTTTAAACCTACTTAGAATCAATATAACTATTCTCTTATATAATCGAGTTGACTTATGAATCTAATGAGATGAACTATGTATAGTTTAAGTTCAACTCATTTAATTAACGAACTTTGTTTTTTTGTTCATATTCATTTAATTTGGTTCATCAATCTAGTTCAATAATTTAATTGTCGAACCGAATTCTAAATTATGTTTGAACTAGTTCGGTTCATTATCAGCTTTAGACACACTTCCAAATCACACTGCGCCTCTTTTTATGACGGGCCGACAAATTGGAGTGTGGACCTCGTCAATATTTTTATAAAAACATCAATCAAAATATTCACAAAAATAATGTAAAAATTTAAAAATAAAGACATTTTAAAGACATCAACATATGTCATTAATGACTCTGAATATGATTCATATATTCATATTCAATCATATAAAAATTTCCAAGAATGTTATTCATACACCTTTTTTTAACACTAAATACATATATTGTATATATTGTTTATTGTATTTATAAATTGAACATTGTTTATTTAAAATTAAAAAAAAAATATTTTTTATGAATAGTGCATAAATAATGTCCCGTGAACAATATTCGTAAACAGTGACTTTAAAATACTATATAAAATTGGTTAATAAAATGTAAAATTTTGATTAATGAAGTAATAAATTTGGTTAATAAATGCGCAGATATTAAAAATAATTTTTAGTAGTAAATCAAAATTGATTGATGAAAAGTAAAAAGTTGGTTAATAAAGTTATGAAGTTGATTAATAAACATTTAGATATTAAAAATGTTTTTTTATTAATAAACAAATTTAATTAATAAAATGTAAAATATTGATTAATGAAGTTATGAATGTTAGAGATATCGTTGAAATCGAATGGATCCAGGACTGAATCGTGAATTATGTCACTTTCCTTAAAAGTATTTCAAGCAGTCTCTTTGTATATCTTAGAGTCGGAACGTAAGAATACCCATGATAATTCAGCCTTTATCGAATTTGCGCAAGACAGACTAAAACTTGATTACGTAGTGAAGAGTGTTTAGAATTTCCTAGAAGAGGATACTAGGTTTTTTATGATGATGATTTGTGAATTTCGAATGAGGATTTTATAGGTCATGCATGTGTTGTTTTACAAGGTTGTGACTCTTGAAGAAACAACACCTTTTAACCAAAATTTGTCATATTTTCAACCATTGCCTATATTCATTCTGCAGCAATCTTTCACAAAAAGTTGCTTCTTTTTTAATTCAAAAATTAAATGCATGCATCGACCAAAACGAGAGCAATAATCAGCCCATCTGAAGGGATGTCGCCGCTCGCGTCGCCTCATAACGCCGCGAGTAGTCTGAATGCTCTAATACGTCGTACCTAATTGCTCAAGTCCCGCCTAGAAGCCGCCACTAGCGCCTCTACGCCCATGCGCTTGAATCCGGTCTCGAATCTAGAGTCGGTATCATTGGTGGCGACACCGAAGAGGGATTGTAAGGAGGAGACAATTTGCATAATGTTTGGGACCACCACACTTGTCCATGTGACACTTTATCCTCTTTTGTCCTTTTGTTGAGTTAATGCTCATAACTCTTTATAAAGGCTTTTAAAGTGAGTGAAATTTTCTATGTGGGACTATTTCTCAATCATTTATTGACATTTACTCACTTTCACTTATTCTTGTCATTTTTGGAACAGAACCATAATTATTATTATTGTTAATAATTTATAATAATCATCCACTTGTTCTAATAATGACAAGACCAATTCCAAAAAGGAGAAGCAAAGAATGTTAATACAATTAAGTATCTTTCAATTTGAACTTAACCTTAGTAAGAATAACGCAAAGTCTATTCATAAAGTTAGGTAGCAATGCTTTGAACTGTTATCCCTTGTGATTATACCGATATTATCTTACACACACTCTTTAATGGTTATTCGCCTACATCTCTCGCCTAGCACTATTTATGGCCATGTGCTTTTCCAGTTTTTGTGAATTTTTCCATGAGAGAAACTTCAACTCTCACTTTGAGATGGCACCATCTTGAAATTCACATAGGTGAAGTTCATACTGTATCCTTGTTCATGAGAGACATACCCTCGGTATTGAACTTCATTAAGAGTTTAAATAAAACTCAACCCTCATTTTAAGGTCAACATTATCACAAAATGTTTGACAAACATCCAATTCAACGACTTGTTGTTACCCATTGAATCTTGAGGTTAATGTTCTACTAATGTAAGATTGGGTTTCCGCCGTTGTCGGAACTCTTACTCAAGGAGTTTCAACCCCATGCCTCTCGAGGTTGTTTTTACTAAGTCTCTAGCCAGTGGCTTAGTAAATGGATCAACAAAATTATAGCTCGTTTGAATATAGGTGAGTGAAATGATTCCATCTTTAATCAATTTTCTCACTAAAGTATGTCTAGGACCAATATGCATAGACTTTCCATTATATACTTCACTGAATACTCTTGCTAGGGTGGCTTAGCTATCACAATGTATCAACACTTTTGAAACATTTTCTTTTGCCAATAGGACTTTTAACAAAAGGTCTCTCAACCATTATGTTTCTTGACTAGCGGAAGCATGAGCCATAAACTCTGATTCCATGGTCGAAAGAGTAATGCATGTTTGTTTCTTACTCTTCCAAGAGATCACACCTCAAGCTAATGTAAATATTCACCCAGTGGTAGATTTATGATCTCTAACACTTGATATCAAACTTGCATTGGTATATCCTTCTAGTATGGTAGGAAACCTACCATAGTGAAGGCCAATATATTTTGTTTTTAAGAGGTAATCAAAAATCCTGGTTATGGCCTTCCAATGTTCACCATTTGCATTACTAGTAAATCTACTCATCTTACTAACTACAAATGATATGGTCGGTCTGGTGCATTGCATTAAATACATTAGACATCCAACTGTGCTTGCATATTCCGATTAGGTTACACTTCTTCCATTGTTCTTTTGAAGTTTGGCACTAGGATCAAATGGAGTGTTTTCTTTCTTAAAGTGCAGGTGTTTGAACTTATCCAATATTCTTTCAATATAATGTGTTTCACTAAGTTCATAACCCCCCATTATTTTGTTTTAATTTAATCCTTAAAATAGTGTCAACTAGTCCAAGATCTTTCATCTTGAATGTGGAAGTCATAAATTTCTTTGTTACTAAGATTCCATTCATCTCATTGCTAATGATCAACATATCATCAACATATAGACACAAAAATGTTACAGTGTTTCCATGCACCTTTGTGTACAAACATTTGTCACAGGAGTTTGGAGTAAATCCATTTGAAAGTATGACAGATTCAAACTTTTGATGCCATTGTTTTGGTGCCTATTTTAAACCATATAAGGATTTAACAAGTTTTCATACTTTTTGTTCATTTCTAGGAAGCACGTAACCTTCTGGTTGTTCCATGTAGATTTCCTCATCAAGATCTCCATTTAAGAATGTTGTTTTAACATCTATTTGATGAACTATAAGATTATTCAAAGAGGCTAAAGCAAACAATACTTTAATTGTTGTTGTTCTTGCCACTGATGCGGACATGTCAAAGTAATCAACGCCCTTCTTTTGTCTAAATCCTTTTTCTACTAATCTTGCCTTATATGTGTTTAATGTACCGTCACTATGATATTTCTTTTTGAACACCCATTTACATCCAATGGGGCTTGAACCCTTTGGAAGGTCGACAAGTTCCCATGTGTAGTTTGACGTAATTGAATCCATTTAATCTTGGATAACATCTTTCCAAAAAGAAGATTCCCTTGAAGCCACTATTTCTTTGTAGGTTTTTGGATCATCTTCTAATTAAAGAATAATAGGGATCTTATGAACATTATTCTTGCAATTTCCTTCAACTACATATAAAGAAAGGAGTTGAGAATCAATTTCATCTGGACCTAGAACTTTAGCTTTTCGAGCTCTTTTGCTTACTCTAGGCTCAAGTTGTGTTTCATTAATCTGTGAGACGCTTTCGAGTTTTTCTTCAATAATTCGTGGAGGGTTTTCATCACGATATCCTACATTCGTGTGAATATCAGATTCTTTATCTTTTGTGATAAGATTTTCAAAAAACTCCACATCTCGGGATTCAACAATTATGTTAGACTCCAGATTTAAAAGTTTGTATGATGTTGGTTGCATATCCTATGAAAGCACATTTGATCTCTTGAGGACCTAATTTCATTCTTTTAGGATCCATATTCTTGTAATATGCCACACACCCTCACACTTTAACCAATATTTGGTTATCTACCTTTCCATATCTCATATGGAGAAATACCGGTTAACTTTAACGGAATCCTATTCATTATATGACATGCGAATGGTAATGCTTTACCCCATAAACTGAATGGCAATTTAGAATGCATTAATATAGCATTTATCATTTCTTGATAAGTTCGATTTTTCCTCTCGGCTAGACCATTTTGTTGTGGTGTACGAGGCGCTGAATATTCATGTATAATGCCATATTCTTCATAATATGCATCAAATTCCGTAGAAAAGTATTCACCGTCCCCATCACTTCTAAGGACTTTGATACTTCTACCTAATTGATTTTCTAATTCTGCTTTATACATTTTAAAGGCATTAAAAGCATCATCTTTATGCTTTAAAAGATATACATGTGTGAACCTAGATTAGTCATCAATAAAGGTTATGAAATACTGGTTTCCTCCACGGGTAAGCATGCCATTAAATTCACATAAATCATAGTGCACAAGATCATAAAAATTTGATTTTCTTTCAACACTTTTGAAGGTTTCTTGATCATATTTGATTTGACACATATTTCACATTTTTCGAAATCATGATTATTGCATGAGATCAACCCGGATTTAATTAGTCTTTTCATAGTACTAAAACCAACATATGCTAATCTAGAATGCCATAAAGAAATAGATTCAATAATATAAGCATAATTCGAAATTTATTAATATTATTATCATTAATACAAAGTTTGATCATTCCGTCAGCGGAATATCCTTTTCCTATAAATACATCATTACGGGGCAATATAAGTTTGCCCGTTCATATATAATTTTGATTCCTGGTTTACCCAATACATCCCCACTAACAAGATTTCTAATCATGTCGGGGACATGAAGCACATTAACAAGAGTGACTTTATTTCTGGAAATGAAGTTGAGTTCGACGGATCCGGTTCCAACAACCTTAGATCGTACTCCATTTCCCATTTGTACTTCATGTCCATCAATTGCCTCTGAATAGGGTTTGAAAGCAGCATTGTCATAGTAGATATGTACAGTAGCACATGTGTCATACCACCATCCTTGCACTTTGCCTTTGATTTCTATTACTTCGCTTACCATAACGATTATTTCATCATTTGCAAGAACTGTATTGACTTTATTTTTTGAATTGTTGTGCCTGCAATCTCGGGCTTTCCACATACAAAACAGCCGCTTTTCGAACTTTTTGAACCGCCAATTTTTTTGAATTTATTGTGTTCCTTTTTAGGTCCAAGATGACTCTTCATGCCATCATGTTTCTTTTTTCATTTGGCAGTCACAATATTGGCTTTGGAAAGACCAGCAGAATCTGATTTCTCCCTTTCCTTCAATTCCTCCTCAATTCGAAGATGTTTATGAATTTTCTCTAAAGAGAAGTCCTCAATAAAGGTGGTAATTTTGCAATGATTGCACCAACTTGAAAGGTCTCAGGAATGTCTATTTTCACGACCTTCATTTTATTTACGAGAACTTGTAACTCATGCACTTGAGGAAGAATGGGCTTGGAATCTATGAATTTAAAATCAAAGTATGTAGAAATTAAAAACTTTCCGTACCTTCCTCTTCGGCCTTGAATTTAAATTCGAGTGCTTTCCAGATTTCTGCTGCAGACTGAGTATCAGTATAGAGGTCGTAGAGACGATCAGATAGTGTATTCAAGATATGTCCACGACATAGCAATTCGTCCTTTTTACGTTTCTTTCGCTTCTTCTTGAGTTCATCAGAATCATCCTCAATTGGTTCAGGAATTGTTGGTAAGTCAGGATCTAAGACATAGTGAACTTTCAGAGCGGTTAGTAGGAATGTCATCTTATCTTGCCATCTAGTGTAGCTGGTACCATCAAAGCGATCCAACTTAACAAGGTCCTGGTTCATAACTTTGATGCTTGAAACTGCAGCGTCGGAAGCCATTTGAATACTTTTAAGACATTTAGAGATATCGTTGAAATCGAACGGATCCAGGACTGAATCGTGAATGATGCCACTTTCCTTAAAAGTATTTTAAGCACTCTCTTTGTGTGTCTTAGAGTCGGAACATGGAATGCCCATGATAATTCAGCCTTTATCGAATTTGCGTAAGACAAACGAAAACTCGATTATGTAGCGAAAAGTGTTTAGAATTTCATATAAGAGGATACTAGATTTTTTGTGATGATGATTTGTGAATTCCAAATGAGGACTTTATAGGTCATGCATGTGTTGTTTCACAAGGTTGTGACCCTTGATGAAACAGCATCTTTTAACCAAAAGTTGTCATATTTTCAACTATTGCCTATATTTATTCTGCAACAATCTTTCACGAAAAGTTGCTTTTTTTCGAATTCAAAAATCGAATGCATGCATCGACCAAAATGAGAGCAATGATGTGCCTAAGTGTTCAAGTGCCGCCTACAAGGCGCCTCTACACCTTCAGACCTAGAGGCACCAACGAGAGGTTGTATGGAGAGACAAGTGGCATAATGTTTGGAACCACCACACTTATCCATGTGACACTTTATCCTCTTTTGTCCTTTTGTTAAGTAAATGCTCATAACTCTTTATAAAAGATTCTAAAGTGAGTGAAACTTTCTATGTGGGACTATTTCCCAATCATTTATATATTTACTCACTTTCACTTATTCTTGTTATTTTTTGAACATACTCATAATTATTATTATTGTTAATAATTTATAATAATGGAATTGATTAATTTCACAATATTATATAAATATCTGTTAATTTAAAAATAAATTAATGAATCAATAAATAGTTTTTATATTTTTTAAAATAAAATATTTATTATTATAATATTTCATTTAAAAAATAGAGTATAAATGTAGGAAATTATAGTGTAAGAATAGTTTTTTTTTTTAAATCTATAGTAATGAATAACGATATAAAATAAAGAGTTAATGATTTCACATTATGAGATACTTAAAGTCACATTTATGAAACTTATAGTATTAGTTCACTTACCTCTCTCTATTCTTTGGAAGAAAAATAATAGTAGAAAATAAATAAATAACTATATAAAAGTTAACGGGTTCACATAATGACAACTAGTACTAGAATTCAAATTTATGAAACTAAAGTGTTTATATTAATTAACTTACCTCTTTCTACTCTTTGCATGAAAATAATAGAAAATAAATTTTGACTTATAAATTGAATAGTGGGTAAAGAAGAGGATTCTATTTTTATTTCAATTCAACGGATGAGTTTTAACTTAAGCCGATAATAAACTAAATCAATTTAAAAATAATTTGAAATTCAATTAATTCTTTGAATTTGGTTCATGAACCTAATAAGTTGAATACGAGCGAAAATTTAAATTCGTTAATTAAATAAGTTAAATTTAAATTATACATAGTTCAATTCATTAGGTTCATGAGTCAACTCAACTATATATGAAAATGATTATATTATTTTTAAGAGTAGGTTAAGACATTTAATATAAATTTTAATTTTATATTTTATTTTAATCTAACGATATTAATTATTAATTTATATTCTCAAGTGAACACAATAGTTTTAGTCAATATCCCTAGTCTTAACCCATTATAACCCATGTATTTAGTCAATAATAAATTAATTACGAGTTAAAAATTTCAATATCTCTCGTCAAAATCAATTTATTAATCAGAATAATTCAACTAATTCAAATTATTTTGTCATTTATAAATATTAAAAATATTCATTGATTTATTTAGACAATATATTTGTGTATGTTTTTGTAATATATTTTTTAATCTTAACAAAAATAAAAAAATAAAATGGTATTCATTAAAATGAATTAATATTTTGATAAACAAAAATTGGACTATTCCACTCAGTGTTTTAAAAATCGGACCGATCATCGAACCGGTGAGGATATTGGGTCACTGGTTTATCGGTTGAACCACTGGATCACTGGTCGAACCGCATGACTAAACCGAATTAAATCGGATAACTCGGTTGAATAGACCTGTCATTATATAGATATAAAACCGGTCAAACCGGATGATTCAGTTTCTAAAAAAATATAACTAGTACTTAAATTTTTTGAAAATATTATATCATAAACTCACAAGTTCATAATTTAAATTTAAATTTTAAACAAATGTATCACACATAACAAAATAATACAAAATTACAAAATAATTGCAGCATAATCTAATTTTAAACAATTTTTTTTTTATTTTTATAACTTTTGCATTTAAATTTTAATTAAAAAATAAAAAATGCATTAGAACTGGTCCAATCCTAAACCTGGTTTTTTTCGGTCTAACCCGATTTTCCCCAATTTTTTCCTTTTTAATAACACAGCCGATCGAACTAGTAAACCAGACCGGTTACTAGGCCGGTTCCCGATCCAACCGGTCCGACCGGCCGATCCGATCCGATTTTTAAAACACTTCCACTATTAAACTGAACACAAATAATTTTTAGAGTGGTTTAATATGAATAGAAACAAATAAGTAGAGTAATTATTGTGCAAAATACAAGAAAATTTTCAAAAATAAATAGCTGGAGATAGCACTGCACTGACTCTCGAAAACACAAATTATTGTTAAATTAAAATCCTAAAGCTAGACAGACAGGGTGCAGGGGGCCCGCTACCCTAACCATTATAGGCTGATGGCCCCATGTGACTTTACTGCTCAACCTCATCTCCTTTCTCCCTCGTGTTTTGAACTTACTTATTCCATTCTTTTGACTTCTATTTCTCTATTATTTTTCTCAATTGTACTTAATTCATTCAAAATTAAATTAATTAAGTGTTACTAGATGTTTAATTACAAAAAATAGGAAAAATAAACCAATTTATTCATGTGTGAAATTAGAACTATCAAAATAGTTATCCGGTCTTATAAGGGCAGGTTGCGGTGAATTCGGGCTTTTTAGATGAAAAATAAAAATAAAAATATTATAATATGTAACATAAATAAAATTAAAATTTATATTATTTTAAATATAATATATTTTGAAATATTATATTAATTTTTATAAATAATATAATGTATTTTTAAATATAATATATTTAAATATTTGATATAAGAGAAATTAATAAAACGCGAAAGAAATATTAATTATATTAATTTATAATATTTAAAAGTGAAAGATTAAATATAATAGAGACAAAATTTAGTCAGATGAAAAAAACTAATATATTATTTTAAAATATAAATATAAATATATTTTTTAAATTTAATAATAATGTGGATTTAATAGACTATTCCACCGTTTATATGAGTTAGTCTAATAAATAATAATTTTATTTTTAAATATGATAAAATAAAATTTTAAAAATATATATAAACTCTAATTTTAAGAGTCAAGTTCAATAAATTTTAGATTTAACGAACCGATGTGGAATAAAGATCAATTATAAAATATAAAATAGTATAATCCGTCAGAAGTGCATTACTTGAATAATATTTATTTGTACTATAAATTATGTTATCCTTAATTGCATGTTTCTTAGTTGTTTGTGTATGCGGACTCCAATTTATACCAAACAATATTGTATGAAACATGTAGCACATGTGAGTTAATGTTTGGGTTAGGTGACTTGATTCATTGTTGAAACTTGGGGCAGAAGCACCCAGAACACCAACTTTTTTAATCAAATTGTACTCTATTAGCTACTCTCTCATACAAAAGTGATTATCTCGATTCAACACATATATATCATGTCTCTTTTAACAAAAAAATAATCATGATTTGAATTTCTCATTTAAAAATGAAAGTTTGGTTTATTCACAAAAATTGTCATTTTGTTGTATTAAAATCAACTCATTATTTCTCTAGTTTCTTATTTTTGAAAATTAATTTTCAATATACTAGAACATAATGTGATTCATGCATTTTGTTCCGAGTCCTTAAAGTTAATATTTATTTGAAAATTTGAGAATCTATACATATTCATTACCTATGTGATTAATTGCTTGAGTAGATAATGTCATTAATTGATTGAGTTTAAATCATTTCATTAAGAGCGTGATAATTTTATTAGACTTCAATGCTAAAAAAAATAAAAAATTATATTTTAAAAAATTAATTATTTTAATTTTTAATAAATTAATATATATATATTTTATAAATAAAAAAATTTAAACTCTTAAAAAAATAATTTTACATTATAAAAAAAGTTTATTAATTTTAAATTGATGGCATTAGAAAAGCAATAATTAGTCAAGGTAGTGGAGTAGAAGTGAAGAATTTGACATTGCATTGAGCTCAAAACACAAAAGATAAAAGCTGCATAAACCTTTTAAAAGCTTTATTTTATTGTCTGAAATGTCAACATTTTCTGAGCATCAAACAACAGAAACAAGTTGATGCTTTTCATTCACCCCTATGAGTAAAATAATGGTGACCAATTAGTAATCATAAAATACATGTCCAATTTTGCTTTTCCCAGAAGACTTTTTTTAAACTTTCTAAAGTTGTTTGACTATAATTATTTCTTTGCTTTTTGCTGCATTGTTTAGGTAGCCACAATCATTCTGTTTCATGTTCTCTCTTGAAATCCAGTAGCACGTGAATGGACAAATATGACAGGACATTTTGTCAAGAACATGAATGTTTATCTTATTTTTATTGGTTTTTTTAAGTGTATTTTGGTATTAAAAAAAATAGAAAGTGAAAAGAGTAAGAATAGAAAATATGTGAAAAATTAAATTAAATTGTTGCGTTGATTATAATTTAAAAAAAATAAAATTTTTAATTAATTAAATTAATTTGAGTAAAAAAATTAAAACAATAATAATAAATTTAAGAGACAACTAACTATTATTAGAAATGAGAATATATTATATCAATTAACATATATTCACGATTAATCTACATATGTCATATTATTTTTTTTAAATAAAAAAGATTTAGACATTATTATAAATCTATTTAGTTAAAAATATTAGGCCTTAACCATTAAAAAAAAATTTTTTAAGCCTATTAAGCCGCTTGTTTAGATGAATGAGATTTTTTTTATTATTACTATGTTATATTTTGTACTTTAAATTAAAACACATATAAAACTTAATTATTGTACTGGTAAAATAATACAGGTGTGTGTATTGTCTCTGCAAGCCATATATGTATATTACGTTATATGGTGGTTATGATTTGTCCACGACGACGAGAAAGCCATATACGATGGTGTTTTGTGATGGTTTAGAGGGTCTGCTCACGTGAGCTAAGAGACTATGTACATGAATGCCGTGTTTAAGTATGATTTAAGATCTGTCATTCCTCCCCTTGGAGAGAGGTATTTATATAGCCCTTTTGGGCATATGGTTCTCTTGGAAAGGATCACCGCTCACCTAGTTAATGATGGACCGTTGAATCTCTATTTTCAAGAGGAACGTGAGTCAGTTGATGAACTTGAATTCTCTTTTTCCAAGAAACTTCTTATCACATGTTTCCCATGACTAGGCGAAATGAAAACCATGAGGCAAGGCGATACCTTTCTTGGGGAGGCGTGTTATCGTCACCTTTCATGGGAGAGACCTATTATCATTGCCCTAGCCAAATCCTTTTACAAATATAACACTACACAGTCATTTAAGCACAATGCCTTTGATATAAGAGAAAATGTTTTTAGACCGTGGCACAAGGGAATATCCCAAGGCCTTGCACTTATCGATGACATACTACCTTAGATGTGGTTATGTATTTCAGATAATGAGACCATAAGTCCTTCAAGCAAGGCGGCAAACCTCTCGGATGAAACTTCTATCAATCCCTCAGACAATAATTGTGATTAAATCTCTCAGGCCAGACTTTGGTCGTGCCTCTTAGGTGGGATTTCTATGTCTGATCTCGCCGAGGAAACACTAGTCTCTTAGGCGAGAGTTTAAGTATACTGGGAGATCTAAGTCCCTCATACGAAGTTACATGTAGCCTAACAATTGAGATCATGAGGACCCCAGGCAACCTGTCGAACCTCTCGGATAGGAGTTCTATTAGACCCTCATATAAGACTTGTAATTAAGTCTCTTAGGCTAGAATCGGGTCGTGCCTCTTATGCGTGATTTTTGTGTCTGATCATGCCTTAGAAAACATTAAACTTTAGAGAAAGCACACCACTTTCTTCTACAATTTTTTTCACCACACTGAAGATGAAAAAAATACATATGGATGGGGGGGGGGGGGGTTGAATTGTGTTTGCAAAATCGTGTCTACTTCTCAACCAGAGTTTAGAATCTAAACAGAAGTTCAGAAACGGATAACAAATGCAACGAATAAGATAACAGAAGTAAATAAAAACAGGAAAATAACACACAAAAGGTATCCTGGTTCCTCTCTAATTGAAGAAACTAGAGTGTTTGTAGTTTGGCCTACCATAGGTAGTTAAGTGTCTTTTAATGAGCGATGGTAAGTTCGCATTCCAGCAGTTAGAGTCGATGTCTGTTTGCGGTAGATTAGAATTAGCATGCCCTTTCTAAAAAGAGGTTTGAACAGAAAATCCCGAAGGATAAAATGATTTGCAGTTTGTTTAAGAGAGAAGAAAAGACTCAAAGGGTAAAGAAAAATCTAAGGGAAACTTACCTAGATGTTATCATGCAATATGACCCTATAGTTGAGGATGAGAAAAGGGAAGTCTACCTAATGTTATCATGCAAAAAGTGAAGCTATGGTTGAGGTTAAGGAGACTATCTTAATGTTATCATGCATGGATTATCACCTAATGTCTATCCTACTCCAGGCTTAATAAAAAATCAAGTTGGACTAGGAGGCCTTAAGGGAACATGCAAAAACCAAGAAAATAAACCAAAACAGCAATAACAACAGTGCTTCAGCTTAACACAGCGATAAAATCTAGCAGCAGCATAACACATCATTTAACAGCATGCATTTCCAGAATAGAGCAGGTGTAAATGCAACAAGACAAAATGAGTGCATTTATAAACATGTAAGTAACAAAACAACAGTGTATACAGCAGGATGCAATGCACCAAATAAGCATCAAGCATAGATGATCATGAACATGTATCACAAAATCAAACCAAGCATCAAAATTCCAAATGACAAATATTGAGCAACAATTGGCACGTAATCAGGATATTCAAGGGTACACACGATTATGCATCAACATTTAAACAAATGCATATGAAATTGTAAGGATCAAGTATGAACATGTATCAATTAAGATCAATTAATGAACATGTATCGACAATTAAGCATGAGCGAGTTTCAACAAAATTGCACAATTAAACTTCAACGAGAACAACATGGATGCTTATCAAAGACTAAGCACTTAAAACGAACATGCATTCACGGAATCAAAAGCAAAGATGAACATGTTTCATGAATCCAGCAAGGTAAACACCAAGAACAAGCAAACATCAATGTGTAAATAATTATGCAACATGCACAACGCACCAAGAATGCAAAACCATTAGCCATGAACAGACATCATGAAAATCAATGTGTTGTGTGTCGAAGAATCGCATACATGCTGCAAAATAAAGTGAAATAGCACAAGAAAATGCCACAAATATGTATTATATCAACCAATGAAGCTTAGAAGTGGAAATAAATCAAAACAAGCTTGAAAAAGCACAAAAATGCCTTCAACATCAGTAATAATCGATAAACCACTTTTGCCTTTAAGTTGGTTAATCGATTAACACCTTCAAAATCAGCAAAAACACACAAACAACATGGTTAATTGATTAACCAGTTTTTCCTTTAACCTAGTTTATCAATTAATACTGCACCAGAAGCAGAAAATTAACATTTCAAAAGCACTTTCAGCAGCAAATCACTTCTCCAATCATCCACATGTTAAGGCATGCAATTGTACACAAAAATTACATCAAATAGCAACAATCAAGCACCAATTGAATCCATCAAACATCAAGATCAATAATTTAATTAATTAATGGAACAATTAACTTAAAAATCAATGGATCTACATTGTGAAAGTTGTAAATAAGCTAAAATAAGCTTGGATCTAAGAGTCACCAACCTACAAAACGGAGAATTACTTTGGTAAGTGTTGCAACCAGAATTTGACAGATCAAGAAAAGAAGATCCAAGATCCAATGAGCTCCTAGCAAGAAAATTGAAGACCCACACGAAAACGAGCGAAATCGGAATTACTCCAAAAATTACATCAAGAAAGCACTTCCAAAGTTTAGATCTAGATTCAGATCACCTTCTACTGCATAATTTATGTTGATGAGAGGAAATGACGAAGGTTTAGCTCTAGAATTAACAAATTCCAATGAAGAATTTGAAAATTCTAATGGAAGAGCTTTAGTAAAGGTTGAAGATGAAAATGAAGATTGAAAAAAGTGAGAGAGAATTGAGAGAATCGGAATATGTAGTGTAGAAATATCAAAAAAATGAGTGAAGTTGTGTGTGGTTTGGAGCAAACTTACTTAAATAAGCTCTAGGTTTAGAATGAAAGTGGGGTTCAGAGTTTGGGTTTGAATGAGGGTTTGTTTTTTTGGTTTGGAATTAGGAGTGAAATTTATTTGAATTATGGAGGGGAAGTGAAATTAATTTGGAAATGAACCAAAAATTGGAAGCATTCTAGATCCTTCTACTGATGCAAATGTGAACCCAAGTGATTAAAATGAAATTGTAATTGCTGCAGTGCTGAAAATTGAACTTTCTGGGGAAAATCACATAGGTTAATCGACTAATAATTTTTGCCTGCAAATTGGTTAATCAATTAACACATTTAAAATTTGAATTCTGGTGCCTTTTGGAGGGAAATCTTAAAAAACCAACTGTTGCCACTTGTTATAAGCACTGTTCTGCCTCTGAAACTTGTCATTTGATATTGCAACTGAATTGTGCCTATAATAAGTTGTGAGCTCCCTTTTGCATTCAAAATACTCCGCTGAAAAAACTGATTCGGTACCAAATCACTGAGCAAAATAAGTGATGGAGCCTCTGATGTTTGCTACTTAAAAACTTGAAATAAAAAGAAGTCCTGAGCCATAAAAACAACATGATCCCATGTCTCAAGAACTCAATGTAATGCATAATTGATGAGGCAAATGAAATGAAGTATAAGCCAATTAAGGATAAAAAAGATAGGGCAAAATTTAGGGTGAAACAGCTGCCCATATTCAATTAACTTGGACCTGAATGTATGAAAGGGTCACTTTTCAGACGTTCAAGGTAGAAGGGGATTAAATACAAAAGAACCCAGAAATTTGCACTCTGCAGGGAAAGAAAAGGATAATGGTATTCTAGTCCAGAACTAGATTTACAAGACGGTTAGTCAGGAACCAAAAGGGGAAGAATCAACGGACCTACGACTTGAAGTGAAGAGAAGATGACTCCGTCGGGGAGAGAGAAATCTTAGGCAGACCACTCTGCAGAGGTAAATGCCAAGTGTTTGGAAGAAAACTCTGCTAGAGAGGCACACCGTCAAAGGGATTTGACGGAATGAAACCTGACCTTGAAGAAACACATCTTCAAAGGGATTTGACGGAATGAAAAACTTCACCGAAGAAACACACCGTCAAAGAAATTTGACGGAAAGAAAACCGAATAAAAACTGACATCATATCGTCAAAGGGATTTGAAAGAAAGAAAACTAACTGAGGAAACACATCATCAAAGGGATTTAACAGAAATAAAACTAACATCACATTGTCAAAGGGATTTGATGGGAAAAAAAACTGCATCGAAGAAACACATCATCAAAGGGATTTGACAGAAAGAAAACTGAACTGTAGAAACACATCGACAAAGGGATTTGATAGAAAGAAAACTGAACCAAAGAAACACATCGTCAAAGGGATTTGATGGAAAGAAATCTAACATCACATCGTCAAAGGGATTTGACAGAAAGAAAACTGCACCGAAGAAACACATCATCAAAGGGATTTGACAGAAAGAAAACTAACATCACATCGTCAAAGGGATTTGACAGAAAGAAAACTGGATCAAAGAAACACATTGTCAAAGGGATTTGATGGAAAGAAAACTGGACCGAAGGAATATATCGTCAAAGAGTTGACGAAAATAAAACCTATTTTTGAAATGTCGTCATCAAAAGGGTGATGGACAAGGACTTATCTAGGGTAAGATCGACCTATGATCTACAACCCAGAAGAAAGGTAAGCAGAGGGGTGGTTGAAATGTATGTTGAGGATATGCTAATGTCTTGATTAAGGGTTGATTCGGGATTCTGCATAAAGAACCAAATCTGGCTTATGCTTTGCATGCATGTTTGAATTTTGTATTGTGTAACACTCCATTTTAAAATGGAAATGCTACGCATTTGAGGATGCAATGTAATGATGCTTATGAGATGAAAAATGTCGATGTATGCTCGGGCTTCTAGGGAAAGAAGGATGTGCCAAGTATGGTCAGACTTTGCTGGAAAAGACATGTTAAACCTGATGGTGATTGACTTTTGATTAGTCTTCTTTTTGAAGGTGAGATTTTTTTTGGGTACTAATGCGGATTGGATTTTGAGTTGAGGTGCCAATAGGTATTGTACTTTTCGAGTTTATGAAGATGCCAACAAAGTGGACTTGGGGTTTTTTTGTGTGTGGTTGCCAATAGGGATTGGAATTTTGTTGGAGATGCCAATAAGGATTGGGCTTTGGATTTTCTGTTTGGTTTTACAAGGCTTCATGTTATGCTATGCTAGAAGAATGACATGTATGAGCGAAGTAACATGACTAATGAATGGCAATGATTTGAAGGCTCGACCGGTGACTTCAAGGTAGGTTAGGTACGGTTGAAGGTGGAAAGTGTCTTGTTTGGCTACAGAATTTATGGTTGAAAGGTTACAGAATGTGCTTAGCCTGACTTCCTGATATTCGTCTTGAACTTGAATATTGACAGAACTTGCTTGAGTAGCTCTAAAAGTATGGAGAGGAAACGTTCCTTTGTTACCAGTCTTGCCCCAGCCTGCGGAATCTCTGTAAGAGTCTTCCTCGAAAGGAAACCTGAGACCTCTATACCCTGACAATTTGAGATGAACTACCCTAGTATTCTGAACCTCGAAGAGGTGCTTCAGATTAATCGCCTTCTGGACAAGATTAACTTCTTGTGCTTTTGGGGTGACCTGCCCCAGTCTTGAAATAATTTTGCCCCTAACTGGATGATCTATGAAGAAGTGCCTATGACTAACTGACCTTCAAGAGATTTGTCGAATCTCGACTTGATTGCTCTAGATTAGATGAATCTTGGAGTGGATTGCCCTCCTAATGTGATCATTTGATATGACTTTCTCCTACTCAATAGAGTACTCAAGCTTCTTGCATATTAGGTTGATCAATCCTTCCCTTGTAGATACATCTCTTGAGGTCAAATGCTTACTCGCAAGTAAAACCGATCATTTTGAAAATGGTAATTTTAATGTAATGCATATGACAACTTTGAAATCCAAGTCTGTTTATTGGAATTGTGTTGCGACATATAATGAATGAATCACTTATCAGAATGTCACGTCTATACCAATATGAATGGTAAGCAAATCCTTTTAGGAGTCACCTTTAGCGTGATCTTACTAAAGTATTCTTTTGAAACAACTCTGCTTCAATTAGGTCTTTTGAAGTTTGTAACGTGGTCTGGTTCAAGGTTTGAGAAGAAAAGGATTTATGGCTCAAAATTTTGTTTTAACCCACCCATTCTCCTTTATGTTCTTCAGTCCTATGTTCAGCTAATTCGACACAAGCGCTCACCTTTCAAAATGTTATTGAATGGTAGGAGTGATGGTTAGGGAACTCATAAGGTTTTCGGAGTGGCAATCACCCCTTTTGTCTTTGGTGTCTGTTGTCACACGACTTGTTCTTTATCAAGGATTTTTCTTTTGTAATCCTTTTCACTTTTCATTCTTTTGTTTTTTGTTCCCTAATTTTTGTCTGGACTGATTTATTTCTTTTTCGATTTTGAAGTCCAGAGGGATGCCCTATCTCTTGTCTAAGTCACTCGTTTTCGAGTTTTTGACTTAGCGGGCTTTCTTTTTTCTCTTTTTTCCTTTTTCTTTTTTTTTTCTTTTTGAACAAATATTGTGACACTGGCTGTCTTGATTTCTCTGAAAGGGTTGTGACTGTCTCATTCACTGGTTGGTGCAGGATAACCATTGTGGGTTTGCAAGGTACGATCTCCTGTGAGGGATGAAAGGTAATGGATCCTTAGATGCATACTCCTTTTTTGAAATTTGAACGCTTGGCCAAATTAACTGAATACTACCCTGCCCCGAGTTAAGATTGAGGGTTTTTTCGTATGAAAGAAACTCCTACTTCAAGGCTCAAAGGGGTTAACGAAGGTCTAACTCCCTTATATCTCCGGTGTTTAGGGGATTTGAAACAATGCTTGTACATCATCAACAAAGGTTTATTCAAAAGCATACAATCAAAAAGTTTGCATTCTGACTTCATCAACCTTACCTGGACTTTGCTTAAACAAGCGTTGGATATTAATAAAAATATGAGTGAACATGAATGGATTTAATCAAAACATGCATACTTATGTCATTATCATTATCAATTGAAAACATACGAGTTTTAGAAATGAGTTTTTACTTAACAGAAAAGAAACTACAAATGCAAATAAATGATATGATCTAAAAGATTACCAGCTTCAGGGAACTGCGCTTTCCATTCTTGATTTACTACAGAGCTAGCCATCTTTAGAATTGCATGTCAAAATCAGTTTGAAAATCATCGACACGTCTACTCTTAGTGATCTCTTATGTAACATGGACTAATGGACCCACATGAAAAAGTGAAGGATGATTGTTGATTTGAATTCCTTGAGGCGTGAAAGAGAACATATTGAAGTCAAGAGAGTCTGAACCTTGATCTTGAGCACCTTGCAGTCTTCAGTTGAATGCCCATGTGCCCTAACATGATAGTCACGTCAGGCGTTGGCATCAAAGCTTGATGGGTATAGAGGAATCACTGGATTTATCTTCTTCAACACTATCAATCCACCTTTGATTAAATCTGGAAATACCTGAATGTACGACACTAGCTACAGAGTGAAATTCCTTTCTGGCTTTCTTGGCCTCTGTCGAGTGTTTTGATGCGATTGACATCGGTATAACCATTGATACTGAGGAGGTCCTTGATTTGAAGAAGGATATTGTCCTTGTGGAAAGAATGGCATCTGATACACAGACTCAAAAGATTATTGACTATGAGCAGTTGAAAAACATGAGTATTGAGGATGAGCTAACAGATGTTCACAGATGGAACTATTTTCCTCCTCCCATTCTTCTTGAGAACTGACAACTAATTCACTTTCACTAGCTTGGGATGTTCGAAGCATCTTAAATCTTTCCACTTTTAAGGCCGCTCTCAATGTGTTCTCCAGCTATTACCAGGTCAGAAAAGTTTAATGTCCCACTGCTGATCATTATTTCCAAGTATAGTCTGTGTAAGGTATCCATGAACAGGTAAACTAATTCTCTATCTAAGAGTGATGGTTGAACACAAGTAGCTAAGTCTCTCCATCTCTGAGCATACCTTCTGAAGGATTCATTGTTCTCTTGAGCTAAGCCTTAAAATTGTATGCGCCTAGGTCTGACTGATTGGATGTAACCACTCTTTAGCTGCATGTACCAACTCAATGATGCCCCACTTAGATTGTCCTAGAAACAGTGGATCATAAGCTTGTCTTTATGCACATACGAGGTTATTCTTCTATAATACATCACCAAATGTTGTTTTAGACAACTATTCCCTTTGTACTTCTCAAACTTCGGTGTCTTGAATTTTGGAGGTATCACAAGGCAGGGTACCAAGCACATGCTTGAAGCATTCATATCAAGAGCACCATGCCCCTCTAGAGATTTTAGCTTTTCTTCCAACACACGATATCTTCCCATAAACTCAACAGCCCGTGGATCCTTGGTTTTCACCCTTGGGACTGCCCCTTAAAAATCTGGTACAGAGAATGCGAAACTCTAATAGCCTGTGGCATCAAGAGAAGAGGAATGTCCATCTTGGACAATGGGACGCTCTTACATAACCTGGTTCTTAACAGGGATCCATACAAGTTGAGCTTGAGTAACATTATTCACTTGAGGTGGAATGACATCCCTGGTGACTGGAATCCTCTGAATATTGTCATCTCTCTTTTCCAAGGTTGTCATAGCTTCCACAAGTTGGTCCAACTGATCTTTCATCAATTCAACATCCACCCTTGCCACAAATTGGTTTTGCTCTCCTGAGTTCATGATTCTTTAAAAGCTACCTCAAAACCAATATGAGAGTCGGGAAATCAACTACGGGCTGCTGATAAAAGATGGATGAGCTCTATTTTTTTTGGTTGAAGAATGATATGCAAAACAATGCATAGATGCTTATGTTATTCAATGCTATGAATACAATGCAATAGGCATGGGATCAAAGCTTCCATATATTCTGAACAACTGATCTGCTGCTGACGACATAAATTTAAAGGTCTGCTCTAACGAGAATACCAGAATAATTAGAATTCTAGAATACCAGACTCAAAAGTCCACACTAATAAGAAGACCAAAAAACTGGGTAGGTTGAAAGTCAAGGTTTCCTGGAAAACCCATCCCCTCTCGCATGTGGGTTCTAGTCTTGGACAAGGCATCCTAGCATGTCCTCAGCATCACGGGCTCTCAGGTCAAGAAATAATAATATTTTTACCATTTTTGGTTTGGCATTAACACCCCTCATAGAAGCCTCAACTAATTTCCCATGAACAGTCTCCAAACTCATAAGCTCGCTATGGGAACACCCTATTATCTGCACCAGACACGCATGATAGAATATCTCCAAAGAAAACCTCGTCTGAATGTGGGTCTCCTATCAACCAAATGTAACCAAACGCTATGCAGGCCACACGACTATCCACTTTAATCTTATGTATGAACTCAAGCCTGGGTAGTGGGCTTATCTCTCATACAACCATCCCACCCAACAACACAATAGCCAACCAAAACAGTATGACAGTGATAAACAAATTCAATGCAATTAAAATCACCCAATGACGAGAAACATACAAGCACTAGGATTAACACACGTAGGGACCACCTTCCCCAACAGAGTCTCCAGCTGGTGCAACGCGAAAAACAACCGGTGGAAAACAGAATCGCCACCAAATGTTATTTATCCCGAAGGAGAGAAAGGAAACGATTGAAGAAACCTCAAAAGGGATAAGATATGGTCTCACAACCAAATCCTAAGTCCGGGAGTCGATTATGCGAAAGGAAGGTATTAGCACTCCCTCACGTTCGTTGTACTCAACAGGATCCACTCTTGTTATTCTAATTAAATGGTGTGTTTATCTAAAGCCTACTTGCTAACAAAAACAGAAAGGGAAAAAAGGGAAAACAAAAAGGAAGCTCGATAGGACTTTGCTGTTCTAGGTCTATGTATTCCTTCGTGCAATGGGAAAGTCAAAGTCAATGTAGTTTGGAAGACTACAGGTGAAAATGGGGAAGGGTGCTCGCCAAGACGTCGTCGTCTTGTGCCTACAAATCCTCATTCGGACGAGAATGAAGAAATCATAATGTTCATAGTTTGTCCTACCATGGGGTGTTATGTGTCTTTTGATGAGCGATGCTAAGTTCGCGTTCCACCAGTTAGTGTCGATGCCTGTTTGCGATCGAACGAAAGTAGCGTGCCCTTTCTGAAAAGAGGTTTGAAAGGAAAATCCAAAAGGATAAAATGATTTGCAGTTCTTTTAAGAGAGAAGAGAAGACTCAAAGGGCAAAGAAAAATCTAAGGAAAACTCACCTAGATGTTATCATGCAATATGGCCCTATAGCTGAGGATGAGAAAAGGGAAGTCTACCTAATGTTATCATGCAAAAGTTGCACCTATGGCTGAGGTTAAGGAGACTATCCTAATGTTGTCATGCATGGATTAGCACCTAATGTCTATTACTCCAAGCTTAATCAAAAATTAAGTTGTACTAGGAGGTCTTAAGGGAACATGCAAAGGTAAGCAAAAACCAAGAAAGTAAACCAAAAACAACAACAACAACCACACTTCATCTTAACACAACGATAAAATCTAGCAACAACATAACACAACATTTAACAACATGCATTTCTTGAACAGAACAGGTGTAAATGCAACAAGACAAAATGAGTGCATTTAACAATGTGTAATCAACATAACAACAGTGTATACAGCAACATGCAATGCACCAAATAAGCATCAAGCATAGATGATCATGAACATGTATCACAAAATCAATCCAAGCATCAAAATTGCAAATGAAAAAGATTGAGCAACAATTGGCACGTAATCAAGCCATTCAAGGGTACACATGATTATGCATCAATATTTAAACAAATGCATACGAAATTGTAATGATCAAGTATGAACATGTATCAAGTATGATCAATTGATGAACATGTATCAACAATTAAGCATGAGCAAGTTTCAACAAAATTGCACAATTAAACTTCAACTAGAACAACATGGATGCTTATAAATGACTAAGCACTTAAAACGAACATGCATTCACGGAACCGAAAGCAAACATGAACATGTTTCATGAATCCACCAAGGTAAACTCCAAGAACAAGCAAACATCAATGTGCAAATAATTATGCAACATGAACAATGCACCAAGAATGCAAAACCATTATCCATGAACATGCATCATGAAAATCAATGCATCGCGTGTCAAAGAATCGCATACATGCTGCAAAATGAATTGCAATAGCACAAGAAAACTCCAAAAATATGTATTATATCAATCAATGAAGTTTATAAGTGGAAAGAAATCAAAACAAGCTTGAAAAAGCACAAAAAACATCTTCAACCATCAATGTTAATAAAATAACCACTTTTTCCTTTAAGTTGGTTAATCGATTAACACCTCTAAAATCAACAAAAACACACAAAACAACATGGTTAATTGATTAACCAGTTTTGCCTTTAAACTGGTTAATCGATTAGCACTGAACTAGAAGAAAAAATCAGCATTTCAAAAGCACTTTCAGCAGTAAATCACTTCTCTAATCATCCACATGTTAAGGCATGCAATTGTACACGAAAATTACATCAAGTAGCAAGAATCAAACAACAATTGAATCCATCAAACATCAAGATCAATAGTTAAATCAATCAATGGATCAATTCACATCAAAAATCAACGGATCTACATTGTGAAAGTTGTAAATAAGCTAAAATAAGCTTGGATCTAAGAATCACCAACCTACAAAGCGAAGAATTGCTTTGGTAAGTGTCACAACCAGAATTTGATAGATCAAGAAAAGAAGATCCAAGATCCAACGATCACCTAGCAAGAAAATTGAAGGTCCATGCAAAAATGAACGAAATCGAAATTACTCCAAAAATCACTTCCAAAGCTTAGATCTAGATCCAAGTCACCTTCTACTGCAGAATTTGTGTTGATGAGAGGAAATAATGAAGGTTTAGCTCTAGAATTAACAAATTCCAATGAAGAATTTGGGAATTCTAATGGAAGAGCTTTAGTGAAGGTTGAAGATGAAAATGGAGATTGAAAAAAGTGAGAGAGAATTGGAATGTGAAATTTAGAAAATTCAGAAAAATGAGTGAAGTTGTGTGAGGTTTGGAGCAAATTTACTTAAATAAGCTCTAGGTTTGAAATTAAAGTGGAGTTTGGGGTTTGGGTTTGAATGAGGGTTGTTTTTTTTGGTTTGGAATTAGGAGTGGAATTTATTTGAATTATGGAGGGAAAGTGAAATTAATTTGGAAATGAACCAAAATGAAATTTCAACTACTGTAGTGCTGAAAATTGAACTTTCTGGGAAAAAATCACATAGGTTAATCGATTAACCACTTTTGTTTGCAAATTGGTTAATCGATTAACACATTCAAAATTTGAATTTTGGCGCCTTTTGGAGGGGAAAGCTTGGAAAACCAATTATTGCCACTTGTTCTGAGCACTGTTTTGCCTCTGAAACTTGTCATTTGATATTGCAACTGAATCATGCTTGAAATAGGTTGTGAGCTCCCTTTTGCACTTAAAATACTCTGCTGAAAAAAATGATTCGGTACCAAATCACTGAGCAAAATAAATGTTGGAACGTCTTATGCTTGCTGCTTAAAAACTTGATAAAAAGAAGCCCCGAGCCATAGAAACAACGTGATCCCATGTCTCAAGAAATCAATGCAATGCATTATTGATGACACAAATGAAATGAAGCATAAGCCAATTAAGGATAAAAAAGATAGGGCAAATTTTGGGGTGCAACAAATAGTTTTGGCTTTATGGGGATTCTTGAACTCACGCTTTTGTTCATCAAAAATAGGTGGCTTAGCATTGTAACTATCTATTTCGTTTATCTTAACAGTAACCATATAGTGTTTTTCTCACACTGGATCTCTCTCTACACAATGAAGTGTTTACTTGATAAATTAATAATAGATCTGAAGCTATGATACCAATTGAAGGTAGAGAAAAACACAAGAAAAAGGGTTTGAATTGAGTTTTCAAAACTTTTCCAATATGAATGCTTTACACACACACACATAAACAAACAAGATATATAACGAGGCTACATCTTGCCCACCCGCCAAGGTGATTTATCCTTCAATAAGAACTTAATCCACTAATCTTGAAAGATTATAAAAAGTTTGTCTAAGTGTTAGAAAATACCTTAACCCTTTCAAGTATACAGACTAACACTTAGTCAATTGAGGAAAAATAATTTCAAAGAGATTACAAAGGAAGTGTTTACAATAATACTTCTAAAAAGCGAATGAAACAAATAAATAACAATACACAAATATGAGCAACAACTCTTTATGTTTGATAGGATTTTGAGACTTTGTTTTTCACTCTTGTAATGTTGTTCGTTGTTTTTTGCAGTGAAGTTCGTTGTTAGTTGTATTTGTAATAAAGTAGAGACTCCTTTATATAGGCTTAATGGTAGAACGTTGAAGGGTACAAATGTCACTATCAGTGCTAGCTGCCATAACAGTAATCCGAAGATTGTGGGATACATGAGTAGTAAAGTCTCATAAATATTCCTTAACAATTTTGGCGCACAATCAGTTATTTCCAATTTTGGATTGTATTTTTGTACAAATTCTTTCAGTGCAAGTTTTTTCTTGATCTTATCTTATAATGGAATTTATCTGATGTGAATTGATGATGAGTCAAGAAGATAAAATGTACTGAGAAGTATCAAAGTCGTCAGAGTCAAAAGTTTTCTTCACTGAAGTCTACTTAGAGTGATTCTGTCAGAGCCAGAAGCTTGATTATCAGCAAAGAATGGACAGGTATTCAGAACCCAGAACCTTCACATTAGAGCTGGAAATGAAACTTATCTGAGAAGCACACAACTTTCTTTTTCTTCAGAGGCATTCAACATCATCAGAACCGTTGATGTTTCTTCAGAA
The DNA here is from genome assembly GCA_963859935.3 of Lathyrus sativus. Lineage (NCBI taxonomy): Eukaryota > Viridiplantae > Streptophyta > Magnoliopsida > Fabales > Fabaceae > Lathyrus > Lathyrus sativus. The sequence goes on from OZ012735.1 coordinate 75,310,898, forward strand.
GCGATCGAAGTAGTTTCTTGAGGCGTGCTAAAATTTAATTCTGATGAGATTTGTATAGAGTTATCCATAATCAATTTAAACTTTATATGTGCACACTTTAGAAAAATATTAGAGTAGAAAGTTGTTTCATATAAAATATATGCAATGTTATCATCAAAACTAGAGACTATATGCAGAACTAAAATCTTGTTCTAATAATCTCCCCCTTTTTTATGATGACAAAATAATGTATTTTTATGGAACAATGTGTACGAAATTATATGCAAAAATTGATTAGAGTTGCAAAAATTCACCAGAAATTAGTTAGAGAACTCCCCCTGAGATAAACAGGCTCCCCTTAAGTCTATGACTTAAAAGCTTTTAGAAGATAAGAGATATCAGAACCTGGTTGACTTGTTAGAGCGACTTATCAAGGCTTGGATTATCAGAACCTTTTGTAATACTTTATCAGAGCTTGATCCATTAGCTACTTTTAGAGTGTTCCTGAAAGACATTCACATACTTCGCATATAATGATGTTAGAATATAAGCAACTAGATTTAGAGAATTAGATATGAATCAAAATCATCACTTATTCTACTCTTTTTTTTCATAATAAAAAATTTAGACTTATATTATAAATGAAGCAAAAACAGTACAGGTGAGAAAAAAACTTAGAACACAACATAAAAGAAAGCTAAAGGGAAACCTAAGTTCCTAAGGTTGATAAGGAGGAGGGATCCTCTAAACAAGTTGAGTAAGCAAGTTCTGAATGTTGTTGTTGAATTTATCTTGCTTGTCAAGTCTTGTTCTGACCAACTGATGTTCTTTCTGCATGTATTCTAGAGTTCTCAACATCATAGGAAAAAAATCAATTTCAGAAGCAAGTGTCTTATCAGAACCTTCTGCAGCCTCTTTTTCAGCAGCTGCCTTTCTAGCAGCTTTTTGTTCTTCATCTTCTTTCTCAGTAGTTTCTCTCTCAGCAGCTTCTTTCTCGACAACTTCTCTATCAGCGGCCTTTTGAGCTTCTAACCTCTCTTCAACACACTTCAAAAAATATTATAGTACAAAATTGTTTCATATAAAATATATGCATTATTATCATCAAAACTAGAGATTATCTGCAGAACCAAAATCTTGTTCTAACATCTTTTTCTCGAAACTTAGAGAAAGCACATCACTTTCTTCTACAAATACTTGTCACCACACCTTGGTGAACAAGTTACAACAATATGATAAAAAAAATACTTCGAGTAACAATGATTTTGGACACTTTCCAAAATTAAGAAATTTGATCTTCCCTTTCCAATAAATGATTCAAAATTATGTAGAACTTAAGTGCTCAAATTTTGTATGAAACTTTTCTATGATATATGAAAATTATGTAGAAAAAGTTTCCATGAAGTTTGTGATTAAATACATCAAATGTGACTCAATTATGATAACGGGATAACACATAGCGTATTTTGATTCAATTTATATGATTTTTAGTGTCATTTCATATATTTTTGTTTGTGTTACATTGATATTTATTGTGCATTTCAAGTGTATGTAAATTAGACACGCAAACAAGCAAGAACGAAGAAAAAGGAATAAAAAAAGGGACAAAATGCTACAAAATACAAAACTCAACAGGATGACAGCCGCCAGCCCCCTTGACGACCGTCAACCATTGAAGAAATGGGAAAAGACAAGGTTGGTGCCCGTCAACCCCATCTGAAGACCATCACCCTGGCCAAATGTTATTTTTTCGTCCCCTATAGCTGACCAGTCTTCCTACTCTGCTCATTTTTCTCAACCATCTTCCTTCACTTTTCAGCAGTTATTGGCACAAATTTTAGAATATATATGTATATATATATATATATATATATATATATATATATATATATATATATATATATATATATATATATATATATATATATATATATATATATATATATATATATATATATATATATATATATATATATATATATATATATATATATATATATATATATATATATATATATATATATATATATTAGATTTTAAACTTCAGTTATAGGGGTCCAAGTCTTTGGTAAATGTTTAGGAAGAAAAAAGTACTTAATTTCAAAAGCACTTATTTGCTCACATCGAGTTATAAATGCACTTTAGCATCAAATTTTAAGAGAATTTTGTATGTATTTGAATCGTTCGTGATACAATCTTTCTGAAATAATTTTTTTTCTAAATTTAATTCCAGCATTTTATTGTTTCTAGTTTTAATTACAAGTTCACTTATATATATATATATATATATATATATATATATATATATATATATATATATATATATATATATATATATATATATATATATATATATATATATATATATATATATATATATATATATATATATATATATATATATATATATATATATATATATATATATATATAATCAATTGCTACTATTCTAAAACTAATAAATTATTATATTTTGTATTTTCAATTTGCAATTCAATAACATTAAGGTAATTATATTAGATATGTCCGACTAATTTATTAGAGTTCGGGATGTGAGGATCATTGTTTCGACAAGATTCGATAAAATTAATAGCATTGATGTTTATAACAAAAATAATTTTTCTAGGTCTGGACTTTATTCCAAAAAGTTGAAATTTTGCTGCGAAAGCGAAAAATACATTGATATCAATTTCAGCGTGAAAATGTGAAAACGGTATTCGACCGTTAAAATTCATATTTTTAATTTTTTAAAACAGCGACAACACTTTATAAATTAATTATGGATTATTAGTTTTCAAAAAGTATTTCGGAATGGCAACTTGTAATGTACGAAAGCAGACGATTACGGTTCCGAAATGCAATACGGGCGGCGTGAAAGTGAGTAGTATTTTTAAATTAATAATTCTTCTAAAATAATTTATAAAATAAATTGAGGTGCTAAATTTTATCCAAGTCCCGAAGGTACATGGAAATTACATTCCTGTCTCCATTTTATTAATTCTAAAACAAGTTATTTTAATTCATTTTAGTCAAAACTCTTACCGATAGCCTTAGATTTACAAAGTGATGATAGATAACGGTATATTGACATTGGTCTCTATGGGTACGACATTTTTTTATATTATAAATGATATTTTCGTGCACTTGCAGAAAGTACAACAAATTTTTGACGCTGTTGCCGGAGACCAACAGTCAATATTGTAACTCTGATTTAGCATTGTATAAACTAAGGAAAAATTTCTTTTCATTCTCTTGATTGTATGTCAAGTACTCGCTCAGTCAGAGACGAGTTAGAACAACCAATCAATGAAGTAGAGCGTTTTATTCACCTAAGACGCCAGATTGAACAACTTCGAGCCATATTTACCCGCATGGCCAAAAAGGAAAAAATCGTCCTCTTAAGGACTACACCGTTCTATCCCAGGATGAGTCACCCTCAAGAATTGTTCCACCCGCAATCCAGGCATACACTTTCGAATTGAAACCTTCTCTACTACAGATTCTGCAACATAACTAGTTCTCTGGCAAACCCACCGAGGACCCGCAATCTACACCTGTCAGTGTTTATATATTATACAGAAATGCTAAAAAGTAATGGTGTTGATCCAGAGACCATTCGATTATGTATATTCTGTTAGAAGATGATTTGTTCATGACAAGTATTTCTTAAGGCTTTTGTGATAATAAAAGTATTTAATGAATAATGGTGTTATCTAATGTGTGTTCTAAGTATGCAGGATTCAAAGCTTAAGAAGAATCTATTCAAAATATGATAAAACACCGCGTTTGAGAGAAGTTGAGTTATTGGCTTCTGGTGGTCCAGAACTAAAAAACGTTCTCTAAGTGAAATATGATAATATAGGTTGGTGTAGACTCTGAAGCTGAAGGTATCAGCATCAGAAGAGAAATATGTTATTTATACACTAATTAAATGTATCAGCTTCTGGTGATCATTCAGAACCAATGACAAAGCTAAGTTAATTGTACTGTAGAAAGCAAGCTACAATATTAAATCAGTTTGCTAGCTAGAGTCTGTGCTTACATGACTCATGCAAAGTTGACATGCTTCACAGATATCCACTCTCAATGAATCTATAGTACAAGATCACAAGGAAGACGCTATGGTCAAAAGAGTTACACAATGGATAAAGATCTTTTGGTGTATCTATCTTTAACGTTTCTTGTACTATGGAGTAACAAAGACACTTTTACAAGTTATCTCTTCCAACGGCTGTTATTCTGCAACTGCTATATAAGTAGGTGAAAATTCAATCTAAAACCAAAAACAAGGAAAATAAAGAAAGAGATCCAAGAAGAAAGAAGTGTTTCACGCTTCTATTAGAATGGAGAAATAACAAGATCAACAATGGCAACACAATCGAAGATGCAGAAATGATGTTATTTGTTGTAAATTTTACAAACCATTAATATATCTTAAACATTTAATATCTTAGAAATATTAAGAGCTATGATCTTTGTTTTGGTTATTTCCCTGTACCTCTGATTATATCAAGTACACTTTGTTGTCTATTCTGCTAAACATATTGTGTTTAGTAGTTTAGAGAGAAAGTCTCCTTCTATGTGCTTGAGCATTAAAGTCTTTTACTGTGAGCTTAAGCCAAGTAATTCTCTTTATATGTGCTTGAGAATTGAAGTCTTGATCGGTTGTTTATTAAGCAGGAAAAGTCTTGGACTGATGGTCTAAGCAAGAAGTCTTGAGGAATCGGAGTAGGGAAGTCTTGTGCTCGAGGAGTATAAGAAGAAGTCTTGAACCTGAGGGGTTTTAGGAAGGAATTCTTGGAATCTAAACAGGAAGTCTTGAATTTGTGGGATTTAAGCAGAAAGTCTTGAACCTGAGGGGTTTAAGCAGGAAGTCTTGGCCTGAGGGTTTAAGTAGGAAGTCTTGAATTTGTGGGATTTAAGCAGGAAGTCTTGAACTTGAGGGATTTAAGCAGGAAGTCTCGGGCTGAGGGTCTAAACAAAAAAGTCTTATGCTCGAGGGCATAAGAAATTTCAATCATGATTTGATTATAGTGGAAAATCTCTTGTGCTGTAAGGGTACTAGAGTACTCTCAGTTTGGGAGGACTAGGATAAATCTTTATGTGTTTTGTTGTTATTTTTTTGCTTATGTTATTATTCTGCTGCAACTTATAATCAGAATTTGGACATGGTTTAGAATATGAACTCTATTCTGGAGCAAAGAAAAAAAGATGAACATAATTCAACCCCTTTCTTGTGTATTTTTCTCACCTTCAGGTGGCATCAGAGTATGGTCTATGCATAATACTTAACAGTGGTGCAGATAAATCCAAAGAGAAAAATATGCCTACTGAAGATTTTTTTTCAAGAAGGAATCATGATCTATATGAAAAATATTTTTCTTTGCTAATCCTACCATATTTTGTGGTGACTTGCTGAATTTAAATGATGGGAAAGCAAAAGCTTACTCATATATCTTTGGTCTTAATAAATGATTTTGATGAAAAATATATGGAATGCCCTTGAGAAAGGTATTCCCAAAGAAGTTGATGGTTTTGAGATGATCAAAGATAAAAAATCTCTTACACCAGCTCAGAAGAAGCTTTACATAAATCATCTTGAAGTTAGAAGCATTCTAGTAGATGCTCTACTTTATTCTAAGTATATCAACATCATTGATATGTCTAATGGTAAGACTATCTTTAAATCATTGTGCTCTAAATTTGAAGGGAATCAGTTAGAGCTTAACAAGTTACACTTCATCTAATCTTTCCAAGAAAATTTTGAGAAGTCTTCTTGCTAGATTCAGACCAAAAGTCACAACTATTAAGAAAGTCAAAAACTTGAGTGTGCTGAGTCTTGAAAGTTTGATTATCAATTTCAAAGTAAATGAATGGAATTAGATGAATATAAGTTGTCAAAGAAATATACTTTCCTCAAGCATGTTGAAGAAAATTCCTATGGAATGTCTGATAATGAGGAGTTGGCTTTCCTTATCAAAAGATTCTATCAACTGGCTAAAAGGAATGAGAAATCAGTTGATGAAAATAGTAACTTCATAAGCTTATGAAATTATCATATTTCAACTGATTTTCTCAATCTTAAGAATAAGGAGAAAAGCTACCAGACGAAAAAACCCAAAAAGAAAATGTCAGAGTTCTTCAAAGCATATCCAAATGAAGTTGACAAAGTTGAGGATTTAGAAAGAGATGAAAAGGGTAATCTAGATTTGTTGGCCATTACATCTTCTGAAGAAGCATCTGAATCCAGGAATAAATCAAATATTGAAGAGAAAGAGGGAACTTCTAATTTAATTTGCTTCAATATTTTTTTTTTGAGCTCATGATCACTCAAGCTATTTTAATAAACAAACTGAAATTATGAAGCTAAAGGTTCATCATTTAAAAGAAAATCTAAAATTCTCTCAAGAGAAGATCAAGTCTTTTGATTTTTTTTGTTTTATAATAAGGAGTCTTCTTCTCAAGATCATATCATAAGTGACTCCAATTCTCCTAAAGAGTTGAAGGCTATCATAGAATTTGTGTTAAAGGACAATTCCATGAGAAACCTTTCAACTCTTCTTTTTCTGTAAATACTTAGACAATGCTGAAAACTTATTTTATGCTAATCTCTGATAGTGAACACTATATGGATCTATGCTTGTTAGATATTTCAAAACCAAGGATTATAAAGTCAAATGTTTGATAATAAATGAATCCAAGATAATGAAATAAAATACTTTGCTAAGAGCAGGTTATGTTAGTGCCAAAACTCATCCTATAACTCAAATTTTAGAATGAATCAAGGTAATACTATTAGACTAAGGCATGAAGTAAAAGAAAGCTTGTCAGGACTACCATTTCAGGACCCACAGAAATATGGGTACCATAATCCTAAATTGTATTGGTTGTAGATATCACAGAAGAAAGGAGTAAGGTGTCTTCCATGACACTTGATCAATGGTTGCTTATAACTTGTGATGGAAGGAAAGCCTACACACGAAACTCATAGGTTAAAGAATGCAAAAAGTATGGAGTTTGGAGAATAAAATGGATCATTGGTATAAGTGTCATTGACTCAAAATTCACTTGAAGACAAGATTTTGATTCTATGGTCAAATCTGAATACTTGCCCGAAGCCTGACCAAGAAAAAATCAAAACGAAAGTACGTTCTATTCTTCACTTTGCAAACTTCTTGACTCAATGAATTATTTATGTATTAGTGAATACCAAGCCTCTGATAAATCTCAGAGGAAATTCTTTTAGCTGATAACAAAAGAATCTTTAGAAATCTTTAAAAAGAAATTATGTTGTACTTGGCTATACAAAATATGTCATTAACTAGAAGATGATCATATTTATGGAAACAATATTCTTACCTTTGTTATAATACTGATTCTAGTCAATAGTCATAGAAACCAACTCAACATTCATGAATCAAGCACATCTATATGAAAAACCAACCTCCAGCTTTAAAGAGGAAATGATTACTCTGAATGAAATATCAAAGACTGATGACTAATAATAGATGTCTTATTCAAAGTCTAATCATACTAGACTCTAATGACATATAGCTTATTAAAAATTCCAGTCTCTGAGATTCAGAAAAGGAACCTTTACTTCTGATAAGTGGTTTAAGTAAAAGATTTTTTTTCTTAAATCCTTGTCTTACTTAAATTCCATAAAATTTAAAATCATCTAGCGCGTTCAAATTTTTTTTTAAGTAAGAACCTTTGAGTAATAACGTTTTCTTATTTTATACATCTATGGTTTCTATCCCATGTCTTTATGAAACATTATTTCTTGTCACCTTTTCTGTCCCTCTGACAAGATTCTTTTTCCTCTATGGTTAGAATATTGTTCAGATCTTTATTTTATATTTGTTTTTGTTTTGTTTGTTGATCAAACCAAACCTGAGATGAATTCTCTAGTCAATTCTTTAATGAATCAACTAGTTGTCGTCAATGGAACGTTTGTGGATTTTGAGGAACTTTTTAAGCTATGTTTTAACTTCTAGAAGATTGTTTTTGAACAAGGATGGAATGTATACTTTGAGATGCTCTGTGGTTTTACTTATCCAAATCCTGTCAAAGAATTTTGGTTTAATGCATCTATGGTTTAGCTAAATGCTGAGTATTCTATCCTTTCTAAAGTTTCTGGTGTTTTTATAACAGTAACCTCTAAGTAAATTGCTAATGTGATCAATTGTGAGGAAATTGGAAAAATTACAGGTACTCTTGTTTGGGAATGCTATCTTCCTACTTAGTGTACATTTGTAGATCCATTAAACCTTTCCCAGATCTCAAATCTTTGTCCTGATGTAATTGTTTGGAACTAGATTCTGAACTCAAACTTGCTTACTAAAGATAAGGATCTAGACCTTGTGGATTCTATTAAAAAATATTTCCTACTTCTTCTTAATTCAGACATGTTGATTGATCTTCCTCAAATTATGTTTGACTATCTGAAAAGGACTCTTTCTTCCTTTTACAAGGGAGAGACTCTTTTCATTCCTTATGGACGAGTTTTTTTATGAACTATTAATCCATCAAGGTGCACTACTACGGAAAACATATACAACAACGATTGGAAAAGGGATATCATTATGCGTGACTGACAGTTGTTACGTAGCGTGTGGTTGTATATGTGCTACTTACAATCACAATTGTATGACCGTGATTGAAAACATGAAAGCGCATGACATATTATCACAGTTTCTTTAACTAACCGTTGTAATATATTAAAGGTCCTAGGTTCAATTCTCAACAACACATTTTTGGTATATATGTTATTCTGGACAACATTCATTATACAACCACAATCATATTTAACAACCGTCGTAAAATTATCTGCTTTTTAAAAATATATATATTTCCGCTTTTTGAAAATTTTCCATTTTTTATCATGTATTTCTGTGAACTGTATTAAAACAGAAACAACAATGGTATTATGTAATAAAAAATATTTACTTCATCATTTCCAAAAAATATTATTTACATCATCAAACTCAAATGTTTATCAAACACACATATTGTTGCACCCCAAAATTTGCCCAACCTTTTTCTTGGCTTGGCTTTTGTTTCATTACATTTTGTGGCATTTCTACATTGCATAGCATTTGTTCTTAATATAGGGGATCGAGGATTTCCTGTGGCACAGAATTCACCCTCAGCGCAAGCAATCAAAGCAGCGAGTATCAAGCGACGTTTATTTTGCACAGCGGTCGAGCGACCGATTTTATTTTATTTTGTAGGTTATTTTTAGCCAAGAAAGTGGCGTTCAGGCTATCGTGAGCAGTCTCATGGTTACAACATTCAAGAACACATTCCAGAAGCTTAACAGGGTTCGAAGCAGCAAGAAACAGGCAGGTTTCCCTCCAAAAGGCGCAAGGATTCAAATTTTTGAAGTGTTAATCGGTTAACCAATAAAAAATTAGCCCAGATTCAAAAATTTAAAGGGGTTAATCGATTAACCTATATGGTTAACCGATTAACCAATGTGATTTTTTCCTCTATACGCGATTTTTCAATGCAGAGCCATTTGGGGTCCAATTTTGGTCATTTGAAAATTCATTTTTACACTTGGGAAGGATCTAGAACCATTTTGAAATTTGAATTAGTTTTCAAATTAATTCAATTCCCTCCAAAATCCCACTCCTAATTCCGTTCCAAATTTTCCAATCCACTCTCCAAACCTTGCTTTGGGCCTAAGCCAAAAGAGTATTTAAGTGATTTACTCCAAACCACACTCATGCTAACTCTCATAATTCCCATTTCAAATTTAGAATTGCTCTCAATTCTCTCTCAATTTCATCATTTCCCAAACCCTCACCAAAGCTCTTAATCCATTGAATTAATTGATTCTTCATTGGAATCCATTAATTCTTGAGCTTAAACCTTCATCTATCATCTCCATTGGATCAGTTTCTTCATTCAATTTTTGTGCAAATTCAGATCTGAAATTTAGTGTGAGGCTAGAAGTGATTATTTAAAGCAATTTAGCTTAATCTTGAAGGATCTCCATCTCTACTACAAGGATTAGCTTGGATCTTGAAGTATTCCGGGTTTCTTGCTTTGATCTACTCATTTCCAGCAAATCAATATTAACCAAAGCAAATCTCCGCTTCGTAGGTTGGAAATTCTTGATCTGATTCTGTTTTTTAGCTTAATTGCATGTTCATCATGATGATTTTCAATTTTGATTGATTTGCTGCATTTTGATTCATATGATCTGAGTTGATGTTGTTTGGATCTGTATACATGCTGTTGGAATCATGGTTTTCTGATTTAATTTTGTGATTAAGTGATTATGTGATCATTGGCATGTTTGGAGAAGTGATAAGCTGTTGAAAAGTGATTTTGCTTTGCTGTTTTCTGCTGTCAGCTTAGTGTTAATCGGTTAACGCAGATGGTTAACCGATTAACCATCATAACTTTTCAGATTTTTCAAAGTTTTCAAAGCGTTAATCGGTTAACGCATATGGTTAACCGATTAACTAGTTCAAATTTTCAAAATTTTCAAACGTTAATAGTGTGTTAACCGATTAACCTTGGGGGTTAACCGATTAACACTGTGCTGGCAGACCTGTTTTGCTACTTTGTTTGATTGTTCGAATACCGTTTCACTTCGAATCTTCATAAACTGGTATGATGTTTTTGGTGTTTGCCACTGTTTGTGCTTGGTTGATCATGATTTGGTTGATACTTGTGTTCATTTTCCACTTGGATGCATACTTATGGATGTGGTCCAAAGTGATGACTCTTTGCATGTTTCGTTTGCTTTTATCTTGTCGTTTTCCTTTCCATGTTTGCATCATTCTTGCATCGCTGTTGAGGTCGAGACGAGCTTGTGGCGGCTGCTGCCCCACACATTTTTTCCTCCCTCCCACCATTCTAAGTGTGCATTTCCATGTTTGCCTCTCTTACTTGCGATTGAATTTACTTGGTGCTTTCTTGTGCTTTTTGCCATGATCCCCATAGGGTTCCTAGTCCCTCTGTTTAGGATGGGAGTAGGAGAGACATTAGGTGTTCAATCCAAGCATGATAACATTAGGTAGTTCCCTTTTGTATCCCAACTCTAAGTCCACTTTGCATGAAAACTTTTAGGATTGATGTAGTCTCCCTTTAGTAGGTCCTCTCTCTCCTCATCTTCAAACACTCATAAAACACATAATAAATAATAACAAATTTCGTACGCTACGAGCCTTAAGCTACTTGGGGAATGGTGATTGAGTGTCTTCCTCTCAATTGCCTAGAGTATTTAGTCTACACCCTTTGGGGTGATATGCGACGCATTCGCTCCTAGGTCATAGTCTCTAGTGCGACATGAGTTACAAATCAAATTCAAAACACTTCTTCTCTAAAAAACACAAAAACACTTCAAATCTTTTTCATCCTTCGGGATTTTTAATCGAGGAAAATCTTTTCAGATAAAAGAGTGTTGTTAACTCTGAGTTCTACCGCAAACGGTAACGCCTAAGTCTCCAAGGGTCGAGCTGCATACACCAACTGCTAGAACTACTTGTTAACCCTACTCGGGCCTAAAAAACTTTTGAACCAACCTGTGGTCTTTTTAGCTCGAACTACGTTCACTCTGATCTTTCATACCAGATGAAAGTACGTAGGCACAAGACGCAATGTCTTGGCGAGCAACCTGAAGGGGAGATAATACTTAGAAGGGGGTTGAATAAGTATGAAAGATTAAAAACTTAGAATTAAAACACAATTATTTTTATCCTGGTTCGTTGAACTCAACTACTCCAGTCCACCCTTCCTAGAGTGATTTGCCTTTCTCAAAAAGGACTTAATCCACTATTTAATCAAACAGATTACAATAGTAACACCTAAGAACAATTGTTCTTAGTCTTCTCAAGAGCTACTGATTCCAACTGAATCCTCTTAAGGAAATTCTTTACAATTAATGTAAATCTAATACAAGAGTAAGAATGCTTCTAAAAAGCTTTAATCACAACAGTGATATTTCTCTTAAGTTTAAGTACAATGAAATTAATTCTAAGAAGAATATGAGAATATGAGAGCTTTAAATATTTCAATTTCTTTTCAGCAAAATGTCTAATTGAAGAATTTGGTGGAGACTTGCTTTTATAGGCAGCTGATCCAAGGGAGTTGCACGTTGAGAAGAGTGTCCCAAAAGGTCTGAGCCTTTTTGTCTTCACATCAAGTGACCTTTCCTAGAAGAAGAAAGCACAGAAAAATCCTTTTTGTCTGTGTTCTTGTGTCTAGCATAAATAAGGAAAGAGACGTTTGATTTACTCCAACGGATATAATCTTTGAATATTTCTTCTTCAGTTTTCAGCAAGTTCATCAGAGTCTAATTGGGTCAGAGTCTTCTGATGGTGATCAGAGCTTGCTGGATCAGAGTCTTCAGCAGCAGGTGTGCTTTCAGCGTGTTAAATATCAGAGCATATTTGGAACAGAACATCAGTACTGGCAGCTTTAGTACTTTCAGAAACTTCTGTAGAATCTATGCTTTGAAAAACTCTTCATACAAAATTCTTCTTTGCTTCAGATGCTTCTGACTTGCTTCAGATTCTTCTGGAGCTTCTGCTTCAGATTCTTCTGGAGCTTCTGCTTCAGAATCTTCTGGAGGCTACGCTCAGAATCTTCTGTTGGCAGTAATCAGAATCTTCTAATGAGTGCATCTGGCGCTTCATAGTCTAATTAATTTCTTGCATTCAATTCAGATTTGCTTCTGGAGTATCAATTTCTTTACTATCTGTAATAAAAACTCTCAAGCAAATTTTAGAGTATATAATTCTTAAATACAAAATTTCCTAATAGTTATCATCAAAACATAGAGATATTATTAAGAACCAATCTGTGTTCTAACAATCTCCCCCTTTTTGATGATGACAAAAACTTCATAAATTTTGTTTAATTGAAAATATTTAAATTATAACTCCCCCTGAGATGATGAGTCTCCCCCTGAGTTAAATACAGAAAAGGAATAGAAACTTCCCTTTTGTCTTGAGTAATCTTCAGAGTTAGATCTTGTTTGTTCTTTTAACATTTGAAGTCAGAATGTATTGCAGATTTAATGTTCAGAGTTTGATAATGGTCAAATGATCTGAGAAACTCAGAGTTTCTTTTATAGAATTTACTTATCAAATGTTCTGAAATAGTCAGATTAAATGTTAGATAGAATAAATATGTCTGAAGTTTCATTCTGGTGAAGTTATATTAAACAGTTCAAATCTATATTTTCTCCCCCTTTTTTGTCATAAGCAAAAAGTAAAACTTTAAAAAGACAAATAAAAGGAAATAGTAAATGAGATAATTCAATGGAGAAAACTTTGATTCATTTAATAGATCAAGAGTACATAGGCAAACATCAGAAGATATAGCAATAAAGTACATATGCAAACAACAGACGCAAAAACATTAGAATGAAAAAAATCTAAGAGTGTTTGGACAAAAGCATCTTCAATAGATCTGTAATCTCAGAGGATGATTGCTCTTGCTTGGACATCCACTTAGCCATAGTTTCATTCTTTTGATCTTGCTTTGACATCCATTCTGTCATATCCTCAGACTTCTTATCCTGCTTTGCCATCCATGACTTGATCTCTGACTGGCCAGCTTCCAGAGCAGCAATCTTATCTTCAAAATCTGGATGTTCTTTCTTTAACTCAGATGAAGAAGTATGATTAGGTTCTGGAGCTTGAACATAGTCAATTTCCATTGGTTCTGTAGAGTCTGGAGCAGTGGAGTTAGAAGGAGGGTCTACTAGAGTCATAGCCAACGGATTTTCCTCAGATGCAATGTCAGTAGATTCTGTTGAAGGTGGAGGAGCATCTGTAAGGAGCAGAGGATCAGATTTCTTGACAGTCTAGAATAGAGTCCTTGCAGCCTCAGCAAATCTGAGCTTCGCATCATCAGAACAGATGTTCTTCAGATTTGAGGCCACAGAGTTGAATCTGTTGATGAATCTATTCCAGATGATGTCAGATTCTTTGGCATCCATTGTTGCTGAGCATTTCTTCTGAACAGTACCTAAATACAACTGTATTTCATGCAAAAAAGTTTGAAATAAATGATTAACATTAAGTCTGGGCTTAGGATGTAACAGAGTTTCCAGAGTTACAGGTTTAGGTTTGGGAGTTGGTGGAAAAATTGATTTTTGGATGGAGATCAGAGGAGGAGGATAATATGGAATGAAAGGTATCTCATGAGCTTTTTCTTTGGATCTGATTAATGCGTTTAAAAGATGAGGTTTTGCTCTGGTGTGAAGGGTAACTACATCAAAAGTTTCATTTGAGTAGGGTTGGAAGGAAGATTTGGGGGGTTCATCAGATGTAACATTGTTATCAGATGTAATTGGCAGAGCTGAAGCCACAACTTTATTAGATTTTGCAGAACAGGATATAGTTGCTAATGAATCTACATCTGATTTGGATTTTATATATTCAAGAATCATAGATGGAAGGGTCATTGTGGGTTTTGGTTTCAGAGGGTTGATAGGGTCAGATGGTTCGACTCTGTCATAAAATTCTTTGAGTTTGAAGCCATAAGCTAAATTGTGAAATAAAGATGATACTTGGGCACAAGATATAGATGATCTTGGATTTGAATTTGGAATCAATATTTCAGATGATGGTGCTTGTGTGGGAATAGGATCTGGAATGGGAGCTTTTGAAGGTATAATGGGTTCAGGTTGATTTACCTCAGAGTATTTTTGAGATGGAGAGATTAGAAAATCTGGGTGGAGGTGGTTGGTGTGCAGGAAGTAGAAGATACTTGAAACACAATTTTTAAGGGTGTGACATCAAGAACTTCTATTTCAGGAATGTGGGGTGCAGAAGTGTTGGTTGGTTCTGAAGGAATTTCATATGGTTTTGATGGTTGTTCTGAGATGGGTGAATCTGATGGAATAGTGATTGGTTCTGATGAAACTTGAACATGTGTTATTTTTGTAGGTTCAGATGCAGTGGGTTCAGATGATTTTGATGGTGGATTATCTGATGGTGGTTGATGTTCAGAGGCTTTTTCTGATGAAGGTTCTTGTGGTTTTTCAGGTTGTTGTTCTTGTGGGTGCTGTTGTTGTTCAGATGCCTTTTATTTAGGTGGTTCAGAAGATTTTTGTTGTACAGAAGGTTGTGGTTGTTGTTCTGTAGGTTGTTGATCTGAGGGTTGATTCTGAGAAGATTGTTTTTGAGGAACAAACTGTTTGATTTGGATTTTTGGTTGAGATGATTGTGGTACAGAGACTTTTGGGTTTGGAATTGTTTTTGTTGTTGTTGGTGTTGGAACAGAAGTTTGTTTTTGTGGTGATTTAGAACTAGGAGCAGTAACAGAAGTAGTTTGAGTAGAGGGTGGTTTTGGAACAGACTTAATATTAGAGTCATTTATAACAATTGTATTTGCAGAAGATACATAAGATTTAGTACCTTTTATCTTGATCCTCTTGGCTGGTACAGAAGAAGTGTCTTCAGATTCTTTTCTCTTCAAGAGCTTCTTTGGCTTCTCAACAATCTTGACCTTCTTCTGAACAGGTGCAGCTTCTGCTGCTGGCTGAGTCCTCTTTCTTTTTAGTTGAGCTTCTTCTTCTTCTTCTTCTGCATCAGGTAGGGGTTGTCTTGCTAGTTGTATCACGTTTGCAGGAACAGGCTTTCCTTCCTTCTTACATTCATCAATGTACATAACCATAATGTGTCTTGTCTCTTCAACAAAGAACAGTGGAAAGTCATCTACAGGAACCCTCTTCTTACTGAGTTCAGACACATTCATCTTCTTGGGAGCTGTTGTGAGTTCATCAACTATTTTGAGTCTCTGAAGACTTTTAGCATTCAGAGGCTTTCCCATTGTGAATTCCAATTCCTCTGTAACTCCAACAGCGTACAGAGCAGAGACCAATCCATTCTCAGTTAGAAGATCTGGGATCAACCTTCCAAAAGGGATCCAGGTTCTGATCTTCTGTCCTTTTTCCTTCACATACTCTCTAGATGCATTTATATGGTTCCACAGATGCATAAAAACAATATATGGAAGATCTACCTTGGTGCTCTGACTAAGGCAATACATGAAATAGAGCTGTTCATTATTGACATAGTCTGGAGAGTTTGTTGACTTCATATGATGGATGCATCCCATGAAGATCTTGGCCTAGATCTTGTAGTCAGGCTTCAGATCCTTGAATTTGTTAGAAGCTTGACTAGCAGTCATCACTTCTTCATACACCTCATCCATGTCCACACGCCCAGCTGGCAAGTGAGAAACACCATCTGTTTCTTCATATCAAATCAACTTTCTGATCAGATCTTCTGTGATAATGATTTCTTTTCCCAGTACAGAAGATAGGATGAATTTAGGGTAAACTGATGCATGGATCCAGAACTCTTTCACAAGGAGGGGGTAAACTGGTCCAAAGAGTCTATCAAAGTACTTTACCCATCCTTGAGCACCAATGATAGAACGAAACGCAAAGCCATTTTTAGCAAGTGAATCAAATTCTACCATGGATTCACACAAAACCTCCAACTTCTCAACAGGAGTTAAAAGAGTTCTTTTGGGAGGAGAATAAGGAGAAACACCCATGTTTGCAGAAGTTACTGCAGCCATTGAAGATTGGAATTGAGCAGCTGTTGATGATGAAGTTGCCATTGAAGAATGCTTTGTCACACGCTTAAGTTTAGGGTTTTTATGCAGAGCAAAGAGAAGATGAAAACGCATATAATTTTCTGAGATTGTGAAAAGTGTGAAAGTGAAGACAAGTCATGTATTTATACTAAAACACTCAGGCATACCATCAGTCAGAATTTGCACGTTTTAACAAGCATTAAATAAAAATAATAATAATCATTTCAAACATTAATTGCTTCTGACAATTTAGGGGGAAAATCAAGATTTTCACTATTCAAACTTCACCTCAAACGTCTCTTCAGTAATGTACACGCCACCTCTTCAGGTTTGGTGTGACACGTGTTTGCTTACATGTGTTCTGAATTCTCTTAAGAAATGAAACGTTAGCCAACGTTCAGATCTTCTAAGGATAGTTAGTTCAGAGTTTCACCAAAAGAAAATATTAAGCAGAATAAATAAGTAATTAGAAGAAATACTTCAGAGCTTTAGGCATTTTTGCATCTGTAAAAATTTGCTTCTGACAAATATTATTCTGGACAAAAATCCATACCAATATTTTTCAGAATAAATTTAAATCTATCTTCAACAAGGGGTTTTGTAAAAATATCTGCCCATTGATGATTTGTATCAACAAAGGCTAAATTTATGATTCCCTTCTGAACATAGTCTCTGATGAAATGATGCTTAATTTCTATATGTTTTGCCTTAGAGTGTAAAATAGGGTTTTTAGACAAACATATAGCAGAAGTATTATCACAAAAGATAGAAATGTTACTTTCAAAAATTTGATAATCTTCTAGTTGACTTTTCATCCAGAGCATCTGCGTGCTACATCCAGCAGCAGCAATATATTCTGCCTCTGTGGTTGAAAGTGCAATTGTGGGTTGCTTCTTGCTGTACCAGGAGATTAGATTTCTTCCTAGAAATTGACAACTTCCAGAAGTACTTTTTCTTTCCACTCTGTCTCCAGCGTAGTCAGCATCACAGAATCCAACTAATTTGAAATCATCAGATTTTCTGTAACACAAACCCACATTAGAAGTACCTTTCAGATATCTTAGAATCCTCTTGACAGCTGTCAAGTGTGATTCTCTAGGATCTGATTGGAATCTAGCACACAGACAAACACTGAACAATATGTCAGGTCTAGAAGCAGTAAAATAAAGAAGAGAGCTAATCATACCTCTGTAGAGCTTCTGGTCTACTTTCTTACTTACCTCTTCCTTGCCAAGTGAGCTAGTAGGATGCATGGGAGTCTTTGCCAACTTACTATCAGCCATGTTAAATTTCTTCAGAAGTTCTTTAACATATTTGGTCTGATGTATGTAAGTGCACTCTGGAGTTTGATTGACTTGGATTCCTAGAAAAAATCTGAGTTCTCCCATCATGCTCATTTCAAATTCTGCCTACATACATGTAGCAAACTCCTTTCCAAGCATAGTATTTGTTGATCCAAAAATAATATCATCTACATAAATTTGACAAATTAGAAGATCTTTCTTAATTGATTTACAAAAGCGTGTTGTATCCACTTTGCCTCTGATGAAATTTTTCTCCAGAAGAAAATTGCTCAACCTCTCATACCAAGCTCTGGGAGCTTGTTTTAAACCATATAGAGATTTCTTTAGTTTGAAAACATGATCTGGAAATTTTTCATTTTCAAAACCAGGAGGTTGGTGGACATAAACTTCTTCTTCTATAATACCATTAAGAAAGGCACTTTTAACATCCATCTGATACAGAGTGATGTTATTTTGTGCAGCAAATGAAATAAGACGACGTATAGATTCTAACCTTGCCACTGGAGCATATGTCTCAGTGTAATCAATACCTTCTTGTTGACTATACCCTTGAGCAACCAGCCTTGCCTTATTCCTTTCAACTTCTCCTTTCTCATTTAGCTTATTTCTGAAGACCCATTTTGTACCAATTATATTGAATCCTTGTGGTCTTTGAACTAGATCCCATACCTCATTTCTGGTAAATTGATTTAGCTCTTCTTGCATAGCAATAATCCAATCATTATCTTGCAGAGCTTCATCTACAGAAGATGGTTCAATTTCTGACACCAGTCCAAATAGTGATGCTTCAGATGATCTTAGAAAGGATCTTGTTCTGATGGGATCATCCTTATTTCCAATAATGACATCCTCTAGATGAGAAGCTTTAATTCTGGATGATGATCCTCTAATGGTTGATTCTTCAGAAATGTTTAGATTATTCATCTGAGAAGTTGAAGGAATAGCATCTGACGTTGCTTCTGGATCCTTCACTTGAATTTTGTCTGCGTCTGGAACTTCAGAGTCAATGAAGACTACTTCCCTATCTGCAGAGTTTTCAGACTACTTTGGCTTTTCAGAGCCAAGCTTATCATCAAATCTGACATGAATGGATTCTTCCACAATCTGTGTCTCAGTGTTGTATACTCTGTAGCCTTTAGAGCGTTCAGAATATCCAAGCATGAAACACTTCTGTGCTTTGGAATCAAACTTGTTCAGATTTTCCTTAGTATTTAACATATAGCAAATACATCCAAAGGGATGAAAATATGAAATGTTGGGCTTTCTGTTCTTTCACAGTTCATAAGGAGTCTTTTTCAGAAGAGGTCTTACAGACACTCTGTTCTGAATGTAACAGGCTGTGTTGATTGCTTCTGCCCAAAAGTGTTTTGCCAGATTTGTCTCATTGATCATGGTTCTGGCCATTTCTTACAGAGTTCTGTTTTTCCTCTCTACAACTCCATTTTGTTGTGGAGTTCTAGGACAGGAAAAATCATGAGCAATGCCATTTTCAGAAAAATATTTTTCAAAATATTTATTTTCAAATTCACCACCATGATCACTTCTGACTTTTATAATTTTGAAATCCTTTTCATTCTGGACTTGCTTGCAGAAGTCAAAGAACACAGAATGTGACTCATCCTTGTGTTTTAAGAACTTTACCCATGTCTATCTACTATAGTCATCAACAATGACTAATCCATACTTCTTGCCTCTGATGGATGTAGTTTTCACTGGTCCAAACAGATCAATATGAAGTAATTCTAGTGGTTTGAAAGTAGAAACAACATTTTTTGATTTAAAAGATGATTTTGAAAACTTCCCTTTTTGGCATGCTTCACAAAGAGCATCTGAAGTGAACTTCAGATTAGGGAGTCCTCTGACAAGATTAAGTTTATTAATCTGAGATATACGTCTCATATTAATATGGCCCAATCTTCTGTGCCAGACCTATTGCTCTTCATTAACAGACAAGAGGCATTTAACATTTTAAACTTTAAGTTCTGAAAGATTTATTTTATAAATGTTGTTTTTCCTCTTACCACTAAATAGGATAGAGCCATCCTTTTGACTAATAGCTTTACAACATTTTTGATAAAGGTAATATCATAACCATTGTCACTTAATTGACTTATGGACAATAAGTTATGCCTTAACCCTTCAACAAGTAAAACATTAGTAATAGAGGGAAGTTTACCATTTCCAATGGTGCCAGATCCAATGATCTTGCCCTTCTGGTTCCCTCCAAACTTCACATCACCTCCAGATCTAAGTTCCAGGCTTTGGAACATAGACTTTTCTCCTGTCGTGAGCATCCAGAGTCCAGGTACCATGACTGGCGTCCTGACCTTGCTACTAAGAACATCTGCAACATGGATTATTTTGCTCTTAGGTACCCAGATCTTCTTGGGTCCTTTAGGGTTAGTTGGTTTGTAGGTTTGTCTAAACTTCTGTTTTTCAACATAATGTTTATTCTGACTTGCCTTGGGTTTAAACACATAAGTATTCTTCTCAGAGCTTGTGTGTTTAATGTCATTTAAGTGACCAAATTTAAATTGAGAATACAGAGGTGTCTTCTTGATGAAAAGTTTGTCAACAGATTTTGGATTACTTCCAGATGAAGATTCATATCCAATACCTCTTCTGTTGTTCCCACTAACACCATAGATCATAGAAGCCATCTTGCTTCTGTCTATGCTCTTAGTAAGGAATCTATGAAAGCTAGAGTCATATTTTTCTAAAATGTTTTCACATGACTTAGTCTCAGATTCAGATTCTTGTTGAGTTATTTCAAAGTCATTTTTGATTTTCAGATTAATTTCTTTTTGCTCAACAAGTTCTGTCTTCAGAAGATCAATCTCAGATTCAAGATTGCTTTTCAGCTTCTTGTATTTGAGTTTGATATTGTTATAACTTTTAAGAACTTATGATAAAACTTTTATAAGTTCTTCTTTGGTAAGTTTAGTCATTACCTCTTCAGCGTCATCATCAGATTCAGAATCTGATTCATATCCTGAGGTTCCTTCCTCCTGATCTTCTGTGCTGGCCATCAGTGCAACATTAGCACATTCTTCTTCTGATTCAGAAGATGATTCAGATTCATCTGAGTCATCCCATGTTGCCATCAGAACCTTCTTCTTTTTGTTAAACTTCTTCTTGGGTTTTTCTTTTTGAAGTTTGGGGCAATCATTCTTGTAATGCCCAGGTTCTTTGCATTCATAGCATACAACTTCTTTCTTGCCTGATCTTCTGTGCCCAGAAGATTCCTTTCTATGATCAGATCTTCTGAAATTGTTGAACTTCTTTCCCTTGTGCTTCCAGAGTCTGTTTATCCTTCTGGACAACATGGATAATTCATCTTCTTCTTCAGAAGAAGATTCTTCAGAGCTTTCTTCAATAACCTGCAAAGCTTTAGCAGATTTATTAGATTTTAAAGCAACAGATTTACCTTTTTCTTTCTTCTGAGGTTCATCTTCCTCAAGCTCAATTTCATGGCTCCTCAGTGAGCTGATGAGTTCTTCTAAAGAGATCTTGTTCAGATCTTTAGCCATCTTCAAGGAAGTCACCATTGGTCTCCATCTGGTAGGTAGACTTCTGATGATTTTCTTTACATGATCTGATGTAGAGTATCCCTTGTCCAGAACCTTTAGCCCAGCTGTGAGGATCTGAAATCTGGAGAATATAGCTTCAACAGATTCAGAGTCTTCCATCTTGAAGGCCTCATACTTCTGGATCAGAGCCAGAGCTTTTGTTTCCTTGACTTGAGAATTTCCCTCATGAGTCATCTTTAAGGATTCAAACATATCAAAAGCAGTTTCCCTGTTTGTAATTTTTTCATACACAGTATGAGAAATTGCATTCAATAATATTGTTCTGGCCTTGTGATGATTTCTAAAATCTTTCTTCTGAGCATCTGTCATAGATTTTCTATCTATCTTCTTGCCATTCCCATCTGTGGGATGAACATATCCATCTATGACTAGATCCCATAAATCAGCATCATATCTAAGGAAAAAACTTTCAATTCTGTCTTTCTAGTAATCAAATTTCTCCCCATCAAACATAGGGGGTTTGGTGCTGATTTTGTCCCTTTCTTCATATTTATTGTTAACATTGGATATTGTATTATCAGCCATAGTAACAACTAAATATATATCAAAGTATTTCTCTCTGGATCTTTACTGACACTGTTAAGTGGTAGCACACACAGAACCGGAGCTCTGATGCCAACTGAAGGTGAGATAATACTTAGAAGGGAGGTTGAATAAGTATGAAAGATTAAAAACTTAGAATTAAAACACAATTATTTTTATCCTGGTCCGTTGAACTCAACTACTACAGTCCACCCTTCCTAGAGTGATTTTCCTTTCTCAACAAGGATTTAATCCACTATTTAATCAAACAGATTACAATAGTAACACCTAAGAACAACTGTTCTTAGTCTTCTCAAGAGCTACTGATTCCAACTGAATCCTCTTAAGGAAATCCTTTACAATTAATGTAAATCTAATACAAGAGTAAGAATGCTTCTAAAAAGCTTTAATCACAATAGTGATATTTCTCTTAAGTTTAAGTACAATGAAATTAATTCTAAGAAGAATATGAGAATATGAGAGCTTTGAATATTTCAATTTCTTTCCAGCAAAATGTCTAACTGAAGAATTTGGTGGAGACTTGCTTTTATAGGCAGCTGATCCAAGGGAGCTGCACGTTGAGAAGAGTGTCCCAAAAGGTCTGAGCCTTTTTGTCTTCACATCAAGTGACCTTTCCTAGAAGAAGAAAGCATAGAAAAATCCTTTTTGTCTGTGTTCTTCTGTCTAGCATAAATAAGGAAAGAGACGTTTGATTTACTCCAACGGATATAATCTTTGAATATTTCTTCTTCAGTTTTCAGCAAGTTCATCAGAGTCTAATTGGGTCAGAGTCTTCTGATGGTGATCAAAGCTTGCTGGATCAGAGTCTTCAGCAGCAGGTGTGCTTTCAGCGTGTTAAATATCAGAGCATATTTGGAACAGAACATCAGTACTGGCAGCTTTAGTACTTTCAGAAACTTCTGTAGAATCTATGCTTTGAAAAACTCTTCATACAAAATTCTTCTTTGCTTCAGATGCTTCTGACTTGCTTCAGATTCTTCTAGAGCTTCTGCTTCAGAATCTTCTTGAGGCTACGCTCAGAATCTTCTGGAGCTTCTGCTTCAGAATCTTCTGGAGGCTACGCTCAGAATCTTCTGTTGGCAGCAATCAAAATCTTCTAATGAGTGCATCTGGCGCTTCAGAGTCTAATTAATTTCTTGCATTCAATTCAGATTTGCTTCTGGAGTATCAATTTCTTTACTATCTGTAATAAAAACTCTCAAGCAAATTTTAGAGTATATAATTCTTAAATACAAAATTTCCTAATAGTTATCATCAAAACATAGAGATATTATTAAGAACCAATCTGTGTTCTAACACAACCTTCCCCCCTTTCACCCTTAGTTAGCCGAACTACGTTGACTCTGACTTTCCCATTGCACGAGGGAATACGTATGCACAGAGCGGCGATGCTCTGCCGATTCTCTTTTCTTTTCTTTTCGTCCTGTGATCCTGTAGCGTAGATAGATGATCACCCTTTTAGATAGACAACAAAGCGTGGATCCCGTCGAGTACGACGAACGTGAGGGGTGCTAATACCTTCCTCTTGCGTAACTGACTCTCGAATCCAGGACTTGGTTGTGATGACCTCGTCTTTTCCCTTTTTCGTTAGGTTTTTTCCGATTGTTACCTTTCCCTCTCTTTGGGATAAATAACGAAAGGTGGCGACTCTTCTGTTTTTTGCCGGGTGTTTTTCGCAGTTGCGACAGCTGGCGACTCTGCTGGGGACTCTGGTTCCCTATGCGAGTCAATCCTAGCACTTGTCTGTTTATCTTTTGGGTGTTGTATATATGTGCTTTATTTACTTTCGCATTTTACTTTCCGCATTATATCATTATTGTTGTGCTGTGGGGAGGGGATGTTCCATTGAGAGATAAGCCAGACCCAGGCTTGAGTATAGACATAGCTTTAGTAGTGGAGAGTAGTGGTGGATGTGCTTGCTTTGCTCATACTAGTTCACCATGAAATTCACGCTCAGACGAGATTCTCTTTGATGATTTTCTTTCTGGCCCTTTGGGCTCAAAGGAATTTTAGATCTGAGGGTTGTCGACTCTGGGGACCGATCATTTGTGAGCCAGCTAAGTGAGGCCTCTTCAAGAGATTATGATGCTAAACCAGAAATGGTGAACGTATCATCATTTCTTGAAAGTCTGTGACGCTAACGAACGCATAGGATGCTGAACCTTATCGTGGATAGGTCCATACCTGTGAGAGGGATTGGGTTGTGCAGGAAACCTTGGCTTTCAGATTACCCGGTTCGTTACCGTGTGAATCTGTGTTCCTGATATCAGTGGGTTCTATTGTCAGTACTTTGTTCTTGCTAAAGCGGAGCGCTGATTATTCTCGACCAACAGCACAACAATCTTGATCCCCTGTTTGCATTTGCATTTGCATTTTCATCTGCATTTCATTAACATGTATTTATGTTGTAGGTGCATATTTCCTCTCCGATTCTAGTGATCTTGTTCCTTTATTGCTGACATGGAACCCTTGAAGAGAACAGTGGCCTACAAGCTTCCAGCTCCTGATGTTAGTTCTTTGCTGAGTTTGATTTCCATGGCTGATGGGAAGGTGATGGAAAACTTTAGGCAGACGTATGGGAGGTTATTGAGATGTGTCTGCAAGCCTTCAGTATACGAGATGGATGGTCTTTATGCTCTTCTGCAGTTCTACGATCCACAACTGAGGTGTTTTGTTTTCCCTGACTATATCCTGGCGCCTACCTTGGAGGAGTATTCTATGTTGTTGGGCTTGCCCATTCTTGATCAGATGCCATTTTTCCATACGGACGCTAAGCCTGATCTGGATAAGCTAGCTGTTGTATTACATGTGGATGCTTCAGAGCTAGAGGGGAATTTGACTAAGTGGAATGGAGTGTCTGGCTTTCCTTTGGCTTTCTTGGTTAATAAGGCTCGGCAATTCGCTAAGGATGGTTGTTGGATTGTATTTTGCACCATTCTCGCTCTTTGTATCTATGGCATTATATTATTTCCTAATCTCCCTGATTTTGTGGATTTAGATGCATTCCATATTCTGGCATCAGGAAACCCAATGCCTACTCTTCTTGGAGATGTTTATCATTCTGTTCACTACAAGAATAAGAAGCGAAGGGGAAAGAATGTAGCGTGTTGTGTTCCTTTGTTTTACAAATGGTTTGCTAGCCATATGCCCAAGGCAGGTCCGTTTGTTGCTACTACTAGTACTTCAGAGTGGTCGGAGAGGTTGATGGGTCTATTTGCAGAGAACATTACTTGGTTTGATCGAGATATGCTTGGTACAGAGGTTATTTATAGTTGTAGTGGATTTCCTAACGTCTCTTTGGTCGGAAGGAAAGGATGTATCAACTATAACTCGTCTCTGTTGGTTAGGCAGTTTGGGTACGCGCTGAGGGATCCTCCTAGGAGAGAGGAGATACAGGAATCTCTGTATCTCACCGGATTGTTGGAGGGTGAGACTTTAGGCAGACTTGAGCACCCTTGGAACAACATTCACAGGAAGGGGAAAGCCTTATTGGGGAAGAGTGACATTCGAGCATATGAACCTTACCGGACTTGGATTCATGATAGAACTGTGAACCCACCACCGTAGACATTCAGGAGTACAATCAGGTACTGTTTGAGAAGGAAGAGTTGAGAAAAGCTAATGGGGAGTTGGAGAAAGAAATCATTCAGCTTCTAAGTGAGAAGATTGAGGTTGTCCATTCCTTCAAGAAACAAACTGAGCTTGTAAACAAATTGGGTACGGATCTGACCAAGGAAACCAATTCTCGGGAGAATTTGGGTTTGGATTTCAAGACTGTTAATAGTGTTCTTGCTTCTAAGAAGGAAGAGTTGGATAGAGCTTACTTAAAGATTTCTAAGTTTGAGAACTAATGGAATGCTACGCTCACCAACAACAAAGAGCGCGAAGACAAGTTAAAGCTACAAATCAGCAAGTTGAAGATGCAGCTCAATGCCAAAGACGAGAAGATTGCAGCGGAGGCGTCACTCAGATGGGATAGTGAGTACAAGTTGAACGAAGCTATTGCAAACTTGAAGGATTGTCGGTTGAGAGCTGATTCCAAGAGATGCAAGCTCGAGGCGTGTTTTGGGGAAGGAGCTTAGGAAGACCATGTTGAGAGTTTACATCATACTGTTAGCCAGCAAGAGTTACTTATTCGGGGACTGCCTGCTAGACCAGATCATCCTGAGATGCGAAAGCTGCTAGAGGACTTCCGGTCTCGTCATCCTGCTTGACTATCTTGTTTACCTTTGTTGTAGTTTGATGCTTATTGTTTGTTGTACTGACCATCACCAGGCTTGCTGGTTGAGGTCTTTTCCTTATTATACTCAGTTGCAGCTTATACATTGCCTGTTGGCCTGTGATTATATACGAGGAGGTTCTGTTATACGCTTGTCTGTAGGGATCTTCATTGTTGTGTTTCTCCCGGAAACTAGAATCGAGGGGGAAATTTCCCTGTTGCATACATACATGTCTGCATTTTTGCATTTTTGCATTGCAGGTGCATCGGAATTGTTAATCTTATTTTCCTGTGGTTCACTAGTGTGTTTCAGGATTTCCAGTCAAACAACTCACTGGTACGCAACTAGGGGAAATCAGAAGAGAGTAATGGAGTAGATGCAAGTAGAGATGTAGAAAATGAGGGACCGGATGGCCCAGTTCATGGAGGTAATGCAGGGAGTGGCTAATGGACAAGAGCAACTTCGTAATCTAGTGCATCCCTTGATTGCACATGTTGATGGCAACAGTGTGTTTCATGGTGGGAACGCTCCTAACTCTCCACATGTTAAGACTCCTCGAGCTGATAACTCCATGCCTACTTTGGTTATCCCTACTGCAGGAGGGAGTGGTAATGCTGCTGGTGCCGGTAATTCTGCAGGTTTCAACAACACTGGTTTTGGTAATGTTGGAAATGGTAATGGTAATGGAAATGGTTATGGTCCTGACACCACTTGTGCTATACATGGTAATATGCATCACCTCTGGAATGAAGACAGGAAAGAGGATGTGTTCTCGCTGAGGGTTGTGGCTGCTGAGTTACCTTCCGAAGCTGATAAGAGTATTAAGATGATTGAAGAAAAAATGAAGTCCCTTGAAAGTCAAAACTCTATGGTCCTTGATATGGCTAACCTGGGACTGATCCCGGACCTAAGAGTGCCGCCGAAGTTCAAAGTCCCGGACTTTGACAAATACAAGGGTACCACCTGCCCGAGAGTTCATCTGAGATCCTACTACCGTAAGATGTCTGCCTACTCATACAATGAGAAATTGCTCATGCATTTCTTTCAGGACAGTCTATCTGGTCCTTCGTTGGAATGGTACATGAGTCTGGAACCGGCGAATGTCCGCAGTTGGAGGGATTTGGCCGAGGCCTTTGTGAAACATTATCAATAAAACAACGACCTTGCTCCTAACAAGGTCCAGCTTCAGAATCTTTCACAAAGGAACAATGAGTGTTTTAAGGAATATGCCTAAAGGTGGCGAGAGTTAGAAGCCGCCTATGGTGGAACATGAGCTCATTGATATGTTTGTCGCCACTTTGCCTGGCGTATATTACGAGAAGCTCATTAGTAGCATGTCGGGTAGTTTCTCTGACTTAATCATCACCGGAGTAAGGGTGGAAAATGGTATCAAGTTAGGGAAGATAAGTGCTGGTGAAATGCCCTCAGCTGGAGGAGGTAAGAAGGTGTTCAGTAACAAGAAACGAGAAGGAGATACTAACTCAGTGTCCAGTTCTCACGGGAGAGGTAGAGGTCAGAATCGGTAGCAATAGCAGATTGCCAGTATTACAATTCCCGCAGTTCAGCAACAACAACAACAACCGCATCAGAATCAACAGGGGTATAGGAGATATCAAGACAGAGGTCGGGCGACAAATAGGCATTTTGATGCGCCTCCCATGCCGTATTCTCAACTATTGCAAGCTTTATTGCAGTTGCAACTTATTCAGAAGATAACTTTAGCTCCATTGACTAGGCCTCCTCCACCCGGGTATGATGCAAACGCTCGCTGTGAGTTTCACTCAGGTGCCTCAGGGAATACCATTGATAATTGTAAGGCCTTTAAGCATAAGGTGCAGGACATGATTGACAGTAAAGCAATTAACTTCTCCAATGATGTTCCTAATGTCGTACAAAATCCCATGCTGAATCATGGGCAAGCTGGGGTCAATGCAATTATTGAGGAGGATGTTTTAGATTTGGTAACAGATGTTAATGAGTTGAAGACGCCATTAAGCTTTCTGAAAGCTAGTTTGTTAAAGGGGGGTGTTTTCCCAGGTTGTGCTGAAAACTGTGTTGAGTGTCTGAGTAATCCTGAGGGATGTGGGCAGTTGAAAGGCTATATTCAGGATATGATGAATAGTGGAGTCTTGCAGTTTGACCGGTCTGTTGAAACAAAGCCTGAAGAGTTGGTAGCCGAGGAAAGGGATGAGATTGCAACAATTTCTATTCCGTAGAAGACCATTACCATTTATGCGCCAAAACCACCAACAATAACCATAACTATAGCAAGTCCCGTACCGTTTGAAAGCACCAAGGCTATTCCATGGAATTACGGAGCTGAAGTGTATTGCAATGGACAGAAACTAGATTTGAATGGTCCCCTTGCAAATTCAGTAAATAATCTTGTGGGAGCAGGAGAAATTACCCGTAATGGCCGGGTCTTTTCGTCACCTGAAGTGGTTGTCGACAAGGTTGACAAGGGGAAGAGACCAGTGGTAGAGGAAACTTCTCAGGCTAGAGAGAAGGAATCTTTGTTAGAGGACGCATAAGAGTTTATGAGGCTGATACGGAAGAGTGACTACAAAATAGTCGATCATTTGCAGCAAACTCCTTCCAAGATATCAATCATGTCTTTGTTGCTATGTTCTGAAGCGCATAGGAATGCACTATTGAGAATATTGAATACTGCTTACGTGCCGCAAGAAGTTTTGGTTAATCAACTCGAAGGGGTTGTTGCACACGTAAATGCAGGGAACGGTTTGGGGTTTACAGACTTGGATTTGACGCCAAGGGGCAGGAACCATAACTGTGTGTTGCACATATCATTAGAATGCCGAGGGGTTGTTATGTCTCATATACTCATGGATACAGGATCATCCTTGATCGTACTTCCAAAGAAAGCCCTAATGAAGTTGGACATGCAGGGATTGATTTGCACACCAAGTGATTTGGTGGTGCGCGCTTTTGATGGTACCCGAAGATCCATGTTCGGAGAAGTGAAATTTCCCATTCAGATGGGACCGGAAGTATTTGATGCAGTGTTCTACATTATGGACATCTACCATGCCTACAGTTGTTTATCAGGCCGTCCATGGATTCATTCAGCAGGAGCTGTGACCTCCACGCTGCATAAAAAGCTAAAGTATATGGTTGGCGGTAGTGTTGTTATAGTGTGCGGGGAAGAGGATATAATGGTCAGTCACTTATCATCCTTCAAGTATGTCGAGGTGGACGGAGAGATACACGAAACCCTTTGTCAGGCTTTTGAAACAGTCAAGAATAAAGATAAATCTCCTGTTGTGAGCAAAGCGCCGGAAGTGGCCATGTCTTCTTTTAAAGAGGCCTAAGCAGTAGTGCAGGCTGGGGCAGCGCAAGGTTGGGGCCAGGTATTGGAGATTCCCCACAAGCAAGACAAGTTTGGTTTGGGGTACCGCCCGTCATTTTCTTCATCCTCGCAGAGCGCGCCATGCTATAAGGGACCTGTGCAGTTCACTAAAGGAGGAGTTATCTTCAAAAGGATCAACGCTGTGTCAGACGAAGAGGGAGATAGTGATTGTGATATGGATGCTTGGATCAAGCCTTGCACTCTAGGACAGAGCCTGCGCAACTAGTTTATTGAAGAATTCGTTCAAGTGACGACAGAACAATAATGCTTTGTTTTTTCTGATTATTG
The DNA here is from genome assembly GCA_963859935.3 of Lathyrus sativus. NCBI lineage: Eukaryota > Viridiplantae > Streptophyta > Magnoliopsida > Fabales > Fabaceae > Lathyrus > Lathyrus sativus. The sequence continues at coordinate 75,340,764 of OZ012735.1, forward strand.
TACTACCCTATGTTCTACCCGAAGCATAGCAGTATTTTGTTTCAGGGCCTTATTGTTTATGTTTGAACATTGCTTTATCAATTAATCAAATGGCGTTTTTCTCATTCAAAATTTGTGATCCTTGTCTTTCTTATTTTTATTTCTCACAATAAAATGGCAATGTGGTTTGTACTCGTTTGCATATCATTTAAAGCATTTAACCATTTTTATTGCAGGATTCCTATTGTAGTTGACACCGATTCAGAACCTCCAATGACTCGCTTTTACTTCGATCAACCGATATATCAAGATGAAGAAGAGATTGATGAAGATGAAGACTTGCCTGAAGATCTAGCTAGACTCTTGAAACAAGAAGAGAAGATTATTCTGCCTCATCAAGAGGAAATCGAGGTTATCAATCTGGGTTCTGAAGAAGTTGTCAGAAATGATCGGATAGGGGTTGCACTGCAGAGTGACATCAAGCAAAGATTGATTGAGATGCTTCGATAGTATAGTGACATCTTTGCTTGGTCGTACGGAGATATGCCCGGGCTTGACACTGACATAATGGTTCATCGCTTGCCATTGCGTGAGGAATGTTCGCCAGTCAAGCAGAAGCTTAGAAGGACAAGACCAGATATGTCTGTGAAAATCAAAGAAGAAGTCCAGAAGCAGTTGGATGCAAGATTTTTAGCCATAACAACTTACCCTCCGTGGGTCGCCAACATCGTGCCCGTACCTAAGAAGGACAGTAAGGTACGGATGTGCGTCGATTACAGGGATTTGAATAAGGCGAGCTCAAAGGATGACTTCCCGCTCCCTCACATTGATGTATTGGTTGACAATACTGCTCAATACTCCGTATTTTCCTTCATGGATGGTTTTTCCGGGTATAATCAGATCAAGATGGCACCGGAAGATATGGAGAAAGCGATGTTCATTACACCGAGGGGGACTTTCTGTTACAAGGTAATGCCTTTTCGGTTGAAAAACGCAGGGGCAACCTACCAGCGGGCTATGGTCACTTTGTTTCATGATATGATTCATCATGAGATTGAAGTCTATGTTGATGACATGATAACAAAGTCACAAATGGAGGAAAAACATCTGGTCAACTTGTTAAAACTGTTTGAGAGGCTCAGGAAGTTCAGATTGAGGTTGAATCCAAATAAGTGCACTTTTGGAGTTCAGTCCGGAAAGTTACTGGGGTTCATTGTTAGTGAAAAAGGAATCGAGGTCGATCCTGCAAAAATAAAAGCTATACAAGATATGCCAGCACCGAAAACAGAAAAAGAGGTTTGTGGTTTCTTGGGGAGATTGAACTACATTGCTTGGTTCATATCTCATCTCACAGCCACGTGAAAACCAATGTTTAAATTGCTAAAGAAAGATCAGGTGGTCGTCTGGAATGAAAATTGTCAAAAAGCATTTGATAAGATAAAAGAATACTTGCAGGAGCCTCCGATACTGATACCCCCAGTAGCTGGAAGGCCTTTAATCATGTACTTAACGGTTCTTGAGAACAGTATGGGTTGTGTTCTCGGTCAACACGACGAGACTGGAAGAAAAGAGCATGCGATCTATTATCTGAGTAAAAAGTTCACAGATTGTGAGTCCCGTTACTCAATGCTCGAGAAACCGTGTTGTGCACTTGCTTGGGCTGCCAAACGTTTGAGACAATATATGCTTAATCATACAACCATGCTGATTTCGAAGATGGATCCGATCAAGTATGTCTTCAAAAAGCAAGCGCTCTCAGGAAGAATTGCCAAGTGGCAAATGGTACTCACAGAGTACGATATACAATATGTTTCCCAGAAAGCCATCAAGGGAAGTGTTCTTTCAGAGTACCTTGCTGAACAGCCAATCGAAGACTATCGACCGATGAAGTTTGAATTTCCTGAAGAGGACATCATGTTCCTCAAGATGAAGGACTACGAAGAGCCATTGCCGGACGAAGGTCCAAAGAAAGGTTCTCAGTGGCAGATGATATTCGACGGTGCTGTCAACTCCTATGGTAGTGGAATTGGGGAAATCATTACAACTCCTCATGGCACTCATATCCCGTTCACTGCCAGGTTGACGTTCCCTTGCACTAATAATGAAGCTGAGTCCGAAGCGTGCATCATGGGTCTGGAAGAGGCTATTGATTTGAGAATCAAGAATTTGGATGTATATGGCGATTCAGCGCTAGTGGTTAATCAGATCATGGGAGAGTGGGAAACTCGTCCGCCAAATCTAATTCCTTACAAAGATTATGCAAGGAGGTTGTTACCCTTTTTTGACAGGGTAGAGTTTCACCATGTGCCGCGAGCAGAGAATCAGATGCCAGACGCTTTGGCAACGGTATCTTCGATGTATAAAGTGAATTTTTGGAATGATGCTCCAAGAATAGTCATCTGTCGCCTTGATAGGCCCGCTTTTGTATTCGCCATTGAGGAAGTTGCGGATGGCAAGCCATGGTTTTACGATATACAAAACTTTCTCAAGAAGCAGGAGTATCCGCCAGGGGCTTCGGCTCAGGATAAGAAGACTCTGAGGAGGTTGTCTGGTAACTTTTATCTGAACCCAGATGGTGTGCTTTATAGAAGGAACCATGATTTAGTGTTATTGAGATGCATGGATGAAAAGAAAGCAACGTTGCTTATGGAAGAGGTCCACGAGGGTACTTTTGGTACACACGCCTGTGGGCATGCCATGTCTCGGAAGCTATTGCGAGCAGGGTATTATTGGCTAACCATGGAGTCAGATTGTTTCAAACTTGCGAAGAAATTCCATAAATGCCAGATTTATGCAGACAAAACTCATGTACCGCCGTGCCCATTGAATGTTATGGTGTCTCCATGGCCTTTCTCCATGTGGGGCATTGACATGATTGGCAAGATTAAGCCAACCGCATCCAATGGTCATCGTTTCATCTTGGTCGCCATTGATTACTTCACCAAATGGGTTGAAGCAACCTCGTATGCCAATGTCACAAAGCAAGTCGTAGCCCGATTCATAAAGAAGGACATCATCTACAGATATGGAGTACCCGAGCGAATCATTACCGACAATGGTTCGAATTTAAATAACAAGATGATGAAGGAATTGTGCTAGAATTTCAAAATTGAGCATCGCAACTCATCTCCCTATCGTCCGAAGATGAATGGCGCTGTCGAAGCGGCCAACAAGAATATCAAGAAGATAGTGCAAAAGATGGTTGTCACTTACAAGGATTGGCATGAGATGTTGCCCTTTGCTTTACACGGTTATCGTACAACGGTACGCACATCAACCGGAGCAACTCATTTCTCGCTGGTATATGGTATGAAAGTTGTCCTACCATTGGAGGTCGAGATTCCTTCTTTAAGAGTTCTGGTCAACGTCAAGCTTAATGAGGCAGAATGGATAAAAAACAGATTGAATCAGCTTAGCCTGATGGATGAGAAAAGGCTAGCATTTATCGCATACGGTCGGTTGTATCAGAGTCGGATGAAGAAAGCTTTCAACAAGAAGGTGCACCCTCAAAGCTTTCAGACGGGCAATCTTGTGTTGAAAAAGATTCTCCCACCATAATCAGATCACAGGGGCAAGTGGACTCCCAACTATGAAGGTCCATATGTTGTGCGAAAGGTCTTCTCCGGAGGAGACTTGTTGTTATCCATCATGGATGGTGAGGATTTTACATTCCCTATGAATGCAGATGCAGTTAAAAAATACTTTGCTTGAAAGAGACCCGCTGGAAAGAAAAAGAATATCCAGGAAAAAATGGGGCATCCCGGCGAACCATAAAAAAGGAATTGGTTTCGGGCAAAAATTAGGGATAAAAATGAAAATATGTAAACCCGCAAGATCGAAAACCTGAAAAGGCGACCTTAGCAAAAATGGGTATCCCGGTGAATCGAAAACCCGAAAGGGCGGTTCAGGAAAAAGTTAGGGATTGAAAAGCAAATGACTGCGGTTTGTGTTGGAACTTCATTTCTTAGTGGATTGGGAGGACCTGAGGGCCGTTTATCCGAGTCAATCTCTTCTGAAGACGAAGCGTCGAAAAAGCATCAAGGTCAGGCAAGTCATGGAGGGATCAGTTCATGGTGTTTGTCTGTGCCACATTGTCGACATTTCAGTACACTTGTGTATATTTCTGTGCATATTTGTATTGTTTTTTTGCGCAACTTCCTCTTTTCAGGGGTTGCATCTGTTGTAAAACTTTGCCTATTTACAGGCCATTTATCAATAAACATATACTATTCAGTATCTTACTTGTTTTTTTTAAACTTTTACTGTTTTGTTTGTGAAAAACGCCCAATGTCTTGATAAACTTGCACATACATAAACTTGCAGGCCTTGGCCAATAATTGTTAAAACTTTGAATTAATTGAACAACATCACGAATGATGACTGAGATAGTTCCGTTTGCGTAGGATATCTTGCTTGTTTGTTCAGTTTTGCAGGGTCGTTACCCTTGGGGCAAAGAGGTATGGATGAAATTCGTCTTATCTCCAGCTGGAGTCTGTTTCCCCAGCAAGCGGAGTTTACATCTCTATCCCCAGTGGAGTTTGTATGCAGTTTAAGTGAGCAGGTAGCGTGTATGCTTTCCCTCGGCAGTTGGTTGATAACGAGAAATCATATCGTTTATTTGGCTTGATTTACATGCATTTATTTGTGACTTTTATTAATTTATCTTGATTTATGTTCTATTATATGATTAATTTACTTCGTTTTGCAGATTGGGGAGAATTTGGACTAAAGAAAGAAAAGGAGAAGAAACAGATGAAAAACGGATGAAAAATAGATGAAAAACAGCAGATACGGATTCTGCTGCTGTGACGACCGTCACAGGTCCATGACGATCGTCATGCGTGTGACGACCGTCACATTTCATGACGACCGTCACGCAGACAAAAAACGCAGAATCAGAATTCACGATCAATCTCAACTTAAATCCTTCCTACACTTTCTCCACTCACTGCCCACTACTGGAAGTTACTACACTTTCTCCACTCACTGCCCACTACTGGAAGTTACTACCACTTTCTCCATATCTCACGCATGATCTCAGGAAGTTGAGATAAGAAACATCTCCTATAAATAGACAAGAGATTCACAGAGAAAGGTGTGGATTCTTCATCCCGAAGTTCTGCCAAAGTTCCATCAAAGTTATTTATCGTTACTTTTATTTTCCTTTCCATTTTCCTTCAGTTCAGAATATTGTATTTTCTTCCTGTACCTTTTATTTCTCGCCAAAGTAGAATCCTGCCGACATTGTGGGGGACTACCCAAGGATTTGAGATCAGTACAATTTACAGGTTTTTATTAATTGAATTACTACTTTATTTCTGTTATGATGCATGCTTTATTATTCCATTGTTTATGTCTATTTCCGTTCGCATTAATTATCATGTCTAGCTAAGTTAGTTTTATCGGTATGTAACCGAATTAGTAGGATAGGATTCGATAGTAACCGACATCTTCCCTTTTTACAAACAACCTTTCTGGCCGTAGTGTTTAAATTGATTTACTGAATAAACTTCGTCGCGAAAGCGAGAACTTATTTAAAAGTAGTTTTGCCACGAAAGTGGGAAATTAATTAAGGTACGAACCAACAAGCGAAAGTTGCGGCAAGACCAGATAGTAAACACTAGGCATTTGTTTTAATAACAGCGAAAGCACTTTAAAATGGATTAGAACCTAGAGATTTCCAAAAAGTAGTTTAAACCCCGAATGGGACAGCGAAAGCGTACATTCGGCCCTTAGAATTATGACTAGCGTCAACAACCATCGTGAGACGAAAGTCTTCAGATCACTATTTTCTTCTGAACAATGTTTGCAAAGAGTAAGAAGCATCGGTGACCTGTCGAATCCCAGATAACTAAGTCTTTGCATACCGATATCCTTTACCGCATTTCTCTAAACCAATTTTCTTTATTTCCTTTGCATTTAATTTCATTCGCATTCAATTTTCCTAATTCCAATAGCCTTAGCTTTACGCCGTAATAATAGATAACGGTAGATTGACATTGGTCTTTGTGGGTTCGACAATCTTTTATATTACTTCGATATTTCCGTGCACTTGCGGAGCGACCAAGTTTTTGGCGCCGTTGCCGGGGACCAACAGTCAATATTGTGATTCCGTTGTTGCATAGTATAGACTAAGGCACTCTTATCTAAATCATTATGTATAACCCATATTTCCCTTATAATTACCACACTCCATATTTTAACTACCACCCCCAATATTTCGAGGAACCACAAATTCCGCTTAAATCCGACCTCGAAATATTATTAGAAGATTTCAATACTACGCACTCTCACCCAAATTCCCTCTATGATGACGACTCCCAATGTTTTGAGGAAACGCAAGATTTTCATACATCCAACCTCGAACTACTACTAGAAGAATTCAATGAGACGTCTACTCACTCTAGGATAGAATCTATGATAGAGCGCTTTGTGGAAACACAAACTCTCCAAAACGAAGATTTTAGAAAAAAAACATCTCCAAATTAATGAAGACCTTAGGCAGATGAATGTTATTGTCGATTCCCTCGCAACTCACAGCGAGACTTTGGAGACTCAAACCTCCCTGCTTAGACAAACACCTCTAGGACCCTTCCCAGAAGGACATGTGAATGTTGTAACAACCGTTAATGAAAAACAAATAGAAGATCTTAGGGAGATTGATGATGAGCCTGAGGAGAGTTTTGGTGAGAAAAGCATACATATTGAGAAAAATCCACCGACACCAACCGAAAGGGAGGGTGTCGAAGAGGTAGAGAAGGAAGCACGTATCGTTGCTCCTCCTCCCTATACCCCACCTATTTCTTTCCCACAAAGGTTTGTAGAAGTTAAGGTAGACTCCCAATCCAAAACATATGTGGAGGTATTGAAAAATATACACACCAATGCACCTTTGTCTAAGGCCCTTCATAGAAAAAGAAAATTCGAGGACCGTGAAACTAGGGTCATTATTACTGTTAAAAGGGTACGATTAACTTTTGAGGTGGTGGATGAAATAACAAAGCCCAAATTTGAAAAGCTGATACGCAGAATAGATCCAGAACCACCACCACGCGTTCAAAACAAGAAACCACCCTACAGAAGAAAGAAACGAAAAGGTGAGGGATATGAGAGATGGCTTGATAAGTGGCCATGGAAACCGAAGACTATTTAAAGTTCGATCGAGGAACCATTCTCGAAAGAACCACCATGAGTACTTGCACTCCTTAGCCATCGAGCTATCGACGCTAAACAAAGCGCTGTGTGGGAGGCAACCCACAAGGTCTTTATTTTAATTTGTTTGTTTAAATCGGCAGAAAATAAAGAAATGTATCGCTTGTTACGCTTTAGCTATATCTAGGCGAAAACTCTCTAGATGACGATCTGAGAAGATGAGATATGCCCACGGACATTCCTACGAGTGTTGCTGCTGGTGGGAACACTTATGATGAGTACTTCCTCTTGACGCGAGCAGCATGATGAGCTGGTTCTAGAATTACACAAACAAAGTATCTCAAAATGCCCGCCACCAAAGTAGAAGTGATCAACAAAGACAAGGATAGCAAGAGCAGTAGCATTCATACAGGTTCTATCTTTCCTTTTCCACCTTTTACTGAAACATTGAGGACAATGTTTGGTTTAAGTATGGGGGAGGAACTCTATCGCTTTCATTTTATTGCCTTTTAGTTTGATTTATTGTTTTTATCTATTTTTAATGCTATGTCAAAATCTTTGCATGTGCTGTCGAGTCTTTATGAGTGGTTTTCGCCTGTTATTCAAACTTCCCCAAAATTTCAAAATTTCAAAATTTTAACCTCCAACAAAAACTTTTTGATTCATGACATGGTACTCCGAAAGTATATAGGCTGTTTAGGCTATGTTAGAAAAACTTGGGAAAGTTTTGATAAAATTGATATCGTCCTGACAACCTTAACCCCCTAAATATGCAAAATAAATTTGAGTACCCATTATGCCGAGACCTTAAAACTCCAGGTTCTTGTAGTAATCCCTAAGTAGTTTATTTAAGCAGTCAGCACCATCCTAAACACACTAAGTAAGAAACCGATGCAAATAAGTGTATGATCTCTAGGTTAAAATGAGAAACTAAGAAAGAAAAGAAAAAAAAAATTATGAAGAAAAAGACATGTTCCTTCTAAGTTAGGTGCTCCTCACCCGAGCACTTAGCCTAACGGTACAAACTTTTTAAGTTCAATTGATGCTTAAGCATATTTGCAGAAAAAAATGAAATAATAATGAGATCGTAGTCACTAACAGGTCTACTTGCCATGAATGTGTATGGATAACGGGCTTAATGTGATTGCACTATAATGAAATAGGGTGAAAGAGAGCATGAGTTATAGGTTGAGTTATAATGGCATGATTCCGATTGGTTTGCATAAGTAGGGAGTTTTTGAAATTGTTTCGTTATGATATCCTTGGTATTAATATTTAGTACCTATCGATCTAACATTAGCCTAGCAGCCACGTATGATTAGAGTTTCGTCGTGACTTTGTTTCGAACTATGCTTATTTCTTTTTACTGTGTTGGTCGATTGCTTGAGGACAAGCAATGGTTTAAGTGTGGGGATGTTTGATAACGTGAAATCATATCGTTTATTTGGCTTGATTTACATGCATTTATTTGTGACTTTTATTAATTTATCTTGATTTATGTTCTATTATATGATTAATTTACTTCGTTTTGCAGATTGGGGAGAATTTGGACTAAAGAAAGAAAAGGAGAAGAAACAGATGAAAAACGGATGAAAAATAGATGAAAAACAGCAGATACGGATTCTGCTGCTGTGACGACCGTCACAGGTCCATGACGACCGTCATGCGTGTGACGACCGTCACATTTCATGACGACCGTCACGCAGACAAAAAACGCAGAATCAGAATTCACGATCAATCTCAACTTAAATCCTTCCTACACTTTCTCCACTCACTGCCCACTACTGGAAGTTACTACCACTTTCTCCATATCTCACGCATGATCTCAGGAAGTTGAGATAAGAAACATCTCCTATAAATAGACAAGAGATTCACAAAGAAAGGTGTGGATTCTTCATCCCGAAGTTCTGCCAAAGTTCCATCAAAGTTATTTATCGTTACTTTTATTTTCCTTTCCATTTTCCTTCAGTTCAGAATATTGTATTTTCTTCCTGTACCTTTTATTTCTCACCAAAGTAGAATCATGCCGACATTGTGGGGGACTACCCAAAGATTTGAGATCAGTACAATTTACAGGTTTTTATTAATTGAATTACTACTTTATTTCTGTTATGATGCATGCTTTATTATTCCGTTGTTTATGTCTATTTCCGTTCGCATTAATTATCATGTCTGGCTAAGTTAGTTTTATCGGTATGTAACCGAATTAGTAGGATAGGATTCGATAGTAACCGACATCTTCCCTTTTTACAAACAACCTTTCTGGCCGTAGTGTTTAAATTGATTTACTGAATAAACTTCGTCGTGAAAGCGAGAACTTATTTAAAAGTAGTTTTGCCACGAAAGTGGGAAATTAATTAAGGTACGAACCAACAAGCGAAAGCTGCGGCAAGACCAGATAGTAAACACTAGGCATTTGTTTTAATAACAGCGAAATCACTTTAAAATGGATTAGAACCTAGAGATTTCCAAAAAGTAGTTTAAACCCCGAATGGGACAGCGAAAGCGTACATTCGGCCCTTAGAATTATGACTAGCGTCAACAGCCATCGTGAGACGAAAGTCTTCAGATCACTATTTTCTTCTGAACAATGTTTGCAAAGAGTAAGAAGCATCGGTGACCTGTCGAATCCCAGATAACTAAGTCTTTGCATACCGATATCCTTTACCGCATTTCTCTAAACCAATTTTCTTTATTTCCTTTGCATTTAATTTCATTCGCATTCAATTTTCCTAATTCCAATAGCCTTAGCTTTACGCCGTAATAATAGATAACGGTAGATTGACATTAGTCTCTGTGGGTTCGATAATCTTTTATATTACTTCGATATTTCCGTGCACTTGCGGAGCGATCATTGGTGCACATTTAATCCCCACGAAGTGCATGTTTGTACGTACTCCCCAGCAAGTCATAATTGGATTTTCTCCCCACTGAGTAATCTACCGCCTAGGTAGATTCGCTCCCAGCTGAGCAATCCCCAGCAGGATGGACGAATGTTGGTACCCCGTCATTTTATTTGTAGGAAGCTAGCAAGGGCCCGTTTCCTCGGCATAAGTCCAATTTTTATTGGCATGAGTAGGTTTTTTCCCCGACAGGGTGGTTTCTGTATCCTTAGCAATTATTTTGTTGATTCAGTTCCATTGCATCTGCATGCATGCATAGTATCTACCCAAATGCGTAGCATTTCCATTTCGTATGGAGCATTACGCCATATTCAAACATGTGCATGTGAAACATAAGCCAAGTTGAAATATCTTTGTTTCAGGTGTATCTCCAGAGGTTTAATCTTTTTCCCTTGGTATCCAGACCATGGAAATTTTCGGTAGCCCGCACGGTATCCAGACCCCGACTTATATCATTCCCCTAACAGTGTCTTCGGATTTTAGCGAGTCATGTTGTTTTGAACTCATTTAGTATCCGGACCTTGATGAGTATTTATGATGAGTTCCTTAGTCCGTCGAGTATCCAGACTCCGGTCTATTCCTATTTGATGGGATTTTCCTTTTTCCGTTGAGTATCCAGACTCCGGTAAAGATGGTTGTGGTATCCAGACCATGACGATTGATATTATTGTGTTTTTCTGTCGAGTATCCAGACTCCGGTGAAGAAAATGTGGTGTTTAGACTTTGATGGGTATATTTGTGATATTTTCCCTTTGTCCGTTGAGTATTCAGACTCCGGTCAATGTCGTTGCATATCCAGACTCCGGAAAATTTCCAATGTGTGATGTACTTCTTAGCCCTGTATGGTATCCATACCATGGCAGTTCGTGATGTGATCCATTTTGTTCGTTGAGTATCCAGACTCCGGCAATTTGAAACGGTATTCTTAAAACTCCAGCGGTATCCAGACCCTAATGAGTGTTTCTTCGTCCGTTGAGTATCCAGGCTCCGGTCAATCTTTGTTGAGCATCCAGGCTATGGCTTATTTCGTTGAGCGTTCAGGCTTTGGCTTCTCCGTTGAGTATCCAGACTCCGGTGAATTTTCAATCCATGACGTGTTGCTTTTTCCGTCGAGTATCCTGACTCCAGTAAGGTTAGTGTGGTATCCAGACCTTGATAAGTTTTATGGTTATAATCCTTCTCCGTTGAATGTCCAGATTCCAGTGAATTTCCAATTTGTGATAACTCCTTTGTTCGTTGAGTATCCAGGCTCCGGTCCTCTACGCCGAGCATCCAGGCTCCACCTTCTCCGTTGAGTATCTAGACTTCGGTGAATTTGCAAATGGTATATTCTCTTGCTCGTTGAGTATCCAGACTCCGGTAAGTTTCATATGATGATGATCACCTTTGTCTGTTGAGTATCTAGGCTCCGGTCAAGTTTACGTTGAGCATCCAGGCTCCGGTCAGTTTCGTTGAGCATCCAGACTCTAGTTTATTTTTGTTGAATATTCAGGCTATGATTTATTACGTTAAGTATCCAGACTCCGGCCGATTTCCAATATGTGGTCATTTCTCTTGTACATTGAGTATCCAGACACCAACAAATTTTCCATGATTCCAATTTCGTTGAGCATTCAGGCTCCGATCCTTACGTTGAGTGTTCAGACTCCGGAAAATTTCATTGACTCATTTTGTTCGTTAAATATCCAGATTCCGGCAATTTGAAATGTTCCTCTTTGGCCTATATGGTATCCAGACCATGGCATAATCTTTGATAGATGCATCAGTCCCACTATATTTTTCCCCAACCAGAGTTACTTGGTTAAGTTTCTCCTTTCTCCTTGCTAGAGTTGCTCGGTTAAGCTTCTCTTTTCACCAGCGGAGCATGTTTGTGATCAGAGCGGTTATCTCCGGAGGTTCTTGTCTGCAGTTTTATTTTTCTGTGGTTGGCAAATTTCTGGGTTTGTTGGTATTCAGCCGTCTTTTACCTTGATTGTTTGAAAGCCGTTCGCTTTTCACCCAGTCAGGTCCAAGTCGTTTGAATAGGGGCAGCTGTTGCACCCCAAAATTTGCCCAACCTTTTTTTTGGCTTGGCTTTTGTTTCATTACATTCTGTGGCATTTCTGCATTGCATATCATTTGTTCTTAATACAGGGGATCGAGGATTTCCTGTGGCTCGGAATTCACCCTCAGCACAAGCAATCAAAGCAGCGAGTATCAGGCGACGTTTATTTTGCACAGCGGTCGAGTGACCGATTTTATTTTATTTTGCAGGTTATTTTCAGCCAAGAAAGTGGCGTTCAGGCTGTCGTGAGCAGTCTCATGGTTACAACATTCAAGAACACATTCCAGAAGCTTAACAGGGTTTGAAGCAGCAAGAAACGGGCAAACAGACAAGTTTCTCTCCAAAAGGCGCCAGAATTCAAATTTTTGAAGTGTTAATCGGTTAACCTATATGGTTAATCGGTTAACCAATGAAAAATCAGCCTAGATTCAAAAATTTAAAGGGGTTAATCGATTAACCTATATGGTTAACCGATTAACCAATGTGATTTTTGCCTCTGTACGTGATTTTTCAATGCAGAGCCATTTGGGGTCCAATTTTGGTCATTTGAAAATTCATTTTTACACTTGGGAAGGATCTAGAACCATTTTGAAATTTGAATTAGTTTTCAAATTAATTCAATTCCCTCCAAAATCTCACTCCTAATTCCATTCCAAATTTTCCAATCCACTCTCCAAACCTTGATTTGAGTCCAAGCCAAAAGAGAATTTAAGTGATTTACTCCAAACCACACTCATGCTAACTCTTATGATTCCCATTTCAAATTCAGAATTGCTCTCAATCCTCTCTCAGTTCTCTCTCAATTTCATCATTTCCCAAACCCTCACCAAAGCTCTTCATCCATTGAATTAATTGATTCTTCATTGGAATCCATTAATTCTTGAGCTTAAACCTTCATCTATCATCTCTATTGGATCAGTTTCTTCATTCAATTTTTGTGCAAATTCAGATCTGAAATTTGGAGTGAAGCTAGAAGTGATTATTTGAAGCAATTTAGCTTAATCTTGAAGGATCTCCATCTCTACTACAAGGATTAACTTGGATCTTTAAGTATTCCGGGTTTCTTGCTTCGATCTACTCATTTCCAGCAAATCAATATTAACCGAAGCAAATCTCCGCTTCGTAGGTTGGAAATTCTTGATCCGATTCTGTTTTTAGCTTAATTGCATGTTCATCATGATGATTTTCATTTTTGATTGATTTGCTGCATTTTGATTCATATGATCTGAGTTGATGTTGTTTGGATCTGTATACATGTTGTTGGAATCATGGTTTTCTGATTTAATTTTGTGATTAAGTGATTATGTGATCATTGGCATGTTTGGAGAAGTGGTAAGCTGTTGAAAAGTGATTCTGCTTTGCTGTTTTGTCCTGTCAGTGTCGCACCCTAATTTTTGACCATAAGATCTCACCTCCTTATGTTTTTTTTTGCTTGTTATTTTTATATCACTGATGTGTGTTTATTACGGCTAACCAGTTGGTGCAGGAACGATAATGATGAGTGTGGACCCTCACAGTCAAGTACTTAGAGGCGTAAGCATTGGAGGCCCATTATAAATCTCATTGGGTGGCTACATTGAGATTTGTGTCATTACTTTTAAAGAAAAAACAAGGATATTCTTAATGGTGGTTTGCGACCAATTTGTTTTGAGATGTTGGGATTATATAAGATCTTGAACTGAGCCTTAACAAAGAACACTTTTAAGGAATCCATGAATCTTGATCCTCACAAGGTCTAAATGCTCAAACTTCCGGCTATACTAAGATTCGCCGACTTGCCTTTCGTTCACGAGTTTCATTTACAAAAGTCAGTCATGTTATGAGTAAGTTTGATTCACGTCAAGAATTTCATGATAAAAGGGGTATCTACTTGCTATTGGTGTTTAAGTTATTAAGTTCTATTCATCCGTTTCTTTTACCATTAGAGGGGATTCAGCATGTGGCCCACCGTATCCTTTGTATCCACTTTGCCAGTAAGGATGTAAAGGACTACTTTTAACACATAGATAACTATGAGGTCTTAAGTTACAATATGTTTAATATGAAGGAACTCAGGAAATTCAATTAAAGCAAACAACCAAAGCGTTACTCAGATAACCCTGTCATATGGTTCTTGTCATCATACAATCAAAAAAACCAAAATACATTGAAAGTGAAGGACTACAATATATGAATATGCTGCTACCAAGAAGAGTTTTTCTCCATGCATACTAGAATAAGCCGGATCGGTAGCGAAACAAGTTTTCTCAGCAACAACGATCTTCGAAGACGCCCGCTCCAATTCAGTTCTTGAATTCATGCTGGAAGCTCGACGATATGGCGACTCGTTCAGGCCGCATGAATGAGTTTCTTCAGGATCTAGGATTTATGATACTTTACTCCGTATACTTGCCCTTCGCCGCGCCTTGTTCGTAATGTTACCTAAGCATAACAGAAAAGTAGTTAGCATCCGAAATGGAAACCAATAAACCTTTGCTTCACTGCTTCAAGCTCTAGAGGAAATGTGATGGTTTGTTTCTCTCCAGATGACCAATATATTCTAGCATCGGCAGTTGACAATGAGATTAGACAATTTCTGGCTGTTGATGGGAGGCGCTTGAGAGATATTTCCCTGGAGGGTAAAACCTTAGGAAGTTCTATGTTTGTTCAATCTTTGAGAGGCGATCCTTTCAGGGATTTCAATCTGAGTGTGTTGGCAGCCTACATGCGACCTGGCTCCAAGTCTGAAATAGTCAAGATCAACTTACTATCATCTAGTGGCCATGCTAGCGATGACTCTGATGATCATCCTGTATGCCCATCCAACGTTTATAGCAGGATCAGATAATGGTTCCCTGAAATTATATGACATCAACTATATACCGAGAAAAACTACTGGCTTATACGGGAACTCTGTTTGTGTTACCTTTGATGAATTTGACCAGCCGACATCTGTTCATGTTAACTCCATTGATGAGCTATTTCTTGCTAGTGTTTACTCAGGAAATGTTGCATTGTATGACATCAACAGTGGAAAGCACTTACAAGTGTTCACAGATATGCATCGTGGGCATATTAATGTAGTGAAGTTTGCAAATCATTCCCCGTCAATTTTTGCCACTTCATCATTTGATCAGGATGTCAAGATGTGGGACTTGAGACAGAACCAACCACCTGCATCAAACATACACGAGATAAAATGCAGACAGCAGCGGTATGAATAAAGAAAACAATTTTGGCGTTAGAATTTTATATTACATAATACATTATTCAGGGAGGGGCACATAAAATTCCTGAAGTTGTTACCTTCAAATAAAACAGTACAAGCCGCTACATACCACAACGCAACAGTCTCGAAGCCATGAGAGAATCAGCCACCTGAGAAGCCTTCAAGTCACAAGTTGTTAGCTAAACACACCGTATCTAACCGAAACAAAACAAGATCATCCAACAACAAATCCAAGTTGAACCGAAACTCTTGCAGAGCGGATTTTGAAGAAGTACCTTCCAAGTTCAGTAGAGAAGGGGAAATGATATCTACAACGGCAGCTGCATCACGGTACAACTCTGAGGGTGTGGTTGACACGGCAACAGCGGTCCAACGTCGATGGCTCTCAATCTTTTTATCTTGTACCAATCTTTGAATCATCAGAGTTTCCAAAAACAAACGAACACTCGCGGTAATGCAAGATATCACGATTATCAATCCATCACCATTAATCCCATTCTCGGTGCAAAGCAGAAGTCATAGCTTTAATACCTCACCACCGACATCATCAAGCTGCGCCCTCAGCAAACTCCATGATATCAGCCACGTGCAGCCTGAAATTCAATTTGACAATAGAAGCATATTCTCACAGCCACTGATAAAAACGTGCAGACAGGGGAAAAGATCAAAATGCAATTTAAAGGTGGAAATAAAGTATCATCACCATACCTCTTACCACAGTTCCACACTGATGCCCTGAATCAGTACCGGTGGGGCATTTTTGTTTACCTTTACGAATTACGCTAATTGTCGCCGCTGTTGGGAAAGTTTCTCCACCTAAAAGCTTTTGAACCAAAAGTAAATGAAACTGAGCATGTGGGAGAGGTAAGTGTCACAACTGATGTTCAACCACAATCAAAGTGCGGTAGGAAAATTGGGAATGCAAAGTACAGTGATCTTGAGGACCAGCTTGAAGGAAGGCAGCGACAAGCCACTGATAGAGTTAGTCGCATTACCCCTGCGGGAGAGCGAGTTTGGCAGTCACGTTCTTTGTTTCCGTATGACTTGAAATGAAACTACGGCTTCCAGGCTCACTGCAGATAACCAACATTACCAATTACATTGATGCAATCCAATCCAGGAAAGGTAAATCGTAACTAGTTTAAGTGCTTTGTTAAGACCGTCATCCAACGTGATCAAATCGAATTGGACCTGTATAAGCACTACTACTTGCAACTAAAAAAGGCTTCACAAAGATACCTACTGCATTCCAAGTCCGTCCTGAAGTTTGCTTCAAGGACACAAACGCCCCGCAAACACGCATTTATTCGCACCAGCGCCATACTCGAAGACTCATTAATGGTGAAGCTGCACAGGTAAAGTTGTCAGGAAATCAAACTCATCAAGAGGCTTTGAAAGAAAACAAGAGTATGCTTCCAAAAGAAGATTAGGCGGTGTCTATTTCAAAGTAGTGAAAGCGTGAAATGAAATGGAAACTATGATTCCCCGAAACATAGATAGTTGAAAACATCGTACCTATGAGAAGCTCCCCAAAGTTCGTCTCAGAATGACACCTCCTGCTCTTTGACTTTATCCTCATGATGGGCCCATCCGTTAGAAGAGGAATTTCATAAAGTTGGAAATATTTGAAAACAATTTGATTCAAACTCCACTTTCTCGCACGATCCAACCCGAAGAATCAAAAAGGGAAAGCTCATTAAATCAAAACTAATCAAGCAGAATCAACCAACCAACAAGATCAAAATATGTTAAGAAAGAAAGGAACTCGTAAAAGGAGAAGGAACAGGCCATTCAAAGCAGTCTTAAAGACTAGTAAAAACAGATCCAAACCTTGTTACAATTGTTCAACTTTGTCTGACTCAAATAGGAAACCTCTTTATTGCATTTTGAGATCCTTCCATTCATAGCAGTCACCTCGAGCCTATAAAAGGGAGTCACAAAATCATCGAGAGGAGGAGATTTTCACAAAAGATCACAATCCCAAACCATGAAACTCTAAACAATTTTGTGAAAAGAAAAGGAGAACTTATCTTGTGTCCGCGAACCCATCGCGCCGTCGTCGCCGGAACCCTCTTACCGCCCCGCGAACACGCATTTATTCGCACCATAGCCATCCGTCGCTACCATCGCGCGACGTCGAAGCTTGCGCGAAACCATCCCACGACTGCCGGCGAACCATCTTCATTGTTCATCACGGTAAGCTTCTCTCAATGTTTGAGTTCGGTTACGATTAATGTTTTGTTTCTTGAAAATTTGATAGGTCATAAGAACTCATGGAATAAGAAGTAGAATCGGAGAAGAGAAAGAAACGGAGGGAAGAAATAGGAGATAAGAAACTGAGAAGAAGAGGCCGCGTAAGCAATCGATGGGGGGAGAGGGTGAATGAAACGAGAAGACGACGGTGATTGGAGGGTTAATTTGGGGAATTAGGTTTCCCCTGTTTTTTTTTCTTTTATTATTCTTATTATGTTATTGTAATACATAATCACCACACACAAATCACCACTCACACCCCTAATCCGCCTCTTAACCTTAATTAATCCCCTTTAATCCACTTAATTATCCTAATCTAACTACTTAACCCAATTAAACCATTATCTGTTTCATTAGTCAAATAATCTCAAACTTAATTAATCTAATTAGATTAACCTTAAACTTTTTCTTAAAAAAAAATTTGCACTGACGACTTTTTTAAATCCACTTTTTAATTATTTGGCTTCTTTTTTTTTATTATTTAAATTAACTTTTTAAATTAACTTCTTAATTAACTTTTCATAATATCCTTTTATTATTATTTATTCAAAAAAAAAACTTTTAATAAATAATTTATTTTATTAACAATTAAAAATCATTTGCATTTTATTAAACCTATTTCATAATATCCTTCAAAACTTTAATAATAACACTTTTATTTAATTTGTTCTTTTACAATAAAAAACCCCTTTTAAAAAACTCGCTTAATATTTGAAATAACTTCAAAAATAATAAATTCCTCCCCTTAGTTTAAAAGGAACTTTTGCCTAATAATAATAACAGAACTTTTATAACAATCAAAACAATTTATTTTTCGACCTAGTCAACCCCAAATCTCTTATTGCAACTTTTTTTTCTTAAAACCAATTCATCCTTTTATAATTTCTCTTAAATCAATCTTCTCATAAGTCAGATCAACTTCATCAACTCAATCTCCCTAAAAAATCAATCGCCATTAAAATCAATCAACAGCGTAAAATACAACCTAACCGTGCACTTCACGACACATTTACACACTCGTACACTTAGCGCTTTCATGCGTATATATGCTTTTATCTATCCGCTTTTATCCACAACTCACACACTCACTTAGCGCTTTCATGCGTACGTGTATGGATTTATCTTTCCGCAATTTATCTTACAAGCAATTTACATTATCGCATTAACATTCTCGCACTGCATTTCGTCCAAAGGAAAAACCTACACATGAGTCAACACTTGTGTGTAGTGCACGTCATTTGCATCATTTCCCCACGATCCTTGATTCCATTCAAGTTGATCGCTTAAGATAGATCCTACCCCATAGGAAGGACCATTATCTCTACAACTTAGACAAATAAACAACACTATACAACTTTTTCAAACACAATAGAGAATAGATGTTAATCATCTTAAATGAGATATAATCTCCACCCCCACAATAATACAATCAAACATGTAGGAACTTTGCCTTAAGAGTGATAAAGGCATACTCATCAAACAATCCGAGTACTTAAGCCCTTTTCTTAAGACGATGCAAAGACTATTTTCCTACAACCCCCTTTACACTTGTGGTGGTTACATCTCCCTTAACATGAAGACTCATCTCTTCTCCTAAACCCAATCAAAACAACTACCCTAAACCCGTAGGAACTTTGACCACAGTCAAAGAGCTCCTCTAACCCTTTAGGGGAACTACAAGTACTCTGATTCCACTCCCGTAAGGATATGTAGGCATAAGATGCGACATCTTATCGAGTATACTTAGAAATAAACCCCTAGGGTCTCTTATACCTTTAAGCAGATAAACACATAGCAATAAACAAACATAAAACAAGAGGTTCATGTAGAGTACTACAGAAACTTAGGATGCTAGCACCTTCCCTAAGTTTAACCAACCCCCGAACCTATAACTCTCTAAACCTTGCATTTGCATTGCATTGTGGGAATTTCGATCTTTATCCCTTCCTTTGGACAAATCAAAGTTCGGTTGCAAATTGAATTAACGATTCAAACTAATTAATAGTTTGGTATCCAAATTTCACCGCGACAGTCAGCACAGTGTTAATCGGTTAACGCATATGGTTAACCGATTAACCATCATAACTTTTCAGATTTTTCAAAGTTTTCAAAGCATTAATCGGTTAACGCATATGGTTAACCGTTAACCAGTTCAAATTTTCAAATTTTTCAAACGTTAATAGTGTGTTAACCGATTAACCTTGGGGGTTAACCGATTAACACTATGCTGGCAGACCTGTTTTGCTACTTTGTTTGATTGTTCGCATACTATTTCACTTCGAATCTTCATAAACTGATATGATGTTTTTGGTGTTTGCCACTGTTTGTGCTTGGTTGATCATGATTTGGTTGATACTTGTGTTTATTTTCCACTTGGATGCATACTTATGGATGTGGTCCAAAGTGATGACTCTTTGCATGTCTCATTTTCTTTTATCTTGTCATTTTCCTTTCCATGTTTGCATCATTCTTGCATCGCTGTTGAGGTCGAGACGAGCTTGTGACGGCTGCTGCCCCACACATTTTTTCCTCCCTCCCACCATTCTAAGTGTGCATTTCCATGTTTGCCTCTCTTACTTGCGATTGAATTTACTTGGTGCTTTCTTGTGCTTTTTGCCATGATCCCCATAGGGTTCCTAGTCCCTCTGCTTAGGATGGGAGTAGCAGAGACATTAGGTGTTCAATCCAAGCATGATAACATTAGGTAGTTCCCTTTTGTATCCCAACTCTAAGTCTACCTTGCATGACAACTTTTAGGATTGATGTAGTCTCCCTTTAGTAGGTCCTCTCTCTCCTCATCTTCAAACACTCATAAAACACATAATAAAGAATAATAAATGTCGTACGCTACGAGCCTTAAGCTACTTGGGGAATGGTGATTGAGTGGCTTCCTCTCAATTGCATAGAGTGTTTAGTATACACCCTTTGGGTGATATGCAACGCATTTGCTCCTAGGTCATAGTCTCTAGTGCGACATGAGTTACAAATCAAATTCAAAACGCTTCTTCTCTAAAAAACACAAAAACACTTCAAATCTTTTTCATCCTTCGGGATTTTTAATCGAGGAAAATCTTTTCAGATAAAAGAGTGTTGTTAACTCTTAGTTCTACCGCAAATGGTAACGCCTAGGTCTCCAATGGTCGAGCTGCATACACCAACTGCTAGAACCACTTATTAACCCTACTTGGGCCTAAAAAGCTTTTGAACCAACCTGTGGTCTTTTTATCCCGAACTACGTTCGCTCTGATCTTTCATACTAGATGAAAGTACGTAGGCACAATGTCGCTACTGCAAAAAACGAGGCCGAAAATGACAGAAGAGTCGCCACCTTTCGTTATTTGTCCCTCAGAGAGGGAAAGGAAACGATTAGAAAAACTTGACGAAAAGGTATAAGACAAGGTCATCGCAACCATTGTCTGGATTCGGGAGTCGGTTACGCAAGAGGAAGGTATTAGCACCCCTCACGTCCATCGTACTCGATGGGATCCACGCTTGTTGTATTTATCTGACGGGTTTGTTAAATCTATCTACGCTAAAGGTCTTATCTGAAAAGAAAAGAAAATGACTCGGCAAAGTATCGCACTTTATGCCTACGTATTCCCGTCTGGAACGAGAAATCAGAGTCAACGTAGTTCGCCTAACTACGGGTTACGGGGAAGGTTGCTCGCCGAGATATCGCATCTCGTGCCTATGTACTTTCACACAGTGCAAAAGATCAGAGCAAACGTAGTTCGAGCTACGAAGAACACAGGTTTGTTCAACTGCTTTTTATCCAAGTAAAGTTAACAGACAGTTCCAGCAGTTGGTGTTTACAGCTCGACCTTTGGAGACTTAGGCATTACCGTTTGCGGTAGAACTGAAAGTTAGCAGAACTCTCCTTCTGAAAAAGGGTTTCCAAGGGATTAGGGTCCAAGAGGACAAAAAGATGTTTGATCTTTGTTTTCTATTTTTTACGGAAGAAGTGTTTTTTAGTTGTCTGTAGTTTGTACAACACTAGAGACTATGACTTAGGAGCGAATGCGTCGCATATCGTCCAAAGGACATATACTAAACACTCTAGACGATTGAGAGGAGACCGCTCAATCATCATTTCCCAAGTAGCTTAAGGCTCGTAACACGCTTGTACTAACTTGCCTTTATTATGTTTTTTACTGTTGTGTGAGATAAGAAGAGAAACAAACTCTCTACAGGGAAACTGACTCGATCCTACAGTTATCATGCAATATTCGTCCTAAGATTAAGGTTAGAAGGGAAACTAACTAATGTTATCATGCATGGTTAGAATCCTAATGTCTGTCATAACTTCTCTTGAATAAGAGAAGTCATAGTTCCTAGGGGAACATGGCAACGGAAGGCCAACAGTAAAAGAAATAACGGTACAGAAAGATTACTGTAAAGATGCATGCAATGAAAGTGAGGGAGGAAATATGTGTGGGGCATAAGCCTCCACAAGCCCACATCAACCTTAAGCCAGACATGAATAACTGCAAGGATAACAGAAAGAAGTAAATGCAATCAAACAGACCAAACACCACACAGGCAAGGGAGCGGAGCTCTATCAAATACCAGCAAGCAAAGCCATACAGTAAAAATACAAGCAGAGGGAGAAACTCAACCTCTAATGCAATACAAGCAAGGGGAGAAACTCAACCCTTAGGATTCTCTTAGGCCTATGGTCGTCTACATGAAGCCTACTACTAATGCAACACTCCAAGCAAGTCACATCAATACACATCAATACAGTTAAACAAGAAGAAAACAGACAAACAGGGAAAACAAGCCAGCAATCTCTACAGCAGAGCAATCTTCTGGAAGCAATCCAATCCAAAGTCTGTAACTGTTCTTCAAGTCCACACCGTCTTCAAGAGAAGGAAAGGAATTCATGACAAGCAACCAAACAGGCTTCTATCCTATGGAAGGAAATTGGGTGTTGGGAGGTAAGGGTAAGGTCCACAGGAGCTTATCCCAGGCACTCAACCAACAAAAAGATTTTGGGGAAACCTAAAGGTTTGGCTCCTTCAAGAGGTGTGCCATATTCCCCCCACAGGAGGGACTGTGCTACCTCAAGAAGGTTCCTAAAGAGGAAACAATGAGAGAATTTTAGGAGAATGGAGATGAGAAGCAAGGTAAGTTCCACAGGAATCTACCACAGACACTCAACCAAATCCATTTCCTTTAGAGAGCTTGCTTAGGCTCAACTCCAATGTGAAAGGCAGGGAATTCCTCCACGGGAGGAATTATACCCACAATGAAGGATCATAATTAAGCAAGGAGTATTTGAAAGGGGAACTAATCCTAGGGAAATATCATCTACCTATTTGAATCTCTAAAGAACATCAAATGTTATCTCCTAATGATTACCTATTCTAAGGCCAATTTGCAAAATGGGGAACTAATGGAAAATTGCTCTTAAAAATTCTAAGGAAAATACTACACTATCCTATATGCGTCAACATTCTATGGTAGAAAAATCAGAAGCTAAATCTAAATCAAAATGCCCAAATTAAATCCAAAACTTCAAGGGTGCACTAAAGGAAATCACTAAAGAATACTCCTAAACAACTACCCTAAAATCCTATTTAAAATGATCTAAAAATCACACCAAAAATCACATAGCAACATTAACATGTATACAGCCAGCACACAAAATTTCAAGATCAAACTCAGAAGTATGGATGAGAAATAAAATCAACAAATTCAGAACAACATTATTTCATTATTAAAAGTGCACTAAAAGAGAAAATATAAAATAAATGGAAAATGCATGGAAAATTAAAATACAAAGCATGATAAAATCCTAAACATCTCAATCTAGAATCACAATTTTTTTTAAAATTTATTACTAAGATTCACTATTTTTTATGATTTAAATCCAACAAGTATTAAAACAAAAAAAATAAAGAAAAGAAATTAAAACAAGAACAGAGGATGGGTGTAATCAGCAAGAAAAGCAAGGCTTAATGCGCATGGGCCCAAGAGTGGGGGACGAGAATAGCACATGGGCGCTGGGCCCATTTGATTATTCAGTTCAGTAAAATTATTCCAATGAAATAATGTTAGGGGGTGGATTAAGCAAGCATTTCACGTGTTAATCCTTTGGGCCTTGCGCGTGGGAGGCGTGAATAGCAGCAAGCCCAAAACCATAAACCAATTCAATTCAGTTTTACAATTAACAAAAAGAATCTATGCAAGGAATCGAACTCGCGTCTCACTAGCTACACGCAGCGCTGAAGAAAGCTTGGTAACCCACTTATTGAAACGACGCGTTTTGGGGAGGGGGTTACGTGGCACGCTCGCTGCCATTGGATATGTGGAATTGGTCTTCGTCTTCCTCATGCGTGGACGGTGAAGATTTCATCTTCTTCATTTCAAATTCTGGCCAGAAAAAGAGCCCGCGCGCAGACCGGCCGGCGACGGTAGTTTTCCGGCCACCCTCGGGCAACCCTATCTCCCTCAATACTCAACCAAACGCCATGATTTTTGAATGAAACTTGATGGAAATTTCATGAGGATTAAAAATATCCTAATTAAATGAGCTAAAACTCCAAGATTAAATAACTCTAGGTCCAAACCGAAAATGGATCCAAACTTAAATTGTCACTATTCCTCAAATTTACTGTTCAGAATCCATCTATATCCTAATTGCAACCTAACCACATGAATCTAAGGTGATAAAAACGCATAAATTGAGTGCAAGTTCAAGAAATGGAAACCTGGTTTTAAGCTGCGATTGTGGTGGTTTCAGACCTCAATTCTCCTCCAACAAGTGCAGAAAGCTTCAATGATTGATGATGAACGATTCTTGATCACCAATTCTTGATGAAACCCTCTAATTCTTCAAAACCGAAAATTCACTTTCAAGCTTTTTCTCCAATTTGCTGCAATGGCTTCTTAACATGATTTGACACTAGAAGCTTCTCAGAATCATCCATATTCAATTTATAGTCTGTTAAACAACTTTGGAGGCCCAAACAAAGTCCATTTTGAGATTTTCCATTTTCACTTCCTTCCAAAATTTCAATGATGGTGGTACACGTTTTTGCCTTGCTCTCCCCTCAAATCCAGTCCAATTCACTTACTCAATAGTTGTGGAGTGTAATGGAAGAGTTTTCCCTCCTTGATTCCAATCAAAGGGATGCATTTGGTATGTTGCTTCATAATGTAGTAAGACTCCATATGGCCATGTTATGAGCTTCAATTCAAAAATGTGATGATGCCAAAGTCTTTAAAATGCCCATTCCAATCAAAATGATCACAAATTTGGCTTGAAAACATATTATTTCCAATTGTTTTGAATTTTTACACTTTAATCCCTTAAAATGGTCTTTTTGGGAATTTTCTTCAACCAATGCTTGATACAATCCATATCCATGGACTTTTGATACTTGGCTAAGCTAAAAACATCATTTTGAGCAACTTTCATGTTGAAAAAAAATCCATTTGAAGCTTGCAAGATAGTGAAATTGACCTAAGATGCCAAATGACCTATAATCTTACTTTCCCAAAATACCCCTGACTTGTAAACCTCATAACTTAAGTTCTACAAATCAGATGGAAGACTTACAATACAGTTTGGAAATCTAAGATCAAGACCTACAACGTGGATGTTGGCCAAAAGTTCAAGAGAAACACCCTTCTAGGTCAAAAGTTCCTTGGAAGTTGATGAACTTTCACAGACAAATTTCACATTCCTCAGATGACCTGTAACTTGTCTGGACCATAACATGAGTTATATAAATCCGATGGAGGACTTCTAATACTCAAATTAAATCTAAGAGCATGATATACAAGTTTCATGTTGGCCAAAAATGGAGATGAAACTTGTATCTTAAGATAAGTGGTCTTGAAGTTAGGCATTAAATAGGGGATTTTACCCTGAGAACGCTAATTTAGCAACTCCTCCCACTTTGAATTCTTGATGAATTGATCTTGAAATATTATCTCATGTGTCTCAACACAACTATCCATGATTAAAGATACCTAGAATTGAGCTTTGACCCTCTTCAAATGCCCAGTTGACTTGGAATTACTCAGATGAAAACTCCACTTGCAGCACCCTCAACTGTGACTTTCCACACCTGGCATAATGACTTGATTGAGCTCCAACATGACCTTCAAGGCACTTCAATGAGCTCTACTCACACCCTCTCACCTTGGTCAAGACCTCACCATCCCTTGATGATCTTCAACTGGTCCTCAAATTAGGAGACTAACCCCATACAAGCAAATGAACTTCTTAAGAACCCAACCCCCTTCCTGATGATTATGGTGACTTCTTAACCTTGCATAAGTCCTCTAGATAGGCTTCTCTGGATATAAACACCACCTGATCCCCTGCACAGGTGAACAATGCTATGATATGCAAATGTTATGATGATGATATGCTAATGCTATGAAACATAAACCAGGTGAGAAAAGGTTAGGCAAATTTTGGGGTGCAACAGCTGCCCCTATTCAAGCGGCTTGGACCCGACTAGATGAAAAGCGAACGGCTTTCAAACAATCGAGGTAGAAGACGGTTGAATACCAGAAAACCTGGAAATTTGCTAACCGAAGAAATAAACTGCAAAACTGCTTGGGAACACTACATCCCAACAATTGAATCTGGTTGTCACAGCAACAACTGATCAATCATCCGATAGAGAGCCTGATTTCAATATCAAACACCTGCGTGACGCCACAGGCATCGAATCACCAAACTGGATTAATACAATCAATCCTCCCGAAATATGTCCCAATAAGCGGGCATCATCAAAAGACCATATCTAAATACCGTCCTCGACCTTCCATTTCCGAAGAAGCGGGATAAAAGCACTGAATCCAAGTGTTAGCCGTCGAACTATCACGTCGACCGTCGAACCATCACGTCGACCAAAGCGCAAACTATCGAACCATCACGTCGACTGTTGTGTGAACTGTCGAACCATCACGTCGACTGTTGAACCATCACGTCAACCTTTCGTTTACGAGGAAACGAGCATACGCTAAATAAAAGCGAGGGCTGTCGAATCATCACGTCGACCGTTGAACCATCACGTCAACCTTTCGTTCACAAGGAAACGAGCATACGCTAAATAAAAGCAAGGGCTGTCGAACCATCACGTCGACTGTTGAACCATCAAATCAACCTTTCGTTTACAAGGAAACGAGCATATGCTAAATAAAAGCGAGGGTTGTCGAACCATCACATCGACCGTTGAACAATCACGTCAAACTTTCGTTCACAAGGAAACGAGCATACACTAAATAAAAGTGAGGGTTGTCGAACCATCACGTCGACCAAAGCACGGACTCAAAGAGCAGACTGTCGAACCATCACGTCGATCGTTGAACCATCACGTCAACCTTTCGTTCACAAGGAAACGAGCATACGCTAAATAAAAGCGAGGGCCGTTGAACCATCACGTCAACCTTCCACCTTCAAAAGAAGCGGGCAAAGCACTAAATAAAAGCGCGAACCGTTGAACTATCACGTCAACCTTCCAGTTCCAAAGAAAAGGGGAAAGCACTAAATAAAAGCGCGAATCCGAAGACTTGAACAAACAACTCTACGGGGAAATTCTGGCGACGGCCGCCAAATACCTATTCTGATAACAGGTAACATCTTCTAGATTTTCAATACTGACGTCACAGCAGTCTGAAGAAAACTCCGTTGGGGAAGAAGAGAACTTAACCAAGCAACTCTGTAGGAAAAACTCTACTGGGGAACCCAAGAAACTTTGATGGGGAATAGGAGAAACTTAACCAAGCAACTCTGATAGGGGAGCATATGATAGGACGAACGTTATCATCACGTATCTCGCGCCACAAATATGAATATCTGGACATCTTCCTGAACAAGAATTCCGATTACCCGCAGGGAAAAACACTTGAAAACAAAGAGGTAATCAACTTGGCTTATGTTTCAAAATGCATATGTTTGACAATGGTGTAATGCTCCATACAGCATGGAAATGCTACGCATTGGAGTAGATGCAAATATGATGATATATGCAAATGCAAAGACGTGCTCCAGCAAAATAAATGTTGAAGACAAAGCCAAATTCGCTGGGAATAACCGGGTATCACAGACATATTCCAGCGAAATCAATGTTGGAAAGGTGAAACCAACTCTGCAGGGGATAACCGGGTATCACAGACATATTCCAGCAAAATAAATGCTGGAAAGGTGAAACCAACTCCGCTGGGGATAACCATCCTGCTGGGGAATGACTCATAAGCTCGAAATTACAAACTCTACTGAGGATGATCATCCTATCGGAGGAAAAACAACCTGCTGAAGAACAGAAAAGACGGTCCTGTACGGGGATGATCCCTTTAAACCACTGATCACCTGATCATGCTCTGTGGGATTAACCATCCTGCTGGGGATACTCGGTTGGGAATCGATTCGTGTACTCTAATTGTACTTTGCGAGGACTCTCTCTGGGGAGTAAATATTCATAACCAAACACCAGGAATGCATCCTCTGCTGGGTATATCAATCTCGACCCTCTGGGGATGACTTTATTTTACTGATTACGCCAAGCTTGAATTGCTGAGGATACTCTAATCCTGCTCGGATTCAATCCCAACTCTTCTGGGGATAAAAACTTAGACTTCCATCTGCCGGGGAAGAATAGCAAATTCCGTCTGCTAGGGAGGATTAAGTTTCACATAGAGCCTGCTCCTGTGTTAAAGGACTCTGGCTGGGGAACATGATCCCTTCGATATCTGCTGCAAGGGTGACAACCCTGCAAAACACGAACGAACACAAGACATTCTACATAAAAGGAATTATCCTGGTTAGTATCCGTGACAACTATTCAGTTAATTCAAAGTTTTAACAATCATTGGTCGAGGCCTGCAAGCTTGTGCACATGTAAGTTTATCAAAAACATCGGCGTTTTCCACAAACAAAACAGTAAAAGTTAAAACAAGAACTAAACATCAAGTACTAAATAGTATGTTTTATTGATAACAGCCTGTAAATAGGCAAAGTTTGTACATCGGATGCAACTCCTGAAAAGAGGAAGTTACGCAAAAGGGAATGCAAATAT
Source organism: Lathyrus sativus (assembly GCA_963859935.3). Taxonomy (NCBI): domain Eukaryota; kingdom Viridiplantae; phylum Streptophyta; class Magnoliopsida; order Fabales; family Fabaceae; genus Lathyrus; species Lathyrus sativus. The sequence continues at coordinate 75,369,342 of OZ012735.1, forward strand.
GTACAAAAATACAAAAGAGAATATTGTATACATGTCGGCAACATGGTATAGACGAACATAATGAGCTGATCCTCCTATGACTCGCCTGACTCTGACACTTTCCCGATGCTCCGTCCTCGGAAGAGATTGTTTTGGATAATCGACCCTCAGGTACTCCCAAACCACTAAGCAATGCAGTATCAAACTTGGACCGCAGTCATTTGCTTTTCAATCCCTAACTTTTGCCTGAATCGCCCTTTGCGGGTTTTCGATTCACCGGGATACCCCTTTTTGCCGAAGTCTCCTTCTCAGGTTTTCGACTTTGCGAGTGTACATATTTTCAATTTTATCCCTAACTTTTGCCCGAACCTTTTTCTATTTTCTTGGTCCGCCGGGATGCCCCATTTTTGCCTGGACTCTCTTTTTCCTGTCCAGCGGGTCTCTTTAAGCAAAGTATTTTTTAACTGCGTCCGAGTTCACAGGGGATGAAAAATCTTCGCCATCCATGGTGGACAACAGTAAGGCTCCTCTAGAGAAGACCTTTCGCATGATGTATGGACCTTCATAGTTGGGAGTCCATTTGCCCCTATGATCTGAATGTGGTGGGAGAATCTTCTTCAGCACAAGATCGCCCGTCTGAAAGCTTCGAGGGCGCACCTTCTTGTCGTAAGCTTTCTTCATCTGGCTCTGGTATAACCGACCATATGCGATAGATGCAAGTCTCTTCTCATCCATCAAACTGAGCTGATTCAACCTATTCCGCACCCATTCTGCCTCATCTAGTTGGACATCGAGCAATACTCTTAAGGAAGGAATCTCAACTTCTAATGGCAGGACAACCTCCATGCCATACACCAATGAGAAAGGTGTTGCCCCGGTTGATGTGCGTACCATCGTACGATAACCGTGCAAAGCGAAGGGCAACATCTCGTGCCAGTCTTTGTATGTTATAACCATCTTCTGAACTATCTTCTTGATGTTCTTATTGGCCGCCTCAACAGCGCCATTCATCTTGGACCGATAGGGAGATGAATTGTGATGCTCAATCTTGAAATTCTGGCACAGTTCCTTTATCATTTTGTTATTCAGGTTTGAACCATTGTCCGTAATGATTCTTTCAGGAATGCCGTAGCAACAAATGATGTACTTTTTGATAAACCTGGCTACCACTTGCTTGGTAACATTAGCATAAGACGCTGCTTCAACCCATTTGGTGAAGTAATCGATGGCTACCAAGATGAACCGGTGTCCATTAGATGCGGTGGGCTCAATTTTCCCAATCATATCGATGCCCCACATGGAGAAATGCCACGGGGACGCCATAACGTTCAAAGGGATCGGCGGCACCTGAATCTTGTCCGCATAAATTTGGCACTTGTGGCACTTCTTTGCAAATTTGAAACAGTCTCGTTCCATTGTCAGTCAATAATACCCTGCCCGTAATAACTTTCGAGACATTGCATGTCCGCCAGCATGCGTGCCAAATGTTCCCTCGTGGACCTCTTCCATGAGTAAATTAGCCTCTTTCTCATCAACACATCGCAAAAGCACCAAATCACAGTTTCTCCTATACATAACACCATCCAGATTCAAGTAGAAATTGCCATCCAATCTCCTAAGAGTCTTCTTATCGCGACTGGATGCCCCAGTCAGATACTCTTGGTTCTTTAGGAAATTCTGGATATTAAAATACCACGGCTTGCCATCGGAAGCTTCCTCAATGGCGAATATGAAGGCGGGTCTATCAAGGCGAGAGATAACTATTATGGGAGCCTCATTCCAGAAGTTAACTTTGTACATGGAAGATAATGTTGCAAGAGCATCAGCCATCTGATTTTCTGCCTGTGGCACATGATGAAACTCTACCCTGTCAAAGAAAGGCAACAGTCTCCTTGCATAATTCATATACGATATCAGATTGGGTTGACGGGTCTCCCATTCACCCTTGATCTGGTTCATGACTAGCGCGGAGTCTCCATACACATCACGATTTTTAATCCTCAGATCAATAGCCTCCTCGAGACCCATGATACACGCCTCATATTCGGCTTCGTTATTAGTAACTGGGAAGGTCAATCTGGCAGTGAACGGGATGTGCGTCCCATGGGGAGTCGTGATGATTGCCCCAATTCCCCTTCCATATGAATTCACTGCACCGTCAAAAATCAATTTCCATTGGGAACCCGGCTCAGGACCTTCACCATACAACGACTCTTCGCAGTCTTTCATCTTTAAGTACATGATATCCTCGTCAGGAAAATCAAACTTCATCGGCTGGTAATTGTCGCTACCGCGAAAATAAGGTGCCGGCAAAACAGAAGAGTCACCACCTTTCGTTATTTATCCCTCAAAGCGGGAAAGGAAACGATCGGGAAAACCTGACGGAAAGGTATAAGACAAGGTCATCGCAACCAATGTCTGGGTTCGGGAGTCGGTTACGCAAGGAGGTATTAGCTGTAACGCCCCGATTCTGAATTCCCATTAATTGTTGAGTCTTTTAATTTATTTAATTGATGTTTGTTTTAAATTGAGAAATTATATATTACTATGTGGTGTTTGCTTATTTTATCTATTTTTACCAATTCGGAGAGTTTTCGGGGAATTAGAGTAAAAAGGGCATTTTAGACATTTAGCAATTTAGTGTGAGAATTGATTGGTAAGTGTTGGAAAGAATTTGAGAGGAAAGAAATAGAGGTAGAAATAGAATAAGAGAGGAAAAGAAAGAAAGATAGTAACATAAGAAGAAAAACAAGAGAAAGAAAAGAGGAGAAGAGAAAGAGAAGAGAAAGTGGAGAGGAAAACCTAGAATCATCAAGAGATCATCACCAAAGCTTGCAATCGATCGGTAAGGGTGTGAAACTCCATCATCTCTTTAATGTATATGATTGTATGTGTATGTGTTTGGATTTTGTAGAGTTTCTACTCTTTTTCCCACTTAGGTTAGAAGTTGGTTTTGTGAGTAGAATGAGGTTTTAATCGGTTAGAACTCGGATTAGACGATGTAGTTTAGTCGGGTGATGGTTGGGTTGTGCCACTGAGACTGGTTTGGATTTAATCGGTTGATTTTGTGGAGTTTGGGTTCTTGAGACAGCCATGGAAGTTCTGTCTTCGCAGGCTCGCCAGGCGAATGGCAGCGAAGCTTCGCCAGGCGAAGCCCAGCGAGCTGTAGCGAAGCAAGTCAGAAGCAACACCCTATCTTCGCTGGCAAGTTCGCCAGGCGAAGTGTGTTGGAGAAGGTTCGCCAGGCGAGTGTGTAGCGAGCCTCAGCGAGTAATTCCAGAATTACTCCCAGTGGACTTCGCTGGGGAGTTCGCCAGGCGAAGGCCAGCGAGCATTCGCTGCGTGGCTTCGCCAGGCGAAGGTTGGCGAACCTGGCAGTGTTATTTGTTTTGCTGTTTGTTCATAGCATGATTCTTTTGGCCAATTCAATTATGATTAATGCCTATATGAATGATTGATGTGTGAACTGTTTCGACATGTCGTGCTGTGGGTGGCTGAAAGGCGTGAATCCTAGATTGTAGAGCAAATGGTGGATCTTGAACGTTTGATAATCTTGTGTATTTGCTTGAATTGAATAGAAACGCATTGATAGGCTTATATGTGTGTAAACCATGTGTGAAATGGTGCATAATATGACTGCATGATAGATATATGCGATGTATGTGATAAATGCAATGGGTATGTTTGTGAACATGGTATGCATTCTGTGTTGATTGATCCCTCGGAGGATTTGCAGAACCTCGTATGATACGATGGTTATATTAGATTCCATGGAGAATCAGTTGCATTGTGTGATTCCTTGGAGAATCGGTTGCATTGTGTGATTCCTTGGAGAACCGGTTGCATTGTGTGATTCCTCGGAGAATCGATCATAACACGTAATCCCGTGGAGGATTGACTAGAGTATTTGATTCCGTGGAGAATCTGCTGAGTATTTGATTCCGTGGAGAATCTGCTGAATATTCGATTCCGTGGAGAATCTGATGAATATTTGATTCCGTGGAGAATCTGCTGAATACTTGATTCCGTGGAGAATCTGCTGAATACTCGATTCCTTAGAGAATTTGTTGAAATGAGTCGGTACCGCATTTGCATCTGCATAGAGTCGTCTGTCGGTCTCTATGAGTTGCATGAGTCATCTGTGTATGATGCATTAGTTGTATGAATGTAACGGTGTATGTTATATATGATTGTTGGAGGAACATATAGTGAATGTTCGTGAGCATGTGTAGAGGCATGATTAATTGTATATGCTTAATGTGGTGAGAACATAATTTGAGTATAACTTGTACAAATATGAGCATATGTATATATACAATTTTATGCATTAACTGTTATGATATTGTTTCTCACCCTTCTGCTGTTTTATAATGCTCTATGAGGCATTGCAGAGTAGGAAGCTGGAGGTTCTTTTTGTGAAGTGATGTCTTCATTCTTTTTAGTCAATGGCTCTGATATGTAACATCTGGGTAGTTAGGAAGCCTTTGACTCTTTTGGAGTTACATTTGTTTTGATTCTTTTGTGATACATATGTGTATGTATCTGCTGTGGATATGTTGTAAAGCATGAATTGATCGAATGGTTGTATATACTTTTATGAATGTGATCGATTCAATATTTGGATGTTTCCGCTTTTATTCTAAATATTGAGATGTGGGTTACCCATTGTTGCATATCTATTTTGAGCAGGTATCGTATGTGTTTAATTTCATGATAATGTGATGCGCCTCTTATATACCATGTTTTAATTAAACTCTGATGAAATAAATTTTCTAAGTGCCTAATTGATTTATTTGATTAATTTGGGGGTATAGAAAGGGGGTGTTACATTAAGTGGTATCAGAGCCAGTGTTGCGTCAGTCGTGTCTGTCTTGTTGTTGTGTTGGTTGAACGGTTGTTTAACCTTGTTGTTATTTTTGGGAATCCTCAGAATATGGCAGGTCGTAATGACAATGCTATGGCAGCGGCGTTAGAGGCTATGGCCAGAGCTGTGCAGGGTGCCCCTAACGTGAATGTGAATGATGAGTTCAGGAAGAACCAACCACCGGTGTTCAAAGGGAGATTTGATCCGGATGGTGCTCAGATATGGTTAAAGGAAATTGAGAGGATCTTTAGGGTGATGGATTGTGCTGAAGGGAACAAGGTGAGACTAGGGACTCACATGCTGAGAGAAGAGGCTGATGACTGGTGGGTCAGCGTGAGGCAAGTTCTTGAGGTCGACGATGAGGAGATTACGTGGGATTTATTTCGTACTGAGTTTCTAAGGAAGTATTATCCCGAAAGTGTTAAAGGGAAGAGAGAAATGGAATTTCTGGAGTTAAAACAAGGTAATATGTCGGTGGTGGACTACACCGCTAAGTTTACTGAGTTAGTGAAGTTTCACCCTCACTATGATGCGGTTACGGCGGAATTTTCCAAATGTATCAAGTATGAGAATGGCTTGCGTCCTGAGATAAAGCAAGCGGTGGGTTATCAAAGAATAAGAAGATTTTCGGATTTGACCGAGTGCTGTAGAATTTATGAAGAAGACAGTAGAGCTCGTTCTACTCATTATAAGGGTTTGAGCGAGAGGAGGGGGAAGCAGCAAGTACGAAGCGGACCTTATGTGACGCCTGCTGATAAGGGCAAACATAGGGGAAACTTTGATAGGAGACCCGGAGGAGGTTCCGGTGCGATCAAATGTTTTAAGTGTGGCGTGATGGGCCACAAGTCTTATGATTGTGGAAAGTTCAAGGCGAGGTGTTCAACTGTGGGCTCCTTGGACATGATGCAGCGGAGTGTAGAAAGAATGCTGTGAAGTGTTTTAATTGTGGCGAGGTGGGTCACATTAGCCCGAATTGTACCAAACCGAAGCAAGCTCCGGCGGGCGGAAAAGTATTCGCATTAGCAGGTTCAGACGCTACTAATGTGGCGGATCGTTTGATTAAAGGTACATGCTTTATTAATGATATGCCTTTAGTTGCTATTATTGATACTGGAGCGACTCACTCGTTCATTTCTCTTGCGTGTGCTAAGCGGTTGGATTTGTGTATGGTTTCTTTGAGTAGTGGTATGGTTATTGGGACTCCCGCTTCGGGGTCGGTAACTACTTCTTTGGTGTGTGCAAGTTGTCCTTTGACCATGTATGGTAAGGACTTCGTTATGGATTTAGTGTGTTTGCCGTTGGAAGGTTTGGACGTAATCTTGGGTATGAACTGGTTGCAATTTAATAGAGTTCATCTGGATTGCTATCACAAGTTAGTAAGGTTTCCTTCTTTGGAAGATGGTGAAAACAAGAGTTTTCTTTCCACTAAAGAGTTGAAGAAACTTTTAGCGGACGAAGCTCAGTTGTTTGGTTTGTTTGCGTCGTTGTCGGTGGAGAGCAAAGTTGAGCTCGACGTGTTTCCTGTGGTTTGTGAATTTCCTGAAGTGTTTCCGGAAGATGTTGCGCATGTGCCGCCAAAGAGAGAGGTTGAATTTTCTATTGATCTAGTTCTGGGTACTAGACCGATTTCGATGGCCCCGTATCGGATGTCGGCATCGGAGTTGGTGGAATTGAAGAAGCAGTTGAATGATTTGTTGGATAAGAGATTTGTAAGACCAAGTGTTTCTCCTTGGGGTGCGCCGGTATTATTGGTAAAGAAGAAGGATAGTAGTATGCGATTGTGTATTGATTATCGGCAGTTGAATAAGGTGACAATTAAGAACAAGTATCCGCTTCCAAAAATCGATGATTTGATGGATCAATTAGTTGGAGCCCGTGTTTTTAGTAAGATTGATTTGAGATCCTGTTATCACCAGATTCGGGTTAAGGAAGAAGATATTTCGAAGACGGCTTTTAGAACACGATATGGTCACTATGAGTATACGGTGATGCCATTCGGAGTTTCTAATGCGCCGGGTGTTTTCATGGAATATATGAACCGTATCTTCCACGAGCAGTTGGATCATTTTGTGGTAGTGTTTATCGATGACATTTTGATTTATTCTAAGTCTCAAGAGGAACACGAAGAACATTTAAGGATTGTGTTGCGGATTTTGAAAGAGAAGAAGTTGTACGCAAGATTGTCTAAGTGTGAGTTTTGGTTATCGAAGGTGAGTTTTCTTGGACATATTATTTCCGGAAATGGTATTAGTGTGGATCCATCCAAGATCGATGCGGTAATGCAATGGGAGACTCCAAGATCAGTTACGGAAATTCGAAGCTTTTTGGGCTTGGCCGGTTACTACCGGAGGTTTATCGAAGGATTTTCAAAGTTAGCACTTCCGTTAACGCAGTTGACTTGTAAAGGAAAGGCTTTTATTTGGGATGTTAATTGTGAAGAGAGTTTCATGGAATTAAAGAGAAGGTTAACGACAGCGCCAATTTTGATTTTGCCGAATCCTACGGAACCTTTTGTGGTTTATTGCGATGCTTCTTTGTCAGGATTGGGTGGTGTATTGATGCAAGATGGGAAGGTCGTGGCGTATGCTTCTAGACAGTTGAGAGTACATGAAAAGAATTATCCTACTCATGATTTGGAGTTAGCGGCCGTAGTGTTCGTTTTGAAAATTTGGAGGCACTATCTTTATGGTGCAAGATTTGAAGTTTTTAGCGATCACAAGAGTTTGAAGTATTTGTTTGATCAAAAGGAATTGAATATGAGGCAAAGGATATGGCTAGAACTTTTGAATGACTATGATTTTGGTTTAAATTATCATCCGGGTAAGGCGAATGTGGTAGCCGATGCCTTAAGTCGGAAGTCGTTGCACGTGTCTACTTTGATGGTTAGAGAGTGGGAACTTTTGGAGAACTTTAGAGATTTGAGTTTGGTTTGTGAGTTAACGCCGAGTAGTGTGAAGCTTGGTATGTTGCATGTCACGAATGATTTCCTTGCTACGGTGTGTGAAAAGCAAAAGTTGGATTTGAAATTTGTGGATTTGATGGCGAATGGAAATGAAGATTTCAAAGTTGATGAATTAGGAGTTTTGGGGTTTCGAGGTCGTATTTGTATTCCCGATGATGCGGATTTGAAAAAGATGATATTGGAAGAGGGACATCGGAGTAACTTGAGTATTCATTCGGGAGCGAATAAGATGTATCAGGATTTGAAGAAGATCTTTTGGTGGTCTGGATTGAAAAGCGATGTTGCTCGTTTTGTGTACTCGTGTTTGACTTGCCAGAAGTCTAAGGTGGAGCATCAGAAGCCTAGTGGATTGATGCAACCGTTGGATATTCCGGAATGGAAATGGGATAGTATATCGATGGATTTTGTTACGGGATTGCCGAATACACAAAGAGGACATAATGCTATTTGGGTGATTGTTGATAGGCTTACTAAATCGGCTCACTTTATTCCGATTGATATTACTTATTCTTTGGAAAGGTTGGCCGAGATTTATGTTGGCACTATTGTGAAGCTTCATGGAGTTCCTAAGAGTATTGTGTCGGATAGAGATCCTAGATTTACTTCAAGATTTTGGGAAAGTTTGCAAGGTGCCTTGGGTTCTAAGTTGAGATTGAGTTTGGCATATCATCCGCAAACAGATGGTCAAACCGAGAGGACGATTCAATCGTTAGAAGATTTGTTGCGTGCTTGTGTGCTTGAACAAGGTGGTGCGTGGGACGGTTATTTAGCGTTGATTGAGTTCACCTATAATAACAGTTTCCATTCGAGTATTGGTATGGCGCCATTTGAGGCTTTGTATGGTCGGAGATGTCGAACACCTCTGTGTTGGCATGAGACAGGTGAAAAGTCGGTAGTTGGTCCGGAAATGGTACAGCAAACGATGGAAAAGGTGAAATTTATTCGGGAAAAGATGAGAGCTTCTCAGAGTAGACAGAAAAGTTATCATGATAAAAGGAGAAAGGATCTCGAGTTTCAAGAGGGCGACCATGTGTTTTTGAGAGTTACACCGGTTACGGGTGTGGGTCGTGCTTTGAAGTCGAGAAAGTTGACTTCTCGTTTTATTGGTCCGTATCAGATTGTCGCACGAGTTGGTGTTGTGGCTTATCGTGTGGCGTTACCTCCGAACCTTTCGAATTTGCATGATGTATTCCATGTCTCGCAACTTCGGAAGTATGTTCCGGATCCGTCACATGTGATCCCAATGGATGAAGTTGAAGTAAGAGATAACCTTACAGTTGAAGTTTTACCGGTTAGTATTTTGGACCGCGAAGTTAAGAAACTAAGAGGCAAGGATATTGCGCTTGTGAAAGTGTCCTGGGGAGGTGCCGCGGAAGGCAACATGACTTGGGAATTGGAGAGCAAGATGCGAGAGTCGCATCCAGAGTTGTTTGAATCAGGTAATATTTTCGAGGACGAAAATTTCTAAAGCGTGGGAGAGTTGTAACGCCCCGATTCTGAATTCCCATTAATTGTTGAGTCTTTTAATTTATTTAATTGATGTTTGTTTTAAATTGAGAAATTATATATTACTATGTGGTGTTTGCTTATTTTATCTATTTTTACCGATTCAGAGAGTTTTCGGGGAATTAGAGTAAAAAGGGTATTTTAGACATTTAGCAATTTAGTGTGAGAATTGATTGGTAAGTGTTGGAAAGAATTTGAGAGGAAAGAAATAGAGGTAGAAATAGAATAAGAGAGGAAAAGAAAGAAAGATAGTAACATAAGAAGAAAAACAAGAGAAAGAAAAGAGGAGAAGAGAAAGAGAAGAGAAAGTGGAGAGGAAAACCTAGAATCATCAAGGGATCATCACCAAAGCTTGCAATCGATCGGTAAGGGTGTGAAACTCCATCATCTCTTTAATGTATATGATTGTATGTGTATGTGTTTGGATTTTGTAGAGTTTCTACTCTTTTTCCCACTTAGGTTAGAAGTTGGTTTTGTGAGTAGAATGAGGTTTTATCGGTTAGAACTCGGATTAGACGATGTAGTTTAGTCGGGTGATGGTTGGGTTGTGCCACTGAGACTGGTTTGGATCTAATCGGTTGATTTTGTGGAGTTTGGGTTCTTGAGACAGCCATGGAAGTTCTGTCTTCGCAGGCTCGCCAGGCGAATGGCAGCGAAGCTTCGCCAGGCGAAGCCCATCGAGCTGTAGCGAAGCAAGTCAGAAGCAACACCCTGTCTTCGCTGGCAAGTTCGCCAGGCGAAGTGTGTTGGCGAAGTTTCGCCAGGCGAGTGTGTAGCGAGCCTCAGCGAGTAATTCCAGAATTACTCCCAGTGGACTTCGCTGGGGAGTTCGCCAGGCGAAAGCCAGCGAGCATTCGCTGCGTGGCTTCGCCAGGCGAAGGTTGGCGAACCTGGCAGTGTTATTTGTTTTGCTGTTTGTTCATAGCATGATTCTTTTGGCCAATTCAATTATGATTAATGCCTATATGAATGATTGATGTGTGAACTGTTTCGACATGTCGTGCTGTGGGTGGCTGAAAGGCGTGAATCCTAGATTGTAGAGCAAATGGTGGATCTTGAACGTTTGATAATCTTGTGTATTTGCTTGAATTGAATAGAAACGCATTGATAGGCTTATATGTGTGTAAACCATGTGTGAAATGGTGCATAATATGAATGCATGATAGATATATGCGATGTATGTGATAAATGCAATGGGTATGTTTGTGAACATGGTATGCATTCTGTGTTGATTGATCCCTCGGAGGATTTGCAGAACCTCGTATGATACGATGGTTATATTAGATTCCATGGAGAATCAGTTGCATTGTGTGATTCCTTGGAGAATCGGTTGCATTGTGTGATTCCTTGGAGAACCGGTTGCATTGTGTGATTCCTCGGAGAATCGATCATAACACGTAATCCCGTGGAGGATTGACTAGAGTATTTGATTCCGTGGAGAATCTGCTGAGTATTTGATTCCGTGGAGAATCTGCTGAATATTCGATTCCGTGGAGAATCTGATGAATATTTGATTCCGTGGAGAATCTGCTGAATACTTGATTCCGTGGAGAATCTGCTGAATACTCGATTCCTTAGAGAATTTGTTGAAATGAGTCGGTACCGCATTTGCATCTGCATAGAGTCGTCTGTCGGTCTCTATGAGTTGCATGAGTCATCTGTGTATGATGCATTAGTTGTATGAATGTAACGGTGTATGTTATATATGATTGTTGGAGGAACATATAGTGAATGTTCGTGAGCATGTGTAGAGGCATGATTAATTGTATATGCTTAATGTGGTGAGAACATAATTTGAGTATAACTTGTACAAATATGAGCATATGTATATATACAATTTTATGCATTAACTGTTATGATATTGTTTCTCACCCTTCTGCTGTTTTATAATGCTCTATGAGGCATTGCAGAGTAGGAAGCTGGAGGTTCTTTTTGTGAAGCGATGTCTTCATTCTTTTTAGTCAATGGCTCTGATATGTAACATCTGGGTAGTTAGGAAGCCTTTGACTCTTTTGGAGTTACATTTGTTTTGATTCTTTTGTGATACATATGTGTATGTATCTGCTGTGGATATGTTGTAAAGCATGAATTGATCGAATGGTTGTATATACTTTTATGAATGTGATCGATTCAATATTTGGATGTTTCCGCTTTTATTCTAAATATTGAGATGTGGGTTACCCATTGTTGCATATCTATTTTGAGCAGGTATCGTATGTGTTTAATTTCATGATAATGTGATGCGCCTCTTATATACCATGTTTTAATTAAACTCTGATGAAATAAATTTTCTAAGTGCCTAATTGATTTATTTGATTAATTTGGGGGTATAGAAAGGGGGTGTTACATTAGCACCCCTCACGTCCATCGTACTCGATGGGATCCACGCTTGCTGTGTTTACCTGATGGGTTAGTTTTATCTATCTACCTATCAAGGCTGGTCTGAAAAGAAAAGAAAATGACTCGGCAAAGCGTCGCACTTTATGCCTACATATTCTCATCAGAGAATGAGAAATTAGAGTCAACGTAGTTCGACTAACTACGGGTTACGGGAAAGGTGGCTCGCCAATACGTCAGTATTGTGCCTACGTACTCTCAACAGATATGAGAGATCAGAGCTTACGTAGTTCGGGATAATACGGATTACGGGGGTTCAGATTCGTCTGTTTTTCGAGTAGGGTTAACAAACAGTTCCAGCAGTTTGGCGTACGCAGCTCGACCCTTGGAGACTTATGCGTTATCGTTTGCGGTAGAACTGGGAGTTAACGACACTCTTTTCTTCAAAAAAGCTTCTTTTGAATTATGGGCCCACGGGGCAAAAGGTTTGAAGTTTGTTTTCTATCTTTTATGGAAGAACTGTTTTTTAGTTGTCTGTAGTTTGTACAACACTAGAGACTATGACCTGGGAACGAATGCGTCGCATATCGTCCAAAGGACGTATACTAAACATTCTAGACGATTGAGAGGAGGCCGCTCAATTATCATTACCCAAATAGCTTAAGGCTTGTATCGCGCTTATACTAACTTGCCTTTATTACGTTTTTTACTGTTGTTTGAGATGAGAAGAGAGAACAGGCTCAACTAAGGGGATACTATCAAGTCCTAATGTTATCATGCCAAGGATTCATCCTATGGTTGAGGTTTGAAACAGGGAACTCCTAGAAGTTATCATGCATTGTTCAACCTAAAGTTATAATCATCACTTCCTTATCAAAGGAAGTGAGATTCCTAGGGGATCATGTCAATGATACAGAAATAGATAAAGAATCAGCTAAACAGTAAACAGTAAACAACTGTAAAATGCATGCAATGCAAGTGAGGGAGGAAATGTGTGTGGGGCATTAGCCTCCACAAGCTCATCTCAACCTCAAGCCAGATATGAATAACTGCAAAAATAATAGAAGAAAATAGAATGCCATCAAGCAAACAACAAACCACACAGGCAAGGGAGCAAAGCTCTACCGAATACCCGCAAGCAAAGCCATACAGTAAAAATACAAGCAGAGGGAGCAACTCAACCTCTAATGCAATCATGCTCCTAGCTTAAAATAATCTAAACATGAACTTATTCTAATGCATCAAGCAAATCAAACAAGGGAGAGAAACCATAATGAGCAACAAAGAAGTCATCCCAGGCTGCATTAGGTTAGAGGTATATCAATACCAGAGTCCATCATGGGCTCAACCTCTTGAGGAATGCACAGAATCCAACCAAGGGAAGGATTAGGCTCTCACAAGAGGGATCCTATGTCAATAGGACTGAAAAGACTGGGTATTAGTCCTAGATATCAATCTAAACGGTAACTGATTTAAAGTGTATCAACACTGGATGTCCATCTCAGGCTCAACCTGTTAAGGAATGCACAGAATCCAACCAAGGGAAGGATTAGGCTCTCCCAAGAGGGATCCTAAGAAAAGGGCTTTGAGATGGATGACAGCGTATAAACCAAGGGAATATACCATGCCAAGAATGTCAATCCAAGGCTCAACCTCTTGAGGAATGCACAGAATCCAACCAAAGGAAGGATTAGGCTCTCACAAGAGGGCTCCTCGTCAAGACTTGAAGGATAAAGATAGTACAAACCAAAGGAATGTACTATACTGGGGAATGTCAATTCAAGGCTCAACCTCCTGAGGAATGCACAAAATCCAACCAAAGGAAGGATTAGGCTCTCCCAGGAGGGATCCTCTTCAAGACTTGAATAAAGAAGGTGGGGCAATGCCCAAGGAAGAAGTCTCATAGGGGACTGGAGGCAACACAACACTCCAGAGAAACCCTACAAACTAGCTACAAGGTTCACCTAAGCTAGAGGCACCAAAAGCTCTATCAAGGCTATGGCAAAATTATAAAGGGATCTCCCTATTTACCAATCTATCAAGAAAGGACTACATCATTTAGAATCATCTAATGGTTATTCACAATGTTAATCTATGAAACTTTCTAAGTTTGGATCACCTAAAATGAAGTTACTTTGTAAAAGGGGGAACTAGTTGAAACTTACTCCTAAAAATTCTAGGAAAAATCCCCTATCATCCTACATGTATCCACATGTTCTAGTCCAAAAATAAGAAATCAAACCTAAGTCTAAAAGGTTCAACCTACACCTAAAGTTCAAGGTATCTTAAAGGGGTTCAATCATGAACACTCCTAAACAAGCATACTAAAACCTCACTCAAAATCATCTAAAAAATTATGATAAAAATCACAAGGCAGTATCAATGTGTACTTAAACAGCATACAAAAAATCAAGGTCAAATTCAGAACCATGAGGGAGAAAGAAAATTGACAAGGTCACAACATCAATATTTCAACATTAAACACATATGAATCTTAAAAAATGCAATAAAATGAAAATGCATGAAAAATGGAAAATAAAATCATGACAACATTATAAACATTTTAAATTGTATCTACAATTTTTCTCAAGATTTAACATCAAGTTTTACTATTTTTAGGGAGTTAAAATCAAACAAGATAAAAACAAAAAAATAAAAGAGAAAGAAAATAAAAAGAAATGGATGAGGGGTGCAGTTAGCAACCAAATGCAACTGAAGGCGCTTGGGCCCAACACAATGGGGGTGAGAATAGCAACTGGGCGTGAGGCCACTCTGAGTATCAACTCAGTTCAAGGGAAAATAACTAGGGGGCGTGTATTGAGTGATCCTATCACGTTGAAAATCTCATTGGGCCTGGAGATGGGGGTGAGGATAGCAAGGGATTAATAGGCCCAACGCCTTGAATTCATCACTAGTTCACTTCAGTTCAGGAAAAATAAAAGAAAAAAGTGTACACGCCTGGTATCAAACCAATGCTCACTTGGTGTACGTAGCGAAATTACAAAGCCTGAGTTTCTCACTAAGTAAAACACCGCGTTTTGAAGGGGCATACGTGGCTCAACGTGAGCTCTTGGATTGAGTGACCAAGTCACACTTTCAGCACAAATGGACGGTGAAGACTTCATCTTCTCCATTTTCAAACCTGTAAGTTCTCCCACTGCGCGCGTGAACCAGACCATCGCCGGTGGCTTTTCCGGCCACCCTGGCACAACCCTAACTTCCTCTACAGACCACCATTCGCTACAATCCTTACATGAATCTTGACCAGAATTTCACCAGGAATCTAACCCTACTACTTATTCACTCTTAAAACGCATGAATCTCAAAATCACAGTCCCAACCGAAAATGGTATCCAACCTAAATTGTCTCTAAAGTTAAAATTGATCATTCAGAATCCATCTAGACCAATAGGGGAACCTAACCACATGCTTCTAGTTCACTAAAAACACATAAACAGAGAGAGATTTCAAGAAGTTAAAACCTGGCTTTTAACTTGGATTGCAGTGGATTCAAGCCTCACTAGTGGATTCAAGCCTCACTTCTCTTCCAAATCGTGCAGAAACTTTCAGTGATCAATGGTGAACGCTTCTTGATGCTTAATTCCTGTTGAAAACTCTTGATTCTCCAAAATGAAATTTCAATTCCAAGCTTGGTTCTTCACTTCTCTCCAATGGCTTCTCCATGAAAATGATCACTAGAAGCTTCCAATTCTGTTCTAAATCCTATTTATAATCTGTTTCAATCAGTTAGAGGCCCAAACCAAGCCCATTCATGAGTTTTGGATTTTCATCTTCCTTCCAAAATTTTCAATGTGGATATGTGCCTTCAAGCCTTGTTCATACTCCAAGTTCATCCAAAATGATTCACTTAAGCCTTATGGAGTGTATTGAAGTGGTTTCCCTTCCTTGATTTCAACTTATGGAGTATATGGGATATGTTTCTTATTTGTGAAGCAACCTTCCAAATGTCCATGTTATGGACTTCAAACCAAAAATGTAATAATTCCAATCTTCTTAGAACATCAATTCCATTCAAATTGACTACAAATTTGACTTGAAAACATGTTATTCTCAATTGTTTTGAATTTTCTCATTTTAATTCATTAAAATGGCCTTTTTATGAACTTTCTTCTACCAATGCTTGATATAATCCATATCAATGGACTCTTGATACATAGACAAGATAAAAACATCATTTTGAACAACTTTCGTGTTGAACAAAAATTCATTTGAGGCTTGCAAGATGGAGAAATTGACTTATGGTTCAAAATGACCTGTAATGCCCAAATTCCCAAAATACCCTTGACTTGTCAAAGCCATAACTTGAGTTATACAAATTCAATCATGGACTTATAGAACTCTATGGAAAGATAAGAGAATAAGGAACAACATTCATGTTTACCAAAAGTTCATAGGAATCATCCTTCCAGGGAAAAAGTGCCATGCAAGTTGGGTAACTTTCAAGCTCCAAATTCACATGCCTCAGAGGACTTGTAACTTGTTTGGCTCATAACTTGAGTTCTATAAACCCTATCAAGGACTTCTAGTACTCAAATTAAATCTAAGCTCATGCTCTACAACAATCATGTTGGGGTCAAGATGAGATGACAATCATATCTTGAGTTAAATGGCCTTGAAGTCAGGGGTCAAACTAGGGGATTTTACACTGTCAAGTCTTAGAAACCCTAGCCTGAAACTTCTCAAACTCTTCAATCATGATGAGTTAACCTTGGAATCATACTTATAACATCTCAATGCATCAATCCATGATCCTATGGCTCTTGAATTAAGTCTCAACTTCCTTCAAATCATTAGTTGACTTAGGGTTGACCCAGTCAAACCCTAGATGCACCAATCATGGCTGAGGCTTCTTATTCTTGCACAATGACCTGTCTAGGCCTCAAAGTGATCTTCAACACTTCTCATGAGCTCTCTCAAGACCTCCAGTCCAACTTCATGGCTTCAGAATCATCTGATGGTGTTCCATAATTCTCAAGTTAGGAGACATACCCTTTTGGCTTCAATCACTCTCTCTCTGAGGATCTTTTAACTTCTCTGACAAGGATATCAACCCTTGAACATCTGAATAACCTTCTTAGCTGGCTTCATAGTCTTATATAGCTCTTGATTGGTAATCATA
This sequence comes from Lathyrus sativus, assembly GCA_963859935.3. Taxonomy (NCBI): domain Eukaryota; kingdom Viridiplantae; phylum Streptophyta; class Magnoliopsida; order Fabales; family Fabaceae; genus Lathyrus; species Lathyrus sativus. The sequence continues at coordinate 75,386,130 of OZ012735.1, forward strand.
CCTCTTGATCTCCTGCATACATGTCAATGAAATGCAAATGACAATGCTAATGTGAATGAAATGAAACATAGGCTAGGTAAAGAAATGTTGGGCAAATTTTGGGGTGCAACAGTAATCATCGATTGGCTGTTCATCCAGGTACTCTGACAGTACGCTACCTTCGATAGCCTTTTGCGAGACATACTGTATATCATACTCCGTCATTACCATCTGCCATCAGGCAATCCTTCTAGAAAGTGCCTGCTTCTCAAAGACGTATTTGATTGGATCCATCTTCGAAATCGGCAAGGTTGTATGATTCAGCATGTACTATCTCAGACGTTTGGCAGCCCAAGCAAGTGCACAACACATATTTTCGAGCATCGCATGCTCTTTCCGTCCAGTCTCGTCGTGTTGACCGAGAACACAACCCATACTATTCTCAAGAACCGTCAAATACATAATCAATGGTCTCCCGGCTACTGAGGGTATCAGAATTGGAGGTTCCTGCAAATACTCTTTTATTCTTTCAAATGTCCTTTGGCATTTCTCATTCCAGACCACCTCTTGATCTTTTTTCAACAACTTAAACATTGGCTCATACGTGGCAGTTAAGTGAGATATGAACCGGGTAATGTAGTTCAACCTCCCCAAAAAGCCACGAACTTCTTTCTCTGTTTTCGGTGCTGGCATTTCTTGTATCGCTTTTATCTTTGCAGGGTCAACCTTAATTCCTTTTTCGCTAACAATGAACCCCAATAGCTTACCAGATCTCACCCCAAAGGTGCACTTGTTAGGATTCAGCCTCAGCCTGAATTTCCTAATCCTCTTAAATAATTTCAGAAGATTGACCAGATGCTCTTCCTCCGTCTGGGATTTGGCAATCATATCGTCAACATAGACTTCGATCTCTTTATGCATCATGTCATGAAAGAGCGTTGTAATAGCTCGCTGATATGTTGCCCCGACGTTCTTCAAACCAAAGGGCATCACTTTGTAGCAGAACGTTCCCCACGGGGTAATAAAAGTCATTTTCTCCATATCCTCCGGCGCCATCTTTATCTGATTATAGCCCGAAAAGCCGTCCATGAAGGAAAACACTGAAAATTGAGTTGTATTATCAACCAACACATCAATGTGAGGAAGGGGGAAATCATCCTTTGGGCTCGCCTTGTTCAGATCTCTGTAATCAACGCACATCTGCACCTTACCGTCTTTCTTCGGTGCAAGTACGATATTGGCGACCCAAGAAAGATACGTCGTCACAGCAAGAAAACCAGCGTCCCACTGTTTCTGCACTTCCTCCTTAATTTTCACAGCCATATCTGGTCGAGTTCTCCTGAGTTTCTGTTTAATCGGCGGACATTCTTCTCGCAACGGCAAACGGTGAACCACCATATCGGTATCCAACCCAGGCATATCCTCGTAAGACCAAGCAAAGATATCACTATACTCTCGAAGCATCTCGATAAGCCTTTGCTTGATATCACTCTGCAGTGCAGCCCCTATACGAATATTCCTGACACATTCCTCGGACCCCAAGTTAATGACTTCAATTTCCTCCTGATGAGGCAGAATAATTCTCTCTTCCTGTTTCAACAATCGAGTCAGCTCTTCTGATAAGTCATTATCCTCAACAATCTCTTCTCCAGCTTGAAATATCGGGTGCTCAAAGTCGAAGCGAGTCATAGGAAGTTCTTGGTCAGTGTCATCTGAAATTATGTGAGTCCTGCGAGAAAAATGGTTAAACGCTTCAAATGATATGCAAACAAAGCACATAACCACGTTGCCATTTTATTACTAAAAATAAAACAGAAAGACAAGGATCACAAAATTTGTATGAGGAAAAACGCCTTTATTCAATGATTAAACAAAACATACACATAAGCAGATAGGCCCTGAAATAAAATCACTATGCCCCGGGTAAGACATATGATTGTACAATAATTGGAAAACGAAGCATTAATGTCTCGTTGTCACTTGGATAACATCCTAGATTGACCAGTTGCATAAGCTCTGCCCTGGTACGCTGGGTCTGATCCAAGTATCCATATTGCAATCAGTGTCTCCGTCTTCAGCATCGGACACAACATTGACTCTCTCGTAGCTGACTCCTCCAAGAGTAAATATCACGGGCCCTCTGAACCTCGATGCGCTTTGTAGGGAAGATGACAATGATGGGCGGTACCCCAACCCAAATTTGTCCTGCTTGACAGGAATATCTAGGACTTGACCCCATTTCTTGGTCTCTTTGGTCTGCACCACTGCCTGGGCTTCCTTATACGAAGACATGGCCACTTCCGGCCCTTTGCTGCTCACAGGAGCTTCACCCTTAATCTTCACTCCTTCGAAGGCTTGGCACAACGTATCGTGGATTTCTCTGTCCACTTCGACGTATTTGAAAGATGACAAATGACTGACCAGAATGTCCTCTTCACCACACACAGTAACAATACTGCCATCAACCATATATTTCAGCTTTTGATGAAGCGTGGATGTCACAGCTCCGGCGGAATGGATCCACGGTCTTTCAAGTAGACAATTGTACGCTGGTTGAATGTCCATAATATAGAACACGATGTCAAATACTTCTGGACCCACTTGAATTGGCAACGTCAGCGCCCCAAATACAGACCTCCGGGTTCCATCAAACGCTCTTACTACCAGATCACTGGGCGTGCAAATTATTCCTCGAGTATCCAATTTCAACAGTGCCTTCTTAGGCAACACATTAAGGGATGACCCGGTATAAACAAGAACATGGGACATGACAGTGCCCCTGTACTCAACTGAAATGTGCAAAGCATTATTGTGGTCGTGACCTTTAGGTGTCAAGTCAAAATTAGTAAACCCCAAACCGTGCCCCGCATTCACATGGGCCATTACCCCCTCAAGTTGATTAACAGAAATCTCCTGGGGTACGAAGGACGTCTCAAGCACTTTCAACAGGGCGTTCCGGTGAGCTTCAGAACACATCAATAAAGACAAAATTGAGATCTTTGAAGGAGTTTGTTATAAATGATCAACGATCTTGTAATCACTCTTTCGAATTAGCCTCATAAACTCCTCCACGTCTTTATTCAATGATTCTTTCTCCTTCTCTTGGGAAGGTCCACCTTCATTCACCTTGCTTTTACCCTTCGCAATTCTTTCTGCTTCTACTTCTGGCGAAGTAAAGATTCTTCCACTACGGATCATACCGCCCGCTCCTACCAAATTGTCAACTGATTCCATCGGCAAATCATCCAGATTAATTCTCTTACCATTACAATAAACTTCTGCTCCATAACTCCAAGGGACGGACTTGGTGCTCTCATATGGAATGGGTTTTGCTTTAGTGATGGTGATAGTAGGCCGCTTGGCAGGCGCCGATATCGTGACAGACTTGAATGGTATCGTAACAGTGGCAATCTCACCCTGCTCTTCGACCATTGCCTCGACAGGCTTTTCTTCGGCAGCAGTGCGGTCAAATTGTAACATACATTCATCAACCAGACTCTGAATTCCGCTTTTCAAACTATCGCAACCCTTAGGCCGAGTTGAATAATCTACACAGTCCTCATCACATCCGAGGTAAACTCCCCCTTTCAACAAACGACTTTTCACGTAACCCAAAGGTGTCTTTAGTTCCTCCACATTCACAACCAGATCTAACTCTGCATCTGTCAGAATAACGTTTGCTCCTGCTGCCCCATGCTTTGTCATTGGTTGTTATACAATATTGGGTCCTTGCGTACCAAAATTTATAGCAGTGCTATCAAGTAAATCTTGCACCTTGTGCTTGAAAGCCTGACAATTTTCAATATTATGACCGGGCGCCCCGGAATGAAATTCACATTGCTCATTGGTGTCATACCCATACGGAGGTGTGCCCGTCGGCGGGGCCAAGGTCCTTTTCTCAACCAATTGTAATCTCAACAAAGTCTGAAGAAGTTCAACATACGATACTTGAGGTACATCAAATATCCTTTTCGGCCTTTGATTCTGAACTCTTCGCTGATTAGTATTCTACTGCCTCGACTGCTGCTGAGGTTGTTGCTGCTATTGTTGCGGTGCAGGGATTGTCACACTAGCAACTTGTTGCTGCATACGCCAGCTTTGACTCCTATTCTTCTTCCGAGCACTATACACTGAGTTAGTGTCTCCTTGTTTTTTACTACCAAAAGCCTTCTTACTACCTCCAGCTGAGGTTGATTCACCAGTCTGAATTTTACCAATCTTAATTCCATTCTCAATTCGCTCACCCATCAGAATCAATTCAGAGAAATTGCTCATTGAACAATTGAGAAGTTTATCGTAATACAACCCTGAAAACGTACCCACGAAGATATCTATCAACTCTCTCTCTACCATGGGTGGTTGTTCCCTTGCAGCCAACTCGCGCCATCTCTGGGCGTACACTTTGAAACTTTCACCAGTCTTCTGAGAGAGATTCTGCAATTGAACCCGATTCGGAGCAAGATCACTGTTATATTAGTAGTGCCTCATGAAGGCTTCAGCCAGTTCTTTCCAACTTCCAACTTGAGTAGGTTCCAGTCCCATGTACCACTCCAATGACGGCCCAGACATACTATCCTGAAAGAAGTGCATTAACATCTTTTCATCGTTGGAGTAAGCAAACATTCTTCTGTAATAAGATCGTACGTGCACTCTGGGGCATGTGTCTCCCTTGTACTTGTCAAACGCAGGAGCCTTAAACTTGAGTGGCACCCTCAGCCTAGGAACCAATCCCATGTTTGCCATATCCAATCCCACAAAATTCTGGTTGGCTATCCCTTTTATCTGCTCTTCTAGCATCTTGATCCTGCGATCATTTTCAGTAGGCCTCTCATAACCCATTGTCGCTACTCCGAAAATCGGCGCCGACTATGACAGAAGATTCGCCACCGTGCGTTATTTATCCCAACGGAGGGAAAGGAAACGCTCAGAGTAAACCTAATGCAAAACGGGAAAAGGAATGGTCGTTGCAACCAAATCCTGGATTCGGGAGTCGATTACGCAAGGGGAAGGTATTAGCACCCCTCACGTCCGTCGTACTCGACGGGATCCACGCTTGTTTTCTAGTACGAATTATTATTCTATCTGTCGCGGTGAAATTCGGATACCAAACTATTGATTAGTTTGAATCTTTAATTCAATTTGCAACCGAACTTTGATTTGTCCAAAGGAAGGGATAAAGATCGAAATTCCCACAATGCAAGCTAGATTGTTTAGGTTCGGGGGTTGGTTAAACTTAGGGAAGGTACTAGCATCCTAAGTTTCTGTAGTACTCTACAGGAACCTCTTGTTTTATGTTGTTTACTGCTATGTTTTATCTGCTTAATGGTTAAAAGACCCTAGTGGTTTATATCTAAGTATACTCGATAAGGCATCGCACCTTGTGCCTACATATCCTTACGGGAGTGGAATCAGAGTATGTTGTAGTTCACCCTAAAGGGTTAGAGGAGCTCTTTGACTGTGGTCAAAGTTCCTACGGGTTTAGGGTAGTTGGTTGATTGGGTTTAGGAGAAGAGATGAGTCTTCATTTTAAGGGAGAAATAACCACCACAAATGTAAAAGAGAAGGGTTGTAGGAAATGGTCTTTGCATCGTCTTAAGAAAAGGTCTTACATACTCGGATGGTCGCCAAGTATGCCTTTGTCGTTCTTAAGGCAAAGTCCCTACATGTTTGATTGTATTGTTTGTGGGGGGTGGAGATTATATCTCACTTAAGATGATTAACATCTATTCTCTAATGTGTTTGTAGAATTGTATTGTGTGTTGATTGTGTTGTTTCTACGTTGTAAAGATAAAGGTCCTTCCTATGGGGTAGGATCTATCCTAAACGATCAACTTGAAGAATCAAGGATCGAGGGGAATATGATGCATATGATGTGCAACTACACACAACGTTGAATTATGTGTAGGTTTTTCCTTTGGACGGAATGCAACGCAATATAGATATGATAATGTAAATGGCGGTAAATAAATTGCGGAAATGTAAACCATACACACGCATGAAAGCGCTGGGTGGGTGTGTGCATCGTGAATAAAATAAAAGCGGATAACGATAAACAATATACGCATGAAAGCGCTAAGGTGTAGGTGACTGTGAAAGGGTGTCGTGAAGTGGATGTGCACGATTGATTGTATGCTTACGCGGTTGATTAATTTTAAGTAGTGTTAAGTTGATTTTAGGAAAAAAAGTTGTATTATCTTGATGAGATTGATTTTAGTTTGGACTATGGGAAAATGTTTGATTGATTTTATGAGGAAGTGTTCTAGTTGGGTTAATTTAGTGAGGTTGATTTTATATTGTTATCAGTTTCGATAAGAGTTGATTTTATTGATTGGAATTGATAAAAAAGAAGTTGATTTAATTTAATTATCTAAAAGAAAATCTAGACGTGAGTTAATTTTAATTAAGTAGAAATTCATTAAAATGAAGTTTGTATTTATTAATATGAAAGGTTATTGTAACTTATTTTAAGGTTAACAAAGGTTTACTAATTATTTTTTAATAAAAGGTTGATTATAATTGAATTATTAAATTAAATTATTATATTAGTAATTCAAAAAGGCTATTAAGTTAAATTAATAAAAATAAATTTTATTAAATTATATGTTTTTGGATTTAAAATTAATCAGATAGAAAATAATTAATTAAAAGTCTTTGATTATTTTTAAAGAAAAAGATTATATGCTGACCTAGAGAAAATTAATTAGGAATTTAATTTAAAGGTTAATTTAGAAAAAATTAAAATAGTTAACGGAGGTTAAGGGTTAATTAGTGTGTGCAGGTGATATGTGGTGAGTGTGGTTACTAAATTAACAAATTACAAAATAATAAAAAACAAATAAATAAAAAAAAACAAAAAAAGAAAGACGGGAACCCTAGGTCCCAAATTGGTCCTCTTTCCCCGTCGATCACGTCTCCGCCTCAATCTCCCATGCTCGTTTCCGTCTCAATCTTCTCCATCGATTGTTTTCTCCGATCGTCCCTTCTACTTCTCCTTCCATGAAACCTAGCTGAAACACAAAACACAAATCAATCACATAATAAAATATCACGTGAAGAAGACATTACCCATGATAGTTATGGTTTCGCCGGTGACTTTGCGACGGACGGAAAGGGTTCTGACGGGGCTTTTGGTGGCGGATGAGTCGCGATTGAGTTCTTGAAACGATCGGGACTTCTCTTTACGATTTCATGGTTTTGAAACGACTGGAAGTTCGTCGGCTGAGGTTACGGATTCAGTTTCATGGGGTGAACTCCGAAGTGAAGGAATCGTGAGAAAGATAAGTGTTTCTCTATGATTTTTTTTCTAGGTTTTGAAGTGGGATCATTTGTGAATTTTCTGTGTATTTTTTGAATCGGTTTTTCTTCTGCGTCTCTCCCCTCAAATCTTCTGTCACCGTTCCCTATTTTATAGGTCCAAACATCTTAACTTGAATTGAATACTATGGATCCTCGTATAATTTCACATTGAATGCTTTTCCAATTTCGGATTTGTGATAATGACTGCAATAACAAGCTTCCATTTGAGGCATTATGATGTTGAAAATCTTTCCATTCTTGCTGATTCTTGTCTGATGATGTCATTTCCAATTTGAATTTTAACACGTTTGAGGCATGCTATGAATGTTGTCCTTGATGGTGCCTTGAGTTTGTTTTTTTTGGAAATATTGTAACTTCAAATTCGTTTCAATCTTTGGTTTTCAATACCGATTGAATAACTTGATCATCTGTTTCCTTTTCAGTTGGATTGGTTTTGATTCTGTTGATTTGGAGAACAAAGGCCTGCCTTCAATTTTCGAGATGTCCGATCAGTGCTGTCTTTGGAAAACTAAGTAAAGTTGTCGCGAAACAAAATCACAACGGGTTATGGGGGTAAATCAATGTAAACTTCCCTTCTTAATTCTCTCCCTATAATCTTCTAAGGCGTTCTTCAATTGCTGCTTTCAGGTCATAGCGTCCAGGGATATCATCATATTTCGAAACATAGAGAAGCACCATTCCAGCACCCTCACTATGCCTAATACTTGCAGTCACCAGGTGGTCTGATCCATGGAAATGCTAAGAGTGATGACCATAGTTCCTTTCTAGCACGGAAGTAGTCTTTGTATTAAGAGAAATAAATGGTGTATACGTAGGTTTTGTCAACATTAATCAAAGGGGGCGAGGATCTGTCATGCTGGTGCTGTATTGGTGAGGCTTGCATACGGCCAAATGAATCTAAGTGGTTCTCAACTCGGATTTTACTTCAAATCATACACCCAGGTCTGCGGTAGGACCTCTGTTCTCATCATCCCTTGCCTTCAAAAAATCTTTTGAATGCCTTGATGATAAAATTTGATGCCTCGTTTGATTATGCTCGGACAGGTTCATGCCATTCTTTCTCACTTTGATCTTAGTTGGTCTACGCACTGTCTTGGGATGATCTCGATGATTCGTAGTGCCGACTACCGACACTTATGGTATGTCCAATACACACTCTTGTCAATTCTTTCACGTGGCATCTGATATGTTTACTTTGGCTTAAGTGAATCCTTCTCCATTTCTTTTTGAAAGTAAATGTTTGACATAAATTTTCTTCTGTTGGTAGGTTCTCCCAATTCATCATAATTAGGTAACAGGCGGGAAGCTGTAGCTGCGCCGTTGCTTTAGTAACAGTCCACCTCTTAACTTGTTCCATATCATTCTCATTTTTCCTATGTAGACGTAACCATTGCAACAATACTAAGGCTTCTTCCAGAACCAATCCTCGTGAATCATCATCAATCATGAGCAGTTGTACTGATGCACGGTTGTTTACGGTTTAACAGATTTATGAAGGTGGCTGCTGTTGAAGTCTTAACGAATTCCAAATGACAACTCCACAAAAATGCGAAAGCTCGCGATAGTTCGGTAAGCCTGATAGATTCTGCAGAATTGCTAATGACAGTGACCAAGTGTTTTTTGTAATAGGTTCCTAACATGGGCAATATGTAGGTGACTGCAAGTCCGCAATATATCTTGAACAAATCCTTCTTTTTCGTTTGCCAATCGTGATGGCCTCTGCTGTTACACCTTTTCCCTTAGGAAAAACTTTGTGTTAATCAATTGATGATAATTGTTCTAACTGGTTGCAGGAATCCTTAAGGGCGGGAGTGCGCAGTCGGGATTGACTGTTGAGTCAATGGTGCTTGCTGCTGACAGACATTTGTTGCTGCCAAGTAGTTGGAGAAAGTTTGAAGCCTGGATTGTGCTGGAGTGCTGATTCTGTGAAAGGCTAGATGATAGAAACGATTGTATCATCGACAGATGTGTAGCAGATTACTGAAAGGTAGCTAACTGATTTGGTTGTAGCAGGCTCGGTTGTTGTCATTGTACTGTTTTAACGACTCAGTTTTAGTCCACAATGTCTTTATGTAATTTCTTGTATTTGAGAAGGCTTCAATCTTGATTTTGTAGGATGTATGTTTAAAAAGTAGTAGACAATGTGTAAATGACTGTTATTTAGAGGTTGCATTATTTTATCCCCTCCAATTATAAATGAAGTCTTGTTAACCAAAAAAAAAAGGCCTGATCCTTTTCCCTTTTTTACGTGGCTTAATGAATATCTTCTCAAACCGTCTTCGTACGTGAATGAATGCTTGGCCGGTGATGTCATAATACTAAACTTACTAAACCTTGGACTTGAATAAACCACCTTGCCATTAAATCTCAGGAAAATCCACAAAACAACTCAAATTAAAATCCTTCAACCAAATACGATACTTATGAACTTGACGCTGCGCGAAATCCCTCTTGAATGATGACTCCATTAGTTAATCACAAATTAATCACATTCATTCTGATAAGATCCATATCCCTAATCGATGTGAGGCACTTTAACTTAACGAAGCTTTAAATGACTACGATCAGTCCTCAAATGATTATGCTAAAAAAAAATCCCACTTCTCCTCAAGGGTATGCGTTGATGATTTTAAGAGATGTTTGAGGAAAACCAATAAAACCCCGTAATCAATTTGAAACAGGCTCAGACGACCATATCCTAGTGTATTTAAATTGTGAGAAGAAAAAAAACCATCTCCACTCGATATAACTGCGTCTGCACAAATTGGTTAGTCACATAGATATAAAATATTTTAAAATAAAGTCAAATAATAATATAAAAAGCGCAAAAAGGGGTGGCATCTTACGGTCAAAAATTAGGGTGCAACACTATCTACTCTACAGGTCTGGGTTAAAAAGAAAAGAAAATGAAAATGACTCGGCAAAGTATCACACTTTATGCCTACGTATTCCCGTCTGGAACGAGAAATTAGAGTCAACGTAGTTCGCCTACCTACGGATAAAGCTGGGGAAGGTTGCTTGCTAGGATACGACATCCTATGCCTACGTACTTTCATACAGCATGAAAGATCAAAGCAAACGTAGTTCGGGCTACGGAAGACACGAGTTTGTCTGACTGTTTTTATTACCTTCAAAAAAGGGTTTTTCTTGATTAAGAGTCCAAGTGGACAAAAATGACACTTTGATGTTTGTTTTGAATCTTTTACGAAAGAAGTGTTTTTTAGTTTGTTTGCAATCTCTGACGCACTAGAGACTATGATTTGAGAGTGACTACGTTGTGTGTCACCCAAAGGGTACCACGCTAAGCAGCCAGACTATTGGAAAGAAACTCTCCAGCAACCCTTTCTCAAATAGCTTAAGGCTCGTAACGTACGACATCGATTAACCTTATTACTGTGTTTTTGAGTTGTTTTGAGATAAGAAGAGAAAGAAGCTCTAAAAAACCTAGGGTTGAAAAGGGAATAAAAACTAACCTAATGTTGTCATGCATGGATAAGAATCCTAATGTCTGTCATAATTCCCTCCTGCACAGAGGAAATCAGAGATCCTAGGGGATAAACAGAAAAGAAAGCAAGCAAATACAGTAAAATGCATGCAATGCAACAATACAAGCGAGGCAAGGGAGTCTCACTCAACCTCGAACCTGGGAAAATAACAGGCAAAGTGAATCAACATTCACCTCAAACCTAGGGGGCAAGCTGCACAAGCCAACAAACGATACAGAGAAACCAAAATAAAACAGAGGAGGCAGCCCAAGCAGCAGCACCAAACTCCTATAGCCAACAGCTACTCTGACAGCAACAACTTTCATCTTCAAACTTCAATAAGCTTCAATCTCCAACCTCCAGGGAAGAGAAAGCACACTTCAAATAAGGCTCCTCAAAAACCTAAACAGTTAAGCTCCACAGCTACAGAAAACTCCAGCTCAAAAGCAACAGTAAACCCTAGCTTCAGTCCTCCAGCAAGCTCTTGCCAGCAAAGTTGACAGTAACATAACTCCATCTTCAAGCAAACCTCATGAAAGGCATCTTCAGCATCTTAGATATTCATACCCAATCTCTAACATGCTCCACCAAGGAAGATTTGTTATTGGGATCAAGTTATAATGAATGGAAATCAGTGAAAACCAAAGGAAATCACTAAAAACCATCATCTGCAAAGAAGGGCATCCTCAAAAGTTCTACTCTTTAAGGCATGCCAATCATCCCTCCAAGGGAGAGATGGGATTCCTGAAGAGGTCTTTAAATCCTAGGATAGGATGGAAGCAAACAAAGCATTCCATGTTTGAGGAAAGAAATGAACTAAGTCTAAAAAGCTCTCCCTAAAACCCTGATCTTCCTAAGCTCATGACAAGCATTCCAACAGATGAGAAACCTTCAACTCCAAGCTTCTTCAAGCCATCCAAAGCAAATTCATTTGATCTTCAATTCATCCAAGCAAAGTCCAAGCCAAAAGCACACCCAAAATAGCCCAAACAAAATGAACAAACCAAACATTCAAGGGAGAAACCCACAAACATCACACCAATTGCAAAATACAAATAAAATGCTAAAATGGATCACAAAATCCTAATTAAATTTCTAAGGGAACCTAATCCTATACCCAATACCCCATATAAATCCCAGGACCTAAATCGAACACTAAGTTCCCAAACTATGCCCTAAACTACATCTAGTTGTTTTGAAACCCTAAATCTAACACTCCTTATGTTCAACACTCAAATTGTCCTAAAATTTAATCACAATGGTAAAAATTCTAAGGATACATGCTTCTCTAAGCTAACTAATCGAACAAGAATCAACTGAAAATTCCTCACCAATTGGTCACAATAAAATAAACAAGAACATGTAGCAAACATACAAAATTAAAGAAAATAATAAAAATGGAGAAAATCAAATTAAATTGGAAAAATGGATGAAAATGAGATTTATTAATTTCAGAAAATCACAATTAAATCCAGAATCATGGAGATATTTTTAAAATATTTTTTGGATCAAAATTTAATTTAATATGGATTTTAGAAATCAAATGAATTAAAATAAATCCAAAAAGAATAAAAAGAAAATAAAATGTTGAATTAAATGATATGCGTTGGATGAGAAGACCGGTAATCAAATCCAAGGACCCTGAGCGTATCCACGCGTGCATGACGTGGCTGGTGACTCACAAGCTGAGTCAATAAATGAAACGCTGCGTATTGAATTAATGGAGGGAGAGCTGAGTTTAAATCATGTCCATACGATCTGCTTACAAAGTCCATCTGAAGGACTGATCCAAGGGTCCAAACGTTATCTTCCCCAAAATTCAGGTGACCTGAGACTATTCTCAGGCGGTGGTCCACGGTGGAAAACACCGTCTTCTCCGGTGAAGATCCATTTGCAGGTGACCAGAAATCACAAAGATTATACCTATCTCACTCAAAAATCCATGCTGATCATGAATTTGGCCTTAGATTCTCTCAAATCCCTCTAGATTTTCAAACCCGATAGCATTTCCAAAGCATGTCACATTGTTGATCTTCACCAAACTCAAATCTAAATCCATAGACCTACTCCTCATGTTACACTGATCATCCTAAGCTATCACAATCATGTTAATTCCTCAAGATCACATGTAACTGAATCTAAACAGAAATTGGTGCACCCTATTGATCATCACCAAATGATGCCAAACCAAACCTAAATCGTTCTACCAATCATAGGGAACCTAACCACATGCACATTGGTAACTAATTTAGCCTAGATCAAGAGGAAATCCAAGAGTTACATACCTGTGAAAATTGAATCAACAGAGGTAGAAGATGATGGATTCAAGCTCTGCAACTCTTCAAACACGATCAATAAAGCAAGATGAAGCTTCTAGGCACTTCAATTTGGCTTGATCTTGATCCAAACTCCAAAACCGTTTTCAGTTAGAAACCTTGAAAGCTCAACTTCAATCTTCACTCTCTCCATGAATTATGCACCAAACCTCATCTGGAATCATTCTAGAGCTTAAATATAAACTATTTGTGGGCTTTTGCAATCCAATTCAGGCCCAAATTAACCAATCCAAAATTCTGTCATACACTTGGAGCTCAATGGTGACAGTCAGGATTTCTCCCTCATTTCTCATTCCAGAATGTTCTATTCAACTGCAAATTGAATTTGGGATATGTTTGGACAGCTAGCTCAGCCTGCAATGCCTTGATTCTTGTTTTGGCATTGTGACTTGTAATTTAAGAAAGCACTTTTCAAAGCAACTCATGAAATTATGGCTCATATCAAAATTGTGACATTTCCAATGTGTTTGAAATCCAATTTCCATTCAAAATGACTACCCATATGCCATGTTTATGACTTACAATGCAAAAATCTCAATTTCCCTCCTTTGAATCATTTGAAAAATCCTTCTTTTTAGGCCATTTTGGATCATTTTGTGAAGCAAGCCAATTCAATCCCTTAAAAGTTCTTATCTGACCTAAAAACATCATTCTAAACACATTTCATGTTGAACACTTCTCCATTTGAAGAGTGGAAGATACAGATTTTGACACATGTTGAAAAAGGACCTATAATTCAACTTTCCCAAAATACCCCTGGATTGCCAAGATCATAACTTGAGTTCCACAAATCCTCTTGAGGACTTCTAGTACTAAAATTAAATCTAAGATCAAGACCTACAACTCTTATGTTGGCCAAGAATCCATTTGAAAACTCCTTGAGGGGAAAAAGTTGCTTGGAAGTCAAGTGACTTTCACAGATAAATTTCAGTGTCCTCTGGTGACTTGTAACTTGCAAGAACCATAACTTGAGTTCTACAAATCTTCTTGAAGACTTCTAGTACTAAAATTAAAGGTATTGAGAAGCTATACAAGTTTCATGTTGGCCAAAGATCCATTTGAAACTTGTATTTTGACCTATGTGGCTTGGAAGTCCAGTGCTATACAGGGGATTTTACCCTAGGAACCCTGTCTCAAACACCTCCAACCACTCTTGATTCTTTTGAACTTGATCTTGGCTCATCCATACACATGCTTCAACATACCAATCCATGACTTCCATGACCTAGAGCTAGGTCTTGATGCCCTTTCTTTGCTCTCCTTGACCTAGGGTTACCTAGATGAAACCCTACTTGTACATACCTCAACCATGGCTCTTGAACTTGATACAATGACTTGTCTAAACTTCAATAGGGCCCTATGGGCATTCTATGAGATCCATACACACCTCAAATTCACATTCCCTGTTGATGATCTCCAATACACCTCAAGTTAGGAGAGAAATCCCCCTGTGGGAACTCAAACTTCTCATGACTTCAACCATTCTCTGATGACTTGGATGGGCTCTCAGACTCAGAGAACACCTCTAGATAGGCTTCTTTTGACATAAATGGCACTTGATCCCTTATTGGATGACTTGACATTCTATGATATGCAAATGATTGAACTATGTACATGATGCAAATGAAATGCAATGAAACATAAATCAGGCAAGAAAAGGTTAAGCAAATTTTGGGGTGCAACAGTTGCCCCTATTCAAGCGGCTTGGACCCGACTGGGTGAAGAGCAAACAACCTTCAATCAATCGAGGTATGAGATGGTTGAATACCAAGAAACCCGGAAATTTTCCAACTGCAGAAATAAACTGCACAACTGCTTGGGGAACGACATCCACCAACTAAACCTGGTTGTTACGGCAACAACTGATTCAACGTCTGATAATAACTCTGATTCCAACATCAAGCACCTGTATAACACCACAGGTACTAAACACCTCCATCCGCAACTGGACTAATCTTGTCAACACAAGAAGAGAAACAAATTCGTCAAATCACAACTAAACACCAATCGGTCCACGTCAGGACTCACATTTCGTCAACCCGAAGAAATATTGTCCACGTCAGGACTCCACATTCCGTCAACACGGAGAAATCCCGGCTACCCCGCTGGGGATGAGTTGGTCGCCTCCCACCAACACGAGGAGGTCCTATCAATCATAGGCAATAAAATTCGTCGACTTCACTGGGGAAACATTTCTGTCTAATCACAGGAAACTGCTTATCTCTGCAGTAGCTAACTCCGTTGGTCCTAACCTGCAAACGACTTTGAGGAGGACTCTACTGGGGATAATAATCTTTCGTCAACACGAAGGAATCACGACGACTTCATTAGGGATAGAACTCTTCCACCCAATAGGAATTCAATTCAGTCAATCATACTGGACAATAACTTCACCTTATCCTTGCAGTAGCCGAACCCACTGGGGACGCTCTGAAATTAGCTGCCAGGCCCCTATTCAACAACAGGCGACAACTTCTGAAATTTTGTTTATGAAACCCTGTGACACTGAAGGAACAACAAACTTGAAGAAAATACTCCGATGGCCGGATAAGAGAATCTTTAACAAGCAACTCTGTGGGGGAAAATCTGGCAACAACTTCTAAGTCTACTTATGAAGCTATTCCATGCGGACAAAACCTTCGGACAACAACTCCAAAATCTAATCATGAAGATGCGGTACCGCCGAAGAACTCCAAAGTCTAATTACGAAGTCTTGATGTTGACGACAACTCCAAGGTCTAGTTATGAAGCTGCTCAATGCTGACGTAACAGCTTCTATAGAAAACTCTTTTGGGGAATTGCTAACGACGACTCCAAAGTCTAATCATGAAGCCGTGTAACGCTGACGTAACAGCCACTCGAAGAAAACTATGCCGATCTCCAAAGTCAAATCATGAAGTATGCAATGCTGACATAACAGCTACGCGAGGAAAATCCGCTAGGGAATTCCTAACAACAACTCCAAAGTCTAGTTATGAAGCTGTTTAACACTGACAGTAACTCCAAGGTCGAATTATGAAGCCGTATAAACTGATAATAACTCCAAGGTTTTATTATGAAGCCATCCACTGTTGCTAACAACTTCAAAGTCTAATTATGAAGCAGTGACCAAGTAACGATTTCAGTCATCTAATCGCGGAAATCTCCCTTTAACAACTTCAAAGTCAAATCATGAAGCCTTATAGCGCTGATGTAACGAACTTCAAGGTCTAATCATGAAGTCGTGCAATGCTGACGTAACAGTAATTCCGGGAAACTCTATTGAACTTCAAAGTCAAATCCTGAAGCCCTCTAGACTCCTTTCGAGGAAATTCTAACAACAACCTTAAAGTCTAAATATGAAGCCATTGTAATAGTGATAACGTCTCCAATGTCTAATTATGGAGCATCCCACGCTGACGAACTTCGAAGTCAAATTACGAAGCCGTAACAACAAGTAATGACTTCAACCTTCTAATCGCTGAAATCTTCCTTTAAAATGCTGACAACACCTCCAAAGTCAAATCGTGAAGCCTTGACAACAAGTAATGACTTCAAACGTCAAATCGCTGAAATCTCTCTTTTACAACAAACTCAAAGTCTATTCATGAAGCCGTTGACTGCTGAAAGCAACTTCAAAATTATGAAGCCTGACAATAACTTCAAATTCAAATTATGAAGCCATGTCATGATGGTACCGAACTTCAAAGTCGAATTACGAAGCCGTAACATGCTGACATAACAATCTTCAAAGTCTAATTATGAAGCCATAACATCAACTTCCAGGGGAAATCCTAACGTCAACTGCTAGACATTCAACTTGACGACGAGTAATGACTTCAGATGTCTAATCCTTGAAATCTTTTCTGAAAATGCTGACGTGACAGCAACCCGAGGGAACACTCCGCCGGGGGATTTTTGACAATAACTCCAAAGTCCAATTATGAAGCTGCATAAAGAACACTCCGCTGAAGAAGAATGGAAGTTGATCAAGCACCTCTGATAAGGGAACATGTCAGGACGAACAATATCATCACATATCTGACGCCGCAAATCTGAATAAACGATCCTGAACAAGAAGTCTAATTACCTGCAGGGAAGAACACCTGAAAACAAAGAGGTAGTCATCTTGACTTATGCTTCAAAATGCGCATGTTTGAAAGTGGCGTAATGCTACGTACGGCACGGAAATGCTACGCGTTTGAGTAGATGCAAATATGACGATACAGGCAAATGCAAATGCAGGATTAAGCTGCTGGGAAACTCTGGTAGTGTTGTCTCAACAACATGAATGCTGAGGATAAAGCCAACTCCGCTGGGGAGAACAAGTATCACAAAGTATTCTGGCGAAATAAACTCCAGAAACACAACCAACTCTGCTGAGGAGCGATTAAACACCAATTTCCACTGGGAGGAAAGAACAAGCCACCCTGCGGGTGAACGAACTTAGCTGGGGAAGAAGCGACGCTTCTAGGAAAAGCATACTGTCTGGGCACAGTTTACAAACTCAGAGCCTCGGACTCTGCTGAGGATCAACATCCTGTCGACGTCACAACGACCCGTGGGGAGCAAGAAAACCATCCTTCGCGGATATAAACCTTCTGAACCAACAAACTTGGTTAACTATTGCGAGAGTCTCCCATGCTGGAGATTGAACGCGTACACCTTCGATTCGCTAAGGAGCGCAACCTCTGCAGGGGGCATTGATTTTGACTTGCTGGGGATATCCTATGGACAACTTCCCTAAGGACACTCTTCTGGGGAGAATAATCCCTCATTCGACAAGAGATAACGTCATTCCAACTCTCTGGGAATAAGCTGCGACTAGCTGGAGAATGACATCGACTGGAGTCGGGCTCTTCATCAAGAGATTTTGGATGGGGAATACAATCCCTGAATGTTTGCTCCAAAGGTAAGAATCCTGCAAAACAAACGAGACAAAACAGGCCTATACAACAGAATCTATCCGGGTTAGCGTCCGTGACATTACTTCAGTCAATTCGAAGTTTTATCAATTATTGGCAAGGGCCAGCAAGATTATGCAAGTGCAAGTTTATCAAAAGCATCGGCGTCTTTCACAAACAAAACAGTAAAGAACAAGCATCAAGTATTGAATAACATGTTTTATTGATAACGGGCCTCTGAATAGGCAAAGTTTGGTACACTGGATGCAACTCCTGAAAAGAGGAAGTTACGCACAAACACACATACATATATGCACAAGAAGCATAAATAAAATACAAAACAATATTTGTATACATGTCGGCGACGTGGTACAGACAAACACCATGAGCTGATCCTCCTATGACTCCCCTGACTCTGCGCTTTCTCGATACACGATCTTCGGAAGAGATTGCTTTTGGATAGACGGCCCCCAGGTATCTCCGAAACTACTAAGCAATATCGTATGAAATCCGGACCGCAGTCATTTGCTTTTTCAATCATTAACTTTTGCGTGAACCGCCTTTGCGGGTTTTCAATTCACCGGGATAGCCTTTTTTTGTTGAAATCGCCCTTTTCAGGTTTTCGACTTCGCGGGTGTACATCTTTTCAATTTTATCCCTAACTTTTGCCCGAACCTTTTATTCACTTTTTATGGTTCGCCGGGATGCCCCATTTTTGCCTGGACTCTCTTTTTACTGTCCAGCGGGTCACTTTCAAGCAAAGTATTTTTTAACTGCGTCCAAATTCACGGGAGACGTAAAGTCTTCACCATCCATGGTGGATAGTAACAAGGCTCCTCCAGAGAAGACTTTCCTGACAATGTAGGGTCCTTCGTAATTAGGAGTCCACTTGCCCCTGTGATCTGTTTGTGGTGGGAGAATATTTTTCAAAACAAGATCGCCCGTCTGAAAGCTTCGCGGGCATACCTTCTTGTCATAAGCTTTCTTCATCCGGCTCTGATATAACCGACCGTATGCTAAAGAAGCCAACCTCTTCTCATCCATTAAACTGAGCTGATTCAGTCTATCTTTCACCCATTCTGCCTCGTCGAGTTGGCCATCACGTAAAACCCTCAGGGAAGGAATCTCAACCTCTAACGGTAACACTGCCTCCATCCCGTATACCAATGAAAACGGGGTTGCCCCGATTGATGTGCATACCGTCGTACGATAACCGTGCAAAGCGAAAGGTAGCATCTCGTGTCAGTCCTTAGACGTCACAACCATCTTCTGAAGAATCTTCTTTATGTTCTTATTGGCCGCTTCGACATCGCCATTCATCTTGGGTCGGTAAGGAGAAGAATTGTGATGCTCAATCTTAAAATTCTGACACAGTTCTTTCATCATTTTGTTATTTAAATTCGAACTGTTGTCGGTGATAATCCGCTCAGGGACTCCATATCTGCAGATAATATCTCGTTTGATAAATCTGGCTACCACTTGTTTGGTGACATTAGCATATGATGCTGCTTCCACCCATTTGGTGAAGTAATCGATTGCCACCAAAATGAATTGGTGTCCGTTTGATGCCGTAGGCTCAATCTTGCCAATCATATCAATTCCCCACATCGAGAAAGGCCATGGTGATGACATCACATTCAGAGGACTTGGAGGCACATGGATTTTGTCCGCATAAATCTGGCATTTATGACACCTGTTTGCAAACTTGAAACAGTCTGTTTCCATAGTTAGCCAATAATAATCTGCCCGCAACAGTTTTCTCGTCATAGAATGCCCACCATCATGTGTACCAAATGTACCCTCATGTATCTCTTCCATGAGCAGCTTCGCCTCTTTCTCATCTACACATCGTAGCAACACCAAGTCGTGGTTTCTTTTGTATAGGACACCGTCCGGGTTCAAATAGAAATTGCCAACCAATCTCCTAAGAGTCTTCTGATCTCGAATGGATGCCCCAGCCGGATACTCCTTGTTCTTCATGAAATTCTGGATGTCAAAGTACCAGGGTTGACCATCGGGAGCCTCATCAATGGAAAATATGAATGCAGGCCTATCAAGCCGAGAGATAACAATTCGGGGAGCCTCATTCCAGAAGTTAACTTTATACATTGAAGACAATGTCGCCAGGGTGTCAGCCATTTGATTTTCTGCTCGTGGCACATGATGCAATTCCACCTTGTCAAAGAAAGGCAACAATCTCCTTGCATAATTTATATATGGTATCAAATTGGGCTGACGTGTCTCCCATTCTCCTTTAATCTGGTTCACCACTAGAGCTGAGTCTCCGTATACATCCAGATGCTTGATTCGCAAATCAATGGCTTCTTCCAGACCCATGATGCAAGCCTCATATTTAGCCTCATTATTGGTAACGGGAAAAGTCAATCGGGCAGTAAAGGGGATGTGCGACCCCTGAGGAGTGGTGATAATTGCCCATATCCCGCTACCATAGGAATTCACAGCTCCGTCAAATATCAACTGCCATTTGGAACCTAACTCTGGTCCTTCGTCCGGCAACGGTTCTTCACAATCTTTCATTTTCAGGTACATGATATCCTCGTCAGGAAAATCAAACCTCATCGATTGGTAGTCCTTGACAGGCTGCTCCGCAAGGTATTCTGACAAAACGCTACCTTTAATAGCCTTTTCCGAGACATACTGGATATCGTATTCGGTTAACACCATCTGCCATCGGGCAATTCTCCCGGAGAGTGCTTGCTTCTCAAACATGTATTTGATTGGATCCATGTTTGAAATTAGCATGGTTGTATGATTCAGCATGTATTGCCTCAAACGCTTGGCGGCCCAGGCTAGCGCGCAACACGTTTTTTCGAGCATTGAGTATCTGGACTCACAGTCGGTAAACTTCTTACTCAAATAGTAAATCGCATGCTCTTTACGTCTGGTCTCGTCGTGTTGACCGAGAACACAACCCATACTTTCCTCAAGAACCGTCAAATACATAATCAAAGGTCTTCCGGCCACTGGGGGTATCAAAACAGGAGGTTCCTGCAAGTATTCTTTTATCCTGTCGAACGCCTTTTGACAATTTTCATTCCAGGTCAACACCTGATCCTTTTTCAACAACTTGAATAGCGGCTCACATGTCGCAGTTAGGTGAGATATGAACCGAGCGATGTAGTTCAACCTCCCTAAAAACCCACGCACTTCTTTTTCTGTTTTAGGCGTCGACATTTCTTGTATTGCTTTTATCTTCGTAGGATCAACCTCTATTCCCTTTTCGCTCACGATAAACCCCAGCAGTTTACCCGATCTCACCCCAAAGGTGCACATGTTAGGGTTCAGTCTCAACCTGAACTTCCTAAGCCTTTTGAACAGTTTCAGCAGATTAACCAAATGCTCCTCCTCCGTCTGGGATTTGGCAATCATATCATCAACATAAACCTCGATCTCTTTATGCATCATGTCATGAAAAAGAGTCGTCATAGCACGTTGATATGTTGCCCCGGCGTTCTTCAATCCGAAGGGCATCACTTTGTAGCAAAATATTCCCTAGGGAGTAATGAAGGTAGTCTTCTCCATGTCTTTTGGCGCCATTTTGATCTGATTATAGCCCGAGAAGCCGTCCATGAAGGAGAATATGGAGAACTAAGCAGTGTTATCAACCAGCACATCAATGTGAGGAAGTGGGAAGTCGTCTTTCAGGCTCGCCCTATTCAAATCACGGTAGTCTACACACATTCGCACTTTACCGTCTTTCTTCGGCACTGGTACTATGTTAGCGACCCATGACGGATAAGTTGTAACGGCTAGGAAACCAGCATCCCACTGTTTTTGAACTTCCTCCTTGATTTTCACAACCATGTCTGGTCTGGTTCTTCTGAGTTTCTGTTTAACAGGCGGACATTCCTCTCGCAACGGCAGACGGTGCACAACCATGTTCGTGTCTAACCCAGGCATATCCTCGTACGACCAAGCAAATATATCACTATACTCTCGCAGTATCGCAATCAGCCTTTGCTTGATGTTGCTCTGCAGCACGACCCCTATACGGATGTTTCTCACAACTTCTTCCGACCCCAAGTTGATAATCTCAATTTCCTCCTGGTTAGGCAGAATGATCCTCTCTTCCTGTTTCAACAAACGAGTCAGCTCCTCTGGCAGGTCGCTATCCTCAACAATCTCTTCCCCTGCTTGGAATACCGGGTGAATGAAGTCGAAACGAGTCATAGGCGGTTCGTATGAGATGTCATCTGAAATATTAGTCCTGCAAAGGAAATGGTTAAACGCTTCAACACGCAAACAAAGCCAATAACCACGTTGCCATTTATTGCTAAAGTAAAAACAAGAAAAAAACAGGGATCACAATATTTGAATATGAAAAACGCCTTTATTTCATGATTAAAACAGTGCAATACACATAATCAAGTAGCCCTAATGTAACATCACTATGCCCCGGGTAGGACATAGGATTATTCAACAATTGATAACACAAATCATTACTGTTTAAAAGTCACTGGGACAGTTTCCCGGATGGACCAGTTGCAGAGACTTTGTCCTGGCACGCTTGACTTGATCCGCGCGTCCATATCGCAGTCGCTATCTCCGTTTTCGGCGTCGGAAATAGCGTTGATAGTCTCGAAGCACACCCCGCTTGGCGTAATCGTGACCGGTCCCTTGAACTTGGGCGTTCTTGAAGAGGACACCGACGACGTCAGTCGATACCCTAGCCCAAACTTGTCATTCTTCACGGGAATCTCCAGTACCTGCCCCCAACCTTTAGTCTCACCAGTCAGCACTAAAGCCTGAGCCTCTTTGTAAGACGACACTGCCACATCTGATATTTTGCTGGAACCCTGAGCTTTGTCTTTAATCCGCAACCCTTCGAAGGCTTGACAATGTGTCTCGTGTATTTCTCCGTTGACCTCCACAAATTTGAATGATGACAGATGACTGACCAAAATATCCTCCTCCCCGCAAACGGTAACGACACTATCACCCACCATGTATTTCATCTTCTGATGCAATGTGGACATTACGGCCCCTGCAACATGGATCCAGGGGCGCCCAAGAAGGCAGCTATAAGCTGGATGGATGTCCATGATGTAGAATTCGGTATCAAAAATTTCCGGCCCCACCTGCAGCGGTAATGTTATTGACCCAAACACTGACCTTTTCGTCCCGTCAAACGCCCTCATAACCAAATCGCTGGGCGTGCAAATAACTCCCCGTATGTCCAATTTCATCATGGATTTCTTTGGAAATACGTTCAACGACGATCCAGTATCCACCAATACATGCGACATTACGGTGCCCCGGCACTCCACCGATATATGCAAAGCCATGTTGTGCTCCCGACCTTTGGGCGTTAGATCAAAATCTGTGAAACCCATACTATGTCTGGCATTGACGTGTGCCATTACCCCCTCTAACTGATTTACAGAAACTTCTTGGGGTACGAATGACGTGTCCAGTATCTTCAGCAAAGCGTTCCTGTGGGCTTCGGAACATAACAACAACGACAAGATAGAAATCTTCGACGGCGTTTGCTGTAGGTGTTCAACAATTTTGTAGTCGCTTTTGCGAATCAGTCTCATGAACTCCTCTACGTCTTTGAGTGATGTATCCTTTTCTTTCGACTGAGAAGGTCCGCTTTCACTTACTTTGGCTTTACCTTTGGCCAACCTCTCTGCTTCTATTTCAGGTGAGGTAAAGATCCTTCAGCTACGGGTCATGCCCCCCGTACCAACAACATTGTCAACAGTCCCAGTTGGCTGGCTATTCACCACAATCTTTTCACCGTTGCAATACACTTCTAAACCGTACGTCCACGGGACATCTTTCGTACTTTCAAAGGAAACAGGCCCTGCCTTGGTGATTGTAATAGTTGGCCGCTTGGCGGGCGCCACTATCGTTATAGTCTTCCTCGGGATCGTCACTGTTGCAATATCATTTTGCTCTTCACATAATGCCTCCGCAGGCTTCTCAACCGCAGTTCGATCGAATTGCAAGGTCCCTTCGTTGATCATGGCCTGAATGCCCCGCTTCAAATCAGTACAACCCTCAGGCTTGGTCCAACACTCTAAACAGTATTCATCACAACCTGGAAATACTCCCACTCTGAGCAACCTACTTTTCACTTCACTCAATGGCGTCTTCAACTTATTAACATCCAACACCAGGTTCAAATTTTCTTCTGTTAAGATGGCATTTGCCCCATGATTGGGCATAGGCTGTTGTACAATATTGGGCCCCACTTGGCCAAAGTTGATGGCTTTACTGTCCAACAAGTCTTGAACTTTATGCTTGAAGGCATGACAAGATTCTATATCATGCCCGGGCGCCCCGGAATGGAATTCGCAATGCTTATTAGCATCATACCCCCTAGGAAGTACCGGTCCTGTAGGTGGTTCCATTGTTCTTTTCTCGACCAAATTCAACCTCAACAGTGTCTGAAGAAACTCTGCATATGTCGACGGAGGCTTATCAAACACCCTCTTCGGCTTTACATTCGGAAACCTTCCCTGACCCTGATTCTGCCTTTGCTGCTGTTGCGGTTGTTGTTGCTGCTGTTGTTGAGGAATTGGAATAGTAACACTGGCTATCTGTTGAGGTTGAATGTACTGATTTCTACCTCTTCCCCGGCCTCTGCCACCATACACAACGCTAGTATCACCCTGTCGTCTTCTGCCGAACGCTTTTCTCGCACCCCCGGCTGAAGTAGATTCGCCTGCCTGAATCTTTCCAATTTTAATTCCATTTTCGATCCTTTCTCCCATAAGGATCATATCGGCGAAACTACCCATCGAAACATTGAGTAACTTGTCATAGTACATTCCAGTAAATGTCCCCACAAACATGTCATTCATCTCCCTTTCAACCAAAAGAGGATGCACCCGAGCTGCCATATCGCGCCACCGCTACGCGTACTCTTTGAAACTTTCACCGCTTTTCTGCGACAGACTCTGCAACTGAACTCGGTTTGGCGCCAAATCACTGTTATATTTGTAATGCATCACAAAAGCATTCGCCAACTGCTTCCAACTTCTAATCTGAGTGGGCTCCAGTCCCATGTACCACTCCAATGATGGTCCCGATAAGCTATCTTGAAAGAAATGCATGAGCATTCTTTCATCATTGGAATACGCAGACATCCTTCTATAATAAGAACGTACGTGGACCTTTGGGCAGGTATCCCCTTTGTATTTGTCAAATGTTGGAGCCTTGAATTTCAATGGCACCCTCAGCCCTGGTACCAACCCCATAGTAGTCATATCTAACCCATCGGAGTTCTGATCAACCACAACTTTCATCTGCTCTTCTAGCATTCTGATCCTCTGAACAGGGTCAGTAGGGCCTTCGGGTCCCATACCTCTTCCTGAAAAAGCGTCCTCCTGTTGATCCACATTCCAGTCATTGCCATACCCATCATAACCCATGCTATGGCCAAATCCTTGCTGATTGAACACAGGACCATGTCCTCGGTTGCCGAACCCCAGATTGACCCCAGCAGGTCCAAAACCATTGTTGAAAGGAAGTGCTCCAGCGCCGTTCACATTCACATTACCGAATCGACCATTACCGTAGTCATACCCCTGATTGTTGTCGTAACCGTCATTACCGAAGCCTTGATTGTTGACCCCGAAATTCTCGTCCTGATTGACATTGCCATACCCATTGTTTCCGAAGCCAACATTGTCAACGGATCCTTGATCAACATCCACAGTGTTGCCTTTGTTGTTAGCAACATGCCCATCACCACCATTCCCAGTAGTGCCGTTGCCAGCACCAGCACCTGCACCAGTACCAGTGTTTCCATTGACAGTCACAACAGGTGGAGTAACAACTGTCGGTATCTCATTCTCCCGGCGAGGAGTTTCAACAGAAATATGGTCAGTATTGCCATTTCCGTTTGCCCGCGTCAGCAGCGGCTGCACCAAGGTCTGAAGATTCTCCTGGCCCTTGGCCATGCTCTCCATAGCTTGCATGAACAGAGTCAACTTCTCACGGATTTCATGCATCTCGACCTGAACTTGATCCATTATCTTCTTGCAGTTGTTTCGGGTTGAATAGCGGTGGATTCTTTGTTCGTCAATCCTGAAAAACCTGTGAGATGCAGGAAATAAGATACAGATTCAACAAGTAACTGGCAATGCAAAATGAATATGCAGATGCAATATGTGTCTGTGCGTTAGGGAAATCATCCCCTGATTCTAGTGCCAAAGTGCCAGTGATAGTGATAAGAAGCTTGAAATCGAATCATGGAAAACATCTCATATATTGCTGAAAAGCCCATCAAGTCAGAAATACAATATCACTGAGTGTACGATAACAAGAAGGCATGACCTCAACCAACAATCCTGGTGATGGCCAGCACAATGCAAATAAAGCACATACAACAGTACATAAGGTAATCAAATGCGACCATATGCCTGATACTCCTCTAACAATCTCTTAGTCTTGGGATGATTTGGCTGAGAAAGCAACCCTTCGACGAGCGAGTCTCTTTGCCTGATAACACGCTGGAGATCCCCAATGGATTCCTCCCAAACACCTTCTCCAAAGCAATCTTCTAGCTTCCGCTTCTGGGACGCAGACTCTTTCTTGCACTTGATAACTTTGTTCAAGGCATTCTGGACGTCATATCTCCGCATAACCTCTTCTTCAAACTTCTTCTGGCTAGCTTTCAACTGACCTTCCAGCTCAGAGATCTGCAGCTTCAATTTGTCTTCTCTTTCCTTATTGCCGGTCAGCGTGGCATTCCAAGTTTTGTTGAATGCAGAGATCTCCCGGTAGGCTATATCAAGTGCTTTCTTCTTAGACTCCAGTATATCATGAGAGCTCTTGAAATCTATCCCCAAGCGTTCCCGCTTCTTTCGTTGCTCAGTCAGTTCTGTGCCTAGGTGGTTCACCAGCTCTATTTGTTGCTTGAAGGAATATACGGCTTCATTCCTTTCGCTCCTGAGTTGCACTAGCTCTTCATCCAACTTCTCGTTGGCTTTCATCAGCTCTTCTTTCTCCTTCACAACCTGCTCGTATCTCTCAATAGACACAGTAGTTGGCTCCTTAATCACGGGGGGAGTAGGAGGTAATACTGCAGGGAACGGCATCCGCACCTGCTTTGCCCTATCTTGAATCCAGACTTTGTACGGAGCATAGGCTTGACAATCATTCTTACCCAACAACGGCTTACCCCTTTTGTTGATATTTTTCCAAACACGCTGAAGCCTGGACAATAATTCTCCACTCAGATCACCTGTGAAGTACAAAGATTCCTGCACTTCCTCCTCTTTTGGCGGGCTTTTCAAAGCATAACCGAATTGCCTAATCAACAATGAAGGATTGTAGTTAATGCACCCTTTCCTCCCAATCAGAGGAACATTAGGATATCCGGTGCAGCTATAGATAATCTCAGATCCCAGTAAATCTCTATCAAACTAGACGACATCTTCTGAAGAGAGTCCCATCAGATGCTCAGACCAATCCACCGTATCTGCAGACTCAACAAAGATACCCTTCTTGGGCAGGTGATTATCAAACCACATATACAACAAAGGCACACAGCAAGAGACGTTCTTGCCCCTCATGTTCTCGTTCTTATAATGCAGTGAGTGATAGAAATCTCCAATCAGAGTAGGCACAGGATTGCCTGAAGCAAATATATGGAATGCATCCAACTCAACGAAGTCAGGCATATTAGGGAACAATACAATGCCATAGATACACAAAGCAAGGATATCATTAAACACAACCAAACAGCCACTCTTGGCATACTCTTGTGCTTTCCCAACCAAGAACTTGAAAGAAAAACCAGGAACCCCATTCCACCTGGTTAACAGCAACTCTGAGGGGTCTAAATGCAAAGCAACAGCCAAATCTTCCAGCTTGGGCTCAACACCCATACGAATGAAGGGTACCCTGTTCTGAATGGTTACCTCCAAGATCTCAGCATATTCCTCCATAGTCGGAGTCAGAATGAAGTCAGGGAAAGTAAAACACCTCAGTGGGGGATCATAGAACTGCATCAGCGCGTACAATTCGTTCCGCTCATACATGGAAGGTTTATAAACCAACCTAAGCAGTTTCCCATAACTCTTCCTGAAGCTTCTCTTCACATCATCATCAACTAGAGATATCAAACCAAGCAAAGAAGAAACATCTAGAGTAGGCAACTTGTATGCCACAGTCTTCTTCAAAGTATCCATAATAGCAGCAGACAGAAATCCGGGCAACTAGAATCAGAGGGTATGAAATGCACCTGCAGCACAGACACACGTTAATGATATGCAAAATGAGTATGCAACAATGCAATATGCAAACATGCAACAGGGATCAAGTGATATATTGCTGAAGAGATCCATCCACAATATCTGTCTCAGCAGACCCACACTACTACTCAACCCTGGTCTCAACAGACCCATAACAATGCTCCACTTTGATCTCAACAGACCTATAACAATGCTCTGATGAAGAACCCCACATACTGGTCCAATATCAAGAAAACCGGGTAGTCTGGAGGTTAAGTTTCCTGCATGTCCCAATCCCTCTCACAGGTAGGTGTCCTATCAACTCACACAAGGTACGGCATCCTATGCGGTCGTCAGTGTCACAGACTTCCAAGACTGATGATACGATACCCGGAAGGTGTGGCATCATCATGTCCTGAAGAGGCCTCACTTAGCCAACCTCCAAATGATCGGTCCCCAGAGTCGACAATCCAACTAACCAACAACCCCCTCAACCCAAAGGGTTGAAAAAGAAGTCAACCAGAAGAACCTCGTCCGAGCGTGGATTTTGCGGGACACTAGTACATGCAAAGCATGCACGCGCCCACTACTTTCCACAACTAATTCTAGGTGCACTCAAGCCCAGGTCCGGCTTATCTCTCAACAGATCACCCCCTCCCCACAACAACAATAACAATATAAAGCTAACAATAAAATGCGGAAAGTAAAGACAGAAATGTAAATCCATACAAAACCCACGACGGGAAAACAAGCGCTAGGACTGACTCGCGTAGGGAACCGTTGGAGTCCCCAGCAGAGTCGTCAGCTGTCGCTACTGCGAAAATCAGCGCCGGCTATGACAGAAGAGTCGCCACCGTGCGTTATTTATCCCAACGGAGGGAAAGGAAACGCTCAGAGTAAACCTAACGCAAAACGGGAAAAGGAATGGTTGTCGCAACCAAATCCTGGATTCGGGAGTCGATTACGCAAGGGGAAGGTATTAGCACCCCTCACGTCCGTCGTACTCGACGGGATCCACGCTTGTTTTCTAGTACGGATTGTTATTCTATCTACTCTACAGGTCTGGGTTAAAAAGAAAAGAAAATGAAAATGACTCGGCAAAGTATCGCACTTTATGACTACGTATTCCCGTCTGGAACGAGAAATCAGAGTCAACGTAGTTCGCCTACCTACGAATGAAGGTGGGGAAGGTTGCTCGCTAGGATACGGCATCCTATGCCTACGTACTTTCATACAGCATGAAAGATCAGAGCAAACGTAGTTCGAGCTATGGAAGACACGAGCTTGTCTGACTGTTTTTATTACCTTCAAAAAAGGGTTTTTCTTGATTAAGAGTCCAAGCGGACAAAAATGACACTTTGATGTTTGTTTTGAATCTTTTACGAAAGAAGTGTTTTTTATTTTGTTTGCAATCTCTGACGCACTAGAGACTATGATTTGAGAGTGACTACGTTGTGTGTCACCCAAAGGGTACCACGCTAAGCAGCCAGACTACTGGAAAGAAACTCTCCAGCAACCCTTTCTCAAATAGCTTAAGGCTCGTAACGTATAACATCGATTAACCTTATTACTGTGTTTTTGAGTTGTTTTGAGATAAGAAGAGAAAGAAGCTCTAAAAAACCTAGGGTTGAAAAGGGAATAAAAACTAACCTAATGTTGTCATGCATGGATAACAATCCTAATGTGTGTCATAATTCCCTCCTGCACAGAGGAAATCAGAGATCATAGGGGATAAACAGAAAAGAAAGCAAGCAAATACAGTAAAATGCATGCAATGCAGCAATACAAGCGAGGCAAGGGAGTCCCACTCAACCTCGAACCTGGGAAAACAACAGGCAAAGTGAATCAACATTCACCTCAAACCTAGGGGGCAAGCTGCACAAGCCAACAAACAATACAGAGAAACCAAAATAAAACAGAGGAGGCAGCCCAAGCAGCATCACCAAACTCCTATAGCCAACAGCTACTCTGACAGCAACAGCTTTCATCTTCAAACTTCAATAAGCTTCAATCTCCAACCTCCAGGGAAGAGAAATCACACTTCAAATAAGGCTCCTCAAAAACCTAAACAGTTAAGCTCCACAGCTACAGAAAACTCCAGCTCAAAAGCAACAGTAAACCCTAGCTTCAGTCCTCCAGCAAGCTCTTGCCAGCAAAGTTGACAGTAACATAACTCCATCTTCAAGCAAACCTCATGAAAGGCATCTTCAGCATCTTAGATCTTCATACCCAAGCTCTAACATGCTCCACCAAGGAAGATTTGTTATTGGGATCAAGTTATAATGAATGGAAATCAGTGAAAACCAAAGGAAGTCACTAAAAACCATCATCTGCAAAGAAGGGCATCCTCAAAAGTTCTACTCTTTAAGGCAAGCCAATCATCCCTCCAAGGGAGAGATGGGCTTCCTGAAGAGGACTTTGAATCCTAGGATAGGATGGAAGCAAACAAAGCATTCCATGTTTGAGGAAAGAAATGAACTAAGTCTAAAAAGCTCTCCCTAAAACCCTGATCTTCCTAAGCTCCTGACAAGCATTCCAACAGATGAGAAACCTTCAACTCCAAGCTTCTTCAAGCCATCCAAAGCAACTTCATTTGATCTTCAATTCGTCCAAGCAAAGTCCAAGCCAAAAGCACACCCAAAATAGCCCAAACAAAATGAACAAACCAAACATTCAAGGGAGAAACCCACAAACATCACACCAATTGCAAAATACAAATAAAATGCTAAAATGGATCACAAAATCCTAATTAAATTTCTAAGGGAACCTAATCATATACCCAATACCCCATATAAATCCCAGGACCTAAATCAAACACTAAGTTCCCAAACTATGCCCTAAACTACAACTAGTTGTTTTGAAACCCTAAATCTAGCACTCCTTATGTTCAACACACAAATTGTCCTAAAATTTAATCACAAAAATATGGTAAAAATTATAAGGGTAGATGCTTCTCTAAGCTAACTAATCCAACAAGAATCAACTGAAAATTGCTCACCAATTGGTCACAATAAAATCAGCAAGAACATGTAGCAAACATACAAAATTAAAGAAATTAATAAAAATGGAGAAAATCAAATTAAATTGAAAAATGGATGAAAATGAGATTTATTAATTTCAGAAAATCACAATTAAATCCAGGATGATGGAGATATTTTTAAAATATTTTTTGGATCAAAATTGGATTTAATATGGATTTTAGAAATCAAATGAATTAAAATAAATCCAAAAAGAATAAAAAGAAAATAAAATGCTGAATTAAATGATATGCGTTGGATGAGAAGACTGGTAATCAAATCCAAGGACCCTGAGCGTATCCACGCGTGCATGACGTGGCTGGTGACTCACAAGTTGAGTCAATAAATGAAACGCTGCGTATTGAATTAATGGAGGGAGAGCTGAGTTTAAATCATGTCCATACGATCTGCTTACAAAGTCCATCTGAAGGACTGATCCAAGGGTCCAAACGTTATCTTCCCCAAAATTTAGGTGACCTGAGACTATTCTCAGGCGGTGGTCCACGGTGGAAAACACCGTCTTCTCCGGCGAAGGTCCACTTGCAGGTGACCAGAAATCACAAAGATTATACCTATCTCACTCAAAAATCCATGCTGATCATGAATCTGGCCTTAGATTCTCTCAAATCCCTCTAGATTTTCAAACCCGATAGCATTTCCAAAGCATGTCACATTCTTGATCTTCACCAAACTCAAATCTAAATCCATAGACCT
Organism: Lathyrus sativus; assembly: GCA_963859935.3. Classification (NCBI taxonomy): domain Eukaryota; kingdom Viridiplantae; phylum Streptophyta; class Magnoliopsida; order Fabales; family Fabaceae; genus Lathyrus; species Lathyrus sativus. Next base: position 75,418,069 of record OZ012735.1, read on the forward strand.
ACTCCTCATGTTACACTGATCATCCTAAGCTATCACAATCATGTTAATTCCTCAAGATCACATGTAACTGAATCCAAACAGAAATTGATGCACCCTATTGATCATCACCAAATGATGTCAAACCAAACCTAAATCGTTCTACCAATCATAGGGAACCTAACCACATGCACATTGCTAACTAATTCAGCCTAGATCAAGAGGAAATCCAAGAGTTACATACCTGTGAAAATTGAATCAACAGAGGTAGAAGATGATGGATTCAAGCTCTGCAACTCTTCAAACACGATCAATGAAGCAAGATGAAGCTTCTAGGCACTTCAATTTGGCTTGATCTTGATCCAAACTCCAAAATCGTTTTCAGTTAGAAACCTTGAAAGCTCAACTTCAATCTTCACTCTCTCCATGAATTCTGCACCAAACCTCATCTGGAATCATTCTAGAGCTTAAATAGAAACTATTTGTGGGCTTTTGCAATCCAATTCAGGCCCAAATTAACCAATCAAAAATTCTAACATACACTTGGAGCTCAATGGTGACAGTCACGATTTCTCCCTCATTTCTCATTCCAGAATGTTCTATTCAACTGCAAATTGAATTTGGGATATGTTTGGACAGCTAGCTCAGCCTGCAATGCCTTGATTCTTATTTTGGCATTGTAACTTGTAATGTAAGAAAGCACTTTTCAAAGCAACTCATGAAATTATGGCTCATCTCAAAATTGTGACATTTCCAATGTGTTTGAAATTCAATTTCCATTCAAAATGACTACCCATATGCCATGTTTATGACTTACAATGCAAAAACCCCAATTTCCCTCCTTTGAATCATTTGAAAAATCCTTCTTTTTAGGCCATTTTGGATCATTTTGTGAAGCAAGCCAATTCAATCCCTTACAACTTCTTATCTGACCTAAAAACATCATTCTAAACACATTTCATGTTGAACACTTCTCCATTTGAAGAGTGGAAGATAGAGATTTTGACACATGTTGAAAAAGGACCTATAATTCAACTTTCCCAAAATACCCCTGGATTGCCAAGATCATAACTTGAGTTCCACAAATCCTCTTGAGGACTTCTAGTACTAAAATTAAATCTAATATCAAGACCTACAACTCTTATGTTGGCCAAGAATCCATTTGAAAACTCCTTGAGGGGAAAAAGTTGCTTGGAAGTCAAGTGACTTTCATAGATAAATTTCAGTGTCCTGTGGTGACTTGTAACTTGCAAGAACCATAACTTGAGTTCTACAAATCTTCTTGAAGACTTCTAGTACTAAAATTAAAGGTATTGAGAAGCTATACAAGTTTCATGTTGGCCAAAGATCCATTTGAAACTTGTATTTTGACCTATGTGGCTTGGAAGTCCAGTGCTATACAGGGGATTTTACCCTAGGAACCCTGTCTCAAACACCTCCAACCACTCTGGATTCTTTTGAACTTGATCTTGGCTCATCCATACACATGCTTCAACATACCAATCCACGAATTCCATGACCTAGATCTAGGTCTTGATGCCCTTTCTTTGCTCTCCTTGACCTAGGGTTACCCAGATGAAACCCTACTTGTACACACCTCAACCATAACTCTTGAACTTGATACAATGACTTGTCTAAGCTTCAATAGGGCCCTCTGGGAATTCTATGAGATCCACACACACCTCAAATTCACATTCCCTGTTGATGATCTCCAATACACCTTAAGTTAGGAGAGAAATCCCCCTGTGGGCACTCAAACTTCTCATGACTTCAACCCTTCTCTGATGACTTGGATGGGCTCTCAGACTCAGAGAACACCTCTAGATAGGCTTCTTTTGACATAAATGGCACTTGATCCCTTATTGGACGACTTGACATGCTATGATATACAAATGATTGAACTATGTACATGATGCAAATGAAATGCAATGAAACATAAATCAGGCAAGAAAAGGTTAAGCAAATTTTGGGGTGCAACACCCATACCTTGGCCAGAAAAAGCATCTTCTTGGCGGTCTTCACCCCCATAAGGAACCTCATTGTCGTACCCAGCATATGCAGCGTTGCGACCATGACCATTCCGGAAAAACCTGGGGTCATACCTCAGATTACCGAGCTCTTGATTAGCAGTCGCTGTCCCAAAGCCAGTATTGTAGGCACCCATTCCGTAACCATTGTTAATCACAGTTCCAAAACCCTGATTACCAAATCCAGCATTCGCACCACCAGCGTTACCAAAGCCCATATTCACACCAACAAAGCATGTATTGTCGTTGACCATATTCACACCGGTATTCCCAGCACCAGTGTTGAGACCAATATTACCATTGCCAACAACGTTCCCATTGGTTTCCAAGTTACCGTTCCTATTACCAGTATTCCCATTACCAACCACGAGAACGTTCTCACCAACATCAAGACTGACCACTGGTATAGCATCGCCGGCCTGAGGAGTTTCACCATGAGGACGATTAGCATCCGTACCCCCATGTAGCACACCGTTGCTATCAACTCGTGGAATCAGAGGCTGCACGAGAGTCTGGAGCTGTTCTTGGCCTTTAGCCACAGTCTCCATCACCTGCATAAACTGAGCCATGCGGTCACGCATCTCCTGCATCTCTGCCTGCATCTGGTCCATGACTTTCTTACAATTGCTTCTGGTTAAGTAACGGTAAGTTTGGTGTTCGGCAATCCTGGAACCTGCATCAACAGAGGGTTAGGGAACACAGTACAAAGTCCCTGTCATGCAAATGATTTATGCAAATGCAAACACGTATCCATGCATTAGGAGGAAGTCCCCCTCGATTCTAGCTCCAAAACAAATAAAGTCTACTGTCCAATCATGGAAAAGAAATCCTCATATATATATATGAAAAGCCCGCATGGGTAGCGTACAACAAAAGCAAAGTATAGCTGAAGCAACAGCATGACCCCAACCAACAAGCCTGGTGGTGATCAACATATTAATATAAAAGGTACAAAGAAATACAAAGAAAATCAAGTGCGGCCACGGGCACGGAAATCCTCTAGTAACTTCTTCGTATCAAGATGGTCAGGCTGAGTGAGCAGGCCCTGAATCAACAGATCCGTTTGCCTGATGGCATCCGGGAGGTTCTTAGCGATGCTCCCACACACACCTTCTTCAGAACGGTTCTCCACCCTACTCCTCTTAGCATCATCCTGGAGTTGATAATCCAGTAAGTTAGCTTTGATCTTAATCATCTTATATTGGACATCTCGTCGGAGTGAGGCTTCAGCCTCTATCTTCTTGTTTTTGGCCTCAACCTGTGCTTCCAACTGGATTATCTGCTACTTCAGTTTTTCTTCCCTCTCTTTGTGACTAGTCAAGGTACTATTCCACAGCTTCTCGTACTGGGTCAACTTCCGGTATACCTTATCTAGATCCTGCTTGTTGGTTGTCAATACCCCGTGCACTGCCTTTAGGTCCAACCCAAGACGCTCTCTAGAATCGGTCTCCTTGGTCAAGTTAGCGCCCAGGTGGTTGATCATCTCTGTCTGCCTCTTGCAGGTGTAGACGACTTCACTCTTTTTTCTTCGGAGCTGAGCGATCTCATTTTCCAATTCTTCATTGGCTTTGACTAGCTCTGCATTCTTGGCTTGAAGCTGCTCGTACTTCTGGATTTCGATCATGGTAGGCTCTGATGGTTCGTCCTGCTTGACAGGAGGAAAAGGCATCAACACTTTCGCTGCTCTATCACGAATCCAGTCCACATAAGGAGGATAAGCCTGATTATTGCTTTTCCCTAATGAGGTCTTTCCCTTTCGATGAACGTTGTTCCAAGCATGTTCAAACCTAACCAGATCATCCCCTTCTAATACACCAGTGAGGTATAGAGATTCCTGTACCTCTTCGTCCTTAGGAGGGCCCCTCAAAGCATGCCCGAATTGTCTGATAGCAACTGATGGATTATAGTTGATACAGCCCTTCCTACCCACAAGAGGGACATTAGGAAAGCTCCCACAGCTGTAAATAATTTCACTCCCCAGACGATCTCTATCAAACCAATCAATGTCTTCGGCAGACAAGCTCATCAGTCGCTCTGACCATTCCTTCGTCTCTTCCGTCTTTATAAAAGGACCATCCTTCGGTAGATGAGTGGAAAACCATATGTAGAACAATGACGCACAACAGGACACACCCTTTCCTCTTCTATTTTCGTTCTTGTAGTGCACCGAATGGTACACGTCTCTGAGCAAGGTTGGGATTGGATTCTTTGAGACGAAGATGCAAAGAGCATCCACATCCACAAAATATGGAATATTAGGGAATAGCATGATACCATATATGCACAGGGCCAAAATAGACTTGAATGCCACCCAACATTCCTTCTTGGCGTAGTGTCGGGCTCTCTCAGCTAGAAAAGGTAGTGGGAATCCCCATGCTCCATTTCTCTTGACGGTCTTCCCTTCTAACTCAAAAACATCAACATGTAGAGCTGTAGCAATTTTAGCCAGATCTGGCTCCTGATCGATAGGCCAAAAGGGTACCTGAGCAAGAATGGGTATCTCCAATATGACAGAGAACTCTTCCAAAGTGGGGGCCAACACATAGTTCGGAAATGTGAAGCAACGCAGCGGGGGATCATAAAACTGAAGTAGAGTCTGGAGTCCGTTCAATTCATACACCGATGGCTTGCACACAACACTGAGCAGCTTCCCAAAGGTTCTTCTGAAATCTCCCATCACTTCTTTACCAGGCAAGGAAATCAAACCCCTCAGAGTAGTAATATCCGGAGTAGGAAACTTGTAGGCCAAATTTCTTCTCACACTGGGCTCCATGATGGACACAGAAAGGACAAGATTGCTAGAATCGAAAGGGAACTGCACACCTGCAACATAGATACGTGTTAGATGCTATGCAATATGAAAATGTAAATGCAGATGCAAAATGCAGCAGGGATCAAGTGTTGTGCTATGCTGTGCTGTGCAGTGAAGTGGCAGATCATAATTTTGTTTCAGCAAGAAAATACCACACTCTGATAATAAAGGCATACTAAAACCCACAAAACTGATTCACTGACAAGAAAACCAGGTTGTCTGAAGGTTACGGTTTCCTGCAATAAACCCGACCTAATCACTGGTATGGACCTAATCACTGACAAAGGTACGACATCCTATGCTTTCACCAGCGTCACAGACTTTCAAGGAACAATGATACGATACCCAGAAGGTGTGGCATCATCATCTCTTGAAGTGGCCTCACTTAGCTGAATCACAAATGATTGGTCCCCAGAGTCGACAATCCTAAGGTCTGAAATCCTTTCAACGGCCCACTGGGCTGGAAATGGAAATCATCTCAAAGAACCTCGTCTGAGTGCAGATTTCGTGGGAACTAGTGCATGCCTAACATACAGGTTCACCACAAATCTGCTTCTAAAGCTATGTACAAACTCAAGCCTGGGTCTGGCTTATCACTCATCAAAGCCCCTTCCCACAACAACACAATAATAATAATATCATACTGAAAATAAAGTGCGGAAAGTAAAAAAGCGATAAATAAACATAACCCAACATGTAAACACACATGCTTTAGGAATGACTCGCACAGGGAACCGTTGGAGTCCCCAGCAGAGTCGCCATCTGTCGCTACTGCGAAAAACGAGACCGACAATGACAAAAGAGTCACCGCCTTTCGTTATTTGTCCCTCAGAGCGGGAAAGGAAACGATCGGAAAAACCTGACGAAAAGGTATAAGACAAGGTCATCCCAACCGTTGTCTGGATTCGGGAGTCAGTTACGCAAGGGGAAGGTATTAGCACCCCTCACGTCCATCGTACTCGATGGGATCCACGCTTGTTGTGTTTATCTGACGGGTTTGTTAAATCTATCTACGCTAAAGGTCTTGTCTGAAAAGAAAAGAAAATGACTCGGCCAAGTATCGCACTTTATGCCTACGTATTCCCGTGTGGAACGAGAAATTAGAGTCAACGTAGTTCGCCTAACTACGGGTTACAGGGAAGGTTTCTCACCGAGATATTGCATCTCGTGCCTACGTACTTTCACACAGCGCGAAAGATCAGAGCAAATGTAGTTCGGACTACGAAGAACACAGGTTTGTTCAGCTGCTTTTTATCCAAGTAAAGTTAACAGACAGTTCCATCAGTTGGTGTTTGCAGCTAGACCTTTGGACACTTAGGTATTACCGTTTGCGGTAGAACTGAAAGTTAACAGAACTCTCCTTCTGAAAAAGGGTTTCCAAGGGATTAGGGTCCAAGAGGACAAAAATATGTTTGATCTTTGTTTTCTGTTTTTTACGGAAGAAGTGTTTTTTAGTTGTCTGTAGTTTGTACAGCACTAGAGACTATGACTTAGGAGCGAATGCGTCGCATATCGTCCAAAGGACATATACTAAACACTCTAGACGATTGAGAGGAGACTGCTCAATCATCATTTCCCAAGTAGCTTAAGGCTCGTAACGCGCTTGTACTAACTTGCCTTTATTATGTTTTTTACTGTTGTGTGAGATAAGAAGAGAAACAGACTCTCTACAGGGAGACTGACTCGATCCTACAGTTATCATGCAATATTCGTCCTACGGTTGAGGTTAGAAGGGAAACTAACTAATGTTATCATGCATGGTTAGAATCCTAATGTCTGTTATAACTTCTCTTGAACAAGAGAAGTCAGAGTTTCTAGGGGAACATGGCAACATAAGGCCAACAGTAAAAGAAATAATGGTACAGAAAGATTACTGTAAAGATGCATGCAATGCAAGTGAGGGAGGAAATATGTGTGGGGCATAAGCCTCCACAAGCTCATCTCAACCTCAAGCCAGACATGAATAACTGCAAGGATAACATAAAGAAGTAAATGCAATCAAACAGACCACACACCACACAGGCAAGGGAGCGGAGCTCTACCAAATACCAGCAAGCAAAGCCATACAGTAAAAATACAAGCAGAGGGAGAAACTCAACCTCTAATGCAATACAAGAAAGGGGAGAAACTCAACCCTTAGGATGCTCTTAGGCCTATGGTCGTCTACATGAAGCCTACTACTAATGCAACACTCCAAGCAAGTCACATCAATACAGTTAAATAAGAAGAAAACAGACAAACAGGGAAAACAAGCAAGCAATCTCCACAGCAGAGCAATCTTCTGGAAGCAATCCAATCCAAAGTCTGTAACAGTTCTTCAAGTCCACACCGTCTTCAAGAGAAGGAAAGGAATTCATGACAAGCAACCAAACAGGCTTCTATCCTATGGAAGGAAATTGGGTGTTGGGAGGCAAGGGTAAGGTCCACAGGAGCTTATCCCAGGCACTCAACCAACAAAAAGATTTTGGGGAAACCTAAAGGTTTGGCTCCTTTAAGAGGTGTGCCATATTCCCCCCACAGGAGGGACTGTGCTACCTCAAGAAGGTTCCTAAAGAGGAAATAATGAGAGAATTTTAGGAGAATGGAGATGAAAAGCTAGGTAAGTTCCACAGGAACCTACCACAGACACTCAACCAAATCCATTTCCTTTAGAGAGCTTGCTTAGGCTCAACTTCAATGTGAAAGGCAGGGAATTCCTCCACAGGAGGAATTATACCCACAATGAAGGATCCTAATTAAGCAAGGAGTATTTGAAAGGGGAACTAATCCTAGGGAAATATCATCTACCTATTTGAATCTCTAAAGAACATCAAATGTTATCTCCTAATAATTACCTATTCTAAGGCTAATTTGCAAAATGGGGAACTAATGGAAAATTGCTCTTAAAAATTCTAAGGAAAATACTACACCATCCTATATGCGTCAACGTTCTATGGTAGAAAAATCAGAAGCTAAATCTAAATCAAAATTCCCAAATTAAATCCAAAACTTCAAGGGTGCACTAAAGGAAATCACTAAAGAATACTCCTAAACAACTACCCTAAAATCCTATTTAAAATGATCTAAAAATCACACCAAAAATCACATAGCAACATTAACATGTATAAAACCAGCACACAAAATTTCAAGATCAAACTCAGAAGTATGGATGAGAAATAAAATCAACAAATTCAGAACAACATTATTTCATTATTAGAAGTGCACTAAAAGAGAAAATATGAAATAAATGGAAAATGCATGGAAAATTAAAATACAAAGCATGATAAAATCCTAAACATCTCAATCTAGAATCAAAAATTTTTCCAGAATTTATTACTAAGATTCACTATTTTTTATGATTTAAATCCAACAAGTATTAAAACAAAAAAAATAAAGAAAAGAAATTAAAACAAGAATAGAGGAAGGGTGTAATCAGCAAGATTTGATTATTCAGTTCAGCAAAATTATTCCAATGAAATAATGCCAGGGGGTGGATTAAGCAAGCATTTCACGTGTTAATCCTTTGGGCCTTGCGCGTGGGAGGCATGAATAGCAGCAAGCCCAAAACCATAAACCAATTCAATTCAGTTTTACAATTAACAAAAAGAAGCTATGCAAGGAATCGAACTCGCGTCTCACTAGGTACACGCAGCGCTGAAGCAAGCTTGGTAACCCACTTATTGAAACGACGCGTTTTGGGGAGGGGGTTACGTGGCGCGCTCGCTGCCATTGGATATGTGGAATTGGTCTTCGTCTTCCTCATGCATGGACGGTGAAGATTTCATCTTCTTCATTTCAAATTCTGGCCAGAAAAAGAGCCCGCGCGCAGACCGGTCGACGACGGTAGTTTTCCGGCCACCCTTGGGCAACCCTATCTCCCTCAATACTCAACCAAACGCCATGATTTTTGAATGAAACTTGATGGAAATTTCATGAGTATTACAAATATCCTAATTAAATAAGCTAAAACTCCAAGATTAAAGAACTCTAGGTCCAAACCGAAAATGGATCCAAACTTAAATTGTCACTAATCCTCAAATTTACTGTCCAAAATCCATCTATATCCTAATTGCAACCTAACCACATGAATCTAAGGTGATTAAAATGCATAAATTGAGTGCAAGTTCAAGAATGGAAACCTGGTTTTAAGCTGCGATTGTGGTGGTTTCAGACCTCAATTCTCCTCCAACAAGTGCAGAAAGCTTCAATGATTGATGATGAACGATTCTTGATCACCAATTCTTGATGAAACCCTCTGATTCTTCAAAACCGAAAATTCACTTTCAAGCTTTTTCTCCAATTTGCTCCAATGGCTTCTTAACAGAATTTGACACTAGAAGCTTCTCAGAATCATCCACATTCAATTTATAGTCTGTTAAACAACTTTATAGGTCAAAACAAAGCCCATTTTTGAGATTTTCCATTTTCACTTCCTTCCAAAATTTCAATGATGGTGGTACACATTTTTGCCTTGCTCTCCCCTCAAATCCAGTCCAATTCACTTACTCAATAGTTGTGGAGTGTAATGGAAGAGTTTTCCCTCTTTGATTCCAATCAAAGGGATGCATTTGGTATGTTGCTTCATAATGAAGTAAGACTCCATATGGCCATGTTATGATCTTCAATTCAAAAATGTGATGATTCCAAAGTCTTTAAAATGCCCATTCCAATCAAAATGATCACAAATTTGGCCTGAAAACATATTATTTCCAATTGTTTTGAATGTTTACACTTTAATCCCTTAAAATGGTCTTTTTGGGAATTTTCTTCAACCAATGCTTGATACAATCCATATCCATGGACTCTTGATACTTGGCTAAGCTAAAAACATCATTTTGAGCAACTTTTATGTTGAACAAAAATCCATTTGAAGCTTGCAAGATAGTGAAATTGACCTAAGATGCCAAATGACCTATAATCTTACTTTCCTAAAATACCCCTGACTTGTAAACCTCATAACTTGAGTTCTACAAATTAGATGGAAGACTTCTAATACAATTTGGAAAGCTAAGATCAATACCTACAAATTGATGTTGGCCAAAAGTTCAAGAGAAACACCCTTATAGGTAAAAAGTTCCTTGGAAGTTGATGAACTTTCACAGACAAATTTCACATTCCTCAGATGACCTATAACTTGTCTGGACCATAACTTGAGTTCTATAAATTCGATGGAGGACTTCTAATACTCAAATTAAAGCTAAGTTCATTCTCTACAAGTTTCATGTTGGAAAAAAGTGGAGATGAAACTTGTATCTTGAGATAAGTGGTCTTGAAGTTAGGCACTAAATAGAGGATTCTACCTTGAGAACCCTAATTTAACAACTCCTCCCACTTTGAATTCTTGATGAATTGATCTTGAAATATTATCTCATGTGTCTCAACACAACTATCCATGATTAAAGAGATCTATAATTGAGCTTTGACCCTCTTCAAATGCCCAGTTGACTTGGAATTACTCAGATGAAAACTCCACTTGCAGCACCCTCAACCGTGACTTTCCACACCTGGCATAATGACTTGATTGGGCTCCAACATGACCTTCAAGGCACTTCAATGAGCTCTACTCACACCCTTTCACCTTGGTCAAGACCTCACCATCCCTTGATGATCTTCAATTGGTCCTCAAATTAGGAGACTAACCCCATACAAGCAAATGAACTTCTTAAGAACCCAGCCCCCTTCCTGATGATTATGGTGACTTCTTAACCTTGCATAAGTCCTCTAGATAGGCTTCTCTGGATATAAACACCACCTGATCCCCTGCACAGGTGAATAATGCTATGATATGCAAATGCTATGATGATGATATGCTAATGCTATGAAACATAGACCAGGTGAGAAAAGGTTAGGCAAATTTTGGGGTGAAACACACAAGACACGATGTCTTGGCGAGCAATATTCCCCCCTTTCACCCGTAGTTAGCCGAACTACGTTGACTCTGACTTTTCCATTGCACGAGGGAATACGTAGGCATAGAGCGAAGATGCTCTGCCGAGTCTCTTTTCTTTTCTTTTCGTCCTGTGAGCCTGTAGTGTAGATAGATGATCGCCCTTTTAGATAGACAACAAAGCGTGGATCCCGTCGAGTACGATGGACGTGAGGGGTGCTAATACCTTCCCCTTGCGTAACTGACTCCCGAATCCAGGACTTGGTTGCGATGACCTCGTCTTTTCCCTTTTTCGTTAGGTTTTTTCCGATTGTTACCTTTCCCTCTCTTTGGGATAAATAACAAAAGGTGGCGACTCTTCTGTTTTCCGCCGGGTGTTTTTCGCAATTGCGACACATATTACAAATTAAAATCATGTTTAAGGACCCTTAATCACATTAAAGATATACGCCCAACGTTTACGAATGTCTACAAAGTCTTTGTAGGGAAATGGTGTATCATCGTTAAACATCTACATAAAAAAAATGCAAAAATGTGAATATCACACATATATGATAATCATATCCAACTTAAATAATAATATGTTATTGTAAAAAATTCATTACATATATAATATATACCTGATCCCATCAATCAACAATGTCAGGGAAGGCAATCTTTAACATGTGTTTCATTACATAATACCCACATTCGTATCCCTTTGGTTGTTTCCTCATCTACAAAAATAAACATTAATTTCATGAATGTTATAACCACACATGCATGTAACAATATATATAAATGAATGTCACAAGTAATATAACCACTTACATTAGGAAAGATAATTGTTGGCTTTTTTCTACTATTGTTCAAGATATAGCATCGCTGCACAACACTGTACATTAAAAATGATTTAAAAATATTATGCCTTAAATCAATTACAAAGTAAAAGAAAATATTACTAAAAAGGCTCATATAAACATAAACTTGCCTATTAGTAATTTGCTTCATTTTATGTTCGAGTGATTTATGTAAGAAACACAATGTCGTTATTATATTCGTCCTAAGCGATATGATGATCAATTGCCAATGATCACTGAATAAACATAAACATATATACAATTAGTATTTTCTAAAACAAAACAAACTATAACAGATAAAGCACAATTTCAAAATTACTTACGATTTGAGAAATGGTGCTAAGTAACTTTCTTTTCCCCCTTGACTTAACCGTTCTGAAATGTAAGAGTCAATCCCTTTTGGATCATTACTTGACCATCGAATATTATACAGATCCAAGATGCCATAAATTTACTTGTCATAAATGTACTTGTCATTATTTGACCTAAATGGTTAAGTTTTTTAAAAAAATAAGTGAGGAAATACAAAAACAATAATGTACTTTTCATACCGTAATTTTTAACCCTAATATCCCACTTATCATTTGCATCTTTATACAAATAAGATCACATATTGGTTCTTCCCCCTCTCATCATTTGGGTTTTTTCTTTTAAGATCACCAAGCACCCTTTTTGTGTGTTTATATGCTTATTGTTTAACAAACCACTAATGAAAATGCAAAAATATGTCTTGTTTCTTTAAGCTCATTGTGCAAGGTAGAACATTTCATCAAGAGCACCATGCTTGGTTCCTCAGCTAGGGTTTTGATCCCTAAGTCAAAGTGTGAACATACATTGACTCCCAAGGGCTTATTTATCAAGATATGAATTTTAATATCAAGGTATATGTTCTCAAGCATCATCCTTTATCATTTTGAGCAAGAATACGTCAAATTTATGTAGCTTGTTTCTTAAAAAAGTCAAAGATTCATGTGTTTATTTCCATGCCTTCTTCAACATGTTATCTCAAATCTTGGTAAATTTAATCAAAGGAAATTCAAGAACATCTTATTTTGGGTTCATATGATCATACATGTACCTTGAAGTGCAAGAAAATCTCAAGTATACAAGTTAGTTCAAGAAGGTTTGACCAAAAAGTCAACATTTTCAAATCAAAATTCCAAGGACTACAAATCCTTCAATTCTCCATATTTTTGAGTAATTATTTTTGCATATGACTCTTCCAAACATCCTATACAACTTATCTTTACATGACAAGAGCCAATTATGCTTGGAGGACCATCAAAAGTTTGAAGACATTATAGGTCATTTGTGGACTTAGTGAAATTGACCTATTTTCAAGTGACTTTTTCTCAACTTTCAAAGATCACAACTTCTTCAATTTTTATCCTTTGAAGCTAATTATTTTTTGAAAAATGTCATTTATAATTCCCTCTGCAAGTTTTCTTCAATGATTAAGATCAAATTATTCTTAGAAGTCCATGGAATTTGATGGAACATTATAGGTCATTTTCTGCCTCAAAGACTTAGAATTTTCCTAAGTATGATAACCAGTTTTTCATGCCAACTTCAAAACATCATAAATTTCTCCTCAAATGTCCAAACGAAACCTTTCTTGGAACATTATAAACTAGGCCATAAATACTACACATTGCAAGAAGAATGGTAGCAAAAAGCCCTTCGAGTAGGATGCCCCGTCATGGTGAACATGGTAACTTGAAACTGAAGAAAACTCCATGATCAGATTTTTGACTCATTTTAATTCCAATTAGAGGCCAAATTAAAGTTCAATTTCGTGCCTAATCAAGTTTAGCAAGTATCCAGAAGTTGTTTAGCATTGGAAGCGCAAGTTTTAGTTGAGCTTTGATGACTTGAGAGTCACACTTTTGGCATGATGAGGGTGTGCACGAATTTTCCAATTCTTTAATCATTCCACCCCTTTCAGCATCTCATTCTCTTCATCTATAAATAGAGGGTCTCCCTCCATTCATTTCCAAGCTTTTGGCAGTCATTGAACCCCTGCTTGAACTTCAATTTTTCTCTAGAATTTTCACTATCGAATTTTAAATTCTAGCCAATTTTAATCCGTTTTATTTGTATAACACTTTTACTGGCTTCCTCTGAAGCTTTTGAATCATGTCTCAAGCTCCCAGACCCTCTGAAATGATTTAACCATATCAAGCTTCTTCAACCTCCACCCACCATCTCAACAAGGTAGTTAGAAGCTTCAATTGACTTCGAACAAGTTACCAATATATAGTCCATCACTCTCTGATCCTTTCCCCTCAATCATCTTGCATTGATTCTTATTGTTCATCATTTAATTTTAAACTCTGTGAGTGTCTTGTTTCTGTGTATTTTGAAAAATTCATCATGCTCACTTTCAATAAATGAAAGTGAAGCATGTGGTTGAATTCACCTCAATAAGACAGTCAGATTGACATAGGTCTTTGAAGGTGAGAAATAAATACAAGAAAGGGGGGGGGGATTGAATTGGGTTTATGCCTAAATAAAAACTTTTTCCTTTTCTTCTCTTCTTCTTCACTTGATGCTTTATGTGCTTATATTAAATACATTGCGGAAGCATAAATAATAAAGCATACTGAAAGTAAAGAACACAACGTATATCCTGGTTCACTTGAGCAACTCCCAAGCTAATCCAGTCCATCCTTCCAAGGTGATTTCGCCTTAATCAGTTAAGGACTTAATCCACTATAACCGAACTGATTACAGATGCACAAGCTAACTACAAGTGACTAACAACAGATCAATGAAATGTTCAGGGATCCCCAAGGATATAACTTTCATTAACATCTAATAGAATCCGATCACTAAAGATCTCCTATTAGAAAACCACAAATGACTACTGTCACTTGTCATCTCAAGTATACTGATCTTCACAAGATCACTTGAGGAACCACTAATTCTAAAATAGAATGTTGTGTTACCGGAGATTACAACGGTGCTTCTTAGTAAGCTAATTACTCCAAGTTAAGCACATAGCAAGTAATGAGCAACAACTCCTTGCTTCCTAATGCAGAAACTAATCTAATGATGAATCTCTAAGAGATTATAAGAACATAGTTTCCATATTGCTTAAAAGCTTTTATGTGTGTGAGCACTAAGGCTTCTTTTCATTTAAGCTTTTCTTCTTTCTTTCTTTCTTCACTTCATGCTTACTAGCATGGTAACATTTGAATGAATCAAATGTTATTTCTTATAGTGCAGCTTAACAGCAACAGCGTTGCTTGACTCAACAACCCAACAACATTTTTGATCAAATGATTCTTATTTTTATATTGCAGCCAATAGAGTTGTTGTGAGGATATAGTTGTCCTTTCTCGTTCCAACGGTCATATCCCAACGTATAGAATAAGCTCACATGTTGGAACAGTGACCTTAGCTTGTAGCTTCAATATATATAATCCTTGGAAACCACGCTTGAACAGTACCAACGTCTTTACCACATTTGAATAATTGCATACGTTGTACTTCAATCTTCTTAATTCTTCTGATGATTCATCTGATGAGTAGTTCAGAACTACTTTGGTATGAAAGCTTCAGCATCAGAGTTGTTAACTCAAGCACATGTTTATCAGATTGAACAGCAGTAGCTTATCTGATGTAACACGTCTTGCATCTGGATGAATCTTCTTCTGACACAATCTTCCACTTCAGAATCCAGTCTTCAGCATTCCAAGAATTAAGTTTCCTCTGAAATAATCTTGAGAATCTTCATGACTAATTCTTCATAAACCATGTCTTCAGAATCTTCAGAGCCTTGACCTTCAGAACACTTCTTCAGAGTCTTGACCTTCAGAACACTTCTTTAGAGTCTTGACCTTAGAACCCATCTTCAGAGTCTTGAACTTCAGAACCAGTCTTTAGAGTCTTGACGCACTTGGTCTTCAGAGCCTTCAGCCTTCAGAACTTCAAGTCATCAGAGTCTTCAGCACTTTGTTCTTCAGAGGACTCACTCTTTAGAGACGCTTGTTAGCTTCCAGATCAGATGCATAACTCAGAGCAGAATCCATAGATGCATTGTAACTGCAATATCTAGCATCCTTGATTCTTTATTGATCATGATCAGATGTAGAGATAAACTTGCTTCTTCACTGAGCTTCATTTGCTTTCAGATCAGATACACTTCTTCAGAGCAGAAACCACAGGAGCATTGCAACTGCAATATACAACTTCCTTGGTTCTTACTGAACGTGATCAGATACATAAGCAAACCAGCTTCTTCTCTGAGCTTCATTTGCTTTCAGATCAGATGCACTTCTTCAGATCAGAATACACAGGAGCATTGCAACTGCAATATCCAGCATCCTTGATTCTTTACTGAACGTGATCAGATACATAAGCAAACTAGCTCCTCACATGCGCTTCATGATGTCACACTAAGTAACTCCATAAGTTACTAGCTGCACACGTTGCTTCTGTTTGTTTGGTCTTAATATATTTAATTTAATATGACCTGCACATAACAAACATTAAACCATAAAATGATTCTTTCACAAATACTCAATTGTTATCATCAAAACATAGAGATAATCCTGTAGAGGCAAATCTTGCTCTTACAGTCTTATGACCTGAAGTAAATGTTCGCCAAAGCTCTGGTGATGGCTCACCAGAGAAGATGACCAAAGAGTTTTGTGTTTAAACTAGTTGGATACTCATGCATTCGCACGAGTACCAGTGTGTTATGTGCATTTCTTTTTAAAATGTAATAAAAATGAAAAAAATAGAAAGACAATTATTTAACCAAGAAAGTGTATGATTTTCAAAAGAAAAACATATTTTAATTTTTATTTGTAACATAAATATAATTATTCCATAAATATAGATATTTGGATCATCCGTATATTTTTATGTAAATATTAATTTTATTTTTATATTATTTATAAAAATATTTATGCAATCATTTAGTTTTATAAAACTTAACTAATACGTAAATATTATTTTAGTTGTATAAATAAATATATGTAATATAAATAAATACAACTTTCCCATGTTTGGATTCAAACATTGTTTTAAATATTTTTTTTTAATTATACAAAAAATGTAATAATCCGTGCATTCGCACAGATTTTAGGATGAATATCTATGCGTTCACATAAATTATGATTTAGATACCCGTGCGTTCACAGAGATACTGATGTGTTATGCGCATTTGATTTTAAAATATAATAATAATAATGTAAAAAAGAAAAACAAAGTTTGTTTTACCAAAAGAGTTTATCATTTTTAAAAGAAATACATATTTTGATTAATATATGGATCATAAATATAACTTTTCCATATATAAATTTTTTTGTATGAACGGTATATTTTCTTGTTTATAATATTATTTTTGTTTTGACATTATATATAAAAATATTTGGATAAAAACACTTGTTCCCATTAAAATATTAAGATTCACTTATTAATTAAAAAATAATATTTATCATTAATAACATATATTAGTAAAATGACATCAATAATATATAGTTCAGTTTTCTATATATTATCTTAAAAAACATTATATCTTAAATTAAAAATAATTTCAAAATACAAATATTAGAAACATTAATCTTAAAAAAATTTGTATCTTAAATTAAAAATAATTTTAAAATACAAAATTTTGAAACATAAATAATAAAAAACAAACAAATTTTTCTCGTATTTAGATCCATAAATTATTTTAAATATATTTACTTTTAGTTTCTTTGATTGTATAAATAATATAATAACATGTGGGTTCGGATAAATTTTGGTATGCATACCCGTGCGTTCGTACGTGTATTGGTGTGCTACGCGTATTTATTTATAATATATAATAAGTGTGAAAAAAATAGAAAGACAATTATTTAACCAAGAAAGTTTATTATTTTTAAAAGAAAAACATGTTTATATTTGTATTTGGAGCATAAATATAGTTTTTTCATCTTTAAAAATATTTAACCAACCCTATATTTTCCCGTATATAAATATTAATTATTTTTTGACATTTTTTTTCTAAAATTATTTATACAATTATTTAGTTTTATAAATATCAACTAATAATATAGTATTTGTAAATATTATTTTAATTATATAAATAAATATTAGCAACATAAATAATAATATTTATTTTTATACTGGTGTGTTATTAGACACTACAACAGGTTAATTAATTGTTTGTGTCTGCATGAATCAAAACTATTTCGTACGATATATTTGTATTTAAATGCACATTAAAATTAAAAATAATATTTATACATGTTTTTTTTGTTGGAATCTAATCGGTTGAATTCGGTGTCACCTCATAATATTTTAAATCAAATAAAAATTTTTATTTTAAAACAATTTAAAAATTGATTATTAGACATTTTTCGTAGTAATAATAAGAGTGATTTGATACATTATAAAAAATAAAATTATAAATTAATATCAATAAAATTATTGAGATGTAAAATTAAACAATATTTATAGTGCAATTTAAAAAATATATATAAGTAGGTTAAATAGACACAAATTTCAAAGGTAGGGTGTATAATATTAAATTTTCATCTTCCACCATAAATTAATAATATTTTTTGTGGTTAATAGGATAATCTTGTAAGAGAAAGAATATATATATATATATATATATATATATATATATATATATATATATATATATATATATATATATATATATATATATATATATATATATATATATATATATATATTTCTCTTACAAGATTAACTTATTAACCACA